>CM065904.1:36017114-37308185 GCA_033439115.1 Firmiana major
CTTGGTTGACACGTTTAACTAAGAAAACGTGGTCTTTGAATAAGATGATAAATAAGATGATAGATGTAACATGAATTTCGGTGTAGTGAAGTATGAACTGACCCCCGTGATTAATTTCACCATACCCAACAGCTCAAGAGGTTCTCAGTGAGTATGGATACCTCAAAATAATGAAGGAGCTGTGTATTGATGTATAATGGGAAGATAGTCAATTATGGAGTCAGACAACTCCTTGATCATGAAATAAACTATCTGACTCATGATTTTAAGTTGGCAGCGATAGTACTTGTACTAAGGATATGGTACTACTAGGTACACGATGAGGAATTTTGGGTATGCACTGATCATAAAGCCCCGAGTATCTGTTTTTCACAGAAAGAGGCGAATATGAGAGTACATAGTGGGTTAGAGTTTTTGAGAGATTTTGATTGTGGAAAAAAATTGTACCACCCAAGAAAAGCTAATGTGATGGCTGATGCCTTGAGCAGAAAGAGCCTCGGGATGGTATTACATATGATGGTCAGGGAGCGTGAGTTGCTAGAGCAGTTGTGGACCTCAGTAATGATGTGATCCCTTCTGATGATGACAGTGATTGTGTGACAGCTAGCCTGAGATTAGAACCGGATGAGAGTGCCCGGATTTTCCAGGCTTAGCGTGATGATCGGCATGATGTTGATAGTTTGGGTCAGATTCAGAAGGGTACAGTGACAGAGTTCACAGCGAGTGTTGATGATTTACAGAGAGGTTCAGAGACAATATGAGTACTCCCCAGGACCACAGTTGATGGGATAGTAATATTGTCAGAAGCTCACTCTTCGGGATATACAGTGCATACGAAAGTAAAAGAATATATTGAAATCTCAAAAAGGGTATTGGTGGTCAGATGTGAAAAGAGATATGGTAGAGATTCTGAAAAAGTGCCTAGTATGTCAACAGAATAAGGTAGAGTATTAAAAGTCTGCAGAGTTATTGCAGCCTCTACCTATATCGACACGGCATGGAAATGGGAGCAAGTCTCCATGAATTTCGTGATGGGTTACAGAGGACCCAAGTGAATTACGAGGCTATTTAGATGATAGTCGATAGAGTGACTAAGTCTACCCACCTTCTGGTTATGAAATCCCCAGATATTCAGAGTGTGTATGAGAATTTATGTATAAGGAAGATTGTGGAACATTAAGTAGCGTTCCAGTGAGCATGGTATCATATAGGGATTCCCGCTTCACTTCACATTTCGGGGAATATTTTTTTTAGGAAGCTATGGGAACCCGACTGAGTATTAGCACAGCTTTTCATCCTCAGACAGATGGTCAGTCAGAGAGGACTGAACAGGTTCTGGAGGATCCGATGAAAGCGTGTGCCTTTGATTTTATAAGCTCTTGGAATGATCAGTTGTCACAAATTGAAGTCGCCAATAACGACAATTGGCAGTTGAGTATCGGGATAACAAGATATGAGACAGTGTATGGCTGTAGGGGTTGTTCCCCAAATTGGATAAGAAAAAGTGGGTGACAGATAGAATCATTTTCGACTTTGGATAATAAGTCTCTGAGGATGTTTAGTTAAGGATGAAAGATTAAGAACACCTCAGAGCAGATAGACAAGTATTAGAATTCACCCTTGGTGAATTAGTATGGTTGAAATGTTTCTTGTCCTAAGAGAATAAGGACATAGCGAACTTTTGGAAGAAGGTAAATTGAGTTTCGCTGGATAGAATCTTTTGAGAGATTGGACAAGTGGGAGATAAGACCTGTAGGTTGGTGTTATCACCTGAATTAACAGGCACCCACAATGTGTCTCAGCTTTTGATGCTTCAGCAATACTATCCAGATCCAGCATAGGTGATCGAATATGAACTCCAAAAGTTCAGTTTAATGAAAATATAAGTATATTGATAAGTTGATTCGGGCATTAAACAGGAAAGAGACAGTATTGAGGTTTAAGATGATCTCCCTAATTAAAGTCCTTTGGTAGTAATACACTCCGGAGAAGGTCATATAAGAATTTAAGAGTATGATACGATCGATGTACCCGGAGTTGTATATGGACTCATATAACTTGGTTCTAATTTGGAGGACCAAATTCCTTAAGTGGGGGAGATTTGTAAGACCCGAAATTAAATCGTAAATTTTTATGAAGGATGAAAATGATAAAAAAAAAATTTAACTGAATGGGATTCAGATTGGAAATAAGGATTCAAATCATAAAATGAATGAGTGTTCGTGAAGGAAAGTTTGACTAAATTTATCCCGAACACGTGCAAGGGCAAAACGGTCAAAAGATCGAAAGCCGAAATAAATTCGATGAGAAATAATTATTAAAAATAATGGATTGAGAAATCTTGGTCAATAAAGGTGAAATGAATTTATTCCGGGTTAAATTGATCAAGATATAAATTTCTCGGAATTAATCAAAATTAATCGAGATTTTTATTTCGAAAAATAAATCTTGAAAATAATCGAAAATTATACCGGGAAGTCGAAATAATACCGAGAAATTAATTTATAGAATAAATGAATAAAATATAATTTTCTTAAGATATTTTGAATATTTTAGACTAATTTAATCAATTAAATAATATTAAAATAAATAAATAAATAAATAAATATAAAACTAAACTAATGAAATTAAAAAAAAAAAAGAGGAATTGGAAATATCGGGGAGAGAGAAGAGAAGCAGAAAATGAAAATGGAGCCGGAAAGGGGGAGAAGACCGACGAGCCGTCCGACGACCAATGGCTAGGCGGAGGGTCGGAAATGGAAGAGGAGCGGCCAGCGACCTCCCTGGTACCGGCGGTGCAGCCTACCGACGTCGAAATCAGGCGGATCGGCGGAGAGAAGCCGCGGGAGAAAGAGCTCCGATCGACGACGAACGGCATCGATCTGGCCGATTCCACCCCTAGCCGAGGACTCCCCAGGCTCAGACGATGCGATCGGTGGTGTCCACGGCTGGCGAAACCGACGGACGGCGCCGGAATCGACGGAAAAAGGGGGAACCACCGACGGCGAAGAGGAGAATGGCCGGACCGGCGACCTTCCGGCGGTCTTGGGCGAAGCCGAGGCCGGATTCGAGCTGCGGACAACCTTGCGAGCTGCTGGCGGTGGAAGCCGACGGAGAATCGGCCGGCAAGGCGGTGAACAGGTCGAATCGGAGTGAATCGATGGTTCGATCGGGCTGAACCGGACCGGTCTGAACCGGTTCAGCCAAGGAGAAAAAGGGGAAAAAGAGGAAAAAGGGAGAAAAAGGAAAAAAGAAAAAGAGGAAAAATTGGAAAAAATTCCAGTGATGCAATCTAGCTTCGGGTAAGTCAGTAGTGGTCGAAATTGACCCGATTTAAATATCGGAGTATTTAATTTAATTAATTTTTGGACTGAAAATTTACTCGAAAAATTATGAAATTATGTAGCTCGACAATTGGCATCCAACAAGAGCTCGAGACAGCCTCAAATTTCGTACTATCATGGAATCTTGGGTAAGTGACCATTATTTACGACAATTTACATCGTTATGCGTGATATGAATTTAAATTTCCGCATAAATTGAATTAAATTATGGAAAATTAGATAAATTGTTGTAAATAATAAACTTAGCTATTCGAGGGTTAGAACGAGGCCCAATAAATTGTTGGTGGGAGAGCCCAATAGGCCTCGATAAAGTGAAAATTAAGTGGAAAACGGGCTTAAGGCCGATTAAGGCCCATTAAGGTGCAATCGGGCCCAATATGGGTAAACGGGCCCAATGATTTAAATTAAGCCCAGAAAAGATTAAATACAATTAAATTGTATGTTATCTAACCTGAGGAATATTGATATGCAGTTCCAGGCATTTGATTGGGGGCATATCGGACTGCGCGACGAGACAACAGTGGAAAAGAAAAGGTCAGACTCGACAGGAAAATAAGGTAAGGGAATTTTGTAAGTGCATAGAGATGCCTATACATATTTTGAGGGTATTTACAGGGTTCAGAATTCCTTAAAGCATCTAGTAATGAAATAATAATAATTTTACAAAAATCGGGGCATAGGTGAGTAAAGGAAAAAGACGATTTTACCCCTAGGAGTAAAATTTACAAAAAGGGGAGTAAGGCAGGTAAATTGCATGATTTTGTGTTTTTAATGTGTTATATGATTATATTGCTTTGATTGAAGCAAATATGCACATAGGTTGGCTATTGATTTCGTGAAATATACGAAAGGGTACCGGTTTGTACCGGTTACTATTTTCAAAGATGTTTTATTAAAATTGAGCCACCTATCATATTTACACGAGTAAAAAGAGTGCTAGAGTCTTACTCGCACTCAAGTTTACTGATTTATTTCTCATGAAAAGCCGTACTGGAGCATTGGTCGTACGAGAAATTTGTGTGTGCACAAAATCGTGCTGGAGCTTCGCTCGCACGAGATTTTAGATATCATGATATGCATAGCGTGGTGCTGGAGCTTCGCTCGCACTAGACGTTAGTTGACATGCATATAGTCATGCGGAAGCCTCCTGTAGACTGTGTGTCACAGAGAGTTGAGATGCTCGCACGCATACTTTGAGACATGGGTTGTTATCGACATAGTATTGGGGTGGATAAGACCTACGGCAGGCACCCCCAGACTATGATATGGGTCCACGGAGTACGATGTACCGTGTATGTCACACGGAGTACGTTGTACCGTGCAGTCATGATGACTCTATGATGGTACTTACTATTCTGGCGGGTAGGACTTGACCCCACCTCCCGTTGCAGTTGTGATACCCCGTACACCGAGATCCGTGTAGCCTGGGATCACAGGGACAAAGTATGGCCATAGTCCTCGATTTTTCATACAGTAACCTACATGCCTCACATGATATCATACGGTATAGACCAGGACAAACCCGATGGAGGGGTAGTCCTGATTTATGTTTTTGAAAGAGATGTGATTTGATGAATCAGGGTATTCCCGAGAGATAGGTTTGACCTTGATGAAGTTGTTTTATGATGAAACAATGAGTTTTAACGTGATGAGTTTGTGATGAAACAAATGAGTTTTAAAGTGATGAGTTTATGATGAAAATAATAAGTTTTAATGTGACGAGCATGAGATGTCATACATGATGATTTTTCCATGTGTGCTTTATATGCCGATTTCCTGATTTCTCTTATATGATATATACATACATGTGCATCGTTTTAGTCATACCTCATGCTCCAAATGTAAACGATTTTTATATCATGACATTATCAGCACGTAGATAGTATAGTTATCTACCTGCTTACATTATTGCCTTACTGAGCACGTTTCGTTCACCCTTTCATTTTCCACCCCACAGGGTATATTCAGTAGAAGAGAGCGACAATCGTCTCGCATCTCGGTTATCCGCTGCTTCTTAGCAAGACTAGGTATACACATTTATATAATTTCGTATCTGAACATATAGATGCACAGTACTGTATATGGATTTAATATTGGGGATGTATTTTGTTTAAATAAATTGATATGTGAATGTGAATATGAAGATAGAATGGTAAATAGGTGAAAGGTTACTAACACCGAATCATAGCCCAACTGTTTAGTAGTGTAACTGTTCACGACGGGTGAGAAAATGAAAAAGCGAAAAATTTGTAGGGATTTTTAGGTAATTTGGGTCGTGACAATTTAATGTGAGAACCCTGCTGCCCGCCCCACACCAGGTCACAGGCTTACGACGAACTCAGCAAAAACTCGTATTGTCCTCTTTGGGCCCACTGGCCCTTAAGGTTTTGCTCCACTGGGGGGGCAAGCCCATCTCCCAGGAGACGCGTCCCCTGGGAGATGGGCTTGCCCCCCAGTGGAGCAAAACCTTGAGTAGGCTGAGGCCTGCAAAGAGGACAATACGGATTTGTGGGAACGATGTCACAGCAGTCGGACCAGGGGCCCATGAGGGGTTGCACCTGTGTACGCTGGGCTGGGCCGTCACATAAAAAAGCGCGTTTTAATGTGAGAACCCTGCTGCCCGCCCCACACCAGGTCACAGACTTACAGGAACTCAACACCTCCACGTATTGTCCTCTTTGGGCTGGCCCACAGGCCCCCTCACGGCTTTGCTCCACTGGGGGGGGCAAGCCCATCTCCCAAGAGACGCGTCCCAGGAGGCTCGAACTCGGGTCAACACCCTTGTTCTTGCACTCCTGTTGCAAGAACAAGGGTGTTGACCCGAGTTCAAGCCTCCTGGGACGCGTCTCCTGGGAGATGGGCTTGCCCCCCCAGTGGAGCAAAGCCGTGAGGAGGCCTGTGGGCCAGCCCAAAGCGGAAATACGTGGAGGTGTTGAGTTCCTGTAAGCCTGTGACCTGGTGTGGGGCGGGCAGCAGGGTTCTCACAACCCTGGGTAGTACCCCACCAATCTCGAGCTCTCCTTTTCAACATATAGATACTCATACTGAACCTCTCAGCATCGGTGCACCCCAGATAATCAAATATAATTCTCAACTCCGTCAGCCACTCCTCAGCCTCTGTAGGATCCTTCTTTCCCCTAAACGCGGGTAGATTCATCTTCAAAAAATCCTTCAGTCGAACCATACTTCTGTCCTCAAGCTAAGTGACGGGAGGCACTGGGGGTATGGGAGGTCCTTGTGGTGGTGTAGGAGTAGTACCCGAGGCACTAACTCCAAAGTGTTGCACGAATAACGCTGCCATCTGCTCAAAACCTTGCCTCACATCGGTCTCAATCCAATTAAATTGAGAGTTAGGACTCTCTGGTTGTGGGACAGGTGGCGGAGGGGACTCTGCCTGCCTCCTCGAACGACCTCGTCGTCCACTCATTCTCTATCTCAACTCGTCTCTTGCGCGTACATATCAGAATCGATTGAAATCTCAATCCTCAATTTCAGTTCATGACCCGACTATTACAAACACTTGGGATGTATTCTATTTCACTTAACCAACACTGACAGTACTAGACACCCTAAGCTCTGATACCAAGAAAACTCTGTCACGCCCCGGAAACGCGAAAAATAGGGCAATTTTAAAACTTTTTACTCATCAATTCTCAATTAAGAGTGCATTCCTGTGCAGTGTCATACATCATCACCTATATCATACCTTAGGATCTCGTCATTAAATAGTATATATTATATCATATACATTACTTGATCTTAAGTTAATTAATCCTAATACATCCCACACAATGTTATACATCAAGTGTCTGCAATTATGATAATTGTCTGGGTACATGAAAAGATAAAAGATACCTCAAAATACAAAATATGGCCTGGAGCTCAAGTCCTCCACTAGCCACAACTCCGTACGTCGCAGGAAAACCCTTTTCACTTGAAGAGATCTGGGGGGAAAGAAAACAGGGTGAGCTTCTAAATCGCTCAGTAAAGGGGGTGAGGGACTCATTTCATAAAGCAAAATGCACATCACAAAATATTTATTTGTATGTGAAACTCATTATACTCATTTAAAAACCATAGCATGAAGGTACTCAAAACGACATTCTCATATCTTAAATCATGTGAAAACATGAAGTAAAACGCTCAGTATAGAGCAATAACAAAGCATGTGAAAATAATACGATAATCGCTTTCTCAATAAACGTGATAAAATCACTGTAATAATAATGCACGTGGCACAACCACTAAACACACGTGGCATAGCCACTGATTTAAATTCACACGTGGCACAGCCACTAAACACAAGTGGCATAGCCACAGAATAGGGTTTCACCTGGCAACGGCCACCAATTAGGGTTCTCACGTGGAAACGGCCACTAAATAGGGTTCTCACGTGGCAACGGCCACCAAATGGGGTTCTCACGTGGCAACGGCCACCAAATGGGGTTCTCACGTGGCAACGGCCACCAAATGGGGTTCTCACGTGGCAACGGCCACCAATTAGGGTTCTTACGTTACCAGAACGGAGAAGAATCGGGCTTACATGCTACCAGAGCAATGCCTGGGTGTACTCATAATTACACATCTAAGTCTTAATCACATAAGACTAGTTTGCCTTCACGTAGAACTCATAGTGGTTTTTCTCTCACAAAACTCATTTAAAATCGTTTTCTACTCAACACAAAACATATTGAAACCGAGCTCAACTGGTAAAACACACACACATTTCTCAAATCTCGATATTACCTTAACGTAGAGCCCAGTTATAAACTCATAAAAACATTGGGCTCCAACCGGCTATAAAAATCGTGTGCAATTGTATCACAACACAACACTCAACATGCTTGTTTTATAAATCACAAATCATGCTATAATAGTTCGCAAATCACATATACAAATGGTTTAGTTTCCCTTACCTCTTTGCACCTCGTATAGTGCAATCGTTTCCCCCTTGACACGGATTAGTCCCGCATTCCACTCTAGAACTCCCGAGCTATCCAAACGATGTTAAAACATCAATATTCATCATCACAGTAACCTCAATTCTCAAAAATCGAGCATAATTGCTCATAACACCTCAAATCTCTTGATTCTCGTAACTGTACCCCAAACTACACTCTCATTCACAACATCTCAACGTTCTACATTTCTCATGCCAATTATCTATGCTAATTCACTACATTGTCTAAATTTCTATTTATAGCTTAAATTCTCAAAATTGCTAAATATCATTATCACTCCAACCACAATGTAATTTCATCAATCCCTAATCATTTTTCAGCTATTTGAACACAATGCCAACAACCATTATCATCAAAATCATCTCAGATATCAAGATCGAGGTTTAGAAATTACCCAAAACTTGTGGAGAGCTTATCTCTTGCCTCGATTTGATCCGTCTTTCAATTTTCAAGTATGTTGTTCTCCCTTTGATGAGGAACAACTTTCCTTCTTGCCACAACTTCTGATTTGGACGGAAATGGGTGCTTTGGATGAGTGAGAAAGCTAGGTTTCGGTGAAAATGGGGGTTGGAAGAGAGAGAAAGTGAGATTGCAGGAGAAAAATAGGAGTTCCTTATATAGGCTAAGGGTAGGAGATCGATCTGGCTCTTGATGAGATCGATCTGCATTTGAATTTTGGGGACGATTTGGGTAATTTTATGCCTAGGAGATCGATCTGTCGAGGGGTGAGATCGATCTCTTTATGGCTTTATGAGATCGATCTGCTCCTTGAGGAGATCGATCTTCTCCCAAACAGAATCATTTGGAGATCGATCTCTTCCTCATGAGATCGATCTTCTCTCAAACAGAATCATAAGGAGATCGATCCTCTTCCATTGGAGATCGATCTGCTCCTTAAATTCCTCCTTGTCATTTTTAACTCACCAGATCGATCTCTCCTTCTCCCAGATCGATCTGTCCTTATAGCTTCACACTTATTTTAAACACTTAACATATAAATCTCCAATTATCATTCCCACCATTCACTTAGCTCTATAAATTACACTTCAAATTCTTATTACATATTTAAAATATGTTTAAAATTCTTAGATCTCACAGTGCAGTTCTAGAGACTTCGTTAGAGGTGAATCGAACCAAACAATCAAGCAGCTTTAAAGAAGTGGAATCACTTGACGCGATTCCAGGTAAGGGAATTCTATGAGTATATAGAGATAGCTGCTTGTATTTTACGGGTAAATATAAGGCTTTGGAAAATGCATGATTATCTAGAAAAGTGATTGATGGTGTATGGAAATAACTACAAGTGCATATGTATGTTGTTTGATTTTGAAGTGATTCTTATAAAAGGGGATAGTAAGGCAAATAATTGCATAAATCATATGTTTGATGTTTTGTGAAAATACATTGCCTTGGTTTAAGCAAATCGATGGATATGCTGGCTATTTCATTTCCGTAAATTCATGGAATAGCATGAGGTATGTATTGACTTTATTTTGAAATAAGTTATGTTGAAATTGAGTCGCTTATCGTATTTACGTGAGTTATATCGTGCTAAAGCTTTGCTCGCACTGGATTTTGGTATTTTCCTATGTATGAAATGTGTTAGAGCTTTTAGCTCGCACCTTGATTTGAATTGTGATGATGTTTTATAAACTGTACTAGAGGTTCTGCTCGTACGTGGATTTCCATTGACTTTGCTATGCATATAACTGTATTAGAGCTATGCTCGCACGTGATTTCTTCATGATTTTATGCATAAAGCCGTACTAGAGCGTTGCTCGTATGAGGAGATTTATTGATGATGCATGAATTGTGCTGGAGCTTAGCTCGCACAGGTTTTCACGTATGATGCCGTGGAGATGGTAAGATCCTTAAGCCCTGCATCCTTAAGCCTGACGGGGTGGGGAGGCTCTCTTACGGTAAGATCCTTAAGTAAAAATCCTTAAGCCCGTTAGGGTGGGGAGGCTCTATTGGTGGGGAGGCTCTCTTACAAGATTAAAAGCTCTCACATGCACTTGAGACTATATAGGTTACACATGGCATGAGGTAGATAAGACCTACGGCTAGCACCCCCAACCATTATATGGGTCTACGGAGTACGTTGTACCGTGTCTATCACATAGAGTATGTTGTACCGCGTGGCTGTGATGATGATTTGAAAAGTTTGGCAAAGAACTAACCCACCTTCGTTCCAGCATGATGCCCCATACACCGAGATCCATGTGGTCTGGGATGATTATGACATAGTTGGCCAACATAGTCCTCGAGATATAGTGACCACCTGTCTCACATAATATTACATAGTACCACATGGTTTTATACACTGAGTGTGATTGTGTTGTCCAAGGTAGACTCGAGGGAGGGGTCGAACCTTTAGGGATTTTATTTAAAGAAATGATATCTGTTGTGATGAGATTTGATGTGTTTGAGAAGATGAAAAATCTTAAAGGATGTTTCTTAATGAATTTCCCTTTTTATGGTGAGCTTTGATAACGATGAGCATGAGAGGTTTTACATGATGATTTTACCATGTTTTACGTGCATGTTTCCATGTTTTCAGTACATGATATATGTATATACATGCCGCATAGTTTTATTTCCTTATGCTTCGACTATAAATGATTTATGCCAAGACATTATTAGCATGTAGAAATGGTAGTTATCTACTATGCTTGCATTATTGTCTTACTGAGCGTGTGGTTGTTCATCCCTCTACTTTCCCCCTACAGAGCATACACAGTAGCCTTGTGAAGGACTGAGGCATTATAGTTTGGATATCCACTGCACTCCATCGTCAAATGGTATACACAAAGGAATCTTTTTGTATCTAAACATGTAAAAGCACAGTAGTTATTTTGAATTGTGATATGGGGGATGTAAATGTCAGTAAACATGTTTTGTATAAGTGTATAACTTAACTTTTAAATGTATGACATGGCTTTTGATTTATTGGAAATGGATGGTAAATGATGATTATTATTGACTCACAACCCAACTGTTATTGGTGAGGGTTGTTCACGACCGAGTAAAGGGAAATGAAAAATGCAAAAAATTGGTAGTGATTTTTGGATAAAAATGGTAAAAAGGGTCGTGACAGTATATACCTTAAAGTAAAAGTAATATAGGTAAGTGGAAGACACACTCTTTGATGCCCTACTTGAAAAGATACCTGATCTACTACTAGTAGTCTGAAGGGAAAGAAAAAAGGGGGGTGAGCTTATGCCTAGTAAGATACGTATACTAAAAGAAGTGCAGAAAACGTAGTGCATGCTCAAAATCCATAAATCATAATGAATTTCATAATAAATTTAGATCAAATCATTCATATGAATTTTGATCCAAAGTTGATCAAAACTTTATTTAAAAATGATTAGAAACATAGTTCATATCATAGGAAAATTCATACCGTACTTAAATTCTTACTTTCATAATCATGCTTAAAACATAATTCATAACGAATCAATAACTTATAAACATAGTCATAATAATTTTATAACCTAAAATTTCATACATAAAACATAGTCATAGCATAGGCGAGACAAGGCATATATCCAAGTAGTAACAAGAAATCATAACGTAGGTCCTAATAAGGGAAGTGATATAATAGTCATGATCAAAGTTCGCAGTCGTACTAGACAGATAAGTACCGCAAAGGCTGAAGACATGTCCAAGTCTAGTAGCTATTTAGCTTAACATAATGATAGTGACAATACATATACCTAGATAACATAGGGGTTGGTTGTGCATTGCTAACGTTGCATGTACCAAGGAAGCCTATAATCATGAAACAATAGCTTAAAAGCATAATTCTATGGGATTTATCATCCCTTTATGACAAAACTTATTAAAAAGCTTAATTCTTAAAGCTGGGATCATTATCCCCTTAAAGAATTTATGGTTAAATCGTAATCTTAAAACTTGGGATTTTCTTCCCTTTAGTAAAGCTTAAACTTAATCTTTTCACAATACTTAGAAATCAAAATTGTCATCCCCTTACTTAAAAACATAATCATAATCACAACTTTTAAAAACTGGGATCATTATCCCCTTAGTAAAACTTGTTCATAATCATATCTCGATAGTCCCACTAAGAAAACCATGCTAAAATTGAGGAAACAAAATCAAATAATTAAATTAATTTTTTTGAAATCGATTTGATTTCATAATTTTTGCAATTGTATTTAAAAGTACGCCATTTGTTAAAATATAAATATTTTAATGGATTTAGTGGGTTTCTTGGTTTTCTTATAAATCAAGTACTTAAACTCTTAACTTAGATTAAAACGTATTCTTATGTTTATGCATGGTTGTAAACTCCATAAATTTTCTTGTATTTTGATACAATTATAATCAGTAAATTAAACAATCAAATTAAAAATGTGCATGTTGTCGAAAATTGTGAAATGTGAGTATTACAATTCGGGCACAATGCTGTGTTAGAATAATAATAAATGATATTATAAATCAAAAAATTAATTGAATTTATATTTAACACGTGAGATTTAGAGAAATATAATTAAATAAAATATTTTACCATTTGGAATAGACGAATATAAAATTGACATAATGTCAGAGTGGATTAAATAAATAAAATAAGTATAAATATTACATTTAATATATTGTGAAAATAATACATGATAAAAATTATTAAGCAACTATGTAAAATAAAATAAATTAATAAAAAAACTAATAATAATAATAAAAAAATATAATAATAATAATAAAATAAAAAAAAGAGATAAGAAGAAAAGAAATGATGTTTGAAATGATGATTTAAAAAATGAAAAGAAAGAAAATGATGTTTGAAATGATGGTTAAAAAAATACAAAAGAAATGATGGCTTAAGGAAATGATAATGATGTTGTTTGGAAACCTGAAAAAAATAATAGAAATGATGGCAATTGAATAAAAAAAAGAATTATGGTGACGTTCTTGCAGCTTAGGAACGTAGGGAGAGATGAAGTAGGAAATGGAATTTAATTAAAGTAGTTTAAGGGTGTTGTGAGGGTTGAATCGAAATAATAGGAGTGACCGAAGTGAGCAGATCGAAAGGGAAGGGAAGCAGCTGAGTGTGAGAAAAAAAATTGAAGCAGTCGTAGGAAGTAAGAGAATGAGAGAAATTGGATAAAGCTGTATGAGAAAGAAAGAGTTAAAAGTGGAGTGAGATAAAAAAAAAAAGTGAAGAAAAAAAAAACTAAAGCAATACAGAAGCAAGGAAAATAAAAACAATAAAGAAGGAGGGTGAGGCCGAGAAGGAATAAGACGCAGCAGAGAAAGAGAAGCGTGAGCATGAACCAGTAGAAAAGAGGAACAGGAACCCTGCTTCCTAACCTATCTTTTATCATTCTTAAGTTCTCATCATCACTCTATCAACTCTTCACTTGTAAAGGAAAGAAAAAGAGGCTGAACAGAGAGGAAGCCGAGGAAAGGAGAGTTGTAAACTGAAGAAGGAAGATATAAGGAAGACTGAAATAGAACAAGGGATGAATCGAGGCAGTGAGGCGAGACAGAGGAGACCGAAAAGGTGAGCTGAGCAAAGAAGATGTGAATGTTAAGAATACTGTAATTACATAATTTATAGCCAGGATCTCATGTTCAATCGTCAAGAAAATTAGAATACGGAAGCATACCTGGATCCATTGAAATTGATTGATTGGGGTTAGCAGTCTTTCAGTCTAAACCTTTTATTTATGAGAGAAAACCTTAGCTCACTCACTGATGGGATATGAGAATGAGAAAAATTACGTTTAGACTAGGGACCATAACCTATTTATAACTGAAGTATATTTTATTCTATTTTTAGCCCATCATTAATATAGAATAAAATATCAGGTCTCTACACATTGTAAAACCCATACCAATTGAGATGCACTGAAATCCAATAACTTTATTTGATCACTTTTAAGTGGACTAAAACAAATTAGATAGCCTATAATGTACAATAAATTGATATATGTGGCCCACACAAATAATTTCCCAACAATCTCCCACTTGGGCCACATATGTCGCTTGACTATTGTACATTTAAAATAACTTTATGAGCTCAATACTTGCTATCTTTACAAAGAACATCTCTAAATATTCTGGTCCATCAATTATATCAACATAGGATCAAAGCGATCTTCGTTACATATATCCCGTAACTAGACCCATCAATGGTCACGTATATTAATATAATCAATGACATAGATCAAGTATGGATGTGTAGCATGAAAATTATATGAAACGTGATCCCTTAACATGCCTATTTCCAACTGGTCCTACTTTATCATTCTTTCAAGACTTTATGCATACTGCTACTGAAAGAATATTACTTTATTTCAGATTTTTCAATAATAACAGAAATACTGTATTCTGATCAGAAAAATCTCAATAACAAATGAACATCAAGAAACAAACTCCCACTATACAAGTATATCATCAGGATGAACCACACCTGTCACGACCCAATTCCATTCTCTTTAACCGAAAATCACTGAAAATTTTTCGCGTTTTACTGTTACCTTACTTGGTCGTGAACAACTCACCACACACTGTTGGGCTGTGAGTCAATAATAAACACCACATCTCATTCATTCTCAATTAATTAAAGCGATGTCATACATGTGCATTTAATCGTGTACTTATACGAATACATGTTTTACTGACATCTACATCCCCCATAAGTACAACTCAAAAGAATACTGTGCTTTTACATTGTTTAGATACAAAAAGAATCATTGTGTATATACCTTTAAGCGATGGAGATGCAGCGGAGTCCAAAATACCACGCCTCAATCCTCACTGGGCTACTATACACGCTCTGTAGGGGGAAAATAGAGTGGGATGAGCAACCACACGCTCAGTAAGGCAATAATGCAAGCATGGTAGATAACTACTCTATCTACATGCTGATGGTGTTATGCATAAATCATTTATGATAGGAGCATGAGGAATAAAACTATGCCATATGAGTATACATATATATCATGTATCAAAGTCACATAAAATTGGCATATAAAACATGGTAAAACATCATGTATAAATCATCTCATGCTCGATCTCATTTAAATTCATAAAAAGGGCAATTCATTAAGAAACCTCCTTTTTTTTTAAAACCCACGTCATAAAACTCTTTCTCATCACATACAATCACATCACATCAACTCACAATCACAACCTCATTTCCGTTTCACAAATTAAATCCACGAGGCTCGACCCCTCCTTCGGGTCTACCTTAAACAGTCACAAATCACACTTAGAGATTTAAAATCATATGGTAGTAAGTAAATCAAGCAAGGAGACAGGTTACTATATCTCAAGTGACTACGTTGGCCAATCGTCACATATCATCCCAGACCACACGGATTTCGGTGTGCGGGGTATCATGCTGGCACGAAGGTGGGTTAGTTCTCCGCCAGACTTTCTCAAATCAAGTAACCACCACGCGGTACATCGTACTCCATGTGATATACATGGTACATTGTACTCCGCGGACCCATAACATGGTTGGGGGTGCCTGCCATAGGTCTTATCTACCCCATACCAAGTGTAACCTTTATAGTTGAAAGCGCGTGGGAGTAACCTCAATACCAGGTCCTAGCCCCTCATGGCCTTGGTCGCCCCTGTTGGGTTCCCTGATCCAGGTCCTAGCCCCTCACCCTCACCCCACCTAAGAGGTCTGTCAGGCCTGTTGGGTTCCCTGGATGGATTATGTCAGGTCTTAGCCCCTCACCCTCACCCCACCTAAGAGGTCTGTCAGGCCTGTTGGGTTCCCTGAGTTAATCCGTATCTCTCACCACGACCTCATACATACCACAGTGTGAAAACCAGCGCGAGCTACGCTCTAGCACGAATTCATGCATCAAAACCAATCACTTCGTACGAGCAACGCTCTGGTACGGCATTTATGCATAAAATATGAAGAAACCATGTACGAGCATAGCTCCATTACAGTTATATGCATAAGAAAAACCACTCAAATCCACGTACGAGCGTAAGCTCCAGTACGGTTTATAAACATCATCACAATTTAAATTCAAAGCGAGAGCTAAGCTCAAGCACGTTTCACACAAGTGAAAACATAGAAATCCAGCGCGAGCGAAGCTCTAGCGCGATTTATGTCATACAAATGTGATAGGCGGCTCATATACAATTTATCAATCCCGGCAATTCGGGTTTAGCACTCACAAATGCTTTTCCACAACAACAATACAATACTAGCCGACCTATCTACAAGCTTGCTTAAAACCAAGCAATTCGTTTTGAAAAGCATCAAAACATTAGATTTATGCAATTATTAGCCTTACTATCCCATTTCATAAAATCCACTTCAAATCCAAAACCACGCATATACTCATCATCATTCACGAATACCACCAACATTTATTTGAGTAATCATGCATTTCATAAAAACACCCGATATTCACCCACAAGTTCAAAGTACGAGCAGCTACCTCTATATACTCACAAAATTCCCTTACCTGGAATCGCGATGCGTGATTCCACTTCCTTAAACTGCTTACTCGTACGGTTCGGTTCGTCTTCAACGAACTCTTCGGGACTGCACAAAATCGTATCCCGCATTATATTCGATCCATATATTGCAACCCTTGTGCTTGCTATAGTCAATTTAATCTATAGCCTCTATTAAAGCTTATTTGGCCTCGTTTCATTACTTTATCCATAACTCGAGTCTATGAACCTTCTTAGGCCTATTAACTTATTCAAAATCGATATTAAATCGACATTAAGCTCATAGTGTTCATATTCCATGAATCCCCTCACTATGGCATTTTTCAATCATATACATACCCATTTCCACAATTCCTCCAAACTCACAATGTAATCTCATTTAACCATTTAAAATCATAAATATTACCCCAATAACAACTTTAGCATGCCATAAATCATAGGCTCATTCAATCCCACATATCCTCACATTATACCCATTTTAGATTTTTAGGTTACACCGATTCCACTACATTCCTAGGTAGTTTATCCATCAATACTCATATAAATCGACTCCAAAATCAATTAAATAGCTAATGCCTTTGGATTTGAGTGTTAGAATCTTACCAATATGATTTCTCTTCTTGCTCCAAATGGTAATGCCCTTAACTCCTTCAATTGCAAAGATGGGAAGATGCCCTCTCACTATGTTGTTCTTCTTTTTGATAGGAACAACTTTGCCTCTAATGATCTCTCTCCAAATCTCACTGAAAATGGCTGATTTTAGAGAAGGAAAGTTAGGTTTTTGGGTTGAAAATGGGAGGTTAATGTGTTTTTTCGAGATTTCCAAATTTTCAGCTCTCCTTATATAGAAATAGCTTGAGGAGATCGATCTGGTCCAAGAGGAGATCGATCTGGTCCCTTAAAATCCCTCTTTTTCACGGTATTTTTAAGCCTGAGATCGATCTGTCGAAGCAATGAGATCGATCTGTTGAAGCATGAGATCGATCTGTCGAAGCATGAGATCGATCTGGTCCCAAACAGAGAGCTAAGGAGATCGATCTGGGTGCTTGAGGATCGATCTTTTCACTACAAAATGCTTGGCAAATCGATCTGGCTCCATTGGAGATCGATCTGCTCTATTCTTTCGCCCAAATAAGAGCATTCTGGCTCTTCCAGATCGATCTCTCATCCTATGAGATCAATCTGGACCTAATGTTTTCCAGATTTCCTGCAGTTTCATTGCTGCAACTCATACCAACACATCCTTAATCTATTGCCATGGCCATTTTCTCATCCATCCACCTTTATAACTTGAAAATGGCATCCATATGCACATTGAAACTTGTGTGCATTCATTGTATGTTCAAAGGTATGCTACATAAAACCAAATGGAAGCATAATTCCATTCCATTTTACCACACTACTCATCTTGAGTCTCAATCACAACCATCACTTGCTAGAACTCATTTCTTCGTATTCATACTCAATGAAACTTGTATGTACGTTACAATTTGTATTACACATACATACATTGAATCCATGGACTTACATCAATCATACTTTACATTACAAGTCCATTCATATTATTTGATCCAATTACACACATTACCATTATACATATACGGAGTCTTACATTCTCCCCTCCTTCAAGGAATTTGGTCCTCCAAATTAGAACCAAGTCACTCTTCAAACAGTTGGGGGTACTTCTCCCGTATCAAGTTCTCCAATTCCCACGTGGCCTCTTCCGCCGTGTGGTGTTGCCAAAGCACTTTCACCAAGGGAATTGTCTTATTCCGCAACACTTTCTCTTTCCTGTCCAATATCCGAACCGACTTCTCAACATACGTCATACTCTCATGGAGCTCCAACGGCTCATATCTTATCACGTGTGCCAGGTCCGGGTGATACTTCCGAAGCATCGAGACGTGAAAGACGTTGTGGACATTTGCCAAGTCCAGTGGCAATGCCAATCTATACGCCTTATCTCCCACTCTCTCCAAAATCTCGAAGGGTCCGATATATCTAGGGCTCAACTTGCCCTTCTTACCGAATCTCATAATACCCTTCGATGGTGATACCCTTAGAAATACCGACTCACCCTCATCAAACTCTAGTGGTCTTCGTCTCTTGTCAGCATAACTCTTTTGCCGGCTCTGAGCTGTCGTAATCTCTCACATATCAACTGGACGTTCTCAGATGCCTGCTGCACTAAGTTCGGGGCAAAAATCTGTCTGTCACCAACCTCTTCCCATCCAATAGGGGAACGGCATCTACACCCGTATAATGCCTCATAGGGTGCCATCCCGATACTAGCATGATAGCTATTATTATAAGCGAACTCAGCTAACTGTAGGTGGTCATCCCAGGAGCCTCTAAAATCCAGCACACACGCTCTCAACATATTCTCGAGGGTCTGTATAGTCCTCTCTGACTGCCCATCTGTCTGAGGATGAAAAGCGGTGCTAAAACTCAATTGGGTCCCCAGCGCTTCCTAAAAATGTTCCCAAAAATGGGAAGTGAAGCGGGCATCCCTATCAGAAACAACGCTCACTAGTACACCATGTAGCCGTACTATCTCTCGAATATACAGGTTCGCCAACTGACTCAGTGTATCGGTAGCTCTCATAGACAAGAAATGGGCGGACTTAGTCAATCGGTCCACAATAACCCATATGACATCATGACCTCTACGGGTCCTCGGCAACCCCATCACAAAATCCATGGTGACATGCTCCCACTTCCACGTTGGTATCGGTAGAGGCTGCAATAATCCTGCAGGCTTCTGATGCTCTACCTTCACTTGCTGACAAACGAGACACTTAGCGACATACTTAGCAATGTCTCTCTTCATTCCAGACCACCAATAAACCTTCCGAAGGTTTTGATACATCTTGGTACTTCCCGGATGTATCGTATACTTCGATGAGTGAGCCTCTGATAAAATCATTCTCCTGATCTCAGGATCCCTGGGAACGCATACTCTGCCTCTGAACCTCAATAAGCCATCAGCACTCTGCTCAAAATCAATACCCACACCTGTCGTATCTGCCTCAGCCAATCGATACACCGTCGATCGCTCTGCTGGGCTTGCCGAATACGACCAATCAACTCTGGCTCTAGTCTCAAACTAGCCATGATCTCAAGTCTCTCAGATCCAGGTGGGGTTACATCCAAACTGAGGTTCACAAAGTGTTCTAACAATTCATGTTCCCGTACCATCATATAAGACACCAACCCAAGGTTCTTTCTACTCAAAGCATCAGCAACTACATTTGCCTTACCCGGGTGGTACATGATTTCACAATCATAGTCTTTCAGGAGTTCGAGCCATCTCCTCTGTCTCATATTCAACTCTTTCTGCGAGAACAGGTACTTAAGGCTCTTATGATCTGTGAACACCTGAAACTTCTCACCATAAAGATAGTGGCGCCATATTTTCAATGCAAATACTACAGCCGCCAACTCCAAATCATGTGTCGGGTAGTTCCTCTCATGATCTTTCAACTGTCTAGATCCATAGGCAACTACCTTCCCATCCTGCATAAGCACACAGCCCAGTCCCTGGTGTGATGCATCCGTATACATCGAGAATCCTCCTGAGCTGGTAGGAATGGTGAGAACTGGAGCAGTCGTCAATCGACGCTTAAGCTCCTCAAAACTCCTCTCACATGCCTCATCCCACACAAACTTAACATCCTTACGCGTGAGGCATGTCAACGGAGCAGCTAGTCTGGAGAAACCCTCTACAAATCTCCGATAATATCCTGCCAATCCCAGGAAACTTCTGATCTCAGTAACTGTCTTGGGCTGTTCCCACTGCACAACTGCCTCTGTCTTGGGTACATCTCCACTCCTGATCCTCAACTGATGGTACCCTGACCGCAGATCTATCTTAGAAAATACTTCGGCTCCCTGGAGCTGATCCAACAAATCATCGATTCTTGGAAGGGGGTACTTATTCTTAATGGTGGCCTTATTCAACAACCGGTAATCTATACACAGTCGGAGGCTTCCATCCTTCTTCCTTACAAATAGAACTGGTGCTCCCCAAGGTGAGACACTCGGTCAAATAAACCCCTTCTCCAGTAGCTCTTGCAGCTGTTTCTTCAGCTCTTTCAATTCTATCGGAGCCATTCTATAGGGTGGTTTCGATATCGGCTCTGTACCAGGCACTAACTCAATGCAAAATTCCATTTCCCTTTCAGGTGGTAGTCCTGGTAATTCATCCGGAAAGATATCAGGGTAATCCGTAATTACGGGTATGTCCTTCAATTCCGGGTGTGCCTCATCTATATCGACCACATAGGCAATGAACCCTTCACAATATCCTCTCCATCGTTAGTAACATAAACCATCACTCCACATTCAATATTTATCATGAACAATAAATTTATCTCTCAAGCAATATGAATTTAAAATCATACTCCTTTTATTTACAACAAACATGCTAGTTTCATATCATTTCTTTTTATCAAAGTTTACAATAAGATTGTCTAATCCTGAAAACATCAATGTTTTGGCATGACAATCCATCACAACACGATTGGTAGCCAACCAATCCATTCCCAAAATTACATCAAAATCATTCATATTCAATAAAATCAGATTGGCTATCATTTCCTTCCCCTCTATCTTTATCTTACAATCTCTACATACATGCTCAGTCAATTGACTATCATTCATGGGTGTGGAAATCATCAACATTTTATCTATCAATGTTGGTTTCACATATTTCAACAATTTATGTGCAAAGGAAGGTGATATGAAAGAATGCGTGGCACCAGGATCAAATAATACCAATGCTTCTAAATCAAAGATTCGGATGGTACCTTTAATCACATCTGTCGAAGCATCTGCGGTGTCCTGATCCAGTGCATGTACTCTTCCTCTGCTCACACCTGCAGCTTGTTTCCCTTTCTCCTCAGCTGTAGCCCTCCTTCTCGGGGCTGCTGTCTCAACTGGAGCTCCCTCTGGCTCCTTGCCCTTCTGTGGGGCAACCTCAATCATCTCAGTGCAGAACCTCGATATATGTCCTGGCCTCCCACACCTAAAACAAGAAACAAGGGGCACCTGACATGGTCTAGTCCCATGATATCTCCCACATCTCCTACACTGATCCGTGGTAGGTCGTGGTCCTCCAATAGTTATACCCCTCGGTGCAGTCAAAGCTGGGTATACGGGAGGTCTAGCAGCTCTCTCCTGCACCTCCTCGATCTTAGGCCTCTTCTCGAAAAACCTTTGGCCACCTCTCTTGGCCACTTTTCCAAACCCGGATCTCTTCCGGTCTCTGTCCTTTCTAACACTGACTCTCCCAAGCTCGGAGGCATTTCGCTCAAAGTCTTGCTCACATAACTGAGCCTTATGTACAGCCTCCTCATAAGTCACAATATCGAAGGGAGCTAGCTTAGTCCGGATGGCCAATCTCAATCCATCCATGAACTTTCGTATCTTTCGGGTCTCACTACCCATCGTGTCAGGGTCATATCTTCCCAATGACATAAACTTGGACTCATACTCGTCCACAGTTCGGTTCCCTTGAACCAAGTTCATAAATTTCATCCGTAATTTCCTCTGTACGGTAGCTGGAATATACTGTCTCCTGAAGGCCTCTAGAAATATCTCCCACAAGATCTCAGAGTGTCTGGCCCTCAAAATAACCTCGGTGGACCTCCACCAATGTTCGGCCTTGCCTTTCAACATAAACACGGCAAAGGCTACCTTTTCAGCTGAAGTACATCGAAAAAACCTATATAGTTTCTCCATCTCATACACCCAATCCTCCGTAATCACTGGGTCCTTCACCCCTCTAAACACTGGGGGTTTCAGCGCTTGAAACTCTCGCAACCTGCTCAAGTCGCAGTCATAACCCACATCACTACCGCTCTGCTGTGGAGCGATAGGAGAAGCTGTATCCTGGGCTGGAGGTGGTGTAACTGTAGCTGTCTTAGCAGCATGACGTCTCTCCGCCTCTGCAGCTGCCTGTTCAGTAGTAGGCTGTGCTGCGGGACCTCGTCTATCACCGGCACCCAATGCCTGCGTGACTATCTCCACCAAACTCTCGATACTCCGCTCTAACCTAGCGAAGCGAGCCTCGGTATCCTCTGCTCTCTCAGCAGGGTTCTGTGGAGCCTGCTCAGTCTGTGGCTCCGCACGGCTCTCAGGCCTACCTCTACGGCCTCTAGCACGTGCTCTCGCCCCTCTACCTTTGCGTGTAACTGGCATAGTGCCTAACTTCCTGTATTATAATAATTTATTAAGCTCTATCCATCACAGTATACACAGTTATATCTAAACAAAAGCACAGTACTATGGGGATGTACTTTCCTACATTTTATTAATGACTCACATCAGGCCAACGCAGCTTTGATACCAATCTCTGTCACGACCCAATTCCATTCTCTTTAATCGAAAATCACTGAAAATTTTTCGCGTTTTACTGTTACCTTACCTGGTCGTGAACTAACTCACCACACACTGTTGGGCTGTGAGTCAATAATAAACACCACATCTCATTCATTCTCAATTAATTAAAACGATGTCATACATGTGCATTTAATCGTGTACTTATACGAATACATGTTTTACTGACATCTACATCCCCCATAAGTACAACTCAAAAGAATACTGTGCTTTTACATTGTTTAGATACAAAAAGAATCACTGTGTATATACCTTTAAGCGATGGAGATGCAGCGGAGTCCAAAATACCACACCTCAATCCTCACTGGGCTACTATGCACGCTCTGTAGGGGGAAAATAGAGTGAGATGAGCAATCACACGCTCAGTAAGGCAATAATGCAAGCATGGTAGATAACTACTCTATCTACATGCTGATGGTGTTATGCATAAATCATTTATGATAGGAGCATGAGGAATAAAACTATGCCATATGAGTATACATATATATCATGTATCAAAGTCACGTAAAATTGGCATATAAAACATTGTAAAACATCATGTATAAATCATCTCATGCTCGATCTCATTTAAATTCATAAAAAGGGCAATTCATTAAGAAACCTCCTTTTTTTTTAAAACCCACGTCATAAAACTCTTTCTCATCACATACAATCATATCACATCAACTCACAATCACAACCTCATTTCCGTTTCACAAATTAAATCCACGAGGCTCGACCCCTCCTTCGGGTCTACCTTAAACAATCACAAATCACACTTAGAGATTTAAAATCATGTGGTAGTAAGTAAATCAAGCAAGGAGACAGGTTACAATATCTCAAGTGACTACGTTGGCCAATCGTCACATATCATCCCAGACCACACGGATTTCGGTGTGCGGGGTATCATGCTGGCACGAAGGTGGGTTAGTTCTCCGCCAGACTTTCTCAAATCAAGTAACCACCACGCGGTACATCGTACTCCATGTGATATACACGGTACATCATACTCCGCGGACCCATAACATGGTTGGGGGTGCCTGCCATAGGTCTTATCTACCCCATACCAAGTGTAACCTTTATAGTCTCGAAAGCGCGTGGGAGTAACCTCAATACCAGGTCCTAGCCCCTCATGGCCTTGCTCGCCCCTGTTGGGTTCCCTGATCCAGGTCCTAGCCCCTCACCCTCACCCTCACCCCACCTAAGAGGTCTGTCAGGCCTGTTGGGTTCCCTGAGTTAATCCGTATCTCTCACCATGGCCTCATACATACCACAGTGTGAAAACCAGCGCGAGCTACGCTCTAGCGCGAATTCATGCATCAAAACCAATCACTTCGTACGAGCAACGCTCTGGTACGGCATTTATGCATAAAATATGAAGAAACCATGTACGAGCATAGCTCCAGTACAGTTATATGCATAAGAAAAACCACTCAAATCCACGTACGAGCGTAAGCTCCAGTACGGTTTATAAACATCATCACAATTTAAATTCAAAGCGAGAGCTAAGCTCAAGCACGTTTCACACAAGTGAAACATAGAAATCCAGCGCGAGCGAAGCTCTAGCGCGATTTATGTCATACAAATGTGATAGGCGGCTCATATACAATTTATCAATCCCGGCAATTCGGGTTTAGCACTCACAAATGCTTTTCCACAACAATAATACAATACTAGCCGACCTATCTACAAGCTTGCTTAAAACCAAGCAATTCGTTTTGAAAAGCATCAAAACATTAGATTTATGCAATTATTAGCCTTACTATCCCATTTCATAAAATCCACTTCAAATCCAAAACCACGCATATACTGATCATCATTCATGAATACCACCAACATTTATTTGAGTAATCATGCATTTCATAAAAACACCCGATATTCACCCACAAGTTCAAAGTACGAGCAGCTACCTCTATATACTCACAAAATTCCCTTACCTGGAATCGCGATGCGTGATTCCACTTCCTTAAACTGCTTACTCGTACGGTTCGATTTGTCTTCAACAAACTCTTCGGGACTGCACAAAATCGTATCCCGCATTATATTCGATCCATATATTGCAACCCTTGTGCTTGCTATAGTCAATTTAATCTATAGCCTCTATTAAAGCTTATTTGGCCTCGTTTCATTACTTTATCCATAACTCGAGTCTATGGACCTTCTTAGGCCTATTAACTTATTCAAAATCGATATTAAATCGACATTAAGCTCATAGTGTTCATATTCCATGAATCCCCTCGCTATGGCATTTTTCAATCATATACATACCCATTTCCACAATTCCTCCAAACTCACAATGTAATCTCATTTAACCATTTAAAATCATAAATATTACCCCAATAACAACTTTAGCATGCCATAAATCATAGGCTTATTCAATCCCACATATCCTCACATTATACCCATTTTAGATTTCTAGGTTACACCGATTCCACTACATTCCTAGGTAGTTTATCCATCAATACTCATATAAATCGACTCCAAAATCAATTAAATAGCTAATGCCTTTGGATTTGAGTGTTAGAATCTTACCAATATGATTTCTCTTCTTGCTCCAAATGGTAATGCCCTTAACTCCTTCAATTGCAAAGATGGGAAGATGCCCTCTCACTATGTTGTTCTTCTCTTTGATAGGAACAACTTTGCCTCTAATGATCTCTCCAAATCTCACTGAAAATGGCTGATTTTAGAGAGAAAAAGTTAGGTTTTTGGGTTAAAAATGGGAGGTTAATGTGTTTTTCCGAGATTTCCAGATTTTCAGCTCTCCTTATATAGAAATAGCTTGAGGAGATCGATCTGGTCCAAGTGGAGATCGATCTGGTCCCTTAAAATCCCTCATTTTTATGGCATTTTTAAGCTTGAGATCGATCTGTCGAAGCAATGAGATCGATCTGTTGAAGCATGAGATCGATCTGTCGAAGCATGAGATCGATCTGGTCCCAAACAGAGAGCTAAGGAGATCGATCTGGGTGCTTGAGGATCAATCTTTTCACTACAAAATGCTTGGCAGATCGATCTGGCTCCATTGGAGATCGATCTGCTCTATTCTTTCGCCCAAATAAGAGCATTCTGGCTCTTTCAGATCGATCTCTCATCCTATGAGATCGATCTGGACCTCATGTTTTCCAGATTTCCTGCAGTTTCATTGCTGCAACTCATACCAACACATCCTTAATCTATTGCCATGGCCATTTTCTCATCCATCCACCTTTATAACTTGAAAATGGCATCCATTCATACCTTATGCACATTGAAACTTGTGTGCATTTATTGTATGTTCAAAGGTATGCTACATAAAACCAAAGGGAAGCATAATTCCATTCCATTTTACCACACTACTCATCTTGAGTCTCAATCACAACCATCACTTGCTAGAACTCATTTCTTCGTATTCATACTCAATGAAACTTGTATGTACGTTACAATTTGTATTACACATACATACATTGAATCCATGGACTTACATCAATCATACTTTACATTACAAGTCCATTCATATTATTTGATCCAATTACACACATTACCATTATACATATACGGAGTCTTACAACACCCATACGAGCTATATGCTCATGAAACACCTTAGGTAGTACTCCCTTTGTAAGCGGATCTGCAATCATGGAGTTTGTATTTATATGTTCAATAGTAATCTGAAGACTCTGAACTCTCTCCTTAACAACAAGAAACTTAATGTCAATATGCTTTGACTTCGATGAGCTTCTGTTGTTCTTAGAGTATAACTCAGCGGCTTTATTATCACAATTAATCTTCAATGGCCTCTCAATACCATCGACAAAGCACAGCCCGGTGATAAAATTTTGCAACCATATTGCTTGGTTCGATGTCTCATAACAGGCTATAAATTTTGCCTCCAAGGTGGAAGAAGCTATGAGTGACTGCTTTACACTCTTCCATGAGACAGTTCATTTAGCTAACAAGAAAATATAGCCAGAAGTAGATTTTCTGCTATCAAGGTAACTAGCAAAATCGGAGTCTGAATACCCAACGATCTCTAAATGATCTGACCTCCGATATGTGAGCATGTAATCTTTTGTTACTTAAATATCTGCCAAGCATTCCAATTGCGTACGTAATATCCGAATGCGTACAGACTTGAGCATAGATAAGACTCCCTACTGTTGAAACATAAGGAATCTTTTGCATCTCTTTCTTTTCAATCTTATTTCTTGGGTATTGAAGCAAACTAAATTTATCACCTTTAGTAATGGGTGTATCTCCTGATGCACAATTCTTCATGTCAAATTTGCTAAGCACCTTATCGATATATGTCTTTTGTGATAAGCCAAGTATTACATGAGAACGATCTCGTTGGATCTGCATGCCCAACACAAAAGATGCATCCCCAAGATCTTTCATTTTAAAATTACTTGATAGAAATCTCTTGGTTTCATGCAATAAGCCTATATCACTGCTTGCTAGCAGAATATCGTCAACATAAAAGAATCATAAGAATAAACTTTCACTGCTTGCTAGCAGAATATCGTCAACATAAAGAATCATAAGAATAAACTTACTCCCACTGATCTTCTGATAAATACATTGATCAACAGTGTTCTCTTTAAAATCGAATGAGGTAATCACTTGATCAAATTTTCGGTACCATTGACGGGATGCTTGCTTTAAACCATAAATGGATTTCTTTAATTTTCATACCAGATGTTTCGAATTATCCGACACGAAATTTTTTGGTTGCACCATATAAATTGTTTCTTCAATGTCTCCATTGAGAAACGTTGTCTTTACATCCATCTGATGTAGCTCTAAATTATAATGAGCTACAAGTGCCATAATGATTCTAAAAGAGTCTTTTGATGAGACTGGAGAGAAAGTCTCTTTATAAACATGCCTTCCTTTTGAGTGAAACCTTTGGCGACTAGACACTCTTTATATCTTTCAATATTGCTTTTCGAATCTCATTTGGTTTTGAAAATCCATTTACAACTAATCTGTTTCGTTCCTTTAGGCAATTCGACAAGATTCCAAACGCTATTGTCCTCCATTGGTTTCATCTTATCTTTCATAGCCTTTATCCAATGTTGGGAGTGAACACTTTGTTTGGCTTCAGTGAAAGATGTTGGATCATCTTTCATTCCTATATCAAACTCATGTTCTTGGAGATAAACGATATAATCATCTGGAATCACTGATCTCCTCTCCCTAGAGGATCCCCTTAATGGCACTGCCAATTGAGGTTGTTGTTGCTCCTCTAATTGAATAGGAGCTGACTCTTCAATATAAGCAGGAGGTAAACCAAGAGTATCTTGATTATCTGTATTTGCATTTTGAACAACGCCAGACATAATTATCTGATCATTTTCAATTGCAACTGTAGGAACAGTGACATGTTCTTCTTCAAAGACAAGATCTCTAAGTTTAACACTCCCACTATATTCAACATTCTCAATGAACTTAGCATTTCTCGTCTCGAAAAAGGATTTACTTGAGGGATCATAAAACTTGAAACCCCTCTATCTTTCTGAGTATCCAACAAAGTAGTAGCTTACTGTTCTTGAGTCTAATTTCCTTTTGTTAGGCTTGTATGGCCTAGCTTCAGCTGGACAACCCCAAACATGCAAATGCCTAATACTAGGCTTCTTTCCTGTCCATAACTCATATGGGGTTTTAGCTACTGCTTTGCATAGAACTCGATTAAGGATATACACTGCAGTCTTTAAAGCTTCTTGAAAACGTCCAATGATTAAGACTTCTCATGAATTAAGTATAGGTACCCATAGCGAGAATAAATTGTCTATGAAAGTAATAAAATACTGTTGACCATTCCAAGAAGCCGTAAGGAATGGACCACATATATCAGTATGAATTAATTCCAAGACGTTTGAACTCCTTTTGGCACATATTTTCTTTATATTTGTTTGTTTTCCCTTAATACACTCAATACAGATTTTAAAATCTGAAAAAACAAGGGAATCGAGAATTCCTTCTGACACAAGTCTGCGTATTCTTTGTTCAGAAATATGCCCTAAACGCTTGTGCCATAACATAGAAGAATTCTTATTAATTAATTTGTGCTTTGTACCATAATTATTTATATGCAAGCATCCATTAACATATGAGGCATGTAGGTCCAATTTAGATAAATTGTCAACTAAAGAACCGGTACCAATAAGATTTGAATACTGAAAGAGACTAAATTTTTCATTTTCAAATGAACAAGAATAACCCAATTTGTCCAAATTAGAAACAGAAATCAAATTCCGTCTAAATGACGGTACATAAAAAGTCTCGTCCAAATCTAAATAATAACCAAATTCTAACTTTGATCTGAATAGACCAATAGCCTCAACAGGAGCTTTCTTGCCATTTCCCACATAGATGAAACTTTTATCATCAGTTGGCTTTCTGCTCCTTAGACAGCCCTGCATTGTCACACTTATGTGAGTAGTTGCACATGTATCTATCCACCAAGTGTGATTGGGTACTAAAGCCAAATTAACTTCAGAATAAACAAAGTTGAGAAGTTTACCCTTTTTGGCAAGCCATTTTTTGTACTTGGAACAATCCTTCTTCATATGTCCATCCTTACGGCAGAAGAAACAAGTGATCACCTTATCCTGTTTTTGCTGCCCCTTAGGCTGTGAAGTTCCAATGTTTGCAGTGCTTTTTCCTGTATTGTTCCTTTTCCTTTTCTTGTTGGCAACATTACTATTGGAAAAAAATGTTAATTGAGCACTTTCTATCTTATCTTGTTTCAATCTCTCTTCCTCTTGCACACACTGAGCGATGAGCTCGTTAAGAGTCCATTTCTCCTTTTGAGTATTGTAACTTATCTTAAAGGGATTAAATTGTGAAGGAAGAGATATCAAGATCAGGTACACGAGTATGTCTTCAGACAACTCTAACTTTAGTGCCCTTAATCTTTAACAAGATTAAACATTTTCATAATGTATTCCCTTATGTTTCCTTTGCCATTATATCGCATTGAAACAAGTTTAGTCAGAATATACTTGTTTCGACCTTTTCATTTGCAGCAAATCTGTCTGTAATCTGCTTAAGGAAACTTTTAACATTTTCTTTCTTAGGTATTGCGCCCCTGATGGCATCTGGAATTGAGTGCTTCATGATCATCAAACTCATGCGATTTGAACGCTTCCATTTTTATAAAAGTGCCTTTTCCGTAGCTGAACTATTATCAGTAGGGACGAGAGGTCGTTCTAACCTAATCGCATAGTCCAGATCCATACACCCAAGCATAATGGTTACGTGATCCTTCCATTTTCTAAAGTTAGTGCCATTAAGCACTGGAATGTTATTCAAATTGGCAGATATGGAAGAAATGTTCACTGTAAGTAGAAAAAAATAATTAGCTCACAACCAAATAATTTTGGGCCATATAAGATACCAAGCACAACATTGACATTTAGTCTTTAGACAGAAATATCAATTTGTAAGCGGTACTCTTAAACTTTATTAGTAAATATTGATAACCAAATCCTGCCAATAATATGTCTTTCTTTGGACCGACATATTACATGCATGAAAAAATTTTTTATCACATATTTACTACCTTATGTGTTAATAATTCGGCAAAGAAATAATCTTCCTTTGGGCCGATTATTTCCCGCATGAATTAAAAAACACTGTCATATAAATTCCTTAATGACAACCTTATTTTCCAAAATAAATAAATTAATACAAAAGAGGTCACTTTGGTGACATTTTATATAAATTTAATTTATTTTGAAACTTTATTTTTCATAAAATATGTACATGTTTGTAGGTGAGAGTATATAAATATATTGACAATTTAAGGAAGAGTACATATTGTCAATCAACTCAAAATATCATAAAACATATCACCATGAAACAAAACAAGAATAATCATGTGCATAACATATAATTTTAATTCAAATAATGCTAAATATTAAATAATAAATATTTAACGATTCTAAAAAATTTCAGAAAAATCATCAAATATTTTAAAATTAAATTTTATTTAAGACTGGAGAAAACGGTGGCCTTCAGGCCATTGGATGGTGGCGTGTGTACTACACGCACCACCCTTGACACGTGGAGGAGATCCCATTCGAGATCTCCCCTCTTCTTCTTTAGTCAGCCAGGTCAACCCGACCCGACTGACCCAGAACAGACCCGATTCGGGTCTGTTCTTCAATATTCTTGATTTTTGAGTATTTTTTAACTTATTTTCATCCAATTAACTGTACATAATTGAAATTAAATGTGTATTCTACAATGCCCATGCAAAAATCGAATGAAAACATCAAAAAATTAGGACAAATCAAGTTAATATTGATCAAACAATCCCAAAATTAAAACTCAATCTTTATAGTCTTGATTTTCTTTCAACCAAAACAAAAAATTTTAATTCTTAATAATTAAACATGAATAGGCTCTTGATACCACTTGTTAAGAATACTGTAATTACATAATTTATAGCCAGGATCTCATGTTCAATCATCAAGAAAATTAGAATACGAAAGCATACCTAGATCCATTGAAATTGATTGTTTAGGGTTAGCAGTCTTTCAGTCTAAACCTTTTATTTATGAGAGAAAACCTTAGCTCACTCACTGATGGGATATGAGAATGAGAAAAATTACGTTTAGACTGGGGACCATAACCTATTTATAACTGAAGTATATTTTATTCTATTTTTGGCCCATCATTAAAATAGAATAAAATATCAGGTCTCTACACATTGTAAAACTCATACCAATTGAGATGCACTGAAAACCAATAACTTTATTTGATCACTTTTAAGTGGACTAAAACAAATTAGATAGCCTATAATGTACAATAAATTGATATATGTAGGCCCACACAAATAATTTCCCAACAGTGAAAGATGTGGTTAACCATTCCTGTGTAATCAATTGAAAACTATAAAATAAAATGAACCGTAAATATGTTGAGGATTGGAACAATGGTGGCTGGAGTTGAAATGAGTAAGTAAAATAAGAGCAAAAACGGGAGCAAAACCAAGCTTGAAATAGGTGAAGAAAAGAGGTCAAAGTATGGGTAGTCGAAGCAAACAAGGAAACGTTACTGGAATTGAAGAAGAAAAGGGAGAACAAGAGCTCAATGAGAGCAAGGTGGCGTTGGTGAACATTTGGTTCAGTGTAAAATTGTGAGAGTTGTACAATAGTAATTTTAGAACAAAGTCTACCTTATTCCATAGTAACAAAATTAATTAAGAATTGATAATTTATTTCAGCTTCAAGGAAACCAACGGAAATAAGACGAACCAATTGACGCACCAAACTGAAGCATAAAGGAACCACTGACGGACACCGAGGTAAGGATAATCCTGTGTGCTACTAGAGATAAAATGCACGTATTTTCTGTCGATTTGTAGATATGAATTTTAGGAAATATTTTACAGTAAAGAAAATTTTCATTACTACTAGAGATAAATATGCGTAATTTTTATGTATTTCTAGGTATAAAATTCTTAGGCTGAATTTTACAGTTCGAAATTACTAAAAAATCTAGGTCGAATTTTATTACTCTGAAAATTAGAGATTTTATCCTAGTTGATCAGCCTAATTTTGCTGGTCGAATTTAAGAAAATTTTAAGCTCCGTAAATTGGTTCAGCTACTAATATAGATTTACTTGGTTTATTTGGACAAAAATCTCGGTAATTTTAATTGTTGATTTTAAATCGAAATTTCTTGGTTTTACTCACTATAGCCTATTTATTGGCATTTTTAACCGAGATAAAAAAGGCTAGTCAGTCTCTTCTGAATTGTTTTATAAAACAAACTGAATTTATAAGCGATTTAAAGGAAATGATTTGCTTATAAAGTTATTCTGATAATATGTGCTTGAGCGCGTACTGACTATGTGTCGTACGGTCCGTCTCACACTGATTTTGAGACAAAGGCGTTGGTGAGATCATGCTGCATTTATGTCTATTCTATATCTGTGGTTTAGGAGTACGATGTATTGTGTTTCTGATTCTGTTTATGGTCTTTGAACATTCTGATCGGTGAGCCGTTTGGGTAGCTAACCACTCCCACGACGATTGACATCCCGGTACACCTAGCCCGTGAATTGCCCGGAGTCACTGACGTTGGCTAATAGTCATTTCTGATATCTGATATAACATGTATGCCTTGTCTTGTCTATTTAAAATATATTTTTTTGAATTGTTTGCATGAACTGAGATATCTGAAAAATCTGTTTATTTTGCTACTAAACCTTTGAAATTTCTGTATTTACCACAGTAAAAGATTACACTACCGATAGTAAATTTGTTTTTTGAATTTTGACTCTAGTATTTGAGAAATTACCAAATCATCTGTATACTTTTGTTAAAATGTTTAGAATTTGGCAAATATAAATATATATATATATAAATACATATATATTTTTAGGTAGTGTATTTATCTACCTGCCATGGATTTTTCTTATTAAGCATGTTGAGCTCACCCCCTTACTTTCCTCCACAGAGTCCCACTGTAGTTTGGATCGCTTCCGTTAGTAAGACAATTCGCATAGTTATGATTCCGCGGAGCATATTTTTGCATCGAAGGTATACCTAGGTTTAAACAATTCTTTTGTATCTAAAATTTTTGTAAGTACAGTAATGCATACAAGATGTGTCTGGGGAATGTGAATATATATTTTGTTTAAAATTTATTACTAAAAAAGAAAATTAATCAGACTATGTTATTGTTCTGACCTAATATCGACTTGTAGCCCAACCAAAATATCCGTAAATTTGGATCGTTACAGAAGTCGTATCAGAGCCAGGTTGGCCTGATACGAGTAGATATTAAAAGTGAGAAAAACTTAGAAAGTTCACATCCCCAGCATTATTGTACATTTTTTAGATACAAACAGGTATACCTGTTTGTGTTTTAATGAGAAATAGTGTCATTGAATGATGAAAAACTAATAGATATGGCTGGTAGGTATTACAGCTATACTAATGGGCGAAAATGAACTATTTCTCGAGGTCGTAAAGATAGGCCTGAGAGATTTAGTTAACCCCCATTTAAATGTACAGTTCATAGTTAAACGAAAATTGAAATTCGCTTCGTAAAATTTGAGCAGGACATGGAATCAATGATGATATTGTCGGGTCAAGTGATAATGGCCCCGTGATAATGATAATGATTAAGGTGTGACTGAGAGAAAGACTAAGCTAATTTCAGAAAATAGTATGCTATTACATATTGGAGTCAAGAATCCAATTGTAACGGAAAACTGGAAAATTAAATTGGAAAACTTACATGGATTCTTAGAGTATGACTGTGAACTTAACAGAAAGAGGTAAATTCAAAAGTTTGGGCCTCCGTTTTTCAATAAGGTTAAGAATTCAATGATTCGGAGGGTTGGATGAATGAGATAGAAAAGCTTAATGATTTTAGAAGTAACTCTAGCTAGAAAGTTGCTTTTGCAACTTTTATGTTAAAATATTGGACAAGCTACACGAATTTTCAGAGTGCACTACTATAAAGAAAGTAGCTTCTGTAGCATCAGTATCAAAATGGAAAATCGAGCTAGGAGGGGAAGCCCTCGATTTAATTCGAGAGCCGACATTAGAGAAATACATAGGATATGTTTCTGGAGGCCTTTAGACGACAACACATTCTGGATGAAACATATTGGAAATTATAGTTAAAATGTATATTTCGAGGTTTTTAAGAAAATGAAAAGGTAAAGAGAGTGACAGAAAAGAGATGTACTAAGGAAGCAGTAAGAGTGATAGAGTAAAGTCATTGTAACTTAAAAGATGAATTACAGAACTAAAAGTATAAGTGAAGGTCATAGTGTTTATATGATTGATGAAGATAGGGTGTGTTTGGAGTAAAGAGACACCCCTGTAGATATAAAATTTCCAACACATATTCGGATGATCTATCTGAATTACCATTAAATTGAAAGATGAAGTTTGAAATTAATTTAGTAGTGGTATCAAATTAATTATTCAGATCACTGTACTGAATGGCTTTGATTAAATTATAAATGCTGAAAAAGTAATTACAAGGACTATATGAAGAAGGGATTATCGGACCGAGTGATCCACTTTAGAGTGTACTAGCATTAAATTTTAAAAAGATCCGGAGTCTTCTGGGTCATGTTGTATTAAGAATGGATGTTAATTGGATTCCCCAAACAAGGATTATAAATCAGTGGGAAAAACCAAAAACTATTAAGAGGATTCAAAATTTTAAGATACAAAGAGATTTTGGAATATGAATTATGTATCGAATCTAAGGATTGTAAATTATATATTCCTATGTTTTGAATGCGAGACTTAATTGGAATATGGAAAGAGTTTTGTTATAATTGATAAACAAAATGAGACAAGCATTGAAGTGTGATAAATTTTGAATACAAGACTAAATTTTGAATACAGGATTGTAATTGGAATGAGAGGCGTATACAAGTTAAGAATATCTCTGATATGTAAGGTGATTCAGATCAAGTGATATGAACTGAAAATGAATTGCGACCAAGGATAAATGAGAATATCGATAAATTCTGGTATCCTACTTCTTATTGGGACTGAACCTTAAACCCTTATATCTATAACCAGCTTATGTGGTAAAGTTTGATGGCTAATAAAGATATTTCAAAATGCCTCCCCGCCTGAGAGACTTGACAGCATTTAGAAGTACCCATAACCTATAAATTGAAATTGACAGTCGTTATATACGCGTTTGAAGTCAGGATACCATTACTTGTGCGGCAAAGAATTATGGAATTCTACTGATCATAAAGGTTTAAATATTAAATTTCACAAAGGCCGTCTAATACAAGAAAGAGGGAATGACTCAGGTTAGTGCTTGAGCAGAAGTGATTTCGGGATGACGTTATGTGTTTTGGTCAGAGACATGAGTTATTGAATTATTGGTGGACCTCGACTTAAATGTAGTCATTCCCTGCCACTGACATTTGTTACATAACAGCTAACCTGAGACTTGTGCGCTAGACTTGATTAATTGAATCAAATAAGGCTCAGCGCAATGAATTGGTATCAACAATGTACTCTTTTATTGAGATTTAGAAGCAGAATTGAGTACCCAATGTAAGACCCGATATTTTTGAGTGCATTTAAAAATGCAAAAGGACTTAATGACATTCCCGAATACGTGCAAGGGCAAAATGGTCAAAAGACCAAAATTCGGTATTAATCGAGACAAGAAAATTTAATTAAAAATATGAGAATGAGAAATCTTGATCAATGATGAAGAAATAATTAAATTTCGGGTTAAATTGATCAAGATATGAATTTATTGGGATAAATCAAAATTTTTGTATTGAAAAATAATCCCGAAAATAATCGAAAAATATACCGGAAAGGTAAAATCGGACTGAGAAAATTATTTACAGATTAGATGAATAAAATATAATTTTTAAAAGATATTTGTGTATTTTAATATTATTTTATTGATTAAAATAATATTAAAAATAAATTATAAATAAATAAAAATAAAAAAATAAAAAAAAATAAAAAACGCGAATTGGAATCGCGAGAAACAGAAACAGAGAAGAAGAAAAACGCGAAAGGCGAGCCGAGGAAGAGAAGACGACGGACGAGCCTCACCGGCGGCCAAGGGCCCCAGGCGAGGGTCGGCGAAGGTCGGCCGACCTCAGGCGAACCCACAGGCGGCCAGACGCGCGCCGGGAACGGCGAAAAACATCGAAAAACGAAAGGGATGCCGCAGGGGAGAAACGTCGATCGGCGGCCATCGGCGCCGATTCGACCCAGGCCGAGGCCTGATTTGAGAAGCCCAGTCCATGGCGCGTTGAACGGCACCGGAATCGGCCAGAGAACCGACCGGACGGCGCCGGCACGACCAAAGGGAGCCTGGACCGGCCGAACCGGACAGAACCGGCCGAACCGGACCAGACCGAACCGGCGGTCCGAACCGGGTTGAACCGGACCGGACCGGTTCAGCCAAAAAGAGAGGGAAAAAAGGAAGAAAAAGGGAAAAAAGAAAAAGAGAAAAAATTGGGGAAAATTCCAGTGATGCAATCGAGCTTCGGGTAAGTCGGTAAGCGGTCAAATTGACCGATTTAATTTTTAGAATATTTAATTTGATAAATAATCGACTGAAAGTTTACCCGAAAATATATTTAATTGTGTAGCTCGACAATTGGCATCCACTGAGAGCTCGAGACAGCCTCGATTTGTATACGATCAGGGAATAACGGGTAAGTGACCCTTATTTACGACAATTTTATATCGTTATGCGTGATTGATATTTAACGCATAAATTACGGATTTAATTTCCGCATAAATGAATTAAATTCTGGAAAATTGGATAAATTGTCGTAAATATTAAATTGAGATATCTGAGAATTTAGAATGAGGCTAAATAAATACTGATGGCCCAATGAGCCCAATAGGCCTCGATAAATTTTGGTAAACGGGCTTAAGGCCGATTAAGGCCCATTATGGTACAATCGGGCCCAATATGGGTAAACGGGCCCAATGATTTAAATTAAGCCCAGAAAATTGTGAAATACAATAAATTGTATTGTATTTGACCTGATGAATGTGTATCCGCAGTGCCAGAGATTTGATTTGGATTTGGAGCAAATCGGACTGCGTGACGAGACATCGATGTAAAGGTCAGACTGTACAGAAAATGAGGTAAGGGAATTGTGTGAGTAGCTAGAGGTAGCTACGCATATTTTAATAGTTTTTCTGTACACTGAGTATGTATGTATACATGGATATTGTATAATGATCCTAAAAATGGTTTGAATGATTTTAAGGATCGAAATAGGTGAAATGTCTATTTTACCCCTATTGAGGGAAGTTCACCTAAGGATGGTGAAAGCATGACATGCATGAAATGCATGATTTAAGGATTTTTGATGATTAAGGAATTTTATTGGTTTTAATCAAAGCAAAGCGATAGATTGGCCAGAAATTGTTTAATTTCACAAAATAACACTACGTAGGTGTTATTAATAATTAAATGGAAATTTCTTTGGAAAACGGCCAACTATCAAGTTTATATGGAAACAGATAGTGCCGACACGTAGTTCGCACTATATCTGCGTTTGTGAATGTGCATAAATGTGCTTGAGCAATTGCTCGCACCGACTTGTGACATCATATGCATGAAATGTGCTAGAGTATGGTGCTCGCACTGATTTTTAATATTGTGAAATGAGAGCTGCTGGAGCCTAGCTCGCACTCTGTTTTGACATGTTTTGACATGTTTTGATTTGTTTTGACGTGGTATGCATAAAATAGTGCTGGAGCGATTACTCGCACTACTTTTAATGATTTGACATGCATGAGAGATGCTGGAGCTTAGCTCGCATCCTGTTTTGATTTAATATTGCATAAAGCCGTGCTGGAGTGTAACTCGCACGAGATTTGATTTAGTTATGCATAAAGCCGTGCTGGAGTATAACTCGCACGCGATTTGATTTACTTGAGCATTCATTTGTGCTGGAGCGTTGCTCGCACAAAGTTTTATATGGTTTTCATAATTCATTTGAATGCCGTACTGGAGTTTTTCTCGTACGAGGTTTTCACTGAATTTATATACATATCCGTACTAGAGCGTTGCTCGTACGTGGAATTTACATGAAATTATAATCAGTTTAAGTCGTACTGGAGCGCTGCTCGTACGCAGATTTCACTGATTTTTATGAAACCGTGCTAGAGCTTCGCTCGCACGAGATTTTCAGATATCATGAATATGCATGGAGCCGTGCTTGAGCTTCGCTCGCACAGGGATTTATATTACATGCATATAGCCGTGTTGGAGCCTCCTGTAGACTGTGTGTCACAGTGAGATGATATGCTCACACGTGCATTCTGAGACAGAGATGATATGGGTGGATAAGACCTATTACAGGCACCCCTGACTGAGCTTGGGTTCACGGAGTACTTTGTACCGTGTATGTCACGCGGAGTACGCTGTACCGTGGGGATTGTTGGAGTGGAGTGGCATTAGCCACGAGGCAGCAAGCCTTGCCCTCGCAATCCTGGTGTTATGCTGTTCTGGCGGGTAGGACGACCCACCTCCCGTCTCAGGTGTGATACCCCGCACACTAGGTACCGTGTTGCCAGGGATCACTAGGATATGGCCATAGTCCTCGATGTTACTGTTAATTACCTGATTGTCTCACATGATATAACTTGTGGTCTGTTAGACCAGGGTAGACCCGAAGGAGGGGTCAGGCCCCCGATTTGATGATTTGATGATTTCAGATGATTTTATGATATGTGATCCTGAAAGAAGGGTGGTTTTATAACTCAAGTTTTATAATGAAATATAACAAATTGTTTTATGAGTTTTGAGATGATTGACCCAGAGGGGTTATTTTATACTGCGTTTTAAATGAATTGATTTAAATGCAGTGGCATGATGTGTTTTCCATGCTTTCATTTGAAAACCTTGAATTGTCTTACATGACATGAAAGACTACATGATCTTGATTAAATTCATGCTTAATATGATTTAATGATGTCACATAAAATGCTTTGAATGCATGAGTTACATGATTTATATATGCACAAATAGTTTTGGATAAACTATGGCATTGAATATGCATGACTTTGTGCGTGTAATTTTAAATGAAAAGAAATGGATTTAAGGGCATGGCATTATGAGCATGTAGATAGTGGAGCTATCTACTTACTTGCATAATTGCCTTACTGAGCGTGTGGTTTGCTCACCCCCCTTATTTTCCCATCTTTTCAGAGTACTTGTAATAATTATTGAGCGGCTGAGGACTTGCATGCTTAATATCCGCTGCTTGCTGCTTCCCATCGAGAGACAGGTATACACATTTGTATGGTTTTGTATTTAAATATGTAATGCACAGTACTGTAAACGGATATTATGTCGGGGATGTAGAGTCATGTAAATACCATTGGGTATGTGTTTATTTAAAGTAAAAAGGATAGTAGACTCTGATATATGATTATGGGAATGAAATGTTAAATAGTGTGAGGTGACTAACATCGAATCATAGCCCAACTGTGTTGTAGGATGGTCACGACAAGAGAAAGGTAAGAATTAAATAATAAATGAAAAAGCGAAAAATTTACTCTGATTTTTAGGTAATTCGGGTCGTGACAGGTTTAATGGTATCAGAGCTTGAGTTGGCCTGATATGAGTCGGTGTTAGTGGTTAAGGAAGTTTACATCCCCTTGTACTGTGCATTATTTGGATACAATTGTGTATATCGAGATGGAAGTGCAGCTAAGAATTTGGTTTTAAATGCAAGAATAGACTCATTAAATGATAGCCGCTATGGTTGAGAGGCGAGTACACGAGCTCGAGACCGTAGAGGTAGGCCCGGGAGTTGTACTGAGTCGCCACATGAGACTTGAGATGAGATTGACGTGGCGGCTAATGTTGAGCATGCCCCACAGAGTCCGACAGAAAGATCGGACAGAGTCTGACAGAGAGATCAGACAGTATTGAGATACGCTTCGCGAGGTTAGAGCGGAGTGTGGAGAATATTTTGCGAGCTAATTGCTCAGGGTATGTATGAGGGCGAGTCGGAACATTGATGAAAGTTCGCTCGACCCATTTGAAGAGTTAGACGTCCCGAATGGACATGAAAAATAATTCTAGATGTATTCCGGTGACAGAATATCCCGGATATTGTTTAAAGAAAATTACAGATGATATTCTTTACTCTGACCCAGAGGAACATGTTGATTGACGAGTATAATACTCAGTTTATATTCCTGGGCAGATGTGACTCGGACACGATAAACAGTGAGAGTCGAGATGTCTGAAAGTTCATGGAAGGACTCAGATTATCAATTAGAGTCCGATTTGTCTGTTAGACATCACTACCTATGCCGAGGCAGTGCGCAGACTACAGTTGTGTAAATAAGATTATAAATTGCGCGCCTCTGAGATTGAGAAAGGTAGTAAAGGCTGAAATTGAGACAAAAAGAGAATAGAGGATGACAAGAATGTCAGAACGGGAAAAAGGTAGTTTGGTAAAAGCTTAGAGTTGATGAGTCACGGGGTAAGATGATTGGAGGCCCCAGTGTATTTAATTTCAACACTATTGAGGGGTATTGTGATTCGAGGACCCCGACCTGCTACGTAACAGTATAACAGAGTAGCAGTGTGAACAGTGTAAGATGTGTGGTAGTTATCACGAAAATCAGATGTTGGATGAAGGCGAGTGTATGCCTTGGACCAGGACACTATTGATGTTTCATAGGATGTGGTGGAAGATACCACACTGGTTGTGAATAATGAAATAATTATTTTAATTGATCCTGGTGCCACGCATTTATTCATACCGCCTTCAGTTGCTTATAAGTTAGTGAAAAAAATGTGAAGCCTATACCTTTAAGCATGAAGAGGATGATAGTTAGTTGATTTTCACTAACTGAATATGGGTATAGGGATTGTAAGTTGAAAATAGGGGAGAAAATATCACTGAAAAGTGTATTGTAACTTGACAAGTAAGGAAAGAGTTTGTCACAAGTGATATATAAAAGGAGATATATTGGAATAAGAGACGTATGCAAGGTAAGGATATCCTTGATATGCAAAGTAAATTGGATTAAGCGGTATGTAGTCAAGTCTGAGGGATAATAAAGGTATTTTAAAATACTTCCCTGCCTGAAGATTTGACAGCGTCTGGAAGCGCACGCATAATCTATAGATTGAATTCGACGGTCATAATATATACATTAAAATTTGGGTACCTTTGCTGGTACGATAAAGAAATATAGAACTTGATTAATCATGAAAGTTTAAAAATTAAAATTTTACAAAAAAAAAAGCCGTCAATATAAGAGGAAAGAAATGACGTGAGCTAGTATCTTGAACGAAAGCTATTTCGAAATGACATTGTACGTTTATGCGTGCATAGGTCAAGTATATGGAAAATTGAAATATTGAGTGGAACTCAACTACGTTAAGGTATTTAAACCTTACCTGGACCGATTGGTTGTCATCTACAGCGATGATATTATGATGTATTCGAAGTCCAGGGATGAGTATGAGTCGCAACAGGAAACTGTCTTACAGACGAGGTGTTGAGAGTTTCTTGAAGTGGGCTGCTCAGTTGAGATGTCTCGTTTGGAAAAAGATTTCATACGAGTAGTATGATAAGTATGAAAATGGCTTCAATGAGTTTTGGTATATTGGAGTAATGAACTGACCACCGTAAGTATTCTTACTATAACTAACAGCTCAAGAGGTTTCAGTGTGTATGGATACCTCCAAATAAGGATTGGGCTGTGTATTGATGTAAAATGGGAAGATAGTCGTTTATGGATCCAGATATATTCAAGGACCATAAGAGAAACTATCCGACCCATGATTTAGAGTAGGCAGCCGTAGCGATTACACGGAAAGTATGGCGCCACCACTTAAATGGTAAGAAATTTCGGGTATGCACTGATCGTAAAAACCCCCGAGTATCTATTTTCACAGAAAGAGTCGGATGAGATAACCATGAGGGTTAGAGCTTCTAAGGATTATGATTGTGAACATTGTACCACCCAGGAAAGGCTAATATTATGGCTGATGCTTTGAGCAGAAAGAGCCTCGGGATGGTATTACATGTGATGGTCAGGGAGCGTGAGCTGCTAGAGCAGTTGTGAACCTCAGTAGTGATGTGATCCCTTCTGATGATGACGGTGATTTTATGACAGCTAGCCTGAGGTTAGAACCGGATTTGTGTGACCGGATTTGCCAGGCTTAGCATGATGATTTCGACATGGTGTCGATAGTGTGGGTCAGATTCAGAAGGGTATAGTGACAGAGTTCACAGTGAGTGATGATGACTCACAGAGGTTCAGAGACAGTATAAGTGCTCCTCAGGACCATAGTTGATAAGAAAGTGCTATTGTCAGAAGCTCACTCTTCGGGATATACAGTGCATCCAAGAAATAATAAATTTATTTGAATCTCTGAGAAAGGTATTGGTGGTCAGGTATGAAAAGTGATATTGTAGAGATTGTGGAGAAGTGTCTCGTATGTCAGCAGAGTAAGGTAGAGCAATAGATGTATGCAGAGTCATTGCAGTCTCTACCTATAGTGACACAAAAAATGGGAACAAGTTACCATGAATTGCGTGATGGGTTACAGAGGACCCGAATAATCATGAGGCTATCTGGGTGATAGTCAATGGATCAATTAAATCTACCCACATTCTGTTATGGAAATCCCCAGATACTCTGAGTGTGTAGGCGGATTTTTATGTGTATGGAAAATTGTGAAACATTATGTAGCGTTCCAGTGAGCATGGTATCAGATAGGGATTCCCGCTTCACTTTTCACTTCTGGGAATATGTTTTTGGGAAGCTATGGGACCCTGATTGTGTGTTAGCACAGCTTCCACCCTCAGACAGATGGTCAGTCAGAGAGGACTGTACAGGTTCTGGAGGATGTGATGAGAGCGTGTGCCATTGATTTTATGAGCTCCTGGGATGATCAGTTGCTACTAATCAAATTCGCCAGTGATGATAGTTGTCACTTGAGTATCGGGATGGGATTATATTCGGCATTATATGGCCGTAGGGAGTTGTTCCCTGACTTTGATAAGAGAAGTGGGTGACAGATAGAGAATTGTTCCCGAATTGGTAAGACAAACCTCTGAGGATGTTCAGTGGATTTGTGAGATATTAAGAACACCTCAGAGCAGATAGAAAAAGCTATGCTGACAAGAGACAGAAACCATTGAAATTCACGAAGGGTGAATCATTACTGTTGATAGTTACTTGTCCTAAGAGCATAAGGACGTAACAAGATTCGGATAGAGATATTGGACAAAGTGGGAGGTAAGACCTGTAGGTTGGCGTTACCACTTGAATAAACAGGCATCCACTATGTGTCCTATCTTATGATGTTTCGAAAATATTATCCGAACCCGATATATGTAATCGGATATGAGCTTCAACGGTTTAGCTCAATGAAAGTATAACATATGATTGGAAATCGATTCGGGTATTAGACGGAAGGAGAAAGTGTTGAGGTTTAAGATAATCTCCCTAGTTAAGTATGATGGTAATATTACACTCCGGAGAAAGTCACTTGAGGATGACAGTATATGATACGATAGATATACCCGGAGTTGTTATGGACTCATATTACTTGGTTCTAATTTGGAGGACCAAATTTCTTAAGTGGGGGAGATTGTAAGACCCGATATTTTTGAGTGCATTTAAAAATGCAAAAGGACTTAATGACATTCCCGAATACGTGCAAGGGCAAAATGGTCAAAAGACCAAAATTCGGTATTAATCGAGACAAGAAAATTTAATTAAAAATATGAGAATGAGAAATCTTGATCAATGATGAAGAAATAATTAAATTTCGGGTTAAATTGATCAAGATATGAATTTATTGGGATAAATCAAAATTTTTGTATTGAAAAATAATCCCGAAAATAATCGAAAAATATACCGGAAAGGTAAAATCGGACTGAGAAAATTATTTACAGATCAGATGAATAAAATATAATTTTTAAAAGATATTTGTGTATTTTAATATTATTTTATTGATTAAAATAATATTAAAAATAAATTATAAATAAATAAAAATAAAAAAAAAAAAAAAAACGCGAATTGGAATCGCGAGAAACAGAAACAGAGAAGAAGAAAAACGCGAAAGGCGAGCCGAGGAAGAGAAGACGACGGACGAGCCTCACCGGCGGCCAAGGGCCCCAGGCGAGGGTCGGCGAAGGTCGGCCGACCTCAGGCGAACCCACAGGCGGCCAGACGCGCGCCGGGAACGGCGAAAAACATCGAAAAACGAAAGGGATGCCGCAGGGGAGAAACGTCGATCGGCGGCCATCGGCGCCGATTCGACCCAGGCCGAGGCCTGATTTGAGAAGCCCAGTCCATGGCGCGTTGAACGGCACCGGAATCGGCCAGAGAACCGACCGGACGGCGCCGGCACGACCAAAGGGAGCCTGGACCGATCGAACCGGACAGAACCGGCCGAACCGGACCAGACCGAACCGGCGGTCCGAACCGGGTTGAACCGGACCGGACCGGTTCAGCCAAAAAGAGAGGGAAAAAAGGAAGAAAAAGGGAAAAAAGAAAAAGAGAAAAAATTGGGGAAAATTCCAGTGATGCAATCGAGCTTCGGGTAAGTCGGTAAGCGGTCAAATTGACCGATTTAATTTTTAGAATATTTAATTTGATAAATAATCGACTGAAAGTTTACCCGAAAATATATTTAATTGTGTAGCTCGACAATTGGCATCCACTGAGAGCTCGAGACAGCCTCGATTTGTATACGATCAGGGAATAACGGGTAAGTGACCCTTATTTACGACAATTTTATATCGTTATGCGTGATTGATATTTAACGCATAAATTACGGATTTAATTTCCGCATAAATGAATTAAATTCTGGAAAATTGGATAAATTGTCGTAAATATTAAATTGAGATATCTGAGAATTTAGAATGAGGCTAAATAAATACTGATGGCCCAATGAGCCCAATAGGCCTTGATAAATTTTGGTAAACGGGCTTAAGGCCGATTAAGGCCCATTATGGTACAATCGGGCCCAATATGGGTAAACGGGCCCAATGATTTAAATTAAGCCCAGAAAATTGTGAAATACAATAAATTGTATTGTATTTGACCTGGTGAATGTGTATCCGCAGTGCCAGAGATTTGATTTGGATTTGGAGCAAATCGGACTGCGTGACGAGACATCGATGTAAAGGTCAGACTGTACAGAAAATGAGGTAAGGGAATTGTGTGAGTAGCTAGAGGTAGCTACGCATATTTTAATAGTTTTTCTGTACACTGAGTATGTATGTATACATGGATATTGTATAATGATCCTAAAAATGGTTTGAATGATTTTAAGGATCGAAATAGGTGAAATGTCTATTTTACCCCTATTGAGGGAAGTTCACCTAAGGATGGTGAAAGCATGACATGCATGAAATGCATGATTTAAGGATTTTTGATGATTAAGGAATTTTATTGGTTTTAATCAAAGCAAAGCGATAGATTGGCCAGAAATTGTTTAATTTCACAAAATAACACTACGTAGGTGTTATTAATAATTAAATGGAAATTTCTTTGGAAAACGGCCAACTATCAAGTTTATATGGAAACAGATAGTGCCGACACGTAGTTCGCACTATATCTGCGTTTGTGAATGTGCATAAATGTGCTTGAGCAATTGCTCGCACCGACTTGTGACATCATATGCATGAAATGTGCTAGAGCATGGTGCTCGCACTGATTTTTAATATTGTGAAATGAGAGCTGCTGGAGCCTAGCTCGCACTCTGTTTTGACATGTTTTGACATGTTTTGATTTGTTTTGACGTGGTATGCATAAAATAGTGCTGGAGCGATTACTCGCACTACTTTTAATGATTTGACATGCATGAGAGATGCTGGAGCTTAGCTCGCATCCTGTTTTGATTTAATATTGCATAAAGCCGTGCTGGAGTGTAACTCGCACGAGATTTGATTTAGTTATGCATAAAGCCGTGCTGGAGTATAACTCGCACGCGATTTGATTTACTTGAGCATTCATTTGTGCTGGAGCGTTGCTCGCACAAAGTTTTATATGGTTTTCATAATTCATTTGAATGCCGTACTGGAGTTTTTCTCGTACGAGGTTTTCACTGAATTTATATACATATCCGTACTAGAGCGTTGCTCGTACGTGGAATTTACATGAAATTATAATCAGTTTAAGTCGTACTGGAGCGCTGCTCGTACGCAGATTTCACTGATTTTTATGAAACCGTGCTAGAGCTTCGCTCGCACGAGATTTTCAGATATCATGAATATGCATGGAGCCGTGCTTGAGCTTCGCTCGCACAGGGATTTATATTACATGCATATAGCCGTGTTGGAGCCTCCTGTAGACTGTGTGTCACAGTGAGATGATATGCTCACACGTGCATTCTGAGACAGAGATGATATGGGTGGATAAGACCTATTACAGGCACCCCTGACTGAGCTTGGGTTCACGGAGTACTTTGTACCGTGTATGTCACGCGGAGTACGCTGTACCGTGGGGATTGTTGGAGTGGAGTGGCATTAGCCACGAGGCAGCAAGCCTTGCCCTCGCAATCCTGGTGTTATGCTGTTCTGGCGGGTAGGACGACCCACCTCCCGTTTCAGGTGTGATACCCCGCACACTAGGTACCGTGTTGCCAGGGATCACTAGGATATGGCCATAGTCCTCGATGTTACTGTTAATTACCTGATTGTCTCACATGATATAACTTGTGGTCTGTTAGACCAGGGTAGACCCGAAGGAGGGGTCAGGCCCCCGATTTGATGATTTGATGATTTCAGATGATTTTATGATATGTGATCCTGAAAGAAGGGTGGTTTTATAACTCAAGTTTTATAATGAAATATAACAAATTGTTTTATGAGTTTTGAGATGATTGACCCAGAGGGGTTATTTTATACTGTGTTTTAAATGAATTGATTTAAATGCAGTGGCATGATGTGTTTTCCATGCTTTCATTTGAAAACCTTGAATTGTCTTACATGACATGAAAGACTACATGATCTTGATTAAATTCATGCTTAATATGATTTAATGATGTCACATAAAATGCTTTGAATGCATGAGTTACATGATTTATATATGCACAAATAGTTTTGGATAAACTATGGCATTGAATATGCATGACTTTGTGCGTGTAATTTTAAATGAAAAGAAATGGATTTAAGGGCATGGCATTATGAGCATGTAGATAGTGGAGCTATCTACTTACTTGCATAATTGCCTTACTGAGCGTGTGGTTTGCTCACCCCCCTTATTTTCCCATCTTTTCAGAGTACTTGTAATAATTATTGAGCGGCTGAGGACTTGCATGCTTAATATCCGCTGCTTGCTGCTTCCCATCGAGAGACAGGTATACACATTTGTATGGTTTTGTATTTAAATATGTAATGCACAGTACTGTAAACGGATATTATGTCGGGGATGTAGAGTCATGTAAATACCATTGGGTATGTGTTTATTTAAAGTAAAAAGGATAGTAGACTCTGATATATGATTATGGGAATGAAATGTTAAATAGTGTGAGGTGACTAACATCGAATCATAGCCCAACTGTGTTGTAGGATGGTCACGACAAGAGAAAGGTAAGAATTAAATAATAAATGAAAAAGCGAAAAATTTACTCTGATTTTTAGGTAATTCGGGTCGTGACACCCAAAGATCTATAGTTAAAGAAATTGAAGTCAATAGAGGCTTATCCATTGAGATATTCTTTGCATCTGGAGAATAGTAAGATTTATCAAGACCTCTTGAAGGTATACTGGTAATTAGGTACGATAAGAACTATAACTGAAATTGAGACCAAATGTCTCATATGTCAGCAGGTTAAGGTAGAGTATGAGAAGCTTATGAGATTATTACCCATGCTTATATGGAATTGAAAGCATGTGCCAGGATTTTAAAGGCTCTTGGAAGGACAAATTGCCAATTAGCAAAGTTGCGCATAATATCATATAACACTCAAGTATCGAGGTGATACTGTATGAAGTGTAGTGTGGTCGAAAATGTCGTTCATCAATTAGATGAAAACAGTGGGTGAAAAGAAGAAAATTGTATTCTGATTGGGTTAAGCAAGTTTCTGAGTATATTTAATTAATTTTTGAGAAATTGAGTACAGGTCGGAGCAAGTAAAAGAGTTCTGCTAACAAAAGATGAAAGACCATAGAATTTCAATAGGAGATTTGGATGTTCTGGAAGTTTCTCTTCGCAATAGCATAAGAAGATTTGGGAAGAGAGGAAGGTTAAGTCCTCGTTATATAGGACTTTTCGAGATCTTAGATCAAGTGGAAGACAAGCTAATAAATTAGCGTTACCGTCAGAATTATTGAGTACCCACTCCATCTTCCATGCTTTAATGCTTCGCAAGTATTATCTAAATCTCATGCATGTGGTAAAATATGAACCACTGGAGTTAAAAGAGGATATAACGTTTGTGGAGAAATCGATTCGGATCTTGGACATGAAAGAAAAGGCATTGCAGTCTAAGACGATTCCTTTGGTCAAGGTTTTGTGGTCGTATCACATTTCGGAAGAGGTCACGTGGGAATTAGAAAGTTTAATGCGAGAGAAATACCTACATTTGTTTGAGGACTAACTTAGATTAAAATTTAGGGACCAAATTTCCTAAGGAGGGAGGATGTAAACTCCACAAATTTTCTTATATTTTGATACAATTATAATCAGCAAAGTAAACAATGAGATTAAAAATGTGCATGTTGCCGAAAATTGTAAAATGTGAGTATTACAATTCGAGCGCAATGCTGCATTAAAATAATAATAAATGGTATAAATAAAAAAATAATTGAATTTATATTTAACACGTGAGACTTAGAGAAATATAATTAAATAAAATATTTTACTATATGGGATAGACGAATATAAAATTGACATAATGTCAAAGCGGATTAAATAAATAAAATAAGTATAAATATTACATTTAATATATTGTGAAAATAATACATGATAAAAATTATTAAGCAATTATGTAAAATAAAATAAATTAATAATAAAATAATAATAATAATAAAATAAATATAATAATATTAAAATTAAAAAAAAAAAAAAGATAAGAAGAAAGGAATGATGCTTGAAATGATGATTTAAAAAAAAAATGAAAAAGAAAGAAAATGATGTTTGAAATGATGGTTAAAAAAAAAATACAAAAGAAACGATGGCTTAAGGAAATGATAATGATGTTTGGAAACATGAAGAAAATAATAGAAATGATGGCAATTGAATAAAAAAAAAAAAAGAATGATGGTGACGTTCTGACAGCTTAGCAACGTGGGGAGAGATGAAGTAGGAAATGGATTTCAGTTAAAGTAGTTTAAGGGCAGTTGTGAGGGCTGAATCGAAATGATAGGTGCGACCGAAGTGAGCAGATCGAAAGGGAAGGGAAGCAGCTGAGTGTGATGGCTGTAACCTGCACTGGGTTGGTAGAAAAAAAAATCGAAACAGTAGCAGGAAGTAAGAGAAGGAGAGAAAGGGGATAAAGTTGTATGAGAAAGAAAGAGTTGAAAGTGGAACGAGATAAAAAAAATGTGAAGAAAAAAAAAACTGAAGCAACACAGAATTAAGGGAAAAAAATTAATAAAGAAGGAGGGTGAGGCCGAGAGGGAAGAAGACGCAGCAGAGAAAGAGAAGCGTGAGCGTGAATCAGTAGAAAAGAGGAACAGTAACCCTGTTTCCTAACCTGTCTTTTATCATTCTTAAGTTCACATCATCACCCTGTTGACTCTTCACTTGTAAAGGAAAGAAAAAGAGGCTGAACAGAGAGGAAGCCGAGGAAAGGAGAGTTGTAAACTGAAGAGGGAAGCTGTGAGGAAGACTGAAACAGAACAAGGGATGAATCGGGGCAATGAAGCGAGACAGAGGAGACCGAAAAGGTGAGCTGAGCAATGAAGACGTGAAAGATGTGGTTAACCATTCCTGTGTAATCAATTGAAAACTAGAAAATAAAATGAATCGTAAATATGTTGAGGATTGGAACAATTGTGGCTGAAGCTGAAATGAGTAAGTAAAAGAGGAGCAAAAACGGGAGCAAAACCAGCAAAACCAAGCTGGAAATAGGTGAAGAAAAGAGACCTAAGTATGGGTAGTCGAAGCAAACAAGGAAACGTTGCTGGAATTGAAGAAAAAATGGGAGAAGAAGAGCTTAATAAGTGCAAGGTGGCGTTGGTGAACATTTGGTTCGGTGTAAAATTGTGAGAGTTATACAATAGTAATTTTAGAACAAAGTCTAGCTTATTCCATGGTAACATAATTAATTAAGAATTGATCATTTATTTCAGCTCCGGGGAAACCAACGGAAATAGGACGAACCAATTGACGCACCAAACTGAAGCATAAAGGAACCACTGATGGACACCAAGGTAAGGATATTACTGAAAAATCTAGGTCGAATTTTATGACTCTGAAAATTAGAGATTTTAGCCTAGTTGATCAGCCTAATTTTAGCGGTCGAATTTAAGGAAAATTTTAAACTCCGTAAATTGGCTCAGCTACTGATATAGATTTACTTGGTTTATTTAGACAAAAATCATGGTAATTTTAATTATTGATTTCAAATCGAAAGTTCTTGGTTTTACTCACCATAGCCTATTTATTGACATTTTTAACCGAAAGAAAAATGCTAGTCAGTCTCTTCTGAATTCTTCTGGCTTGAGCGCATGCTGACTGTGTATCATACGGTTCGTCTCGCACTGATTTTGAGACAAAGGCGTTGGTGAGATCATGTTGTATTTCTATCTATTCTATATCTATTTCTGTATCTGTGGTCCACGAGTACGATGTACTGTGTTTCTGATTCTGTTTCTTGTTTTTGGATATTCTGATCTGTGAGCTGTTTGGGTAGCTGACCACTCCCACGGCGATTGACATCCCGACACTCCTGGCCCGTGAATTGCCCGGAGTCACTGACTGTCACTCCCGAAAACGCGAAAAATGGGCAATTTTAAAACTTTTTAACTTATTTAACTGAGTTGTGTTCCTGTCTATGTCAGTTCCTTAACTTTTATCATTTTATAAAAATTTGACAGCATAACGACTGCATTTGACTTAACCCAACCTCCAGAGTTTAAAACGCAGTTTATAATTTTTAACCCACATCTGTAACACTATTTTCAATTATATTCCAGGATCTCATATGTGAGACACCGTATGTGTATAGCTAGGTATATAGGAACATGGGAATGTAAATAAAATCATAAGTATAATGATACATTGTAATGTGAAGTATGTGCAATGTAAGTTCATAAGATTATGTACGCACTTGTAATAAGAATTGTGATTATACGTACAAGTTGCATTACGCATGAGTAGGAGGAAATAAACTTGAACACGAGAAGAATGTGATCGAAATGGAATATGAGTAGTGTAGTAAAATGGAAGGAAAGATTTACATAAGTGTATATTTCCATTCGAGTAATATCGTGTAAATTTGGTTATACAAAGATTTCCCACAAGTTTTAAAATATATTAAGTGGGATGGGATGACATTTTTAAGTCTCAGGGAGCGATGAATGAGGAAAGGACTATGGAAGTAAATTAAGGAAGTTTTGAAGGAGTTGTTGCAGAAAAACTGCAGGAAATCTGGAATTTGTGGAGGCCAGATCGATCTCATAGGATGAGAGATCGATCTGGGAGAGCCAGAATGCTCTTATGTGAGTAATGGAAGGGAACAGATCGATCTCCAAAGGAAGCAGATCGATCTCTTTAGCTCTCAGGTTGGAAGCAGATCGATCTCCCCTAAGACCAGATCGATCTCCTTAAGCTTCTGTTCGACAGCAGATCGATCTCTAGCCTCGACAGATCGATCTCCTGCCTTAAAAATGCCTTAGAAAAGAGGAATTTTCAGAGGACCAGATCGATCTCCACCCAAGGGAGATCGATCTCATCAAGTCAAAACTATAAATGGGAGCAGTTGGATCTGCAGAATTTCGGGATAAAACCATTTCCTCTCACTTCAACTCAAAGAAAACTAGCTTTCTCACTCCTAAATCCAGCCATTTTCAGTGAGATTTAAGGAGAGTCTATTAGAGACAAAGTTGTTCACAACAAGAAGAAGAACAACATAGTCTAGAGGCATTTCCCCATTTGATGGATTGAAGAAATAAAGGGCAATCCTAATTGGAGCAAGAGGAAATCCAATGAGGTAAGTTCTAATGCACAAATCCAAGTACATTGGTTTAGTTAATGATTATAAAGATATTTGGGGTGTGCATATTGTGGATAGAACTACCTAGAATGGCATGAAATGAATATGACTTAGAAATAGTCAAGTGTGAGAAAGTGGAATGTAGAGATGTTAATGATGAATGAGATATCTTGAGTGGATGATTATGTTGTGGAAATGGTGTGGACATGTTGATATTGGGATAAAATTGTGAGATTTACCACAAAGGGTAAAATATGTATTTAAGGCATTGGATAAATGATTAGTTGAGCAAGAGTTAGAAACGTTAACTCGAATGTTTGATGGATGAATTTCAGTTTCGGATGATACGCCGGAGCAAGTCGAGATGAGAACACAAGAAGCATAAAGGCGGATAGTTGCACACAAGTAAAACGAGGTAAGGGACTGTGTGTTAGCTATAGAGATGTTCGTACGTATTTTACGGCAATTTCGTAGATATATTGCTAGAACTAGTACGATATTATAATTCTATGAAATGATATGGAAGCATGAAAAGTACTAGGATGTATATATGTATTGAGAAATGGGATAGGGTAAGGAAATAGCATGATATGCATGCTTTCAATGTTTTTCTCTATTATACATTAATCTTGACGATTGAGAAATGTTGATGATAGGTTGGCTAATTTTTACATGTTTTAGCATGAAGAGGCATGCTGTATGAATAAACATGTATTGAATTTTAAAAAGAGAAAATAGCCATCTATCAGTTTTGAGATGAGATTTGGTGTTGAAGCGTTAGCTCACACCCGTTTTAATGCCTTGATGTACCGTGCGGGAGTTTTAACTCGCACGAGGGTTTTGAGAAAGTGCGGGAACTTTGCTTGCACCTGTTTTGTTGAGTTAAGGTAAACCTGGGGGTCTGGGACCCAAGGTGATACCAGCCGACGGCCATTTGAACGGGCTGGGCCTTAACGATAGATCGTACCGCGCTGGAGCTTTGCGTTGACTGTGTGTCACGCTGCTTGCTCGCCTGGTATATGAGACATGGTTTAGGATAAAAAGTCCATCGGAGTTGGAGTATGGACTTGGGTCCACGGTCGTACGTAGAATAGTGTAGTCACCCGTTGGTATACTATGTACCGTGCTGGGTGCACGTGAGTACGAGTATCGCGTAGATGACACACGACGTATCTTCACCGTGAGTATACGAGGAGATGAGGTGGATTGAGATGAGCCGGAGGGTAGGACTGACCCATCCCCCTTCAGGCGAAGTGATACCCTATGCACACCTGATCAGTGAGGCCAGGGATCACTGACTATGGCCATATGTCATGGATATTTGATTGCCGAAAATTCCATGCCTGTCTCAGAGATTTGAGAAACAGATATAATCTCAGAAAAGAAAGAGAATTGCGGAAAGAATGATTTGAGAAGTGAAAGAGATTTCGTGCTTTTGATAAACCTCTGATTTCACATTCGTGCCATGAGGGCACTATTTATAAGCATGTTTTAAATGGAAGCTTGATACTCATTTTACACGAAAATGCTATTGCGAAATATATGTTTAAATGCATTTTTCGTATGATATTTCCATTTATAACGAAAACATGGTTTTGGTTTATGCATGCATGGGCTATGTAGGTAGTACGATATCTACCTGCTAGCATACATTTCCTTACTGAGCTGTGGTTTGCTCATCCCACTATTTTCCCCCTCCAGGTACTGAGAAGTAAGAGAGCGGTGGTCTCTAGATCTTTTGTGTTAAACAGCTCCCACAATCCGTAAAGGTATAAGATTTGTATACACGAGTATTTTGTATCTAATATATTGTATCGCACAGTTATATCTTGGAATTGTAAACAGTATTATGGGGATGATATGTAAGCACATGGTATTTATACAATCAATTTTGTGTATCTACACACACACCTGGGAGTGTGAATTAAAGTTTTAAATATTCCGCTGTAAATGAATGAATTTTTAGTAATTACATCTTCTCACAGCCCAACCGTAGTAATGTATGGATAGAAGGGTTCACAAAAGCGGGGCATGACAGGTTTGGTATCAGAGTATGGTTGGTCTGATGTGAGTTGATGTTTAGGACTAAGAAAACATACATCCCCAAGTTACTGTGCGATATTTAGATATAAATGTGTGTGCGGAGCTGGTAGTGAATTAAATGTTTGTTATAACGCAGGAAAGTCATCAGGCTAGTGAGTTATGCCTGAGAGACACCGCAAGAGGGGAGAGAGCTCGAGAGCTCGAGGGTAAAATGACAGGACTGAGAGGCACAGTAGATCATCCTCTAGTCATGAGCCCCAGGAACAGATAGAGGCTTCTGATCCTCGAATAACCCGATTGGAGGAAGACATGCGCACGATGATGACCATGATGGGTCAGATCATGGCTAGGTTTGAGGGTATACCTGGTACAGCGGGACAGGCTGCACCGAATCCCCCAGCAACTGCACCTGAACCTGAGAATGTTGCACCTGCGCAAGCTGAACCGGCTAGGCCACGGGAACCTCATATTCGACCTGTACCTCCTCCGGTAGCCCCACATCAGCATGATGATGATTTGGGGTATGGATACGATTGTGATATGGAAAGATTGAGGCATTTTATGGACTTTAAGCCTCCTTCGTTTAGCGGGGTAAAGGATCCGGCAGTGGTGGAGGACTGGATCAGTCAAATGGAGAAGTTATTCGACTTCTGCAGATGTTCAACTACGGAGAGAGTAGCGCTTGCGGCCTTTGTATTGAGAGGCGAGGCAGAGCACTGGTGGAAGTCTACTAGGCCGATGTTAAGAGCTCAATGAATGGTTATCACTTGGGATATGTTCTTGGACGTTTTCAGAGAGCAATACATCCCCGATACTGCTCGACGGAGACTACAGATGGAATTTCTGAATCTGACTCAAGGGAATCGAACAGTTGATGAGTACGAGTCACGATTCACTTCACTGGGTAGATATGATCCGGACTCGATCAGGAGCGAGGCTATAAGAGTCCGTAGATTTGTAGATGGACTGAGGCCTTCGATCCGAGCGAAGTTGGCCCCATTTGATGTCGCTACATATAGAGAGGCTGTGCGACGGGCCCAGTTATGTGAGCAAGATTATGACTTGTAGATTTCTGAGTTTAGTTGGGGTAAGGACAAGGGACCGAGGATGCTGGGAGATGGCAAGAGTGCCAAATTTGGTCAAAAATTCATGAGTAAACGTCAGAGAGAGGTAGATGAGTTCCAGAAAAAGGTTGTTAGACCTTTTATGCCTCCGACTCAGACACCAGCCAGGGGTATAGTGATTGGTGGACCCCGACCGACTACAGATCAGTGTTGGTTATGCGGTTGATACCATGGTGGTAGGCCATGTCATCTTCAGGGTACCCGATGCTTCAGATATGGTAAATTTGGACATTATGCCAGAGAGTGCCCGGAGATAGTTGAGGCAGTTCCACAGAGGGGTAAAGAGCCAGAGAGGGTTCCTACAGTTGCACCTCCTGCAAGAAAGAAAGCCTCGGCTGAAGAAAAAGGAAAACAAGTTGTGGGTCAAGGCAGGGTGTATGCGATAGACTAGGCATCGGCTGATACCTCTTCTGAAGTGATAAAAGGTACAATCTTGATTTTCAATTTGGAGGTTATTGCTTTGTTTGATTCTGGTGCTACGCATTCCTTCATATCACCTGCATGTGTATCTAAGTTAAAAGGTTTTGTAGAGCCCACATACTTGAGTAGGACTTTACTAATAAGTACTCCCATGAGAGTGAGCCAATTAGTTGAGCAAGTGTATAAAGATTATAAAGTGAGGGTGGGAGATAAGTGCATGACAGCCAACTTGATTTTATTGAATATGTATGACATTGATGTAATTTTGGGAATGGATTGGTTAGCCGCCAATCATGCTGTCATAGACTGTCGTTCTAAGACCATTAAGTTTTCTCTAACTAAAGAATGTGTTGTAAGATTTTAAGAGAAGAAATGAAATCTTAAATTTTGTGTTAAGTAAAGTACTTTGGTATAAATGACTTGAGTGTTGTTTTGAAGGTTTTGTTGCTTATGTGGTGGATTTGAACAAAGTACATCCGGATATGGAGGACATCTCAGTGGTCAGAGAATTCCCTGATGTCTTTCCAGACGATCTACCAGGATTGCCACCTGATAGAGAAACGGAATTCGATATAGACTTGACGCCTGGAACCGAACCAATATCAAAGTCACCATATAGGATGGCTCCAGTTGAGTTAGAGGAATTAAGGAAACAGCTGCAAGAGTTGTTAGAGAAGGGGTTCATAAGACCGAGCGTCTCACCATGGGGAGCCCCGGTATTGTTTGTGAAGAAGAGAGATGGGAGCCTCAGGTTGTGCATTGACTATCGGATGTTAAACAAGGCTACCATCAAGAATAAGTACCCCTTGCCACGCATTGACGATTTATTGGATCAGCTTCGGGGAGCACAGATCTTCTCCAAGATAGATCTAAGGTCTAGGTATCATCAATTGAAGATTCGGAAGGAGGATGTGCCCAAGACAGTATTTCGTACCCGCTATGGCCATTACGAATTCTTAGTGATGCCTTTTGGGTTGACCAATGCGCCGGCAGCTTTTATGGCTCTGATGAACGAAGTATTCAAGCCATACCTGGACCAATTCGTAATTATTTTCATTGATGATATATTGGTGTATTCAAGGTCCAGAGAAGAGCATGAGCAGCACTTAAGGATTATTTTGCAGACCCTCAGAGAGAAAAGGTTATATGCCAAGCTTAACAAATGTGACTTTTGGCTAGAACAGGTTTCTTTTCTAGGCCATGTGATATCGAAGGATGGGGTGTCAGTAGATCCATCCAAGATTGAGGCAGTTGTTCAGTGGGAACAACCTAGGACAGTCACAGAGATTAGAAGTTTTCTGGGTTTGGCTGGTTACTATAGGAGATTTGTAGAAGGTTTCTCTAGATTAGCTGCTCCATTGACACGTCTTACGAAGAAGAGTGTGGAGTTTTCATGGGATGAAGCTTGTGAGAGGAGTTTTCAGGAACTTAAGCGCAGATTAACTACCGCGCCAGTTCTTGTCATCCCTAACAGTTCAGGGAATAACTCGGTGTATACAGATGCTTCGCATCAAGGACTAGGCTGTGTTTTGATGCAAGATGGAAGGGTAGTAGCTTATGGATCTAGACAGCTGAAGGATCATGAGAAGAACTACCCCACTCACGATTTGGAGTTAGCGGCCGTAGTGTTTACGTTGAAGATATGGCGCCACTACTTATATGGTGAGAGATTTCAGATCTTTACTGATCATAAGAGTCTAAAATATCTATTCTCACAAAAGGAGTTAAACATGAGACAGAGGAGGTGATTGGAACTCCTCAAGGACTATGATTGTGAGATCTTATACCACCCGGGGAAGGCAAATGTGGTTGTCGATGCATTGAGTCGGAAGAGTCTCGGGTTGGTATCTCATATGATGGTTAGAGAGCACGAGTTGTTGGAACAATTCACGAACCTTAGTCTAGATATGACCCTACCTGAGATTGGCAGCTATGGGATCATTGCTAGCTTGAGATTAGAACCGAAGTTGATTGGGAGAATCCGACAAGCTCAGCAAATTGATCAATGGTGTATTGAGATGATTAGCCAACTTCGAAAAGGGAAGGATGCCGATTTTATATTGAGTCCAGATGGAATACTAAGGTTTAGAGATAGAATATGTGTTCCTAAGGATTTAGAGCTGAGAAAGCTGATCTTATCAGAGGCACACTCGTCGAGATACACGATACACCCGGGGAGTAGTAAGATGTATCAAAATCTTCGAAAAGTATATTGGTGGTCTGGAATGAAGAGAGACATAGCTGAGTATGTCGCTAGATGTCTCATTTGTCAGCAAGTGAAAGTCGAACATCAGAAACCAGGAGGATTATTACAACCTCTATCGATACCAACATGGAAGTGGGAGCATGTCACCATGGATTTTGTGATGGGATTACCGAGAACCCGTAGGAACCATGATGCGATATGGGTGATAGTGGATCGGTTAACGAAATCGGCACATTTCTTAGCCATGAGATCTACAGATGCATTGAGTGCACTGGCGAACCTGTATGTGCGAGAAATAGTGAGATTGCATGGAGTCCCAGTGAGTGTTGTTTCTGATCGGGATGCCCGCTTCACTTCCCACTTTTGGGGACATTTCCAGGAAGCGATGGGGACCCAATTGAGTTTTAGCACCGCTTTTCATCCTCAGATAGATGGTCAGTCAGAGAGGACTATACAGACCCTGGAGGATATGTTGAGAGCGTGTGTGCTGGATTTTAGAGGCTCATGGGACGATCATTTGTCATTGATTGAGTTCGCCTACAATAACAGTCATCACTCAAGTATTGGTATGGCCCCTTATGAGGCACTATACGGTCGTAGATGCCGATCGCCCATTGGTTGGGAAGAAGTTGGTGACAGACAATTTTTCGCTCCCGATTTGGTTAAGCAAGCCTCCGAGGATGTTCAGATAATATGCGAAAAGCTGCGAACAGCGCAAAGTCGACAAAAGAGCTATGCTGACAGGAGACGGAGACCACTTGAGTTTGATGTTGGCGAGTCTGTATTTTTGAAAGTATCTCCTTCTAAGGGAATAACGAGGTTTAGGAAGAAAGGAAAATTAAGTCCTCGTTACATTGGTCCCTTCGAGATTTTGGATAGAGTGAGAGATGGAGCATATAGGCTAGCCTTACCACCTGAGCTAGCAGAAGTCCACAATGTCTTCCACGTTTCTATGCTTCGAAAGTACTACCCAGATCCGACACATGTAATTAGTTATGAGCCGTTGGAGCTCAAGAAAGATATGTCGTATGTCGAGAGACCGATCAGGGTGTTGGATAGGAAAGAGAAGGTGTTGCGGAACAAGACGATTACATTGGTTAAGTTTGTGGCAACATCACACTGAGGAAGAGGCCACATGGGAACTGGAAAGTTTGATGCGGGAAAAGTATCCCGAGTTATTCACGGATTAAATTGGTTCTAATTTGGAGGACCAAATTCTCTAAATGGGGGAGAATGTGAGACCCCGTATGTGTATAGCTAGGTATATAGGAACATGGGAATGTAAATAAAATCATAAGTATAATGATACATTGTAATGTGAAGTATGTGCAATGTAAGTTCATAAGATTATGTACGCACTTGTAATAAGAATTGTGATTATACGTACAAGTTGCATTACGCATGAGTAGGAGGAAATAAACTTGAACACGAGAAGAATGTGATCGAAATGGAATATGAGTAGTGTAGTAAAATGGAAGGAAAGATTTACATAAGTGTATATTTCCATTCGAGTAATATCGAGTAAATTTGGTTATACAAAGATTTCCCACAAGTTTTAAAATATATTAAGTGGGATGGGATGACATTTTTAAGTCTCAGGGAGCGATGAATGAGGAAAGGACTATGGAAGTAAATTGAGGAAGTTTTGAAGGGAGTTGTTGCAGAAAAACTGCAGGAAATCTGGAATTTGTGGAGGCCAGATCGATCTCATAGGATGAGAGATCGATCTGGGAGAGCCAAAATGCTCTTATGTGAGTAATGGAAGGGAACAGATCGATCTCCAAAGGAAGCAGATCGATCTCTTTAGCTCTCGGGTTGGAAGCAGATCGATCTCCCCTAAGACCAGATCGATCTCCTTAAGCTTCTGTTCGACAGCAGATCGATCTCTAGCCTCGACAGATCGATCTCCTGCCTTTAAAATGCCTTAGAAAAGAGGAATTTTCAGAGGACCAGATCGATCTCCACCCAAGGGAGATCGATCTCATCAAGTCAAAACTATAAATGGGAGCAGTTGGATCTGCATAATTTCGGGATAAAACCATTTCCTCTCACTTCAACTCAAAGAAAACTAGATTTCTCACTCCTAAATCCAGCCATTTTCAGTGAGATTTAAGGAGAGTCTATTAGAGACAAAGTTGTTCACAACAAGAAGAAGAACAACATAGTCTAGAGGCATTTCCCCATTTGATGGATTGAAGAAATAAAGGGCAATCCTAATTGGAGCAAGAGGAAATCCAATGAGGTAAGTTCTAATGCACAAATCCAAGTACATTGGTTTAGTTAATGATTATAAAGATATTTGGGGTGTGCATATTGTGGATAGAACTACCTAGAATGGCATGAAATGAATATGACTTAGAAATAGTCAAGTGTGAGAAAGTGGAATGTAGAAATGTTAATGATGAATGAGATATCTTGAGTGGATGATTATGTTGTGGGAATGGTGTGGACATGTTGATATTGGGATAAAATTGTGAGATTTACCACAAAGGGTAAAATATGTATTTAAGGCATTGGATAAATGATTAGTTGAGCAAGAGTTAGAAACGTTAACTCGAATGTTTGATGGATGAATTTCAGTTTCGGATGATACGCCGGAGCAAGTCGAGATGAGAACGCAAGAAGCATAAAGGCGGATAGTTGCACACAAGTAAAACGAGGTAAGGGACTGTGTGTTAGCTATAGAGATGTTCGTACGTATTTTACGGCAATTTCGTAGATATATTGCTAGAACTAGTACGATATTATAATTCTATGAAATGATATGGAAGCATGAAAAGTACTAGGATGTATATATGTATTGAGAAATGGGATAGGGTAAGGAAATAGCATGATATGCATGTTTTCAATGTTTTTCTCTATTATACATTAATCTTGACGATTGAGAAATGTTGATGATAGGTTGGCTAATTTTTACATGTTTTAGCATGAAGAGGCATGCTGTATGAATAATGTTTTGAATTTTAAAAAGAGAAAATAGCCATCTATCAGTTTTGAGATGAGATTTGGTGTTGAAGCGTTAGCTCACACCTGTTTTAATGCCTTGATGTACCGTGCGGGAGTTTTAACTCGCATGAGGGTTTTGAGAAAGTGCGGAAACTTTGCTCGCACCTGTTTTGTTGAGTTAAGGTAAACCTGGGGGTCTGGGACCCAAGGGGATACCAGCCGACGGCCATTTGAACGGGCTGGGCCTTAACGATAGATCGTACCGCGCTGGAGCTTTGCGTTGACTATGTGTCACGCTGCTTGCTCGCCTGGTATATGAGACATGGTTTAGGATAAAAAGTCCATCGGAGTTGGAGTATGGACTTGGGTCCACGGTCGTACGTAGAATAGTGTAGTCACCCGTTGGTATACTATGTACCTTGCTGGGTGCACGTGAGTATGAGTATCGCGTAGATGACACACGACGTATCTTTACCGTGAGTATACGAGGAGATGAGGTGGATTGAGATGAGCCGGAGGGTAGGACTGACCCATCCCCCTTCAGGCGAAGTGATACCCTATGCACACCTGATCAGTGAGGCCGGGGATCACTGACTATGGCCATATGTCGTGGATATTTGATTGCCGAAAATTCCATGCCTGTCTCAGAGATTTGAGAAACAGATATAATCTCAGAAAAGAAAGAGAATTGGGGAAAGAATGATTTGAGAAGTGAAAGAGATTTCGTGTTTTTGATAAACCTCTCATTTCACATTCGTGCCATGAGGGCACTATTTATGAGCATGTTTTAAATGGAAGCTTGATACTCATTTTACACGAAAATGCTATTGCGAAATATATGTTTAAATGCATTTTTCGTATGATATTTCCATTTATAACGAAAACATGGTTTTGGTTTATGCATGCATGGGCTATGTAGGTAGTACGATATCTACCTGCTAGCATACATTTCCTTACTGAGCTGTGGTTTGCTCATCCCACTATTTTCCCCCTCCAGGTACTGAGAAGTAAGAGAGCGGTGGTCTCTAGATCTTTTGTGTTAAACAGCTCCCACAATCCGCAAAGGTATAAGATTTGTATACACGAGTATTTTGTATCTAATATATTGTATCGCACAGTTATATCTTGGAATTGTAAACAATATTATGGGGATGATATGTAAGCACATGGTATTTATACAATCAATTTTGTGTATCTACACACACACCTGGGAGTGTGAATTAAAGTTTTAAATATTTCGCTGTAAATGAATGAATTTTTAGTAATTACATCTTCTCACAGCCCAACCGTAGTAGAGAATGTATGGATAGAAGGGTTCACAAAAGTGGGGCATGACATCATAACATCCATAGCATATATTTATTCAGCGTAATTAAACTCTGTACATAAATATAATCCTTTACAACTATTACATCCCGACTGTAATATACATTAGTGTCTATGTTATACATCGTGTCTGGAACAAAAGTAAAGCTATACCTTGTCGCTAAAATGATCTGATGAAAGGTCAAACTGTCTCGTCCACGACCTCTAGCGCGTGAGTGCAGTAGAATCACTGTAGGTAATCTGGAAGATGGAAAGGAAAGGGGCTGAGCTTTTCAAGCTCAGTAAGAGATACATTTAAAGCAACCTTAATACTTAAAACAAGTAAAACACATGGTTTTACAAATCAACTTAAACATGTACTAGAGTAGAGATGCTTGAATTCATAAAAGTAGTAAAAACATGCTTAAATCATAAGTTTACACATCATGCATCTTTTTGGTAAAACTCATATATAGTATGCATATCATGTAGTGTAAACAAGTGAAAAGCATCTCAAAACTCAATCATGCATATCATAACATGCTTATCACTTTGAAAGTGAAATCGTACTATCATATGCACATTTCATAAAACATAACTCATAAGCTACCTTTAAAATCACATCATAAAAAAAAAACATGTGCTAAAAAGTAAATAACACATAAGGTAGCATGAAATGTGGAAAAACATATTTTGTTTCTCTTGGAGACATGGCTTCATCATAACTGGTCCCAAAGGACATCATTAACATAACTGGTACATATGGCCATAGTACAGAGAACTATAAGACTGGATCAGGGTCGTACAATGCTCTACTGGACTGTGTGGTATGGGGCTATGGTGGGGTGACTCATGACGTGCCTGCAAAGGACTCGTAGTCCCTAAGCAGTCTGAACGCACGAACTTTAAATGGTTACATGGTACCACAAGTCATCTCATCTTGTCAGAGTCCTGCCCGTTCCCTGGCCGTCGGCTAGGAAGATCCTTGGTCATCTTTGTACCCTTTTCTCAATGTACAAGATCGACCCCCGATCACTCTGACCTCATAACATCAATACTTCATGCCATAGTCTCAAAACATTAGGCATGTTTTTCATAATCATTTCTCAGGTATATATGTAACCCATATAATGAAAACATAGTTTTGTAAAACGTTCCTAGGACTTTAACCTGTAAACTCATGGAAAACATACTATGTTTTCATTTCATAAGGGAAAATCACTTTTATATACATAAACATATATACTAAACTGTGTCTCATGCAATAAAAGTCATTTTGAAAAGCTTGGATAAGTTTAGTCTGATTTTGAGTTAATAATACCCTTTTCAACTTTCGAGAAAGCCTTTTTTCATGGAAACTCAACCAACTATCCACATAAACATTTGGTAAGGTTGAGGAGTACTAATGCTACTCTAAATTATATCTCTTACCGAGGTAATACACGTTCCTCAATTTTTAAGCTCACCTCGAAATGCGTGTCGATAACCCAAGCTGTCACATACCAAGTTATCTCATCACATATAGCTCAAATTCATGTTAATATATTCAATATGTGATTAAATCTAAAATGTTGACCAAAAGTTGACTTTTCACTATTTTGCTCGGTTTTATCGGTTTAAGCCTCGATTTTAAGCTTTCTTAACATGTTCGACACCTTTAAATTTATTTTCAATACCTCTACATCATGTCTTACATTCCAGCAACTTATTTCACTTCATACAAGACCTTAAACTATTGATTCTTTCATTATTTCGATAATTCACCTAGTTAAACACTAAACCGAACATTTACAGTATAATTTTAACTGTAAATTCATTTTAATTACATCCACCTTCATCATTCCAGCATCTAAATCATAATGGCAGTAATTGAACTCAATCATATAAATTAATTCATCAAATTTCCTTTAACTAAAAATCATCCACAGTCACTAAATAACAACCTATCTCATAGTCATCACTATACCTCAACTTCTTCACTCCTTTGACCAAGTTTGACTTCTGTTTTAGGTCTCTAAATTGCCACTCAGCTATAACAGAACATGTATAGAGATTAGAAGTGTTCAGAATCATCCAAGAACCTCATCAAATTCATCCAAAAATTGAATTTTTGCTTACCTCGGAACAGGGCAGTTTTCTATCCTGTTCTTATTTCTAACTTTTAAGGGGGTAAATGACTTATTTTAGGTCTGAAGTTTTTATATGTGGTATATGGGAGGAAGAGAAAGATTTCATATGAAGGGACCATCACCTGAAAATGGTCGGAAGGTGGTCGGAAAATTCACTCCAGTCAGAAGCATAGGTAACGCCTACGGCAAGGATGGGGGAGAGAGAACTCTCGGGTTTCAGCTCATTTCGAGATGGTTTTTAGCTCTTTATGAATCTTATATAGTTGAATTTTAGACTGGAAAATATCAGAATCAACAAACATCTATAAGGTCATGAAATTGGTTGATTTCCATTGGCTGACAGCTTGTTAAATGCAGGGGAAATGAGTATCCTGTTTTAGCAAAATTCCCTAAAATTAATTCTGATTAATTTTCTTCAAAATTTCACTTCTAAATTGTTATAATATGTCTATAGTATGTCTCATAAAAATTTGGAGGTCACTTTTATAAGAAATATTTCATGAACGAGCTCATTTTACGCGAAATAAGCTTTCGGTTAACTTTAAAAATTCATTTGAACCCCTAAATCTCCATATTTCTTCATGATTTTTATTTCCAATTTCAATTTAACCTTATACTAATTTCTCATGGCCTCAAAATAATTTTCACGAATTTCTATAATTTTATACGCATTTATTTCCCTTATTAGATCTGTTTTCTCGATTTGATTTAAAACCCGAGTTTAACTAACTTTTGCATTTCCACTCACTTAGTTTTCCCTTATACACATCATTCCATGCATGAAAATGACATTTTTAAGAAATTCTCAGGTCTAAGACCTTACCTCGATTTACGTGCCATCGGGCCCCACGTTAGAACCGAGTACTTTAATCGTCTACGGGCCTGTAAAACGTTACATTGAGTTGTAATTTACTTCTCATAAGTATCATAAGATGGGAAAAATAAGGTTTCGTACTGACTTTGGGCAATAGTCATTTTTGATATCGGATATAGCATGTATGCCTTGTCTTGTATATTTAAAATATATATTTTTTAAATTGTATGCTTAAACTGAGATATCTGGAAATCTGTTTATTTTTCTACTGAACCTCTAAAATTTTTGTATTTACCACAGTAAGAGATTACACTGTCGATACTAAATCTGTTTTTTGAATTTTGACTCTGGTATCTGAGAAATTACCAAATCATCTGTATACTTTGGTGAAAATGTTCCGGATTTGGTAAATATAAATATATATATATATATATAGACATATATATTTTTAGGTAGTGTATTTATCTACCTACTATGGATTTTTCCTACTGAGCATGTTGAGCTCACCCCCATACTTTCCTTCACAGAGTCCCATTGTAGTTTGGATCACTTCCTTTAGTAAAACAATTTGCACAGTTATGATTCCGCTGAGCATATTTCTGCATCGAAGGTATACCCAGGTTTAAACAATTCTTTTGTATATAAAATTTTTGTAAGTACAGTAATGCATACAAGATATGTCTGGCGAATGTGAATATATATTTTGTTTAAAATTTATTACTAAGGAAGAAAATTAATCAGACTATGTTATTATTCTGACCTAATATCGACTTATAGCCTAACCAAAATGTCTGTAATTTTGGGTCGTTACAATGGTTCATGCAGAAGGAATATAGCTTAAGTTTTAAATCATAAACTTAAAAGGCATACTTAGAAATTGATTGAAATTCTAACAAATCAAAATTAATTTAAATCGAAAAGCTTAATTGAAAATCGTGAGCTTTTAACCAAATCAATTTCTTGATTTACGTCTTGAGATAAGGATGTCTCAAACACACATTCCTTGCCTAAATTTGCAGTGCAAAGAATCGATGTGGCCTCTGAAACTACTTTCAGCTATGCATATATATAGCCTACTCCATTACTCCTCTCTGGATGATTTTATCTCTTTTGCCAAATAAATTTCTTATTTAATTTCCTTATCCTTAATTTCTGTAAGACTCGTAAATTTCTATTTAAGGTATATGATTATTTGATGTACAGACAAGTTACATTACATATGAATTACAAGAAATAAATGCTTTTGAGTTCTAAGTGTGAATGAATTGATAAATGAGTGTTGAAGTGATTGAGTAGGAGTTTACATGAGAAATTTGCTGTAAAAAGGGTACAAGATGAAGGCCAGATCGATCCCATGCAAGGAGAGATCGATCTCATGGCCAGGAAAAACAATGCCAAGCATTCTGCAAGAGGGAGATTGATCCCTTACTCAAGCAGATCGATCTCCCCATAAGGCCAGATCGATCTCCTAAGATCTCTGCCTAAGATAAATCGATCCTGTTTCATTGAACAGATCGATCCCATGCAACACTCCAGATCGATCTCATGCATTCAACAAATTGATCTCATGCTTTCAAAGTGTCGAGAAACTGAAGGGTTTAAGCACAGCCAGATCGATCTCCACCCTATGCAGATCGATCTCATCGAGCCATTTCTATAAAAATGGAGCAGTTGGATCTGCATTTCATGGGAACAAACCATTTCCTTCCATTTTCAATCTAAAACCTAACTTTCTCACTCTAAAATCATCTTATTTTTATAAAGATTTAAGAAAAAAGCCATTAGAGCAAAGTTGTTCATTATAAAGAGAAAAACAACATAGTTTGGAATCGATATCCCATTGGTTGGATTGAAGGAGCAAGGAGTATTCTTGTTGGAGCAAGAAGGAAACCAAGCTAGGTGAGTTTCTAATGCACCAACTCAAGTACATTTGTTTAGTTATTGATTTTGGAGTTGATTGGTATATGTTTTGACGATTAAAACTACATGGAATGTAGTGGAACAAGTAAAACCTAGAATGAGTCTAGTGTGAGAAAATGTGATAGGGGTGAGTTGATGATAAATGGATTATGTTAATGTGTTAGTGGAGTAAAATGCATGATTTTAAGATGATGGAATGAAGCTATATTATGAGGATAGTTAAATTATGAAAATGAGTATATAAGGTGTATGACAAAATGCCATAGTGAAATAAATGATGAACTAGAGACACTATGAGCATTAAATATCGGTTTAGTATGGATCAATGGATCTAAAAGAGTCTAATAGGCTCTCTAGATATGAGTAGAGCAATCAAATAAAGTCTTCTAAGCGTTAATGGAAACTATAGGTCGAATCGATTATAGTAAACACAAGGATTGTGTTATATTGGACCCAATTAATGTGGAATACGATTTTGTGTAGTCCCGAAAAGTTTATGTCACGACCCTCTTTACCAGTCCGTGACCTTTACCTCACCACTTACAGTTGGGCTGTGAGTCAACATTCGATCCATTTCTCATACATCTATAGTTTAATATTGAAGTAGAATAGAAACTGGACTATTATAGACAAGTATGGAAGTGGTTACAACAGTTTCTATTATATACATCCCCTAAAATACTTAATACAAACTTTACTGTGCATTAATTTACAGGGTAAAAATTATTCTCATCTCAAGTGTATACCTCTCTGTATTGCTGGATGACTAGAGAAAACACGATAGAAGGGACGACTCTAATGTACTCACTACTGCATAGTATCTGTGGATGAGGAAATAAGGGGGTAAGCATAACACGCTCAATAAGGAAAATATGAAAACAGGTAGAAAACTACACTATCTACATGCTAAAATACATTCATGTTCATTTTCCTTATAAAACAATATGCATGTTTCTTTAAAACAACTTCCATCAATGCAAAATCATTATTTCGCTCGATTGGTATATGCATATCCACATCGTATCACACATCATAATCTATTCACACAGTTCATATATAGAAAATGCTTTATACTTTGTAAATCGATATATATATATATATTAAGACATAAATCATGGGTCATCATATCCCCAGACACACAGGAAGGGAAGACATATGTCACCTCACACAGTAGTGACAATGTCATATCACATAGATATAACAAGACTTATGGCCGTAGTCAAATTTCAGGCTACACTGATCATGTGTGCGAGAACCCTACGCTTGGGGAGGCGGATCAACTATCCTTGCAGCTCATACTTAATCACGACACATCGTACCCCATGGCTAACGCTCACGGTACATCGTGCTCTCGTGGATCCTTATCACCCATTTCCATTGTCTCAAAATCTTATACGAGCAGGTCAGTGTCAAACACATAGTAGTACACGATGGCTCAAGCACGATTTTATACTCATCACATCATATTCATAAACCTCATATGAGCAGGTCAATGTAAGACACACAGAAGCACATGACGACTCTAACACGGTTTTACTCAACATACAGCACAATCATAAAAATCTCGTGCGAGTAACTCAGCGAAAGACACACAGCATACCTGAGGCATCGAGCATGGTATAATAGGAATTCACATGCGAGCATAGTCAAAGCCAGACACACAGCAGTGCTCGAAGGCTTTAGCATGATTCCCAAAATCTAGTGCTAGCATCTCGAGTGGAACACACAACATCACTCGAGGCATCGAGCACTCTTTTGTTTTCTCAAAAATCCCTTTAAAAATAACGTACGAGCAGGGCTGGTCAATCTACTGTTGCCTCTAATGCTCTAACACAATTTCACATAGAAAAGAAATAGAAAGGCTGCATGTACTGTCTTGAGTAAGAGGGCAGATCTCCCTTCAATCACTATCTAAAAGCATTTCATGCAATTTATCAAAACTGAGAGCCCGTCTATTATTATTATTCTTTCTCAAAACTTTGCAAAACCTCTTTTCACAACAATCATAGAAGTCATGCAACTCATATTACGGACTTACTCTCATACGTAGTTTTCTACCTAGATATATCAATATCTATGTATTTATCACATACATTTCGCACACAGCAGCTAGGAAAACATACATATAGCTATCTCTATGGCTCGCATAAGTCTCTTACCTCGAATCACACTTGAATCACTTTCTTTCGATTCTCACTTCTCGTGATCTACTCTATCGACCCTAACGATATTTTCTGGAGCTGAAATCATATATTTCACACATCAATATACCTCCTTTTACTTGCATGATATTTAAATGAATGTATTTGGCCATTTATATCTCATTTGGCCTCTTTATACCATTATTGGACTTTATCCTCTTATGAGTCCATTTCGAGTTTATAACTCATTTTCGAGAATCTCTCAGACTCTTCGAGCCTATTGGTTCGTATTAAATCGATTTTAAGCTTAAACTACCTCAAATTCATCATTTTCATTTCATTGAGGCATTTCATCGAACACCTCATATAGTCAATTTTTTCCATTTCCATGTTTAACACATGAACTTCACCAAACTATTACACCAACATATATACATATTCAATAACACCTTTACATGCTCAAATCTCCATTAAACTATGCCTAATTGATCTTCTATCATTAAATCGATTCTAAGTCTTATCTTTGTTTAAGCATATTTATCACATTTCAATCATTAATCTATATATCAATCAACTCATACAGGTATATAGATCAACATATTTGTGATTGATGCATTGAAATCTTACCAATCTCAGCTTTTATTTTTTTTCACAACTTTGAGGAAAACTTCCTTTTCGCCTTCGATTTAGTGATTCAGCCTCTTGTTTCCAACTATGTTGTTCTTCTCCACTCTATGAACAACATTGATGAAAGGAACTTCTTTCAAATCTCTAAGGAAAGTATTGATAGTCTAGATAGGAAGTTAGGTCACTTGGTCACACAATATGGAAAGGTTTGATGTTCTTCCATGAAATGAGGTTCAGCAGGTCCTGTTTTATAGAAATTACATTGATGAGATCTATCTCCATAAGTGAGGGATTGATCTGCTACTGCATTTAGCCTTCCTATAGTGAGTTTTCAAGCTTAGGAGATCGATTTGTCGAAGAACATAAGAGCAATCTCTTCCAGGCCGAGAGCTTCACAGATTAGTTTGGTAGGTAATAAGATCGATCTGCTTCAGGCCGAGGCTTCAGGGGATCGATCTGCTTGGACTGAGGATCGATTTCTTTCTTCAAATTACCTCTAAGATCGATCTCCCTTGTATTGGAGATCGATCTCCCCTTGTCCTACAACCATACTTAGCCATTTTTCACTGAAATTCTCAAAGCTAACTTCACTTCCATTTCCCACACTACTCATTTTGCATTTAATACACATTCATCACTTCAAAAGGTCCATTTCTTATCATTCGTACATAATGAAACTTGTGTGTACATCTCAAATTCAAATAACAAGTGTGTACATCAAAATTATGGACCTTGCATTACTTATGATTCATATTACATAAATGAATGTATACTTAGAGAATCATAAAAGTTACATACAAAAATACGGGTCTTACAATTCATTGGAGATGAAACGAACCGCGCAATCAAACAGCTCTATAGAAGTGGAATCACGCGACGCGATTCCAAGTAAAGGAATTTTATAAGTATATAGAGATAGATGCACGTACTTTGTGGGTGTATATAAGCTTTACAAATGTTTTGGATATCTAGAAAAAGGATTTATGATTGCGTGAACAGCTACAAGTAGATATGATTTGATTTTTGAAGTTATTCTTATAAAAGGGGATAGAAAGGCTAATAATTGCATAAATCACATGTTTGATGTTTTATGAAAATACAATGCTTTGGTTTAAGCAAATCGATGGATAGGCTGGCTATTTGATTTCTGTAACTTCATAAAATAGCACGAGGTATGTGCTGACTTTGAGTTAAAATATGTTATGTTGAAATAGAGCCACCTATCGTATTTACTTGAGTTAAAATTGTGCTAGAGCCTCGCTCGCACTGGATTTTGGTGTTTTCATATGTATGAAACATGATGGAGCTTAGCTCGCACCTTGATTTGAATTATGACGATGTTTCATAAACCGTAATGGAGCTTCTACTCGTACGTGGATTTTGATTGATTTTCTTATGCATATAACCGTACTGGAGCTATGCTCGTACATGATTTCTTCATGATTTTATGCATAAAAGTCGTACTAGACCGTTGCTCATATGAGGAGATTTATTGATGATGTATGAATCGTATTGGATCTTAGCTCGCACAGGTTTTCACACTGTGGCATGTATGATGTCGTGGAGATGGTAAGATCTTTAAGCCCAATATCCTCAAGCCCAAGGTGGTGGGGAGGCTTTGTTCGGTGGGGAGGTTCTCTTATAGTAAGATCCTAAAGTTAACATCCTTAAGTTCGTTGGGGTGGGGAGGCTCTGTTTAGTGGGGAGGTTCTCTTACATGGAAACGAAAACACTCCCACGTGCACTTGAGACTGAATAGGTTACACATGGCATGAGGTAGACAAGACCTACGGCTGGCACCCCTAACCATGATATGGATCTGCGGAGTACATTGTACTGCATGGTTGAGATGTTGTTTTGAAAGTCTAGCGAAGAACTAACCCACCTTTGTTCCAGTATGATGCCCTGCACACCGGGATCCGTGTGGTCTGGGATGATTATGACATAGTTGGCCAACATAGTTCTTGAGATATAGAGACCGTCTGTCTCACTTAATATTACATAGTACGACATGGTTTTATACACTTAGTGTGATCATGTTGTTCAGGGTAGACCCAAGGGAAGGGTCAAGCCTTGTGGGATTGTGTTTTAAAGAAATTATATTCTATCTGTGATGAGACTTGATGTGTTTTGAGAAAGTGATAAACTTTAAAGGAAGTTTCATATTGAATTTCCCTTTCTATGATGAGTTTTATTAACGACGAGTATGAGAGGTTTTACATGATGATTTTACCATGTTTTACATCCATATTTCCATGTTTTCAGTACATGATATATGTATATACATATGGCATAGTTTTATTTCCTGATGCTCCGACTATAAATGATTTATGCCATGACATTATCAACATACAGAGAGTGTAGTTATCTACCATGCTTGCATTATTGCCTTACTGAGCGTGTGGTTGCTTATCCCTCTATTTTCTCGCTGTACAGAGCGTGCATAGTAGCCCAATGAGGACTGAGGCATTATATTTGGACATCTGTTGCACTCCATCGCCAAGAGCTATACACACAGAGATTCTTTTTCTATTTAAACATGTAAAGGCATAATAGTCATTTTGAATTGTGATATGGGGGATGTAAATGTTAGAAAACATGTAATGTATAAACACGTGACTTAACTATCAAATGTATGACATTGTTTTTGATTAATTGGAAATGGATGATAAATGATGATTATTATTGACTCACAACCCAACTGTTATTGGGGAGGGTTGTTCACAACCGAGTAAGGGAAATGAAAAATGCAAAAAAATTGTAGTGAATTTGAGACAAATTGGAAAAAAATGGTCGTGACAGAGATTGGTATGAGAGCTGAGTTGGCCTGATGTGAGTCAGTAATAATAAGTAGGAAAGTTACATCTCCATGTTACTGTGCTTATGTTTAGATATAACTGTGTATACTGAGATGGAATGAGACTAATAAATGGTTGTGAATATGGGAAGTTAGGCATTATGCCTGTTACACACTGAGGTAGAGGGGCAGGTGCACGCGCTAGAGGCCGTAGGGGTAGGCTTGAAGGCCGTGCAGAGCTACAGACTGACCAGGCTCTACAAGACCCTGTTAAGAGACCAGAGGATAATGAGGCACGTTTTACTAGGATAGAGCGGAGTATCGAGAGTCTCGTTGAGACAGTCACACAAGTATTAGGTGCTGGTGATAGACGAGGTCCTACAACACAGCTTATTACTATTGGACAAGCAGCTGAAAAGGCGGAGAGACCTCAGACTACAGAGACTGTTACACCCCAAGTTTAGGATACTGCTTCTCCTATCGCCCTACAGTCGAGTGACAGCGACCTAGGGTATGATTGTGAGCTGAGAAGGTTAAGACAATTTCAGGAGATGAAACGTCCAGTGTTTAGAGGGCTAAAAAACCTGATTATTACTGAGGATTGGGTTTATGAGATGGAGAAGCTATACAGATTCTTCAGATGTACATGAGCTGAGAAAGTAGCGTTTGTCGTATTTATGCTGAAGGGCGAGGTAGAGCATTGGGGGAGATCCATCGAATCTATTCTGAGGGCTCGACACTCCGAGATCACATGGGAGATATTCTTAGAGGCCTTTAGGAGGCAGTATATTCCAACCACTGCACAGAGGAAATTGTAGAAGGAATTCATTAACTTGTTTCAGGGGAACCGATCTAAAGATGAGTATGAATCGAGATTTATGTCTTTAGGGAGATACGACCAGGATACGATGAGCAGTGAGACTTTGAAGGTCCAAAAGTTCATGGATGGATTGAGATTAGCTATCCAGACTAAGTTAGCTCCATTTGACATTCATACTTACGAGGAGGCAGTGCACATGGCACAATTGTGTGAGTAGGACTTTGAGTGGAATGCCTCCGAGCTTGGAAGGATTAGAGTCAGAAAGGATATAGATTGAAAGAGATCTGGGATTAACAGAATGGCCAAGAGAGGAGGCCAGAGACTATTTGAGAAGAGACCAAAGATTGAGGAGGTACACGAGCGAGCTGCTAGACCTCCCGTGTACCTAGCTTTGACTGCACCGATGGGTATGCTTATTGGAGGACCACGACCTACTACTAATCAGTGTAGGAGATGTGGTAGATTTCATGGAACTAAGCCTTGTCAAATGCCCCCTGTTACATGTTATAGATATGGGAAGCCAGGGCATATCACGAGGTATTGTCCTGAGATGATGGAGACTGCCTCATAAAAGGGTAAGGAGCAAGAGTGAGCTCCAACTGAGACAGCTTCTCCGAGCAGGAGGGCTACAGCTGAGGAAAAAGGGACACAGGCGGTTGGTATGAGCATAGGACGAGTGCATGCACTGGATCAAGACAACGGACGCATCGATGGATGTGGTTAAAGGTACCGTTCTAATTTTTTATTTAGAAGTATTGGTATTGTTTGATCCTGGTGCCACGCATTCCTTCATATCGCCTTCCTTTGCACATAAATTTTTGAAGCATGTAACACCCACATTGTTAGATAAGATGTTGATGATATCTACCCCTATGAATGATAGTCAATTGACTGAGTATGTAAATAAGAACTGTAAGTTGAGGATAAGAGGAAAAGAGATGACAATTGATTTAATTTTACTGAGTATGAATGATTTTGATGTAATCTTAGGAATGAATTAGTTAGCTACAAATCATATTGTTATGGATTGTCATGCTGAGACATTGATGCTTCCATAGAAAGATAATCTTGTTGTAAGCTTTGTTGAAAAGAAATAAAGAACATGACCATTATAAATGAGAAGAGTAATTTTAATCCATCATATTTGAGAGATGAATTTATTTATTATTTATGAATGTTAATGTGATTACTTATGTTGCTAACGGTGGAAAGGATAATATGAAGGGTTCATTGCCTACGTGGTTGACATTGATAAGGCATTCTTGTAATTACGGATTTCATGATTTTTTCTGGACGAATTACCAGGACTACCACCTGATAGGGAAATGAAATTTTGTATAGAATTAGTGCCTGGTACAGATCCGATATTGAAATCACTGTATAGAATGGCTCCGATTGAGCTGGAAGAGCTAAAGAAGTAGTTGCAAGTGTTACTAGAGAAGCAGTTTATTAGAACGAGCATCTCACCTTGGAGAGCTCCGGTTCTATTTGTAAGGAAGAAGGATACAAGACTCCAACTATGTATAGATTACTGGTTATTGAATAAGGCAACCATTAAGAATAAGTATCCCCTTCCACGCATTGATGATTTATTAGATAGCTTTGGGGAGCACATGTCTTTTCTAAGATAGATCTGCGATCTGGGTACCATCAGTTGAAGATACGGAGTGGATATGTACCCAAGATAGCATTTCGTACCCATTATGGCCACTACGAGTTTTTGGTTATGCCGTTTTGATTGACGAATGCTCCTGCAACATTTATGGCATTGATGAATGATGTATTTAAGCCATACTTGGACCAGTTTGTGATTGTGTTTATTGATGACATTTTGGTTTATTCCAAGTCTAGGGAAGATCATGAGCAGCACTTGAGGATAGTTCTGCAGACCCTCCGAGAAAAGGAATTATATGCCAAACTCAGTAAGTGTAGCTTTTGGTTAGAGCAGATCTCATTTCTGGGGCATGTTGTATCGAAAGATAGGGTATCAGTGGATCCATCCAAGATTGAGTCATTTGTATAGTGGAAATAGCCCAAAACAGTTACTGAGGTCAGAAGCTTTTTGGGATTGGTAGTTATTATCGGAGATTTGTTAAGGGTTTGTCCAAACTAGCTGCTCCATTGACACGTATCATGCGGAAAGATGTTAAGTTTGTGTGGGATGAGGCATGTGAGAGGAGTTTTAGGAGCTTAAGCGTCAGTTGACCACTTCTCCGATTCTTACCATTCCTACCAGCTCAAGAGGTTTCTCTGTGTATACAGATGCATCACACTAGGGACTGAGCTGTGTACTTACTTATGCAAGATGGGAAGGTGGTAGCCTATAGATCTAGACAGCTGAAGGATTATGAGAGGAACTACTCGACCCACTATTTAGAATTGGTGGTCGTAGTATTTGCAATGAAGATATGGCACCACTATCTCTATGGTGAGAAATTTCATGTTTCTATAGATCATAAGAGCCTTAAGTACCCGTTCTCGTAGAAAGAGTTGAATATGAGACAGAGAAGATGGCTTGAACTCCTGAAGGATTATGATTGTGAGATCATGTACCACCTGGGTAAGGCAAATGTAGTTACCGATGCCTTGAGCACGAAGAACCTTAGGTTGGTGTCTTATATGATGGTTCGAGAACACAAGTTGCTGAAGCAATTTGCAAACCTTAGTTTAGATGTGACCTCACCTGGTTCAGAGAGATTGGATATTATGGCTAGTTTGAGATTGGAGCCAGAGTTGATTTGTCATATTCGACAGGCTCAGCAGAGCGATCGATAGTGTATCGATTGGTTGAGTCAAATACAGACAGGTATGGGTACTGATTTTGAGTTAAGTATAGATGGATTATTGAGGTTCAAGGGCAGAGTATGTGTTCCCGAGGATTAAGAGATCATGAGGTTAATTTTATCAAAGGCTCACTCATCAAAGTACACGATACATCTGAGGAGTACTAAGATGTATCAAAACCTTCAAAAAGTCTATTGGCGGTCTGGAATGAAACAAGACATTACTAAATTTGTCACTAGATGTCTCATCTGTCAACAAGTGAAGGTATAACATTAGATGTCTACAAGATTATTGCATCCTCTACCAATATCGACATGGAGGTGGGAGCACGTCACCATAGATTTTGTGATGAGATTACCGAGGACCCGTAGAGGTCATTATGCCATTTGGGTTATTATGGATCGGTTGATGAAGTTAGCCCATTTCTTAGCCATGAGAGCTACCGATACTCTAAGCCAGTTGGCGAACTTGTACGTTCGAGAGATAGTTCGGTTACATGGTGTACTAGTGAGCATTGTTTCTGATCAGGATGCCCGCTTCACTTCCCATTTCTTGGAACATTTTTAGAAAGCGATAGGGACCCACTTAAGCTTTTGCACCACTTCTCATCCTCAGACAGATGGTCGGTCAGAGAGGACTATACAGACTCTAAGGATATGTTGAGAGCATATGTGCTGGATTTTGGAGGCTCTTGGAATGATCACCTACCGTGGTTGCTGACAGATAAATCTTTGCTCCTGATTTAGTGCAGTAGGCCTCTGAGGATGTCCAACTGAAATGTGAGAGATTACAGACAGCTCAGAGCCGGCAAAAAAGTTATGCTGACAAGAGACGGAGACCACTAGAGTTTGCTGTGGGTGAGTTAGTATTTTTGAGAGTTTCTCCCTCAAATGGGATAATGAGATTCAGTAAGAAGGGAAAGTTAAGCCCTCGATATAACGGACCCTTCGAGATCCTAGAGAGAGTGGGAGATAAGGCTTATAGGTTGGCATTGCCACCAGACTTGGCAAGTGTTCATAACATCTTCCACATCTCGATGCTTCAGAAGTATTACCCAGACCCGGCACATGTGATAAGATATGAGCTATTGGAGCTCAATGAGAGTATGACATATGTTGAGAAGCCGGTTTGGATATTTGATAGGGAAGAGAAGGTGTTAAGGACCAAGACAATTCTATTAGTGAAAGTTCTTTGGCCATATCACACTCCGGAGGAAGCCACATGGGAGTTGGAGAGCATGATGCAAGAGAAGTACCCAAAGTTGTTCTCAGGTTAACATGGTCCTAATTTGAAGGACCAAATTCCTTAAAGGAGGGGAAGATTATAAGACCCGTAAATTTCTATGCAAGGTATATGATTATTTGATGTACAGACTAGTTACATTACATATGAATTACAACAAATAAATGTTTTTGAGTTCTAAGTGTGAATGAATTGATAAATGAGTGTTGAAGTGATTGAGTAGGAGTTTAAATGAGAAATTTGAATTAAAAAGGGTGTAGTATGAAGGCCAGATCGATCCCATGCAAGGAGAGATCGATCTCATGGCCAGGAAAACATAATGCCAAGCATTCTGCAAGAGCCAAATCGATCCCTCACTCAAGCAGATCGATCTCCATTACTCTCGGGCTGGACCAGATCGATCTCCCCTTAAGGCCAGATCCATCTCCTAAGTTATCTACCTGAGATAAATCGATCTTGTTTCATTGAGTAGATCGATCCCATGCAACACTGTAGATCAATCTCATCCATTCAACATATCGATCTCATGCTTTCAAAATGTCGAGAAACTGAAGGGTTTAAGCACGGCCAGATCGATCTCTACCCTATGTAGATCGATCTCATCAAGCCATTTCTATAAAAAGGGAGCAGTTGGATCTGCATTTCACAGGAACAAACCATTTCCATCCATTTTCAATCTAAAACCTAACTTTCACACTCTAAAATCATCTCATATTTATAAAGATTTAAGAAAAGCCATTACAGCAAAGTTGTTCATTATAAAGAGAAGAACAACATAGTTTGGAATCAATATCCCATCGGTTGGATTGAAGGAGCAAGGAGTATTCTTGTTGGAGCAAGGAGGAAACCAAGCTAGGTGAGTTTCTAATGCACCAACTCAAGTACATTTGTTTAGTTATTGGTTTTGGAGTTGATTGGTATGTGTATTGATGATTAAAACTACATGGAATGTAGTGGAACAAGTAAAACCTAGAATGAGTCTAGTGTGAGAAAATGTGATAGGGGTGAGTTGATGATAAATGGATTATGTTAAGGTGTTAGTGGAGTAAAATGCATGATTTTAGGATGATGGAATGAAGCTATAATGTGAGGATAGTCAAATTATGAAAATGAGTATATAAGGTGCATGACAAAATGCTATAGTGAAATAAATGAAGAACTAGAGACACTATGAGCATTAAATATCAGTTTAGTATGAATCAATAGATCTAAAAGAGCCCAATAGGCTCTCGAGATATGAGTAGAGATATCAAATAAAGTTTTCTAAGCATTAATGGAAACTATAGGTCGAATCGACTATAGTAAACATAAAATTGTGTTATAGTGGACCCAATTGATGTGGAATATGATTTTGTACAGTCCCGAAGAGTTCGTTAGCGATGAAACAAACCGCACAATCAAACAGCTCTAAAGAAATAGAATCATGCGGCGCGATTCCAGGTAAAGGAATTTTGTAAGTATACAGAGATAGCTGCACGTACTTTTTGGGTGTATATAAGGCTCTACAAATGTTTGGATATCTAGAAAAGGATTTATGATTTTGTGAACAACTACGAGTAGATATGATTTGATTTTTGAAGTGATTCTTATAAAAGGGGATAGTAAGGCTAATAATTGCATAAATCACATGTTTGATGTTTTATTAAAATACATTGCTTTGGTTAAGTAAATCGATGGATAGGCTGGCTATTTTATTTCTGTAACTTCATAAAATAGCACAAGGTATGTGCTGACTTTGATTTGAAATATGTTGTGTTTAAATAGAGCCACCTATCATATTTACTTGTGTTAAAATCATGTTGGAGCCTCACTCGCACTAGATTTTGGCCTTTTCATATTTATGAAATGTGCTGGAGCTTGGCTCGCATCTTGATTTGAATTATGGAGATGTTTCATAAACCGTATTCAAGCTTCTGCTCGTACGTGGATTTCGATTGACTTTCTTATGCATATAATCGTACTGTAGCTATGTCACGACCCTCTTTACCAGTCCATGACCTTTACCTTACCACTTACAGTTGGGCTACGAGTCAACATCCCATATATTTTGCATCCAATTAAAGTTTAATATAGTTATACAAATGAAGTAGAATAGAAACTGGACTTTTATATATAAGTACGGAAGCGTTTACATCAGTTTCTATTATATACATCCCCCAAAATACAAAATACTAACTCTACTGTGCATTAATTTATATGATACAAAATTTCTTTATCTCAAGTGTATACCTCTCAACACTGCTGGATAACCGTATGAACACGATAACAAGGATGACTGTAGTATACTCACTACTGCGTCGTATCTATGGAGGAGGAAATAAGGGGGTGAGCATAACTCGCTCAGTAAGAAAAATATAAAAGCAGACAGATAACTACACTATCTACATGCTAAAATACATATAAGTTCATTTTCCTTATAAAACAATATGCATGTTCTTTAAAACAACATCCATCATTGCGAAACCATTAATTCGCTAGATGGGTATATGCATATTCAAACAGTATGACACAGCTTCACACAACATAATCTATTCATACAGTTCATATATAGAAAATGCTTTGTATTTTGTAAATCGATATATATATATATATATATATATTGAGACATAAATCATGGGTTATCACATGCCCAGACACAGAGCAAGGGAAGATATCTGTCACCTCACACAGTAGTGACAATATCATATCACATAGATATAAAAGACTTATGGCCATAGTTGGATTCCAAGCTACACTGATCAGGTGTGCGGGAACCCTACGCTTGGGGAGGCGGATCAACATCCCTTCAGCTCATACTTAAATCACAGCACATCGTACCCCAAGGCTAACGCTCACGGTATATCGTGCTCCCGTGAATCCTTATCATGCATTTTCATTGTCTCAAAATCTCCTACGAGCAGGTCAGTGTCAAACACACAGCAATACACGACGACTCAAGCACGATTTTGTACTCATTACATCACATACATAAACCTCGTGTGAGCAGGTCAATGCAAGACACACAAAAATACATGACGGATCTAACACGATTTTATTCAACACACAACATATCATGAAAACCTCATGTAAGCAACTCAGTGTAAAACACACAGCATACCTAAGGCATAGAGCATGGTATTACTAGGAATTTACATACGTGCATAGTCAGAGCAAGACACACAGCAGTACTCGAAGGCTCTAGCATGATTCTCAAAATCTAGTGCGAGCATCTCGAGTGGAACACACAGTATCACCAGAGGCATGGAGCACTCTTTCATTTTTCTAAAAATCCCTTTGAAAACAAGATGCTAGCAGGGCTGGTCAATCTACCATTGCCTCTCATGCACTAGCACAATTTCACACAGAAAAGAAATAGAACGGGCTCCATGTATAGTCATGAGTGAGAAGGGCAATTCTCCCTTCAATCACTCTTTAGAAACATTTCATGTAACTCATTAAAACCGAGAGCCGTCTATTGTTATTCATTCTAAAAATGTTTGCAAAACCTATTTTCACAACAATCATAGAAGTCTTGCAACTCATATTAGAGACTTATTCTTATACGTAGTTTTCACCTAGATATACAAATATCTATACGTATCGCATACATTCACACAGCAGGTAAGAAAACATACGTATAGCTGTCTCTATAGCTCGGATAAGTCCCTTACCTCGAATCACGCTTAAATCGTTTTCCTTGGTTCTAATTGCTTGTGATCCAATCTTGTCAACTCTGCCTATTTCTTTGGGAGCTGCGAGTGTTCACAATTTACATCAATATACTCCTTTACATTTAATTTCACTTACATGATATTCAAATCAATGCATTTTGGCCATTTATATCTCATTTGGCCTCTTTATATCATTATCGGGCCTTATTCTTCCTTAAGTCCGTTTCGAGTATATAACTCGTTCTCAAGAATCCATCAGACTCTTCAAGTCTATTGATTTATATTAAATCGGTATTACACTCATAATACCTCAGTTTCATGATTTTTCATTTCATTGTGGCATTTCATCAAACACCACATATACTCAATTTTAGCCATTTTCCATTCTAGCTTATGGATTTCACCAAACAATTTTACAAACATCTATACATGCTCAATAACATCTATGCATGCTCAAATCATCTTTAAACTCATGCCTACTCAACATTTCCTCATTTTGGCACATTTAACCATTTTATAGGTCATGGAAAGTTTAGTATTTTCTAAGATGTTTCAATCATACATCTATATACCAATCAACTCATACACGTACATAGATTAACATATATGAGATTGGGGTATTGAAATCTTACCAATCTCAATTTTTCTCCACTTTACACAATTTGGGGAAAAACTCCTTTTCTCCTTCAATGGCTCAACTCAACCTCTAGTTTCCAACTATGTTGTTCTCTTCCTCTATAGGAACAACTTTACTCAAATAAGTTTCTCTCCAATCTCTGTGGAATGGGTTGAGAATTCAAAGAGGAAATTTAGGTTACTTCTCTTCAAAAATGGAAGAGGATGGTTGTTTCTCGTGAAATGCTACTCAGCAGCTTTGTTTTTATAGAAATTGCTTGATGACATCAATCTTCCTAACTTAAGGATGTATATTCCCCTGTTTTAAGCCTTTCAAAATGCCATTTTAAGCCTATAAGATCGATCTGTCGAGACATGAGATCTGATAATTCTATTTTTAATATAATTATTTATGCTTAATTTCCTAGTTAATTATTTAAATCCCCAATTTATTTTATTAATTATCCCCTTTATTTAATTAGAATCTTTTATGTGCAGGTAAATTAAATCAGGATGAAACTCAGTTGTTTCAGTCAAAAATGGGCTGAAAATGGGCTAAAGGAGACTGGACCACTTCCAATTTGCAGACCGAGTCACCGTTCATCTGGACACGTGAGATGCCGGGTGATAAGTATTTTATTCGCTCCGAAAAGATAAGATCGACAGACACTGTGCCAACCTTCTGGAAGACACACGTCGGGCCACATCGCACAATCAAGTGTACTAGAAGACGGTGACATGAAAATATCTACTCTGCAACAAATAAAATGACCACAAGTGGCCAAACAATATCAACTCGTCTAGGATGAAAAATTACCATTGTACCCCTAAGTGTGTGTATAAATAGAACATGATAGCAATTGGAAAAAAACTAAGTAGTGTAGGTAGAATAGTTTTATTTTTAGATTAAATTTTTCATTGGTATGTTTTATTTTCTTGTTTTCTTTTATCACATTTGTTTTTTTTATGTTCCTTTGCTTTTATCTTCTTATCGGTTCTCGATTTTTTTTTTTTTTACTGTTCATGTATGGTTGATTAAAATGGCTACTGCCATTTACAATTTTTCATGAAGACGGTTGAATGAGGTTACGGGACTGTAATTTATGCTCACTATTGATGGTACTTATCCACGAGGTTGAGGTGTTGAAGGAAGAACTGCTGCTGGTACAGCATTGCTGCTGCATATTTATCGCTGTTGCACTTATGAGGACATGTGTAAGACCAGCAAGGGATATTGGGTGCAGTTGAAGCTGACACTAGCTAGGGAGAGATGTGGGCTGTGTTGCAGGGACAGCAGCTGAGCAATACTACAGCAGCAACCCGAGAGCAAAGCAGCAGCAGTGACAGGGAACACATTTATCCTCTGTTCTCCCCTGTTTTCCAAACCATTTACTTTTCATTTTCTGCATTTTCTTTTAACTTTGGCTTCCATTGCAGTTTACATTTTTTGTTTTTAGTTTCTAATTTAAGTTTACAAATTTACAAGTTCTGCTTGTGTTCCCTTATTAATCCTGTAAAATCCAGCTTTATTATTTTGTTCACCCTTTACTGTTGTGTGCAGAATGATGGTATGGAGATATGGTTTTAGTGCAGAAAGTCGAATGCTTCAGTGCCAAGGTGTTGATTATTCCCTGTTGTATTCGGTTGCTGAGCAATAGTACCCCTCTTGATGTTCTGCTACTACTACAAGAAAGTGTGCAGTAAAGCAGTGCGGAATCGGATAAGGAATTAAGCTGGTGCATGCTGTGGATAATACTAGGATGCTGAGCAGGACGTTATGCTGAGCTTAATCGAAAGAAGGCAGTGTATGGGTGACCTTATTTACTACAGTGCTAACTGGGTAGACCGAGGACATGCAGCGGTATGGGTAGGGTGTTATCCAAGCTAAGACTCGGGAGAAGGAACAGACCTGGACAATGGTACAAAAATAACGTCTGGTACAAAATGAAAATGGAGTATGGCTTACTGATGATAGAAGCAAGGCAGTTGGTGACCTGGTGGTGTGCGTGAAGTAAGGTGCAGCACTGCAATGGTTAGCAGGACAGAGGCATAACTGGCGGTATAGTATAATACAGAAATCTGAAGCAAAGGGCATGCTGGTCAGAAAAGCAGGAGATGGGCATTACAGAGAATGGAACAGCCACCTAGAGCAGGAATTGAACAGTGCCAGTAGTCGAGACCGAGGCCAGTTGGGAAACTAAGCAAGGCCATGTTTGGCATTTAACTTTTGCACAATTCCATTTTTCATGCATGCCTACTATTATATTTTTATTAGTATTTCTTTTAATGTTATTTGTTAGCTTAGATCATAGGCTTAGTTTAATTTACATATTATTGTTCCTTACTTGTTAGTATAAACTTAGTTCAATTTAGGAATTTAGAATTAAATTTAGTATTTAGGTAGTACATAATTAAAATTAGTATTAGAATTATTTTAGGTAATTTTAAGTAAGTTTGCACTTTAAATTGAAAAATCCAAAAATAGTAGTTCTCATGCATTATTTAGATTTTGTTTTAGTGTTAGTAATTAGTTAGAGTTAGATTTAATTTAGGATTATTTTATACGTAGTTAATTTCTTAGTTAGATTTAAGAATTTCCTTAAGTTAATAGGATTTTATTTCATTACACTTTACGTTAGTTTAATTTGCATTTCTATTAATTAGTTTAATTACATGCATATTTTATAATTAGGATTTTTGAATTTTAATTTAATTAATTTTGTTTCTTATTTTCATATTTGCAGTTTTAATTACGTTAATTAATTGTTTTAATTATCTTTTGTAGGTTGTTGCTTTTAATTACTCGGAGCTCTGTAATTAATTTTAACTCGGTTTTATTTTCTGTAGTTTATAGATTTTATTATTTACAGTATTTCTAGCCTTGTAGATCACCCACAAAAATTCATAATTTGCTAGGATATACTTAGGATAAGATTAACCAGTAGTTAATTTGGCTAATCAACTTCTCTGTGAGATGATAATCCGGGACTCAAATCCCATTATTACTTGTACAATCCGTGCACTTGCAGATACACGTCTAGGTCACTTAGAGTGGGCACTAGTCTCCTATTAAGTTTTTGGTGCCGTTGCCGAGGAAGATAATTAGCCATTAATTAATATCGATGAAACTATGCTTAAGTGTAATTCTAGCTTGTAAATATTTAGGTTGTAATTATTTAGAAGTTTAATCTAGATTAATTAATTTGCTCTCTTAAAAAAAATTGAAAAAATTTTTCTAAGGACTTTTTGATGTTTGCAAGCGTAGATCCAAAAGTTTTGATTGCTTTCCTCTAGATCCTGAAATTGAATGAACTCTTAGGAAAATTTGAAAGGATTCTAGGAAATTAATAGCTCCGCTGCTAAATATCATGACAGAAAATAGAGAAATTAAGACCGTTGGGGATTACGCAGTATCGACGATTGAAGGATATTATATCGGCATTAAGCCACTAGCTATCCCTGCGAACAATTTCAAAATTAAGCCTGCAATCCTTCAGATGATCCAAACCTCGCTACAGTTCAGTGGACTTCCGCATGATGACCCACATGCTCACCTAGGGCAATTCCTGGACTTGTGCAACACCTTCAAGCACAATGGATTATCTGATGATGCGCTTAGGCTTAGATTTATTCCCCTTCTCATTTAGGGATAGGGCGGGACACTGGTTAACCTCCTTACCTCCAGGATCCATTTCTACTTGGGACGAGTTAGCCCATTAATTTTTAGCTAAGTTTTTCCCTCCGTCTAAAATGGCCAAACTCCGTAGTGACATATCTTTCTTTGCCCAATTCGATTCGAAATCTCTTTATGAAGCATAAGAACGATATAAGAAACTTCTTAGGAAGTGCCCTTATCATGGCCTACCTTTGTGGCTGCAAGTCCAGACCTTCTCCAACGGACTTACAAGCCAAAATAGGATCATCGTTGATGCTGTTGCGGGTAGAGCTCTAATGTGCAAAACAAAAGAGGAAGCTTATAAGTTGTTAGACAAGATGGCAACTAATAATTATCTATGGTCCTCGGAGAGGCAACTGCCTAAGAAGTCGGCGGGTATCTATGAGCTTGACACGTTGTCTACCTTAACCTCTCAAATAGCTAACCTTACGAATAAGGTAGAGTCGCTCAGTACCCAGCATAATCCTTCCACCAGTCCTAACCCTGTTTATTCTGTACAAAGTCCTTTTCTTTCCTGTGATCTGTGTAGTGGTACACACTCTGTTGATAGGTGTCCACTTAACTTAGAATCGATTCAGTATGTTGCTCCACTTCAGAAGCAACAGAACAACCCTTTGTTAAACACCTACAACCCAGGGTGGAGGAACCATCCTAACTTTTCATAGAGCCAAAATCAAGGGCAATCTTCTAATTCTAGACCTGTAGAACCCTCTGGTTTTTAAGCTCCACCGGTTCATGTACTACCAAAGTCATAATTCCCATATCATCCGCCTCATCAACCATCCCCACCTCAATTTCAGTATCATCCACCTCGCTTCCATCAACCACCACCACCACAACTTATGCAGCCACAACATTTACATGCACCGACAGCTGAGAAGAAGCCCTCACTTAAGGAAATGTTCACAACAATCCTGTAAAACTAAGCTGCCTCAATTAAAAACTTAGAAATTCAAGTTGGACAAATAGCTAGTGCACTTAGCCAGCGTCCACAGGGACCCTCCCCAGTAATACTAAAGTTAACCCTGTTAGGCAAAGGGAGGGTAAGGAACATGTTAAATCCATCACCTTTAGGAGCGGCAGAGAGCTAGATGATGATCAACAAGTTAAGTCCCAACCTGAAAGGCCCAAAGTTGAAGAATCCTTAAGTTCTAAAGAGGCACTTAGAAGGAGCAGGAACATCAGGATCAGGCTGCAAAGGAATCCAAGTTAGGTGCTTCTTCATCTATCCCTTTGTAAGACCCGATTTTATCGTAAGAGCAAGAGGGAATGAATAGAAATTTTTAAGTGCATTTAAAAATGTAAAAGGATTGAAATGGTATTTCCGAACACGTACAAGAGCAAAACGATCAAAAGACCGAAAGTCGGTATAAATTCGACAAGAAAATTTAATTAAAAATATGAGATTGAGAAATCTTGATCCATAACGAAGAAATAATTAAATTTCAGGTTAAATTGATCAAGATATGAATTTATTGGAATTAATCAGCATTTTCAGTTCGAAAAATAATCCCAAAAATAATCGAAAAATATATCGAAAATCCGAAATAAGATAGATAAATTCATTTAGTGATTAAATGAATAAAATATAATTTTTTTAAGATATTTATGGATTTTAATATTATTTTAATCAATAAAATAATATTAAAGATAAATAATAAAATCAAGTAAAAAAACGAAAAAAAACGAAAATGAGTCAGAAACGCCAAAACAGAAGAAAATAGAAACGAAACAGGCAAAAGCAGCCGATGGATCAAATCCCTCCGATCTGACTACCACCGGTAGGACTATGGGGCCGACAAGGGTCGGCGAAGGTAGCTCGACTTCGAGAGAACCACCAACGGCCGTGACGCGTCGTGGAGATGCCGGAGAACGCAAAAAATGGAGACGGATGCCGCAGGAGAGAAACTTCAATTGGCAGCCATCGGCGCCGATTCGAGCCACACCGAGGCTCGATTTTGGAAGCCGAGGTGATGGCGCGTCGAACGGCGATGGTGAGACACTGCGAACCGGCCGGACGACGCCGAAACGAGGAAATGATGCCGATCGGACTGAACCGTTAGACCGAATCGGTGTGAACCAGGTTGAACCAGACCGAACCGACTCAGCCAAAAAGAAAAGGAAAAAAAGAAGAAGAAGAAAAAAAAAGGGAAAAAGAAAAAGTGAAAAAATTGGAGAAAATTCCAATGATGCAATCGAGCTACGAGTAAGTTGATAAGCGGTCGAATTGATCGATTTAAATTTCAGAATATTTAATTTGATTAATATCCGACTGAAAATTTACCTGAAAAAATATTAAATTGTGTAACTCGACGATTGGCATCAATCGAGAGCTCGAGACAACCTCAATTTGTGTACGATCATGGAATCTCGGGTAAGTAACCCTTATTTACGACAATTTGCATTGTTATGCATGTTAGATAAATTACAGATTTAAATTTCACATTTAATGAATTAAATTTTGGAAATTTGAATAAATTATCATAAATACTAAATTGAGATATCCGAGAATTTAGAACAAGGCTAAATAAATACTAATCGGCCCAATGAGCCTGATAGGCCTCGATAAAGTGTGGTAAACGGGCTTAAGGTCGATTAAGGCCCATTATGGTATAATCCGGCCCAATTGGGTAAACGGGCCCAATGATTTAAATTAAGCCCAGAAAATTATGAAATACAATTAATTGTATTGTATTTGACCTGATGAATATGTAACCGTAGTTTTGGAGATTGGATTCGGAGCAAATCGGACTGCGTGATGAGTCATCAGTGGAAAGGTCAGACTGTACAGAAACTGAGGTAAGGGAATTATGTGAGTAGCTAGAGGTAGCTACGCATATTTTAATAGCTTTTGTATACACTGAATATGTATGTATACATTGATATTGTACAGAGGTCCAAAAAAATGGTTTAAAGATTTTAAGGACTCGAAATTGGTAAAAAGACTATTTTACCCCTATTGAGGGAACTTCACCTAAGGATGGTGAAAGTAAGACATGCATGAAATGCATGATTTAAGGACTTTTATGATTAAGGAATTTTATTGGTTATAATCAAAGCAAATCGATAGATTGGCCAGTAATTGCATGAATTTCACATGATAACATTACGTAAGTGTTATTTATATTTAAATGGAAATTTCTTTGGAAAATGGGCCAACTATCAAGTTTATATGGAAACAGATAGTGCTGGCATATAGTTCGTACTATATCTAAGTTTGTGAGTGTGCATAAAATGTGCTTGAGCGGTTGCTCGCACCGACTTGTGTGACATCATATGCATGAAATGTGCTAGAGCGGTTGCTCGCACTGATTTTACTATTATGAAATGCATGAGAGGTGCTGGAGCCTAGCTCACACCCTATTTTGACTGTTTTGACAGTTTTTACTGTTTTGAGTGATATGCATAAAAAGGTGCTGGAGTGATTGCTCGCACTAGTTTTAATGATTTGACATGCATGAGAGATGCTGGAGCTTAGCTCGCATCCAGTTTTGATATAATAATTGCATAAAAGCCGTGCTGGAGTGTAACTCGCATGAGATTTGATTGAATTATGCATAAAGCCATGCTGGAGTGTAACTCGCACGAGATTTGATTTACTTGAGCATTCATTTTTGCTGGAGCATTGCTCGCACAAAGTTTTATATGGTTTTATAATTCATTTGAATGTTGTACTAGAGTTTTTCTCGTATGAGGTTTTCATTGAGTTTTTATGCATATTCGTACTAGAGCATTACTCATACGTGGATTTTACTTGAATTTATAATTATTTTAAGTCATACTGGAGAGCTGCTCGTACGCAGATTTCATTGATTTCTATGAAACCGTGCTAGAGCTTCGCTCGCACGAGATTTTCTATTATCATGGATATGCATGGAGCCGTGCTAGAGCTTCGCTCGCACGAGAATTTCTAATATCATGAATATGCATGGAGCCGTGCTAGAGCTTCGCTCGCACGAGAATTTCTAATATCATGAATATGCATGGAGCCGTGCTAGAGCTTCGCTCGCACAAGGATTTATATTACATGCATATAGCAGTGTTGGAGCCTCTTGTAGACTGTGTCACAGTGAGATAATATGCTCACACGTGCATACTGAGACAAAGATGATATGGGTGGATAAGACCTATTGTAGGCACCCCTGATTGAGCTTGAGTTCACGAAGTACGTTGTACCATGTATGTCACGCGGAGTACGCTATACCGGGGGGATTGTTGGAGTGGAGTGGCATTAGCCACGAGGTATTAAGCCTTGCCCTCGCAATCTTAGTGTTATGCCGTTCTGACGGGTAGGATGACCCATCTCTCGTTTCAGGTATGATACCCCGCACACTAGGTACCGTGTTGCCAGGGATCACGAGGTTATGGCCATAGTCCTATGTTGTTACTGATAGTCACCTACATATCTCACCTGATATAACTATTGGTCGGTATACCAGGGTAGACCTGAGAGAGGGGTCACGCCCCCGATTTTATTATTTTATGATATGCGACCCTGAAAGAAGGGTGGTTTTATAACCGAAATTTTATAATGAATTTTAATGAATTGTTTTATGAGATTATTGACCCGAAAGGGTGAGTTTATACTGCAGTTTTAATGAATTGATTTAAATACAGTAGCGTAATGATGTTTTCCATGCTTTCATTTCAAATTCATGATTCGTCTTACATGACATGAAAAAATACATGATCTTGTTTTACTTCATGCTAATTATGATTTAATGATGTCACATAAAATGCTATTGATGCATGAATTACATGCTTTCTAGATGCACAAATAGTTTTGATAAACTATGTCATTGATGTATGCATGGTTTGTGCTTGAGATTTCAATGAAAAGAAATAGATTTTAAGGGCATGGCATTATGAGCATGTAGATAGTGGAGCTATCTACTTACTTGCATAATTGCCTTACTGAGTGTGTGGTTTGCTCACTCCCTTATTTTCCCATCTTTTCAGAGCACTCGCAATAGTTATTGAGCGGCTGAGGACTTGCATTTTTAGTATCCACTGCTTCCAATCGAGAGACAGGTATACACATTTGTATAGTTTTGTATCTAAATATGTAATGCACAGTACTGTAAACGGATATGATGTCGGGGATGTAGAGTTATAAATACCAATCTGTATGTATTTAATAAAAGTCGAAGATAGTAAACTCTGATATGTGATTATGGAAATGGAATGGTAAATAGGTGAGAAGTGACTTACACCGAATCATAGCCCAACTATTTTATAAGATGGTCACGATGAGAGAAAGGTAAGAATTAAATAATAAATGAAAAGCGAAAAAATTTACTTTGATTTTTAGGTAATTTGGGTCGTGACAGGTTTAATGGTATCAGAGCTAAGTTGATATGATATGAGTCGGTGTTAGTGGTTAAGGATGTTTACATCCCCATGTACTTTGCATTGTTTAGATACAATTGTGTATATCGAGATGGAAGTGCAGCTAAGAATTTGATTTTTAAATGTAAGAATAGACTCATTAACTGATAGCCGCCATGGTAGAGAGGCGAGTACACGAGCTTAAGGCCGTAGAGGTAGGCCTGAGAGTAGTACTGAGTCGCCACATGAGACTCGAGAAGAGATAGAAGTGGAGGCTGATGTTGAGCATGCCTCACAGAGTCCGACTGAGAGATCAGACAGTATTGAGACATGCTTTGCAAGTTGGAACGGAGTATGAAAAATATTTTGTGAGCTAATTGCTCAGAGTATGTATAGTATTTAAGAGTGAGTGGGAGCATCGGTGGAAGTCTACTCGACCCACCTTAAGAGTTAGACATCCATAATGGACTTGGAAAGTAATTCTATATGTATTCCGATGACAGAATATCCCAGACACTGCTTAAAGGAAATTAAAGATTAAAATTCTTTACTCTGACCTAGAGGAACTGGTTGATTAACAAGTATGAAACTCAGTTTATATTCCTAGGAAAATATGAATCGGACACGATGAACACTGAGAGTCAGGATATCTGAAAGTTCATGGAAAGACTTAAATTGTCGATTAGAGTTCGATTGACCTCGTTAGATATCACTACCTATGCCGAGGCAGTGCGCAGAATACAGTTGTATAAATAAGATCATAAGTTGCATGCCTCCGAGATTGGAAAAGGTAGTAAGGATCAAAATTAAGACAAAAGGAGATATTATAGAGTTGTGGAGAAGTGTCTCGTATGTCAGCGAGTAAGGTAGAGCAAAAGAAGTTGCAGAGTTATTACGGCCTCTACCTATATTGACACGAAAATAGGAACAAGTTACCATGAATATTGTGATGGGTTATAGAGGACTCGAATGAATCACGAGGCTATCTGGGTGATAGTCGATAGATTGATTAAGTCTACCCACCTTCTAGCTATGAAAATTCCCAGATACTCTGAATGCGTAGGCAAAGTTATGTGTATGAAAAATTGAGGAATATTATGTAGCGTTCCAATGAGCATGGTATCAGATAGGGATTCCCGCTTCACTTCCTATTTCTGGGAACATTTTTCAGGAAACTATGGGAACCTGATTGTGTGTTAGCACAGCTTTCTGTCCTCAGACAGATGGTCAGTCAGAGAGGACTGTACAGGTTCTGGAGGATGTGATGAGAATGTGTGCTATTGGTTTTATAAGCTCTTGGGATGATAAGTTGTTACTAATCGAATTCGCCAATAATGACAATTATCACTTGAGTATCAGGATAACATTTTATATGAGGCATTGTATAGTCGTAGGGAGTTGTTTCTTGACTTGGATAAGAAGAAGGGGGTGACAGATAGAGAATTGTTCCTAAATTGGTAAGATAAACCTCTGAGGATATTCAGTTGATTTGTGAGAGATTAAGAACACCTCAGAGCAGACAGAAAAGCTATGCTGACAAGAGACAGAAACCATTGGAAATTCACCAAGGGTGAATCATTATTGTTGGCGGTTACTTATTTTAAGGACGTAATGAGATTCTGATAGAGATATTGGACAAGTGTGAGATAAGACCTGTAGGTTGGCGTTACCACTTGAATTAATAGGCATCCACAATGTGTCCTATCTTTTGATACTTAAGAAATATTATCCGGACCCGATATATGTGATCAGATATGAGCTCCAACAGCTTAGCACAATGAAAGTATAACGTATGATTGGAAAATCGATTCGGGTATTAAACAGGAAAGAGAAAGTGTTGAGGTTTAAGATGATCTCCCTAGTTAAGTATGATAGTAGTATTACACTCCGGAGAAAGTCACTTGAGGATCACAGTATATGATACGATAGATGTACCCGGAGTTATTTTTGGACTCATTTGCCTTGGTTCTAATTTGGAGGACCAAATTTCTTAAGTGGGGGAGATTATAAGACCCGATTTTATCGTAAGAGCAAGAGGGAATGAATAGAAATTTTCGAGTACATTTAAAAATGTAAAAGGATTGAAATAGTATTCTCGAACACGTACAAGGGTAAAACAGTCAAAAGATCAAAAATCGATATAAATTCGACAAGAAAATTTAATTAAAAATTTGAGATTGAGAAATCTTGATCAATAACGAAGAAATAATTAAATTTCAGGTTAAATTGATCAAGATATGAATTTATTGGAATTAATCAGAATTTTCACTTCAAAAAATAATTCCGAAAATAATCGAAAAATATACCAAAAAGTCGAAATAAGATCGATAAATTCATTTAGTGATTAAATGAATAAAATATAATTTTTTAAAGATTTTTGTGGATTTTAATATTATTTTAATGAATAAAATAATATTAAAAATAAATAATAAAATAAAGTAAAAAAAACGAAAAGAAATGAAAATGAGTCTGAAACGTGAAAACAGAATAAAACAGAAATGAAACAGGTGAAAGCAGCCGACGGACCAAATCCCTCCGATCTGACTACCATCGGCGAAGGTAGCTCGACCTCGGGCGAACCACCAGCGACCGTGACGCTCCGTGGAGACCGTCGGAGAACGTCGAAAACGGAGAGGGATATTATAAGACCCGATTTTTTATCGTAAGAGCAAAAGGGAATGAATAGAAATTTTTGAATGCATTTAAAAATGCAAATGGATTGAAATGGTATTCCTGAACACGTGCACGGGTAAAACGGTCAAAAGACCGAAATTTGATATTAATCAAGACAAGAAAATTTAATTAAAAATATGGGATTGAGAAATCTTGATCAATAATGAAGAGATAATTAAATTTCGGGTTAAATTGATCAAGATATGAATTTGTTGGAATAAACCGAAATTTTCCTATCGAAAAATAATCCAAAAAATAATCAAAAATTATACCAAAAAATTGAAATAAGACTGAGAAATTCATTTACAGATTAAATGAATAAAATAGTATTTCTTATAAATATTTTGGATTTTTAATAATATTTTAATTGATTAAAATATTATTAAAAATAAAATAATATTAAAAATAAATAATAAATAAAATAATTAAACAATTGAAAAAAAAAGGAAATCTGAATTGGAAAATCGCGAAAACTGAAGGAAACCGAGAAAACAGAAGCCGAGTCTTCTACGGCACCGACGGAGGCGGCCGGCGGCGAGCCCAGGCGAGAGGCAGTCCAGCCGAGCCTGGTCGGCGCCGGTAGGAGGAAGAGAATCGACGATCGGCGGCAAAAGAGGTAGGAAACGGAGAAGCGAGAGAGAAAAGAGCATTCCCGGTGATCGGACCCGATTCGGGCCCGACCACCGCCACCCGAGGGTAGCCCACGCCAACCCCTGCCCGGCCAACCCCTGCCAACGGCCATGGCAACCAAGCCCAGGTCCACTGACCCGCAAGGCCCATCGACAACGTTGGTGGTCTAACAACGGGTGGTCCAACAACGCCAACAACATCCACGTATTGTCCGCTTTGGGCCGAGGCCCGCACGACTTTGTTTCATTCAGGGAAATTCCCCTCAGAACGCGTCCTCGGAGGCTCGAACCAGGGACAACACCCTTAGTTCTTGTACTCCTGATGCCATTGAGCCCTCGGCCCAAAGCGGACAATACGTGGATGTTGTTGGCGTTGTTGGACCACCCGTTGTTAGACCACCAACGTTGTCGATGGGCCTTGCGGGTCAGTGGACCTGGGCTTGGTTGCCATGGCTGTTGGCAGGGGTTGGCCGGGTAGGGGTTGGCCATCACACAAGGTCAACCGACTTACCCGTAGCTCGATTGCATCAATGGCATCTCGAGTAAGTAACCTTTATTTACGACAATTTGCATCGTTACGTGTTGATGAATTATGAATTTAAATTTCGCATTTAATGAATTAAATTCTGGAAAATTGGATAAATTATTGTAAATACTAAATTAAGATATCTAAGAATTTAGAACGAGGCTCAATAAATTCTAATGGGCCCAATGAGCCCAATAGGCCTCGATAAAGTGTGGTAAACGGGCTCAAGGCCGATTAAGGCCCATTATGGTACAATCGGGCCCAATGATTTAAATTAAACCCAGAAAATTATGAAATACAATTAATTGTATTGTATTTGACCTGATGAATGTGTATCCGCAGTTCCGGAGATTGGATTCGAAGCAAATCGAACTGCGTGACGAGTCATCAGTGGAAAGGTCAGACTGTACAGAACAATGAGGTAAGGGAATTGTGTGAGTAGCTAGAGGTAGCTACGCGTATTTTAATAGCTTTTCTGTACACTGAATATGTATGTATACCTTGATTATGTATAATGATCCTAAAAGTGGTTTAAATAATTTTGAGGATCGAAATAGGTGAAAAGACTATTTTACCCCTATTGATCGAAATAGGTGAAAGCATGACATGCATGAAATGCATGATTTAAGGACTTTTATGATTAGGAAATTTTATTGGTTTTAATCAAAGCAAATCGATAGATTGGCCAATAATTGCTTGAATTTCACATGATAACACTACGTAAGTGTTATTTGTATTTAAATGAAAATTTCTTTGGAAAATAGGCCAACTATCAAGTTTATATGAAAACAGATAGTGCCGACACGTAGTTCACACTATATCTGCGTTTGTGAATGTGCATAAATGTGCTTGAGCGGTTGCTTGCAGTGATTTGTGTGACATCATATGCATAAAATGTGCTAGAGCGGTTGTTCGCACTGATTTTATGATTTGATATGCATGAGAGCTGCTGGAGCCTAGCTCGCACTCTGTTTTGACATGTTTTAACATGTTTTGACTGAATATGCATAAAAAGGTGCTGGAGCGATTGCTTGCACTAGTTTTGTTGATTTGATATGCATGAGAGATGCTGAAGCTTAGCTCGCATCCAATTTTAATATGATAATTGCATAAAAGCCGTGTTGGAGTGTCACTCGCACGAGATTTGATTTAATTATGCATAAAGTCGTGTTGGAGTGTAACTCACATGAGATTTGATTTACTTGAGCATTCATTTGTGCTGGAGCTTGCGCGCACGAAGTTTTATATGGTTTTATAACTCATTTTAAAGCGTACTGGAGTTTTTCTCGTACGAGGTTTTCACTGAGTTTTTATACATATCCGTACTAGAGCATTGCTCGTACGTGGATTTTATTTGAATTTATGATTATTTTAAGTCGTACTGGAGCGCTGCTCATACGTAGATTTCATTGATTTCTATGAAACCGTGCTAGAGCTTCACTCGCACGAGATTTTCTGATATCATGAATATGCGTGGAGCCGTGCTTGAGTTTCGCTCGCACAGGGATTTATATTACATGCATATAGCCATGTTGGAGCCTCCTGTAGACTATGTGTCACAGTGACATGATATGCTAACACGTGCATACTGAGACAGAGATGATATGGGTGGATAAGACCTATTACAGGCACCCCTGATTGAGCTTGGGTTCACGGAGTACGTTGTACCGTGTATGTCATGCAGAGTACGCTGTACCGTGGGGATTGTTGGAGTGGAGTGGCATTAGCCACGAGGCAGCAAACCTTGCCCTCGCAATCCTGGTGTTATGCTGTTCTGGCGAGTAGGATGACCCACCTCCTGTTTCAGGTGTGATACCCCGCACACTAGGTACTGTGTTGCCAGGGATCACGAGGTTATAGCCATAGTCCTATGTTGTTACTAATAGTCACCTACATGTCTCACATGATATAACTTGTGGTCTGATAGACCAGGGTAGACTTGAGGGGGGGTCAGGCCCCCGATTTTATGATTTTCTACTATGCTCAAATATGTTTTAGATGATTTTATGATCTGTGACCCTGAAAGAATGGTGGTTTATAACCGAAGTTTTGTAATGAGTTTTAATGAATTATTTTATGAGATTATTGACCTGGATGGGGTTATTTTATTCTGCATTTTAATAAAATGATTTAAATGCAGTAGCATGATGATGTTTTCCATGCTTTCATTTCAAATTCATGAATTGTCTTACATAACATGAAAGAATGCATGATCTTGCTTTACTTCATGCTAAGTATGATTTACTGATGTCACATAAAATACCATTGATGCATATGCAGTATGATTTCAATATGCACGAATAGTTTTGATAAACTATGTCATGGATATAGGCAACAATTTTGTGCTTGAGATTTTAATGAAAAGAAATGGATTTAAGGGCATGGCATTATGAGCATGTGGATAGTGGAGCTATCTACTTACTTGCATAATTGCCTTACTGAGCATGTGGTTTGCTCACCCCCTTATTTTCCCATCTTTTTAGAGCACTCACAGTAATTAGTAAGCGGCTGGGGACTTGCATTCTTAGTATGCGCTGCTTCCCATCGAGAGACATGTATACACATTTGTATCGTTTTGTATCTAAATATGTAATGCACAATACTGTAAATAGATATGATGTCGGGGATGTATAGTTATAAATACCATTGGGTATGTATTTATTTAAAGTCAAAGGATAGTAAACTCTGATATGTGAATGCGATTATGAAAATGGATTGGTAAATAGTGTGAGGTGACTAACACCGAATCATAGCCCAACTGTTTGTAGGATTGGTCACGATGAGAGAAAGGTAAGAATTAAATAATAAATGTAAAAGCGAAAAATTTACTCTGATTTTTAGGTAATTTGGGTCGTGATAGATGCCATGAGAGAGAAACTTCGATCGACGGCCATCGGGGCCGATTCGAGCCACATCGAGGCTCAATTTTGGAAGCCCAGGCAATGGCGCGCCGAACGGCAGTGGTGAGATGCCGAGAACCGATCGGATGGCACCGAAACTAGGAAATGATGCTGAACCGGACTGAACCGCTGGACCGCATCGATCTGAACAGGGTTGAATCGGACCGAACCGGTTCAGCCAAAAAGAAAAGGAAAAAAAAAAGAAGAAGAAGAAAAAAACAGGGAAAAAGAAAAAGAGGAAAAATTGGAGAAAATTTCAGTGATGCAATCGAGATACGGGTAAGTCGGTAAGCGATCGAATTGACCGATTTAAATTTTAGAATATTTAATTTGATTAATATCCGACTGAAAATTTACCTGAAAACATATTAAATTGTGTAGCTCGATGATTGGCGTCAATCGAGAGCTCGAGATAGCCTCAATTTGTGTACGATCATGGAATCTCGGGTAAGTAACCCTTATTTACGATAATTTGCATAGTTATGCGTGTTAGATAAATTACGGATTTAAATTTCGCATTTAATGAATTAAAATTTGGAAATTTGAATAAATTGTCATAAATACTAAATTAAGATATCTGAGAATTTAGAACGAGGCTAAATAAATACTGATGGGCCCAATGAGCCGAATAGGCCTCGATAAAGTGTGGTAAATGGGCTTAAGGTCGATTAAGGCCCATTATGGTATAATTAGGCCCAATATGGGTAAACGAGCCCAATGATTTAAATTAAGCCTAAAAAATTATGAAATACAATTAATTGTATTGTATTTGACCTGATGAATATGTATCCGCAGTTTCGGAGATTAGATTCGAAGCAAATCGGACTGCGTGACGAGTCATCAGTGGATAGGTCAGACTGTACAGAAAATGAGGTAAGGGAATTATGTGAGTAGCTAGAGGTAGCTACACATATTTTAATAGTTTTTGTATACACTGAATATGTATGTATACATTGATATTGTATAGAGGTCTAAACAAATGGTTTAAAGATTTTAAGGACTCGAAATTGATAAAAAGACTATTTTACCCCAATTGAGGGAAGTTCACCTAAGGATGGTGAAAGCATGACATGCATGAAATGCATGATTTAAGGACTTTTATGAATAAGAAATTTTATTGGTTTTAATCAAAGCAAATCGATAGATTGACCGATAATTGCATGAATTTCACATGATAACATTAGTAAGTGTTATTTATATTTAAATGGAAATTTCTTTGGAAAATGGGCTAACTATCAAGTTTATACGGAAATAGATAGTGCTGGCATATAGTTCGCACTATATCTGAGTTTGTGAGTGTGCATAAAATGTGCTTGAGCGGTTGCTTGCACTGACTTGTGTGACAGCATATGCATGAAATGTGCTAGAGCGGTTGCTCACACTAATTTTACTATTGTGAAATGCATGAGAGGTGCTGAAGCCTAGCTCGCACCCTATTTTAACGGCTTTTATTGTTTTGACTGATATGCATAAAAAGGTGCTGGAGCGATTGCTCGCACTAGTTTTAATGATTTGACATGCATGAGAGATGCTATAGCTTAGCTCGCATCCAGTTTTGATATAATAATTGTATAAAAGCCATGCTAGAGTGTAAATCGCACGAGATTTGATTTAATTATGCATAAAGCTGTGTTGGAGTGTAACTCGCACGAGATTTGATTTACTTGAGCATTCATTTGTGTTGGAGCGTTGCTCGTACAAAGTTTTATATTGTTTTATAATTAATTTGAATGTCATATTGGAGTTTTTCTCATACGAGGTTTTCACTGAGTTTTTATGCATATCCGTACTAGATTATTGCTCGTACGTGGATTTTACTTGAATTTATAATTATTTTAAGTTGTACTGGAGCGCTGCTCCTACGCAGATTTCATTAATTTCTATGAAACCGTGCTAGAGCTTCGCTCGCACAAGATTTTTTGATATTAAGAATATGCATGGAGCCGTGCTAGAGCTTCGCTCGTACAGGGATTTATATTACATGCATATAGTCGTGTTGGAGCCTCCTATAGACCGTGTGTCACAGTGAGATGATATGTTCACACATGCATACTGAGACAGAGATGATATGGGTGGATAAGACCTATTGCAGGCACCCCTAATTGAGCTTGGGTTCACGGAGTACATTGTACCGTGTATGTCACGCGGAGTATGCTGTACCGTGGGGATTATTGGAGTGGAGTGGTATTAGCCACGATGCAGCAAGCCTTGCCCTCTCAATCCTGGTGTTATGCCATTCTGACGGGTAGAACGACCCACCTCCCGTTTCAGGTGTGATACCCAGCACACTAGGTACCGTGTTACCAAGGATCACGAGGTTATGGCCATAGTCCTATGTTGTTACTGATAGTCACCTACATGTCTCACATGATATAACTATTGGTCGATAGACCAGATAGACCCGAGGGAGGGGTCAGGCCCTCGATTTTATGATTTTATGATATGTGACCCTGAAAGAATGGTGGTTTTATAATCGAAATTTTATAATGAATTTTAATGAATTGTTTTATGAGATTATTGACCCGAAAGGATGAGTTTATACTGCAGTTTTAATGAATTGATTTAAATGCAGTAGCGTGATGATGTTTTCTATGCTTTCATTTCAAATTCATGATTTGTCTTACATGACATGAAAGAACGCATGATCTTGTTTTACTTCATGTTAATTATGATTTGATGATGTCACATAAAATGCTATTGATGCATGAATTACATGCTTTCTAGATGCATAAATAGTTTGATAAACTATGTCATTGATGTATGCATGGTTTGTGCTGAGATTTGAATGAAAAGAAATGGATTTTAAGGGCATGACATTATAAGCATGTAGATAGTGGAGCTATCTACTTACTTGCATAATTACCTTACTGAACGTGTGGTTTGCTCACCCCCTTATTTTCCCATCTTTTCAGAGCACTCGCAATAGTGATTGAGCGGTTGAGGACTTGCATTTTTGGTATCCGCTGCTTCCCATCGAGAGATAGGTATACACATTTGTATAGTTTTGTATCTAAATATGTAATGCACAGTACTGTAAACGGATATGATGTCGGGGATGTAGAGTTATAAATACCAATGTGTATGTATTTAATAAAAGTCAAAGATAGTAAACTCTGATATGTGGTTATGGAAATGGAATGGTAAATAGGTGAGAGGTGACTAACACCAAATCATAGCCCAACTGTTTGATAAGATGGTCACGATGAGAGAAAGGTATGAATTAAATAATAAATGAAAAGCGAAAAAATTTACTCTGATTCTTAGGTAATTTGGGTCATGACACCCTTCTTCTACTTCACAGCCTTCCTCATCCTCTAATGCTACACATGTTTCCACTACATCCTCTCCAGTTAGACCACCAGTACTCTTTCCTTAGAGGTTTCAAAACCAAAAGCTTGACCAGCAATTCGCCATATTTCTTAAGGTTTTTAAGAAACTTCACATCAAAATTCCTTTCGTAAATGCTTTAGAGCAAATGCCAAGTTATGTGATGTTTTTGAAAGATATCCTCTCTAGGAAAAGAAGATTGGAAGACCAGACAGTAGCCTTGATTGAGGAATGTGGTGCAATTATTCAAAGGAAATTACCCCCCAAGCTCAAGGATCCCAGGAGTTTTACCATACCCTACACTATTGAAAATATATTCTTTGGTAGAGCCCTATGTGATTTAGGAGCCAGTATCAATTTGATGCCTTTCTCAATTATTCAGAAGTTAAGAGTAGGGGATGCCAAACCCACTACAGTGACCCTTCAGCTAGCTGATCGATCCATTAAATGTCAGACCCGTATTTTTATGTAGCTTGTTCCTTATGATTTATACATGTACAGACATGTATTGAGTTATTTAAATCATAAGAAGAGTATTTACTAGATTTAAGTGTTAGTGAAATGCTTTAACACTTAAAAGCTACAAAAAGGCCTAATGTGAGCTATGAGGGCTACAAGTTAAACTGAATGGATCTAAATCATTCTGACTGAAGAGAAGAACTTATGATGTGAAAATATAGAAAGTTCATGAAGGAAAGTCAGTTTGATTTGGTCCGAACACATAGAGGTAGAGTAAATGCCAAAAAGGGGCAAAACAGACCTTTTAAGCCGTTCGAGGTGTTTTAGGTATATTCACTTCTTGGAAATGGCCAAAACGTAAAGATGAGAGTGTAAAACATAAGATATGGCACTTTCAAAGTTTTGAGAAAAAGTCAACTTGGTCAATGATTAAGGAAAAAGTCAACTATAGTTAAGAAAATGGACTTTTACCATAGTTGATTAACCATGGTTAGGAATTAACCTAAGTATGGAGAAAAAAATTGGGAAAAAATAATTTTAGCTAGAATACAATATATTCATCCTCCGAAGTAAGGAAAATTTATTTGGATGAATTTCAGATTTAATTTAATGGTTAAAAACGCAATGGACCAAAGTTGAAAATTTTAAAGCCCATTAAGGTATCATAAGTGTGGGCCGAATTTGGGAAGCCCAATGGGCCAAATTGTTGGGCCAATTTATGGGCCCAATATTGAGACAATTTAAGGCCCAATAGGTAGTAAAACTTTCAGCCTGAAAGCCCAAACCGAGAAGCCCAATTAAAAAGCCCATTAGTATAAGTTAAAAGCCATTAAGGAAAGGTAACAAAGTCTAAAATGATAACCATTACCTAAAATTTTTGGAAGTCAATTAAGGTGGCTGGATTTTAGCTTAATGACTAAGTAATGGACTTATAAATACCAGCCAACACATAATCATCTTCATCCTTTCATGTTCGACAAAGTGAAGAAACCATAACCGAAAAGTTTTCCAAGCTTTCTCTCACTAGAATCACTAGGAAAAAGGCATATTTGGAACTTGCAATCTTCATGAAAGTTGTTCCAAATTGAGAGGAGAGTGACATATGTTGGAATTGGCTATCAAGTAGCCATAGTGTGCAAATCGTGAGGCTTCAAAGTTTCGGCCAAGTGTGAACACAAATACTAGGTATAATTTCAAGCTTCCAAATTCATATATGTTAATCTATGAGTTATATGGAGTTGATTGGTATATGTTTTATAGATTGAAATGCATGAAAACACTATGAACATGTGATGGCCAAAATTTGGTATATGAGTTTTGATAAATACCCATGTGATTTTAAGACATGTATAGGTTGATATGCATGTAGACATGATTATGGCATGGTTAGTTATAATCAATTTGTTCATATGGATGGTGGTATGATAAAATGCCAACATGGATGGATGGTGGTATCAAACACATAAGGTGTTTGATAAAATGCCAACATGAACTAAAGGAAAGGCTTAATACATGCCAACCAAGTGTTTGTGAAAATGCCTAAGTGAATTTCGCTAAACAAATGGACATGGACGGCATGCCATGGTGTGATCGACGGTGTGGGATGCTCTCGACCATGACATGTGGCCGAGAGGTCTAATGGGCCAAGCCCAATTTTTTTAGGCCCAATGTGATGATATGGGTCTCGGATAAGCCCAATAAGAGTTGGTGGGCCCCACAAGCCCAATAGGCTAACGAAAATGAATAGTAAAATAAAAATGGGCTTAAGGCATAGTGAGGCCCATTAAGGTTTATTAAAGCCCATTAAGGGAAATAGACTGTATTTAATGTGAAATACAGTAGGAAAAATATAATTAACCTGATAAATGGTTATATGCATCTCCAGAGATTATTGGAGGAGCGAATTGGATTGTTGGATCGAGCAGCGTTGAGAAAATAAAATTTCTTGAGTGATTGGAGGTAAGAGACTTTTGTGAGTAGTTAGAGATACCAGCACGTATTTTCGTCTGCTTTTACATTCACTTAAAAACTCCGAGGGTCAGAGAAAGTGAATAATAATTATTGTGACCTGATAGTGGTAAATTACGATTTTACCCTTAGTTAGGAAAAAAAGTTAACTTTTGTGAAAAGTTGTAAAAAGCATGGAAACCACCATTTTGAGTGTTTTACTGTTGTTTAGCAAAAGAATAAATAGATGAGCTAATGTTTTTAAGGTTGATGTGAATTAAGCACACTTTATAATGCTGATTTTGTTTTTTGAAAAGCATCCCTTTTTAAAGAGCCATCCATCATATTATGTGAGAATAAATCATGCTAGAGCATAGCTCGCACTTGATTTCATATGTTTTCCACATATATTAGTGTTGATGTATGATTCGCACTAGATTTCCATGACATGCATGATAGAGTGCTGGAGTTATTACTCGTACTCAATTTTATATGATTTATGCATGAGAGACTGCTGGAGCGATTAGCTCGTACTCAAATTTTACATGAGATACATGACAGAGTGCTAGAGCATTGCTCGTACTCGATTCTTCATGATTTATACATGACATAGTACTTGAGTTAATTCTCATACTTGATTTAATGAGTTTTGTGCATAGCATGGTACTGGAGCTATTGCTCGTACTTGATTTGAAACATGAACTATGCATGACCTAGTTGCTGGAAGTTTACTCGCACTAGAGTTTGAGTTTGTGATGTGAAATAGTGTTTGAGCGGAGTGTCGACTGTGAATCGCGCTCAAAGGCGCGCACTATATTTTATGTGATATATAAGAAATGTTGAAAACCATGCTTGATTTCCTCGTGTAGACTGAGTGTCACACTATGAGAGGTTCGCATGTGGATTTAGAGAAGTGGTATGATATTCCATGGTTTGATCGCTAAGACATATGGCAGGCACCCCGACTATGATGTAGGGTCCACGGAGTACATTGTACCATGCGAGTGCTATGGGGCACATTGTACCGTGTGGTGTTGTGGAGTTGAGGAGGTTATAGCTGACAATTGTGATAGACTGACCCCCCTCCTGTTGCAGCAGTGATTGCCCCGCACACCGAGTACTATGTTGCCTGGGATCACCATTATAGGATATGGCCATAGTCTAGGATATTATTGTATTTCACCACAGAGTCTCACATGATATATCACTTGACTGATTTATTTATGATACAGATAGACCTGAGGGATGGGTTAGAATCTGATTTTGTGTTGTGAATGATTTAAATGTCATATTTACTGTGATTTAAATATACATGGCATGATTTATCTAAAGGCATTGTGATATTATAAAGATGCATTATTTTGCATTACATGCCTACATTTGAGAAAAAAAGCATGATTTCTGTACATGGGATTTAATCTATACAAGTATATATATATATTTAAAGACATGCTTTTAAAATAAGTTAAGGAAATAATGTTTTCGAGGCATAGCATTATTCTAAGTAGATAGTGTAGATGTCTACTTGCTTGCCCGATTTCCTTACTGAGCACGTTGTATGCTCACCCCCTTTCTTTACATCTCTCTACAGAGCATCAACAGTAGAGTGAGTGTGCTTGAGGGACAGTATTCCTGTTGCCCGCTGCTATTTCCTATCGATCGATAAGTATACATATTTTGTACGGTTATGTATCTAAACATAGAAACAACACAGTGATGTATACGATATATATATTATGGGGAATGTATTTGTGTTAGATTTTGTATGAGCTCACATATATTATAAAAGAAATTACAGTCAGTAGATAATGTATTGACTTGTATGTATGAAAATGGATGAATGATATGGTAAGTGAGGATTCTGACATCAAATCACAACCCAACCATTTATGATGAGAAAGGTAAGTTAAAATGAGAAAAATTTGTAGTGGTTTTGGTTAAGTCAAGGAAGGGTATTGACATTAAATATCCGAAGGGGTCATTGAGGATGTCTTAGTAAAGGTGGACAAGTTTATTTTCCCTGCAGACTTTATTGTTTTGGATATGGAGGAAGACGTGGAAGTCCCCATTATACTAGGCAGAGCTTTCCTAGCTACTAGTAGAACTTTAATTGATGTACAAAAGAGGGAGTTAACAATGAGAGTTCAGGATCAAGAAGTGAAGTTTAATGTTTTCAAACCTTTGAAGATCCCTGATGACTCTCAAGAGTGTTTTAAGATAGAAATTGAGGAGGAAATAAGGCTTGAACACAATAAATCTAAGAGAATGAGGGAAGTAGATGAGCTAAGAAGGAGTTAACTGTCAACATTCTGTCACTATTTTGGTTGACCCTCCAACTCTTTGCCCTGTTGCTGAGTGTTGTTTTCTTTAGCTACATTTGAAGTGGCTTAATTTTTCTTTTCACTTTGTATATAGTTCTTTTTCTTTTTCGTTTTCTTTTCTGTCGTTTCTTTCTTTGTTTCGTTTGCAGATTGCTTTTGTATTACGTTTTCAATCAAGCTTCGATTGTTCATTATCATCAATAAGGGGAGTACTATGTTCTTGAATTATCTACACACTGAGGACAATGTGCACTTTAAGTTTGGGGGTAGGGATATCACTTGAGCAATTTTGGGCAAAATTTCAAAAAAATTTCAAAAATATGAGCTTAAATTGTTTGATTTTGGGATGATTTAGTGCTTAGCATGTAGTTTTCCCATATTTCGATGATATGACCCCATGATTTAGTTTGACTTTGATTGACTGAGAAGCATGATTATAGGAAAGACATGAAGTTGAATTCTTGAATTTGTCTTAATTCTGATTGTGATTTCCTCATTTTATGCATATGTCATGTCGAATCGGTATATTTATTTAGAGAAAGCTCATGTGGACATAGGATTGCATTTGTTCAGTTGATTTTGTGCATCATATTCTAGAATTTGTTTGATCTGATCTCGAAGCGAAATATTAGATCACACTTAATTAAGGAGATGATTTAGGCTATCTTTGGATCGTTTGAGCCTTTCTAGCTATCCTTGTACATATTTTACCCCTAGTCACCCATCTGGGCCAAATAAGCTTATCTCTGTAAATACAACTGCATATTTTTCCTTAACTTAAACACTCTGTTCCTATCCCTTATCCCAAAAGTATGAAAAGTCATTAGGATATATTGTGAGCTATGTACATATAGGTATTAAGTGATGGTGAAGGAGTATATATAAAAAAAAATTGAAGGAAAAGAAAAGAACAGAACAAAAATACAAAAATAGAATAAAAAGTTTAGTGAAATAAATAAGTTTGGGGGAAATAAATTTGAGCTCTTACATTGAAGATCCTAGAAGTAATGCATGTTAAGGGGTCATTAAACCTAAATCGACTTTATCATACCTTAGCTCAAGCCTTACATTATAGGCTTAATGAAGTCCACTTAATCTTTGATTAAGTGTGAATACATTAGTTGAGAGATAAGTGAAAAGCAAACTTATGGGAATGATCACTTGTCATTGTCTGGGCATTCACTGTGTTTGCATAATCTGATCTTGGTAATGTAATGTGAAGTGGCTTTGACATTTTCACACACACATGAGGGGTCCAATTTGGTTAGGACTTATGATTGAATGATTCTGTATGTTGGACTTGTAATTGTGAGTCTTTGAGATCATAGTCTGTACTTTTTCTTTGAGGATAATATTGGGGAAATTATTATGTTGGTACTTGTCATTCTTGGATGAATTTTGTTTTGCTTGAGGACAATCAAAAGCTCAAGTTTGGGGGTGTGATAATTCTATTTTTAATAGAATTATTTGTGCTTAATTTCCTAATTAATTATTTAAATCATCAATTTATTTTATTAATTATCCCCTTTATTTAATTTGAATTCTTTTATGTGCAGGTAAATTAAATTCGGATGAAACTCACTCGTTTCAGTAAAAAATTGGCTAAAAATGGGCTAAAGGAAACTGGACCACTTCCAATTTGCAGACCGAGTCACCGTTCATCTGGACACATGGGATTTCGGGTGTTAAGTATTTTATTCGCTCCAAAATAATAAAATCGACGGACACCATGCCAACCTTCTAGAAGACACACGTCGGGCCACATCCCACAGTCAAGTGTACTAGAAGATGGGTGACGTGAAAATATCTACTCTGCAGCAAATAAAATGAAGACAAGTGGCCAAACAATGCCAACTCATCTAGGATGAAAAATTACCATTGTACCTCTAAGTGTGTGTATAAATAGAACATGATAGCAAATCGAAAAAACTAAGTAGTGTAGGTAGAATAGTTTTATTTTTAGATTAAAATTTTCATTCCTATGATTTATTTTCTTGTTTTCTTATAGTTCTCACGTTAGTTTTTGTTAACAGTCACCATTGTTGAAATTTTACAAGCTTTTATTTTTGAAGAAAATCTCATTCTAGTAGTTAGCATAGTCTTTTATCACATTTTTTTTTTTACGTTCCTTTGCTTTTATCTTGTTTTGGTTCTCGATGTTCATTTTGTTTTACTGTTCATGTATGGTTGATTAAATTGGCTACTGACATTTACCATTTCTTATGAAGACGGTTGAATGAGGTTACAAGACCGTCGCTCATGCTAACTATTAATGGTCCTCATCCATGGGGTTGAGGTGTTGAAGGAAGAACCGCTGCTAGTACAACATTGTTGCTGCATATTTACCATTCTTGCATTTATGAGGACGTGTGCAGGACCAACAAGGGACGTTGGATGCAGCTGAAGCCGACACTAGCTGGGGAGAGACGCGGGCTGTGTTGCAAGGACAGCAGTAACCCAAGAGCAAAGCAATAGCAGTAGCAGTGACCGGGAACACATTTCTCTTTTGTTCTTCCCTGTTTTCCAAACCATTTACTGTTCATTTTCTGCATTTTCTTTTAACTTTGGCTTCCATTACAGTTTACATTTTCTGTTTTTAGTTTCTACTTTAAGTTTACAAATTTACAAGTTCTGATTGTGTTCCCTTATTAATCTTGTAAAATCCAGCTTTATTATTTTGTTAACCCTTTACTGTTGTGTGCAGGAATGATAGTATGGAGAGATGATTTTAGTACAGAAAGCTGAATGCTTTAGCACCAACGTGCTGATCATTCCCTGTTGTATTCAGTTGCTGAGAAATAGTGCCCCCTTGATGTTCTACTGCTACTACAAGAAAGTGTGCAGTAAAGCAGTGCAGAATCGACACGAAATTAAGCTGGTGCATGCCGCGGACAATACCAGGATGCTGAGCAGGACGTTGTGCTGAGCTTAATCAGAATAAGGCAGTGTATGGGTGACCTTATTTGCTGCAGCGCTAGCTGGGCAGACCGTGGACGGGCAGCGGTATGGGCAAGGTATTATGTAAGCTAAGACTCAGGAGTAGGAACAGACCTGGACAATGGTACAAAAACAGCGCTTGGTTCAAAATGAAAATGGAGCATGGTATGTTGATGATAGAAGAAAGGCAGTTGGTGACCTGTTGGTGTGCAGGAAGTAAGGTACAGCACTGCAATGGTTAGCAGGACAGAGGCACGACTGGCGGTATAGTACAATGCAGAAATCTAAAGCAGAGGGTGGTAAAATTAAAACTTATTGTCCGCAAGTGCACGGGTCGTGCATGTAATAATGGGATTTGAGTCTCGGATTATCTTCCCACAGAGAAGTTGATTAGCCTAATTAACTACCGGTTAATCTTACCCTAAGTATATCCTAGCAAATTATGAATTCTTAATGGGTGATCTACAAGGCTAAAATTAAACAAATACAGAAATTAATAACAATGATAAACTAAGAAAACTAAAATAGAGCAAAAATTACTTACAGTGCTCTCAGCAATTAAAAGAAACACCTAAAAAAATAATTAAAACAGTTAAAATAAATTAACGCAATTAAAAATCCAAATATGAAAATAAGAAACAAAATTAATTAAACTAAAATTAAACCATCTTAAAAATAAAATATGAATGTAATTAAACTAATTAACAAAGATTGCAAATTAAACTAACCTAAAATCTAATGAAATAAAACTTCTATTAACTTAATTAAGAAAATAATTTCCTATAAAATGATCCTAAATCGACTTTATCATACCTTAGCTCAAGCCTTACATTATAGGCTTAATGAAGTCCACTTAATCTTTGATTAAGTGTGAATACATTAGTTGAGAGATAAGTGAAAAGCAAACTTATGGGAATGATCACTTGTCATTGTCTGGGCATTCACTGTGTTTGCATAATTTGATCTTGGTAATGTAATGTGAAGTGGCTTTGACATTTTCACACACACATGAGGGGTCTAATTTGGTTAGGACTTATGATTGAATGATTCTTTATGTTGGACTTGTAATGTGAGTCTTTGAGATCATAGTCTGTACTTTTTCTTTGAGGATAATATTGGGGAAATTATTATGTTGGTACTTGTCATTCTTGGATGAATTTTGTTTTGCTTGAGGACAAGCAAAAGCTCAAGTTTGGGGGTGTGATAATTCTATTTTTAATAGAATTATTTGTGCTTAATTTCCTAATTAATTATTTAAATCATTAATTTATTTTATTAATTATCCCCTTTATTTAATTAGAATTCTTTTATGTGCAGGTAAATTAAATTCGGATGAAACTCGCTCGTTTCAGTAAAAAATTGGCTAAAAATGGGCTAAAGGAAACTGGACCACTTCCAATTTGCAGACCGAGTCACTGTTCATCTGGACACATGGGATTTCGGGTGTTAAGTATTTTATTCGCTCCAAAACAATAAAATCGACGGACACCGTGCCAACCTTCTGGAAGACACACGTCGGGCCACATCGCACAGTCAAGTGTACTAGAAGATGGGTGACATGAAAATATCTACTCTGCAGCAAATAAAATGAAGACAAGTGGCCAAACAATGCCAACTCATCTAGGATGAAAAATTACCATTGTACCTCTAAGTGTGTGTATAAATAGAACATGATAGCAAATCGAAAAAACTAAGTAGTGTAGGTAGAATAGTTTTATTTTTAGATTAAAATTTTCATTCCTATGATTTATTTTCTTGTTTTCTTATAGTTCTCACGTTAGTTTTTGTTAACAGTCACCATTGTTGAAATTTTACAAGCTTTTATTTTTGAAGAAAATCTCATTCTAGTAGTTAGTATAGTCTTTTATCACATTTGTTTTTTTTTTTACGTTCCTTTGCTTTTATCTTGTTTTGGTTCTCGATGTTCATTTTTTTTGTTACTGTTCATGTATGGTTGATTAAATTGGCTACTGCCATTTACCATTTCTTATGAAGACGGTTGAATGAGGTTACAAGACCGTCTCTCATGCTAACTATTAATGGTCCTCATCCATGGGGTTGAGGTGTTGAAGGAAGAACCGCTGCTAGTACAACATTGTTGCTGCATATTTACCGTTCTTTCGTTTATGAGGACGTGTGCAGGACCAACAAGGGACGTTGGGTGCAGCTGAAGCCGACACTAGCTGGGGAGAGACGCGGGCTGTGTTGCAGGGACAGCAGTAACCCAAGAGCAAAGCAATAGCAGTAGCAGTGATCGGGAACACATTTCTCTTTTGTTCTCCCCTGTTTTCCAAACCATTTACTGTTCATTTTCTGCATTTTCTTTTAACTTTGGCTTCCATTACAGTTTACATTTTCTGTTTTTAGTTTCTACTTTAAGTTTACAAATTTACAAGTTCTGATTGTGTTCCCTTATTAATCTTGTAAAATCCAGCTTTATTATTTTGTTAACCCTTTACTGTTGTGTGCAGGAATGATAGTATGGAGAGATGATTTTAGTACAGAAAGCTGAATGCTTTAGCACCAACGTGCTGATCATTCCCTGTTGTATTCAGTTGCTGAGAAATAGTGCCCCCTTGATGTTCTACTGCTACTACAAGAAAGTGTGCAGTAAAGCAGTGCAGAATCGACACGAAATTAAGCTGGTGCATGCCGCGGACAATACCAGGATGCTGAGCAGGACGTTGTGCTGAGCTTAATCAGAATAAGGCAGTGTATGGGTGACCTTATTTGCTGCAGCGCTAGCTGGGCAGACCGTGGACGGGCAGCGGTATGGGCAAGGTATTATGTAAGCTAAGACTCAGGAGTAGGAACAGACCTGGACAATGGTACAAAAACAGCGCTTGGTTCAAAATGAAAATGGAGCATGGTATGTTGATGATAGAAGAAAGGCAGTTGGTGACCTGTTGGTGTGCAGGAAGTAAGGTACAGCACTGCAATGGTTAGCAGGACAGAGGCACGACTGGCGGTATAGTACAATGCAGAAATCTAAAGCAGAGGGTGGTAAAATTAAAACTTATTGTCCGCAAGTGCACGGGTCGTGCATGTAATAATGGGATTTGAGTCTCGGATTATCTTCCCACAGAGAAGTTGATTAGCCTAATTAACTACCGGTTAATCTTACCCTAAGTATATCCTAGCAAATTATGAATTCTTAATGGGTGATCTACAAGGCTAAAATTAAACAAATACAGAAAATAATAACAATGATAAACTAAGAAAACTAAAATAGAGCAAAAATTACTTACAGTGCTCTCAGCAATTAAAAGAAACACCTAAAAAAATAATTAAAACAGTTAAAATAAATTAACGCAATTAAAAATCCAAATATGAAAATAAGAAACAAAATTAATTAAACTAAAATTAAACCATCTTAAAAATAAAATATGAATGTAATTAAACTAATTAACAAAGATTGCAAATTAAACTAGCCTAAAATCTAATGAAATAAAACTTCTATTAACTTAATTAAGAAAATAATTTCCTATAAAATGATCCTAAATTAAATCTAACTCTAACTAAATAAAACAAAATCTAAATAATGCATGAAAAATATTTTTGGATTTTTACATTTTAATGTGAAAATTAATTAACAAAAATTGCATAAAGTAATTTTACCCCTAAATTAACTCTACATGCTAAATATGACACTACTTAAATTAAAGCCTTAAATCCTATTGTGGTTAAAAATTAACTATTAATGCACTTAAAACAAAGACTTAAACTAACAAAGGAAATTTAGCTAGAATGCATATTACTTTAAGCTAACAAATAATATAAAGACTAATGACAAGTAAGCAAAAGAATTGTATGAAACATGAAATGGGGGTATTTCTAAATTGCTAAATGTCGTCTAAACCAATTTTCTAGCCAACAAGCTCCCGTGCACTGTATTGTGCTGTTCTTCCATTCTGAATGCCCAACTCCTGCTATGCTCCAGGTACTATCTTGCACTTCTGTATATTATTGCTGTAACCCAATACTGCCAACGTTACAGATTGCTCGGCTAGAGATCAATTTTAGTCCAAACTGCCACCATCCTGCTCACTTCTGTCTCCAGTACATGCAGCTACCATTTGTGTCGCCACTCCTGCACACGTCCTCCTGAGTTGACACTACTTCTGTCACCACATCCTTGCTACGCACCTTGATTTCCTGCCTTGTACAGATGTTTCCTCGCACAACTTGGGATCATGCCTCAGTGCTAGCTACCCCCATTCGCCTTGTGTCTACCTCAGTACCTGCAACAGATACCCGAGAATGTCTAGATTAGAGTAGCAGCGGTCCAGCCTTCTACAGTAGCACCGATCAGTAAATATTATAGAATCTAAATAGATAACCAACGAAAACACAACAGAAACCAAGCTACCATGGATTAATGCTGAATAAACCTATAAATGAAGATGAACAGTACAATAGTTATAGAACAAAGCCAAACAAAGAATGTAAATGATCCAAAATCGTTGCAACAGTACATTATTGTTACTGCTTGGAATCGAACTACAAACACACGCCAGATTCAACATCCACTTCTTCCTTCTCTGCTTCATCAATCACCAGCAAAAGCTCCTCTCTCGATACCACACGGACATAAAGACCTGATCAGTGAAGAGGATGATATGATTTAGAAAGCACAGATGTTCATTCATCGAGATATACATTGCATCCAAGAAGCAACAAAATGTATCGAAATCTCTGGAGAGTGTATTATTGGTCAAGGATGAAGAGGGATATTGTAGAGTTTGTGGCGAGGTGTCTCGTATGTCAGCAAGTAAAGGTAGAGCATCAGAAGCCTATAGGATTGTTGCAGTCTCCACCAATACCGATATAGAAGTTGGAGCGCGTCACCATGGATTTAGTGATGGGTTTACTGAGGACCCATAGAGGTTATGATGCCATCTGGTTGATTGTGGATAGGTTGACGAAGTCAACCCATTTCTTAGCTATGAGAGCTATTGATACTCTAAGTACGTTGTCGAACCTGTATGTCATAGAGATAGCACGGTTGTATGGTGTTCCAGTGAGTATTATTTTTGATCGGGATGCCCGCTTCACTTTTCACTTTTGGGTACATTTTCAGGAAGCGATAGGGACCCAGTTGAGTTTTAGTACCGCTTTCCATCCTCAAATAGATGGTCAGTTAGAGAGGACTATACAGACTCTGGAAGATATGTTGAGAGTGTGTGTGCTGGATTTTAGAGGCTCCTCGGATGACCACTTGCCACTAGTCGAGTTCACCTACAACAACAGTTATCACTCGAGTATCGGGATGGCACCATATGAGGCACTGTATAGACACAGATGTCGATCCCCTATTGGATAGGAGGAAGTTGGTGATAGACAAATTTTTGCTCTCGATTTAGTGCAACAAGCCTCTGAGGTTGTTCAGCTGCTATGTGAGAGATTGAGGATAGCTCATAGCAAGCAAAAGAGTTATGGTGACACGAGACGAAGGCCATTGGAGTTCCCTGTAGGTGATTTTGTATTCTTGAGAGTTTCTCCCTCGAAAAGGATTATGAGGTTCAGTAAGAAGGGTAAGTTAAGCCCTCGAAATATTATGCCATTCGAGATACTGGAGCGATTAAGAGATAAGGCATACAGGCTCTCATTACCACCGGAGCTAGCATGCATTCATAATGTCTTCCATGTATCGATGCTTCGAAATTAGAATCTAGATCCAGCCCATTTGATTTGGTATGAGCCATTGGATCTCAAGGATGATCTATCATATGTAGAGAGACCAATTTGGATACTGGATAGGAAGGAGAAGGTGTTACGGACCAAGACAATTCCGCTTGTTAAGGTGCTCTAGCAGCACCATACTTCAGAGGAGGCTACCTGGGAGTTGGAGAGCCTAATGCGAGAAAAGTACCCCCTAACTTTTCTAGGAGTGACTTGGTTCTAATTCGGAGGACCAAATTTCTTGAAGGATGGGAGGAATGTAATGCACGTACTTTTATATGTATTCTTTTATGATTCCTTATTGTACAAATAAGTTACATTATACATGAATCATAAGAAAATGGACCTTTTTAAGCTCTAAGTGTGATTAGAATGCAAAATTATTAGTGAAGCATCTAAATGCAACCTTTCCTTTGAAATTCTGGAAAAATTGGAAACTGGAATCTTGCAGATGAATGCCAGATCGATCTCCCTTCACGACAAGATCGATCTTGTAATTCTAGAATGAAATCATAAAGGTTCTATGGGCAAGCAGATCGATCTCGAAGTTATTCTGCATAACAAGATCGATCCTTTCCCAAAGCAGATCGATCTCGATGTGATTCTGCCTAGAAAGGATCGATCCCTTCCCAAAAACAGATCGATCTTGAATGGTTTCTGGTAAGAAAGGATGATCTTTTCCCAATAGCAGATAAATCCCATCCCAAGAGCAGATTGATCCCTTCCTAGGAGCAGATCGATCCCACAACTTACTTACTGAATAATTGTGTAGTTCAAACAAAGGAAGATCGATTTCTCACCCTAGGAGATCGATCTCACAATACCTATTTCTATTTAAAGAGCCTGACATATGAGCCTTCTTCCCCAAATTAACAAAATCTCTTCATTTTAGCAAAGTGAACAAGTTTTTCTCACTCTAAAATACCATCACCTTCCAAACAGATTTGAGAAAGGTTGTTGTTAGCAAAGTTGTTCCTTGTGATGAGGAGAACAACATAGTTAAAAACTAGCAGTTAAATCACTAGATTAAAGGAGCAAAGTGTTTCCCCCATTTTTGGCCAAAAGAGAAAGGTTAAGCTAGATGAATTTTCAATACACCAACTTCAAGTATGTTAATCTAAATATTTTTATGAGTTGATTGGTGTATGTATTGTTGGATGAAACATCCTTGAGCATGATTAATCACCCGTGACCTAATATGGGTTTAGTGTGAGAAAGTGAGTTATGGTTGATTTAATGATGAATTGATTATACTATGGTGTTGGTGATGTTATATGCATAATTTTGAGATGGTTTTGTGAAACCAATATGTTGGAATAAATGATGATTTAAAGTAGGCATAAGAGGTGTATGATGAAATACCTTAGTGAAGGAAAGTAATGAACGTAAGGCAAGCACACCTAGTGTTTGTCGAATTGTCATGAGAGCTAGGCAACCATGGTATCGGCCATGGCTAGGCGTGGCGCACCATGCGTGACAAAATGGTCAAGTAGGCCAAACGTTGAGTATTCGACTCAATAAGACATTATAGGCCTAAGGTCGACCCAATATGAATCAGTAGGCTTGATGGGCCCAATAGATTCTCAAGAAATGAATAGTATAATCAAAATGGACTTAAGAGAAAGTAAGGCCCAATAAGAGTAAATGGGCCCAATAAGTTAAATTGATTGTAGTAAAAGTGAAATACAGATAAATAAAATGTATTTAATAATATAAATAATTTCCTGCAGCTTCAATGATTATATTTGGAGCGAATCGGACTGCGCAATCAAGCAGCTTTGAGAAAATGGAATTACTCGACGCGATTCTAAGTAAGAGAATTTTATGAGTATTTAGAGGTAGTTGCACGTATTTTGAGGGTAATTACAAGACATTAAATTTGCTTGATTACCTAGAAAAGAAATAATAATTTTTACGAAAAAATTTGGGTATAGGTGAAAAAGATCATTTTGCCCCTAGTTAGGAATTTTACAAAAAGGGTAGTAAGGCTAATAAATTACATGAATAACATGTTTTTGATATTTTTGTGAAATATATTGCTTTGATTTAAGCAATTTTATCGATAGGCTGACTATTGGTTTTCATGATTTGCATGAAAGGGGCATGTGTGAGGTGCCAATTATTATTTTAAAAGTGTTTTATCGAAATAAAGCAACCTACCAAATTTATATGAGTATAAATCATGCTAGAGCCTTGCTCGCATTGGATTTTGATGTTTTAACTTACATACAGTGTGTTGGAGCTTCGTTCGCACTGAGTTTTACTGATTTATTTCGCATGAAAGTCGTATTGGACGTTGCTCGTACGAGGATTTTTGTATGTGCATAAAATCGTGCAGGAGCTTTGCTCGCACGAGATTTTGGATATCATGATATGCATGGTGTAAATAAGACCTATGGCAGGCACCCTCAGACTGTGATATGGATTCGTGGAGTACGTTGTACCGTGTATGTCACACGGAGTACGCTGTACCATGTAGTCATGAGTATGAGATTGGTGATTTGATATTCCGGCGGGTAGGACTGACCAACCTCCTATTGCAGCCGTGATGCCTCGCACATCGGGATCCATGTAGCTTGGGATCACAAAGACATAGTCCACATTTTTTTTTTTGATATAGTACCCTACTTGCCTCACGTGATATCATACAATCTAGATGGACCAAGGCAGACACAAAGGAAGGGTTACGCCTCGATTTGTGATTTTAAAACAAAATGCGGTTTTAATGATGTGTTCATGAGTTTTACTAAGTTTTGTTAATGTGTTAAACCTTAAGGAGTTGTTTTATGATCAGTTTTCAATGTGTTGAGCATGCGACGTTAACATGATGATTTTCCATGTTTACATGGCTATTTTCATGTTTTCAGTATGTGATATATTTATATACATGTGACATAGTTTTAATTATACCTCACGCTCTAGATATAAATGATTTTTATATCATAACATTATAAGCATGTAGATAGTGTAGTTATCTACCTGCTTACATTATTACCTTACTGAGCAAGTTGTGCTCACGCTTTCAATTTCCACCCCCTATAGAGCATCCATAGTAGTTGAGAGTAGGTAGGACTGCATTCCTGTTGTCCGCTGCTTTCCATCGAGACAACGTATACACACTTGTATAGTTTTTATTTTTTAACATGTAAAAGCATAGTACAGTACATGGATGGAATATCGAGGATGTAAACCTGTGTAAATGCAGTTATGAATGTAATTAGTTAAAGTCAAAGGACAGTATATCCTAATATGTAAATGTGATATGGAAATGGATGCTAAGGTAAGTAACATGACAGAAGGGACTAATGTCGACTCATAGCCCAACTATTAGTAGTGAAACTATTTCACAATGGGTAAAGAAAAAAAATGAAAAAATTGTGGTGATTTTTGGTAGAACAGGTCGTGACATTATCAAAATATCTAATAGATATCACACTAGAGGAGAGAGCTCACGTCACGTGATTAGAGTGGCGCATGGATACCGTTACGACATTGTTGGAGTAGGTCATGGCTAGATTTGACACTGCTTAAGGTACAACAAGACATGCAGCATTTGCTACTCCAGTAGCAGCACTTGAGACCTTTGCACCTGTGCAACCTGCACTCGTACCACAGAGGGCTGAACCCCCACAGAACCCTCCTATTCAGCCTATACCACCTCCAATTGCTCCACAACTGGTTGGAAATGAGGATATGGGGTATGAGTGTGAGCTAGATAGATTGAGGTAGTTCCAGGATTTTAAGCCTCCGTCTTTCAGTGGGGTAAAGGATCCGGTAGTAGCTGAGGACTAGATCAATCAGATGGAGAAATTGTTTGGATTTTCAGATGTACAGCTACAGAGAGAGTAACATTTGCTGCCTTTGTATTTAAGGGTGAGGTAAAGCACTGGTGAAAGTTTACCAGATCGATATTAAGGGATCAACATACAGTGAACCCCTGAGAGATTTTTTTGGATGAGTTTCGAAGACAGTATATTCCAGATACGACTCAGAGGAGACTATAGATGGAATTCTAGAATCTAGCTCAGGGGAACCGATCAGTGGATGAGTACGAGTTGAGATTCATGTCTCTAGGTTGGTACGATCCAAATACTATGACTAGTTTTGTCAAGAAGGTTCACAAATTTATGGATGGATTGAGACCTTCCATTAGAGCTCGATTGGCCCCATTTGATATCACGACTTATTAAGAATTAGTCAGACGGGTCCAGTTATGTGAACAGGACTACGAGCTCCATGTCTCTGAGTTTGGTAAGGCTGGTAAGGGCAGAGACAGAGATAAGAAGAGATTCGGAGAGAATAGAGGTGCCAAGGATAGTAGGAAGCCTGCTGGTAAGCATTTTAGAGGCACTAGTGAGTTGCGAGGTAGGGCTGGTAAGCCACCTATTTATCCGACCACAGCACCCGTCAGGGGTATCGTAATTGGTGGACCCTGGCTGACTACTAATCAGTGAGAATTTACGGGAGATACCATGGTAACAGGCCCTGCTATTTTACAGGTAAATGATAATTCTATGAAAATAGAGTTATTTAGATTTAATTTCTTAATTAACTATTTTAATACCCATATTATTTTATTAATTATCCCCTCATTTTAATTAAAATTCTCATGTTTGCAGATAAATTAAATCTAGATGAATTTTAGTCATTTCAATAGAAAATGGACTGAAAATGAGCTAAAAAGGAGATTGGACCACTACCATTTCATCTTGTAGCATAAGTCACCATTCTTCTTGACACATGTGATGCCAAGTGTCCACATTTTATTTACATTTGAAGGATAAGATCAAAGGACACCTTGGCCACCACATGGAAGACACAAGTCATGCCACTTTGCACATCCGAGTGGACAAGAAGACAAATGACATGGAAATATCTTTTCTAGAAGCTAATGGTGTGAAGACAAGTGGCCAAACAATGTCAACTCATCTAGGATTAAAATTTCCCTTTGTACCCCCATTTTGGTGTATAAAAAGAAAAAGATAAGATAATTTTAGGGAGCAGTTTTTAGGCTAGAGTTTTTTTTTAGTTAGTTTTATGTTGCCTGCTAGGTTTTTAGGTAGGTTTTATATTTCTTTTAGGTTTTTTTTTTTAAATGTTCTCACGTAGGGTAGGAGCCACCATTGTTCTTTAATGCATAGTTTTAGTTCTTTTCTTTAGTTTCGATATTTATGATCATTTTTCAGCCCTTACAATTTTTTTATCATCTTTTCTGAATCTTTTAGTTGTTCTTAGGCTTGATCTATATTTATTTTGGTAAATCACATGGCATTGAATACGGGGGCATGGAAGCGTGATTGGCGATAGCAACTCCATCTTCTCCATTTAGATTAAGAGGAGAGCATGAGGCTGGTTGGTGATATCAGCTTAAACTTTCTCATGTATTTCCATTTTTCTACCCTGTTTCACAATTTCATAATTGTTTTATGCATTTCTAGTTTATAGTATGTTCTGTTTTTAATTCTACAACTTCAAGTTCCATTTCTCGGTTAGCTTTCTTGTTGTTTCATGGTCTTATGTTATTTTTAGCTGCGATTTCTTGTTTTAAAGTAAGGTTTTCTTTTACTTCGTTATTTTTATTTTTATTTTTTTCTCTTCGATTCTGCACTGCTAGAGTTGATTGGTAGCTGCTGCAGGAGGTAGTATCGACTGCTATCGGTCACAGATCTTCACTGCATTAAAATACCAAACACTTCTTTTTTTCTATTGCATTTTCTTTTAATTTTCTTGTTAGTTTTAAATCAAGTTTTCACTAAGTTTCTGTTAGTATCTGTTTTAAAGGAAGAGCGTGGACTGCTACTGCTCCAATTTATTGCCCCTGTTTTCATATTGCACTTTTCTCTCTTCCATTTTCTGTTATCTGCACTTTCAATATTTTTACACTTTATTTCCTACTTGTTTTATATTGTAGCTTATTGCTATGCTGCCGCACTTTGTATTGGAGGTGTGAGTGGCTGGACTGTGAGATCGTCCTTACTCTGCTCTGTTTACCACTGGGTTGCGCTGAAACGGTGCAGAGATGGCTAGCCAAGACGTGTGTGCTAAGGCTGAACGTGACTGAGTAGTTGTGTTACATTGGTGTGGTGCAGCGACAGAAGCTGGTGCGTGGCAAGGGAGTATTGTTGTCGATGAGGTTGCAGCTAGAGTGGTGGTTTGCTATGCAAAGCATGGGATCAGGGCTTTGGTTCTTAGTTTCGTTCCAGTTTTCATAAATTTTCTTAATTACTGCTTTACTTTCTATTAGTTTAACTTCTTCGTCTTCTTAAAGTTGTTACTGTTCGGTTTTGTTGTTTCTTCAAGTCTCATACTTGCAGCCATTATATTGCTTTGTTTCTACTTTGTTGGTCTGCCTGGGCTGTGTAGTGCTGTTGTACTACAGTGATTGCAGGGCTGGTGCTATTCTGTGTCGTTGCGGCAAGAGATGGAATATGAATCCAGTGGATGAAGCTGCATTGCTAGTGTGTGCTGGGTTGCTTATACTGGATTGAAGCATAACTTCTTCTTGTGTTGTGGCAGTAAGCTAGAACTGGTATTAACAGTAAAGCAGGAGGTGGCGAGGCAAGGAATACTGGTGTTGCATGTTGAGGGCCACGATTTTTGCATTAATATACTTAAGTTGTACTGTTTCATTAGTTTAGTGTTTTAATATTTTAATAGTTTAAATATAATTTCAGGTTTCTTTAACTAGAATTAGTGTTAGGTATTTAGTTATGAAATTTTTTATTGATGTTTCAATTAGGGGCATTGCATTAGTAAATAGAAATTAGAAATTTTAGGGGAGTTTCTTTTCTTAATTGAAATTTTAATTTCATTATTTTCATGCATACAATTAGGATTTAGTTGATTTTCATTTTAGGAAACTGTTATTGTTTTGAGTATATACTAGTATGATTTTAATGTTAATGATATATGAGTGTAGTGTTTATGTATTGCATTTAAAGTTAGTGTAGGGGTAGAATCATTTTATGCATCTTTAGGATAGTTATCATTTTAAATTTTAAAAGCCCAAAAAAATATTTTATTTCTCATGCATCATTTAGAATAGAATTTATTATTTATTTAGGCATTTTATTAATTTAGTATTATCTAGAGCTATATATAGTTTAGAGTTACCAATTTAGGCATTTAGGGTTAAAGTTATACTTAGGGATTTTTAGAATTTTTATTAGAATTTTATTTCATTAAGCCTAAGGTTATATTATTTTGCATTTTTCTTTTTTCTTTTTTTTATTTGATTAAACACAAGCAAATTTTATTTTCATATTAGCATTTTCTAGTTTTAATCTATTTATTCTTAATCTATATTTTCTGATATTTACATCTTTAGCCAATTGCACTAATTAATTCGAGTTTTCTTTTGCAGATTCTCATTTTTATTTTGCTTGGAGCTCTGAGTAATTTTTGCTCTATTTTACTTTATTTTAGTGTTTTTATTATTTTCCTTGCTTTCCAGTATTTTCAAATTAAACTTTGTAGATCACTCTATTAATATTCATAATTTGCTAAGATATACTTAGGGTAAAATTAACTGTTACTTAGTTAGGCTGACTGTGTTTCTCTGTGGGACGATAATCTGGGACTCAGTTCCCTTTATTACTTGTACAACCCATGCACTTGCGGTATACACGTCCAGCAAGGACGCATCAGTAAGTCGTGTTATAGATACAACAAAGTAGGGCACTTGATAAGAGATTGCCCGGAGTTAATAATATAGCCCCACAGAAGGGCAAGGTGTCACGACCCAAAAATCAGAGTAAATTTTTCATTTTTTTCATATTTTATCATGACCCAAATTACCTAAAAGTCAGAGTAAATTTTTCGTTTTTTCATTTATTATTTAATTCTTACCTTTCTCTCATCGTGACCATCCTACAAACAGTTGGGCTATAATTCGGTGTTAGTCACCTCTCACCTATTTACCATTCTATTTCCATAATCACATTCACATATCAGAGTTTACTATCTCTTGACTTTAACTAAATACATACACAATGGTATTTACATAACCTTACATCCCCGACATCATATACGTTTACAGTATTGTGTATTACATATTTAGATACAAAACTATACGAATGTGTATACCTGTTTCTCAATGGGAAGCAGCGGATACTAAGAATGTAAGTCCTCAGCCGCACACTAACTATTGCGAGTGCTCTGAAAAGATTGAAAAATAAGGGGAACCACACGCTCAGTAAGGCAATTACGCAAGTAAGTAGATAGCTCCACTATCTACATGCTCATAATGTCATGCCCTTAAAAATCCATTTCTTTTCATTAAAATCTCAAGCACAAAACCATGCATACATCAATGACATAGTTATTAAAACTATTTGTGCATATACAAGTCATGTAATTCATGCATCAAAGGCATTTTATTTTCCATAATTAAATCCTACTTAGCATAAGATAAATCAAGATCATACATCATTTCATGCCATGCAAAACAAATCATGAGAAACCATTCTTTTCATGAATCTTATCATTAACGTATGGAAAACTAATCAGGCTACTACATTTAAATCATTTCATTAAAACTGTAGTATAAAATAACCCAAAGGGGTTAAGCATTCATAAATCAATTCGTTATAAAATTCTATGAAAAATCTAGCATGATAGTAGTAAAGCACATTTAAGTGAAAATCACAAAATCGAGGGCCTGACCCCTCCCTCGGGTCTACCCTGGTCTATCGAGACCACAAGTTATATCATGTGAGACAAGTAGGTGACTACATCAGTAACAATGAGGACTATGGCCATAACCTAGTGATCCCTGGCTACACGGTACCTAGTGTGCGGGGTATCACACCTGAAACGGAGGTGGGTCAATGCTCCCGCTAGAACAATATAACATCAGGATTCGAGGGCAAGGCTTGCTGCCTCGTGGTTAATACCACTCCACTGCAACAATCCCCACGGTACATCATACTCCGTGTGACATACATGGTACAATGTACTCCGTAAACCCAATCTCAGTCAGGGGGTGCCTGCAATAGGTTTTATCCACCCTTACCATCTCTGTCTTAGTATGCACGTGTGGCATGTCATCTCACTGTGACACAGAGTCATAAGGAGGCTCCAACACGACTATATGCATGTCATACAAATCCCTGTGTGAGCGAAGCTCTAACACGACTCCATGCATATTCATGATATCTGAAAACCTCGTGCGAACGAAGCTCTAGCACGGTTTCATAAAATCGGTAAAATCTGCGTACAAGTAGCACTCCAGTACGACTTTAAAATGAGTTATAAATGCGAGCAAGCTCCATCACGATTTTATGCATAAAATCCATCAAAGCCTCGTGCGAGTAATGCTCCAGCACGAATTAATACTTAAGTAAATCAAAACTTTGTACGAACAACGCTCTAACACGACTTTTATGAAATTATCATATCAAAACAGGATGCGAGCTAAGCTCCAGCACCACTCATGCATGTCAAATCATTAAAACTAGTGTGAGAAATCGCTCCAGCACCTTTTTATGCATATCAAATCAAAACAAGTCAAAACAGTAAAAAACAGAGTGCAAGCTAGGCTCTAGCACCTCTCATGCATTTCACAATAGTAAAAATCAGTGCGAGCAACAGCTTTAGCACATTTTTGGCACATGATGTCACACAAATCGGTGCGAGCAACCACTCAAGCACATTTTTATGCACACTCACAAAAGTGGATATAGTACGAGCTATGCGCCAGCACTATCTGTTTCCATTTAAACTTGATAGTTGGCTCATTTTTGAAAGAAATTTCATTTAAATCTTAATAACACTTACGTAGTGTTATATTGTGAAATTTATGCAATTACTGGCCAATCTATCGATTTGCTTTGCTTAAAAACCACAAAAATTTCTTAAATCAGAAAATTTCTTAAATCATGCATTCCATGCATGTCATACTTTCACCATCCTTAGGTGAATTCCCTTAGTAAGGGTAAAATAGCCTTTTACCTATTTCGAGTCCTTAAAATATTTTATTTATTTCTAGGACCTTTATACATATTCTGTGTATACATACATATTCAGTGTATACAAAAACTATTAAACTACGCGTAGCTACCTCTACCTACTCACACAATTCCCTTACCTCATTTTTCTGTACAGTCTGACCTTTCCACTGATGTCTCGTCACGCAGTCCGATTTACTCTCAATCAAATCTCCGAAACTGTGTATAAATATACATCACATCAAATATAATACAATTAATTGTATTTCATATTTTTTTAGGCTTAATTTAAATCATTGGGCTTGTTTACCCATATTGGGCCCGATTGTACCATAATGGGCCTTAATCGGCCTTAAGCCTGTTTTTCACTTACTATTCACATCATCGAGGCCTATTGGGATCATTAGGCCCATCAGTATTTATTGAGCCTCGTTCTAAACTCTCGGATAGCTTAATTAATTATTTACGACAATTTATCTCTAATTCCAAAATATAATTCATTTAATGCATAAATTAAATTAGTAATTTATGCGGTAAATTTTTCACACGCATAACGATGTAAATTGTCATAAATAAGGGTTACTTACTCGAGATTCCATGATAGTATGCATATTGAGGTTGACTCGAGCTCTCGTTTGATGTCAATTACCGAGCTACACAATTATATATTTTTCCAGGTCAATTTTCAGTCGGATATTAATCAAATTAAATATTTCAAAATTTAGATCGGTCAATTTCGACCGCTTACCGACTTACCCATAGTTCAATTGCATCATTGGGATTTTTTCTCAATTTTTCCTCTTCTTTCTTTTTCCCTTTTTCTCTTTCTTTTCCTTCTTTTCTGGCAGAACCGGTTTGGTCTGGTTCAACCCGATTCAGACCGGTTCGGTCCAGTCGGTTCAGTCCAATTCGGTCAGTTCAGGGCCTCACCAGTCGGTTCTCCACCGGCTTTCATCGCCAGTAGCTCCATGGGGTTGTCCGAAGCTCAGATCTGGGGTCGGTTTCGTTCGAGGTGGCCGAAAAGTGGTCGGTCTGGCTCTTTTCCTTTCCATCGTCGGTGTTAGTTCTCTTTCTTGCCGTTTGCAGGTTTTTCGGTGCTTGGGGCCCGTGTTCCAGTGGTTGGGGGTTCTCACAGGGTCGAACTTCCCTCGGCTGTCGTGGCCATGCCTAGACCGACGCCGATCACCGAATTCTTCTATACCTCTCTCGTTTCTCTCTTTCTCAGTTTCTCTCTCGCCGTCGATCGTTTCCTTGTCGGATTTGCCTAGGGTTGGTGTCGGCTACTCGCCTGGTGCGTGCGCCACCGGCCACTCCGTCCGGTGAGGGAAGTCGAGGAAGGCTCGATTTTGCCTGCTTCGTTTTCCTTCAGAAAATCACGTTTCGCGATTTTCTGTTATTTATTTATTTATTATATTTTATTATTTATTATTTATTTTTATTATTATTTTATTTATTAAAATATTATTAAAATCTCAAAAATATCTTAAAAATTCTTATTTAATTCATTCAATCCATAAATGAATTTATCGGTCTTGTTTCATCTTTCCGATATATTTTTCAATTATTTTCAGGATAATTTCCCGATGTAAAAATTTTGATTAATTTCTATAAATTCATATCTTGATCAATTTAACCGAAATTTAATTATTTCTTCGTTATTGATCAAGATTTCTCAATACCATATTTTTAATTAAATTTTCTTGTCGAAATTATATCGGGTTTCGATCTTTTGACCGTATTACCCTTGCACGTGTTCGGGACTACCATTTCAATCCTTCATTTGATCTTTTCTCATTTCGTGTTTTAAATAAAATCGGGTCTTACAATCTCCCCCACTTAAGAAATTTGGTCCTTCAAATTAGAACCAAGTCAAATGGGTCCATAAACAACTCCGGATACGTCTATCACATCATACGCTTTAATTCTCATGTAACTTTTTCCGGAGTGTAATACTACCAACAGACTTGACTAGGGAGATCGTCTTAAACCTCAACACTTTCTTCTTTCGTCCAATACTCGAATCTATTTCATACGTTATACTTTCATTGAGCTAAGCTGTTGGAGCTCATATCCGATCACATATGCTGGGTCCGGATAGTATTTTCGAATCATCAAAAGATGGGACACATTGTGGATGCCTGCCAATTCAAGTGGTGACGTCAACCTATAGGTCTTATCTCTCACTTTGTCCAATCTCTCAAAGGATTCAATCTAACGAAACTTAATTGCCCTCTTTCCGAATCTCGTTATGTCTTTATGCCCTTAGGACAAGTAACTTCCGACAATACTGATTCACCCTCGGTGAATTCCAATGGTTTTTATCTCTTGTCAGCATAGTCTTTCTGTCTTCTCTGAGGTATTCTTATTCTTTCACAATTCAACTAAACATCCTCAGAGGTTTGTCTTAACAATTCGAGAACAATTCTCTATCTGTCACCCACTTCTTCTTATCCAATTTAGGGAACAATCCCTACAACCATACAATGCCTCAAATAAAGTCATCCCGATACTCAAGTGCTAACTGTCATTATTGGCGAATTCAATTAGTAACAACTGATCATCCCATGAGCTTATCAAATCAATGGCACATGCTCTTATCATATCCTCCAAAACTTGTACAGTCCTCTCTGACTGATCATTTGTCTAAGGATGTAAGGCTGTACTAACTCTCAGTCGGGCTCTCATAGCTTCTTGAAAAATGTTCCCAGAAGTGGGAAGTGAAGCGGGAATCCCTATTGATACCATGCTCACTGGAACGCTACATAATGTTCCACAATCTTCCTTACATATAACTCCGCCTACGCCCTTAGAGTATCTAGGGATTTCCATAGCCAGAAGGTGGGTAAACTAAATCAATCTATCAACTATCACCCAGATAACCTCGTGATTTATCCAGGTCCTTTGTAACCCATCATGAAATTCATGGTAACTTGTTCCTATTGTCGTGACAATATAGGTAGAGGCTGCAATAACCCTACAACTTCTTTTGCTCTACCTTAATCTGCTGACATACGAGACACTTTTCCACAATCTCTACAATGTCTTTTTTTCATACCTGACCACCAATACCCTTTTCAGAGATTCCTATATATTTATTTCTTCCTGGATGCACTGTATATCCCGAAGAGTGAGCTTCTGACAATTACACTATCTCATCTACTGTAGTCCTGGGGAGAACTTATACTGTGTTTGAACCTCTTTAAGTCATCATCACTCACTGTGAACTTGGTCACTGTACCCTTCTGTATCTAACCCACACCATCGACACCATGCCGATCATCACGCTAAGCCTGGCAAATCCGGTTACACAAATCTGGTTCTAACCTCAGGCTAGCTGTCACATAATAACCGTTATCATCAGAAGGGATCACATCACTACTGAGGCTCGTAACTGCTCTAGCAGCTCACGCTCCCTGACCATCATATGTAATACCATCCCAAGGCACTTTTTGCTCAAGGCATCAGCCTTTCCTGGGTGGTACGATTTTCACAATCATACTTCCTTAGAAGCTCTAACCCTCTTGGTTATCCCATATTCTACTCTTTCTGTGAAAACAGATACTCAGGCTTTTACGATCATTTAAGTGGTGACGCCATACTTTTAGTGTAAACGCTATGGCTGCCAACTCTAAATCATGGGTCAAATAGTTTCTCTCATGGTCCTTGAACTATCTGGATCCATAAACGACTATCTTCCCATTTTACATCAATACACAGCCCAATCCTTATTTTGAGGTATCCATACATGCTGAAACCTCTTGAACTGTTGGTTATGGTGAGAACAATTACGGTGGTCAGTTTATTACTTCCATATACCAAAACTCACCGAAGCTACTTTCATACTTATCATCCTACGGACATACAATCTTTTTCAAACAAGATGTGTCAACTGAGTAGCCCATTTCGAGAAACTCTCAACAACTCGTCTGTAAGACAGTTTCCTGTTGCTACTCATGCTCTTCCCTGAACTTCGAATACATCAAAATATCATCGCTAAAGATGACAACCAATCAGTCCAGGTAAGGTTTAAATACCTCATCGTATTTGAGTTCCACTAAGTATTTTAATCACCCATATCCTTGACCTATGTATGCATAAACGTATAATGTCATTTCGAAATCGCTTCTATTCAAGATACTAACCCACGCCATTTCCTTTTTCTTATATTAACAGCTTTTATAAAATTTTAATTTTTTTAAACCTTCATGATTAATCGAATTCTATATTTCTTTATCGTACCAGTAAAGGTACCCAAATTTTAAATGTAAAAATTATGACTATCAATTTCAATTTATAGGTTATGTGTGTGCTTCTAGACACTGTCAAGTCTTCAGGTGGGGAAGTATTTTGAAATATCTTTATTAACCCTCAGACTTGACCACATGGACTGGGTGTGGATATATCCTCCATTATCCTTGGTCACAATTCATATTCACTACATATCGCTTAATCCAAATTACTTTACATATCAAAGATATCATTACCTTGCATACGCCTCTTATTCCAATATATCTTGTATTCAGGATCTATCACATCTCAAAACTTATCTCCTTTCATATATCACCTATAACAAACTCTTTCATTACTTATTAAAACTTACAGTATATTTTTTCAGGGGTGAAAACATCACTATCTTAGGATAGCAATCTAAACATCAGTTTGCAGCCGAATCAATCTATTCTTAAATATTAATTCAAAATTATTCATATTCCATTGAATAAAATCAGCCGACGTATCCGTTTTCCCCCGTTTTCAACTTATAATCCCTATACCCATATTCAGTTAGTGATAATCATCTAACCATCATCATCTTACCTAAGGGTACAAGCTTCACATCTTTCACTAGCTTATAAACAACTGAAGGCGGTATGAATAAATGCGTGGCACCAGGATCAATTAAAATACTTACTTCATTTTTCACAACCAATGTGGTATCTTCCACCACATCAAATGAAACATCAGTAGTGTCCTGGTCTAAGGCATACACCCGCCCTCATCCAACATCTTATTTCCATGGTATCTACCACACATCCTACACTGTTACGGAGCAGGTCGGGGTCCTCCAATCATAAGACCCCTCAAAAGTGCTAAAATTGGATACACTGGGGTTTATCAATCATCTTACCTCGTGATTCATCAACTCTAATCTTTTACCAAACTATCTTTTTTCTTGTTCTAACGGGGCCAATCAGACTCTAATTGAAAATCTTAGCCCTTCCATGAACTTTTAGACATCCCGACTCTCACTATTTATAGTGTCGGAGTCATATCTGGGCAGGTATATAAACTAAGATCCATACTCGTTAATCAACCAGTTCCTCTGGGTCAGAGTAAAGAATTTTATCTGTAATTTGCTTTAAGCAGTATCTGGGAAATTCTGTCACCGGAATACATCTAGACTTATTTTTCATGTCAGCTCTAGATGTCTAACTCTTAAGATTGGTCGAGCGAACTTCCACCAATATTTCAACTCGCCCTCAAATCCCATGCATACTCTGAGCGATTAGCTCACAAAATATTCTCCACTCCACTCCAACCTCGCAAAACATGTCTCAATACTGTCTGATCTCTCTGTCGGACTCTGTGGGGCATGCTCAACATCAACCTCCACTTCAATCTCATCTTGAGTCTCAGGTGGCAACTAAGTACGACTCTCGGGCCAACCTCTATGGCCTCGAGCTCATGTACTCGCTCTTCTACCATAGCGGCTATCAGTTAATAACTATATTCTTGCCTTTAAAACCAAATTCTTAGCTGCAATTCCATCTCGATATACACAATTGTATCTAAACAATGCACAGTACATGGGGATGTAAACTTCCTTAACCACTAACACCGACTCATATCAGGCCAACTCAGCTCTGATACAAAAAACTGTCACGACCCAAATTACCTCAAAATCAGAGTAAATTTTTCGCTTTTTCATTTATTATTTAATTCTTACCTTTCTCTCATCATGACCATCCTACAAACAGTTGGGCTATGATTCGGTGTTAGTCACCTCTCACCTATTTACCATTTCATTTCCATAATCACATCCACATATCAGAGTTTACTATCTTTTGACTTTAACTAAATACATACACAATGGTATATACATAACCTTACATCCCCGACATCATATATGTTTACAGTACTGTGCATTACATATTTAGATACAAAACTATAAAAATGTGTATACCTATTTCCCAATGGGAAGCAGCGAATACCATGAATGCAAGTCCTCAGCCACGCACTAACTATTGCGAGTGCTCTGAAAAGATGGGAAAATAAGGGGGTGAGCAAACCACACGCTCAGTAAGGCAATTATGCAAGTAATTAGATAGCTCCACTATCTACATGCTCATAATACCATGCCCTTAAAATCCATTTCTTTTCATTAAAATCACAAGCACAAAACCATGCATACATCAATAACATAGTTTATCAAACTATTTGTGCATATAGAAATCATGTAATTCATGCATCAAAGGCATTTTACGTGACATCATTAAATCACTCTTAGCATCAGATAAATCAAGATCATACATCATTTCATGCCATGTAAAACAAATCATGAGAAACCATTCTTTTCATGAATCTTATCATTAACGCATGGAAAACTCATTATGCTACTGCATTTAAATCATTTCATTAAAACTGCAGTATAAAATAACCCGAAGTGGTTAAGCATCTCATAATCAATTCGTTATTAAATTCTCTGAAAAATCTAGCATGATAATAGTGAAGCACATTTAAGTGAAAATCACAAAATCGGGGGCCTGACCCCTCCCTCGGGTCTACCCTGGTCTATCGAGACCACAAGTTATATCATGTGAGACAAGTAGGTGACTATATCAGTAACAGCGAGGACTATGGCCATAATCTAGTGATCCCTAACTACACGGTACCTAGTGTGTGGGGTATCACACCTGAAACGAAGGTGGGTCAATCCTGCCGCAAGAACAACATAACATCAGGATTGCGAGGGCAAAGCTTGCTGCCTCATGGTAAATGCCACTCCACTCTAACAATCCCCACAGTACAACGTACTCCGCGTGACATACATGGTACAACGTACTCCGTGAACCTAGTCTCAGTCAGGGGGTGCCTGCAATGGGTCTTATCCACCCATACCATCTCTGTCTCAGTATTCACGTGTCGCATATCATCTCACTATGACACAGAGTCTACAGGAGGCTCCAACACGGCTATATGCATGTCAACTAAATCCTTGTACGAACGAAGCTCTAGCACGACTCCATGCATATTCATGATATCTAAAAACCTCGTGCGAGCGAAGCTCTAGCATGGTTTCATAAAAATCAGTAAAATCTGCGTACGAGTAGCACTCTAGTATGACTTTAAAATGATTTATAAATCCATATAAAATCACTTGCGAGCAAGCTCCAACACAGTTTTATGCATAAAATCCATCAAAGCCTCGTGCGAGCAATGCTCCAGCACCAATGAATACTTAAATAAATCAAAACTTCGTACGAGCAACGCTCTAGTATGACTTTTATGCAATTATCATATCAAAACAGGATGCAAGCTAAGCTCCAGCACCTCTCATGCATGTTAAATAATTAAAACTAGTGCGAGTAATCTCTCCAGCACCTTTTTATGCATATCAAGTCAAAACAATCAAAAACACGTTCAGTAAGGTAACTATGCAAGTAAGTAGATAGCTCCACTATCTACATGCTCATAATGCCATGCCCTTAAATCCATTTCTTTTCGTTTAAAGCTCATGCACGAAATCATGCACACATCAATGCCAAAGTTTATAAAAGCTGATTGTGCTAATGGAAATCATGTAATTCATGCCTCAATGGCATCTCATTTAAAATAATAAAACGCATGAGTTAAATCAAAATCATGCATTTGCAATTAAAGCATGGATAACCTCCTCATGCTAAAACCTTTCATTGCATGAATTATAAATAATTATAAAAATACATCATGCTGAGTTTCCACAAAACCTTCACGGATACCCATATACCACACCATGAATGTCATGTAAAACTAGTTTACCTCACGCATGGATTTAAATAGTATGGAAATAACGTCATGCAAGTTTCAGTTTAAATTCCAGTTTCATTCTCATCAAATCACATCTCAATCATACTCATCAGGACTAAACCCCTCCCTTGGGTGATCCTGGTCCACATAAAATCATTTATTTCCACGTATTTTCGAAAACATTGAAAATTTCATTTATTCACAACAAAACCAATATCATCAATCAGGATCCAACCCCTCCCTTGGGTGGTCCAGACTCACACAAATCCATGCATTCTCAAACTTTCAAAACATCAGATAGTAACATATGAGACTAGGATATATATATATATATATCTCAAGCATATAAATAGGACTATGGCCATATCCTCGTGATCCCACAGCTACACGGATCATGTGTGCGGGGTCTCACCATTATCAAAAATCGCCCCGAGAGGTGGGTCAGTCCATCCCTTCAGTCCTGTCCGATCACTCTCATCCAAAGATGCCACTCGCATCCGCAGATGCCACTCGCATTCGAAGATGCCACATAATCAATCCCAGCACGGTACAACGTACTTCATGCTACTTGCATGGTACAACGTACTCCGTGGACCCACATCTCATATCAATAATCGTGTCTGTCTTAAAATGCACGTGCGACCCTATTTAATCGACGTCACATAATTTACCGAATGCTCCAAGCACGGCTCATCGCATCTCTCATAAAATCAGTGCGAGCGATGCTCTAGCGCTCTCATAAAATCAAGAAAAATCTCATGCGAGCAAAGCTCCAGCACACGTTTCATAAAATCTAATAAGATCTAGTGCGAGCTAAGCTCCAGCACTCTATCAAAATCATGTAAAACTAGTGCAAGATAGGCTCCAGCACTCTGTCATAAAAATCAAGTGAAAATCTGGTGCGAGTTAGACTCCAGCACCCTATCACGAAAATCATATGGAAATCTGGTGCGAACTAGGCTCCAACAGCCTGTCATGAAAATCATGTGAAAATTTGGTGCGAGCTAAGCTCCAGCACCCATGCATGTAAAACTCTAGTGTGAGCCCCTGCTCCGGCACTAATGCATGCGTCACACAGTCTAAAACTCATGCGAGCTAAGCTCTAGCAACTCTCATGTATGTCAAATCATTAAAACTAGTGTGAGCTATCGCTCCAGCACCTTTTTATGCATATCATGCCACACAAATCGGTGCGAGCAACCGCTCCAGCACCATTATGCACACTCACAAACTCAGATATAGTGCGAGCAAGGCTCCAGCACCATCTGTTTCCATATAAACTTGATAGTTGGCCATTTTTTTCAAAGAAATTTCATTTAAATCTAAATAACACTTACGTAGTGTTATCTTGTGAAATTTATGCAAATACTGGCCAATCTACCAATTTGTTTTGCTAAAAACTCACGAAAATTCCTCAAATCATGCATGTCATGCTTTCACCATCCTTAGGTGAATTTCCCTCAGTAGAGGTAAAATAGTCTTTTACCTATCCCGAGTCCTTAAAATTTTTAATCCATTTCTAAGAACTTTATACATTTTCAGTGTATACAAAAGCTATTAAAAATATGAGTAGCTACCTCTAGCTACTTGTAAAATTCCTTTACCTCATTTTGCTATACAGTCTGACCTTTTCACTAATGTCTCATCAAACAGTCCGATTTACTCCCAATCAAATCTCTGGAGCTGCGTATAATTATTTATCGAGTCAAAAATCATTCAATTAACTGTATTTTATCATTTCTGAGCTTAATTCAAAGTATTGGGCCCGTTTATAATTTTAGGCCCGATTGCACCTTAATGGGTCTTAATCGGCCTTAAGCCCATTTTCCACTTACTATTCAGATTATCGAGGCCTATTGGGCTCATTGGGCCCATCAGTATTTCTTGGGCCTCGTTCTAAACTCTTGGATAGCTCAATTAATTATTTACGATAATTTATCTTAAATTCCAAAATTTATTTCATTTTATACGAAATTAATCCGTCATTTATGCGGTAAATTTCTCACACGTATAACTATGCAAATTGTCGTAAATAAGGGTTACTTACCCAAGATTCCATGATAGTACGCAAATACAGGCTGACTCGAGCTCTCATTTGTCACCAATTGTCAAGCTACACAATTACATATTTTTTTGGTCAATTTTCAGTCGAATATTAATCAACTTAAATATTCCAAAATTTAACTCGATCAATTTCAACCTCTTACCAGCTTACCCGTAGCTCGATTGCATCACTGAAATTTTCCCTAATTTTTTCTCTTTTTCTTTTTCCCTTTTTCTCTTTCTTTTTCTTCTTTTCTAGTTGAACCGGTTTGGTCCGATTCAGACCGGTTCAGTCCGATCTGATTTTCTTCTTCGTCGTTCGGAGTTTCGCTGGTCGGTTCTTTGCTGGCTTCCATCTCCAACAGATCCGTGGGGTCGTTCGGTGCATGGATCTAGGGTCGATTTTGCCAGGGCTGGCCGAAAAGCGGTCTGTCCGACCTCTTCTCCCTCCGGCGTTGCTACCTGTTTCTTTCTCTCCTGATCGGCGTCATTTCTCGTCGATTTGCGTCTGGATTGGCATCGTTAGTCGTCCCCTCTGGCCGATGGCAAGGCGTTCCCCCTTCATCCAACCGACCGTGCTCCTCCTCCGTCTACCAGCACCGATAAGGCTCGGCTGCCCCCTCTCATCCGAGGTTCTACTCGGTGGCTTCCGATCAGTGGAGGCAGAAGGGAGGCTGGGTCTCCCTCGGGTTGTCTTCCGCTTCTTTCATTTTTCACAGAATCGCGATTTTACGATTCTGTGTTTTTTTTTATTATTATTTTATTCATAAAATATTATAAAAAATCCCAAAATATCATTAAAAATTTATATTTTATTCATTTAATCCATAAATGAATTTATCTGTCTTATTTCGTCTTTTCGATATATTTTTCCAATATTTTCGAAATAATTTTTCTATGTGAAAAATTTTGATTAATTCCAATAAATTCATATCTTGATCAATTGGACTCGAAAGTCAATATTTTCCTCGTTATTGATCAAGATTTCTTAATTCCATATTTTTAATGAAATTTTTCTTATCGAATTTATACTGGATTTTAGTCTTTTGATCGTTTTACCCTTCAACATGTTCTGGACCGAACCAACACAACTTCCCTTCACGAACCCTTTCTCATTTTGTGTTTTAAATCCTTATCTCTAATCCGAATGGTCCGAATCCCATTCATTTAATCTATGACCAATTCAATCTTCCATTTGATCTTTAAATGCATTCGAGAATTTGTATTCATTCCATTTGCATTTTTCATTCACGTACAACTCTTCTTATTTTTCAATTTACATCCAACCATGTTTACATCAAATGAACCATAAGGAATTTCGATAAAAATCGGGTCTTACATGATCTCTCCCACTTAAAAAATTTGGTCTTCCAAATTAGAACCAAGTTAAATAGGTCTATAAACAACTCTGGGTATGTCTATCACATCATACTCTTTAATTCTCATGTGACTTTTTTCGGAGTGTAATACTACCAAAGGACTTTGACTAGGGAGATCGTCTTAAACCTCAACACTTTCTCCTTCCTATTTAATGCCCGAATCAATTTTTCAACATACAACCTACTCTCTTTGAGCTTCAACGATCTCCGTCTCTTGTCAGCACACTTTTTTGTATGTTCTGAGGTATTCTCATCACTTAAAATCAACTGAACACCTTCAGAGACTTATTATACCAATTCGGGAGCAATTCTCTATCTGTCACCCAATTCTTCCTATCCAAGTCGGGGAACAACTCTACGACCATACAATACCTCATATCATGTTATCCCAATACTCAAGTGATAACTGTCGCTATTAGAGAATTTAATTAGTAGCAACTAATCATCCTAGGAGCTTATAAAATCAAGGGCACACGCTCTTATCATATCCTCCAGAACCTGTACAGTCCTCTTTGACTGACCATCTTTATGAGGACGGAAAGCTACGCTAACACTCAATCGCGTTCCCACAGCTTCCTGAAAAATGTTCCCAAAAGTGAAAAGTGAAGCAGAAATCCCTATTTGATATCATGCTCCCTGGGATGCTAAATAATGTTTCACAATTTTTCGTACACATAAATCTGCCCATGCACTCAGAGTATCAGTAGCTTTCATAACCAGAAGGAGGGTAGACTTAGTCAATCTATCGACTATCACCCAGATACCCTCGTGATTCCTGCGGTCCTCTATAACCCATCACGATATCCTTGGTAATTTGCTCTCATTTCCATGTCGATATAGGTAGAGGTTGCTATAACCCTGCAAACTTCTATTGCTCTACCTTAATCTGCTGACATACAAAACACTTTTCCACAATCTCTACAATGTCTCTTTTCATATCTGACCACCAATACCCTTTTAAGAGATTTTGATATATTTATTACTTCTCAGATGCACTGTCTATCCCGAAGAGTGAGCTTCTGACAATAACATTATCTCATTAACTGTGGTCACAGGGAGCACTTATACTGTGAGACCCCGTACATGTATAGCTATGTATATAGGAACACGGGAATGTAAATAAAATCATAAGTAAGATGATGTATTGTAATGTGAAGTGTATGCAATGTAAGTTTATAAGATTATGTACGCACTTGTAGTAAGAATTGTGATTATACGTACAAGTTGCATTACGAATGAGTAGGAAGAAATGAACTTGAATACGAGAAGAATGTGATCGAAATGGAATATGAGTAGTATAGTAAAATGGAAGGAAAGATTTACATAAGTGTATATTTCCCTTTGAGTAATATCGTATATATTTGGTCATACAAAGATTCTACACAAGTTTTAATGTGTATGTAGTGAGGATGAATCCCATTTTCAAGTCTCAAAGATGAATGAATGAGGAAATGATCATGGTAGCAAATTAAGGGTGTTTGGTAAGGGTTATTGCAGAAAAACTGCAGGAAAATCTGGAATTTGTCAAGGCCAGATCGATCTCATAGGATGAGAGATCGATCTGGGAGAGCCAGAATGCCCTTATGTGCGAAATGGAAGGGAACAAATCGATCTCCCCTAAGACCAGATCGATCTCCTTAGCTCTCGGGTTGGAAGCAGATCGATCTCCCATAAGACCAGATCGATCTCCTTAAGCTTCTGTTTGAAAGCAGATCGATCTCCAGTCTCGACAGATCGATCTCTTACCTTTAAAACATCTTAGAAAAGAGGGATTTTTGAGGAACAGATCGATCTCCACCTAAGGAAGATCGATCTCATCAAGTCAAAACTATAAATGGGAGCAGTTGGATCATCAGAATTTCGGGAAAACATTTCCATTTCACTTCAACTCAAAGAAATCTAGTTTCTCACTCCTAAATCCAGCCATTTTCAGTGAGATTTAAGGAGAGGCTATTAGAGACAAAGTTGTTCACATCAAAGAGAAGAACAACATAGTCTAGAGGCATTTTCCCATTTGATGGATTGAAGAAATAGAGGGCAATCCTAATTGGAGCAAGAGGAAATCCAATGAGGTAAGTTCTAATGCACAAATCCAAGTAAATTGGTTTGGTTAATGCTTATAAAGATATTTGGGTGTGCATATTATGGATAGAACTACCTAGGATGGTATGAAATGAATATAACTTAGAAATGGTCAAGTGTGAGAAAGTGGAGTGTGGGAGTGTTTATGATAAATGAGATATCTTGAGTGGATGAGTATGTTGTGGAAATGGTTTGGAAATGTTGATATTAGGACAAATTGGGAGATTTACCACAAAGGGTAAAAATGTGTAATTAAGGCATTGGATAAATGCTTAGTTGAATAAGAGTTAGAAACATTAACTCAAATGTTGATGGATGAATTTCAGTTTCGGATGATACGCCGGAGCAAGTCGAGATGAGAACGCGAGAAACATGAAGGCGGATAGTTGCACACAAGTAAAACGAGGTAAGGGACTGTGTGTTAGCTATAGAGATGTTCGTACGTAATTATCGCAATTTCGTAGATATATTGCTAGAACTAGTACGATATTATAATTTTATGAAATGATGTGGAAGTATGAAAAGTACTATGATGTATATATGTGTTGAGAAATGGGATAGGGTAAGGAAATAGCATGATATGCATGTTTTCAATGATTTTCTCAATTTTACATTGTTATTTATGATTGAGAAATGTTGATGATAGGTTGGCTAATTTTACATGTTTTAGCATGAAGAGGCATGCTGTACGAATAACGTGTTTTGAGTTTTAAAAAGAGAAAATAGCCATCTATCAGTTTTGAGATGAGATTTGGTGTTGAAGCGTTAGCTCACACCCGGTTTAAAGCCTTGATGTACCGTGCGGGAGTTTTAACTCGCACGAGGGTTTTGAGAAAGTGCGGGAACTTTGCTCGCACCTGTTTTGTTGAGTTAAGGTAAACCTGGGGGTCTGGGACCCAAGGGGATACCAGCCGACGGCCAATTGAACGGGCTGGGCCTTAACGATAGATCGTACCGCGCTGGAGCCTTGCGTCGACTGTGTGTCACGCTGCTTGCTCGCCTGGTATATGAGACATGGTTTAAGGATAAAAAGTCCATCGGAGTTGGAGTATGGACTTGGGTCCACGATTGTACGTAGAACAGTGTAGTCACCCGTTGGTATACTATGTACCATGCTGGGTGCACGTGAGTACGAGTATCGCGTAGATGACACACGACGTATCTTCACCGTGAGTATACGAGGAGATGAGGTGGATTGAAATGAGCCGGAGGGTAGGACTGACCCATCCCCCTTCAGGCGAAGTGATACCCTGTGCACACCCGATCAGTGAGGCCTGGGATCACTGACTGTGGCCATAAGTCGTGGATATTTGATTGCCTAAAATTCCATGCCTGTCTCGGAGAATCGAGAAACAGAGACAATCTCAGAAAAGAAAGAGATTTGCGAGAAAGAATGATTTGAGAAGTGAAAGAGATTTCATGTTTTTAATAAATCTCTGATTTCACACTCGTGCCATGAGGGCACTATTTATGAGCATGTTTTAAATGGAAGTTTGACATTTGATTTACACGAAAAGGCTATTGAGAAATATGTGTTTAAATGCATTGTTCGTATGACATTTCCATTTATAACGAAAACATGGTTTTGGTTTATGCATGCATGGGCTATGTAGGTAGTACGATATCTACCTGCTAGCATACATTTCCTTACTGAGCCGTGGTTTGCTCATCCCACTATTTTTCCCCTCCAGGTACTGAGAAGTAAGAGAGCGGTGATCTCTAAGTCTTTTGTGTTGAACAGCTCCCACAATCTGCAAAGGTATAAGATTTGTATACACGAGTATTTTGTATCTAATATATCGTATCGCACAGTTATATCTTGGAATTGTAATCAGTATTATGGGGATGATATGTAAGCACATGGTATTTATACAATTAATTTTGTGTATTTACACACACACCTGGGAGTGTGAATTAAAGATTTAAATATTTCGCTGTAAATAAATAAATTTTTAGTAATTGCGTCTTCTCACAGCCCAACCGTTGTAGAGAATGTATGGATAGAAGGGTTCCCGAAAGCGGGGCATGACAGGCTTGGTATCAGAGCATGGTTGGTCTGATGTGAGTTGATGCTTAGGACTAAGAAAACATACATCCCCAAGTTACTGTGCGATATTTAGATACAAATGTGTATACGGAGCTGGTAGTAAATTAAATGTTTGTTATAACGCAGGAAAGTTATCAGGTTAGTGAGGTATGCCTGAGAGACACCGCAAGAGGGGAGAGAGCTCGAGAGCTCGAGGGCAAAATGACAGGACTGAGAGGCACAGTAGATCATCCTCTAGTCATGAGCCCCAGGAACAGATAGAGGCTTCTGATCCTCGAATCACTCGATTGGAGGAAGACATGCGCACAATGATGACCATGATGGGTCAGATCATGGCTAGGTTTGAGGGTACACCTGGTACAGCGGGACAGGCTGCACCGAATCCCCCAGCAGCTGCACCTGAACCTGAGAATGTTGCACCTGCGCAAGCTGAACCGGCTAGGCCACGGGAACCTCATATTCGACCGGTACCTCCTCCGGTAGCCCCACATCAGCATGATGATGATTTGGGGTATGGATATGATTGCGACATGGAAAGATTGAGGCACTTTATGGACTTTAAGCCTCATTCGTTTAGCGGGGTAAAGGATCCGACGGTGGCTGAGGACTGGATCAGTCAAATGGAGAAGTTATTCGACTTCTGTAGATGTTCAGCTACGGAGAGAGTAGCGCTTGCGGCCTTTGTATTGAGAGGCGAAGCAGAGCACTGGTGGAAGTCCACTAGGCCGATGTTAAGAGCTCAAGGAATGGTTATCACTTGGGATATGTTCTTGGACGTTTTCAGAGAGCAATACATCCCAGATACTGCTCGACGGAGACTACAGATAGAATTTCTGAATCTGACTCAAGGGTATCGAACAGTTGATGAGTACGATTCACGATTCACTTCACTGGGCAGATATGATCCGGACTCGATCAGGAGTGAGGCTATCAGAGTCCGTAGATTTGTAGATGGACTGAGGCCTTCGATCCGAGCGAAGTTGGCCCTGTTTGATGTCGCTACATATAGAGAGGCCGTGCGACGGGCCCAGTTATGCGAGCAGGATCATGACTTGCAGATTTCTGAGTTTAGTTGGGGTAAGGACAAGGGACCGAGGAAGATGGGAGATGGTAAGAGTGCCAAATTTGGTCGAAAATTCATGAGTAAACGTCGGAGAGAGGTAGATGAGTTCCAAAAAAGGTTGCTAGACCTTTTATGCCTCCGACTCAGACACCAGCCAGGGGTATAGTGATTGGTGGACCCCGACCGACTACAGATCAGTGTAGGTTATGCGGTCGATACCATGGTGGTAGGCCATGTCATCTTCAGGGTACCCGATGTTTCAGATATGGTAAATTTGGGCATTATGCCAGAGAGTGCCCGGAGATAGTTGAGGCAGTTCCACAGAGGGGTAAAGAGCTAGAGAGGGTTCCTACAGTTGCACCTCCTACAAGAAAGAAAGCCTCGACTGAAGAAAAGGGAGAACAAGTTGTGGGTCAAGGCAGGGTGTATGCGATAGACCAGGCATCGGCTGATACCTCTTCTGAAGTGATAAAAGGTACAATCTTGATTTTCAATTTGGAGGTTATTGCTTTGTTTGATTCTGGTGCTACGCATTCCTTCATATCACCTACATGTGCATCTAAGTTAAAAGGTTTTGTAGAACCCACATACTTGAGTAGGACGTTACTAATAAGTACTCTAATGAGAGTTAGTCAATTAGTTGAGCAAGTGTATAAAGATTGTAAAGTGAGGGTGGGAGATAAGTGCATGACAGCCAACTTGATTTTGTTGAATATGTATGACATTGATGTAATTTTAGGAATGGATTGGTTAGCCGCCAATCATGCTGTCATAGACTGTCGTTCTAAGACCATTAAGTTTTCTCTACCTGAAGAATGTGTTGTAAGATTTTAAGAGAAGAAATGAAATCTTAAATTTTGTGTTAAGTAAAGTACCTTGGTATAAATGGCTTGAGTGTTGTTTTGAAGGTTTTGTTGCTTATGTGGTGGATTTGAACAAAGTACACCGGATATGAAGGACATCTCAGTGGTCAGAGAATTCCCTGATGTCTTTCCAGAAGATCTACTAGGATTGCCACCTGATAGAGAAACAGAATTCGGTATAGACTTGACGCCTGGAACCGAACCAATATCGAAGTCACCATATAGGATGGCTCCAGTTGAGTTAGAGGAATTAAGGAAACAGCTGCAAGAGTTGTTAGAGAAGGGGTTCATAAGACCGAGCGTCTCACCATGGGGAGCCCCGGTATTGTTTGTGAAGAAGAGAGATAGGAGCCTCAGATTGTGTATTGACTATCGGATGTTAAACAAGCTACCATCAAGAATAAGTACCCCTTGCCGCGCATTGATGATTTATTGGATCAGCTTCGGGGAGTACAGATCTTCTCCAAGATAGATCTGAGGTCTGGGTATCATCAATTGAAGATTCGGAAGGAGGATGTGCCCAAGACAGCATTTTGTACCCGCTATGGCCATTACGAATTCTTAGTGATGCCTTTTGGGTTGACCAATGCGCCTGCAGCTTTTATGGCTCTAATGAACGAAGTATTCAAGCCATACCTGGACCAATTCATAATTATTTTCATTAATGACATATTGGTGTATTCAAGGTCCAGAGAAGAGCATGAGCAGCACTTAAGGATTATTTTGCAGACCCTTCGAGAGAAAAGGTTATATGCCAAGCTTAACAAATGTGACTTTTAGCTAGAATAGATTTCTTTTATAGGCCATGTTATATCGAAGGATGGGGTGTCAGTAGATCCATCCAAGATTGAGGCAGTTGTTCAATGGGAACAACCTAGGACAGTCACAGAGATCAGAAGTTTTCTAGGTTTGGCTGGTTACTACAGGAGATTTGTGGAAGGTTTCTCTAGATTAGCTGCTCCATTGACACGTCTTACGAGGAAGAGTGTGGAGTTTTCATGGGATGAGGCTTGTGAGAGGAGTTTTCAGGAACTTAAGCGCAGATTAACTACCGCGCCAGTTCTTGTCATCCCTAACAGTTCAGGGAATTACTCGGTGTATATTGATGCTTCGCATCAAGGACTAGGTTGTGTTTTGATGCAATATGGAAGGGTAGTAGCTTATGGATCTAGGCAGTTGAAAGATCATGAGAAGAACTACCCCACTCATGATTTGGAGTTAGCGGCCGTAGTGTTTGCGCTGAAGATATGGCGCCACTACTTATATGGTGAGAGATTTCAGATCTTTACGGATCATAAGAGTCTGAAATATCTATTCTCACAAAAGGAGTTAAACATGAGACAGAGGAGGTGGTTAGAACTCCTCAAGGACTATGATTGTGAGATCTTGTACCACCCGGGGAAGGCAAATGTGGTCGCCGATGCATTAAGTCAGAAGAGTCTCGGGTTGGTGTCTCACATGATGGTTAGAGAGCACGAGTTGCTGGAACAATTCACGAACCTTAGTCTGGATATGACCCTACCTGAGATTGGCAGCTATGGGATTATTGCTAGCTTGAGATTAGAACCGGAGTTGATTGAGAGAATCCGACAAGCTCAGCAAATTGATCAATGGTGTATTGTCATGATTAGCCAAATTCGAAAAGGGAAGGGTGCTGATTTTATATTGAGTCCAGATGGAATATTAAGGTTTAGAGATAGAATATGTGTTCCTAAGGATTTAGAGCTGAAAAAGCTAATCTTATCAGAGGCACACTCGTCGAGATACACGATACACCCGGGGAGTAGCAAGATGTATCAAAACTCCGAAAAGTATATTGGTGGTCTGGAATGAAGAGAGACATAGCTGAGTATGTCGCTAGATGTCTCATTTGTCAGCAAGTAAAAGTCGAACATCAGAAACCAGGAGGACTATTACAACCTCTATCGATACCAACATGGAAGTGGGAGCATGTCACCATGGATTTTGTGATGGGGTTACCGAGAACCCGTAAGAACCATGATGCGATATGGGTGATAGTAGATCGGTTAACGAAATCGGCACATTTCTTAGCCATGAGATCTACTGATACATTGAGTGCACTGGCGAACCTGTATGTGCGAGAAATAGTGAGATTGCATGGAGTCCCAGTGAGTGTTGTTTCTGATAGGGATGCCCGTTTCACTTCCCACTTTTGGGGACATTTCCAGGAAGCGATGGGGACCCAGTTGAGTTTTAGCACCGCTTTTCATCCTCAGACAGATGGTCAGTCAGAGAGGACTATACAGACCCTGGAGGATATGTTGAGGGCGTGTGTGCTGGATTTTAGAGGCTCATAGGACGATCACTTGCCATTGATTGAGTTCGCCTACAATAACAGTCATCACTCAAGTATTGGTATGGCCCCTTATGAGGCACTATACGGTCGTAGATGCCGATCGCCCATTGGTTGGGAAGAAGTTGGTGACAGACAATTGCTCGCTCCCGATTTGGTTAAGCAAGCCTCCGAGGATGTTCAGATAATATGCGAGAGGCTGCGAACAGCTCAAAGTCGACAAAAGAGCTATGCTGACAGGAGACGCAGACCACTTGAGTTTGATGTTGGCGAGTCTGTATTTTTGAAAGTATCTCCTTCTAAGGGAATAATGAGGTTTGGGAAGAAAGGAAAATTAAGTCCTCGTTACATTGGTCCCTTCGAGATTTTGGATAGAGTGGGAGAAGGAGCATATAGGCTAGCCTTACCACCTGAGCTAGCAGAAGTCCACAATGTCTTCCACGTTTCTATGCTTCGGAAGTACTACCCGGATCCGACACATGTAATTAGTTATGAGCCGTTGGAGCTCAGGAGAGATATGTCGTATGTCGAGAGACCAATCAGGGTGTTGGACAGGAAAGAGAGGGTGATGCGGAACAAGACGATTTCATTGGTTAAGGTTTTGTGGCAACATCACACTGTGGAAGAGGCCACATGGGAACTGGAAAGTTTGATGCAGGAAAAGTATCCCGAGTTATTCACAGATTGAATTGGTTCTAATTTGGTGGACCAAATTCTCTAAGTGGGGGAGAATGTGAGACCCCGTACATGTATAGCTATGTATATAGGAACATGGGAATGTAAATAAAATCATAAGTAAGATGATGTATTGTAATGTGAAGTGTATGCAATGTAAGTTTATAAGATTATGTACGCACTTGTAGTAAGAATTGTGATTATACGTACAAGTTGCATTACGAATGAGTAGGAAGAAATGAACTTGAATACGAGAAGAATGTGATCGAAATGGAATATGAGTAGTATAGTAAAATGGAAGGAAAGATTTACATAAGTGTATATTTCCCTTTGAGTAATATCGTATATATTTGGTCATACAAAGATTCTACACAAGTTTTAATGTGTATGTAGTGAGGATGAATCCCATTTTCAAGTCTCAAAGATGAATGAATGAGGAAATGATCATGGTAGCAAATTAAGGGTGTTTGGTAAGGGTTATTGCAGAAAAACTGCAGGAAAATCTGGAATTTATGAAGGCCAGATCGATCTTATAGGATGAGAGATTGATCTGGGAGAGCCAGAATGCCCTTATGTGCGAAATGGAAGGGAGCAGATCGATCTCCCCTAAGACCAGATCGATCTCTTTAGCTCTCGAGTTGGAAGCAGATCGATCTCCCATAAGACCAGATCGATCTCCTTAAGCTTCTGTTTGAAAGCAGATCGATCTCCAGTCTCGACAGATCGATCTCCTACCTTTAAAACGTCTTAGAAAAGAGGGATTTTTGAGGAACAGATCGATCTCCACCTAAGGAAGATCGATCTCATCAAGTCAAAACTATAAATGGGAGCAGTTGGATCATCAGAATTTCGGGAAAACATTTCCATTTCACTTCAACTCAAAGAAATCTAGTTTCTCACTCCTAAATCCAGCCATTTTCAGTGAGATTTAAGGAGAGGCTATTAGAGACAAAGTTGTTCACATCAAAGAGAAGAACAACATAGTTTAGAGGCATTTTCCCATTTGATGGATTGAAGAAATAGAGGGCAATCCTAATTGGAGCAAGAGGAAATCCAATTAGGTAAGTTCTAATGCACAAATCCAAGTACATTGGTTTGGTTAATGCTTATAAAGATATTTGGGTGTGCATATTGTGGATAGAACTACTTAGGATGGTATGAAATGAATATAACTTAGAAATGGTCAAGTGTGAGAAAGTGGAGTGTGGGAGTGTTTATGATAAATGAGATATCTTGAGTGGATGAGTATGTTGTGGAAATGGTTTGGAAATGTTGATATTAGGACAAATTGGGAGATTTACCACAAAGGGTAAAAATGTGTAATTAAGGCATTGGATAAATGCTTAGTTGAATAAGAGTTAGAAACATTAACTCAAATGTTGTGGATGAATTTCAGTTTCGGATGATACGCCGAAGCAAGTCGAGATGAGAACGCGAGAAACATAAAGGCGGATAGTTGCACACAAGTAAAACGAGGTAAGGGACTGTGTGTTAGCTATAGAGATGTTCGTACGTAATTATCGCAATTTCGTAGATATATTGCTAGGACTAGTACGATATTATAATTTTATGAAATGATGTGGAAGTATGAAAAGTACTATGATGTATATATGTGTTGAGAAATGGGATAGGGTAAGGAAATAGCATGATATGCATGTTTTCAATGATTTTCTCAATTTTACATTGTTATTTATGATTGAGAAATGTTGATGATAGGTTGGCTAATTTTACATGTTTTAGCATGAAGAGGCATGCTGTACGAATAACGTGTTTTGAGTTTTAAAAAGAGAAAATAGCCATCTATCAGTTTTGAGATGAGATTTGGTGTTGAAGCGTTAGCTCACACCCGGTTTAAAGCCTTGATGTACCGTGCGGGAGTTTTAACTCGCATTAGGGTTTTGAGAAAGTGCGGGAACTTTGCTCGCACCTGTTTTGTTGAGTTAAGGTAAACCTGGGGGTCTGGGACCCAAGGGGATACCAGCCGACGGCTAATTGAACGGGCTGGGCCTTAACGATAGATCGTACCGCGCTGGAGCCTTGCGTCTACTGTGTGTCACGCTGCTTGCTCGCCTGGTATATGAGACATGGTTTAAGGATAAAAAGTCCATCGGAGTTGGAGTATGGACTTGGGTCCACGGTTGTACGTAGAACAGTGTAGTCACCCGTTGGTATACTATGTACCGTGCTGGGTGCACGTGAGTACGAGTATCGCGTAGATGACACACGACGTATCTTCACCGTGAGTATACGAGGAGATGAGGTGGATTGAAATGAGCCGGAGGGTAGGACTGACCCATCCCCCTTCAGGCCAAGTGATACCCTGTGCACACCCGATCAGTGAGGCCTGGGATCACTGACTGTGGCCATAAGTCGTGGATATTTGATTGCCTAAAATTCCATGCCTATCTCAGAGAATCGAGAAACAGAGACAATCTCAGACAAGAAAGAGACTTGCGAGAAAGAATGATTTGAGAAGTGAAAGAGATTTCATGTTTTTAATAAATCTCTGATTTCACACTCGTGCCATGAGGGCACTATTTATGAGCATGTTTTAAATGGAAGTTTGACATTTGATTTACACGAAAATGCTATTGAGAAATATGTGTTTAAATGCATTGTTCGTATGACATTTCCATTTATAACGAAAACATGGTTTTGGTTTATGCATGCATGGGCTATGTAGGTAGTACGATATCTACCTGCTAGCATATATTTCCTTACTGAGCCCTGGTTTGCTCATCCCACTATTTTCCCCCTCCAGATACTGAGAAGTAAGAGAGCGGTGATCTCTAAGTCTTTTGTGTTGAACAGCTCCCACAATCTGCAAAGGTATAAGATTTGTATACACGAGTATTTTGTATCTAATATATCGTATCGCACAGTTATATCTTGGAATTGTAATCAGTATTATGGGGATGATATGTAAGCACATGGTATTTATACAATTAATTTTGTGTATTTACACACACACCTGGGAGTGTGAATTAAAGATTTAAATATTCCGCTGTAAGTAAATAAATTTTTAGTAATTGCGTCTTCTCACAGCCCAACCGTAGTAGAGAATGTATGGATAGAAGGGTTCCCGAAAGCGGGGCATGACATATACTGTCTCTGAACCTCAGTAAGCCATCATCACTTACTATGAACTCTGTCACTGTACCCTTCTAAATCTGGCCCACACTATCGACACCCTGCCTATCATCATGCTAAGCCTGTCAAATCCGATCACTCAAATCTGGTTCTAATCTTAGGCTAGCTGTCACATAATCACTGTCATCATCAAAAGGGATCACATCACTACTGAGGCTCACAACTGCTCTAGCAACTCACGCTCCCTGACCATCATCTGTGATACCATCCCGAGGCTATTTTTGCTCAAGGAATCAGCTATTACATTAGCCTCTCTTAGGTGGTACAATTTCCACAATCATAATCCTTTAGAAGCTTTAACCCTCTATGTTATCTCGTATTCTACTCTTTCTATGAAAACAGATACTCGGGCTTTTATGATCAGTGCATACCCAAAATTTCTCATCGTGTACATAGTAGTGCCATATACTCAGTACAAATACTATCGCTTCCAACTTTAAATCATGGGTCAGATAGTTTCTTTCATGATCCTTGAGTTGTCTGGATCCATAATCGATTATCTTCCCATTTTGCATCAATACACAACCCACTCATTATTTTGAGGTATCCATATACATTGAGAAACCTTTTGAGCTATTGGGTATAGTGAAAATAATTACGGTGGTCAGTTCATACTTTAATACACCAAAAATCACCGCAACTACTTTCATACTTATCATCCCACTCGTATACAATCTTTTTTTGAACTAGATATGTCAACTTAGCAGCCTATTTCGAGAAACTGGCAATAATTCATCTATAAAATAGTTTCAGTTGGTACTCATTCTCTTCCCTGGACTTCAAATACATCAAAATATCATCGCTAAGGATGACTGCAAATTAGTCTAGGTAAAGTTTAAATACCTTGTTCATCAATGCCCTAACAGTTAGGAAAATCATTTTGGGTACATTCACATTTCAAATTCTTAATGGATGCTACCCAAACTTCAAATCGATCTCTAAAAAGATCTGATGAACTTTTATCCAATCACTCCTATAATTGCTTCTTTAGTCCTTCCAGTTCCACTAATACCATTTTATATCGTGGTTAGGATATCGGCTCCATACCAGGTACTAAATCAATACAAACTCCATTCCTTTAACAGGTGGCAACCCTAGTAGATTATTCAGGAAGATATCAGGATCCTTGACCATAAGGATTTATGCTAACTTCGGATGTGCCTTATCCATACCAACCACACAAGTTTAAAAACATTCCCATCATTACTCATTCCGTGAGTACAATCGCTACACCCCTTTCATTACTTGTCAAAACTTACAGTATACTTTTTAGAGGTAACCATATCACTATCTTAGGATAGAAATCTGAACAGCATAGTTTGTAGCCGACCAATTTATTCTTAAATATTACTTTAAAATTATTCATATTCCATCGAATAAAATCGGCTAACTTATACTTCTTCCCCCGTTTTCGACTTAAAATCTCTTCATAATTATTCCGTTAGTTAACCCTCCTTCATTGGGGTGCTAACTATCAGTATTGTGCCCAAAGGTGTAGGCATTCACATCTTTCACTAACTTATATGCAAATGAGGGCGGTATGAATAAATGCATGGCACCAGGATCAAATAAGATAGTTGCTTCATTATTCACAATCAAGGTGGTACCCTCAACCACATCAAATGAAACATCAGTAGTGTCCTGGTCCAAGGCTTACACTCGCCCTTCTCCAACATCTTATTTCCATGGCACATATCCAACCCTGCTCAATAGCAAGTCGGGGTCCTCTAATCACAATACCTCTCGTAAGTGTTGAAACTGAATACACTAAGATTACCAATCATCTTAACCCATGACTTGACAGCTCTAAATCTCTTAGCAAATGGTCTCTTTCCCGCTCTGACATCTCTATCATCTACTATTCTCTTTTTGTCTCTATTTCGGCCCTTACTACTTTTCCAAATCTCAGAGGCGTGCAACTCAAAATCTTATTCATAGAACTATAGTCTGCACACTACCTCGGCATAGGTAGTGATATCTAACGGGGCCAATTGGACTCTAATTAATAATCTGAGCCCTTTCATGAACTTTCAGACATCCTGACTCTCACTGTTCATACTGTCGGGGTCATACCTGCCCAGGAATATAAACTGAGTTTCATACTCGTCAATCAACTAGTTCCTCTGGGTCAGAGTAAAGAATTTTATCTGTAATTTTTTTTAAGCAGTGTTCGAGATATTCTGTCACCGAAATACATCTAGAATTATTTTTCATGTTCATTATGGATGTCTAACTCTTAAGATGGGTCGAGCGGACTTCCACTAATGCTCTGACTCACCCTCAAATCCTATGCATACTTTGAGTAAATAAGTACTGAAATATTCTCCACACTTCGCTCCAACCTCGCGAAACGTGTCTTAATATTGTTTGGTATCTCTGTCGGACTCTGTGGGGCATACTCAATATCAGCCTCCACTTTAATCTCATCTTGAGTCTTGAGCACGTGTACTCTCGCCACATACCATAGCGGCTATCAGTTATAATAAATAGATTCTTGCATTCAAAACCAAATTCTTAGCTACAATTCCATCTCGATATACATAATTGTATCTAAGTAAAGCACAACACATGGGGATGTAAACTTCCTTAACTGCTAACACTGACTCATATCAGGCCAACTAAGCTCTGAGACCACCATTTGTCACGACCCAAAAATCAGAGTAAATTTTTCATTTTTCTTTCATATTTAATTCTTACCTTCCTCTCATCGTGACCATCCTACCTACAGTTAGGCTATGATTTGGTGTTAGTTCCCTCACACTACTTGCCATTCCATTTCCATGTTACATTTACACATTAGGATTTTTCTATCCTTTGACTTTAACTAATACATCCACAATTTCATTTACATAACCTTACATCCCCGACGTCATATACGTTTATAATACTGTGCATTTACATATTTAGATACAAAAACCATACAAGTGTGTATACCTTTTCTCGATGATGGGAAGCAGTGGATACCAAGAATGCAAGTCATCAGTCGCTCACTATCTACTACGAGTACTCTGAAAAGAGGAAAAAATAAGGGGGATGAGCAACCACACGCTCAGTAAGGCAATTATGCAAGTAAGTAGATAGCTCCACTATCTACATACTCATAATGCCATGCCCTAGTTTGTAAAAGTTGTTCGTGCTTATGGAAATCATGCAACTCATGCCTTAATGGCATCTCATGTAAAATAATAAAATGCATGAATTAAATCAAAATCATGCATTTGTAATTAAAGAATGGATAACCTCCCATGCTAAAACCTTTCATTACATGAATTATAAATAATTATGAAGAATAGATCATGCTGAGTTTCCACAAACCCTTCACGTATACCCATATGCCACACCATGAATATCATGTAAAACCAGTTTACCTCACGCATGGGTCTAAATAGTATGGAAATAACGTCATGCAAGTTTCAGTTTAAATTCCAGTTTCATTCTCATCAAATCACATCTCAGTCACACTCATCAGGACTCAACCCTGCCCTCGGGTGATCCTCATCCACATAAAATCATTTATTTCCACGCATTTTTGAAAATATTAAAAATTTCATTTATTCACAACAAAACTAATATCACCAGTCAAGATCCAACCCTTCCCTCGGGTAGTCCAAACTCACACAAAATCCACACATTCTCAAACTTTCAAAATATCATATAGTAACATGCGAGACTAGGAAATATATATATCTCAAGCAAATAACCAGGACTATGGCCATATACTCGTGATCCCACTGCTACACAGATCTTGTGTGCGAGGTCTCACCACTATCAAAAATTACCCCGAGAGGTGGGTCAGTCCATCCCGTCGGTCCTGCCCGATCACTCGCATTCGAAGATGCCACTCACATCTGCAGATGCCACTCGCATCCGAAGATGCCACATAATCAATCCCAGCACGGTACAATGTACTCCATGCTACTTGCATGGTACAACGTACTCTGTGGACCCACATCTCAAATCAATAATCGTGCCTATCTCAAAATGCACAGGCGAGCATATTTAATCGGCATGACACACAGTCTACCCGATGCTCCAAGCACGGCTCATGCATGTCTCATAAAATCAGTGCGAGCGATGCTCCAGCACTCTAATAAAATCAAGAAAAGTCTCGTGCGAGCAAAGCTCCAGCACGCGTTTCATAAAATCTCATAAGATCTAGTGCGAGCTAAGCTCCAGCACTTTGTCAAAATCATGTAAAACTAGTGCGAGCTACGCTTCATCACTCTGTCATAAAAATCTAGTAAAAATCTGGTGCGAGTTAGACTCCAGCACCCTATCACGAAAATCATATGGAAATCTGGTGCGAGCTAGGATACAGAACCCTATCACAAAAATCATGTGAAAATCTGGTGCGAGCTAGGCTCTACCACCTATGCATGTAAAACTCTAGTGCAAGCCCCTACTCCGGCACTAATGCATGCGTCACACAGTTCAAAACATGTACGAGCTAAGCTCTAGCACCTCTCATGCATGTCAAATCATTAAAACTAGTGCGAGCTATCGCTCCAATACCTTTTTATGCATATCATGTCACACAAATCGATGCGAGCAATTGCTCCAGCACCATAATTCACACTCACAAACTCAGATATAGTGCGAGCACAGCTCCAACACCATCTGTTTCCATCTAAACTTGATAGTTGACCCTTTTTTTCCAAAGAAATTTCAATTAAATCTAAATAACACTTACGTAGTGTTATCTTGTGAAATTTATGCAAATACTGATCAATCTACCAATTTGATTTACTAAAAAATCATAAAAATTCCTCAAATCATGCATTTCATGCTTGTCATGCTTTCACCACCCTTAGGTGAATTTCCCTCAGTAGGGGTAAAATAGTCTTTTACCTATCCCGAGTCCTTAAAATTTTTAATCCAGTTCTAGGACCTTTATACATTTTCAGTGTATACAAAACCTATTAAAAATATGCGTAGCTACCTCTAGCTACTCGTAAAATTCCCTTACCTCATTTTTCTGTACAGTCTGACCTTTTCACTGATGTCTCGCCACACAGTTTGATTTACTCCCAATCAAATCTCGGAGCTGCGTATAATTATTTATCAGGTCAGAAATCATTTAATTAACTGTATTTCATCATTTCTGAGCTTAATTCAAAGTATTGGGCCCATGTACAATTTTAGGCCCGATTGCACCTTAATGGGTCTTAATCGGCTTTAAGCCCATTTTTCACTTACTATTCACATTATCGAGGCCTATTGGGCTCATTGGGCCCATCAGTATTTATTGAGCCTCGTTCTAAACTCTTGGGTAGCTCAATTAATTATTTACGATAATTTATCTTAAATTCTAAAATTTAATTCCTTTTATAGGAATTAATCCGTAATTTATGCGGTAAATTTTTAACGCGCATAACTATGCAAACTGTAGTAATAAGGGTTATTTACCCGAGATTCCATGATAGTATGCAAATCGAGATTGACTCAAGCTCTCGTCTGTCACTAATTGTCGAGCTACACAATTACATATTTTTTCGATCAATTTTCAGTCGAATATTAAGTAATTTAAATATTCCAAAATTTAACTCGATCAATTTCAACCGCTTACCAACTTACCCGTAGCTCGATTGCATCATTAGAATTTTTTCCAATTTTTTCTCTTTTTCTTTTTCCCTTTTTTTTCTCTTTCTTTTTCTTCTTTTCTGGCTGAACCTGTTCAGTCTGGTTCAGCCCGGTTCAGTCTAGTCTGATTTTCTTCTTCGCCGTTCGGAGCTTCATCGGTCGATTCTTCATCGGGGTGAGATCTGAGAATTTTAGATATATTTTAATGATGTAATAAGAACTTGAAGTGTAATTTATTGAGCTAAGTGAATTGTGAAAATTATATTTGGAGATTTATGTGTAAGTGTTTAACATAAGTGTGAAACTAAGAGGTCAGATCGATCTTGGGGAAGGAGAGATCGATCTGGTGAGTTAAAAATGACAAGGAAGGAGAAATTTAAGGAGCAGATCGATCTCCAACGGAAGAGGATCGATCTCCTTATGATTCTGTTTGAGAGAAGATCGATCTCATGAGGAAGGGATCGATCTCCAAATGTTTCTGTTTGAGAGAAGATCGATCTCCTCAAGGAGCAGATCGATCTCATAAAGCCATAAAGAGATTGATCTCACCCCTCGACAGATCGATCTCCTAGGCATAAAATTGCCCCAAATCGTCCCCAAATTCAAATGCAGATCGATCTCATCAAGAGCCAGATCGATCTCCTACCTTCAGTCTATATAAGAAACCCCTGTTTTCTCCTGTAATTTCATTTTCTCTCTCTTCCAACCCCCATTTTCATCGAGCCCTAGTGTTCTCACTCATCCAAAGCACCCATTTCCGTCCAAATCAGAGGCTATGACAAGAAGGAAAGTTGTTCCTCATCAAAGGGAGAACAACATACTTGGAAATCGGAAGACGGATTGAATCGAGGCAAGAGATAAGCTCTCCATAAGTTTTGGGTAACTTTTAAACCTCGATCTCGATATTTAAGATGATTTTTTGTGATAATGGCTGTTGGCATTGTGTTGAAATAGTTAAAAAATGATTAGGGATTGATGAAATTACAATGTAGTTGAAGTGATAGTGATATTTAGCAATTTTGGTAATTTTGGGAATTTTGAGCTATAAATGGAAATTTAGACAATGTGGTGAATTAGCATAGATATTAAGACATGGAAAATGTAGAATGTGGAGGTGTTGTGAGCTAGATTGTGGTTTGTGATAGAGTTATGAGAATTAAGAAATTAGAGGTGTTATGAGCAATTATGCTCAATTTTGAGAATTGAGGTTACTGTGATGATGAGTGTTGATGTTTTAACATGGTCTGGACAGCTCAGGAGTTCCAGAGTGGAATGCGAGCTAGTCCATGATACGGGGGAAACAATTGCACTATACGAGGTGCAAAGAGGTAGGGAAACTAAACCAATTGTGTATGTGATTTTGAACTATTATAGCATGATTTGCAATTTATAAAACAAGCATGTTTGATGTGTTGTGTTTTGATGAGAATGCATACAATTTTTATAGCCAGTTGGAGCCCAATGTTTTTATGAGTTTATAATTGGGCTCTACATTAAGGCGATCTTGAGATTTGACAAATGTGTGCGTGTTTTACTAGTTGGGACTCGGTTCAATATGTTTTGTGTTGAGTACAAAACGATTTTAAATGAGTTTTATGAGAGAAAAACCACTATGAGTCCTACGTGAAGGCAAACCAGTCTTATGTGATAAAGACTTAGGTGTATGATTTTGAGTACACACCGGGCACTGCTCTGGTAGCATGTAAGTCCGATTCTTCTCCGTTCTGGTAACATGAGAAGCCCCATTCTATGGCTATGCCACGTATATTTGGTGGCTGTTGCCACGTGAGAAACCCCATTCTGTGGCTATGCCACGTATATTTGGTGGTCGTTGCCATTTGAGAACCCTATTTGGTGGTCGTTGCCACGTGAGAATCCTAATTGGTAGCCGTTGCCACGTGAGAATCCTAATTGGTGGCCGTTACCACGTGAGAATCCTAATTGGTGGCCGTTGCCACGTGAGATCCCCCATTCAGTGGCTATGCCACGTATATTTGGTGGCCGTTGCCACGTGAAACCCTATCCTGTGGCTGTGCCACGTGTCAATTTAAATCAGCGGCTATGCCACATGTGTTTAGTGGTTGTGCCACGTGTGAATTTAAATCATTGGCTATGCCGCGTGTGTTTAGTGGCTGTGCCACGTGTGAATCTAAATCAGTGGCTGTGCCACGTATATTTGGTGGCCGTTGCCACGTGAAACCCTATCCTGTGGCTGTGCCATGTGTGAATTTAAATCAGTGGCTATGCCACGTGTGTTTAGTGGCTGCGCCACGTGCATTATTATTACAGTGATTTTATCACGTTAATTGAGAAAGCAATTATCGCATTATTTTCACATGCTTGATTACTGCTCTATACTGAGCCTTTTTACTCCATGTTTTCATATGATTTGAGATATGAGAATGTCGTTTTGAGTACTTTCATGCTATGGTTTTCAAAAGAGTATAATGAGTTTCACATACAAATAAATATTTTGTGATGTGCATTTTAGTTTATGTAATGAGTCCCTTAGCCCCTTACTGAGCGATTTAGAAGCTCACCCTGTTTTCTTTCCCCCCAGATTTCTTCAAGTGAAAAGGGTTTCCCTGCGACGTACGGAGTAGTGGCTAGTGTTGGACTTGAGCTCCAGGCCACATATTGTATTTTGAGGTATCTTTTATCTTTTCATGTACCCAGACAATTATCGTAATTGCAGACACTTGATGTATAACATTGTATGGGATGTATTAGGATTAACTAACTTGAGATCAAGTAATGTATATGATATATTTATATACTATCTAGTGATGAGATCCTAAGGTATGATAAATATGCTGATGCATGACACTGCACAGGAATGCACTCTTAATTGTGAATTGTCGAGCAAAAAGTTTTAAATTTGCTCGATTTTTTGCGTTTTCGAGATGTGACAGAGTTTTCCTGGTATCAGAGCTTAGGGTGTTCAGTACTGTCAGTGTCGGTTAAGTGAAATAGAATACATCCCAAGTGTTTGTAATAGTCTGGTCATGAACTGAATCTGAGGATTGAGATTTCAATCGATTTTGATATGTACGCGCAGGAGATGAGTTAAGATAGAGAATGAGTGGACGACGAGGTCGTTCGAGGAGGCAGGTAGAGTCCCCTCCACCACCTGCCCCACAACCAGAAAGTCCTAACTCTCGATTTAATCAGATTGAAACCGATGTGAGGCAAGATTTTGAGTAGATGGCAGCGCTATTCGCACAACACTTTGGAGTTAATGCCTCGGGTACTACTCCTACACCACCACAAGGACCTCCCATACCCCCAGTACAGATGGACCCAGTGCCTCCCGTCACTCAGCCTGAGGATAGAAGTATGGTCCAACTGAAGGATTTTTTGAAGATGAATCCACCCGCATTTAGGGGAAAGAAGGATCCTACAGAGGTTGAGGAGTGGTTGACGGAGTTGAGAGTTATATTCGATTATCTGGGGTGCACCGATGCTGAGAGGGTCAGTATGAGTATATATATGTTGAAGGGGAGAGCTCGAGATTGGTGGGGTACTACCCAGGGTATTCTGATGTCCCGCCAGGATGTGATTGGTTGGGAAGAGTTTCAGACAGCCTTTAGGACCCAATATGTTCCACGAGCCGCCCAGAGAAAGAAGCAGGCTGAGTTTTTGAATTTGGTACAGGGTGATATGTCTGTGGATGACTATGAAAGCCAATTCACCGCGCTATTGAGATATGACCTAGAGACCTTCAAGAATAAAGAGCTCCGCACAGAGAAGTTTGTGTATGGATTGAAGCCCATCATCAGAGATAGATTGATAGGGCTATGTATTACTGAGTTTTGAGATGCTTTGAGACGAGCACAAGAGTTTGAAAGAGGAATTGAAATGGTACAATCCCAGAGAACTAAGTTAATTTGTAAAGGATGTGAGATAAAGGTGGGAGATAGAGTGATGTTAGCAGATCTAATCATGTTAAATATGCATGGGTTTGATGTAATTTTGGGGATGGATTGGTTGGCAACCAATCGAGTTAGTTTAGACTGCTACACTAAGATTGTAACTTTCTCATTACCTGAACCTTACAGTGTACATTTGAACTATTGAGTAAATAAACGTATGAAATTTAGATGTTGCTCTTGAGAGTCCTAAATATGATTGTTCATGTGAAGGTTATGAAACACTCATCTCAGATGATGAGCAGGAACATCCGAGGATGGAAGATATACCCGTGGTGTGTGAATTTCGGGATGTTTTCCCAGATGAGTTACCAGGTTTACCACCAAAAAGAGAGCTGGAGTTTACCATCGATTTGGTACCAGATACTCAGTCGATCTCTAAACCTCCCTACAGGATGGCATTAGTGGAACTTGAGGAATTGAAGAAACAACTACAGCAGTTATTGGATTAAGGGTTTATTAGACCCAGTGTTTCGCCATGGGGAGTACCAGTATTATTTGTTAAGAAGAAGGATGGTAGTCTTAGATTATGCGTAGACTACCGGTTGTTGAATAAAGCCACGGTGAAGAATAAATATCCATTACCCGGGATTGATGATCTACTTGATCAGCTGAGAGGGGCATCAGTCTTTTCTAAGATTGATTTGAGATCGGGCTATCACCAGTTGAGGATCAAGGAAGAAGATATTCCAAAGACGGCCTTCAGGACAAGGTATAGCCATTATGAATTTCAGGTGATGTCCTTTGGATTGACGAATGCCCCTACAGCATTTATTAGATTAATGAATGAGGTGTTCAGAGACTATCTAGATAAGTTTGTGATAGTCTTTATTAATGATATCCTGGTGTACTCTCAGTCGTATGAGGAGCATGCACTGCATTTGTGGTTAGTACTTCAGATACTCCGAGATAAATAATTATATGGAAAGCTTAGTAAGTGTGAATTTTGGCTGGATCAGATAGCTTTCCTTGGTCATATAGTCTCAGAGGAAGGAGTATCAGTGGATCCAAGTCAAGTGGAGGTTGTGCTTAATTGGGAGAGACCAAGGATAGTTACTGAGGTACGAAGCTTCCTTGGTTTGGCAGGGTATTACAGAAGATTTGTGGAAGGATTTTCCAAGATTGTCGCCCCTTTAACTAAGCTCACGTGCAAAGAGATTCCATTTATATGGACTGATCAATGTGAGCTCTGTTTTCAGGAGTTAAAGAGGAGATTGACAGTGGCACCTGTTTTAACTATCCCTGAGGGATCAGGAGGATTTTCGATGTATAGTGATGCATCTCATCCAGGATTGGGGTGTGTGCTTATGCAGCATGGAAGAGTGGTCGCATATGGATCGCAACAATTGAAAGACCATGAGTGGAATTACCCCATGCATTATCTGGAGTTAGCCACTGTGGTATTTGCTTTGAAGATCTGGCGACACTACTTATATGGAGAAAGATTCCAGATCTTCACTGATCACAAGAGTTTGAGATATCTCTTTGATCAGAAAGAGTTAAACATGAGACAAAGGAGATGGATGAAACTCCTTAAGGATTATGACTGCGAGATTTTATATCATCTAGGTAAGGCGAATGTAGTTGCTGATGCCCTGAGCAGGAAGAGTATGATATCTGCTATGATGATCAGGGAATGGGATTTACTGGAGTAATTCACCGAACTCCAGATCAGAGTTAAAGAGATAGAGATTGGATTTTTGGCTAGCTTGCGAATAGAGCCCAGGATCATGGATCAGATGAGAAATGGGCAGCGTAGTGATCAGAGATTGATAAATATGGTTAGCCAAGTCGAACAGACATTGTAGTCAGATCTCACCATCAGTGAGGATGGATTATTGAGGTTCAGAGGATGGATTTGTGTACCGGACGATGATACCCTGAAGAGACAGATACTGAGAGAATCCCACTGCTCGCGATACACCATGCACCCAGGGAGTACTAAGATGTACCGAGACTTGAGAAAGGTGTATTGGTGGAGTGGTATGAAGCGAGACGTGGCAGAGTATGTAGCTAGGTGTTTAGTATGCCAGCAAGTGAAAGCTGGGCATCGGAAGCCCGGAGGACTACTACAGCCCTTACCTGTACCTACATGGAAATGGGAGCATGTCACTATGGACTTTATTATGGGTTTACCGAGGACCCGAAGAGGTCGTGACGCTATATGGGTTATAGTGGATAGATTGACCAAGAGTGCCCACTTCCTTGCCATCAAGAGCACAGATACTGTGGATGCCTTAGCTATATGTCAGCGAGATAGCTAGATTACATGGGGCTCCAGTGAGTATTACTTCTGATAGAAATTCTCGATTTACTTCTAGATTTTGGACCCAGTTTCAAGAGTCCATGGGATCTCGGTTGAGTTTCAGTACCGCCTATCATCCTCAGACAGATGGTCAGTCAGAGAGGACTATTCAGACCCTGGAGGATATGTTGAGGGCATGTACGATGGATTTTAAGGGATCATGGGATGATCACCTGCCCCTAGCAAAGTTTGCATACAATAACAGCTATCATGCGAGTATTGAAATGGCACCTTTTGAGGCTCTATATGGTAGGAGGTGTAGATCCTCTGTAGCTTGGGAAGAAGTCGATGACAGAAAGATAAATGCTCCTGAGCTTATTGAGCAAGCTGTACAGAGTGTGAAACTCATATGTGAGAGGTTACAGGCTGCATAAAGTAGACAGAAAAGCTATGCGGATGTGCGTAGACGGCCACTCGAGTTTGATGTTGGTGATGCAGTATTTCTGAAAATATCACCGAGTAAGGGTATCATGCGATTTGGGAAGAAAGGGAAATTGAGTCCTCGATACATAGGACCATTCGAGATTCTTGAGAGAGTGGGAGAGGTAGCTTACAGATTAGCATTACCCCCACAGATGTCTGGAATACACAATGTTTTTCATGTGTCTATGTTGAGGAAGTACCACCCAACCCTTCTCATGTCAAAGAGTATGACGAGATGGACATTCAAGAGGATATGAGCTATACTGAGGAATCCGTCCGGATTCTCGATAGAAAGGAGAAGGTACTGAGAACTAAGAGCATCCCATTAGTGAAAGTTTTGTGGAAACATCACTCAATGGAAGAGGCAACGTGGGAACTAGAGAATCTCATGAAAGAGAAATACCTCCATCTATTTGACTAGTTGAGTTGAATTTGGAGGACCAAATTCTTTTAAGGTGGGGAGGATGTGAGATCTGAGAATTTTAGATATATTTTAATGATGTAATAAGAACTTGAAGTGTAATTTATTGAGCTAAGTGAATTGTGGAAATTATATTTGGAGATTTATGTGTAAGTGTTTAACATAAGTGTGAAACTAAGAGGTCAGATCGATCTTGGGGTAGGAGAGATCGATCTGGTGAGTTAAAAATGACAAGGAAGGAGAAATTTAAGGAGCAGATCGATCTCTAATGGAAGAGGATTGATCTCCTTATGATTCTATTTGAGAGAAGATCGATCTCATGAGGAAGGGATCGATCTCCAAATGTTTCTGTTTGAGAGAAGATCGATCTCCTCAAGGAGCAGATCAATCTCCTCAAGGAGCAAATCGATCTCATAAAGCCATAAAGAGATTGATCTCACCCCTCGACAAATCGATCTCCTAGGCATAAAATTACACCAAATCATCCCCAAATTCAAATGCAGAAAGATCTCATCAAGAGCCAGATCGATCTCCTACCTTCAGTCTATATAAGGAACCCCTGCTTTCACCTGCAATTTCATTTTCTCTCTCTTTCAACCCCCATTTTCACCGAGCCCTAGTTTTCTCACTCATCCAAAGCACCCATTTCCATCCAAATCAGAGGCTGTGACAAGAAGGAAAGTTGTTCCTTATCAAAGGGAGAACAACATACTTGGAAATCGGAAGACGGATTGAATCGAGGCAAGAGATAAGCTCTCCACAAGTTTTGGGTAATTTCTAAACCTCAATCTTGATATTTGAGATGATTTTTTTGTGATAATGGCTGTTGGCATTGTGTTGAAATAGTTGAAAAATGATTAGGGATTGATGAAATTACAATGTAGTTGGAGTGATAGTGATATTTAGCAATTTTGGTAATTTTGGGAGTTTTGAGCTATAAATGGAAATTTAGAAAATGTGGTGAATTAGCATAGATATTAAGACATGGGAAATGTAGAATGTGGAGATGTTATGAGCTAGATTGTGGTTTGTGATAGAGTTATGAGAATTGAGAAATTAGAGGTGTTATGAGCAATTATGCTCGATTTTGAGAATTGAGGTTACTGTGATGATGAGTGTTGATGTTTTAACATCATTTGGACAGCTCAGAAGTTCCAGAGTGGTATACGAGACTAGTCCCTGATACGGGGGAAACAATTGCACTATACGAGGTGCAAAGAGGTAAGGGAAACTAAACCAATTGTGTATGTGATTTTGAACTATTATAGCATGATTTGCGATTTATAAAACAAGCATGTTTGTGTTGTGTTTTGATGAGAGTGCACATGATTTTTATAGCCGGTTGGAGCCCAATGTTTTTATGGGTTTATAATTAGGCTCTACGTTAAGGCGATCTTGAGATTTGACAAATGTGTGTGTGTTTTGCCGGTTGGGACTCGGTTTCAATATGTTTTGTGTTGAGTACAAAACGGTTTTAAATGAGTTTTATGAGAGAAAAACCACTATGAGTCCTACGTGAAGGCAAACCAGTCTTATGTGATAAAGACTTAGGTGTGTGATTTTGAGTACACACCGGGCACTGCTCGGTAGCATGTAAGTCCGATTCTTCTCCATTCTGGTAACGTGAGAAACCCCATTCTGTGGCTATGCCACGTATATTTGGTGGTCGTTGCCACGTGAGAAACCTCATTCTGTGGCTATGCCACGTATATTTGGTAGCCGTTGCCACGTGAGAAACCCCATTCTGTGGCTATGCCACATATATTTGGTGGTCGTTGCCACATGATAACCCTATTTGGTGGCCGTTGCCACTTGAGAATCTTAATTGGTGGCCGTTGCCACGTGAGATCCTCCATTCAGTGGCTATGCCACGTATATTTGGTGGTCGTTGCCTTGAAACCCTATCCTACGGCTGTGCCACGTGTGAATTTAAATCGGTGGCTATGCCACGTGTGTTTAGTGGTTGTGCCACGTGTGAATTTAAATCAGTGGCTATGCCACGTGTGTTTAGTGGCTGTGCCACGTGTGAATCTAAATCAGTGGCTGTGCCACGTATATTTGGTGGCCGTTACCACGTGAAACCCTATCCTATGGCTGTGCCACGTGTGAATTTAAATCAGTGGCTATGCCACATGTGTTTAGTGGCTGCGCCACGTGCATTATTATTACAGTGATTTTATCACGTTAATTGAGAAAGCCATTATCGCATTATTTTCACATGCTTGATTACTGCTCTATATTGAGCCTTTTTACTTCATGTTTTCACATGATTTGAGATATGAGAATGTCGTTTTGAGTACTTTCATGCCATGGTTTTCAAAAGAGTATAATGAGTTTCACATACAAATAAATATTTTGTGATGTGCATTTTGGTTTATGTAATGAGTCCCTTACCCCCTTACTGAGCGATTTAGAAGCTCACCCTGTTTTCTTTCCCCCCAGATTTCTTCAAGTGAAAAGGGTTTCCCTGCGACGTACGGAGTAATGGCTAGTGGAGGACTTGAGCTCTAGGCCATATATTGTATTTTGAGGTATCTTTTATCTTTTCATGTACCCAGACAATTATCGTAATTGCAGACACTTGATGTATAACATTGTATGGGATGTATTAGGATTAATTAACTTGAGATCAATTAATGTATATGATATATTTATATACTATCTAGTGATGAGATCATAAGGTATGATAAATATGATGATGCATGACACTGCACAAGAATGCACTCTTAATTGTGAATTGTCGAGCAAAAAGTTTTAAATTTGCCCGATTTTTCGCGTTTTCAGGGCGTGGTATCAACAGAGTGCAAGGACTAGGACTTGGTCCTGGGTTCGAGCACTCTGGAACGCGTCCTGGGTGAGCAAAATCTTGATGGTCCAGTGGGACCAAAAGATAACATTACGTAGCTATGGTGACGAGGCCTAGTCGGCCCAGGGGGCCAGTGGGCTCGCTTGCAGAGGCTAGGGGCTCTCACAATCGGCTTTCATCTCCAACAGATTCGCGGGGTCGTCTGATCTAAGGATTTGGGGTTGATTTTCCCAGGGCTGGTCGAAAAGTGGCTAGTCCGGCCTCTTCTCCCTCCAACGTCGCTACCCATTTCTTTCTTTCCTGATCGGCGTCTTTCCCACCGATTTGCACCTGGATAGGCATCTTTGATCGTCCCCTCTAGTCGATGGCGAGGCGTTCCCCCTTCCTCCGACCGTCGTTCGTCTCCCTATCCTTTATTTTCTCTCCTCTCTTTCGGTTTCTCTCTCTTTTCCCCATTTCTCTCACCGATCGCGCTCCTTCTCTGTCTACCAGTGCCAGTGAGGCTCGGTTGCCCCCTCTCGTCTGGGCTTCTCCTCGGTGGCTTCCGATCGGTGGAGGCAGAAGGGAGGCTAGGTCTCCCTCGGGTTGTCTTCTGCTTCTTTCATTTTTCATAGAATCGCGATTTCGCGATTCTATGTTTTTTATTTATTTATTTATTATTTTATTATTTTATTCATTAAAATATTATGAAAAATCCCAAAATATCATTAAAAATATTTTATTCATTAAATCCATAAATGAATTTATCTGTCTTATTTCGTCTTTTCGGTATATTTTTCTAATATTTTCGGAATAAATTTTCGATTTGAAAATTTCGATTAATTTCAATAAATTCATATCTTGATCAATTGGACTCAAAATTCAATATTTTCCTCGTTATTGATCAAGATTTCTCAATTCCATATTTTCAATGAAATTTTTCTTCTCGAATTTATACCGAATTTTGGTCTTTTGATCGTTTTACCCTTCAAGATGTTTTGGACCAAACCAACACAACTTCCCTTCACGAACTCTTTCTCATTTCGTCTTTTAAATCCTTATCTCCAATCCGAATGGTCTAAATCTCATTCATTTAATATATGACCATTTCAATCTTCGATTTGATCTTTTAAATGTATTCGAGAATTTTTATTCATTCCATTTGCATTTTTCATTCACGTACAACTCATCTTATGATTTAATTTACATCCAACCATGTTTACATCATATGAACCATAAGGAATTTTGATAAAAATTGAGTCTTACACAAGGAGTAGGAGAGAGTTCTTATTGTTACTCCTACTCCCAGGAAGAGAGCCACAGCAGAGGAGAAGGGAAAGCAAGCTGTTGGCTACGGTCAAGTGTATGCGATAGACCAGGGAACTTCATATGCTTCAACAAAAGTGATTAAAGGTACGATTCTGATTTTTTATCTTGAAGCATTAGCTTTATTTGATCCTGGTGCTACGCATTCATTCATATTGCCTTCATGTAAATCTAAATTGCTGAATTATGTGAAACCTACGTACTTGAATAAAACATTGCTAATTAGCACACCAATGAGTGTTAGCCAATTAGCCGAACAAATATGCAAGGGTTGTAAATTAAGAATAAGAGATAAAAGTATGACAATCGATCTTATTCAATTGAATATGACGCAACGGAGATGATTAGAGATTCTAAAGGACTATGATTGTCAAATATTGTACCACCTGGGTATGGCTAATGTAGTAGTTGAAGCTTTGAGCAGAAAGAGCCTCGGGATGGTATCATATATGATGGTTAGGGAACACAAGCTATTAGAACAGTTTATAAGCCTTACTATTGATGTGATCGCTTTTGATGTTGATAGTGATTATGTGATAGCTAGCCTGGGGTTAGAACTGGAGATGATTGATCGGATTCGCCAGGCTCAGCGTGATGATCAACAGTGCGTCGATATTATGCAGCAGATTCAGAGAGGGGCAGTAACTGAGTTCACAGTGAGTGATGATGGCATGCTGAGGTTCAGAGGCAGAATATGTGTTCCCCAGGACCCACACTTAATGAGATTGATATTGATAGAAGCTCACTCATCGCGATATACTTTACATCTGGAGAATAATAAGATGTATCAGAATCTTTGAAAAGTGTATTTGTGATCAGGAATGAAGAAAGACATCGCTGAGTATGTTACTAGATGTCTTATTTGTCAACAGGTTAAGATAGAGCATCAGAAGCTTGCGGAGTTATTACAGCCTCTACCTATACCAACATGGAAATGGGAGCACATCACCATGGATTTCATCATGGGTTTACCGAGGACCTAACAAAACCATGATGCTATTTGGGTGATTATGAATCGATTGACGAAGTCAGCTCACTTCCTAGCTATGAAGGCTACAGATACTTTGAGTGCATTAGGCGAATTTGTATGTATGGGAGATTGTAAGGCTACATGGTGTTCCAGTGAGTATTGTGTCTGAAAAGGACCCCGTTTCACTTCACACTTTTGGGAACATTTTCAAGAAGCCATGGGAACCCGATTGAGTTTCAGTACAGCTTTCCATCCTCACACTGATGATTATTCAGAGAGAATCATCCAGACTTTGAAGGATATGTTGAGAGCTTGTGTGATGGACTTTAGAGGCTCCTAGGATGACCATTTACCATTAGTCAAATTTACCTATAACAATAGTTATCACTCGAGTATTGGGATGGCACCGTATGAGGCATTATATACGCGTAGGTGTCGATCTCTAATTGGATGGGAAGAAGTGGGTGATCGAAAATTATTTGCTCCCGATTTAGTGAAGCAAGCCTCTAAGGATGTCCAGTTTACATATGAAAAGTTGAGAAAAACTCAGACTAAACAGAAGAACTATGCTGACACGAGGTGAAGGCCTTTGGAATTCACTGTAGGTGAATCATTATTTTTGAAAGTTTCCCCCTCCAAGCGTATTATGAGATTCAGGAAGAATGGTAAGTTGAGTCTTCACTACATTAGACCTTTTGAGATCTTAGATTGAGTAGGAGATAAGACTTATAGGTTGGCGCTACCACCTAAGTTAGTGAGTGTGCATAATGTCTTCCACATTTCGATACTTCGGAAGTATCATCCGGACCTGGCACATATGATTCAGTATGAGCCGTTGGAGCTTACAGAGGATATGTCATATGTAGAGAAGTTGATACAAATATTGGACAGAAAGGAGAAGGTCTTACAGTCTAAGACGATCTCTCGGGTTAAGGTTCTCAAGGTACCACACTTTAGAGAAAGCTACATAGGAATTGGAGAGCTTAATGCAAGAGAAGTATCCCGAGTTGTTCGAGGATTGACTTGGTTCTAATTTGGATGACCAAATTTCTTAAGGTGGAGAGGAATGTAAAACCCTCACTTTTGCATCCTACTACTTAGGATTCATTGTTGTAAACATCGATATATGTTATGGGAATCATAAGAAAGATGGTATTACAATTCAAAGTGCAAGTAAAAGTAGAAAAATGCTTTAAAAGCGTAAAAGTCCCAATTATGGGCTAAAGTGAGCTTAGGCTAAACCGAAGGGATGCCAGCCATTCCGATTGAAGATAAGAATTTAAACCATGAAAATATAGAGGGTTCATGAAGGAAAGTTGGTTTGGTTTTGTTTCGAGAATGGTGAAGCGGTGAAAATGCCAAAAAGGCCCCAAACGAGCTCAAAATCAACCGTTTGAGCTGTTTTTAAAGTTATCACCTCCCGAAAGAGACTAAAACGCAGAAATGGGAGTCTTAACTATGAGAAACCTCACTTTTAGGATTTTTGGAGAAAAGTCAATGTGGTCAATGGTCAAGGAAAGTCAAGTTAGCTTAGAAAATGTTGACTTTGACACAAGAGTTAACCATGGTTAAAAGGTAACCCACCCATGGTTAAAGTGTGGGAAAAGTTATTTTTTGGTTAAAACATTCAATTTTCAGCTCTTGTATATGGTAAATAAATTAAATTAAATTTTGATTAATTTAATATGGGCTGAAATTGAAGAAAGATTTTGGGCTAAGAAGTTAAATGGCTTAAGCCCATTAAGCCTTAAAACTAATGGGCCAAGTGTACAAGCTTAAATGGGCCTAACTTTAGGCCATCAATTTGGTTGAAATTTAAGACATAGAGTAGGCCCAATTACCTATGAAAATCCAGCCCAAAATCTGGTTTTGAAAGGCACAAATCGAGAAGCCCAACAGCTAAAAAGACTAAAGCCCAATTTCATTAAAGTTGAGCCCAAAACTATGTGAAGCCCAAACCAAGTACGAGGCCAACTTCAAGGGATGGTTTTTAAGAAAGGTTGGTTGATATTTAATGAAGCCCAAAACTATGAATTGCCCTTTTTATAAATTTAAATCAGATTGAGCATGAGATGATTTATACATGATGTTTTTACCATGTTTTATATGCCAGTGTACATGATTTTAATACATGATATATATGTATACTCACATGGCATAGTTTTACTTCCTCATGCTCCTACTATGAACGATTTATGCATAACACTATCAGCATATAGATAGAGTAGTTATCTACCATGCTTGCATTATTGCCTTACAGAGCGTGTGGTTGCTCATCCCTCTTCTATTTCCCCTACAGAGCGTGCATAGTAGCCCAATGAGGACTGAGGCGTGGTATTTTGGACTCCACTGCATCTCTATCACTTAGAGGTATATACACAGTGATTCTTTTTGTATATAAACAATGTAAAAGCACAGTATTCTTTTGAGTTGTAATTATGGGGGATGTAGATGTTAGTAAAACATGCTTTTGTATAAGTACAAGATTAAATGCAAATGTATGACATCGTTTTATTTAACTGAGAATGAATGAGATGTGGAGTTTATTATTGACTCACAGCCCAACAGTGTGTGGTGAGTTAGTTCACGACCGGGTAAGGTAATAGGAAAACGCGAAAATTTTTTAGTGATTTTCGATTAAAGAGAATGGAATTGGGTCGTGACATTAATAAAGTCCAAGGCGTAGGGTGGATGGACAAAGTCCATGGCGGAGGGTGGATGGACAGGGTTCATAGAGTACGTTGTACCGTGTGATTATCCATGGAGTACGTTGTACCGTGAGGTGATACATGAAGTACATTATACTGTGTTGAGTCTTTAGACTGATGAGAGAGTAGAGATGAACCGAAGGATTGGATTGACCCACCTCCCTAGGCACTAGACATCCTTGCACACCTAGCTAGTGATTGATTGGAGTCACTGACTATGTACATTTGTCCATGGGAAAATTGCCTATCCCTAACTAGTCTCAAAAGAAAGAAAAGAGAGATTGTAATTTGTGAAAGTTACAAAATCATGATTTAATTTATTAACAGTACAAAGATAGTAATGGTTTTGAAAATGAAAAGAGAAATAAATGTGATGATTGAAATGTGTTTAAAGGGAAATGAAAAAGCTTTCTATCGAATTAATGATAGTCGAATAAATTGTTATGGTTTATTAAATGCATTTGCTTTAAGATGATATTAAGCATGCATTATGAGCACATGGATAGTATGGTTATCTGCCTACTCTCATGTTTTCCTTACAGAACGTGTTAGCTCACTCCCTTTTTCTCCTCCTCTACAGATCACGTTTAGTAGAACATCTTGCGGTAGTCCCTGCTATTTCTTTTGTTATACAACTCACCTTACTGCGCAAAGGTATATCTATATACACATGTATCTTGTATTTGAAAGTTAAACCGCACAGTAATGTATGATGTAGAGTACTAGGGATGTAAAGGATGAGACATAATTATATAAATAGATGTACATAGTTTATGAGATGTACAGTTATATTTTACTCTTGAGACATGTAAGTGAATGGAATTGGATATCATCGACTCACAGCCCAGCCAAACCTTTGTGAATGAAATGGAAAATGTCAGTGATAATGGTCATGACAGATTTCTAATTGATATTATTGATAAGTTGACCATTTTATGAGCCTATTGATTGTTGTCCTTAATAGAGCATATGGAAACAGCCCTTAGTTCATTACTCTTTTATGGGCAGAGGGCTTGTCCGACACGGTCATGATAAGTTTCAGTTCTAGTTGATCACTAGGATTGGAGAGATCAGGTCTATGGCCATAGATAATACCCTAGTTTTGGGGGTAGAATCGACTCACCGATAGCTACCGTGGGAAAGACTTTACTTGGATGTAACAGTTTTGTATGTGCCTATATTGAAACTATTGATTTATTGAATCATTGATTTTGTATCGAGCAAGTGAACTCCTGTGTTATTATAATTGTTTGAAGTGATCAAGTCTGAAAGTATAATAAGGTATTTTAAAAATACCTTCGCCCCGAAAGACTCTATAACGTCTAGACTATGTCTAGCCTAAATGTGTAAAAGTGTTCTATGGGCCGTATATTGAACTTATAAATCATTTTCTTACAACTCTGTACAGCATGCATGCTTTACCCATACTAGTATTTATGAAATTGTTTTGGTTGATTCTGCTCTTGTATAATTGGCTTACTGAGCTTTCCCCTAAGCTCACCCTTTATTTCACCATGTCAGGTCAATAGTAGAATCTAGTGCTTCATCGATCTCAATATTCAGCATCAAAGTCTGTTAGGAACTCCTCACAATTTCTCCATTTAGTATACATTATTGTATAAATTGTTTTCTCAGACAACCTTATCTATGTACTAAGAGTTAGACGTGTATAAGTAAATTGGTGTATGATTGAGTTGGTATTTGAGTTGTACGAATGAAGTTATGAAATTAAGGGATTGAATGTTAAGGTTTCCAAAAGGAATCTTACCATTTTGTACCAAATGGATCAATCCCCTAAGTAAGAGGCTCACTCCCCTTATCTTAAAACTTGTTATCCGTAGCATTCTGTAACTTGAGGATCGATCCCTAAGGGGGAAGGATCGATCCCTTGATGTGATTACTATTCAGTTTTAGCTACTGACATGCAAATGATCGATCCCTTCTATCCCAAGACTGATCCTTGCATCATTATAGAATTTAGCATTTTGACTTGTTAAAGACTGATCCCCTAGCACCATGGGACTGATCCCTCTATGCCTTAACCTTGAAAATGGTACCAAAAAGGTTTTAATTGATATAGTTTTTCACCTAAGGTTGTAGTAGGTTTCCTAAAAGTGAAATACAATGTTGTGTGTATAATTAGACCATAGGATGGCACTTGAATGTGATGAGCACATATAGCTATGTTTTTGCTATTAGGTATTAGACATTCATGCCTTCTGGGTGTGACACAGCATTCACAAGGTAAGGCTTCTATAAAATAATGCCTCTAAAACTATTTCAAAGCTTGGCTGTGGGTATTTGAGTCAAGTCTTGTCATAACGAATAGCCTATATACTCTCAACATCATGGCTTCCTTAGCAATGAGCCTTTGATTACTGCTTTGTACATGTGAATCTTTAAAGCAAACAAAGGGCGCCAGTGTTTTCCCATTTGGATAGACACAAAATATGCTCGTTCATATTTTCTTATTGCAGACAGCTTTTCTTCAGTTGTAGAGTTCAATCTTTCAACTATTTCAAATATAATTTCAACAAATTCTTAGATGAAGTAAAATTGAAAAAAGGTACTGTTGGCTAAGCATTACAAATTACATCTTTGTAGATTCTCACTCACCTTCAAGCTCTTGATAACAAAGAAATTCTTGCATGCTTTACTGGATCTTTTCAAAAGAAGTTGTAGAAATGGAAGCAAGTTTCACATGTAAAAGATAAATACCTTAAAGAAATAGCTTATGATTGATATTATGATGCCCCAGTGGAAATGTAACAACCTAAACTTAGATATCAATGACCATATATGTTCGAAAATTTAATCAGATAAGATAGCATTTTTAATCATCAAGAAAATTAATATGGAAACTGAATCCATTGGAATTGATTGACTAGGGTTAGTAGTCTTCCATGTCTAAACTTTTTTTATAAGAGAAAAACCTTACTTATTGATGGGATATGAGAATGAGAATTACGTATTTTTATACTGGGGATCATAAGTTATTTATATCTATAGTATATTTTTTTTTATTTTGACAAAATAAAAAAAATGGGTCTCTATACATTACAAAGCTCATGCTAATTGAGATGCTCTAAAATTCATTAACTTTATATGATCACTTTTAAATGGACTAAACAAATTAGATAGCCCAATTAGATAGCCCGTAGTGTACAATTAATTGATATAAGTTGGCCCACTTAAAGAATTTCTCAACAATCTCCCACTTAGGCTACATATGTCACTTGACAATTGTACATTTAAAAATAACTTTATGAGCTCAATATTTTCTATCTTCTCAGAATAATATCTCTAAACAATTTGATCCATCAATTATATCAACATAGGATCAAAGCAATCTTTGTTACATATATTTCGTAACAAGGCCCATCAATGGTCACATTTATTAATATAATCAATGACATAGAATAAGTATGGATGTATAACATGAAAATTACATGTAACGTAATCTCTTAACATGTTTATTTCTAACTTGTCCTACTTTATAATTTAATTAATTAAGCAACATGCTTTCAAAATTTTATGCATAACTACAACTGAAATAATGTAACCTTACTTCAGAATTTTCAGTAATAATACTTAAGTATAATTAGAAAAAATATCTCAATAACAAATGAACATCAAGAAACAAACTCCCATTAAACATGTATATCATCAAGATGAACCACACACATATGAGCTACATGCTCATGAAAGACCTTAGGTGGTATACCCTTAGTAAGCAGATCTGCAATCATGGAGCTTCTATTGATATGTTCAATAGATATCTATAGATCTAAACTTTATCTTTAATTTATATATATATATATATATATATATATTAATCTAGCTCATGAAAATTATTTTTACTCCTCATAATTATTTATTCTTCAAGTTAAAATATTTTAATTAATTAAATTCACCTAAGTCTCTCATGTTAAAGTATACTTTAATTAATTATCCGCCAATAAGTGCATTTTCGATTCCAATTGTTTACTTCGCTATACATAATTAGAACCGAGTACAAGAAAACTCGTGGAGTTTACATTCTCCCTACCTTAGGAAATTTGGTCCCCAAATTTTGAAATTACATTCGTTCTCAAACAAATGTAGGTATTTCTCTCATATTAAGCTTTCTAATTCCCACGTGGCCTCCTCTAAGGTGTGATACTGCACTATGATATGTATGAACTATATTTCTAATCACCTTTAAAGAAAGTTTTGATCAATTTTAGATCAAAAATCATAAAACTGATTTGATCTGCATTCATTATGATGCATAACATGATTTTACGATTTTTGAGCTTGCCCTCGTTTCTACATTATTTTCAATCGCTATACATACCTTACTCGTATAAGCTCACACCCTTTTTTCCTTCCCTTCAGATTTCGTGCAGTGGCCCGAATATCTTTTGAAGTAGGGCATCAGAGGGTGTGTCTTCCACCTACCATTACCGCTCTTGTCTTGAGGTATATGCCTTCATAGTTCATTTCAGTTTATGCTTTTCGGACACCTTTAAATGCACAATTTACGTATCTTACAAGAAACTTAATATCAATATGCTTTGACTTTAGAGAACTTTTGTTGTTCTTAGAATATAACTCAGTGGCTTTATTATCACGATTAATCTTTAGTGGTCTCATAATAACATCGACAATGCATAGCTTAGTGATAAAATTTCACAACCATATTGTTTGGTTCGATGCCTCATGACAAGCTACAAATTTTGCCCCTATGGTGGAAGAAGCTATGAGTGATTGCTTTACACTTTTCCATGAGCCAACTTCTCTAGCCAACATGAAAACATAACCAGAAGTGGACTTTTTACTATCAAGGCAATAAGCAAAATCAAAGTCTGAATACCCAACGATCTCTAAATGATCTGACCTCCGATATGTGAGAATGTAATCTTTAGTTCTCTATAGATACTACATAAACCTTTTCATTGCTTTCCAATGATCTATTCTAAGGTTACTTAAATATCTACCAAGCATTTAAACTACATAGCAATATCCAGACGCATACAAACTTCATAGCAATATCCAGATGCTTACAAACTTAAGCATACATAAGACTCCCTACGACTGAAGCATAAGGAATCTTTTGTAACCCTTTCTTTTTAATCTAATTTCTTGGGCATTAAAGTAAATTGAATTTATCATATTTAGCAATGGTTGTATCTCCTAATGCACAATTCTTCATTTCATATTCGCTAAGCACCTCATTGATATATGCCTTTTGTGATAAGCTAAGTATATTATGAGATCTCGATGGATCTGTATGCCCGACACAAAAGTTGCATCCCTAAAATCTTTCATTTTAAAATTACTTTACAAAAATCTCTTAGTTTCATGCAATAAGCCTATATCGTTACTTGCTAATAGAATATCATCGACATAAAATACAAGAAGAATAAACTAAATCCCACTAATCTTATGATAAATACATTGATCAACAGTGATCTCCTTAAAATCAAATGAGGTAATCACTTGATCAAATTTCTTATACCATTGATGGGAAACTTGCTTGAAACCATAAATGAATTTCTTTAATTTGCATATCGGATGTTTCGATTCATCCAACACGAATTTTCTAGTTGCACTATGTAAATTGTTTCTTTAAAGTCACCATTGAGAAACGTTGTCTTTGCATCTATTTGATGTAACTTAAAAACATAATGAGCTACAAGTGCCATAATGATTCAAAAAGAGTCTTTCGATGAAACCAGAGAGAAAGTCTATAATCAATGTCTTCCTTTTAAGTATAACCTTTAGCAACTATACATGTTTTATATCTTTCAACATTTCCTTTTAAATCTCATTTGGATTTAAAAATCCATTACAACCAATCGGTTTTGCTTCTTTAGGCAATTCAACAAGATCTTAAACGCTATTATCTTCTATTGATTTCATCTCATCTTTCATGTCCTCTATCCATTTGTGAGAGTGAACAATTTGTTTGGCTTGACTAAAAGCTGTTGGATCATCTTCCAGTCTAATATCAAACTCATGTTCTTAAAGATACATGATATAATCATTTGGAATCCCTAATCTCCTATCCCTAGAGGACCTCCTTAACGACACTTCTAATTAAGGTTGCCGTTGCTCTTTCGAGTAAATAGAAGTAAGCTTTTCTATATAAGCAAGAGATAACCTAAGAACATCTTGATTATCCTGATTTGCATATTGAACAATGTTAGATATAATTGCCTAATCATTTTCAATTGCAACTGTAGGAACGGTAACATGTTCTTCTTTAAAGACAAGGTTCTTAGGTTTGGCAATCCTACCATATTCAACATCTTAATAAATTTAGCATTATCATTACCCATCTTGGAAAAGAATTTGTTATGCCCAAGAAACATGGGAATTTGGGCAAATTTTAACTTAATCTCTTATTCAACTTGTATTCTTATTCAGTGCCAAGTACTTAACCTTTTATTTTAATGAAAATTTGTCGACATAATGGCTTATTCATGAACTTACCTTCCTACAATATCTAAAATACAGTTTATAGTCCCGCAGCAGTTGCTTTTAATCACTTTTCATAATCAATAGTGATTTTTGTAACATTAAATTTCATTTCATTACCTTAGCACCTCAGATAGACATTTTATGATATCAACTGTAAGTTAACAACCTTACATACACACAAATATAGATTACATCCCAAAAGATCCTTTACATAAAAGTGTCTATGCTATAAAAGATGTCTGGTAGTAATAGCAAGAGTATACCATAACGTGTACCGGAGGTAGCCTGAGGAGAGTGTCGTATCCACCAGCCTACGTCTATTACACGACAAGTGAAGAAGGATCACTACAAATATTTTGTAAGAGTATAGAAGCGAAGTGAGCTTTTTGAAAAGCCCACCAAGAAATGCATTTAAAAACAGCCGTGATATCAAACATACGAAAAATGGAATCCTTTTAAAATATAATTTATACTTAAATAACTTTTTAATACTTTTGTACAAAATTTTGACAGAATAAACATATATCACATATCATAAAACTTATCATATTACTTTCGAAATCATACAAAATATCATGTAGACTAGGCAAAATTCATATAGCTAGCATGGGTCATGATCATACGAAGTAAACCTCTGAAGAGGGAAGTAAACGAACTGTAAACCCCTCAAATTTTCTTGTACTCAATTTTAACCATAAATAGTAAGATTATTTTATTGCAATTTATCAAGTACAAGAATTTAAAAATATATATGTGTTTACATGTGTGTAATAATTCCTTCAAATTATGTATATGGGTATGTAAATATAAACATATAGGTATGTAAATATATATATATATATATATATATCTATACATATAGAAATATATCTGCAAGTATGTACAATACATATATATACAAAATAGATATATATATATATATACCTCCATATATATATATATATATATATATATATATATATATATATATATATATATATACATGATAGAATAAATGGGTTGTTAGTGGAGAAGAAGCATGAAACATGAAAGCATAAAGAAATTTGAAGCAGGAATAGGAAAAAGTGTAATGTAATGCGCATATATATACATAAACTATACGATAAGCTAGTACATAGGTCTACTAGCAGCAGTGGAAGCCCGAAGGATAAAAATACATATACATATATATATATATATATATATATATGTATATGTATTTATGTATAGGAAAACTAAACTGTGAGATGAAAGAAATAAATATAAGAAATATACAGTACATATATAAAAGTAAATGGCAGCTGAGAATGATAGAGGGAGGTCTAAAACAAGGATGGGAAATTAAAGGATAAGTGGACAGAAGTCCACATAAAACTGCCAGGCTTCACCAGATTTGTGCTAGAGGCCGAAGCAGCAGGTAGAGAGATTGAAGAACTGAGAAATTTAATAGGCGGTGCATGAAGGAGTAGGTTGTGAGTGATTGAAACAAGGAAGGGTAAGTAGAAAACAAGAACAATACAGTATAAGCATTCTGAAGGTAAGGAGGAAGACAAGAAATAAAGCACCAATTGTGAGAGAGTTTGGCGAGAGTGAGAGAGCGAACAGAGAAGGACAAAAATGAAATGGCAAGAAACGAAAGACTGAAAGAGTACGGGGATTAGCGTGGCTGGAGTATTTGGCAAGTGAGGACGTAGGGGACCCTTAGACAGCCAATAAGCTACTGGAGATAGAACTATGGCAAGTGAGATTTAAGGCTTAAGGGGTTGTGCAGGTGTCAAAATCGTGTTTTCGATTTACGTATGTAGCTTGTACCTTATGATTCCTATGTGTACGAACATTATATTTACATAGTTGAATCATAGGAAGAGTATTTACTATCATGCAATCGACTATTAAAGAATAAAATGCATGTAAGCTATATAACAGCCAGAAAGTCAAGTTAAATTGGTTCCGAACAAGTGCAGGGGTAAAACGGTCAAATGATCGAAATTTGATATAAACTCGATGAGAAAATTTCATTAAAAATATGAAATTGAGAAATCTGGATCAATAACAAAGAAAATATTGAATTTCGAGTCCAATTGATCAATATATGAATTTATTTGATATTTTCAAAATTTTTACCTCGAAAAACGATCCCGAAAATAGTGAAAAAATATATCGAAAAGGTAAATTAGGTTGATAAATTCATTTACGGATTAAATAAATTTAATATGATTTTTTGAGATATTTTGGGATTCTTATTATTATTTTAATGGGATTTTTATTATTATTTTAATGATTAAAATAATAATTAAAATCTATTATAAAAAAATCAAAAATTTGAAAAACACGGGGAGAGAGAAAAAAGAAACGAAACCGACGGAAGCAAGCCGACCCGAGGAAGAGAGACCGACGAGCCACTACCGGCGTCGGACGAAGCACCCGACCATCGAAAAGGAAGCCCGGCACCGTGCGACCCACCAGCGGCAAGGACGCGCTCCACCGACGCCGGAATCCGACAGATCAAGGGAGAGGAGGCCGAGAGGGAGAAGAGGAACTTGACGCCCACCGGGGAGGATTTGGTCCCGATCGATGCTAGCCGAGTGTTCCTCAGCCCGAGACACGCCGAACGGCAGCAACGAGACACTGAGAACTAGCCGAACGACGCCGAAACGACCCAAGGAGCCCTGAACCGGTCGGCGGTTTAGTGAGGAAGCTTTTACGCTGAACCGGACCAGACCGGTTCAGCCAAGGAGAAAAAAGGAAAAAGAGAAAAAAAAAGAAGAAAAGAGAAAAAAGAAAAAGGGAAAAATTTTTAGGGATACACGGACTTCAGGTAAGTCGATACTAGGTCAAAAGTGACTGATTTGATTGCCGATAAATTTATTTAAATTATATTTAATAAAAAATTGACCCCGAATGAAATATAGAAAATTGTGCAGTTCGACAATAACTTCTAAACGTGAGCCCGATCGAACTTCGATTTACGCACCATCGCATAATCTCGAGTAAGTAAAGCTCATTTACGATAATTTATGTGATTATCGCATATTTAAGATCTATTTTACGAGTTACGGATTAAATTTCGCATTTAGTGAATTATATCCGAAATTTTGAATTAACTGTCATTAATAACATACGGGCTATCCAAAGAGTTTGGAATGAAGCCCAATGGGTAGTGATAGGCCCAATGAGCCAATAGACCATAATGAAGGGCAATAATACGTGGAAAACGAGCTTAAGACAGAGTTAGGCCCAATTAAGGTGTTTAAGGCCCAATAACTGTAAACGGGCCCATTTAAGTGAAATGAACTGTATTTGTAAGACCCGATATTTTCGAGTGCATTTAAAAATGCAAAAGGACTTAAATGGTATTCCCGAATACGTGCAAGGGCAAAATGATCAAAAGACCAAAATTCGGTATTAATCGGGACAAGAAATTTAATTAAAAATATGAGATTTAGAAATCTTGATCAATAACGAAGAAATAATTAAATTTCGGGTTAAATTGATCAAGATATGAATTTATTGGAATAAACCGGGATTTTCGCATCGAAAAATAATCCCGAAAATAATCGAAAAATATACCGGAAAGGTAAAACCGGACTGAGAAATTAATTTATGAATTAAATAGAAATTTTTTTATAATATTTTGGGATATTTTGTAATTTTAATAATATTTTAATGAATAAAATATTATTAAAAATAAATTATAAATAAATAAATGAAATTGTAAAAAAAAAAAAAAAAAAAAAAAAAAAAAGAAAAATGAAAAGTCTGAAACAGAAGAGAAAAGAAACAGAGGCGAAACGAAGCAAAAGACGCGAAGGCCGAACCCGAGGGGGAGGTTCGTCACCGGCGAACCACCGGCGACGCTGAGAGGCCAGCGAGGACCGGCGAACGTAGCCCAGCATCGGGCGAACCTCCAGCAGCCCAGACGCGCGGCGAGGTGGCCGGAAAACGTCGAAAACGGAGGAGAAGACCGCGGGGGAGAGAAGCCCGATTCGCCGGCGATGGGGCCGATTCGACCCAGGTCGAGGCCCGATTTGAGAAGCCCAGTCCATGGCGCGTTGAACGGTACCGGAATCATGCCGGGAACCGGCCGGACGGCGCCGGCACGACCAAAGGGAGATTGGACCGGCCGAACCGGACAGAACCGGCCGAACCGGACCAGACCGAACCGGCGGTCCGAACCGGGTTGAACCGGACCAGACCGGTTCAGCCAAAAAGAGAGGGAAAAAAAAGGAAGAAAAAGGGAAAAAGAAAAAGAGAAAAAATTGGGAAAAATTCCTGTGATGCAATCGAGCTTCGGGTAAGTCGGTAAGCGGTCAAATTGACCGATTTAATTTTTAGAATATTTAATTTGATAAATAATCGACTGAAAGTTTACCCGAAAATATATTTAATTGTGTAGCTCGACAATTGGCATCCACTGAGAGCTCGAGACAGCCTCGATTTGTGTACGATCATGGAATAACGGGTATGTAACCCTTATTTACGACAATTTTGCATCGTTATGCGTGATTGATATTTAACGCATAAATTATGGATTTAATTTTCGCATAAATGAATTAAATTCTGAAAATTGGATAAATTGTCGTAAATAATTCATAAGCTGTCTGAGAATTTAGAACGAGGCTAAATAAATTACTGATGGGCCCAATGAGCCCCATTGGCCTCGATAAAGTGTGGTAAAAGGGCTTAAGGTCGATTAAGGCCCATTAAGGTGCAATCGGGCCCAATATGGGAAAACAGGCCCAATGATTTAAATTAAGCCCAGAAAATTGTGAATACAATTAATTGTATTGTAATTGACCTGATGAATATGTATCCGCAGTGCCGGAGATTTGAATTGGATTCAGAGCAAATCGGACTGCGTGACGAGTCATCAGAGGAAAGGTCAGACTGTACAGATAAATGAGGTAAGGGAATTGTGTGAGTAGCTAGAGGTAGCTACGCATATTTTAATAGTTTTTCTGTACACTGAGTATGTATGTATACATGGATATTGTATAATGATCCTAAAAATGGTTTGAATGATTTTAAGGATCGAAATAGGTGAAATGTCTATTTTACCCCTATTGAGGGAAGTTCACCTAAGGATGGTGAAAGCATGACATGCATGAAATGCATGATTTAAGGATTTTTGATGATTAAGGAATTTTATTGGTTTTAATCAAAGCAAAGCGATAGATTGGCCAGAAATTGTTTAATTTCACAAAATAACACTACGTAGGTGTTATTAATAATTAAATGGAAATTTCTTTAGAAAACGGCCAACTATCAAGTTTATATGGAAACAGATAGTGCCGACACGTAGTTCGCACTATATCTGCGTTTGTGAATGTGCATAAATGTGCTTGAGCAATTGCTCGCACCGACTTATGTGACATCATATGCATGAAATGTGCTAGAGCATGGTGCTCGCACTGATTTTTAATATTGTGAAATGAGAGCTGCTGGAGCCTAGCTCGCACTCTGTTTTGACATGTTTTGACATGTTTTGATTTGTTTTGACGTGATATGCATAAAATGGTGCTGGAGCGATTGCTCGCACTAGTTTTAATGATTTGACATGCATGAGAGATGTTGGAGCTTAGCTCGCATCCTGTTTTGATTAAATTATGCATGAAGCCGTGTTGGAGTGTAACTCGCACGAGATTTGATTTAGTTATGCATAAAGCCGTGCTGGAGTATAACTCGCACGAGATTTGATTTACTTGAGCATTCATTTGTGCTGGAGCGTTGCTCGCACAAAGTTTTATATGGTTTTCATAATTCATTTGAATGCCGTACTGGAGTTTTTCTCGTACGAGGTTTTCACTGAATTTATATACATATCCGTACTAGAGCGTTGCTCGTACGTGGAATTTACATGAAATTATAATCAGTTTAAGTCGTACTGGAGCGCTGCTCGTACGCAGATTTCACTGATTTTTATGAAACCGTGCTAGAGCTTCCCTCGCACGAGATTTTCAGATATCATGAATATGCATGGAGCCGTGCTTGAGCTTCGCTCGCACAGGGATTTATATTACATGCATATAGCCGTGTTGGAGCCTCCTGTAGACTGTGTGTCACAGTGAGATGATATGCTCACACGTGCATTCTGAGACAGAGATGATATGGGTGGATAAGACCTATTACAGGCACCCCTGACTGATCTTGGGTTCACGGAGTACTTTGTACCGTGTATGTCACGCGGAGTACGCTGTACCGTGGGGATTGTTGGAGTGGAGTGGCATTAGCCACGAGGCAGCAAGCCTTGCCCTCGCAATCCTGGTGTTATGCTGTTCTGGCGGGTAGGACGACCCACCTCCCGTTTCAGGTGTGATACCCCGCACACTAGGTACCGTGTTGCCAGGGATCACTAGGATATGGCCATAGTCCTCGATGTTACTGTTAATTACCTGATTGTCTCACATGATATAACTTGTGGTCTGTTAGACCAGGGTAGACCCGAAGGAGGGGTCAGGCCCCCGATTTGATGATTTTATGATTTCATATGATTTTATGATATGTGACCCTGAAAGAAGGGTGGTTTTATAACTCAAGTTTTATAATGAAATATAACAAATTGTTTTATGAGTTTTGAGATGATTGACCCAGAGGGGTTATTTTATACTGCGTTTTAAATGAATTGATTTAAATGCAGTGGCATGATGTGTTTTCCATGCTTTCATTTGAAAACCTTGAATTGTCTACATGACATGAAAGACTGCATGATCTTGATTAAATTCATGCTTAATATGATTTAATGATGTCACATAAAATGCTTTGAATGCATGAGTTACATGATTTATATATGCACAAATAGTTTTGGATAAACTATGGCATTGAATATGCATGACTTTGTGCGTGTAATTTTAAATGAAAAGAAATGGATTTAAGGGCATGGCATTATGAGCATGTAGATAGTGGAGCTATCTACTTACTTGCATAATTGCCTTACTGAGCGTGTGGTTTGCTCACCCCCCTTATTTTCCCATCTTTTCAGAGCACTTGTAATAATTATTGAGCGGCTGAGGACTTGCATGCTTAATATCCGCTGCTTGCTGCTTCCCATCGAGAGACAGGTATACACATTTGTATGGTTTTGTATCTAAATATGTAATGCACAGTACTATAACTGGATATGATGTCGGGGATGTAGAGTCATGTAAATACCATTGGGTATGTGTTTATTTAAAGTCAAAAGGATAGTAGACTCTGATATATGGCTATGGGAATGAAATGTTAAATAGTGTGAGGTGACTAACATCGAATCATAGCCCAACTGTGTTGTAGGATGGTCACGACGAGAGAAAGGTAAGAATTAAATAATAAATGAAAAAGCGAAAAATTTACTCTGATTTTTAGGTAATTCGGGTCGTGACAGGTTTAATGGTATCAGAGCTGAGTTGGCCTGATATGAGTCGATGTTAGTGGTTAAGAAATTACATCCCCATGTACTGTGCATTGCTTAGATACAATTGTGTATATCGAGATGGAAGTGCAGCTAAGAATTTGGTTTTAAATGCAAGAATAGACTCATTGACTGATAGCCGCTATGGTTGAGAGGCGAGTACACGAGCTCAAGGCCGTTGAGGTAGGCCCATGAGTTGTACTGAGTCGCCACATGAGACTTGAGATGAGATTGACGTGGAGGCTGGTTGATCATGCCCCACAGAGTCCGATAGAGAGATCGGATAGAGTCTGACAAAGAGATCAGACAGTATTGAGATACGCTTCGCGAGGTTGGAGCGGAGTGTGGAGAATATTTTGCGAGCTAATTGCTCAGGGTATATATGATATATGAGGGCGAGTTAGAGCATTAATTGAAGTTCGCTCGACCCATTTGAAGAGTTAGACGTCCCGAATGGACATGAAAAATAATTCGAAATGTATTCCGGTGACAGAATATCCCGGATATTGTTTAAAAAAAAAAAAATTACAGATGATATTCATTACTCTGACCCAGAGGAACATGTGAAGCTCAGCTTATATTCCTGGGCAGATGTGACTCAGACACGATAAACAGTGAGAGTCGGAATGTATGAAAGTTCATAGAAGGACTCAGATTATCAATTAGAGTCCGATTAGCCCGTTAGATCGCTACCTACGACGAGGCAGTGCGCAGACTACCGTGTGTAAATAAGATTATAAATTGCGCGCCTCTGAGATTGAGAAAGGTAGTGAGGGTCGAAATTTAGACAAAAAGAGAATAGAGAATGACAAAGATGTCAGAACAAGAAAAGGTAATTGGTAAAAAGCTTAGAGCTGATAAATCACGGGGTAAGTTGATTGATAAACCCCAGTATATCTAATTTTAACACTATTGAGGGGTATTATGATTTGAGGACCGCAACCTGCTACGGAGCATTGTAAACAGTATAACAGAGTAGCAGTGTGAACAGTGTAAGATGTGTGGTAGTTATCACGAAAATAAGATGTTGGACGAGGGCGAGTGTATGCCTTGGACCAGGACACTACTGATATTTCATTGGATGTGGTGAAAGATACCACACTGGTTGTGAATAATGAAATAATTATTTTAATTGATCCTGGTGCTACGCATTTATTCATACCGCCTTCAGTTGCTTATAAGCGAGTGAAAAATGTGAAGCCTATACCTTTAAGCATGAAGAGGATGATAGTTAGTTGATTTTCACTAATTGAATATGGGTATAGGGATTGTAAGTTGAAAATAGGGGAGAAAATATCACTGAAAAGTGTATTGTAACTTGACAAGTAAGGAAAGAGTTTGTTACAAGTGATATATAAAAGGAGATATATTGGAATAAGAGACATATGCAAGGTAAGGATATCCTTGATATGCAAAGTAAATTGGATTAAGCGGTATGTAGTCAAGTCTGAGGGATAATAAAGGTATTTTAAAATACTTCCCTGCCTGAAGATTTGACAGCGTCTGGAAGCGCACGCATAATCTATAGATTGAATTCGACGGTCATAATATATACATTAAAATTTGGGTACCTTTGCTGGTACGATAAAGAAATAAAGAACTTAATTAATCATGAAAGTTTAAAAATTAAAATTTTATAAAATCCGTTACTATAAGGAAAAAGGAAATGACGCGGGTTAGTAGCTTGACCAGAAGCTATTTCAAAACGACTTTATACGTTTATGCGTACATAGGTCAAGGATATTGGTGATTGAATAATGAGTGGAACTCAACTATGATATGGTATTTAAAGCTTACCTGGACCGATTGGTTATCGTTTTTAATGATGATATTATGATGTATTCGAAGTCCAGGGATGAGTATGAGTCGCAACAGGAAACTGTCTTACAGACGAGGTGTTGAGAGTTTCTTGAAATGGGCTGCTCAGTTGAGATGTCTCGTTTGGAAAAAGATTTCATACGAGTAGTATGATAAGTATGAAAATGGCTTCAATGAGTTCTGGTATATTGGAGTAATGAACTGACCACCGTAAGTATTCTCACTATAACAAACAGCTCAAGAGGTTTCAGTGTGTATGGATACCTCCAAATAAGGATTGGGCTGTGTATTGATGTAAAATGGGAAGATAGTCGTTTATGGATCTAATTAGTTCAAGGACCATGAGAGAAACTATCCGATCCATGATTTAGAGTTGGCAGCCGTAATGATTACACTGAAAGTATGGCGCCACCACTTATACGGTAAGAAATTTCGAGTATGCACTGATCGTAAAAGCCCCAAGTATCTGTTTTAACAGAAAGAGTAGAATATGAGATAACCAAGAGGGTTAGAGCTTCTAAGGATTATGAGTGTGAACATTGTACCACCCAGGAAAGGCTAATGTAATGGCTGATGCTTTGAGCAGAAAGAGCCTCGGGATGGTATTACATGTGATGGTCAGGGAGCGTGAGCTGCTAGAGCAGTTGTGAACCTCAGTAGTGATGTGATCCCTTCTGATGATGACGGTGATTTTATGACAGCTAGCCTGAGGATAGAACCGGATTTGTGTGACCGGATTTGCCAGGCTTAGCGTGATAATCGGCATGGTGTCGATAGTGTGAATTAGATTCAGAAGGGTGTAGTGACAGAGTTCACAGTGTATGATGATGACTTACAGAGGTTCAGAGAAAGTATAAGTGCTCCCCATGACCACAGTAGATGAGATAGTAGTATTGTCAGAAGCTCACTCTTCGAGATATACAGTGTATCCGAGAAATAATAAATATATCGAGATCTCTGAAAATGGTATTGGTGGTCAGGTTTGAAAAGTGATATTGTAGAGATTGTATAGCAAGTGTCTCGTATGTCAGCAGAGTAAGGTAGAGTAAAAGAAGTTGCAGGGTTATTGCAGCCTCTACCTATATTGACACGAAAATGGGAACGAGTTACCATGGATATCGTGATGGGTTATAGAGGACCCTAATGGATCACGAGGCTATCTGGGTGATAGTCAATAGATTGATTTAGTCTACCCACCTTCTGGTTATGAAAATCCCTAGATACTCTAAGTGTATAGGCGGATTTATGTGTGTGGAATATTGTGAAACATTGTGTAGCGTTCCAGTGAGCATGGTATCAGATAGGGATTCCCGCTTCACTTCCCACTTCTGGGAATATGTTCTTGGAAGCTATGGGACCCTGATTGCGTGTTAGCACAGCTTCCACCCTCAGACAGATAGTCAGTCAGAGAGGACTGTACAGGTTCTGGAGGATGTGATGAGAGCGTGTGCCATTGATTTTATGAGCTCCTGGAATGATCAGTTGCTACTAATCAAATTCGCTAGTGATGACAGTTGTCACTTGAGTATCGGGATGAGATTATATGTGGCATTGTATGACAGTAGGGAGTTGTTCCCTGACTTGGATAAGAGAAGTGGGTGACAAATAGAGAATTGTTCCCGAATTAGTAAGACAAACCTCTGAGTATGTTCAGTTGATTTGAGAGAGATTAAGAACACCTCAGAGCAGATAGAAAAGACTATGCTGACAAGAGACAGGAAATCATTGGAATTCACCGAGGGTGAATCATTATGTTGGCAGTTACTTGTCTTAAGGACGTAACAAGATTCGGATAGAGATATTGGACAAAGTGGGAGGTAAGACCTGTAGGTTGGCGTTACCACTTGAATAAACAGGCATCCACTATGTGTCCTATCTTATGATGTTTCGAAAATATTATCCGAACCCGATATATGTAATCGGATATGAGCTTCAACGGTTTAGCTCAATGAAAGTATAACATATGATTGGAAATCGATTCGGGTATTAGACGGAAGGAGAAAGTGTTGAGGTTTAAGATAATCTCCCTAGTTAAGTATGATGGTAGTATTACACTCCGGAGAAGGTCACTTGAGGATGACAGTATATGATGCGATAGACATACCCGGAGTTGTTATGGACTCATATTACTTGGTTCTAATTTGGAGGACCAAATTTCTTAAGTGGGGGAGATTGTAAGACCCGATATTTTCGAGTGCATTTAAAAATGCAAAAGGACTTAAATGGTATTCCCGAATACGTGCAAGGGCAAAATGGTCAAAAGACCAAAATTCGGTATTAATCGGGACAAGAAATTTAATTAAAAATATGAGATTTAGAAATCTTGATCAATAACGAAGAAATAATTAAATTTCGGGTTAAATTGATCAAGATATGAATTTATTGGAATAAACCGGGATTTTCGCATCGAAAAATAATCCCGAAAATAATCGAAAAATATACCGGAAAGGTAAAACCGGACTGAGAAATTAATTTATGAATTAAATAGAAATTTTTTTATAATATTTTGGGATATTTTGTAATTTTAATAATATTTTAATGAATAAAATATTATTAAAAATAAATTATAAATAAATAAATGAAATTGTAAAAAAAAAAAAAAAAAAAAAAAGAAAAATGAAATGTCTGAAACAGAAGAGAAAAGAAACAGAGGCGAAACGAAGCAAAAGACGCGAAGGCCGAACCCGAGGGGGAGGTTCGTCACCGGCGAACCACCGGCGACGCTGAGAGGCCAGCGAGGACCGGCGAACGTAGCCCAGCATCGGGCGAACCTCCAGCAGCCCAGACGCGCGGCGAGGTGGCCGGAAAACGTCGAAAACGGAGGAGAAGACCGCGGGGGAGAGAAGCCCGATTCGCCGGCGATGGGGCCGATTCGACCCAGGTCGAGGCCCGATTTGAGAAGCCCAGTCCATGGCGCGTTGAACGGTACCGGAATCATGCCGGGAACCGGCCGGACGGCGCCGGCACGACCAAAGGGAGATTGGACCGGCCGAACCGGACAGAACCGGCCGAACCGGACCAGACCGAACCGGCGGTCCGAACCGGGTTGAACCGGACCGGACCGGTTCAGCCAAAAAGAGAGGGAAAAAAAAGGAAGAAAAAGGGAAAAAGAAAAAGAGAAAAAATTGGGAAAAATTCCTGTGATGCAATCGAGCTTCGGGTAAGTCGGTAAGCGGTCAAATTGACCGATTTAATTTTTAGAATATTTAATTTGATAAATAATCGACTGAAAGTTTACCCGAAAATATATTTAATTGTGTAGCTCGACAATTGGCATCCACTGAGAGCTCGAGACAGCCTCGATTTGTGTACGATCATGGAATAACGGGTATGTAACCCTTATTTACGACAATTTTACATCGTTATGCGTGATTGATATTTAACGCATAAATTATGGATTTAATTTTCGCATAAATGAATTAAATTCTGAAAATTGGATAAATTGTCGTAAATAATTCATAAGCTGTCTGAGAATTTAGAACGAGGCTAAATAAATTACTGATGGGCCCAATGAGCCCCATTGGCCTCGATAAAGTGTGGTAAAAGGGCTTAAGGTCGATTAAGGCCCATTAAGGTGCAATCGGGCCCAATATGGGAAAACAGGCCCAATGATTTAAATTAAGCCCAGAAAATTGTGAATACAATTAATTGTATTGTAATTGACCTGATGAATATGTATCCGCAGTGCCGGAGATTTGAATTGGATTCAGAGCAAATCGGACTGCGTGACGAGTCATCAGAGGAAAGGTCAGACTGTACAGATAAATGAGGTAAGGGAATTGTGTGAGTAGCTAGAGGTAGCTACGCATATTTTAATAGTTTTTCTGTACACTGAGTATGTATGTATACATGGATATTGTATAATGATCCTAAAAATGGTTTGAATGATTTTAAGGATCGAAATAGGTGAAATGTCTATTTTACCCCTATTGAGGGAAGTTCACCTAAGGATGGTGAAAGCATGACATGCATGAAATGCATGATTTAAGGATTTTTGATGATTAAGGAATTTTATTGGTTTTAATCAAAGCAAAGCGATAGATTGGCCAGAAATTGTTTAATTTCACAAAATAACACTACGTAGGTGTTATTAATAATTAAATGGAAATTTCTTTAGAAAACGGCCAACTATCAAGTTTATATGGAAACAGATAGTGCCGACACGTAGTTCGCACTATATCTGCGTTTGTGAATGTGCATAAATGTGCTTGAGCAATTGCTCGCACCGACTTATGTGACATCATATGCATGAAATGTGCTAGAGCATGGTGCTCGCACTGATTTTTAATATTGTGAAATGAGAGCTGCTGGAGCCTAGCTCGCACTCTGTTTTGACATGTTTTGACATGTTTTGATTTGTTTTGACGTGATATGCATAAAATGGTGCTGGAGCGATTGCTCGCACTAGTTTTAATGATTTGACATGCATGAGAGATGTTGGAGCTTAGCTCGCATCCTGTTTTGATTAAATTATGCATGAAGCCGTGTTGGAGTGTAACTCGCACGAGATTTGATTTAGTTATGCATAAAGCCGTGCTGGAGTATAACTCGCACGAGATTTGATTTACTTGAGCATTCATTTGTGCTGGAGCGTTGCTCGCACAAAGTTTTATATGGTTTTCATAATTCATTTGAATGCCGTACTGGAGTTTTTCTCGTACGAGGTTTTCACTGAATTTATATACATATCCGTACTAGAGCGTTGCTCGTACGTGGAATTTACATGAAATTATAATCAGTTTAAGTCGTACTGGAGCGCTGCTCGTACGCAGATTTCACTGATTTTTATGAAACCGTGCTAGAGCTTCCCTCGCACGAGATTTTCAGATATCATGAATATGCATGGAGCCGTGCTTGAGCTTCGCTCGCACAGGGATTTATATTACATGCATATAGCCGTGTTGGAGCCTCCTGTAGACTGTGTGTCACAGTGAGATGATATGCTCACACGTGCATTCTGAGACAGAGATGATATGGGTGGATAAGACCTATTACAGGCACCCCTGACTGAGCTTGGGTTCACGGAGTACTTTGTACCGTGTATGTCACGCGGAGTACGCTGTACCGTGGGGATTGTTGGAGTGGAGTGGCATTAGCCACGAGGCAGCAAGCCTTGCCCTCGCAATCCTGGTGTTATGCTGTTCTGGCGGGTAGGACGACCCACCTCCCGTTTCAGGTGTGATACCCCGCACACTAGGTACCGTGTTGCCAGGGATCACTAGGATATGGCCATAGTCCTCGATGTTACTGTTAATTACCTGATTGTCTCACATGATATAACTTGTGGTCTGTTAGACCAGGGTAGACCCGAAGGAGGGGTCAGGCCCCCGATTTGATGATTTTATGATTTCATATGATTTTATGATATGTGACCCTGAAAGAAGGGTGGTTTTATAACTCAAGTTTTATAATGAAATATAACAAATTGTTTTATGAGTTTTGAGATGATTGACCCAGAGGGGTTATTTTATACTGCGTTTTAAATGAATTGATTTAAATGCAGTGGCATGATGTGTTTTCCATGCTTTCATTTGAAAACCTTGAATTGTCTACATGACATGAAAGACTGCATGATCTTGATTAAATTCATGCTTAATATGATTTAATGATGTCACATAAAATGCTTTGAATGCATGAGTTACATGATTTATATATGCACAAATAGTTTTGGATAAACTATGGCATTGAATATGCATGACTTTGTGCGTGTAATTTTAAATGAAAAGAAATGGATTTAAGGGCATGGCATTATGAGCATGTAGATAGTGGAGCTATCTACTTACTTGCATAATTGCCTTACTGAGCGTGTGGTTTGCTCACCCCCCTTATTTTCCCATCTTTTCAGAGCACTTGTAATAATTATTGAGCGGCTGAGGACTTGCATGCTTAATATCCGCTGCTTGCTGCTTCCCATCGAGAGACAGGTATACACATTTGTATGGTTTTGTATCTAAATATGTAATGCACAGTACTATAACTGGATATGATGTCGGGGATGTAGAGTCATGTAAATACCATTGGGTATGTGTTTATTTAAAGTCAAAAGGATAGTAGACTCTGATATATGGCTATGGGAATGAAATGTTAAATAGTGTGAGGTGACTAACATCGAATCATAGCCCAACTGTGTTGTAGGATGGTCACGACGAGAGAAAGGTAAGAATTAAATAATAAATGAAAAAGCGAAAAATTTACTCTGATTTTTAGGTAATTCGGGTCGTGACAGTATTAAATGTGTAATACAGTAGGTAAATTATAATTAACCCTGTGAATGGTTAAATGCAGCTCGAGAGTCGTATTAAGAGTTGACCGGATTGTGAGATTAGAGTAGCACAGAGGAAGAGAGGTCACTTGACGTGATCCGTGGTAAGGGACTCTTGCAAGTAGTTATAGATATCTGTACATGTTTTTGTCTGCTTTTACATTCACTAAAATTGTTTGAGGGTCAGAGAGAATCAATAATATTATAGGGACCCTATATGGGTAAATTACGATTTTACCCTTAGTTAGGCAAAAAACGTCAAATTTTGGAAAAAGTTCTAAAAAGCATGGAAATAATGTTTTGAGTGGTTTTCACTGCTGTATAGCAGAAGAGTAGGTGGATGGGCTAATGTTTTGAGGTCGATGTAAACTAAGCACACTTTATAGTTGACAAGCACTTGAAGGTATGTTCCGCAAGTGCACGAATCGTTCAAGTAATAATGGGATTTGAGTCCCAAAATTATCGTCCCACAGAGAAGTTGACTAGTCTAATTAATTATCGGTTAATTTTACCCTAAGTATATTCTAGCAAATTATGAAATTAAAGTTGGTGATCTACTAAGGCTAATTAAAAATTACTGAAAGCAACTAAATAAAATAAAACCGAGCTAAAAATACTTACAATGTTCCAAGCAATCAACCTACAAAAGAAAATTAAAATAGTTAAAATTAATTAACGCAATAAAATTGCAAGTAAGAAAATAAAGCAATAAAATTAATTAAACTAAAATTGAACTATCCTAGAATAAAATATGTACATAATTAAACTAATTAATAAAAATGCAATTTAATTAAGAGACTAACTACAAATTTAAAAGACTAAAATATTAAATCTATATTAATCCTAATTATCACTAATTACTAACTTAACAATTAACTAAGGCATGAAAAATAATCTTTGGAATTTTAATTAAAACTTAAAATGCATAAAATGAGTTTATCTAAATTAATTTTAAGCACAACCCCTAATACTAGAATAAAAATTAATTAATAATTTAACTAAATCTAAGTTAAACTAATGAAACCGAGAAAATATACTAACATGCAATTGAGAAATCAACTAACTAAACTAACTAATAAACTTGAATTTACTCTATCTACAAATGCATGCAAAATGCATTAAACAACTACAATGATCAAGCCAAACGTGGCCTTAGACAATTACAAATCCAAGTGGTCCCGATTGTCTGCTACTATTCATTTATCTTCTTCACTTTTCGGTTCCAGGTATGCTCTCAGGTTGTTGTCTCCAGGTGCTACAGGTGTCATGCACTCTCGGTTCTGGCCACTTCTGCTCCAGGTACTGCTCTTGCTGCACATTCATCGGACTGCCTAACTCACCGTAACAACGCACACAACTCTGCCAGATAGCAGGCACGTCATTCTCCGCTGCTCTGTTCTGCATTGCCCTACTTCATTTCATGCATAGCAACAGGACATCAGCTGCTGTGCACGTCCAGCAGCAGCTACACACCAGTTTGGTTCACGACACCTGTAGCTTGCTATGCCCCGCAGCTAAGCACCCTCCAGTATCAATGGCTTTCTCCTCCAAGCATGCACGCACATTCAGTAACTGCCCACTTCAAGTCTGTAACATGTGTTACTCAGCCCTTGATCACCATGCATCAGCTATAGCTAGCATTCATCAGCAGCTCGGCATAAGTGAAAGCCCAAAGCAATGACAGCTTTCAACAGTAAATACCAGAATATTAAGACAAAAAGCAGAAAAGAAATGCTTAAAAGATAATGAACAGTAGAATAGACTAGAAACAGGGGAGAACAGAGAAGGAAATATGATCTCGGACAGTACACTATTGCTAAGCTTTGCACAAAGTAGCAACTAAAATACCATCTTCACCATCTTCTAGCAATCAAAATGAGACAAACAAAGACAAATAAACTACTGAAATGAGCTATTGCAAAACAAGTTAAAAATAAACTAAGGGCTGTTATGTAGTAACTGAAATTATATATATTATAAAATGCAGACAAGAAAAGTCCTAATATACTGCAGCAAATGGAAATAAATCATAGAACAGAAATGACCCTGCAATAGTGTGTATTCATCTTAACGCAGAATGAACCATGTAAAATCAATATCTAAAAATTAAACTGAAAATAACAGTCATCCGCAAAACAGAGAAGTGGTGAAGCTACAGTGGCCTTGGGTTACTTTAGTTTCTACTGCCATCATGGTTCCACTGAGCTTTTGATGTAGAAAAAATGTTTAACATTAAATCCACATCAAAGCATTAGAACATCTATGGCAGTAATAAAAGAGCTTTGTCACCCGAATGAACAAAAATGAAAAACAAACATGGAACCTTAGTAATAAACCAACCGAAAACTATCAACAATAGGAGAAAATAAAGATTTTCATGAAAACCTGAAAATAAAGAACTAGAATTTAACAAAACTAAGAAGAAGAGAAATAGAAACGGTAACTATTCATTAATGTAAAAATAACAAAGACTAGAAATACGAAAACTTTTCATGAAAAGTAAGGAGATTGCTATGAATATTGACTTAAAAAATGGCTGCTAATGGAAAAGAAGGCGATAAAAACAAGGAAAATAAATCCTAAAATTAACCCTAAAACTATTCTACCCTAGATTACACACTTTTTCAATTGCCATCATGTTCTATTTATACACAAACATAGGGGTACAATGGTAAATTTTCATCTTAGATGAGTTGGCGTTGTTTGGCCACTTGTCTTCATTTGATTCGCTGCAGAACAGATATTTCCACGTCACATGTTGGTTTGTCCAGTTGGCTGTGTGATGTGGCCCAACGTGTGTCTTCCAGAATGTTCACGCGGTGTCCGTCAATCTTATCGTTTCAGAGTAAATAAAAATTAGACACCTGGTATCACGTGTGTCCAGACGGCTAGTGACTTGGTCTACAAATTGGAAGTAGTCTAGTCTTTTGTAGCCCATTTTCAGCCTAATTTCGACTAAGTTTTCATCAGGATTTAATTTACCTACACATTAAAGAATTTTAATTAAATAAAGGGGATTATTAATAAAATAATATGGGGATTAAATAAATAATTAGGAATTTAAGCACAAATAATTCTATTAAAAATAGAATTATCAATAGTGCAAATTTTAATGATTTGAAACATCCTTAGTTTTAAAGAGCCATCTACTGAATTATGTGGAAACAATCGTGCTGGAGCATAGCTCGCACTTGATTTCAGATGTTTTGTACATACATTAGTGCTGGAGGTTTACTCGCACTACATTTACTTGACATGCATGATAGAGTACTGGAGCATTGCTCGTACTCTGTTTTATGCGATTTGTGCATGATAGAGTTTTGGAGCGATTAGCTCGTACTCGAGTTTTACATGAGATGCATGACAGAGTGCTAGAGCGTTGCTCGTACTCGATTCTTCATGATTTGTACATGACATAGTACTTGAGCAATTTGCACGTACTTGATTTGTAATGAGAACTATGCATGACCTAGTGCTAGAGATTTACTCGCACTAGTGTTGATATTTTGACATGCATATACAGTATTTTGAGGCAGAGCGTTGACTGTGAGTCACACTCAAGATGCGCACTATAGTTTTACGTGATATATAGACATGTTAGAAAAATCGTGACGATTTTCTCGTGTAGACTGTCACACTGTAGATGTTCACACGTGGATTTAGAGACGTGGCACTGATTATTCCATGGTATGAGAGGCTAAAACTTGTGGCAAGTGCCCCAACCATGATGTAGGGTCCACGGATGTACATTGTACCGTACGTGTGGCATGGAGTACACTGTACCGTGTTTTGTTGTGGAGTTATGGAGGAGAGTTGTTGATAGTTGGTGGTTGTGATGGACTAACCCCCCTCCCGTTACAGCAGTGATAACCCACACACCGAGTACTGTGTTGCCTGAGATTTCACCATGTTAGGATATGGCCATAGTCCGGAGAGATTGCATTTGGCCACTGAGTCTCGCATGATAAATCACATGTGTTTTATGATACGGGTAGACCTGAGGGATGGACTGAAACCCGATTTGTTTGTGTTGTGATGAAAAATGCCATATTTACTGTGTTTTGAATGTAAATGGCATATTTTATATAAAGGCATTCTTAAATGATTAAATATCCACTGTTTTGCATGAATGCCTTTGATTGATAAACCAACATGTGTTTAGTACATGGGATTTAAATTTGTACTATATTATATATATTTTAAACATGCTTTTAAATTGAGAGAAGGAAAGGCAAAGCACTATTTTCAGTAGATAGTATGGATGTCTACTTGCTTGCTTGATTTCCTTACTGAGCGTGTTGATAGCTCATCCCTTTCATTTCCCCCTCTCTACAGATCATCGTCAGTAGATCGAGTCGGCTATGGTATTGCATTCCTTTTGACCGCTGCCACTCACCATCTAGCGAAAGGTATACCCATGCGCACTCTTTTGTATCTGAACAATGTATACACACAGTGATGTACACGTTTTAATATTGGGGATGTAATTATATTAAGTATATGAATTTACTTATGAGAAAGTGTACGTACAGTCGATAAATATTTAGAATGACATGTATATATGTGTGGATGAGGAGACTAATGCCTAATCACAGCCCAACTGTTGAGGAGAGAAAGGTAAGTAAAAAGTGAAAAAATTTGTTATAGTTTTTGGGAAGTCGCGCGTGAGAGGAGGGCGTGACAGAGTGGTATCAGAGCGTTGGTTGGTCTGATGTGACTAGGTATTAGTAATTAGGAAAATGTACTTCCCCATATTACTGTGTTTTATTCAGTTACAATTGTGTATACAAGATAGGAACTGGGCAAATTTATGGTTGTGAATGTAGGAATCTAGCCTTTATGGAAATTACCCGCCGTGGTAAAGTGGCGAGAGGTGGGCTAGAGGCCGTAGAGGTAGGCCAGCTAGCCAGGGTGAGTCTTTGACTGCCCATACACCACTAGGTACTACTGAGGTACCAGAGACTATTGAGGCATGCTTCACGAGGATAGAGCGTAGCTTGGAGGCGATAGTAGGGCTATTGGCACAGATTCTGCCAGGTAGGCAGAGACAGGATGCAAAGACTGCGACTGGGGAGGCAGTTACACCTGATACACCGACACAGCTTGTATGGATGCCACAGACTACTGATACTCCTTCACCCCCACCAGTTCAAGGTAGTAGTGGATTAGGATATAGGTGTGATCTTGATCGATTGCGACAGTTCCAGAAGCTTGGACCTCCATCTTTTCGAGGGGTTAAGGACCCAGCCAGTGTTGAGGAGTGGATTGGCGAGATGGAGAAGTTTTACAACTTTTTTGATTGTACGACTTCAGAGAGAGTCACATTTGATGCGTTCTTACCGAAGGGAACAGAAGAGCATTGGTGGAAGTCCACCAAGCTGATATTGAGAGCCTGACACACAAAGATTAGTTGGGAGATGTTTCTAGAGGCCTTTAGGAGGCAGTTTGTTCTTGATACTGTGCAGCATAGACTGCAGCCAAGTTTTTGGGACTGAGCCAAGTGAGTCTCTCAGTGGATGAGTATGAGACTAGATTGTTGGCCTTGGGGAGGTATGATCCTAATACCATGTACAACGAGACCAGGAAGGTCTGTAGATTTGTTGATGGATTGAGACTGGTGTTACGGTCTAGATTGGTACCACTGGACATTGGTACGTATGATGAGGCAGTACGCAAGGCATAGCTTTGTGAGCAAGACTACGAGAGGAATGCCTTTGAGTTTGAAAAGTTTAGTCAGAGTCGAGATAGAGAGAGGAAGAGGCCAACTAGAGATAGGGGTTTCAGTTATCGAGGAGGCAGGAGACTCTTCGGTAAGGGACCACGGATAGTGGAGGTGTGAGAGTGACAAGTTAGACCTCCTATATACCCGACCATAGCTTCGGTGAAGGGTATTATGATTGGAGGATCGAGGCCTACTACAGATCAGTGCAGCTGATATGGTAGACATCATGGCGGTAGACCTTGTTTGTTGAGCCCTATTGTGTGTTTTCGATGTGGGAAATAAGGGCATATTGCTAGAGATTGCCTAGAGATATTTATGACTGCCCCACAAAAGGGCAGGGAGCCTGATAGAGCTCCAGCTGGTACGTCAGCTCAGAGAGGGAGAACGACAGTAGAGGAGAAGGGGAAGCAAGTGATGGGTCGAGGGCGAGTACATGCCTTGGACCAGGACACAGCTGATGCTTCTACAGATGTGATTCGAGGTAACATCCTGATTTATGACTTAGAAGCATATGTTTTAATTGATCTTGGTGCCACGCATTCATTAGTATCACCTTCATTTGCATGTAAGTTAGCAAAGCATATAGAGCGTACTCCCTTAAAGATGATGATGTTGATTAGTACGCCTATGGATTCCAGTCAGCTAGTTGTCTATGTGTATAATGATTACAAGTTAAGAGTAGGGGAAAAGGATATGACAGCCAATCTAATATTATTCAGTATGAGTGACTTTGATGTAATGATTGGCTATCTGTAAACCATGCTATTTTAGATTGTTACGCTAAGATAGTTATGTTTCCTAACCCTACAAAAGTTGTTGTAAAGTTTAATGGAAAGAAATGAAAGTAATAGATATGTTATTAATAAATAAAATATTATGGTGACGTAGAAATCAATATCTTAAAGGTTTCATTGCATACGTGGTGGATATGAATAAGGTACATTCGGAGTTGGTAGATATTTTTATGGTCAGTGAGTACCCAGATGTTTTCTCGGATGAGTTGCTAGGGCTACCACCAGACAGAGAGACGGAGTTCTGTATAGATTTGGTGCCTGGTACTGAGCCTATTTCGAGAGCAACGTATCGCATGGCCTTAGTTGAGCTGGAGGAGCTCAAGAGATAGTTGCAGGAGTTGTTGGATAGGGGTTTCATCAGGCCGAGTGTTTCATTATAGAGAACACCGATTTTGTCATGAGGAAGAAGGATGGGAGCCTCCGATTGTGTATAGACTACAAATTGTTGAATAAGGCTACCATCAAGAATAGGTATCCCCTTCCACGCATTGACAACTTACTAGATCAGCTTCGAGGAACGCATGTCTTTTCTAAGATTGATCTGAGGTCTGGGTATCATCAGTTGAGAGTTTAAAGTGGAGATATACCCAAGACGGCATTTAGGACCCGATATGGCCACTATGAGTTCTTAGTTATGCCATTCGGACTAACGAATGCTCTTGCAGCTTTCACAGCTTTGATGAATGATGTGTTTAAGCCATATTTGGATCAGTGGGTTATCGTCTTCATCGATGACATATTTGGTGTATTTGAGATCCGAGGAGGAGCATGAGCAGTACCTCAGGATTGTATTGCAGACTCTATGAGAGCAGCAGCTGTATGCTAAACTCAATAAGTGTGACTTTTTGTTGACAGAGTTCTCATTTTTGGGCCACATAGTGTCGAGGGATGGTGTATCAATAGATCCATCCAAGATTGAGGCTGTAGTTTAGTGGGTACAGTCGAGGACAGTTACCGAGATCAGGAGTTTTTTAGGTTTAGCAGGGTACTATCAGAGATTCGTTGACAAATTTTCAAAGTTGGCTGCTTCCTTGACGCATCTCACTCAGAAGAGTGTTGCATTCGTGTGGGATGAGGATTGTGAGAAGAGTTTTCAGGAGCTGAAGAGTCGATTGACCACCACTTTGATTCTCACTATTCCTACCAGCTTAGGAGGATTTTCAGTATATACCGATGCTTCGCATTAGGGACTGGGCTGTATGTTGATACAAGATAGGAGGGTAGTTGTTTATAGATCCAAATAGCTGAAGGACCATGATAAGAACTATCCGACCCATGATTTGGAGTTGGCTGCAGTAGTGTTTACGTTGAAGGTATGGCGCCACTACTTATATGGCCAGAAGTTTTAGATATTCACCAACCATAAGAGCCTCAAATACCTGTTCTAACAGAAGGAGCTGAACATGAGACAGAGAAGATGGCTAGAGCTTTTGAAGGATTATGATTGTGAGATACTTTATCATTCGGGTAAGGTTAACGTTGTAGTCGATGCTTTGAGTAGGAAGAGCTTTGGGATAGTATCGTATATGATGGTCAGGGAGCACGAGCTGCTAGAGCAATTTGCTAGCCTCAGTTTGGGAATTGTGCTTTCGGACATGGATGCGGATTGTATGATTGTGAGTATACGCTTAGAGCCAGATCTGTTGGATAGATTAGATAGGCTCAGCAGACTGATCCGTATTGCATCGATGTGATTGGTCAGATGCAAAAGGGCACAGTGACTGATTTTGAGTTGAATTTTGATACTACTAAGGTTTAGAGGTAGATTGTGTGTTCTCGGAGACCTAGAGCTCAGGAGATTGATATTGTCAGAAGCTCATTCATCGAGGTACACATTGTAATCGGAGAGTGGCAAGATGTATCAGAACCTCCGAACGGTGTACTGGTGGTCAGGTATGAAGAGAGATGTGGCAGATTTTATGGCAAGATGTCTTATATGTCAGTAGGTGAAGGTAGAGCATCAGAGACCTATAGGATTGTTACAGCCTCTACCTATACCAACATGGAAATGAGAGCATATCACTATAGATTTCGTGATGGGTTTACCGAGGACCCGGAGGAATCACGATGCTATATGGGTGATCATTGATAGACTGACGAAGTCAGCCCACTTCCTAGCTATGAGAGCTATCGATACTCTGAGCATATTGGTAGGATTATATGTACGTGAAGTAGTGAGGTTACATAGTGTTCCAGTGAGTATAGTCTCGGATAGGGATTCCCGCTTCACTTCCTAATTTTGGGAACATTTTCAGGAAGCCATGGCAACCCAGTTGAGTTTGAGCATAGCTTTCCATCCTCAGACAGATGGTCAATCAGAGAGGATGATACAAACTCTGGAGGATATGTTGAGAGCATGTGTGCTAGACTTTAGAGGCTCCTGGGATGATCATTTGCCACAAGTCGAGTTCGCCTACAACAACAGTTATCATTCGACTATCGGGATGGCACCGTATGAGGCATTGTATGGCCATAGATGTCGTTCCCCTATTGGGTGGGAAGAAGTGGGTGACCGAAAGCTTTTTGCTCCTGATATGGTTACACAGGCTTCTGAAGATGTCCGGTTGATAGTTGAGAGATTGAGGACAGCTCAGAGTCGACAGAAGAGTTATGCTGATAGGAGACGTAGGCCACTTGAGTTCACAGTAGGTGAGTCTGTGTTTCTGAAGGTTTCTCCTTCCAATGGTATAGTGAGGTTTGGGAAGAGGGATAAGGTGAGTCCTCACTACATTGGACCCTTTGAGATACTTGATCGAGTGGGAGATAAGGCCTAAAGGTTGGCATTGCCACCAGATTTGTCAGGTGTGCATAACATCTTCCACATTTCGATGGTTCGGAAGTATCACCCGAATCTGGCACATGTGATTAGCTATGAGTCGTTGGAGCTCTGTGAGGACATGTCATATGTTAAGAGGCTGATTCGGATACTGGATAGGATGGAGAAGGTTTTGAGATAGAAGACTATCGGGTTAGTGAAGGTTTTATGGCAGCATCACACCTCCGAGGAGGCTACTTGGGAGTTAGAGAGTTTGATGCGAGAGAAGCACCCCCAGTTGTTTTATGATTGATTTAGTTCTAATTTGAAGGACCAAATTCTTTTAGTTGGGGAGGATTGTAAAACCCGTGTTTACGGTTTACGTATGTAGCTTGTACATTATGATTCCTATGTGTACGAACACTATATTTACATAGTTGAATCATAAGAAGAGTATTTACTATCATGCAATCGACTATTAAAGAATAAAATGCATGTAAGCTACATAACAGCTAGAAAGTCGGGTTAAATTGGTTCCAAACAAATGCATGGGTAAAACGGTCAAATGATCAAAATTCGGTATAAATTCGAAGAGAAAATTTCATTAAAAATATGAAATTGAGAAATCTTGATTAATAACAAAGAAAATATTAAATTTCGAGTCCAATTGATCAAGATATGAATTTATTTGATATTTTCAGAATTTTCACCTCGAAACACGATCCAGTAAATAGTGGAAAAATATACCGAAAAGGTAAAATCGGGCTGATAAATTCATTTACGGATTAAATGAATTTAATTTGATTTTTTGGGATATTTGAGGATTTTTATTATTTTTTTAATGATTAAAATAATAATAAAAATCTATTATAAATAAATCAAAAATTGGAAAAACGCGGGGAGAGAGAAAAAAGAAACGAAACTGACGGAAGCAAGCCGACCCAAGGAAGAGAGACCGATGAGCCACCACCGGCGCTGGATGAAGCACCACGACTACCGAAAAAGGAAACCCGACACTGTGCGATCCACCAGCGGCAGGAACACGCTCCACTGACGCCAGAATCCGACAGATCGAGGGAGAGAAGGCCAAGAGGGAGAAGAGGAATCCGACGGCCACCAGCCAGGATTTGGTCATGATCGAGGCTAGCCGAGTGTTCCTCAGCCCGAGATGCGTCGAACGGCGGCAACTAGAAACCGGCCAAATGACGCCGAAACGACCAAAGGAGCCCTGAACCGGTCGGCGGTTCAGTGAGGAAGCTTCTGCACTAAACCGGATTTGACCAGTTCAGCTAAGGAGAAAAAAGGAAAAAGAAAAAAAACGAAGAAAAGAGAAAAAAGGGAAAAGGGAAAATTTTTCGGGATACATCGAACTTCGGGTAAGTCGATACGAGGTCAAAATTGACCGATTTGATTACCGATAAATTTATTTAAATTATATTTAATCAAAAATTGACCCGGAATGAAATATACAAAATTGTGCAGTTCAACGATAACTTCTGAACGTGAGCCCGATCGAACTTCGATTTGCACACAATTGCATAATCTCGAGTAAGTAAAACTCATTTACAACAATTTATGTGATTATCGCATATTTAAGATTTATTTTACGAGTTACAGATTAAATTTTGCATTTAGTGAATTATATCCGAAATTTTGAATTAATTATCGTAAATGATATACGAGCTATCCAAAGAGTTTGGAACAAAGCCCAATGGGTAGTGATAGGCCCAATGAGCCAATAGACCCTGATGAAGGGAAATAATACGTGGAAAACGGGCTTAAGACAGAGTTAGGCCCAATTAAGGTGTTTAAGGCCCAATAACTGTATACAGGCCCATTTAAGTGAAATGAACTGTATTGAATGTGTAATACAGTAGCAAAATTATAATTAACCCAGTGAATGGTTAAATGCAGCTCCAAAGTCATATTGAGAGTTGACCGGACTGCGAGATTAGAGCAGCACAGAGGAAGAGAGGTCACTTGACGTGATCCGAGGTAAGGGACTCTTGCAAGTAGTTAGAGATATCTGTGCGTATTTTTATCTGCTTTTACATTCACTAAAATTGTTTAAGGGTTACAGAGAATCAATAATATTATTTGGACCCGATATGGGTAAATTACGATTTTGCCCCTAGTTAGGCAAAAAAGTTAAATTTTCAAAAAAGTTGTAAAAAGCATAGAAATAATGTTTTGAGTGGTTTTTATTGCTGTGTAGTAGAAGAGTAGGTGGATGGACTAATGTTTTGAGGTCGATGTAAACTAAGCGCACTTTATAGTGCTGATTTTAATTATTTGAAACATCCCTAGTTTTAAAGAGCCATCTACCGAATTATGCGGAAACAATCATGCTGGAGCATAGCTCGCACTTGATTTCAAATGTTTTGCACATACATTAGTGCTGGAGGTTTACTCGCACTACATTTACTTGACATGCATGATGGAGTACTGGAGCATTGCTCGTTCTCAGTTTTATGCGATTTGTGCATGATAGAGTGCTGGAGCGATTAGCTCGTACTCGAGTTTTACATGAGATGCATGACAGAGTGCTGGAGCGTTGCTCGTACTCGATTCTTCATGATTTGTACATGACACAGTACTTAGGCGATTTGCTTATACATGATTTGTAATGAGAACTATGCATGACCCAGTGTTGGAGGTTTACTCGCACATGTGTTAATATTTTGACATGCATATACAGTGTTTTGAGGCGAAACGTTGACTGTGAGTCACACTCAAGATGCACACTATAGTTTTACGTGATATATAGACATGTTAGAAAAATCATGACGATTTTCTCGTGTAGACTGAGTGTCACACTGCAGATGTTTGCACGTGGATTTAGAGACATGGCACTGATTATTCCATGGTATGAGAGGCAAAAACCTGTGGCAAGTGCCCCGACCATGATGTAGGGTCCACGGGTATACATTGTACCGTACGTGTGGCATGGAGTACACTGTACCGTGTTTTGTTGTGGAGTTATAGAGGAGAGTTGTTGATAGTTGGTGGTTATGATGGACTAACCCCCTCCCGTTACAGCAGTGATAACCCGCACACCGAGTACTGTGTTGCCTGGGATTTCACAATGTTAGGATATGGCCATAGTCCGGAGAGATTACATTTAGCCACTGAGTCTCACATGATAAATCACATGTGTTTTATGATACAGGTAGACCTGAGGGATGGGTCGGAACCCGATTTGTTTGTGTTGTGATGAGAAATGCCATATTTACTGTGTTTTGAATGTAAATGGCATATTTTATATAAAGGCATTCTTAAATGATTAAATATCCACTGTTTTGCATGAATGCCTTTGATTGATAAACCAGCATGTGTTTAGTACATGGGATTTTAAATCTGTACTATATTATATATAATTTAAACATGCTTTTAAATTGAGAGAAGGAAAGGCAGAGCACTATTTTCAGTAGATAGTATGGATGTCTACTTGGTTGCTTGATTTCCTTACTAAGAGCGTTGATAGCTCATCCCTTTCATTTTCCCCTTCTCTACAGATCATCGTCAGTAGATCGAGTCGGCTAGGGTATTCCATTCCTTTTGACCGCTGCCACTCACCATCTAGCAAAAGGTATACACATGTGCACTCTTTTGTATCTGAACAATGTATACACACAACAATGTACACGTTTTAATATTGGGGATGTAAGCATATGAATTTACTTATGAGAAAGTGTACGTACAGTCGATAAATATTTAGAACGACATGTATGTATGTGTGGATGAGGAGACTAATGCCTAATCACAGCCCAACTGTTGATGAGAGAAAGGTAAGTAAAAAGTGAAAAAATTTGTTGTGGTTTTTGGTAAGTCGCATGTGGGAGGAGGGCGTGACAACAGGAGCTAATCTTGAGCATTGTTAGAAGCCTTGGACAAAGATGAAAAGAAAACGGTTCAATAGGGTTAAAGGCTATTGAAAAGGTCAAGAAAGAAGGTTGTAGAAAGAAAACGAACCTGAAAACATGGGCTTAGCAACTGATCTGTTTCAGCCGAGAGAGGACGGAAACTAAGAGACGGTGCGAAAGAGAAGGTCGAGAATAACGTTGTTGACTGGTGGAAGCTAGACGGGGACTAGTACCAGGCACAAACTAAGGTGAAGAAATGGTGGAGAAAGGGTAGCGGAGGTTAGAAAGATGATGTACAGAGGATAGTGATGATGGTGGTGGTGGTGGTCGGTTGAAGGCTCACGGGTGGTCGGTTGAAGGTTTTGACCGAGGTGGAAAATGGCAAGGAAAGAAAGGAAACACTAGCGTCAGACGAAAACACCGAGGAAGAAGGCGACGGCAACCGTGAGCAGTGGCATCGGCTAACTTGTGAGAAAGAAAGAAAGAAAGAAAAAAAAAGCAGGAAAGGAAAAAAGCTTTAAAAAAAGGGTATTTATATATATAAGATTATATGCATAAATAAAAATATTTGGAGATAGGAAAGAAGGCACAAAAAAATTAGGAAAAATGAGGGAAAGAACTCTGGGGAAATTAACTGAGCAGATTGAACCCACTGACTCCAATCACTAAGGCATTGAGGACTACAGACAAACACTGAGGTAAGGAAAATTCACGTGTACTGCTAAAGATAAATATGCGTAATTTCAGTGTATTTGTAGGTATAAAATTTTAGGCTGAATTTGCAGTTATCGAAATTACAAAAAAATCTAGGTGGAATTTTATGACCTAAAAATTATAGATTCTAGCCTAGTTGAACTGCCTAATTTTACCAATTGAATTTAAAAGGTTTGCATAGATACTATTATGGCTTGAATTTTCTTTAAAATCAGAAATCTCAAATTTTTAAATTTTCATAGACTGTTTTTTTGGGATTTTATTCGAAAAAGGGCTAGTCAACCTGTTTTAAACCGTTTCATGAAACAAATTGAGTTTATATGTGATTTAAGGAAAAATTATCTGTTTATAAAGAAATACTGATGTGATGTGCTTGAGTGTGTACTGACTGTGTGTCGCATTGTATGACTAGCACTGATGAGATGTTTTTGAGCATTGCTAACTGTGTGTTACATGGCCTGACTCGCACTGACGAGATCTGCTTGAGCACGTGCAGACTATGTGTTGCACGGTTCGACTTGCACTGATTTGAGACAAAGGTGATAATTAAATCATGCTGCACTTATGTCTGTTCTGTATCTATTTCTGTGGTTCACGAAGTACGATTTACCGTGCAGCACAGCGAGTACAATGTATTGTGTTTCTAATTCTTATTCTGGTCTTTGGACATTCTGATCTGTCAGCCGTTTGGGTAGTTGACCACTCCCACAACAATTGACATCTCGACACACCTAGCCCGCGATTGCCAGGAGTCACCGATATTGGCCAATTGTCACTCTGATATCTTATATAGCATATCTGCCTTGTCTCGTCTATTTGATTTTCTGATTTGACTGTATGAGCTGATTTAACTATATGGAACTGTGTTTTTTCTATTTCATAAGGACACTGTGGGGGCCACCTCTTAAATCTTGTGGGAACAAAGTGCCACACAATCGTCACAATAAAACACATTATAAAGTTTTGAAATTTCGTATTTTTGAATGGAAATCGTCTACTCTGCTACATTATTTTTTTGGAATTTTGTGTTTACGACAATAAAATGATTTCCCTATCAATGTTGATTTCTTACTCCGATGTGTACTGTGAATTTTGGAAACTGGTTATTCTGCAAATTGAAGTTTTGGGATTTTTTGTGTTTTACCACAGAAAACTGATTACATTACCAAAGTTGTTCTTTTTTCAATTTCTTATTTTGATATTTTTTTAGATTTTATGAAAAATTTCTATTTTTGGCAAATATATATATATATATATATTTTAGGTAGTGTATTTATCTACCTGCTATGGGGTTTTTCTTACTGAGCATGTTAAGCTTACTCCTTACTTTCCTCTACATAGCCCCATCAATAACTTGGACCGCTTCTGTTAATAGCGCGTTTCGCACAGCTATGGTTCCGCGGAGTATCTTTTTGCATTGAAAGTATACCCAGTTTTAAGCAATTCCTTGTATCTAAAATTTTTGTAAGTACATTAATGTATACAAGATGTGTCTGGGGAATGTGAACATGACTAGATTGTAAAAGAACATTTAAGATGATAAATAGAGAAGCACCTTTATGGGATTTTTGTTTAAATTTGTTGCTAAGAAATAAAATTAATCAGACTGAATTATTGTTTTGTCATATTATCGACTCGTAGCCCAACCAAATGTGTGGTAAAAAGGGTCATTACACGAACAAACAAAGTATCGATGGCCATGGTAAGGGGACTGTAGATTAGATCAGGGTCGTACAGCACCTTGCACCACTAAGGACAAAAACGAAAAATGCACAAAGTGGAGGAAATCAAGCACCAAGTGGGCATAATATGCACGACGTGGTTAAACATGCACCACAAAGGACCAGACATGCACGATGTGGTGTAAGGCATGTACCACGAAGGACCAAGCTCTACATGGGCCATGCATGACAAATATCATAGACTACTAGATGCCTTTTGTCTCAAATCGAAGCTTACAAATTCCTTTTTGGGCTTATTAACCCACACACTAATAAAATCGACCTTATGACATTTTTCCTTATTTCTGAAGCATATTCATAAAATACATTTTTTCACATCAAAATTTATTTCTCCAAAACATTTTACGGATGTAAGGAAAGTACACTAGAGGTTTTGGTAACGTTGGTTTTTCTCTCGATTTCGTTTTATACATAAATAGTAATTTTCAAAATTTGAACACATTTCATAATCTCAATAATACTTCAAGAATTTTTATATTCTAAAAGCAAGCTAACAAGATACCATTACGATTTTAAATTACATCTCTTACCTATCGAATCTCAAGACAGTACAAAATCATTAGGTATCGGGCTTACCTTGATTTCTGTGCCAATACCTTGCACTGCCCAAGATAACTTCAGAACCATAAAAAATGTTTAAATTCATCTTAATATACCTAAATATACACCAATTTACATAGACTTCATTAAACTTGGCAATTTTTGCCAACCTCGTTATTTACTTAATTTTACAGACAATCGTGTCAGTTTAAGCTATTTTGATAATTTCTTTTCTTTTAACATCAAACTTATCAACTTAATGGCTTAAACACTTATTCATGTCCCTAGCCAACACATTTCAACTTATCAAGTTGTCAATTTTCACACTTTTACAGTTTTCCACTAAACTGAGCTATAAACCAAACTTTTCGGTATTAAACTAACATTCTATAACACATAACTCAATCAAATTTCATCTGCTCCATATCAAACAAAGGCCCGACAAATTTCAAGCATAATCTAGGAATTATGTCTTCAATTTCTACTTTAGTAAAAATCTTCTAAAATCATTAAGCAATAACATATATCACAGTCATCATCTTTTGTCAACTTTCTCACCTAGTTTACGAACTTTGACAACTCTTTCCTTCTGGAAAATGTTTCTCAGTTGTAGATATACATGTATACAACTTAGAATGATCCTAAGGAAGCTTAAAAACTAGCCAAGAAATTAAAAAAAAAATCTAAAGTTTCTCTTACCTCTTATATAGGGTAGATTCAGCGCTTGTTCTTCTCTCTAGCTTTTCACCCACCAAATCAACTTATTTGTCACTGAATTTTTAATGTGTTATAGAACTTAAGGAGAAAGACTTCATTTTTCTTAACCGACCTCTAAAAGTGTCTAGAAGGTGGCCGAAACATTTCCACAAACAGAAACAGATGACACTTGCGACAACTTGAAGGGGATGGTTCCTTTTGGTTTTAGGTCAGTTCTAGATGGTTCAAAGGCCTTTTGGAACCCCTTCAAATTGGGCTTTCTTGTTGGGCTTGCAATGTACTAGGTCTAGGCAGCCAGCAGCCTTGTTTTCAAAAAAATCCTAGAAATTACCTCCAGCCTATTTTCTTCCAAATTTTCACTTCTCATGTGTTATACTAAGTCCCTAGTATGTTTTATAAAAATTTTGGGCCCATATGTTTAAGAAAAATTTCATGTTTGTGCCCATTTTACCCGATTTAGTCATTACCGATAAAAATTCCTTAAGATTTTCGATTTACTTCAAAAATATATTTTGTGAGACCCCGTATATGTATAGTTGTAATTTGTGTAATTGGATCAAATGAATGTGAATGGACTTGTAATGTAAAGTATGATTGATGTAAGTTCATGGCTTCGATGTACATACGTGTAATATGATTTCTAATGTACATACAAGTTTCATTGTGCATGAATATGAAGAAATCAGTTCTTACAAGTGATAAATGTGATTGGAACTTAAATTGAGTAGTGTGATAAATGGAAGGAAGTTGCATGAATATAAATGCTTCCATTTAGTTTTATATAGTATACCTTTAGATATACAAGGAATGCATACAAGTCTCAATCTGAATAAAGTATGAATAAATGCCATTTTTAAGTCATAAAGGTGGATGGATGAGAAAATGGCCATGGCAGCAGATTAAAGATATTTTGGTGTAAGTTGTAGCAAGAAAACTACAGAAAATCTGAAAAATATGAAAGCCAGATCGATCTCATAGGATGAGAGATCGATCTGGAAGAGCAGAATGCTCTTATTTGGGCAATGGAATAGAGCAGATCGATCTCTAATGGGGCCAGATCGATCTCCTAACCATTCTGTAATGAAAAGATCGATCCTCAAGCATACAGATCGATCTCCTTAGCTCTCTGTTTGGGAGCAGATCGATCTCAAACTTCGACAGATTGACCTTATGCTTAAAATGCCATAAAAAAGAGGGATCTAAGGGGACCATATCGATTTCCTCCTAGTGCAAATCGATCTCCTCAAGCTATTTCTATAAAAGGAGTGTTGAAAATCTAAAAATTTCAAGAAAAAATATCACCCTCCATTTTCAACCCAAAAACCTAACTTTCTCTCTAAAATTAGCCATTTCCAGTAAGAATTGAGGGAAGGCCATTAGACACTAAGTTGTTCATCTTGAGGAAGAGAACAACATAGTTGGAACCCAATCATTGGTATTAGAGGAGCTAAGGGCATTGTCATTTGGAGAAAGAAGAGAAATTGGATTTGGTAAGATTCTAACACTCCAACTTTGGTACATTATTTATTTAAGTGATTTTGAAGTTGAGTTGGATGTGTATTGATGGATAAATTATCTAGGAATGTAGTGAAATTGGTGTGACCTAGAAAACCTAGAATGGATATAATGTGAGAAGATATGGGTTGAATGAGTTTATGATTTATGGGCATGCTAAAGTTGTTATTGAGGCAATGTGTATGATTTTAGATGGTTAAATGGAATTACATTATAGGTTTAAGTGAAATTATGAAAATCAGCACATATAGTGTTTGATGAATGCCACAGTGAAGGAAATTTATGAAAAATGAAAATTATGAGCTTAACATCGATTTAATATCGATTTGGAATGAATAAATAAGCCTAAAGGAATCCATAGACTCGAAATATGAGTAGAGTAATGAAACGAGGCATTAAGAGCATCACTAGAAACTATAGGTCGAATTAATTATAGTTAACGCATGATGTCCTATTATATGGATGAAATATAATGCGGAATACGATTTTATGCAATTTCAGAGAGTCGTTGGAGATGCAATCGAACTACGCACACATAAGTAGCTTTAAGGAAGTGGAATCACGCGTTGTGATTCCACGTAAGGGAATTTTGTGAGTATATAGAGATAGCTGCTCGTACTTTGAACTTGTGGGTGAATATTGGGTGTTTTATGAAATGCATGGTTTCTCAAGTAAATGATTGATGGTATTCATGAATGATGATAAGTATATGCGTGATTTTGGTTTTGAAGTGGATTCTATGAAATGGGATAGTAAGGCTAATAATTGCATAAATCTAATGTTTTGATGTTTTACAAAACGTAATTGCTTTGTTTTAAGCAAGCTTATAGATGGGCGAACTAGTGTTTTATTGATGTTGTGGAAAAAGCATTTGTAAAGTGCTAAACCCGGTTGCCTAGATTATTTGAATGTGTATGAGCTGCCTATCATATTTGTATGACATAAATCGCGCTAGAGCCTCGCTCGCGCTGGATTTCGATATTTTCACTTGTGTGAAACGTTCTGGAGCTTAGCTCGCACTTTGATTTGAATTGTGACAATGTTTTATAAACCGTACTGGAGCTTTTACTCGTACGTGGTTTTCGATGGTTTTTCTTATGCATATAACCATACTGGAGCGATGCTCGTACGTGGTTTCTACATGTTTTATGCATAAATGTCGTACTAGAGCATTGCTCGTACGAGGTGATTGGTTTTGATGCATGAATTCGTGCTAGAACATAGCTCACGCTGGTTTTCACACTGTGGTTTGTATGAGGCTGTGGTGAGGGTAATACGGATTAACTCAGGGAACCCAACAGGCCTAACATACCTCTTGAGTGGGGTGAGGGTGAGGGGCTAGGACCTAACATAATCCATTCAGGGAACCCAACAGGCCTAACAGACCTCTTGAGTGGGGTGAGGGTGAGGGCTTAGGACCTGAATTAGGGAACCCAACAGGGGTGAGTAAGGCCATGAGGGGCTAGGACCTAGTATTAAGAGTACTCCTACGTGCACTTGAGATTAGCGGTTTCACTCGGTATGGGGTAGATAAGACGTACTGCAGGCACCCACAACCATGATATGGGTCCGCGGAGTACGATGTAACGTGTATATCACATGGAGTACGATGTACCGCGTGGTTGAGTTATTGATAAGAAAAGTCTAGCGAGGGATAATCCACCTTTGTGCCAGCACGATACCCCGCACACCTGGATGCGTGTGGTCTGGGACGATTTATGATGTAGTTGGTCCACATAGTCACTTGTGATATAGTGACATGGTTTTTATACATATGTGTGATTGTGATTGTTCAAGGTAGACCCGAAGGAGGGGTTGAGCCTTGTGAAATTGATTTGTGAAATAAAAATGAGGTTGTGATTGTGAATTAATTTGATGGGATTTACGTATTTGAGAAACAGATGTAATTTAAAAAGGAGGTTTCTTAAATGAATTGCCCTTTTTATGAGTTTAATGAGGTAAGCATGAGATGTTTTCACATGTTGATATTCCATGTTTTATATGCCAATTTTACATGATTTTGATACATGATATATATGTATACTCATATGGCATAGTTTTATTCCTCATGTTCCTATTATAAATGATTTATGCATAACACTATCAACATGTAGATAGAGTAGTTATCTACCATGCTTGCATTATTGCCTTACTGAGCGTGTGGTTGCTCATCGCTCTCTATTTTCTCCCTTCTACAGAGCATGTGTAGTAGCCCAGTGAGGACTAAGTCATTATGTTTTTGGACATCCGCTGCTTCCATATCCGAAAGGTATATACACAGGATTCTTTTTGTATCTAAACAATGTAATGGCACAGTAATGATTGAGTTGTAATTATGGGGGATGTAGATGTCAGCGAACATAACTTGTGTAAGTTAATGATTAACTTTTGAACATATGACATCACTTTATTTAACTGAGAATGAATGAGATGTGATGTTTATTATTGACTCACAACCCAACAGTGTGGTGGTAAGTTAGTTCACGATCGGGTAAGGTAACAGTAAAACGCAAAAAAAATTTAGTGATTTTTGGTTAAAGAGAATGAAAAAGGGTCGTGATAAATTTAACCATCGAAACCTCAAGATTTCCACTAAACTTTAATTCTCCATGTCAAATGTACCTTATAGTAATTTCCTATGGCCTCGAAATAATTTTTACGGATTTATGAAATTTATTCTAAATTTATTTCAATTACTAGGCTTAATTTCTTGGTTTAGTGCTAATTCGAGTTTTTACTGGCTTTTTTACTTTCGATGCTCTAGTTTTACCTTCTAATCACCAAAGCATACTTATAAATGTAATCTCTTGAGAAATACTTTAATTCAAAATCTTACATCGAGTTTCATGCCCCAAGCTTCATGCCACAAATCCGGGTGCTTCGGTTATTCCAGCCCTGCATAATATTATTTTGAGTCTCTTAATTGCTTTATAGTTTCCATATAAACAATAAAACAAAAATTTTGGGTTTCACATTCTCCCTACCTTTTAGGAATTTGGTCTTCTAAATTCAGGTTGGTCCATCGAACAAATGGGGGTATTTCTCTCTCATTTGGCTCTCTAGCTCCCACGTAACTTCTTCTGTCGAGTGGTGTTGCCAGAGAACCTTTACTAATGAGATTGTCTTGGATCTAAGTATTTTCTTTCTTTTGTCGAGAATCCGGACTGGTAGCTAAACATAACTCATATCTCCTTGAATGTCCAGCGAACCATAATCAATGACATGAGAGGGGTCGGATGATATTTTCTCAACATAGAGACATGGAAGACATCATGTACCTCAAAAAACTGTGGAGGTAAAGCAAGTCAATTGGCTACATCCCCCACTCTCACTACTATCAAATATACCAATGAAGCGAGGACCCCGCTTCCCTTTCATTCTGAAGCGCATGACACCCTTCATCGGAGATACCTTCACAAATATAGAGTCTCTAACTTGAAATTCTAGAGACCGTCTATGCTCATCGTCGTAACTTTTATATCTGCTCTACGCCATCCTCAATCTATCACAAATAAGTTGAACACCTTTAGCTACTTGCTCAACAAGATCGAGAGCAAATATTTTCCTATCACCCACTTCTTCCCAAGCTACAAGGAATTTACATCTTCTGCCATACAGAGCCTCGTATGGTGCCATTCCAATACTGGCATGATACCTATTATTGTATGCAAACTCTGCGAGGGGTAAATGATCAACCCATGAGCCTTTAAAATCTAATGCGCATGCCCTCAACATGTCCTTTAGGGTCTGAATAGTTCGCTCGGACTGGTCATCTGTCTGAAGATGGTAGATAGTGCTCAAATGTAACTGATAATTCTATTTTTAATAGAATTATTTGTGCTTAAATTCCTAATTATTTATTTAATCCCCATATTATTGTATTAATTATCCCCTTTATTTAATTAAAATTCTTTAATGTGCAGATAAAATAAATCCAGATGAAACTCAATCGTTTCAGTCGAAATTGGACTGAAAACGGGCTAAAGGAGACTGCACTACTTCCAATTTGCAGACTGAGTCACCAGTCATTTGGACAAGCATGATACCAGATGTCCGTATTTTATTCGCTTCGAAACAATAAGATCGACGGACACTATACAAACCTTCTGCAAGATACACGTCGGGCCACATCGCACAACCAATTGGACAAAAAGACTGATGATGTGGAAATATCTACCCTACAGAAACAAATCAAATGAAGACAAGTGGCCAAACAATGCCAACTCATCTAGGATGGATAAATTATCAATGTACTGCTAAGTGTGTGTATAAATAGAATATGATGGCAATTAAAAAAAGGAAGTAGGAGTAGGGTAAGTAGGAAGTAGGAGTAGGGTAAGTAGAGGTAGTCTAGGGTAGGAGTAATGTAATTTGGGAGTAGTTTTAATTTAGAGTAGTATTAGTTTTTAAAGTTTTTATTTTTCCTTCAAGCTTTCCGATTAGTTTGTATTAGCTACCATTTTCTATTTTTACTATTCATGTCAACTTTCATTTTCATGAGAAGCTTGTGTTCATTTCTAGTTCTTTGATTTATTTATTTTTACATTAATGAATAGTTATCATTTCTATTTCTCTTCTTCTTGGTTTTGTTGAAATTCCAATCCTTTATTTTTATTCTCGGTTTTCATGAAAAGTTTTAATTTTTTTTCATAGTTGTTATCTGCGGGTTGCTTAGTATGTAGGTTTCATTCTTCCATTTTGATTCAGACTTATGATTTCAATGGGGCAGCCGAGTATTGTGAGAGAAAATATATAACTGGTGACAGTGGCTAAGCATTCTCTCCTTGCTCCATTGCATCTATTTGCTTACGGGTCATTTAGTTGGTTGTTTCTGAATCATTCACTTTACATTTACTGTGTGTTTCCTTATGTTCTTTTTTATTTGCTGTTTAAAGTCTTTCTTGTGCTGTTTGTGTATGTCTCAACCTCTTTGTTTTATGGTGTTGTGAAGGCTATGTAGAAGCGAAAATGTTGCTGGTTGCTAGTCTAAACAGCAGCTACCCGAGGCTTTGTAGTAGCTGGTAAATAGCCTCGTGGTTTTCGAAGAGCAGAGCATCACAGCCTTACCTCTCAGTTTCATTCTAAGTTGCCTATTTCATTGTGTTTGCTGTCCTAAGCTTTTATTAGAAACATGTTTTCTTTTTTATAGCATTGTTATTATAAGAAGCAAAGAACCAAGAACCACAAATCATCCTCTGTTCAACCCTGTTTTGTTCACCATTCACTATTTTAAATAATATCTGTTACTTCTTACTTTGGTGTGCTGCATGTGACTCCATTTTCATCTTTTTGACTCTGCATAGATTATCTTACTCCTATTTGTCCATGTGATCATCATTTGCACTTAAGAGCTTTTATTTTTCTGTTATGCTATTCCTGTGTTCAACCTATTTATCTGTGGCTAAAATTTGGAGTGACCGAGTGTTTGCTTCTTTCTGCTGTTACGGCATCAATACTGGTGTGTAGCAAAAGCAAAGTTGACGGTGCTGAAACATAAAGGAAGCTGGCTGTTTGTGCATTATCTTTGTTGCGTGTTGTTGGTTGATGGAAATGAGGTTGATAGGTGCAGTAGATCCCAGCTGAAGGTAGTGCACAACATTTGTACAGCAGAGAACAATAGCTGTAATCTGCTGCATGGAGGAGTCGAGCACAATAGTCAGTACAGTGCACAGTCTAACAGCTGAGGCAGCACTTGGACACAGCAGAAGCAGATCATGCGCTGGTGCCAGGATAATGACCTGGATAGAACCATCACCCGGTACTGCAGTGGAAGACAAACACGGGAGTGAACTGGGCATGTAACGCAGAGTAGCAACAGCAGTAAGCGGACAACAGCTGGGAGCAGCAACACGGCAGGAGCAGAAGACTGGCCAGAACCGAGAGCTGGTGCTAGGACAGCAGACTTGGACAGAACCATCACCTGGAAATGAAAAAATGAAAATGAAGAAGATATGCACAGTGCTATTTACGGGACCACTCACTTAATTAGCATTCGGTTAAGTCCTTGTTTGGCCGATTATTTGCTATTCCGTTGTTATTTCATGCTTTTACTTTAATGAATTAAATTGATTAATACTTGTTAGTTGTTATTTAGGTGATTTAACTAATTAATGGTAGGTTAGCTTTAATATTTTTGCAGGTTAATTTAATTTTCAGTTTTAATTCTTAGTTAATAGTTAATTTTATATTATATGTTTTAGGACTTTATTTTAGTTTAGTATTTTATGAGTTGCAATTAGAGTTAATTTGGATTAAATGTGTTTCATGCATTTTTAATTTAGTTTTCATTTTTATTAGATTTTAGGTTAGTTTAATTTGCAATTTTTAATTACATGCATTTTTTTAAGTTTGTTTAAATTTTAGTTGAATTAATCTTGTTTCTTTATTTTCAATTTTTACTTTTTATTGTGTTAATTAATTTTAATTGTTTTAATTATTTTCGTAGGTTTTGCTTTTAATTGCGTGGAGCTCAGTAAGTAAATCTTAGCTCAATTTTATTTTTTTTATTTTATAGTTTTATTATTTTCAGTACTGTTAGCTTTGTAGATCACCCATCAATTCATAATTTGCTAGGATATACTTAGGGTAAGATTAACCGGTAGTTAATTAGGCTAATCAACGTCTCTGTGGGATGATAATTCGGGACTCAAATCCCATTATTACTTATACAACCTATGCACTTGCGAACAATGCATTTAGATTGTACCAAGTTTTTGGCACCGTTGCCAGGGAAGTCTAAATTAGCCAGTAATTGATATTGGTGAAATTATGCTTAGGTGTAATTCTAGCTTGTAAATATTTAGGTTGTAAATATTTAGAGACTTAGTTAGGTTAGTCAAATTTTCTCTTAATTAATTAAAAATAATTTGTAAAATTTAAAAACTTAAAAAAAAAAATTTTAAGGACTTTGTGATGTTTGCATGCATAAAGTCAGGAGTTTTGATTGCTTTGCTCTAGCTCCTGAAATTGAACGCACTCGTAGGAAAATTCAAAAGGATTCTAGGAAATTTATAGCTCCACTGTAACACACTGTGGCAGAAAATAGAGAAATTAGGACCGTTGGATATTATGCGATGCCGACGATTGGAGGATATTATACCGGCATTAGGCCACCAGCTGTCCCTGCAAATAATTTTGAAATTCAGCCTTCCATCGTCCAGATGATCCAGACTTCTTTACAATTCAGTAGACTTCCACACGATGACCCACAAGCCCATCTTGGGTAATTCCTGGACCTGTGCAACACGTTTAAACATAATGGATTATCTGATGATGCACTTAGGCTTAGATTATTCCCCTTCTCACTTAGGGATAGGGCGTGACACTGGTTAACCTCCTTGCCTCTAGGATCCATTTCTACATGGGACGAGTTGGCCTATCGATTTCTAGCTAAGTTTTTCCTCCCTCTAAAATGGCCAGACTCCGTAGCGATATATCTTCCTTTGCCCAGTTCGACTCTGAATCTCTTTACGAAGCATGGGAATGATATAAGGAGATTCTTAGGAAGTGCCCTCACCATGGCCTACCTTTATGGCTGCAAGTCCAAACTTTTTACAACGGACTTGCAAGCCAAAATAGGACCATCGTAGATGCTGTTGTGGGTGGAGCCTTGATGTGCAAAACAAAGGAGGAAGCTTACGAGCTCATGGATAAGATGACGGCTAACAACTATCTATGGTCCTCGGAGAGGCAATTTCCAAAGAAGTCAGCGGGTATTTATGAGCTCGACACGCTGTCTACCTTGACCTCTCAAATCGCTAATCTTACAAAGAAGGTAGAGTCGCTCAGTACCCAACATAATCCTTCCACCAATCCTAATCCTATCTATTCTGTACTGTCACGCTCCGAAAATGCGAAAAATAGGGCTAATTGAAAACTTTTTACTCGTTAATTCACAATTAAAGGTGCATTCTTGTGCCTTGTCATACATCATCATAATCATCATTCCTCAGGATCTCATCAATAGAATTTATATATCATATCAAATACATTAATCCATCTCAAGTTAATTAATCCTAATACATCCCATAAATGTTATACATCAAGTGTCTGCAATTACAATAATAGTCTGGGTACATGAAAAGATAAAAGATACCTTAAAACACAATATATGGCCTGGAGCTCAAGTCTTCCACTAGCCACTACTCCGTACGTCGCAGGGAGATCCTTTTTCACTTGAAGAACTCTGGGGGGAAAGAAAACAGGGTGAGCTTCTAAATCGCTCAGTAAGGGGGGTAAGGAACTCATTTCATAAACCAAAATGCACATCACAAAATGTTTATTTGTATGTGAAACTCATTTGAAAACCATAGCATGAAAGTACTCAAAACGACATTCTCATGTGTCAAGTCATGTCAAAACATGAAGAAAAAGGCTCACTCTAGAACAATAACAAAGCATGTGAAAACAATGCGATAAACGCTTTCTCAAATACGTGATAAAATCACAATAAAAATAATGCACGTGGCACAGCCACTAAACACACGTGGCATAGCCACTGATTTAATTTCTCGCGTGGCATAGCCACAAAACACACGTGGCAAAGCCACTGATTTAATTTCTCGCGTGGCATAGCCACAAAACACACGTGGCAAAGCCACTGATTTAATTTCTCACGTGGCATAGCCACAGAATAGGGTTTCTCAACGTGGCAACGGCCACCAATGGGGTATAACGTGGCACAGCCACCAATGGGGTATAACGTGGCACAGCCACCAATGGGGTTTCTCAACGTGGCAACGGCCACCAATGGGGTATAACGTGGCACAGCCACCAATGGGGTATAACGTGGCACAGCCACCAATGGGGTTTCTCAACGTGGCAACGGCCACCAAGTATACATGGCATAGCCACAGAATAGGTTAGTCTCACGTTACCAGAACGGAGAAGAAGTCGAGCTTACATGCTACCAGAGCAATGCCCGGTGTGTACTCACAACTACACACCTAAGTCTTATCACATAAGACTGGTTTGCCTTCACGTAGAACTCGTAATGGTTTTGTACTCAACACAAAACGTAGTAAAATCGAGTTCCAACCGGCAAAGCACACGCACACATTTCTCAAATCTCAATATTGCCTTAACGTAGAGCCCAGTTATAAACTCATAAAAACAATGGGCTCCAACCGGCTATAAAAATCGTGTGCAGTTAAATCTTAATACAACACTCAACATGCTTGTTTTATAACCCACAAATCATGCTATAATAGTTTACAAATCACATACACAAATGGTTTAGATTTCCCTTACCTCTTTGCACCTTGTATAGTGCAATCGTTTCCCCCGTATCACGGACTAGCCTCGCATTCCACTCTGGAACTCCCGAGCTATCCAAATGATGTTAAAACATCAATACTCAATTATGTCATCAATCTCAATTCTCAAAATCGAGCATAATTGCTCATAACACCTCAATTCTCTCGATTCTCATAACTCTACCCTAAACTACAACCTCATTCACAATATCTCAACGTCCTACATTTCTCATGCCAATTATCTATGCTAATTCACCACATTTGTCTATATGTCCATTTATAGCACAAATTCTCAAAATTACCAAAATCACCAAATATCTACATTACTCCAACTACATTGCAATTTCATCAATCCCTAATCCTTTCTCAACTATTTCAACGCAATGACAACCACCAATATCATCAAAATCATCTCAAAGATCAAGATCGAGGTTTAGAAATTACCCAAAGCTTGTGAGACGCACAACCCACGCCTCGATCCGATTCGTCCTTCGATTTCCAAGTATGTTGTTCTCCCTTTGATGAGGAACAACTTCCCTTCTTGCCATAACCTCTGATTCGGCCGGAAATGGGTGATTTGGATGAGTGAGAAAGTTAGGTTTTCGGTGGAAATGGGTTTGGAAGAGAGAGAAAGTGAGTTTACAGGAGAAAAACATGGGTTCCTTATATGGACTGGAGGTAGGAGATCGATCTGCCTCTTGATGAGATCGATCTGCGTTTGAAACTTTGGGGATGATCTGGGTAATTTTATGCCTAGGAGATCGATCTGTCGAGGGGTGAGATCGATCTCTTTATGGCTTTATGAGATCGATCTGCTCCTAAGGAGATCGATCTTCTCCCAAACAGAATCATTTGGAGATCGATCTCTTCCTCATGAGATCGATCTATTCTCAAACAGAATCATTTGGAGATCGATCTCTTCCATTGGAGATCGATCTGCTCCTCAAATTCCTCCTTCCTTGTCATTTTTAACTCACCAGATCGATCTCTCCTTCTCCCAGATCGATCTGTCCTCATACTTCATGCTTATTTTACACACTTAACATATAAATCTCCATTTATAATTCCCACAATTCATCTAGCTCAATAATTTACACTTCAAGTTCTTATTACATCATTAAAATATATCTAAAATTCTCAGATCTCACATCCTCCCCACCTTAAAAAGAATTTGGTCCTCCAAATTCAACTCAACTAGTTAAAGAGATGGGGGTATTTCTCCTTCATGAGACTCTCTAGTTCCCACGTTGCCTCTTCCATTGAGTGATCTTTCCACAAAACTTTCACTAATGGGATGCTCTTGATTCTCAGTACCTTCTCCTTTCTATCGAGAATCCGGACGGGTTCCTCAGTGTAGCTCATATCTTCCTGTATGTCCATCTCGTCATACTCTATGACGTGGGAAGGGTCCGGGTGGTACTTCCTCAACATAGATACATGAAAAACATTGTGTATTCCGGACATCTGTGGGGGTAATGCTAATCTATAAGCTACCTCTCCCACTCTCTCAAAAATCTCGAATGGTCCTATGTATCAAGGACTCAATTTCCCTTTCTTCCCAAATCGCATGATACCCTTACTCGGTGATATTTTTAGAAATACTGGATCACCAACCTCAAACTCGAGTGGCCGTTTACGCACATCCGCGTAGCTTTTCTGTCTACTTGTGCAACCCGTAACCTCTCACATATGAGTTTCACACTCTGTACGGCTTGCTCAACACGGAGGCATTTATCTTTCTGTCACCGACTTCTTCCCAAGCTACAGGGGATCTACACCTCCTACCATATAGAGCCTCAAAAGGTGCCATTCCAATACTCGCATGATAGCTGTTATTGTATGCAAACTCTGCTAGGGGCAGGTGATCATCCCATGATCCCTTAAAATCCATCGTATACGCCCTCAACATATCCTCCAGGGTCTAAATAGTCCTCTCTGACTGACCATCTATCTGAGGATGATAGGCGGTACTGAAACTCAATCGAGATCCCATGGACTCCTGAAACTGGGTCCAAAATCTAGAAGTAAATCGGGAATCTCTATCAGAAGTAATACTCACTGGAGCCCCATGTAATCTAGCTATCTCGCTGACATATAGTTCAGCTAAGGCATCCACAATATCTGTGCTCTTGATGGCAAGGAAGTGGGCACTCTTGGTCAATCTATCCACAATGACCCATATCGCGTCACGACCTCTTCGGGTCCTCGGTAAACCCATAATAAAGTCCATAGTGACATGCTCCCATTTCCAGGTAGGTACAGGTAAAGGCTGTAGTAGTCCTTCGGGCTTCCGATGCTTATCTTTCACTTGCTGGCATACTAAACACCTGGCCACATACTCTGCTACGTCTCGCTTCATACCACTCCACCAATACACCTTTCTCAAGTCTCGGTACATCTTAGTACTCCCTGGGTGCATGGTGTATCGCGAGCAGTGGGATTCTCTCAGTATCTGTCTCTTTAGGGTATCATCGTCCGTTACACAAATCCGTCCTCTGAACCTCAATAATCCATCCTCACTGATGGTGAGATCCGATTGCGAACTCTGCTCAGCTTGGCTAACCATATCTATCAATCTCTGATCACTGCGCTGCCCAGTTCTAATCTGATCCACGATCCTGGGCTCTATCCGCAGGCTAGCCAAAAATCCAGTCTCTACTTCTTTAACTCTGATCCGAAGTTCGACGAACTGCTCTAACAAGTCCCATTCCCTGATCATCATAGCAGATATCATACTCTTCCTGCTCAGGGCATCAGCAACTATATTCGCCTTACCCGGATGATATAGAATCTCGCAGTCATAATCCTTAAGGAGTTCCATCCATCTCCTTTGTCTCATGTTTAACTCCTTCTGATCAAAGAGATATCTCAAACTCTTGTGATCAGTGAAGATCTGGAATCTTTCCCCATATAAGTAGTGTCACCAGATCTTCAAAGCAAATACCACAGCGGCTAACTCCAAATCATGTGTGGGGTAATTCCGCTCGTGGTCTTTCAGCTGTCGCGATCCATATGCGACCACTCTTCCGTGTTGCATAAGCACACACCCCAATCCTTGATGAGATGCATCACTATACACCGAAAATCCTCCTGATCCCTCAGGAATAGTTAACACAGGTGCCGCTGTCAACCTCCTCTTTAATTCCTGAAAACTGAGCTTACATTGATCAGTCCATATATATGGAGTCTCTTTGCGCGTGAGCTTAGTCAAAGGGGCGGCAATCCTTGAAAATCCTTCCATAAATCTTCTGTAATACCCTGCCAAACCAAGGAAGCTTCGTACCTCAGTGACTATGTGAGACCCCGTACATGTATAGCTATGTATATAGGAACATGGGAATGTAAATAAAATCATAAGTAAGATGATGTATTGTAATGTGAAGTGTATGCAATGTAAGTTCATAAGATTATGTACGCACTTGTAGTAAGAATTGTGATTATACGTACAAGTTGCATTACGAATGAGTAGGAAGAAATGAACTTGAATACGAGAAGAATGTGATCGAAATGGAATATGAGTAGTATAGTAAAATGGAAGGAAAGATTTACATAAGTGTATATTTCCATTCGAGTAATATCGTATATATGTGTGGTCATACGAAGATTCTACACAAGTTTTAATGTGTATGTAGTGAGGATGGATCCCATTTTCAAGTCTCAAAGATGAATGAATGAGGAAATGATCATGGTAGTAAATTAAGGGTGTTTGGTAAGGGTTGTTGCAGAAAAACTGCAGGAAATCTGGAATTTGTGAAGGCCAGATCGATCTCATAGGATGAGAGATCGATCTGGGAGAGCCAGAATGCTCTTATGTGAGAAATGGAAGGGAACAGATCGATCTCCAAAGGAAGCAGATCGATCTCCTTAGCTCTCGGGTTGGAAGCAGATCGATCTCCCGTACGACCAGATCGATCTCCTTAAGCTTCTGTTTGACAGCAGATCGATCTCCAGTCTCGACAGATCGATCTCATACCTTTAAAACGTCTCAGAAAAGAGGAATTTTTGAGGAACAGATCGATCTCCACCCAAGGAAGATCGATCTCATCAAGTCAAAACTATAAATGGGAGTAGTTGGATCATCAGAATTTCGGGACAAATATTTCCATTTCACTTCAACTCAAAGAAATCTAGTTTCTCACTCCTAAATCCAGCCATTTTCAGTAAGATTTGAGGAAAGGCTATTAGAGACAAAGTTGTTCACATCAAAGAGAAGAACAACATAGTCTAGAGGCATTTCCCCATTTGATGGATTGAAGAAATAGAGGGCAGTCCTAATTGGAGCAAGAGAAAATCCAATGAGGTAAGTTCTAATGCACAAATCCAAGTACATTGGTTTAGTTAATGCTTATAAAGATATTTGGGTGTGCATATTGTGGATAGAACTACCTAGGATGGTATGAAATGAATATAACTTAGAAATAGTCAAGTGTGAGAAAGTGGAGTGTGGGAGTGTTTATGATGAATGAGATATCTTGAGTGGATGAGTATGTTGTGGAAATGGTTTGGAAATGTTGATATTAGGACAAATTACGAGATTTACCACAAAGGGTAAAAATGTGTAATTAAGGCATTGGATAAATGCTTAGTTGAATAAGAGTTAGAAACATTAACTCAAATGTTGGTGGATGAATTTCAGTTTCGGATGATACGCCGGAGCAAGTCGAGATGAGAACGCGAGAAGCATAAAGGCGGATAGTTGCACACAAGTAAAACGAGGTAAGGGACTGTGTGTTAGTTATAGAGATGTTCGTACGTAATTACAGCAATTTCGTAGATATGTTGCTAGAACTAGTATGATATTTTAATTCTATGAAATGATATGGAAGTATGCAAAGTACTATGACGTATATATGTATTGAGAAATGGGATAGGGTAAGGAAATAGCATGATATGCATGTTTTCAATGATTTTCTCAATTTTACATTGTTATTTATGATTGAGAAACGTTGATGATAGGTTGGCTAATTTTACATGTTTTAGCATGAAGAGGCATGCTGTATGAGTAAACGTGTTTTGAGTTTTAAAAAGAGAAAATAGCCATCTATCAGTTTTGAGATGAGATTTGGTGTTGAAGCGTTAGCTCACACCCGGTTTAAAGCCTTGATGTACCGTGCGAGAGTTTTAACTCGCACGAGGGTTTTGAGAAAGTGCGGGAACTTTGCTCGCACCTGTTTTGTTGAGTTAAGGTAAACCTGGGGGTCTGGGACCCAAGGGGATACCAGCCAACGGCCAATTGAACGGGCTGGGCCTTAACGATAGATCGTACCACGCTGAAGCTTTGCGTTGACTGTGTGTCACGCTGCTTGCTCGCCTGGTATATGAGACATGGTTTAAGGATAAAAAGTCCATCGGAGTTGGAGTATGATCTTGGGTCCACGGTTGTACGTAGAACAGTGTAGTCACCCGTTGGTATACTATGTACCGTGCTGGGTGCACGTGAGTACGAGTATCGCGTAGATGACACACGACGTATCTTCACCGTGAGTATACGAGGAGATAAGGTGGATTGAAATGAGCCGGAGGATAGGACTGACCCATCCCCCTTCAGGCGAAGTGATACCCTGTGCACGCCCGATCAGTGAGGCCTGGGATCACTGACTGTGGCCATAAGTCGTGGATATTTGATTGTCGAAAATTCCATGCCTGTCTCAGAGAATCGAGAAACAGAGACAATCTCAGAAAAAGAAAGAGAATTGCGAGAGAGAATGATTTGAGAAGTGAAAGAGATTTCGTGTTTTAATAAATCTCTGATTTCACATTCGTGCCATGAGGGCACTATTTATGAGCATGTTTTAAATGGAAGTTTGACATTTGATTTACACGAAAATGCTATTGAGAAATATGTGTTTAAATGCATTGTTCGTATGATATTTCCATTTATAACGAAAACATGGTTCTGGTTTATGCATGCATGGGCTATGTAGGTAGTACAATATCTACCTGCTAGCATACATTTCCTTACTGAGCCGTGGTTTGCTCATCCCACTATTTTCCCCCTCCAGGTACTGAGAAGTAAGAGAGCGGTGATCTCTAAGTCTTTTGTGTTGAACAGCTCCCACAATCCGCAAAGGTATAGGATTTGTATACACGAGTATTTTGTATCTAATATATTGTATCGCACAGTTATATCTTGGAATTGTAATCAATATTATGGGGATGATATGTAAGCACATGGTATTTATACAATTAATTTTGTGTATTTACACACACACCTGGGAGTGTGAATTAAAGATTTAAATATTCCGCTGTAAATAAATAAATTTTTGGTAATTGCATCTTCTCACAGCCCAACCGTAGTAGAGAATGTATGGATAGAAGGATTCCCGAAAGCGGGGCGTGACAGGCTTGGTATCAGAGCAAGGTTGGTCTGATGTGAGTTGATACTTAGGACTAAGAAAACATACATCCCCAAGTTGCTGTGCGATATTTAGATACAAATGTGTATACAGAGCTGGTAGTAAATTAAATGTTTGTTATAACGCAGGAAAGTTATCAGGCTAGTGAGTTATGCCTGAGAGACACCGCAAGAGGGGAGAGAGCTCGAGAGCTCGAGGGTAAAATGACAGGACTGAGAGGCACAGTAGATCATCCTCTAGTCATGAGCCCCAGGAACAGATAGAGGCTTCTGATCCTCGAATCACTCGATTGGAGGAAGACATGCGCACAATGATGACCATGATGGGTCAGATCATGGCTAGGTTTGAGGGTACACCTGGTACAGCGGGACAGGCTGCACCGAATCCCCCAGCAGCTGCACCTGAACCTGAGAATGTTGCACCTACGCAAGCTGAACCGGTTAGGCCACGGGAACCTCATATTCGATCGGTACCTCCTCCGGTAGCCCCACATCAGCATGATGATGATTTGGGGTATGGATATGATTGTGATATGGAAAGATTGAGGCATTTTATGGACTTTAAGCCTCCTTTGTTTAGCGGGGTAAAGGATCCGACGGTGGCTGAGGACTGGATCAGTCAAATGGAGAAGTTATTCGACTTCTGTAGATGTTCAGCTACGGAGAGAGTAGCGCTTGCGGCCTTTGTATTGAGAGGTGAAGCAGAGCACTGGTGGAAGTCCGTCAGGCCGATGTTAAGAGCTCAAGGAATGGTTATCACTTGGGATATGTTCTTGGACGTTTTCAGAGAGCAATACATCCCAGATACTGCTCGACGGAGACTACAGATGGAATTTTTGAATCTGACTCAAGGGAATCGAACAGTTGATGAGTACGAGTCACGATTCACTTCACTGGGCAGATATGATCCGGACTCGATCAGAAGTGAGGCTATCAGAGTCCGTAGATTTGTGGATGGACTGAGGCCTTCGATCCGAGCGAAGTTGGCCCCATTTGATGTCGCTACATATAGAGAGGCAGTGCGACGGGCCCAGTTATACGAGCAGGATCATGACTAGCAGATTTCTGAGTTTAGTTGGGGTAAGGACAAGGGTCCGAGGAAGCTGGGAGATGGCAAGAGTGCCAAATTTGGTCGAAAATTCATGAGTAAACGTCGGAGAGAGGTAGATAAGTTCCAGAAAAAGATTGCTAGACCTTTTATGCCTCCAACTCAGACACCAGCCAGGGGTATAGTGATTGGTGGACCCCGACCGACTATAGATCAGTGTAGGTTATGCGGTCGATACCATGGTGGTAGGCCATGTCATCTTCAGGGTACCCGATGTTTCAGATGTGGTAAATTTGGACATTATGCCAGAGAGTGCCCGGAGATAGTTGAGGCAATTCCACAGAGGGGTAAAGAGCCAGAGAGGGTTCCTACAGTTGCACCTCCTGCAAGAAAGAAAACCTCGGCTGAAGAAAAAGGAAAACAAGTTGTGGGTCAAGGCAGAGTGTATGCGATAGACCAGGCATCGGCTGATACCTCTTCTGAAGTGATAAAAGGTACAATCTTGATTTTCAATTTGAAGGTTATTGCTTTGTTTGATTCTGGTGCTACGCATTCCTTCATATCACCTGCATGTGCATCTAAATTAAAAGGTTTTGTAGAGCCCACATACTTGAGTAGGACTTTACTAATAAGTACTCCAATGAGAGTTAGCCAATTAGTTGAACAAGTGTATAAAGATTGTAAAGTGAGGGTGGGAGATAAGTGCATGATAGCCAACTTGATTTTGTTGAATATGTATGACATTGATGTAATTTTGGGAATGGATTGGTTAGCCGCCAATCATGCTGTCATAGACTGTCATTCTAAGTCCATTAAGTTTTCTCTACCTGAAGAATGTGTTGTAAGATTTTAAGAGAAGAAATGAAATCTTAAATTTTGTATTAAGTAAAGTACTTTGGTATAAATGGCTTGAGTGTTGTTTTGAAGGTTTTGTTGCTTATGTGGTGGATTTGAGCAAAGTACATCCGGATATGGAGGACATCTCAGTGGTCAAAGAATTCCCTGATGTCTTTCCAGACGATCTACTAGGATTGCCACCTGATAGAGAAACGGAATTCGGTATAGACTTGACGCCTGGAACCGAACCAATATCTAAGTCACCATATAGGATGGCCCCAGTTGAGTTAAAGGAATTAAGGAAACAGCTGCAAGATTTGTTAGAGAAGGGGTTCATAAGACCGAGCGTCTCACCATGGGGAGCCCCGGTATTGTTTGTGAAGAAGAGAGATGGGAGCCTCAGATTGTGTATTGACTATCGGATGTTAAACAAGGCTACCATCAAGAATAAGTACCCCTTGCCACGCATTGATGATTTATTGGATCAGCTTCGGGGAGCACAGATCTTCTCCAAGATAGATCTGAGGTCTGGGTATCATCAATTGAAGATCCGGAAGGAGGATGTGCCCAAGACAGCATTTCGTACCCGCTATGGCCATTACGAATTTTTAGTGATGCCTTTTGGGTTGACCAATGCGCCGACAGCTTTTATGGCTCTAATGAATGAAGTATTCAAGCCATACCTGGACCAATTCGTAATTATTTTCATTGATGACATATTGGTGTATTCAAGGTCCAGAGAAGAGCATGAGCAGCACTTAAGGATTATTTTGCAGACCCTTCGAGAGAAAAGGTTATATGCCAAGCTTAACAAATGTGACTTTTGGCTAGAACAGATTTCTTTTCTAGGCCATGTTATATCGAAGGATGGGGTGTCAGTAGATCCATCCAAGATTGAGGCAATTGTTCAATGGGAACAACCTAGGACAGTCACAGAGATCAGAAGTTTTCTGGGATTGGCTGGTTACTACAGAAGATTTGTAGAGGGTTTCTCTAGATTAGCTGCTCCATTGACACGTCTTACGAGGAAAAGTGTGGAGTTTTCATGGGATGAAGCTTGTGAGAGAAGTTTTCAGGAACTTAAGCGTAGATTAACTACCGCGCCAGTTCTTGTCATCCCTAACAGTTCAAGGAATTACTCGGTGTATACTGATGCTTCGCATCAAGGACTAGGCTGTGTTTTGATGCAAGATGGAAGGGTAGTAGCTTATGGATCTAGACAGCTGAAGGATCATGAGAAGAACTACCCCACTCACGATTTGGAGTTAGCGGCCGTAGTGTTTGCGTTGAAGATATGGCGCCACTACTTAATGGTGAGAGATTTCAGATCTTTACGGATCATAAGAGTCTGAAATATCTATTCTCACAAAAGGAGTTAAACATGAGACAGAGGAGGTGGTTGGAACTCCTCAAGGACTATGATTGTGAGATTTTGTACCACCCGGGGAAGGCAAATGTGGTTGCCGATGCATTGAGTCGGAAGAGTCTCGGGTTGGTATCACATATGATGGTTAGAGAGCACGAGTTGTTGGAACAATTCACGAACCTTAGTTTGGATATGACCCTACCTGAGATTGGCAGCTATGGGATTATTGCTAGCTTGAGATTAGAACCGGAGTTGATTGAGAGAATCCGACAAGCTCGACAAATTGATCAATGGTGTATTATCATGATTAGCCAAATCCGAAAAGGGAAGGGTGCTGATTTTATATTGAGTCCAGATAGAATACTAAGGTTTAGAGATAGAATATGTGTTCCTAAGGATTTAGAGCTGAGAAAGCTGATCTTATCAGAGGCACACTCGTCGAGATACACGATACACCCGGGGAGTAGTAAGATGTATCAAAATCTCCAAAAAGCATATTGGTGGTCTGGGATGAAGAGAGACATAGCTGAGTATGTCGCTAGATGTCTCATTTGTCAGCAAGTAAAAGTCGAACATCAGAAACCAGGAGGACTATTACAACCTCTATCAATACCAACATGGAAGTGGGAGCATGTCACCATGGATTTTGTGATGGGGTTACCGAGAACCCGTAAGAACCATGATGCGATTGGGTGATAGTAGATCGGTTAACGAAATCGACACATTTCTTAGCCATGAGATCTACTGATACATTGAGTGCACTGGCGAACCTGTATGTGCGAGAAATAGTGAGATTGCATGGAGTCCCAGTGAGTGTTGTTTCGGATAGGGATGCCCGCTTCACTTCCCACTTTTGGGGACATTTCCAGGAAGCGATGGGGACCCAGTTGAGTTTTAGCACCGCTTTTCATCCTCAGACAGATGGTCAGTCAGAGAGGACTATACAGACCCTGGAGGATATGTTGAGAGCGTGTGTGCTGGATTTTAGAGGCTCATGGGACGATCACTTGCCATTGATTGAGTTCGCCTACAATAACAGTCATCACTCAAGTATTGGTATGGCCCCTTATGAGGCACTATACGGTCGTAGATGCCGATCGCCCATTGGTTGGGAAGAAGTTGGTGACAGACAATTGCTCGCCCCCGATTTGGTTAAGCAAGCCTCCGAGGATGTTCAGATAATATGCGAGAGGCTGCGAACAGCTCAAAGTCGACAAAAGAGCTATGCTGACAGGAGACGGAGACCACTTGAGTTTGATGTTGGCGAGTCTGTATTTTTGAAAGTGTCTCCTTCTAAGGGAATAATGAGGTTTGGGAAGAAAGGAAAATTAAGTCCTCGTTTCATTGGCCCCTTCGAGATTTTGGATAGAGTGGGAGAAGGAGCATATAGGCTAGCCTTACCACCTGAGCTAGCAGAAGTCCACAATGTCTTCCACGTTTCTATGCTTCGGAAGTACTACCCGGATCCGACACATGTAATTAGTTATGAGCCATTAGAGCTCAAGAAAGATATGTCGTATGTCGAGAGACCGATCAAGGTGTTGGACAGGAAAGAGAAGGTGTTGCGGAACAAGACGATTTCATTGGTTAAGGTTTTGTGGCAACATCACACTGTGGAAGAGGCCACATGGAAACTGGAAAGTTTGATGCGGGAAAAGTATCCCGAGTTATTCGCAGATTGAATTGGTTCTAATTTGGTAGACCAAATTCTCTAAGTGGGGGAGAATGTGAGACCCCGTACATGTATAGCTATGTATATAGGAACATGGGAATGTAAATAAAATCATAAGTAAGATGATGTATTGTAATGTGAAGTGTATGCAATGTAAGTTCATAAGATTATGTACGCACTTGTAGTAAGAATTGTGATTATACGTACAAGTTGCATTACGAATGAGTAGGAAGAAATGAACTTGAATACAAGAAGAATGTGATCGAAATGGAATATGAGTAGTATAGTAAAATGGAAGGAAAGATTTACATAAGTGTATATTTCCATTCGACTAATATCGTATATATGTGTGGTCATACGAAGATTCTACACAAGTTTTAATGTGTATGTAGTGAGGATGGATCCCATTTTCAAGTCTCAAAGATGAATGAATGAGGAAATGATCATGGTAGTAAATTAAGGGTGTTTGGTAAGGGTTGTTGCAGAAAAACTGCAGGAAATCTGGAATTTGTGAAGGCCAGATCGATCTCATAGGATGAGAGATCGATCTGGGAGAGCTAGAATGCTCTTATGTGAGAAATGGAAGGGAACAGATCGATCTCCAAAGGAAGCAGATCGATCTCCTTAGCTCTCGGGTTGGAAGCAGATCGATCTCCCGTAAGACCAGATCGATCTCCTTAAGCTTCTGTTTGACAGCAGATCGATCTCCAGTCTTGACAGATCGATCTCATACCTTTAAAACGTCTCAGAAAAGAGGGATTTTTGAGGAACAGATCGAATTCCACCCAAGGAAGATCGATCTCATCAAGTCAAAACTATAAATGGGAGCAGTTGGATCATCAGAATTTCGGGACAAACATTTCCATTTCACTTCAACTCAAAGAAATCTAGTTTCTCACTCCTAAATCCAGCCATTTTCAGTAAGATTTGAGGAAAGGCTATTAGAGACAAAGTTGTTCACATCAAAGAGAAGAACAACATAGTCTAGAGGCATTTCCCCATTTGATGGATTGAAGAAATAGAGGGCAGTCCTAATTGGAGCAAGAGGAAATCCAATGAGGTAAGTTCTAATGCACAAATCCAAGTACATTGGTTTAGTTAATGCTTATAAAGATATTTGGGTGTGCATATTGTGGATAGAACTACCTAGGATGGTATGAAATGAATATAACTTAGAAATAGTCAAGTGTGAGAAAGTGGAGTGTGGGAGTGTTTATGATGAATGAGATATCTTGAGTGGATGAGTATGTTGTGGAAATGGTTTGGAAATGTTGATATTAGGACAAATTGCGAGATTTACCACAAAGGGTAAAAATGTGTAATTAAGGCATTGGATAAATGCTTAGTTGAATAAGAGTTAGAAACATTAACTCAAATGTTGGTGGATGAATTTCAGTTTCGGATGATACGCCGGAGCAAGTCGAGATGAGAACGCGAGAAGCATAAAGGCGGATAGTTGCACACAAGTAAAACGAGGTAAGGGACTGTGTGTTAGCTATAGAGATGTTCGTACGTAATTACAGCAATTTCGTAGATATGTTGCTAGAACTAGTATGATATTTTAATTCTATGAAATGATATGGAAGTATGCAAAGTACTATGACGTATATATGTATTGAGAAATGGGATAGGGTAAGAAAATAGCATGATATGCATGTTTTCAATGATTTTCTCAATTTTACATTGTTATTTATGATTGAGAAACGTTGATGATAGGTTGGCTAATTTTACATGTTTTAGCATGAAGAGGCATGCTGTATGAGTAAACGTGTTTTGAGTTTTAAAAAGAGAAAATAGCCATCTATCAGTTTTGAGATGAGATTTGGTGTTGAAGCGTTAGCTCACACCCGGTTTAAAGCCTTGATGTACCGTGCGGGAGTTTTAACTCGCACGAGGATTTTGAGAAAGTGCGGGAACTTTGCTCGCACCTGTTTTGTTGAGTTAAGGTAAACCTGGGGGTCTGGGACCCAAGGGGATACCAGCCGACGACCAATTGAACGGGCTGGGCCTTAACGATAGATCGTACCGTGCTGGAGCTTTGCGTTGACTGTGTGTCACGCTGCTTGCTCGCCTGGTATATGAGACATGGTTTAAGGATAAAAAGTCCATCGGAGTTGGAGTATGATCTTGGGTCCACGGTTGTACGTAGAACAGTGTAGTCACCCGTTGGTATACTATGTACCGTGCTGGGTGCACGTGAGTACGAGTATCGCGCAGATGACACACGACGTATCTTCACCGTGAGTATACGAGGAGATGAGGTGGATTGAAATGAGCCGGAGGATAGGACTGACCCATCCCCCTTCAGGCGAAGTGATACCCTATGCACGCCCGATCAGTGAGGCCTGGGATCACTGACTGTGGCCATAAGTCGTGGATATTTGATTGCCGAAAATTCCATGCCTGTCTCAGAGAATCGAGAAACAGAGACAATCTCAGAAAAAGAAAGAGAATTGCGAGAGAGAATGATTTGAGAAGTGAAAGAGATTCGTGTTTTAATAAATCTCTGATTTCACATTCGTGCCATGAGGGCACTATTTATGAGCATGTTTTAAATGGAAGTTTGACATTTGATTTACACGAAAATGCTATTGAGAAATATGTGTTTAAATGCATTGTTCGTATGATATTTCCATTTATAACAAAAACATGGTTCTGGTTTATGCATGCATGGGCTATGTAGTTAGTACAATATCTACCTGCTAGCATACATTTCCTTACTGAGCCGTGGTTTGCTCATCCCACTATTTTCCCCCTCCAGGTACTGAGAAGTAAGAGAGCGGTGATCTCTAAGTCTTTCGTGTTGAACAGCTCCCACAATCCGCAAAGGTATAGGATTTGTATACACGAGTATTTTGTATCTAATATATTGTATCGCACAGTTATATCTTGGAATTGTAATCAATATTATGGGGATGATATGTAAGCACATGGTATTTATACAATTAATTTTGTGTATTTACACACACACCTGGGAGTGTGAATTAAATATTTAAATATTCCGCTGTAAATAAATAAATTTTTGGTAATTGCATCTTCTCACAGCCCAACCGTAGTAGAGAATGTATGGATAGAAGGATTCTCGAAAGCGGGGCGTGACAGACTGTCCTCGATCTCTCCCAATTAAGCACAGCCTCCACCTTGCTTGGGTCCACTGATACTCCTTCCTCTGAAACTATATGACCAAGGAAAGCTATCCGGTTCAGCCAAAACTCACACTTACTAAGCTTTCCGTATAATTGCTTATCTCGGAGTATCTGAAGTACTAACCACAAATGCTGTGCGTGCTCCTCATACGACCGAGAGTATACAAGGATATCATCAATAAAGACTATCACAAATTTATCTAGATAGTCTCTGAAAACCTCGTTCATCAACCTCATAAATGCTGCAGGGGCGTTCGTCAATCCAAAGGACATCACCAGAAATTCGTAATGGCCATACCTCGTCCTGAAGGCCGTCTTTGGAATATCTTCTTATTTGATCCTCAATTGGTGATAGCCCGATCTCAAATCAATCTTAGAAAAGACTGATGCCCCTCTTAGCTGATCAAGTAGATCATCAATCTTGGGTAGTGGGTATTTATTCTTCACCGTGGCTTTATTCAACAACCGGTAGTCTACACATAATCTGAGACTACCATCCTTCTTAACAAATAGTACTGGCGCTCCCCACGGTGAAACACTGGGTCTAATAAACCCTTGATCCAATAACTCCTGTAGTTGTCTCTTCAATTCCTCAAGTTCCACTAATGCCATCCTGTAGGGAGGTTTAGAGATCGGCTGAGTATCTGGTACCAAATCAATGGTAAACTCCAGCTCTCTCTCTGGTGGTAAACCTGGCAATTCATCTGGGAAAACATCCATAAACTCACACACCACAGGTATATCCTCAATCCTCGGATGTTCCCGCTCATCGTCGGAGATGAGTATCTCATAACCTTCACATGAACAATCATATTTAATATTCTCCAAAATAATATTAAAATTCTCAAATTACTTACTAGAATTTCACATATTCATTTCCTCAATATCTCAATCGTACACTGTAAGGTTCAGGTAGGGAGAAAGTTACAATCTTAACGTAGCAGTCTAAACTCACTCGATTGGTTTCCAACCAATCCATCCCCAAAATTACATCAAACCCAAGTATATTCAACATGATTAGATCTGCTAACATCACCTTATCTCCCACCTTTATTTCACATCCTCTACAGATTAACTCAGTTCTCTGGGATTCACGCATAGGGGTATTTACATGTAGTATATATTCTAGAGGTTCAAACTTCAAATTTAATCTACATGCAAAATGCTCAGAAATAAAGGAATGCGTGGATCCTGAATCAATCAACACATGAGCCTTATGATTACAGACAGAGAGTGTACCTCTTATAGTTTCTGCCGAAGTGTCTGCGGTCTCCTTATCCAGGGCAAACACACGTCCCTGTGCCACAGGTTTCTTCCCTTTCTCTGCCGTAGTGGCCCGTCTCCGGGGATCCACTCTCTGAGGCTGTTGTCTAGTGGGCTCCGGAGCATGTGGTATTTGAGGTTGGGGATAGTCCTTCACTTTGTGACCCATGTCACCACATCTAAAACATCCACGGATCGACCCAGTACAACTTCCTTCATGCGATCGGCCACAGTCTCTACAAACCCTTATCTCCGGCCTGACATATCGAGGGGTCTCCTTGATAATAGGATAGGCTCTGGGTCTCTCCAATCTGTCCTTCTGTACCTCAATCCTTCCTCTTCTGAAAGAACCTCTCCGAGCCTCTGTTTGGAAAAGTGCTGGCCTCTTGCCCTTATCTCTATTCACCGCTCTGAGCTTATTCTGGGATTGTACCATCTCAATCCCTCTTTCAATCTCTTGTGCTCGTCTCAGAGCATCTCCAAACTCAGTAATACATAGCCCTATCAATCTATCTCTGATGACGGGCTTCAACCCATACACAAACTTCTCTGTGCGGAGCTCTTCACTCTTGAAGGTCCCTGGGTCATATCTCAATAGTGCTGTGAATTGGCTCTCATAGTCATCCACAGACATGTCACCCTGTACCAAACTCAAAAACTCAGCTTGTTTCTTTCTCTGGGCGGCTCGTGGTACATATTGGGTCCTAAAGGCTGTCTGGAACTCTTCCCAACCAATCACATCTTGGCTGGACCTCAGAATACCCTGGGTAGTACCCCACCAATCTCGAGCTCTCCCCTTCAGCATATAGGCACTCATACTGACCCTCTCAGCATCTGTGCACCCCAGAAAGTCAAATATAACTCTCAATTCCGTCAACCACTCCTCAGCCTCTGTAGGATCCTTCTTTCCCTTAAATGCGGGTGGATTCATCTTCAGAAAATCCTTTAGTCGGACCATACTTCTGTCCTCAGGCTGAGTGACGGGAGGCACTGGGGGTATGGGAGGTCCTTGTGGTGGTGTAGGGGTAGTATCCGAGGCATTAACTCCAAAGTGTTGCGCGAATAACGCTGCCATCTGCTCGAAACCTTGCCTCACATCGATCTCAATCCTATTAAATCGAGAGTTAGGACTCTCTGGTTGTGGGACAGGTGGCGGAGGGGACTCTGCCTGCCTCCTCGAACGACCTCGTCGTTTACTCATTCTCTATCTCAACTCGTCTCCTGCGCGTACATATCAAAATTGATTGAAATCTCAATCCTCAACTTCAGTTCATGACCAGACTATTACAGACACTTGGGATGTATTCTATTCCACTTAACCGACACTGACAGTACTAGACACCCTAAGCTCTAATACCAAGAAAACTCTGTCACGCCCGAAAAATGCGGAAAATAGGGCTAATTGAAAACTTTTTACTCATTAATTCACAATTAAAGGTGCATTCCTGTGCAGTGTCATACATCATCATAATCATCATTCCTCAGGATCTCATCAATAGAATTTATATATCATATCAAATACATTAATCCATCTCAAGTTAATTAATCCTAATACATCCCATAAATGTTATACATCAAGTGTCTGCAATTACAATAATAGTCTGGGTACATGAAAAGATAAAAGATACCTTAAAACACAATATATGGCCTGGAGCTCAAGTCCTCCACTAGCCACTACTCCGTACGTCGCAGAGAGATCCTTTTTCACTTGAAGAACTCTGGGGGGAAAGAAAACAGGGTGAGCTTCTAAATCGCTCAGTAAGGGGGGTAAGAAACTCATTTCATAAACCAAAATGCACATCACAAAATGTTTATTTGTATGTGAAACTCATTTGAAAACCATAGCATGAAAGTACTCAAAACGGCATTCTCATGTGTCAAGTCATGTCAAAACATGAAGAAAAAGGCTCACTCTAGAGCAATAACAAAGCATGTGAAAACAATGCGATAAACGCTTTCTCAAATACGTGATAAAATCACAGTAAAAATAATGCACGTGGCACAGCCACTAAACACACGTGGCATAGCCACTGATTTAATTTCTCGCATGGCATAGCCACAAAACACACGTGGCAAAGCCACTGATTTAATTTCTCGCGTGGCATAGCCACAGAATAGGGTTTCTCAATGTGGCAACGGCCACCAATGGGGTATAACGTGGCACAGCCACCAATGGGGTTTCTCAACGTGGCAACAGCCACCAATGGGGTATAACGTGGCACAGCCACCAATGGGGTATAACGTGGCACAGCCACCAATGGGGTTTCTCAACATGGCAACGGCCACCAAGTATATATGGCATAGCCACAGAATAGGTTAGTCTCACGTTACCAGAACGGAGAAGAAGTCGGGCTTACATGCTACCAGAGCAATGCCTGGTGTGTACTCACAACTACACACCTAAGTCTTATCACATAAGACTGGTTTACCTTCACGTAGAACTCGTAATGGTTTTTCTCTCATAAAAGTCATTTGACAATCGTTTTGTACTCAACACAAAACGTAATAAAACCGAGTTCCAACCGGTAAAGCACACGCACACATTTCTCAAATCTCAATATTGCCTTAACGTAGAGCCCAGTTATAAACTCATAAAAACAATGGGCTCCAACCGGCTATAAAAATCGTGTGCAGTTAAATCTTAATACAACACTCAACATGCTTGTTTTATAACCCACAAATCATGCTATAATAGTTTACAAATCACATACACAAAGATTTCCCTTACCTCTTTGCACCTCGTATAGTGCAATTGTTTCCCCCGTATCACGGACTTGCCTCGCATTCCACTCTGGAACTCCCGAGCTGTCCAAACGATGTTAAAACATCAATACTCAATTATCTAATCAATCTCAATTCTCAAAATCGAGCATAATTACTCATAACACCTCAATTCTCTCGATTCTCATAACTCTACCCTAAACTACAACCTCATTCACAATATCTCAACGTCCTACATTTCTCATGCCAATTATCTATGCTAATTCACCACATTTGTCTATATTTCCATTTATAGCACAAATTCTCAAAATTACCAAAATCACCAAATATCTACATTACTCCAACTACATTGCAATTTCATCAATCCCTAATCCTTTCTCAACTATTTCAACGCAATGACAACCACCAATATCATCAAAATCATCTCAAATATCAAGATCAAGGTTTAGAAATTACCCAAAGCTTGTGAGACGCATAACCCACGCCTCGATCCGATTCGTCCTTCGATTTCTAAGTATGTTGTTCTCCCTTTGATGAGGAAAAACTTCCCTTCTTGCCACAACCTCTGATTCGGCCGAAAATGGGTGATTTGGATGAGTGAGAAAGTTAGGTTTTCGGTGGAAATGGGTTTGGAAGAGAGAGAAAGTGAGTTTGCAGGAGAAAAACACGGGTTCCTTATATAGACTGGAGGTAGGAGATTGATCTGCCTCTTGATGAGATCGATCTGCGTTTGAAATTTTGGGGACAATCTGGGCAATTTTATGCCTAGGGGATTGATCTGTCAAGGGGTGAGATCGATCTCTTTATGGCTTTATGAGATCGATCTGCTCCTAAGGAGATCGATCTTCTCCCAAACAGAATCATTTGGAGATCGATCTCTTCCTCATGAGATCGATCCTTTCTCAAACAGAATCATTTGGAGATCGATCTCTTCCATTGGAGATCGATCTGCTCCTCAAATTCCTCTTCCTCGTCATTTTTAACTCACCAGATCGATCTCTCCTTCTCCCAGATCGATCTGTCCTCATACTTCATGCTTATTTTACACACTTAACATATAAATCTCCATTTATAATTCCCACAATTCATCTAGCTCAATAATTTACACTTCAAGTTCTTATTACATCATTAAAATATATCTAAAATTCTCAGATCTCACATGTACAAAGTCCTTTTCTTTCCTGCGAGCTGTGTAGTGGTACCCACTCTGTAGATAGGTGTTCGCTCAACTTAGAATTGGTTCAGTATGTTGCTCTCCCTAAGCAACAGAATAACCCTTTTTCAAACACCTATAATCCAGGATGGAGGAACCATCCTGACTTCTCTTATAGCCAAAACCAAGGGTAAACTTCTAGTTCTAGACCTGTAGGGCTCCTTGGTTTTCAAGCTCCACCGGTTCAGGTACCACCACAATCGTAATTTCCATATCATCTGCCTCATCAACCACCCCGACAACAATTTCAACATCATCTATCACCACCACTGCCACCACTTATGCAGCCCCAACATGTACTTACACCAGTAGCTGAGAAGAAACCCTCGCTTGAGGAAATGTTCACGACTATCTTGCAAAATCAAGCTGCCTCAATCAAGACTTTAGAAGTTCAGGTTGGACAGATAGCCAATGCTCTTAGCAACGTCCTCAAGGGACCCTTCCTAGTAATACTGAAGCTAACCCTGTTAGGCAAAGGGAGGGTAAAGAACTTGTAAAATCCATTATCCTTAGGAGCGACAAAGAGATAGATGAGCCATAAGTTAAGTCCAATCATGTTGAGCCTATAGTTGAAAAACCTATAGGTTTTAAAGAGGCGGCTCAGAAAGAGCACGAATCAAATGATCAGGCTGCAAAGGAATCTAAAGTAGGAGCTTCTTCATCTATCCTTTCTTCTACTTTACAACCTTCCTCATCCTCTGATGCTACACATGTTTCCACTACATCCCCTCTGGTTAGACCACCAGTACCTTTTCCTCAGAGATTCCAGAATCAAAAACTCGATCAACAATTCACCAAATTTCTTGAGGTTTTTAAGAAACTTCACATCAACATTCCTTTTACAGATGCTTTAGAGCAAATGTCAAGTTATGTGAAGTTCCTAAAGGATATCCTCTTGAGGAAGAGAAGACTGGAAGATTATAAGATGGTGGATTTAACTAAGGAATGTAGTGCAATTATCCAGAGAAAATTACCCACAAGCTCAAGGATCCTAGGAGTTTTACCATACGCACTTTTGGAAATATGTTCTTTGGTAGAACCCTATGTGATTTAGGAGCCAGTATCAATCTATGCCTCTATCTATCTACCAAAAGTTAGGAATATGGGATGTCAAGCCTACCACAGTGACCCTTCAGCTAGCTGATCGAACCATTAAATATCTGAAGGGGGTCATTGAGGATGTGTTAGTAAAGGTGGACAAGTTTATTTTCCTTATGGATTTTATTGTATTAGGTATAGAGGAATACAAGGAAGTCCCCACATTTCTTGTTTTCAAACCTTTGAAGCTCCCTGATGACTCTCAAGAGTGTTTTAAGATGGATGATATAAGGCTTAAGCACAAGAAATATGAAAGAATGAGGGAAGTAGATAGAGCTAAGGAGGAGTTAACTATCGACATTCTATCACCACTCTGGCTCATCCTCCTACTCTTCACCTTACTGCTGAGTGTTGTGTTCTTTAGCTACATTTGAAGTGGCCTAATTTTTCTTTTCATTTTGTATATAGTCTTTTGCTTTTTCTTTTTCGTTGTTTCTTTCTTTATTTTGCAAATTACTTTTACAGCATTACGTTTTCAATCAAGCTTCGATTGTTCATCATCATCATCAGAAAGGGAAGTACTCTGTTCCTGAACTTTAATTCTTATATTATCTGCACACTAAGGATACTGTGCACTTTAAGTTTGGGGGAGGGGATATCATTTGAGCATTTTTCAAAATTTTGGGCAAAATTGAAAAAAATTTCAAAAGTTTTTCGAAAATCTAAGCTTAAATTGTTTGATTTTAGGATGATTGAGTGCTTAGCATGTAGTTTTCCCATATTCCAATGATATAACCCCATGATTTAGTTTGACTTTGATTGAATAAGAAGCATGATTATAGGAAAAGCATGAAGTTGAATTCTTGAATTTATCTTGATTCTGATTGTGATTTCCTCATCTTATGCACATGTCATGTTATGAATCTATATATTTATTTAGAGAAAGCTTATGTGGACCTCGGATTTGCATTTGCTCAATTAATTTTGTGCATCATATTCTAGAATTTGTTTGATCTGGTCTCGAGGTGAAATATTAGATCACACTTAATTAGGGAGATAATTTAGGCCATCTTTGGATCATTTGAGACTTTCGAGCCATCCCTGTACATACTTTACCCCAAGTCACCCATCTGAGCCAAATAAATCTTTCTCTGTAAATACACCTGCTTATAATTTTCCTTAGCTTAAATACTTTGTTCCTATCCCTTACCCCGAAAGCATGAAAAGTCATTGGATATATTGTGAGCTTTGTATATATAGGTATCTGGTGATAGTGAAAGTTCAAAAAAATGTGTGATAAAAGAAAAAGAAAAGAAAAAAGATGAAAAATACAAAAATAGAATAAAATGTCTAGTGAAATAAATAAGTTTGGGGGAAATAAATTAGAGCTCTTACATTAAAGATCCTAGAAAGTAATGCATGTTAAGGGGTAATTAAACCTAAATCAACTTTATCATACCTTTGCCCCAGCCTTACATTACAAGCTTAATGAAGTCCTGCAGATCTTTGATTAAGTGTGACTACATTAGTGGAAAGAGAAGTGAAAAGCAAACTTATGGGAATGATCACTTGTCATTGATTTTGCATTCACTATGCTTGCATAATCTGATCCGGATAATGTACTGTGAAGTGACTTTGACATTTTCACACACACACACGAGGTATCCAACTTGGGTTAGGACTTATGATTGAATGATTCTGAATGTTAGACTTGTAATTTTGAGTCTTTGAGATCATAGTTTGTACTTTATCTTTGAGGATAATATTGAAGAAATTATTATGTTTTGTACTTGTCATTCCTACATCTGTTTTGTTTTGCTTGAGGACAAGCAAAAACTCAAGTTTGGGGGTGTGATAATTCTATTTTTAATAGAATCATTTGTGCTTAAATTCCTAATTATTTATTTAATCCCCATATTATTTTATTAATTATCCCCTTTATTTAATTAAAATTCTTTAATGTGCAGATAAAATAAATCCAGATGAAACTCAGTCGTTTCAATCAAAATTGGGCTGAAAACGAGCTAAAGGAGACTGGACCACTTCTAATTTGCAGACCGAGTCACCAACCGTCTGGACACGCGTAATGCCAAGTGTCCCTATTTTATTTGCTCTGTAACAATAAGATCGACGGATACCATGCGAACCTTCTGGAAGACACACGCTAGGCCACATCGCATAACCAATTGGATAAAAAGACTGATGACGTGGAAATATTTACTCTGTAACAAATCAAATAAAGACAAATAACCAAACAATGCCAACTCATCTAGGATGAAAAAATTACCAATGTACCCCTAAGTGTGTGTATAAATAGAATATGATGGCAATTGAAAAAATGAAGTAGGAGTAGGGTAAGTAGGAAGTAGGAGTAGGGTAAGTAGAGGTAGTCTAGGGTAGGAGTAGTGTAATTTAGGAGTAGTTTTAATTTATAGTAGTATTAGTTTTTAAAGTTTTTATTTTTCCTTCAAGCTTTTCGATTAATTTGTATTAGCTACCATTTTCTATTTTTACTATTCATGTCAACTTTCATTTTCATGAGAAGCTTGTGTTCATTTCTAGTTCTTTGTTTTTTTTTTTTTTTACATTAATGAATAATTACCATTTCTATTTCTCTTCTTCTTGGTTTTGTTAAAATTCGAATCCTTTATTTTTATTCTCGGTTTTCATGAAAGGTTTTAATTTTTTTTTCATAGTTGTTATCTGCGGGTTGCTTAGTATGTTGGTTTCATTCTTCCATTTTGATTTAGACTTATGATTTCAATGGGGCAGCCGAGTATTGTGAGAGAAAATATATAGCTGGTGATAGTAGCTTAGCATTCTCTCCTTGCTCCATTGTATCCATTTGCTTACGGGTCATTTAGTTAGTTGTTTTCGAATCATTCACTTTACATTTACTGTGTGTTTCCTTATGTTCTTTTTTGGCTTAATACCCAAATATATCATCAACGTTTACCAAAAAATGGAATTAAGCCCTTAACTTTTAATTGCATGGAAATAAGTCTTTTAAGTTTTATTTTGAGTAATTTAAACCTTAACATTTCAAAAAAACAATATTAAACCATTTTCTGTTAAATCCCAGAAACAACCGTTAGTCATGTATACGTGGCATGCTGATGTGGAATATTTGTGCCACGTGGATTGTTGACGTGGAAAATTTTTTTCCACGTGTACAAAATTGCTGACGTGGAATATTGGGCCCAAAAAAGTTTTTTTTCTTAATATCCAAATATGCCCTCAATGTTTATCAAAAAATAGAATTAAGCCATCGACGTTTAATTGCATGGAAATAAGTTACTTAAGTTTTATTTTGAGCAATTTAAACCTTAACGTTTCAAAAAAACATAAATAAACTTTTTTTTGTTAAATCCCAGAAACAGCTGTTAGTCAGATATATGTGGCATACTAACGTGAAATATTTGTGCCACGTGAAAATTTTTTTTTCACGTATACAAATATCGCTGACATGAAATATTGGGCCCCAAAAATGTTTTTTTTCGAATTTCCTTTTTCCCATAATTACATTTTTTTAAATTTTAAATTTTTATTTTTTTTGCACAAATTACTTTTTTTTTTCATATTGTTATTTTTATTTTATAAAATTACAATTTTTCCTCAAAATATATATTTTTTTTCAAAAATTACATTTTCTCTTAAAATGTATTTTTTTAAATTTCATTTTTCCAAAATTACAATTTGTTTAGACATCACATTTTGTTCAAAGTTACATTTTTTTCAAAATTATAAGTTTTCTACTGAAAACACCCAAAAATTAATACAAAAATAAAATTAGGAGAAGAAAAATATATAATTGTACAAAATAATCCATCCCGAATACAACAATAGAAGTAAAAGACAATTAACATGTTCATTGCAACAAAATTAAGCTATAATAGCAACATATTCAGAGCAGAATTAAGCTTAAAACTACAGTTAATAACAATTACAAATCTGGATAATAAATTCAATATAAAAACATGCTAATTGTGGCAGTATCGACTTCAACTTGTCAGTCACAATTAGCTTGTTTTTATGTTGAATTTATTATCTAGATGTGTAATTGTTATTAACTGTAGTTTTAGACTTGATTTTGCTCTGAATATGTTGCTATTATAGCTTAATTTTGTTGCAATGAATATGTTAGTTGTCTTTTACTTCTATTGTTGTATTCAGGATGAATTATTTTGTATAGTTATGTATTTTTCTTCTCTCAATTTTAATTTTGTATTAATTTTTGGGTGTTTTCAGTAGAAAACTTGTTATTTTGGAAAAAAATATAACTTTGAACAAAATGCGATGTCTAAACAAATTGTAATTTTGGAAAAATGAAATTTAAAAAAATACATTTTGAGAGAAAATATAATTTTTGAAAAAAAATATATTTTGAGGAAAAAATGTAATTTTATAAAATAAAAATAACAGTATGAAAAAAATAATTTGTGTAAAAAAATAAAAAATTAAAATTAAAAAAATGTAATTATGTGAAAAAGGAAATTCGAAAAAAAAAAACATTTTGAGGCCCAATATTTCACGACAGCGATATTTGTATACGTGGAAAAAACATTTTCACGTCAACAATCCATGTGACACAAGTATTTCACGTCAGTATACCACGTATATTTGACTAACGACTGTTTCTGAGATTTAACAAAAATGGTTTAATTATGTTTTTTTTTTAAACGTTAAGGTTTAAATTGCTGAAAATAAAACTTAAGGAACTTATTTCCATGCAATTAAACGTCAATGACTTAATTCCATTTTTTGGTAAACGTTGAGGGCATATTTGGATATTAAGCAAAAAAAAAAATATTTTTAGGCCAATATTCCACGTCAGCAATATTTGTACACGTGAAAAAAATTTTCCACGTCAACAATCTACGTGGCACAAATATTCCACGTCAGCATGCCACGTATACATAACTAGTGGCTGTTTTTGGGATTTAACGGAAATGAGTTTGATTATGTTTTTTTGAAACGTTAAGGTTTAAATTGCTCAAAATAAAACTTAAAGGACTTATTTCCATGCAATTAAACGTCAAGGGCTTAATTTCATTTTTTGGTAAACGTTGAGGACATATTTGGGTATTAAGCCTTCTTTTTTTATTTGCTGTTTAAAGTCTTTCTTGTGCTGTTTGTGTATGTCTCGACCTCTTTGTTTTGTGGTGTTGTGAAAGCTATGTAGAAGCGAAAATGTTACTGGTTGCTGGTCTAAACAGCAGCTACCCGAGGCTTTACAATAGCTGGTAGACAGCCTTGTGGTTTTCGAAGAGCAGAGCATCACAGCCTTACCTCTCTGTTTCATTCTAAGTTACCTATTTCATCGTGTTTGCTGTCTTAAGTTTTTATTAGAAGCATATTTTATTTTTTATAGCATTGTTATAATGAGGTTGCAAAGAATCAAGAACCACAAATCATCCTCTATTCAACCCTGTTTTGTTCACCATTCACTGTTTTAAATAATATTTGTTACTTCTTACTTTGGTGTACTGCATGTGACTCCATTTTTATCTTTTTGACTCTGCATAGATTATCTTACTCCTATTTGTCCAGGTGATCATCATTTGCACTTGCTGTTAAAGCTTTTATTTTTTTGTTGCGCTATTCCTGTGTTTAACCTATTTATCTGTGGCTGAAATTTGGAGTGACCGAGTGTTTGCTTCTTGCTGTTGTTCAGGCATCAATGCTGCTGTGTAGCAAAAGCAAAGTCGAGGCATTGATTACTGGTGCTGAAGCATAAAGGAAGCTGGCTGTTTGTGCATTGTCTTTGCTGCGTGTTGATGCTTGAAGGAAATGAGGTTGGTAGGTGCAGTAGATCCCAGCTGAAGGCAGTGCACGACATCTGTACAGCAGAGAATGATAGATGTAATCTGCTGCATGGAGGAGTCGGGCACAATAGTCATTATAGTGCACGGTCTAACAGCTGAGGCAGCACTTGGACATAGCAGAAGCTGATCATGCACTGGTGCCAGGATAACAGTCCTAGATAGAACCATCACTTGGTACTGCAGTGGAAGACAGACGCGGGAGTGAGCTGGGCATGCAATGCAGAGCAGAACAGCAGTAAGCGGACAGCAGCTGGGAGCAGCTGCACTGCAGGAGCAAAGGACTGGCCAGAACCGAGAGCTGGTGCCAGGACAGCAGACCTGGACAAAACCATCACTTGGAAATGAAAAAAATGAAAATGAAGAAGACAGGCACAGTGCTGCTTACGGGACCACTCACTTAGTTTAGCATTCGGTTAAGGCCTTGTTTGGCCGATTATTTGCTATTCAGTTGTTATTTCATGCTTTTACTTTAAAGAACTAAATTGATTAATACTTGTTAGTTGTTATTTAGGTGATTTAACTAATTAATGGTAGGTTAGTTTTAATATTTTTGCATGTTAATTTAATTTTTTGTTTTAATTCTTAGTTAATAGTTAATTTTATATTATATGTTTTAGGACTTTATTTTAGTTTAGTATTTTATGAGTTGCAATTAGAGTTAATTTAGATTAAATGTGTTTCATGCATTTTTAATTTAGTTTTCATTTTTATTAGATTTTAGGTTAGTTTAATTTGCAATTTTTAATTACATGCATTTTTTTTAAAGTTTGTTTAAATTTTAGTTTAATTATTCTTGTTTCTTTATTTTCAATTTTTTCTTTTTATTGCGTTAATTAATTTTAATTGTTTTAATTATTTTCGTAGGTATTTGCTTTTAATTGCGTGGAGCTCGGTTAGTAAATCTTAGCTCGATTTTATTTTCTTTATTTTATAGTTTTATTATTTTCAGTACTGTTAGCTTTGTAGATCACCCATCAATTCATAATTTTCTATGATATACTTAGGGTAAGATTAACCGGTAGTTAATTAGGCTAATCAACTTCTTTGTGGAATGATAATTCGGGACTCAAATCTCATTATTACTTTGTACGACCCGTGCACTTGTGGACAACAGGGATTTAAATTGCGGTCGAGGCCTCGTTTTCGGTTGCGTTGCGTTTGTCGCGGTTGCGGATATAACGGAGACTATCGCGGTCATTGCGGTTATCGCGGTTGTGATTTTTTTTAATTCACACAAATTCACCAAAAATATATTATTTGCAATTATAATCATAATTAATCTTATTTTATAATTTTCAAAGTAATTTATGATAATTACTAAACATTTAAGATAATTACTGAACATTTTTTAAAATAATTAATAAATATTTACTTACAAAATTATTAATTACTACTAACTTCTTAAAAAAATTATATTAATTGAAAAATTATACTAATTGAAAAAATTAACTATTAAAAAATTATATTAATTATACTAATTAAAAAAAATTAACTACTAAAATTATACTAATTAAAAAAATTAACTACAAACAAATTATACTAATAAAAAAATTATATTAATTTAATTATTAAATATTTTCTTATTCCCTATCCCTAACCAAACCCACCCAGCTACCGACACCTTCCCCCTCCCTCCAACCCAGTCACTCACTCCTCTCTTCCCTTCGACTTGTCTAGGCTTCATCCCTAAAAGATCAATTGGCGCAAGACAAGCACACTCGTCAGAAATCAAGATAAGGAACCATCGAAGAGGAAGGAAAGCGCTGTTGTAGGCACTGGTCTTTGAGATTAGAAAACGAACTCGTATTTGGGATCGGTTGGTAGCAAACAGAGGAAACTGGTTTCGGCAACAGTTGCTTGTTCGGCAACAGGATCTGTCCCCCCTTTGTCCCTTCAAAAACCAAAGAAGTGCTTTTCCGTCTTTCCCCTCTCATCTTTTTGCTTTGGTTTCCTTCTCCTTCCCTGTCCCTTTCCCTTTCCCCTTTCCCTTCCCAGACCAGATTCGGTTCCTTCTGCCTTTCTCCTTCATCGTCCTCTCACCTGCAGTTTGTCTCTGTTTTTTTCTTGTTTGTTTATGGATTCTAACTATGTTTTGTATGTGTTTTTATCCCTTTACGGGTGTGAAATTGATTCACACCCGCTTTTTCATCAAAAGCGATGGCGGTTGCTGCCGAAACCGCTAAATAGCGGCCGCGACTCCGCTATTTGGAACCCTGGTGGATAATGCGTTTAGATCGTACCAGTAATTGAGACCTCATAGCTTCCTGAAAATGACCACACAATCGAGAAGTAAATCAAGGGTCTTTATCAAAAGTAATACTCACAGGAGCCCCGTGCAACCGTGTAATCTCTCTAACATGCAAGTTTGGCAAGGCATTAAGTGAATCTGTGCTCTTGATAGCAAGAAAGTGGGCACTCTTAGTCAGTCTATCCATAATCACCCAGACTGCATCATAACCCTTCTAGGTCCTCGGTAATCCCATAATGAAATCTATACTGATGTGCTCTGATTTTCAAGTAGGCACTGGTAGTGTCTTAAGCAACCTTACTGGCTTCTGATGCTCAACCTTAATCTACTGGCAGACTAAACATCTAGCCACAAAGTCTGCCACATCTCTCTTCACTCCAATCCGCTTGTACAACTTACGTAAATCATGGTACATCTTAGTATTCCCTGGGTGCATGGTGAATCGAGAACAGTGGGACTCTTTCAAAATCCTTTGTTTCAGGGTGTCGTCATTCGGCACATAAATACAGCCTTGAAACCTTAGCAATCCTTCATCACTGATCGAGAAGTTTGACTGCAATCTCTCTTCAACCTGGCTAACCATATCCAATAACTTCTGATGATTTCTCTGTCCTAATCTGATCCAAAATACTAGGTTCAATCTGTAGGCTAGCCATAAACTCATCGTCAACTCTATCAACACTGATACTGAGCTTAGCTAACTTTCCCAACAAATCCCACTTTTGACGATTATATAGGACACCATACCCTTTCTACTCAGAGCATCTGTAACCACATTGGCCTTGTCCAGATGGTACAAGATTTCATGGTCATAATCCTTCAGGACCTCTATCCATCTCCTCTGTCTCATATTAAGCTCCTTCTGATAAAAAATATACCTAAGGCTTTTGTGGTCAGTGAAAATCTAAAAATTCTTTCCATATAAATAATGCCGTCATATCTTCAGAGAAAAAACACTACAGCTAATTCCAAGTCATGAGTGGGGTAGTTTCACTCATGATCCTTAAGCTGACGAGAACCATAAGCAACCACTCTACCATTTGGCATTAGCACTCAGCCCAAACCCTAGTGGGAGGCATCATTGTACACTGCAAACCCTCTCAATCCACTCAGAATAGTTAAGACTAGTGTGGTAATCAGTCGATGCTTGAGTTCTTAGAAACTCTACTCACAATGATCAAACCACTCAAATGGAACATCTTTACTTGTCAATCTGGTCAATGGAGCTAAAATCCAAGAAAACCCCTTAACAAATATCCTATAATACCTTGTTAATCCTAGGAAACTTCGAACCTCTGTCACTATCTTCGGTCTCTCCCATTTCAAAACTACGTCAACCTTGGACGGATCAACAGACACCCTGTTCTTAGATACAATATGCCTGAGGAAGGAAATCTAATCCAACCAGAATTCACACTTACTATACTTCCCATATAATTTCTTCTCACAAAGAATCTGTAGCACAGTCCTCAAATGATGCTCATGCTCCTCTCGGGACTTAGAATAGATTAGAATATCATCAATAAATATAATAACAAATCCGTCTAGATACTCCTGAATGACATCATTCATTAAACTTATGAAAGCAGTAGGGGCATTGGTCAAGCCAAAGGGTATCACAAAAAACTCAAAATGACCATATCTGGTCCTAAAAGCTATCCTCGACACATTCGCCTCTTTAATCCTTAACTGGTGATAACCCGATCATAAATCTATCTTAGGAAACACTGAAGCCCCTCTCAACTGATCAAATAAATCATCTATTCTTGGCAGGGATACTTGTTCTTCACTGTAGCCTTATTTAAAAGCCAACAATCAACACACAACTAGAGACTCCCATCTTTTTTTCTAACAAATAATACAAGAGCACCTCACGAAGATACACTCGGTCTAATAAACCCCTTATCAAGCAACTCTCGTAATTGTTTCTTCAATTCAACTAGTGCCATCCGATAAGGTGGTTTAGAGATAGGCTGAGCGTCGGGCATCAAATCAATAGTAAACTCAATTACCCTTTCAAGCAGTAACCCAGATAATTCATCCAAAAAAACATCGTGGAACTCACAAACTATTGGAACATCTTGTATACTCGGTGGTTCCTAACTGTTATCAAAGACAAAAGTATATAACCTTCACAAAAATCAAGGTCATTAGAAATTTCAAACATGTAAATGTCATATAGCTTCATAGAGCATAATACCATACACTTCATTTCTTATTAACAAAACATGCATCGAATTTATTAGGTAAGGAGAAGGTCACGATTTTAGTATAGCAGTCTAGACTTACACAACTGGCAGCTAGCCAATCCATGCCCAAGATTACATCGAAGCCATACATATTTAGCAAAACTAGATCTGCTAACATTATCCTATCTCCTACCTTGATTTCACAATTCTTACACACCATATCAGTCATCTGTGATTCATTCATGGGTGTACTTATGTGCAACATGTGATCTAAAGGCTCAAGTTTTGATGCAAATTGTGTGCAAACTATGGGGAAATAAAGGAGTGTGTGGAACCTAGGTCAAACAAAAATGTGTCTCATGATTACACATAAGGAGCATACCTCTAATAGTCTCGAAGAAGGTGTCGGCGATCTCCTTGGCGTCCTTGAGTAACCGACTTCCTATTTTTCTTTACGATTGCGGCCTGTCTCTGTGAGGCCTATCTCACAATTTGTCTCGGTTGTTCCTGAGGCTCAGAGGGTCTCATCTGAGGGCAATCCTTAATTTAGTGGCTCTTATCTCCACACATGAAATAGCCACCGGTGACTTAATGGTATGGCTCACCATGCAGCTTACCACAATTCTTACACCGTTGTATTTCAAACCTGAAGCCTCTGGTGGTATCTACACTATTAGTAGGGGCTTGGGCTTATAAGCCCTCGCTCGAGACTCATCATCCATTGTCTCTTGGGCTAACCCTGCCTCAGTTGTGGTCTGGATGCCTCAGATCTCTTGCCTTTATCTTTGCCCTTGCCTCTGGACCCATATTGTGTTTAAGTAACATTGAGACCCCTCTTTATCTCCTAAGCTCGTTTGAGGGCATCTTTAAACACTGTAACTTGGATCCCTAACAGTCTATCACGGATCTTTAGTCTTAATCCAACTAAAAACCTCTTGGTATAACGCTCTAGGTCCTTGACTGTCTCGAGGTCATATCACATTAAGGTATTAAACTGATTCTCATATTCATCCACTGTCATACTACCCTAAACCGAATTTAAAAAATCCATCAGCTCTTCTTTTGGGCAGTACGCGAAATGTACTGGGTTCTGAACGCAGTCAAAAATGCATCCCTGATATATTTAGCTAACTGTCTGTAAGAACTATCTAAGTAGATCTCCACCAAAACTTAGCATGGCCCATCAACATGTAACTGGCCATAGTGTTCCTCTTGGCATCTGTACACCCTAAATACTGAAATGTCATCTCGATATCCATCAACCATTCTTCAGCCTTAACTAGATCTTTAACCCTGTAAACTTTAGATGATTCATCTTAAAAAAGTCTCATAATCTATGAGTATCTTTGTCCTCCCTATGTTGTGGGACTGGAGGCTGAGGAGCTAGGGGTGCCAGAGGAACCTACGGTAGAGGAGGTGGAGGAGTGGGTGCGAGCATGGTAGCATCGGTATCTGAGGTGTTTACCTCGAATTATTGACCAAACATGGCAGTGAGTGTATTGAGCCCCTCTCTCATACTCTCTATACTCTGCTCGAGCCTAATTATTCTGGTATTATGGCTCTCTAGCTGAGGGGGAGATGGTGAGGGGGCTGTGCTTGCCTCCGTGGATGACCTCTTCTCCCACTCATTGTTCGTGATCAATTACCTACACGTAAACAAAGGTTTTGTCATAACTTTAGCAGGTATACTCAATTTATAACCAGACAAGCATAGACAATTGTGATGTAATTTAACTTCATCTAGTCGACACTGACAGTATTAGACAACTTTTACCCTGATACCACGTAACTGTGATGCCCCGAAAATGTGAGAATTTGGGCAAATTTTAACTTAATCTCTTACTCAAGTTGTATTCATGTTTAGTGCCGATTACTTAACCTTTTATTTTAACGAAAATTTGTTAGCATAACGGTTTTTTCATGAACTTACCTTCCTGCAATATCTAAAATACAGTTTATAATCCCACAATAGTTGCTTTTAATCACTTTTCATAATCAATAGTGATTTTCACAACATTTAATATCATTCCATTACCTTAGTACCTCAGAAAGACATTTTATTATATAAACTGTAAGTTAACAACCTTAAATACACACAAATCTAGATTACATCTCAAAAGATCCTTTACATAAAAGTATTTATGCTATACAGAATGTCTGGTAGTAATAACAAAAGTATACCTTAACATGTACTGGAGGTAGCCTGGAGAGAGTGTTGTATCCACTAGCATACGTCTATTACACAACAGGTGAAGAAGGATCACTACAAATAGTCTGTTAGAGTAGTGAAGAGGGTGAGTTTAAAAAAAACAGTAAGAAATGCATTTAAAAACAAAATGCTTTTAAAATGTAATTTATACTTAAATCACTTTTGAATACTTTTGTAAAAAAATTCTACAGAACAAACATACATCACACATCACAAAACTTATCATATTACTTTCGAAATCATGCAGAATATCATGGAGACTAGGCAAAATCCATATAGCTAGCATAGGTTATTATCATACGATCTTAACCTCTAAGGAGGGAAGCAAACGAACAAACAAAGTATCGATGGCCATTGTAAGGGAACTGTAGACTGGATCATGGTCGTACAACACCCTGCGCCACTAAAGACCAAAATGAACAATGCACGAAGTGGCGAAAATCAAGCACTGATTGGGCATCATATGCATGACATGGTAAAACATGCACCACAAAGGACCAGACATGCACGATGTGGTGTAAGGCATGTACCACAAAGGACCAAGCTCCACACGAGCCATGCATGACAAATATCATAGACTACTGGATGCCTTTTGTCTCAAATCGAAGTTTACAAATTCCTTTTTGAGCTTAGTAACCCACATACTAATAAAATCGAGCTTATGTGAAATTTCCTTATTTCTGAAGCATATTCATAAAATATATTTTTTCACATCAAAACTTACATTTCCAAAACATTTTACAGATGCAAGGAAAGTACACTTGGAGGTTTTGGTAACATTGGTTTTTCTCTCGGTTTCGTTTTATACATAATTAGTATTTTTCAAAAATTGAACACATTTCATAATCTCAATAATACATTAAGCATTTTTATATTTTAAAAGTAAGGTAATGGGATATCATTGCGATTTTAAATTACATCTCTTACCTATCGAATCTTGGGGCAACACAGAATCGTCGGATATCAGACTTGCCTCGATTTACGTGCTAATACCTTGCATTGCCTAAGATAATTTCAAAGCCATTAAAAATGTTTAAATTCACCTTAATATACCTAAATATGCACCAACTTACATAGACTTCATTAAACTTGGGTATTTTTGCCAACTTTTTTATTTTCTAAGTTTTATCGATAGACATGTCAGTTTAAGCTATTTCGATAATTTCTTTTCTTTTAACTACAAACTTATCAACTTAATGCCTTAAACACTTATTCAAGTCCCTAGCCAACACATTACAACTTATCAAATTTCCAATTTCCACATTCTTATAGTTTTCCACTAAATTGAGCTATAAACCGAACTTTTTGGTATTAAACTAACATTCTATAACACTCAACTCAATCAAATTTCATATTCTCCATATCAAACAAAAGTTGGCCGAATTTCAAGCATAGTATGGAAATTATTTCTTCAATTTCTACTTTACTAAAAATCTTCTAAAATCATTAAACAACAACATATATCACAATCATCATCTTCCATCAACTTTCTCACCTTGTTGACCAATTTTGACCACTTTTTCCTTCTATAAAAATGTTTTCTTAGCTGTAGATATACATGTATACAGCTTAGAATCATCCTAAACAAACTTAAAAACCAGCCTAGAAATAAAAAATACACAGTTTCTCTTACCTCTGAAATAAGGTAGATTCAGCCCCTGTTCTTCTCTCTAGCTTTTCACCCATCAAATCAACTTATTTGTCACTTAATTTTTTATATGTATTATAGAACTTAAGGCAAAAGATTTCATTTTTCTTGGCCAACCTCTAAATGTGGCTGAAAGGTGGTCGAAAAATTTCCACAAGCAGAAATAGAGGAGGACGCCTATGGCAACTTGAAGGGGATAATTCTTTTTGGTTTTATGTCGGTTCGAGATGGTTTTTAACTTTCCAGAAAGGCTTTAATTATAGTTCAAGGGAAAAAAAAATTAGGTTCAAAGGCATTCTAGAACCCCTTCAAATTAGGCTTTCTTGTTGGGCCAAGAGTGTGCTGGGCCTAGGCAGCCAGCAGCCCTATTTTCAGAAAAATCCTAGAAATTATTTTCAGCCTATTTTCTTCCAAATTTCCACTTCTCATGTGTTATAATAAGTCCCTAGTCTGTTCCATAAAAATTTTGGGCCCACTTGTTTAAGAAAAATTTCCAGTTTGGGCCCATTTTACCCGATTTAGTCATTACCGATAAAAATTCCTTAAGGTTTTTGGTTTACTTCAAAAATTGATTAAACCACCGAAACCTTAAGATTTCCACTAAACCTTAATTCTCCAAGTCAAATGTACCTTATATTAATTTCCTATGGCCTCAGAATAATGTTTACAAATTTATGAAATTTATTCCGAATTTATTTCAATTACTAAGCCCAATTTCTCGGTTTAGTGCTAATTCGAGTTTTTACTAGCTTTTTCACTTCGATGCTTTAGTTATACCTTCTAATCACTAAAGCATACTCATAAATGTAATCTCTTTAGAAATACTTTAATTCAAAATCTTACATCGAGTTTCATGCCCCGAGCTTCGTGCCACTAATCCGGGCCCTTTGGTTATTTCGACCCTACATAGTATTATTTTGAGTCATTGAATTGCTTTCCATTTTCTAGATAAACAATAAAACAAAAATTTTAGGTTTCACAAGACTAACTTGAGGGATCATAAAACGTGAAACCCCTCGATCTTTCTACTTATCCAATAAAGTAGTAGCTTATGTTCTTGAGTTCAATATCCTTTCATTAAGCTTGTATGGCCTAGCCTTAGTTGGACAACCATAGACATGCAAGTTCATAATACTAGGCTTCTTTCCTATCCATATATATAAGGTTTTGGCTACTTCTTTACGTAGAACTTGATTGAGAATATGCACTGCAATTTGCAAGGCTTCTCATGAATAAATACAGGTACCTAAAGCGAAAATCATCGTCGATCAAAGTACTAAGACATTGTTGACCATTCTAAGAAGCCATAGGGAATGGACCACATATGTCAAGACCCTTCCTGACTTAACCAAAACTACTACAAACTTTTCGCATTTTAACTTACCTTTCCTCTCATCAATGGTTGGGCTGTGATTCGATATTAGCTTCCTCGTATCCTATATCATCCATTATCATACATACATGTCAATATACTATTACTGACTGTAACTTCTTTTATAATACATGTGAGATCATATAAAATCTAATACAAATACATTCCCCATAATATATATCGTATACATCACTGTGTTGTTTCTATGTTTAGAAATATAACCGTACAAAATATGTATACCTATCGATCGATAGGAAATAGTACCGGACAATAGGAATACTATCCCTCAAGCACACTCGCTCTACTGTTGATGCTCTATAGAGACAGAAAATAAAGGGGAATGAGCATACAACGCGCTCAGTAAGGAAATCAGGCAAGCAAGTACACATCTATACTATCTACTCAAAATAATGCTATGCCTCGAAAATATCATTTCCTTAACTCACTTTAAAAGCATGTCTTTAAATATATATATATATACTTGTACAGATTAAATCTCATGTACAGAAATCATGCTTGCTTTCTCAAATGTAGGCATGTAGTGCAAAATAATACATCTTTATAATATCACAATGCCTTTAGATAAATCATGCCATGTATATTTAAATCACAGTAAATATGGCATTTAAATCATTCACAACACAAAATCGAATTTCGACCCATCCCTCAGGTCTATCCGTATCATAAATAAATCAGTCAGGTGATATATCATGTGAGACTCTATGGTGAAATGCAATAATATCCTAGACTATAGCCATATCCTATAATGGTGATCCCAGGCAACACAGATCTCGATGTGCGGGGCATCACTGTTGCAACGGGAGGGGGTCAGTCCATCACAACCGCTAGCTATCAACTCCTCAACTCCACAACATCACACGGTACAGTGTATCCATGCCACTTACATGGTACAACGTACTCCATGGACCATACATCACAGTCGACGTGCATGCCATAGGTCTTCACCCTCAAACCATGGAATATCATACCACGTCTCTAAATTCACATGCGAACCTCTCATAGTGTGACATTCAGTCTACATGAGGAAATCAAGCATGGTTTTTAACATGTATTATATATCACATAAATTACAGTGCGCACCTTTGAGCGTGACTCACAGTTGACACTCCACTCAAACACTGTTTCACATCACAAACTCAAACTCTAGTGCGAGTAAACCTCCAGTAACTAGGTCAATGCATAGTTCATGTTTCAAATCAAGTACGAGCAATAACTCCAGTACCATGTTCTGCACAAAACTCATCAAATCAAGTATGAGAAATAACTTAAGTACTATGTCATGTATATATCATGAAGAATCGAGTACAAGTAACGCTCTAGCATTCTGTCATGCATCTCATGAGAAATTCGAGTACGAGCTAATCGCTCCAGCACTCGCTCATGCATATATCATATAAAACTGAGTACGAGTATAACTCCAGCACTCTATCAAGCATGTCAAGGAAATCTAGTGTGAATCACAATCCAGCACTAATATATGTGAAAAATATATGAAATCAAGTGCGAGCTGTGCTCTAGCACGATTTATTCTCACATAATTCGATATATGGCAATTTAAAAATGGATGTTTTTCAAAACATCAAAATCAATACTATAAAGTGTGCTTAATTCAAATCAACCTTAAAATCATTAGCCCATCTATTTATTCTTCTGCTAAACAGCAGTAAAATATTCAAAATAGTGGTTTCCATGCTTTTTACAACTTTTCACAAAAGTTGACTTTTTTCCTAAATAGGGGTAAAATCGTAAATTGCCACTATCAGGTCACAATAATTATTATTCACTTTCTCTGACCCTTAGAATTTTTAAGTGAATGTAAAAGCAGACGAAAATACGTGCAGGTATCTCTAACTACTCACAAAAGTCCCTAACCTGCAATCACTCAAGAAATTTACTTTCTCAACGCTGCTCGATCCAGTAGTCTGATTTGCTCCTCCAATAATCTCTGGAGCTAGTATTTGTGTTCACACTTGGCCGAAACTTTGGAGCCTCACGATTTGTACACTATGGCTTCTTGATAGCCAATTCCAACATATGTTACTCTCCTCTCAATTTGGAACAACTTTCATGAAGAATGCAAGTTCCAAATATGCCTAAATCCTAGTGATTTCTAGTGAGAGAAAGCTTGAATAAATGTATTTCAATGGTTTCTTTGTGTAGCCGAGAATGGTATAGTGAAAATGACAATAGTGTGGCTGATTTTATAAGCCATTCACTTAGCCATTAAGCCTTACTTTTCAGCCATTAAAATTGACTTCCTAAGGTTTAGTTATGAGTCACCTAATGAGTCATCTAATGAGTCATTGTTAACTTTAACTATGGTTAGATATTTAATCCTAATGGGCTTTACAATTGGGCCTCTCGGTTTGGACTTTCTTAATGGGCTTTTAGGCTTTTTATTGTCTAAATATTTGGCCTATCAATCGGTCCAACAATTCGGTCTAAGGGACTTAAGAATTTCGATCTATGTTTAGCATACCTTAATGGGCTTTAAAATCTTCACTTTAGGCCCATTACATTTTTATCCATTAATTTTAATATGGAATCCTTTCGAATAAATTTTCCTTACTTTCGGGGATGATTATCTTGTATTTTGACCAAAAATATTGTTCCCATATTTTTCTCCATACTTAGGTAAATTTTTAACCATGGTTAGTCAACTATGGTAAAAGTCCATTTTCTTAATTACAGTTGACTTTTTCTTTAATCATTGACCAAGTCGACTTTTTTTCAAAATTTCAGAAGTGTCATATCTTATGTCTTACACTCTCGTCTTTATGTTTTAGCCGTTTTTCGGGAAGTGAATATACCTAAAACACCTTGAACGGCTTAAAAGGTCTGTTTTGCCCCTTTTTGGCATTTATTCTACCTCTATGTGTTCGGGACCAAATCAAACTGACTTTCCTTCATGAACTTTCTATATTTTCACATCATAAGTTCTTCTCTTCAGTCAGAATGATTTAGATCCATTCGGTTTAACCTGTAACCCTCATAGCTAACATTAGGCCTTTATGTAGCTTTTAAGTTTTAAAGCATTTCACTAACACTTAAATCTAGTAAATACTCTTCTGATGATTTAAATAACTCAATACATGTCTATACCTGTATAAATCATAAGGAACAAGTTACATAAAATACGGGTTTGACAATCCACCCCAACTAAGAAAATTTGGTCCTCCAAATTAAAACCAAGTCAGTTATTAAACAGATGGGGTGCTTCTCTCGCATTAGACTCTCCAGCTCCCAAGTAGCCTCCTCTGAAGTATGATGCTGCTAGAGAACCTTAACCAATCCGATAGTCTTCGATCTCAAGACCTTCTCCTTCCTATCCAGTATCCGAATCAGTCTCTCAACATACGACATGTCCTCTCGAAGCTCCAACGGCTCATAACTTATCACATGTACCGGATCTGGATTATACTTTCGGAGCATCGCAAAATGGAAGACGTTATGTATGCTTGACAAATCTGGTGGCAATGCCAACCTATAGGCCTTATCTCCCACTCGATCAAGTATTTCAAAGGGTCCAATATAACGAGGACTCAACTTTCCTCTCTTCCCAAATCTCGTTATGTCCTTGGAAGGAGAAACTTTCAGGAACACAGATTCACCAACTAGAAACTCTAGTGGCCTTCGTCTCTTGTCAGCGTAACTCTTTTGTCTACTCTGAGCTGTCCTCAATCTCTCTACAATCAAACGGATGTCCTCAAATGCTTGTGTAACCAAGCCAGGAGTGAAAATCTTACAATCACCCACTTCTTCCCATCCAATAGGGGAACAACATCTACGACCATATAAAGCCTCATACGGTGCCATCTCGATACTCGAATGATAACTGTTGTTGTAGGCGAACTCGGCTAGTGGCAAGTGGTCATCCCAGGAGCCTCCAAAATCTAGCACACATGCTCCCAACATGTCCTTCAGAGTCTGTATAGTCCTCTCTGACTGACCATCTATCTGAGGATGGAAAGCGATGCTCAAACTCAACTGGGTTCCCATGGCTTCCTGAAAATGTTCCAAAAAATGGGAAGTGAAGCGGGAATCCCTATCAGAGACTATGCTCACTGGTACACCATGTAACCTCACTACCTCGCGTACATACAGCTCTGCCAATGTACTCAGAGTATCGGTAGCTCTCATAGCTAGGAAGTAGGCTAACTTCGTCAGTCTGTCGACAATCACCTATATAGCATCGTGATTCCTGTGGGTCCTCGATAAACCCATCACGAAATCCATGATGATATGCTCCCATTTCCTATCGTATAGGTAGAGGCTGTAATAACCCTACAAGTTTCTGATGCTCTACCTTCACTTGCTGACATACGAGACATTTCGCCACAAGATCTACTACATCTCTCTTCATACACGACCACTAGTACACCTTTCGAAGGTTCTAATACATCTTGTTACTCCCCGGATGTAACGTATACCTCGATGAATGAGCCTTCGCCAATATCAATTCTGGAGTCCTGGATCCTCGGGAACACATAATCTACCTCTGAACCTCAGTAGTCCATTCGAACTCAACTTAAAATCAGTCATTGTGTCCTTCTGCATCTGACCACTCACATCCCTACAAAACATATCAGTCTGCTGAGCCACTCTGATCCTATCCAACAGATCCGGCTCTAAGCATAGACTAGCTATCACATAGCCTGTATCCATGTTAGAAGGCACAACTCCCAGACTGAGGCTAGCAAACTGCTTTAGCAACTCATGTTCCCTAACCATCATATACGATACCATCCCTAGGCTCTTCCTACTCAAAGCATCAACTACAATGTTAGCCTTACCTGGATGATAAAGTATCTCACAATCGTAGTCCTTCAGAAGCTCTAGCCATCTTGTCTGTCTCATGTTCAATTCTTTCTGTGAGAATAGATACTTGAGGCTCTTATGGTCGGTAAATATTTGAAACTTCTCACCATACAAGTAGTGGCGCCATACCTTCAATGCAAACACTAGTGCTGCTAACTCCAAATCATGGGTCAGATAGTTCTTCTCATGATCTTTCAACTATCTGGATCCATAAGCAACTACCCTTCCATCCTGTATCAATACACAGCCCAGTCCCTGATGCAAAGCATCGGTATACATTGCAAATCCTCCTTAGCTGGTAGGGATAATGAGAATCAAAACGGTGGTCAATCGACGCTTCAACTCTTGAAAACTCTTCTCACAATCCTCGTTCCATACGAATAGTATACTCTTTCGAGTAAAACGTGTCAATGGAGCAGCCAACTTCAAAAATCCCTCAACGAATCTCCGATAATATCCAGCTAAACCTAGAAAAGTCCTGATCTCAATGACTGTCCTCGACTGTTCCCACTAAACTACAGCCTCTATCTTGGATGGATCTACTGATACACTATCTCTCGATACAACATGTCCCAAAAATAAGATCTGTGACAACCAAAAGTCACACTTACTGAGCCTAGCATATAACTTCTGCTCTCACAGAGTCTGCAATAAGATCCTAAGGTGCTCTTTATGCTCCTCCTTGGATCTCAAGTACACCAATATGTCATCAATAAAGACAATAACAAACTGGTCCAAATATGGCTTGAACAAATCGTTCATCAAAGCCATAAAAGTAGCTGGAGCATTCGTCAATCTGAATGGCATGACCAAGAACTCATAATGGCCATATCGAGTACGAAACACTGTCTTGGGTACATCTCCACTCTGAACTCTCAGCTGATGATACCCAGACCTCAGATAAATCTTGGAAAAGACTTGTGCTCCCCGAAGCTGATCTAACAAGTCGTCAATGAGTGGAAGGGGATACCTATTCTTGATGGTGGCCTTATTTAACAATCGGTAATCTATACACAATCGGAGGCTCTCATCCTTCTTCCTCACAAATAAAATCGGTGCTCCCCAAGGTGAACCACTCGGTCTAATGAAACCCATATCCCACAGCTCCTGCAACTGTCTCTTGAGCTCTTCCAGCTCAACTAAGGCCATGGGATAAGGTAGTCTCGAAATAGGCTCCGTACCAGGTACCAAATCTATACAGAACTCTATCTCTCTATCTGGTGGTAACCCTGGTAACTCATCCTAAAAAACATCTGGGTACTCACTGACCATAGTAATATCTAACAACTCTGGATGTGCCTTATCCATATCTACCACGTACGCAATGAAACCTTGATATGTTGAAGGTTTTCTAAGTCAATATATCATATTATAATCATAACTACTTCTTTTATTTATTTTTATTATTTACAACATATCTAGTAGGGTTAGGAAACATAATTGTCTTAGCATAACAATCTAAAATAGCATGGTTTGCAGATAACCAATCCATTCCTAAGATTATATCAAAGTCACTTATACTTAGCAATATTAGATTGGTTGTCATCTCCTTGTTCCCTACTCTCAACTTGCAGTCATTAAATACATACTCTACAACTTGACTACTATTCATAGGCGTATAAATCAACATCATTATACATAACGGTGGTGGTAACCCTGGCAACTCATCCGAAAAACCATCTGGGTACTCACTGACCATAGTAATATCTAACAACTCCGGATGTGCCTTATCCATATCTACCACGTACATAATGAAACCTTGATATGTTGAAGGTTTTCTAATCAGTATATCATATTATAATCATAACTACTTTTTTCATTTATTTTTATTAAACTTTACAACATATCTAGTAGGGTTAGGAAACATAATTGTCTCAGCATAACAATCTAAAACAGCATGTTTTGCAGATAACCAATCCATTCCTAAGATTATATCAAAGTCACTCATACTTAGCAATATTAGATTGGTTGTCATCTCCTTGTTCCCTACTTTTAACTTGCAGTCATTAAATGCATACTCTACAACTTGGCTACTATTCATAGGCATACAAATCAACATCATCATACATAACGGTGTACGTTCTACATGTCTAGATAATTTACATGCAAACGAAGGCGATAAAAAAGAATGCGTAGTACCAGGATCAATTAAAACATATGCTTCAATATCATAAATCAGGATGTTACCTCGTATCACATCCGATGAAGCATCAGTTGTACCCTGGTCCAAAGCATGTACGCACCCTCGACTAATCACTTGCTTCCCCTTTTCTTCTGCTGTCGCTCTCCTCCTTGAAGTAGAAGGATCAACTGGAGCTCTCTATGGCTCCCTGTCTTTCAGTGGAGTAGTCTCAACCATCTCTGGGTAAGCTCTAGCAATATGCCCCTGTTTTCCACATCGAAAACACACTATAGGAGTCAACGGACACGGTCTACCTCCATGTTATCTACCGCATCTTCTGCACTCATTAGTAGTAAGTCTCTGTCCTCCTATGACAATACCCTTTGCTGGAGCTATGGTCGGATAAGCAGGAGGTCTAGCAGGTCTCTCTTGTGCTTCCTCAACCTGTGGCCTCTTACCGAAGAGTTTCCTCCCTTCTCGATAACTAAAACCTCTATCTCTAGCCGGCCTTTTCCTCTGTATATCTTAGCTCCGACTAAACTTCCCAAACTTGGAAGAATTCCTCTCATAATCTTACTCGCACAGTTGCACCCTGCGCATTGGTTCCTCATATGTGATTATATCAAATGGGACCAATCTGGATCGCAGAATCGGTCTCAGTCCATCAATGAACCTGTGGACCTTTCTGGTCTCACTATACATGGTGTCTAGGTCATATCTCCCCAGGGATAGGAATCTAGTCTCATACTCGTCCAGGGATAAACTCTCCTGGTTCAGTCTCAAAAACTCAGCTTGTAGTTTTCGTTGTGCGGTATCAAGAACAAACTGGCTCCTAAAGGTATCCAGAAATATCTCCCAACTAATATTCGTATGTCGGGCTCTCAATATGGGTCTGATGGACTTCCACCAATGCTCTGCATCTCCCTTCAGTAGGAACGCAGCAAATGCGACCATCTCTGATGTCGTTCACTCGAAGAATTCATAAAGTTTCTCCATCTCTCCAACCCACTCCTCGGTAGCAACAGGGTCCTTAACGCCACTAAAAGATGGAGGTCGAAACTTCTGGAATTGTCACAATCGATCCAGATCACAGTCGTACCTAATCCACTACTACCCGAAACTAGTGGGGGTGTAGGACTATTTGTAGTCTGTGCAGCATGAGCTGGTTGTGTAGGTGTATCTGGGGCAACTGCCTCTCCTATCGCAGTTTCTGCCTCCTGTCTCTGCCTACTTGGCATCGTCTATGCCAATATCTCAACTATTGTCTTTAGACTATGCTCTAATCTCGTAAAGTGCATCTTAGCACACTCTGGTGCTTCAGTAGCACTTAGAGTCTGATGGGCAGGTAATGGCTCGGCAGTAGCATGCCTCTCAGGCCTATCTCCATGGCCTCGAGCCCTACCTCCGCCCCTCTACCACAACGAGTATTTGCCATATAGGCAAAGTTCCTGCATTAACAATCATGAATTGGTCTGTCTCCTATCTGGTATACACAGTTGTATCTTAACACAGCACAGTATTATGGGGATGCACACTTTCCTATTTTCTAACACCGACTCACATCAAACCAACCTGGCTCTGATACCATTCTGTCAAGACCCTTCCTAACTTAACCAAAACTATTACAAATTTTTCACATTTTAACTTACCTTTCCTCTCATCAATGGTTGGGCTATGATTCGATGTTAGCTTCCTCGCATCCTATATCCTCCATTATCATACATACATGTCAATATACTATTACTGACTGTAACTTCTTTTATAATACAAGTGAGATCATATAAAATCTAATACAAATATATTCCCCATAATATATATCGTATACATCACTGTGCTGTTTCTATGTTTAGATACATAACCGTACAAAATATGTATACCTGTTGATCGATAGGAAATAGTAGCGGACAACAGGAATACTATCCTTCAAGTACACTCACTCTACTGCTGATGCACTGTAGAGAGGGAAAATAAAGGGGGATGAGCATCAACGCGCTCAGTAAGGAAATCAGGCAAGCAAGTAGACATCTACACTATCTACTCAAAATAATGCTATGCCTCGAAAATATCATTTCCTTAACTCACTTTAAAAGCACGTATTTAAATATATATGCTTGTACAGATTAAATCCCCTGTACAGAAATCATGCTTGCCTTCTCAAATGTAGGCATGTAGTGCAAAATAATACATCTTTATAATATCACAATGCCGTTAGATAAATCATGCCATGTATATTTAAATCACAATAAATATGGCATTTAAATCATTCAAAACACAAAATCAAATTTCTACCCATCCCTCAGTCTATCCGTATCATAAATAAATCAGTCAGGTGATATATCATGGAGACTCTGTGGTGAACTGCAATAATATCCTGGACTATGGCCATATCCTATAATGGTGATCCCAGGCAACACAGATCTCAGTGTGCGGGGCATCACTGCTGCAACAGGAGGGGGGTCAGTCCATCATAACCGCTGGCTATCAACTCCTCAACTCCACAACACCACATAGTACTGTACCCCATGCCACTCGCACGATACAACGTACTCCGTGGACCCTACATCACAGTCAGGTTGCCTACCGTAGGTCTTAGCCCTCAAACAATGGAATATCATACCACATCTCTAAATCCACATGCGAACCTCTCATAGTGTGACACTCAACCTACACGAGGAAATCAAGCATGGTTTTCAACATGTATTATATATCACATAAATTACAGTGCGCGCCTTTAAGCCCGACTCACAGTCAACACTTCACTCAAACATTGTTTCACATCACAAACTCAAACTCTAGTGGGAGTAAACCTCCAGCAACTAACTCAATGCATAGTTCATGTTTCAAATCAAGTACAATCAATAGCTCCAGTACTATGTTATGCACTAAACTCATCAAATCAAGTACGAGAAATAACTCAAGTACTATGTCATGTATAAATCATGAAGAACCGAGTACGAGCAACGCTCTATCACTCTGTCATGCATCTCATGAGAAATTCGAATACGAGCTAATCGCTCCAGCTCTCTCCCATGCATATATCATATAAAACTGAGTACGAGTACTAACTCCAGCACTCTATCATGCTTGTCATGGAAATCTAGTGTGAATCACAATCCAGCACTAATATAAGTGGAAAATATATGAAATCAAGTGCGAGCTGTGCTCTAGCACGATTTATTCTCACATAATTCGATAGATGGCTATTTAAAAAGGGATGTTTTTCAAAACATCAAAATCAGCACTATAAAGTGTGCTTAATTCACATCAACCTTAAAATCATTAGCCCATATATTTATTCTTCTACTAAACAGCAGTAAAATATTCAAAATGGTTGTTTCCATGCTTTTTACAACTTTCACAAAAGTTAACTTTTTTCATAATTAGGGGTAAAATCATAAATTGCCACTATCAGGTCACAATAATTATCACTCACTTTCTCTGACCCTTAGAGTTTTTAAGTGAATGTAAAAGCAGACGAAAATACATGTAGGTATCTCTAACTACTCACAAAAGTTCCTTACTTGCAATTACTCGAGAAATTTTACTTTCTCAACGCTGCTCGATCCAGCAGTCTGATTTGCTCCTCTAATAATCTCTAGAGCTAGTATTTGTGTTCACACTTGGCTGAAACTTTAGAGCCTCACGTTTTGCATACTATGGCTTCTTGATAGCCATTTCCAACCTATGTTACTCTCCTCTCAATTTAGAATAACTTTCATGAAGAATGCAAGTTCCAAATATGTCAGGACCCGTTCTCAATCCACGACTTTATCCAAAATCACTACAAATTTTTCGTATTTTTAACTTACCTTTCCTCTCTTAAATAGTTGGGCTGTGATTCGATGTCAGAGTCCTCGCTTACCACATTATCCATTATCATACATACATGTCAATATACTGTTACTGACTGTAACTGCTTTTATTATACATGTAAGATTATATAAAATCTAACACAAATACATTCCCCATTATATATCGTATACATCACTGTGCTGTTTCTATGTTTAGATATATAACCGTACAAAGTCTGTATACCTGGCGGTCGATAGGAACTAGCAGTGGACTCAAAAATACTATCCCTCGATAGCTCTCACTCTACTGATGCTCTGTAGAGAGATGTAAAGAAAGGGTGGTGAGCATACAACTCGCTCAGTAAGGAAATCAAGCAAGCAAGTAGATATCTACACTATCTACTCAAAATAATGCTATGCCTTGAAAACATTATTTCCTTAACTCACTTTAAAAGCATGTCTTTAAATATATATATATATGTATACTTGTACAGATTAAATCCCATGTACAGAAATCATGCTTTCTTTCTCAAATTTAGGCATGTAGTGCAAAACATGCATCTTTATATAAATCATGCCTTTATGTAAATCATGCCATGTATATTTAAATCACAATAAATATAGCATTAAATAATTCACATCACAAAAATCGGAGTCCGACCCATCCCTCAGGTCTGTCCGCAATTTAAATCAGTCAATCAATGTGATATATCATGTGAGACTCTGTGGTGAAATGCAAATAGTATCCTAGACTATGATCATATCCGACATGTGATCCCAAGTAACACAGTACTCGGTGTGCGGGGTATCACTATTGCAACGGGAGGGTGGTCAGTCCATTACAACCGTCAGCTATACAACAACACACGGTACAGCGTACTCCCATGCCCCGGGCATGGTACAAAGTACACCCGTGGACCCTACATCACAGTCGGGGTGCCTGCCATAGGTCTTAGCCCTCAAACCATGGAATATCATACCACGTCTATATAACCCTCATGCGGATATCTTCTCACAAGATGTGACACACAGTCGTTCAAGGACTCTAGCATGGGTTTTAACATGTATTATATATCACATACAGTGCGTGCCTTGAGTGCGACTCACAGTCGACACTCCGCTCAAATACTGTTTCACATCACAAACTCAACTCTAGTGCGAGTAAACCTCCAGCAACTAGGTCAATGCATAGTTCATGTATTAAATCAAGTACGAGCAATAGCTCCAGTACCATGCTATGCATAATATCATCAAATCAAGTACGAGCAATAGCTCCAGTACTATGTCATGTATAAACCATGAAGAAACGAGTACGAGCAACGCTCCAGTACTCTACCATGTATCTCATGTAAAACTCGAGTATGAGCTAATCACTTCAGCACTCTCTCATGCATATATCATATAAAACTGAGTACTAGTAAGAACTCCAGTACTCTATCATGCATGTCATGGAAATCTAGTGTGAATCAAAATCCAGCACTAATGTATGTGGAAAATATATGAAATCTCGTGCGAGCTGTGCTCTAGCATGATTCATTCTCACATAATATGATAAATGGCTCTTTAAAAAGGGATGATTTATAAAATATCAAAATCAGCACTATAAAGTATGCTTATTTCACATCAACCTTAAAATCATTAGGCCATCTATTTATTTTCATGCTAAACAGCAGTTAAACACTCACAATAGTAGTTTTCATGCTTTTTGCAACTTTTCATAAAAGTTGACTTTTTGACTAACTAGGGGTAAAATCATAATTTACCACTATCGGGTCGCAATAATTATTATTCACTTTCTCTGACCCTCAGAGTTTTTAAGTGAATGTAAAAGCAGACGAAAATACGTGCAGGTATCTCTAACTACTCACAAAAGTCCCTTACCTGCAATCACTCGAGAAATTTCACTTTCTCTGCGCTGCTCGTTTCAGCAGTCCGATTTGCTCCTCCAATACTATCTGGAGCTGCATATAACCATTTATCAGGTTAATTACATTTTTCCTACTATATTTCACATTAAATACAATCTATTTCCCTTAATAGGCCTAACTATGCCTTAAGCCCATTTTCATTTTACTATTCATTTTCGTTGGGCTATTGGACTTGTGGGGCCCACCAACTCTTATTAGCCTTGTCCTAGACCCATTACATCTTATTGGGCCTAAATATTTGGGCTTGGCCCATTGGGCCTCTCGGCCACATGCCATGGCCGAGAGCTACCCATGCCATCGGTTATGCCATGGCATACCATCCATGCCTATTTCTTAGCCAATTCACTTAGGCATTTTCACAAACACTTGGTTGGCAACATTCCTAACCATCATATAGTTCATTTAGGCATTTTATCAAACACCTTGATTGCCAACTAATTACATGTATTAATTAATCAATTTGATTAATTCTAATTACACCATAATCATTAACATATGTACATTAATCCATTTATGCCTTAAAATCATATAGACATAAATCAATATCCCATTACTCACTCTCGGCCTAACCAACTTCATGGTGATTTAATAAGTTTCAATTCTTAAAACATATATCAACATACTTAAAATCATTCATACATTAACATATATGAAATTGAAAATTAGAAAATATACCAATTGTTGTGTTCACCCTTTGGCTGAATCTTTAAAGGCTCTCGGTTTGCACTCTATGGCTCCTTGATAGCCAATTCCAACATATGTCACTCTCCTTTCAATTTGGAACAACTTCCATGAAGGATGCAAGTTCCAATTATGCCTAATTCCTAGTGATTTCTAGTGAGAGAAAGCTTGGATAATATGTTTCAATGGTTTCTTCTTCTAGCCGAATTTGGTGTGATGAAGATGACAATGGTGTGGCTGATTTTATAAGCCACATACTTAGCCATTAAGCCTTACTTTCCAGCCATTAAGCTTGACTTTCCAAGCCTTAGCCATGAGTCACCTAATGAGTCATGGTTAGCTTTAACTATGGTTAGATATTTATCTCATGGGCTTTTCCATTTGGGCTTCTCGGTTTGGGCTTTCTTAATGGGCTTTCGGGCTGAAATTTTTACTATGTCTCGGGCCTTTAATTGTCTCAAAATTTGGCTAATCAATTGGTCCAACAATTCGGTTAAAGGACCTAAGAATTTCGATATACGTTTAGTATACCTTAATGGGCTTTAAAATTTTCACCTTAGGCCCATTACGTTTTTAACCATTAAATTTAATTCGAAATCCTTCCGAATAAATTTTCCTTACTTCCGGGGATGATTATCTTGTATTCTGGCCAAGAATATTTTTTCCCAAATTTTTCTCCACACTTAGTTAATTTTTAACCATGATTAGTCAACTATGGTAAAAGTCCACTTTCTTAACTATAGTTGACTTTTTCATTAACCATTGACCAAGTTAACTTTTTCTCAAAATTTTGAAAGTGTCATATCTTATGTCTTACACTCTCGTCTTTATGTTTCAACCGTTCCCAGTGGATAATTTTACCCGAAACACCTTATCTCGCCAAAAAGGTCAATTTAAGTTCTTATTTTCAGTCAGAATGATTTAGATTCACTCGGTTTAGCCTGTGACACTTATAGCTCACATTAGGCTTTTTATGTAGCTTTTGCGTGTTAAATCATTTCACTAACACTTTAAGTCTAGTAAATACTCTTATTATGATTCAACTATAATAACAGAGTGTTCATACACATAGGAATCATAAGGTACAAGCTACAAAAAAGTTTCTGACAAAATATGCCTAAATCCTAGTGATTTCTAGTGAGAGAAAGCTTGGATAAATGTATTTCAATGGTTTTTTTGTGTAGCCGAGAATGGTATGGTGAAGATGAAAATGGTGTGGCTGATTTTATAAGTCATTTACTTAGCCATTAAGCCTTACTTTTTAGCCATTAAAATTGACTTCCTAAGGTTTAGTTATGAGTCACCTAATAAGTCATCTAATGAGTCATAGTTAGCTTTAACTATGGTTAGATATTTAATCCTAATGGGCTTTACAATTGGGCCTCTCGTTTTGGGCTTTCTTAATGGGCTTTTGAGCTAAAATTTTTGCTATACCTCGGGCCTTTTATTGTCTAAATATTTGGCCTATCAATCGCTCCAACAATTCAGTCTAAGGGACCTAAGAATTTCGATCTACGTTTAGTATACCTTAATGGGCTTTAAAATCTTCACTTTAGGCCCATTACATTTTTGTCCATTAATTTTAATCTGGAATCCTTTCGAATAAATTTTCCTTACTTTCAGCGATGATTATCTTGTATTTTGACCAAAAATATTTTTCTCCAAATTTTTCTCCATACTTAGGTAAATTTTTAACCATGGTTAGTCAACTATGGTAAAAGTCCACTTTTCTTAACTATAATTGACTTTTTCCTTAATCATTGACCAAGTTGACTTTTTCTCAAAATTTCAAAAGTGTCATATCTTATGTCTTACACTCTCGTCTTTACATTTTAGCCATTTTTCGAGAAGTGAATATACCTAAAACAGCTCGAACGGCTTAAAAGGTTTGTTTTGCCCATTTTTGGCGTTTACTCTACCTCTATGTGTTCGGGACCAAATCAAACTGAATTTCCTTCATGAACTTTCTATATTTTCACATCATAAGTTCTTCTCTTCAGTCAAAATGATTGAGACCCATTCAGTTTAACTTGTAGCCCTCATAGCTCACATTAGGCCTTTATGTAGCTTTTAAGTGTTAAAGCATTTCACTAACACTTAAATCTAGTAAATACTCTTCTTATGATTTAAATAACTAAATACATGTTTGTACATGTATAAATCATAAGGAACAAGCTACATAAAAATATGAGTCTGACAACATATATCAGTATAAATTAATTACAAGAAACAACTTCCTTGATATTTGTTTGTTTTTCTTTAATACATTCAACAAAAACTCTGAAATCTAAAAAATCAAGGGAATCGAGAATAATTTCTTACATAAGCCTCCTATTCTTTACTCAGATATATGCCCTAAACACTTGTGCTATAGCATGGAAGAATTCTCATTAGATAAGTACCACAATTATTTACATGCAAGGATTCATTAATGTATGAGGCATGAAGGTCCAATTTATATAGATTATTAACTAAAGACCTGATACCAATAAGATTTGAATAATGAAAAAATAACTTTTTCATTTCCAAATGAACAAAAATAACCCAAGTTGTCTAATTTAGAAATAAAAATCAAATTCCGTCTAAATGATGGCACACAAAAAATCTCATTCAAATTTAAATAAAAATTCGATTCTATTTTTAACCTAATCAGACCAATAGCTTAAACAGAAACTTTCTTACCACTTTTCACATAGATGAATCTTTAAGCATCAGTTGACTTTTAGCTCTTTAGCCAGTCTTGCATTGTCACATTTAGTGAGTAGTTACACCTGTATCTAGCCACCAAGTGTGATTTTGTACTAAAGCCATATTAACTTCAGAATAAACAAAGTTGACAAGTTTTGGTAAGCCATTTTGTATACTTGGAACAATCCTTCTTCACATGTCTATCTTTAGGGCAAAAGAAAAACAAGTGATCACCTTATCCTTTTTCTGCTACCTCTTTGGCTATGAAGTTCTAGTGTTTGTAGTACCTTTTCTTGTATTATTCCTTTTTCTTTTCCTATTGACAACATTTCCATTGGAAGAAAATACTAAGTGAGCACTTTTCTTTTTCTCTTATTTCAACTTCTCTTCCTCTCGCACATACTGAGTAATAAGCTCATTAAGTGTCTATTTCTCCTTTTAACTGTTAAAACTTATCTTAAAATGACTGAATATTATAGGAAGAGATATCAAGACCATATGCATGAGTATGTCTTCAAACCACTCTAACTTTAGTGCCTGATAATTCTATTTTTTTAGAATTATTTGTGCTTACTTTTCATTTTCTCTTATTTCAACTTCTCTTCCTCTCGCACATACTGAGTAATAAGCTCATTAAGTGTCTATTTCTCCTTTTAACTGTTAAAACTTATCTTAAAATGACTGAATATTATAGGAAGAGATATCAAGACCATATGCATGAATATGTCTTCAAACCACTCTAACTTTAGTGCCTGATAATTCTATTTTTTTAGAATTATTTGTGCTTAATTTCTTAATTAATTATTTAAATCTCCAATTTATTTTATTAATTATCCCCTTATTTAATTAAAATTCTTTAATGTGCAGATAAATTAAATCCGGATGAAACTCAATCGTTTCAGTCGAAATTGGGTTGAAAACGGGCTAAAGGAGACTGGACCACTTCTAATTTGCAGACCGAGTCACCAGTCGTCTAGACACGCGTGATGCCAGGTGTTCGATTTTTATTTGCTCCGAAACGATAAGATCAACGGACATCGTGCGAACCTTCTGGAAGACACACGTCGAGCCACATCGTACATCTAATTGGACTAAAAAACTGATGACGTGGAAATATCTACTCTGCAACAAATCAAATGAAGACAAGTGGCCAAACAATGCCAACATATCTATAATGGAAAATTACCATTGTACCTCTATATTTGTGTATAAATAGAAAAAGATGGCAATTGAAAAGGAGGTAGCCTAGGTTAGGAGTAGTGTTAAGTAAATTAGGAGTAGTGTAGAGTAATTTAGGAGTAGTTTTAATTTAGGGTAGTTTAAGTTCTTGAAATTTTTTTAGATTTCCGATTGTAGTTTTTATTTTTAACTACCATGTTATTTTACTGTTGATGCTATCTAAATTTTATGAAAAGTTTGTTTTAATTTCAAGTTTCCAAGCATTTTACATTAGCTAATTTCAATCCAATTCCTAGTTTATCTTTTTCTCTTTTCTCGGTTTTGTTAGATTTCCCTTTCATTATTTTCAAGTTCTATGAAATGCCTTTATGAGTTTTTATGGTTTTTAACTCTCAGGTTTATCTTATTGTTTGATTTCATCTTTTTTTTTTACTGTCTATTCGGGCTCAAGGATTCAGGGGGCAGCTGAGTAATGTGAGAGGTGATGCACAGCTGGTGACAGTGGCTAAGCATCCTCTCATGGCTCGGTTGCATCCATTTCTACTGTTGGTTTGATTTTTTTCGGGATCAGCTACTGCTCAAAGCATTTTTTTCATTCATCTTATGTTTTAGCCTATGTTCTATCTTACTTCCCGTTCGATTTTACTGAGCATTACAGAAGGATTGGATGTACGGCTCATAGGGACAGCAGCTGCTATATGTGCATCTTGCTCCATTAACCAGTGCCCAGCTACTGCAACAGTATATGACAAAACCGAGAGCAACCTGGAGTGCTTGGGGCGAGGCAGTAGGTGCTGAGCTAGAGTAGCATACAGCAGAAGCAGGACCTGGCAACAGAACACAATCAAACTGAGAGCACACCAGTAGATGGAACCGAGAATGCCTGGAGCAGTAGTCGGACAGAAGCAACGCCTGGAACAGCATCAGATTGCAGGACCGGATGCAGCAAACCGAGAGTACCTAGGACCAAGAATGCCTGGAGTTGGAATTTGCAAAGAAGACAGTGCATAGTGCAGTATCGAGACCACCCACTAGATTTCCAAATTAGCTTAAGGCTTTGTTTGGCCACCTTCCTTTTGTTTAGCTTAATGTTTATTGCATTTTTAGCATTTTGATTGTTTTCATTAGTGTTAGTTAGGATAATGGTTAATTGATAGTTAAATTTAATGTTTTAAGTTGTTAATTTAATCTTTAGTTTTAAGTTTTAGTTAATAGTTAATTTTATGATATATATTTTAGGACTTTATTTTAATGTAGAGTTTTTATGTTGCATTTTGAATTAATTTAGATTAAAGGTTTTTCATGCATTTTTAATTTAGTCTTTATTTTCATTAGATTTTCATTTAATTTAATTTGCAATTTTTATTAGTTTAATTACATGCAATTTTTATTTTAGGTTTGTTTAATTTTAGCTTAATTAATTTTGTTCTTTATTTTAGCATTTTATTTTAATTGCGTTAATTAATTGTTTTAATTTTCTTTTGTAGGTAGTTGCTTGCGTGGAGCATTGTAAGTAATTTTTAGCTCGATTTTATTTTTCTTTATTTTATAGTTGTTATTATTTTCTGTACTTTAATTTTAGCCATGTAGACCACCCATTGCAATTTCATAATTTGCTAGGATATACTTAGGGTAAGATTAACTAATAGTTAATTAGGCTAATCAACTTCTTTGTGAGATGATAATTTCGAGATTTAAATCCCATTATTACTTGTACGACCCGTGCACTTGCAGACAATACGTTTAGGGCATACCAGTGCCCTTAAGTAACAAGATTAGACATTTCCATAATGTATCCCTTATGTTTCCTTAGCTATTATACCACATTGAAACGAGCTTACCCAGAATGGTGCTCGTTTCGACCTTTTCATTCGTAGTGAATCTGCCAGTAATCTGCTTTAGGACATTTTTGGCATTTTTGTCCTCAGGCTTTGAGCCCTGATGGAATCCAGAATAGAGTGCTTCATGATTATCATATTCATACAGTTTGCAAGCTCTCATTTCTCATAAAATACCATTTCCGTAGCTGAACTTGTCACGACCCATTTTATCCTATTTAACCAAAAATCACTATAAATTTTTCTCATTTTCCTTTCCTTACTCGGTCGTGAACAACTCACCACTACACAGTTGGGCTGTAAGTCAATAATAATCATCACTCATCATTTATTTTCAAATAAATCAAAAGAAGTATCATTCATTTGAAAGTTAAGTTTATACACTAATACATGACACGTTTTCTAACTTTTACATCCCTCGCATTACAATACAAAATGACTACTGTGCCTTTACATGTTTAGATACAAAAAGAATCTCTGTGTGTATACCCTTTGGTGATGGAAGCAGCGGATGTCCAAAATACAATGCCTCAGTCCTCACTGGGCTGCTATGTACGCTCTGTAGAGAGGGGAAAAGAGAGAGGGATAAGCAACCACACGCTCAGTAACGCAATAATACAAGCATGGTAGATAACTACTCTATTTACATGCTGGTAGTGTTATGCATAAATCGTTTATAGTTGGAGCTTGAGGAAATAAACGATGCCACAAGTATATACATATATCATGTATTGAAAATCATGTAAATAGGCATAAAACATGGAAATATCAACATGTAAAATCATCTCATGCTCATTCTCATTAAAGCTCATCACATAAAGGGAAACTCATTTAAGAAACATCCTTTGTAAATCACATTACATCTCATCACAAATCTCTTTATCAAATTCTAGAACATCTCATCATAAATCAAATTATCATTTCTTTAAATCACAAATCCCATAAGGCTTGACCCATCCCTTGGGTCTACCTTGGACAATTCACAATGACACTCATGTATAAAAACCATGTGGTGTTATGAAATGTTAAATGAGACAGGTCACTATATCTCAAAGATTATGTTAGTCAACTATATCATAAATCATCCCCGACCATACAGATCCCGGTGTGCAAGGTAACATGCTGGAATGAAGGTGGGTTAGTTCTTCGCCAAACTTTCTCCTCAGTATCTCAACTGTCACGACCTAAATTACCTAAAAATCACTACAAATTTTTCGTTTGTTATTTAATTCTTACCTTTCTCTGATCGTGACCATCCTACCAACAATTGGGCTATGATTCAGTGTTACTCCCCTCACACTACTTACCATTCCATTTCCATGTTACATTTACACATTAAGATTTTTCTATCCTTTGACTTAAACTAATACATTCACAATTGGATTTACTTAACCTTACATCCCCGACATCATATACGTTTACAGTATTGTGCATTTACATATTTAGATACAAAACTATACAAATGTGTATACTTGACTCTCGATGGGACACAGCGAATACCAAGAATGCAAGTCCTTAGCTGCTCACTAACTACTACGAGTGCTCTGAAAAAAAAAGGATAATAAAGGGGGTGAGCAAACCACGTGCTCAATAAGGCAATCATGCAAGTAAGTAGATAACTCCACTATCTACATGCTCATAATACCAGGTCCTTAAATCCATTTCTTTTCGTTTAAACTCATGCACCAAATCATGTATACATCAATGCCATAGTTTATAAAAACTATTCGTGCATATAGAAATCATGCAACTCATGCATCAATGGCATTTTATGTAAAATCATAATTCGCATGAAGTAAATCAAGATCATGCATTATTTCATGCCATGTAAAACAAATCATGAGAGACAATTCTTTTCATGAATTTGTAATTAAAGCATGGAAAACTCCTTATGCTACTGCATTTAAATCACTTCATTAAAGCTCAGTATAAAATAACCTCTTCGGGTCAATCATTTCATAAATCAATCTCAAACTCATTAAAAATTCATTATAAAATTCTGTTATAAAATCACCCTTCTTTTAGGGTCACATGTCATAAAATCCTTTGAAAAATCTAGCCTCATAGTAGAAAATCACAGCTCAGTGAAAATCACAAAATCGGGGGCCTAACCCCTCCTTCGGGTCTACCCTGGTCTATCGAGACCAAAAGTTATATCATGTGAGACATGTAGGTCACTATATCAGTAACATCGAGGACTATGGTCATATCCTAGTGATCTCTGGCTACACGGTACCTAGTGTGCGAGGTATCACACTTGAAATGGGAGGTGGGTCAATCTTGCTGCCAGAATAACATAAATACCAAGATTGTGAGGGCAAGGCTTACAGCCTCATGGCTAATGCCACTCCACTCCAACAATCCCTATGGTACAGCATACTCTGCGTGACATACACGGTACAACGTACTCCGTAAACCTAAATCATAGTCAGGGGGTGCCTGCCGTAGGTCTTATCCACCCAACAGATGTCTCAGTATGCACGTGTGGGCATATCATATCACTATGACACATAGTCTACAGGAGGCTCCAACACGGCTATATGCATGTCATATAAATCCCTATGCGAGCAAAGCTCCAGCACATCTCCATGCATATTCATGATATTTGAAAACCTCGTGCGAGCGAAACTCCAACACTTTTTTATAAAAATCAATAAAATCTGCGTACGAGCAGCACTCTAGTATGACTTTAAAAGAGTTATAAATTCATATAAAATCACGTGCGAGCAAGCTCCAGCATGGTTTATGCATAAAATCCATCAAAGCCTCGTGCGAGCAATGCTTCTGCACGGTAACATGCATAAATCATTCAAAACTTCATGTGAGAAATGCTCCAGCACGAATGAATGCTCAAGTCAATCAAATCTCGTGCGAGTTACACTTTAGCACGGCTTTTGTGCAATTAAATCGATTAAATCACATACGAGCAAGGCTCCAGTAAGGCTTTTATGCAATTATCAAATCAAAACAGGATGCGAGCTAAGCTTCAGCACCTCTCATGCATGTCAAATCATTAAAACTAGTGCAAGCAATCACTATAGCACCTTTTTATGCATACCAAATCAAAACAGGGTGCGAGCTAGGCTCAAGCACCTCTCATGCATTTCACAATAATAATAAAAATCAATGCGAGCAACCGCTCTAGCACATTTCATGCATATGATGTCACACAAATCGGTGCGAGCAACCGCTCCAGCACCATTATGCACACTCACAAACTCAGATATAGTGTGAGGAAATGCTCTAGCACCATCTATTTCCATATAAACTTGATAGTTGGCCCATTTTCCAAAGAAATTTCATTTAAATTTAAATAACACTTACGTAGTATTATCTTGTGAAATTTATGCAAATACTGGCCAATCTACCAATCTACTTTGCTAAAAATTCATGAAAATCTTCCAAATCGTGCATTTCATACATGTCATGCTTTCACCATCCTTAGGTGAATTTCCCTCAGTAGGGGTAAAATAGTCTTTTACCTATCCCGAGTCCTTAAATTTTTTTAATCCATTTCTAGGACCTTTATACATTTTTCATTGTATAAAAAAGCTATTAAAAATACGCTTAGCTACCTCTAGCTACTCACAAAATTCCCTTACCTCATTTTTCTGTACAGTCTGACCTTTCCACTGATGTCTCGTCACGTAGTCTGATTTGCTCCCAATCCAATCTCCGAAACTGCGTATAAATATTCATCAAGTCAAATACAATATAATTAATTGTATTTCATATTTTTTGAGCTTAATTTAAATCATTGAGCCATATGGGCCTTAACTGGCCTTAAGCCCATTTTTCACTTACTATTCACATTATCGAGGCTTATTGGGCTCATTGGGCCTATTCGTATTTATTGGGTCTCGTTCTAAACTCTCGAATAGCTCAATTAATTATTTACAACAATTTGCATAGTTATGCGTGTTAAAAATTTACCGCATAAATTACGGATTAATTCCGTATAAAATGAATTACGTAAATCGAGGCTGACTCGAGCTCTCATTTGAACGCCAATTGTCGAACTACACAATTACATATTTTTTTGGGTAAATTTTCAATCGAATATTAACCAAATGAAATATTTCAAAATTTAAATCGATCAATTTCGACAGCTTATCGGCTTACCCATAGCTCAATTGCATCACTGAAATTTTTCCTAATTTTTCCTCTTTTTCTTTTTCCCCTTTTTCTCTTTCTTTTTCTTCTTTTTTGGCTGAACAGGTTCGGTCCGATTCAACCCGGTTCAAATGGTTCGGCTCAGTCGGTTCAGTCCAATTCGATTTTATCCTTCATCGTTCGGAGCATCACCAGTCAGTTCTTCGTCGGTTTCCTTTTCCAGATGGTCTGTCTGGCCACGCGAAGCACGGATCTAATGTCGATTAGGCCAGCGGTGGTCGAAAAGTGGTCAGTCCGACCTCTTTTCCCATCGGCCTCGCTACCGTTTCTCCTTTCTCACTGTTGTCGGCGCTATCGATCGTTTCACCGGTTGTGTCCACCACCAATCTGCTCGTCTTTGCCTCGGGAACATTCGACCGGGGGCGGGGTTGGCCAGATCAGCGCCGGTGGCCGTCGATTCTCTTTTCCCTTTTGGTTCCTCCCCATCCACGTTCTCTTCATCGACAACGGGTCCCGACACGTGGTGGCTCTCTCGATGTCGGGATCCTCTCGTTGGTCCTCATCTGGCCTTTCTTTCTCACCGGTGGTCGTCGGAGCTGAGGTCGCCTCTCTCGACTGTCTTCCTCTTTCCAAAAATCGCGATTTCGCGATTTCTGCTTTTTTTTTCAATTTCTTTTTATTACTTATTATATTTTATCTTAATGAAATAAAATATAATAAAACCCAAAATATCCCAATTAAATTAATATTTTATTCATTTGATCAATAAATGAATTTATCTGTCTTATTTTGTCTTTCCGGTATATTTTTCCAATATTTTCGGGATAATTTCTTGAAATGAAAATTTTGGTTTATTCCAATAAATTCATATCTTGATCAATTTAACCTGAAATTTAATTATTGCTCCGTTATTGATCAAGTTTTCCTGAATCCATGTTTACAGTGTCAATTTCTTACCGAATTGACATCGAATTTTAGGTCTTTTAACCGCTTTACCCTTCAACGTGTTTGGGACCAAACCAATCTAACTTCTCTTCACGAACCCTTTCTCATTTCATGTTTTAAATCCTTATCTCCAATCCGAATGGTCTGAATCCCATTTGTTTAATCTGTGGCCATTTATATCTCCATTTGATCTTTAAATGCATTTGAAAATTTTTATTCATTCCATTTGCATTTTTCATTCACGTAAAACTCTTCTTATGATTCAATTTGGATAAACCATGTTTACATCACATGAATCATACGGAATTTCGATAAAAATTGGGTCTTACATAATCTCCCCCACTTAAGAAATTTGGTCCTCCAAATTAGAACCAAGTCAAATGGGTCCCTAAATAACTTCGGGTACGTCTATCGCATCATACTCTTTAATTCCTATGTGACTTTTTTTGGAGTGTAATACTACCAAAGGACTTGACTAGGAAGATCATCTTAAGCCTCAACACTTCCTCCTTCCTGTTTAATTCCCGAATCGATTTTTCAACATACGTTATACTTTCATTGAGTTCCAACAGCTCATATCCGATCACATATGCTGGGTCCGGATAGTATTTTTGAAGCATCAAAAGATGGGACACATTGTGGATGCCTGCTAATTTAGGTGGTAACGCCAACCTACAGGCCTTATCTCCCACTTTGTGCAGTATCTCAAAGGATTCAATATAACGAAACTCAATTTGCCTTCTTTTCGAATCTCGTTATGCCCTTAGGACAAATAACTTCCAACAATACTGATTCACCCTCGATGAATTCCAATGATTTTCTGTCTCTTGTCAGTATAGCTTTTCTATCTACTCTGAGGTTTTCTTCATCTCTCACAATCAACAGAACACTCTCAGAGATTTATTATACTGAATCGGGAGTAATTTTCTATCTGTCACCCACTTCTTCCAATCTAAGTCAGGGAACAACCCCTAAAGCCATACCATGTCCCGATACTCAAGTGACAATTATTATTATTGGCGAATTCGATTAGTAACAACCGATCATCCCAGGAGCTTATAAAATTAATAGTACATGCTCTCATCATATCCTCCAGCATATGTACAGTCCCCTCTGACTGACCATTTCTCTGAGGATGGAATGTTGTACTAACATGGGTTCTCATAGCTTCCTGAAAAACGTTCCCAAAAGTGGGAAGTGAAGCGAGAATCCCTATTTGATATTATGCTCCCTGGGACGCTACATAATGTTTCATAATTTTTTGTACAGATAAATTCGCCTACACACTCAGAGTATCTCGAGATTTCATAACTAGAAGGTGGGTAGACTTAGTCAATCTAGCGACTATCACCCAGATAGCCTTGTAATTCCTACGGTCCTCTATAACCCATTACAATATCTATAGTAACTTGCTCCCATTTTCGTGTCGATATAGGTAGAGGCTGCAATAACCCTGCCACGTCTATTGCTCTACCTTAATCTACTGACATACGAGACACTTCTCCACAATCTCTACAATGTCTCTTTTCATATCTGACCACCAATACCCTTTTTTCAGAGATTTCGATATATTTATTACTTCCTGGATGCACTGTATATCCCGAAGAGTGAGTTTCTCACAATAACACTATCATCAACTGTGGTCCTTGAGAGCCCTTATTCTGCTTTTGAACCTTAGTAAGCCATCATTATTCACTGTGAACTCTGTCACTGTACCCATATAAATCTGACCCACACTATCGACACTCTGCTGATCATCATGCTAAGCCTATCAAATTCGGTCACTCAAATCTGGTTCTAATCTCAAGCTAGCTGTCACACAATCACTGTCATCATTAGAAGGGATCACATCACTACTGAGGCTCACAACTGCTTTAGCAACTCATGCTCTTTGACCATCATATGTGATACCATCCTGAGACTTTTTCTGCTCAAGGCATCAGTCATTACATTAGCCTATCCTGGTTGGTAAAAGTTTTTCACAATCATAATCTCTCAGAAGCTCTAACCCTCTTTGTTATCTCATATTCCACTCTTTCTATGAAAACAGATACTGAGGCTTTTATGATCACTGCATACCTAAAATTTCTCACCGTATAAGTGGTGGCGTCATACCTTCAATATAAACACTACGGCTGCCAACCCTAAATCATGGGTTGGATAGTTTCTCTCATGGTCCTTAAACTATCTGGATCCATAAACGACTATCTTCCCATTTTACATCAATACACAGGTCACTCATTATTTTGAGGTATCCATAGACATTGAGAAACCTCATGAGCTATTGGGTATGGTGAGAATAATTACGGTGGTTAGTTCATACCTCATGTCACGACCCAAACTACCCAAAAATCAGAGTTAATTTTTCGCGTTTTATTATTTTCTTACTTAAATTCTTACCTGTCCTCGAATCGTGATCACACTCCACTAATAATTGGGCTGAGCGTCAATGCCAGTCCCACCATTCAATTACCATCTAACTTCTTTCTTCTCCAGTCATTTATAATTGTTTACATTATTTATACATCCCCTAAAGTTACTTACAAATATGTTACTGTGCTATGCTTATGTAGATACAATATGTACAAGTGTATATACCTTATGTTGATGGGCAGCAGCGGATATCCGGAATGCAGTACTGAGTCGTCGCAACTTCAACTGGAGATTATCTGTGGGAGAAAATGAAAGGGGTGAGCACATCAAGCTCAGTAAGGCAATCCTACGAACAAGTAGGTAACCATACTACCTACATGAACGTAGTGCCATGCATAAACCACCCTTTCTCCACACATTTTAAAACAATGATATGCGTTATGATGTTATGTAAAACACATTTGCACGGAAAATCAACATGCAATAATATTCAAAATCATATATTTCTCATATAAAAATTTCACAATAAAGTCAGGACTCGACCCCTCCTTCGGGTGATCCTGACTCACACGAAACCATAAAAATCAATTTACATTCACACATGGGTTTGAAAAGCATGGAAATACCATCATGCAAATTTAGTTTAAAAACCCAGTTTAAATCATCGAAATCGTCGACATGCGAGACGAGGCAATATCTGTATAACGGTAATAACCAGGACTATGGCCATATCTATCCTCGAGAGTTCCTCAGCTACACGGATCCTAGTGTGCGGGTTCTCACCATGATCGGGAACCGCCCGGGAGGTGGGTCACTCCATCTCGTCGGTCTTATCCGATCTCATGCATCCGAAGATGCGTTTTATTGTGACGGCCAACCCCTGCCCGGCCAACCCCTGCCATCGGCCATGGCCACCCCTCTTGGGCCCACGCACAACGATGGTGGTCTAACAACGGGTGGTCCAACAACGTCAACAAGTTCAACGTATCACGAAGATACCACACGGTACATCGTACTCCATGCTACTTGCACGGTACATCGTACTCCGTGAACCCATATAATATCTCTATACTCATGCCATGTCTCAAAACGCACGTGCGGGCCAATTTAATCGGTGACACACAGTCTACCCGATGCTCCAAGCACGGCTTATCGTATGATCTCTGAAAAGTAGTGCGAGCGGTGCTCTAACACTGTCAGTAAATCAAATAAAACTAGTGCGAGCTAAGATCAAGCACTCTGTCATGAAAATCGTGTATAAAAATATGGTGCGAATTATACTCCAGCACCCTGTCATGAAAATCATGTAAAATCTGGTGCGAGTTAGACTCTCGCACCGTGTCACGAAAAAAACATATGAAATCTGGTGCGAGTTATACTCTAGCACCTATGCATATAAACTCTAGTGCGAGCTCTCGCTCCAGCACTAATGCATGCATCACACAAATCAAACATCGTGCGAGCTGAGCTCTAGCACGTCACATGTAAATAAAAACACGTAGGCGGCTCAGTTATCCCCAAACAATTTTCACAGAAATCACATCGTTTAAGATATGCAATGCTATGCATTTTTCTTTAAAAGTGAGCCAGCCTACTCATGCATGATGTTGAAATACCTCCAGAACGAGCAGGAACCTTTTGTTCTTGCTCCTCCCAATTTTTCCTAAATTTTTAGATTTTACCCTTGACAAGGGTATTTTAGTAATTTTGCCCATACGGGGCACTAAAATTATTATTCGACCTCTAGACCCTTCAGATAAATTTTAAATACTGCATATGAATTTAAAATTTCGTAGAGTTTACCTCTAGCAGTCCGTAGAATTCCCTTACCTTATTTTCCTGTCGAGTCTGACCTTTTCTTTTCTAATGTTGTCTCGTCGCGCAGTCCGATATACTCCAAATCAAATGCCCAGAACTGCGTATTAATATTCCTCAGGTCAGATATTATACAATTTAATCGTATTTAATATTTTTTGGGCTTAATTTAAATCATTGGGCCCGTTTACCCCTATTGGGCCCAATTGCACCTTAATGGGCCTTAATCGGCCTTAAGCCCGTTTTCCACTTAATTTTCACCTTATCGAGGCCTATTGGGCTCATTGGGCCCACCAGTAATTTATTGGGCCTCGTCCTAGCTCTCGAATAGCTAAATTCACTATTTACGACAATTATCTAAATTTTCATAATTTAATTCAATTTATGCGGAAATTAAATCAATATCACGCATAACAAGGTAATTGTCGTAAATAAGGGTCACTTACCCGAGATTCCATGCTAATCTGTAAATCGAGGCTATCTCGAGCCCTCGGTGGATGCCAATCGTCGAGCTACATAATTTCACAATTTTTCCGGGTAAGTTTCTAGTCGAAAATTAATTAAATAAAATATTTCGAAATTTAAATCGGTCAATTCGACCACTTACCGACTTACCCGAAGCTCGATTGCATCATAGGAATTTTCTCCAATTTTTTTCTCTTTCTTTTTCCCTTTTTTCTTCCTTTTTTCCTCCTCTTTTTGGCTGAACCGGTTCAGTCCGGTTCGGACCGATTCAGACCGCCGGTTCTCTCCGGTTTGGTCGATTCACCGCCGGTTCACTGCCTTGCCGACCGGTTCTCCACTGGCTTCCACCGCCAATCGCTCCGTTGGGTCATCCGCAGCCCAAATCTGGCCTCGGCTTGGGTCAAGCTCGCCGGAACGCCGTCGGTTCGGCCTCTTCTCCCCGGCTGTCGGACCCATTTCCTTCCTCTTGGCCGTCGTCGGCGATTCTCGCCGTTTCGTCGGCTGAGACCGGTGCAGAAATGATCGCCGTCGCCTGGGCTTTCGGAATCGGGCCTTGGTTCTGGCCGATTCGCCGCCGTTCGTCGCCGGTGGCCTTCTCTTTCCCGCGGCCTTCTCCTCCGTTTTCCGCCGGATTCCGGCGTCGGTAGGCTGCACCGTCGGTACCATCTTGCTCACCGACCTCCCCTCTTCCATTTTCGACCCTTGGCCCGGCCATCGGTCGTCGGACGGTGGTCGGGTCTTCTTCGGTTCTTCTCGGCTCCGTTTGGCTTCTCTCTCCCCGACCCATTCTCTCTCTCTCTTCCTTTTTTTTTGTTTCAGTTCACTTTTTTTTATTTTTTATTTTTCATTTCTTTTATTAATTATTTTTATTATTATTTTTTATTTTAATTATTACACTATTCCTTAAAATACTATAAATACCCAAAATATCTCTCAAAATTATTATTTTATTCTTATTTAATTAATTTAATTTTATTTAATTTCTTTATTATATTTTAACCTCTTTTTTCGGGTATAATTTCTCCGTATTTTTCGGATATTGTCCCGAATGACTTTTCGGTATATTTTTCGATTATTTTCGAGATTATTCTTCCGAACTAAAAATCTCGATTAATCCCGATTAATTCCAATAAATTAATATCTTGATCAATTTAACCCAAAATAAATTTATTTCATCTTTATTGACCAAGATTTCTCAAATCCATATTTTTAATTAAATTTCCTTATCGAAATTATACCGACCTTTGGTCTTTTGACCATTTTACCCTTGCACGTGTTCGGGATTAATTTAACCCGACTTCCTTCATACTTTCCCCATCTTTTCTTATTTAATTTCCGTATTTTAATTAAATTCGGGTCTTACAACTCTCCCCTACTTAAGGAATTTGGTCCTCCAAATTAGAACCAATTCATATGAGTCCATATACAACTCCGGGTACATCGATCGTATCATACTCTTAAATTCTTATGTGACCTTCTTCGGAGTGTATTATTACCAAAGGACTTTAATTAGGGAGATCTTCTTAAACCTCAATACTTTCTCTTTCCTGTTTAATGCCCGAATCGATTTATCAATATACTTATATTTTCATTAAACTGGACTTTTGGAGTTCATATTCGATCACCTATGCTGGATCTGGATAGTATTGTCGAAGCATCAAAAGTGGGACACATTGTGGGTGCCTGTTTATTCAAGTGATAACAACAACCTACAGGTCTTATCTTCCACTTGTCCAATCTCTCAAAGATTCAATCCAGCGAAACTCAATTTACCTTCTTCCAAAAATTCGCTATGCCCTTATTCTCTTAGGACAAGAATTATTTCAACCATACTAATTCACCAAAGGTGAATTTCCATACTTGTCTATCTGCTCTGAGGTGTTCTTAGTCTCTTATCCTTAACTAAACATCCTCAGAGACTTATTATCCAAAGTCGTAAATGATTCTATCTGTCACCCACTTTTTCTTATCAAATTTGGGGAACAACCCCTACAGCCATACTCTGCCTCATATCTTGTTATCCCGATACTCAACTGCCAACTGTCGTTATTGGCGACTTTAATTAGAAATCAACTAATCATTCCAGGAGCTTATAAAAATCAAGGGCACACGCTTTCATCGGATCCTCCAGAACTTGTACAGTCCTCTCTGACTGACCATCTGTCTGAGGATGGAAAGCTGTGCAGATATTCAGTCGGGTTCCCATAGCTTCCTAAAAATATCCTCTGAAATCGGAAGTGAAGCGGGAATCCCTATATGATACCATGCTCACTGGAACGCTACTTAATGTTTCACAATTTTCCTTATACCTGAATCCTCATACACACTTTGAGTATTTAGGGAGTTCATAACTAGAAGGTGGGTGGACTTAGTCAATTTGGCGACTATCATCCAAATAGCCTTGTAATTCACCTGGGTCCTCTATAACCCATCACGACATTCATGGAGACTTGCTCTCATTTTTCCGTGCCGTGTCGATATAGGTAGGTGCTGCAATAACTCTGCAGACTTTTAATACTCTACCTTATTCTGTTAACATACCAGGCACTTTTCCACAATCTCTACCATATCTCTTTTCATATCTGACCACCAATACCCTTTTTAAGATTTCAATATATCTTTATTACTTTCCGTATGCACTGTATATCCCAAAGAGTGAGCTTCTGACAATATTACTATCTCATCAACTGTGGTCTTGGGGAGCACTCATATTGTCTCTGAACCTCTCTGTAAATCATCATCATACTCTGTGAACTCTATCACTGTACCCTTCTGAATCTGACCCAAACTATCGACATCATGCCGATCATCACGCTAAGCCTGTCAAATCCGGGCACTCTCATCCGGTTCTAATCTCAGGCTAGCTATCACATAATCATACCAATCACTGTCATCATCAGAAGGGATCACATCACTACCGAGGTTCACAACTGCTCTAGCCCACTATGTATTCTTATATTCGCCTCTTTCTGTGAAAACAGATACTCGGGCTTTATGATCAGTGCATATCCATAATTTCTCACCATGTACATAATAGTACCATATCCTCGGTACAAATACTGTTGCCAACTTTAAATCATGGGTCGGATAGTTTATTTCGTGATCAAGGAGTTGTCTGACTCCAAAATTGACTATCTTCTCATTATACATCAATACACAGGTCCTTCATAATCTTGAGGTATCCATACTCACTGAGAACCTCTTGAGCTGTTGGGTATGGTGAAATTAATCACGGTGGTCAGTTCATACTTTACTACACCGAAATTTATATCACATCCATCATCTTATTTATCGTCTTATTCAAGACCACGTTTTCTTAGTTAAACGTGTCAACCAGGTATATCCTTTTAGAACTCGCAGCAACCCATTGTAAAAGTCATTTCCCAATTGTTGCGTATAATTTACCCTAGACTTTAACTACACCCAATATATCATCGATAATGATGATTACAAATCCAATCATTGGCTTATTTACGCATAAGCGTATAAGATCCTTCGAAATCGCTTACGTTTTCAGGTACTAACCTGAGTCATTTCCTTTTCTTATCTTAACGGCTCTTATTAAATTTTTACTATGTTAACCTTTATGATTTGTCGAATTTTAATATTGTTTTCGTCTTAGTAGAGGTATCCTAATGCTAAAGGTATTTATTACATCGATCGATTTCACGTTATAGGTTATACATACATACTTTTAGATGCTGTCAAGTCTTCAGGCGGGGAGGTATTTTGAAATACCTTTATTAACCTTTAGACTTAACCACAACTACGTAATATCTCAGTCTATGTGGTCATAATTTGTATTCGATACTAATTGCTTAATCTCTAATGACTTCACATATTAAGGGTATTCCTTACCTAGCATATGTCTCTTACTCCAATACATCTTGTATTTAGGATCTATCTTATCTCAAAGATTATCTCCTTTCGTATATCCATCATGACAAAACTCTTGTCATTATTCATTCCGTGAATATAATCCTTTACTCCTTTAATTTCAACTGTTGCACCCCTTTTTATTAACTTAAAATCTCTATATCCATATTCCGTTAATTAATCCTCCTCTATTGGGGTACTCATTTATCAGTATTGTGCCCAATGATGTAGGCATTCATGCCTTTTACTCACTTATATGCGAATGAAGGCAGTATGAATAAGTGTGTGGTACCAGGATCAATGAACATATGTACTTCATTATTCATAACAAGTGTGGTGTCTTACACCATATCCATGAAACATCAATAGTATTCTGGTCCAAGACATCCTCTCGCCTTCGTCCAACAACTTACTTTCCTTTTTCTTTTCGGCTATGGCCTCCCTTTTCGTTGCAGCTATACCAACGAAGTTTTTCTGTCTCTTTACTTTTCTGTGGGGCGATCTCGCCCAACTCTGTTCAAATCAAATCAATGGTCCGTCTTTACCACACTTAACGGCCATTTTCATCAATACCGTGCAGGTATAAACCCTCCTTCCGTGGTATCCACCACACATTCACACTGCTTACAGTGCTCACACTGCTACACTACTTCGTAGCAGATCAGGGTCCTCCAATCACAATGCCCCTCAAGAGTGCCAAAATTAGATGCACTGAGGCCTTACCAATTATCTTACTCAATGACTCGTCAAATTAAATCTTTTACCAATTACCATTCTCCCATTCTGACATCTTTGTCATTTCTCGATTCTCTTTTCTGTCTCTATTTCAGCCCTCACTACCTTTTCCAATCTGAGAGGCGTGCAATTCATATCCTTATTTACCCAACTGTAAATCTGCGCACTGCCTCAATATAGGTAATATCTCACGGGGCCAATTCGAGCTCTAATTGAAAAGTTAAGCCATTGCGTGAACTTTTAGACATCTCGACTGTCACTTGTTCATAGTGTCGAGGTAATATCTGCCAAAGAATATAACTGAGTTTCATACTCATAATCAAATTAGTATTCCTGGGCAGTGTAAGAAATTTTTCCTTAAAATTTCCTTTAAATCATGTCCGGGATATCCTGTCACCGGAATATATCCAAGATATTTCTCATCTCAACTCTTAAGATGGGTCGAGCGGGTTTCCACCAATGCTCCGCTGCGCCCTCTGATCTCATACATAATCTGAGCAATTAGCTCCTTAAAATAATCTCCACACTCCGCTCCAACATCGCGAAGCGTGTCTCAATACTGTCCGATCTCTCTGTCGGACTCTGTGAGGCATGCTTAACATTAGCCTCTATTCCAATCTCATACTGATTCTCATAGTCAACTCAGCACGACTTAGCAAACTCAGGTCTATTCTCTATGACCTCTGCCTCGTGCACTATCTCATCTAACGCGACTCATATTAAGCATTCCTGCATTCTCAACCATTTCTTAGTCAAGCCCATCTCGATATACACTGTTGTATCTAACTAAGCACAGTAACACGGGGATGTAATTTCCTAATTACTGACACTGACACACATCAGACCAATTGTGCTCTGATACCATAAAATCTGTCACGACCCAAACTACCCAAAAATCAGAGTTAATTTTTCGCGTTTTATTATTTTCTTACTTAAATTCTTACCTGTCCTCGAATCGTGACCACACTCCACTAATAATTGGGCTGTGCGTCAATGCCAGTCCCACCATTCAATTACCATCTAACTTCTTTCTTCTCCAGTCATTTATAATTGTTTACATTATTTATACATCCCCTAAAGTTACTTACAAATATGTTACTGTGCTATGCTTATGTAGATACAATATGTACAAGTGTATATACCTTATGTTGATGGGCAGCAGCGGATATCCGGAATGCAGTACTGAGTCGTCGCAACTTCAACTGGAGATTATCTGTGGGAGAAAATGAAAGGGGTGAGCACATCAAGCTCAGTAAGGCAATCCTACGAACAAGTAGGTAACCATACTACCTACATGAACGTAGTGCCATGCATAAACCACCCTTTCTCCACACATTTTAAAACAATGATATGCGTTATAATGTTATGTAAAACACATTTGCACGAAAAATCAACATGCAATAATATTCAAAATCATATATTTCTCATATAAAAATTTCACAATAAAGTCAGGACTCGACCCCTCCTTCGGGTGATCCTGACTCACACGAAACCATAAAAATCAATTTACATTCACACATGGGTTTGAAAAGCATGGAAATACCATCATGCAAATTTAGTTTAAAAACCCAGTTTAAATCATCGAAATCGTCGACATGCGAGACGAGGCAATATCTGTATAACGGCAATAACCAGGACTATGGCCATATCTGTCCTCGGGAGTTCCTCAGCTACACGGATCCTAGTGTGCGGGTTCTCACCATGATCGGGAACCGCCCGGGAGGTGGGTCACTCCATCTCGTCGGTCTTATCCGATCTCATGCATCCGAAGATGCGTTTTATTGTGACGGCCAACCCCTGCCTGGCCAACCCCTGCCATCGGCCATGGCCACCCCTCTTGGGCCCACGCACAACGATGGTGGTCTAACAACCGGTGGTCCAACAACGTCAACAAGTTCAACGTATCACGAAGATACCACACGGTACATCGTACTCCATGCTACTTGCACGGTACATCGTACTCCGTGAACCCATATAATATCTCTATACTCATGCCATGTCTCAAAACGCACGTGCGGGCCAATTTAATCGGTGACACACAGTCTACCCGATGCTACAAGCACGGCTTATCGTATGATCTCTGAAAAGTAGTGCGAGCGGTGCTCTAACACTGTCAGTAAATCAAATAAAACTAGTGCGAGCTAAGATCAAGCACTCTGTCACGAAAATCGTGTATAAAAATATGGTGCGAGTTATACTCCAGCAGCCTGTCATGAAAATCATGTAAAATCTGGTGCGAGTTAGACTCTCGCACCGTGTCACGAAAAAAACATATGAAATCTGGTGCGAGTTATACTCTAGCACCTATGCATATAAACTCTAGTGCGAGCTCTCGCTCCAGTACTAATGCATGCATCACACAAATCAAACATCATGCGAGCTGAGCTCTAGCACGTCACATGTAAATAAAAACACGTAGGCGGCTCAGTTATCCCCAAACAATTTTCACAGAAATCACATCGTTTAAGATATGCAATGCTATGCATTTTTCTTTAAAAGTGAGCCAGCCTACTCATGCATGATGTTGAAATACCTCCAGAACGAGCAGGAACCTTTTGTTCTTGCTCCTCCCAATTTTTCCTAAATTTTTAGATTTTACCCTTGACAAGGGTATTTTAGTAATTTTGTCCATACGGGGCACTAAAATTATTATTCGACCTCTAGACCCTTCAGATAAATTTTAAAGACTGCATATGAATTTAAAATTTTGTAGAGTTTACCTCTAGCAGTCCGTAGAATTCCCTTACCTTATTTTCCTGTCGAGTCTGACCTTTTCTTTTTCAATGTTGTCTCGTCGCGCAGTCCGATATGCTCCAAATCAAATGCCCGGAACTGCGTATTAATATTCCTCAGGTCAGATATTATACAATTTAATCGTATTTAATATTTTCTGGGCTTAATTTAAATCATTGGGCCCGTTTACCCCTATTGGGCCCAATTGCACCTTAATGGGCCTTAATCGGCCTTAAGCCCGTTTTCCACTTAATTTTCACCTTATCGAGGCCTATTGGGCTCATTGGGCCCACCAGTAATTTATTGGGCCTCGTCCTAGCTCTCGAATAGCTAAATTCACTATTTACGACAATTATCTAAATTTCCATAATTTAATTCAATTTATGCGGAAATTAAATCAATATCACGCATAACAAGGTAATTGTCGTAAATAAGGGTCACTTACCCGAGATTCCATGCTAATCTGCAAATCGAGGCTATCTCGAGCCCTCGGTGGATGCCAATTGTCGAGCTACATAATTTCACAATTTTTCCGGGTAAGTTTCTAGTCGGAAATTAATTAAATAAAATATTTCGAAATTTAAATCGGTCAATTTGACCACTTACCGACTTACCCGAAGCTCGATTGCATCATAGGAATTTTCCCCAATTTTTTTCTCTTTCTTTTTCCCTTTTTTCTTCCTTTTTTCCTCCTCTTTTTGGCTGAACTGGTTCGGTCCGGTTCAGACCGGTTCAGACCGTCGGTTCTCTCCGGTTTGGCCGGTTCACCGCCGGTTCACTGCCTTGTCGGCCGATTCTCCGCCGGCTTCCACCGCCAATCGCTCCGCTGGGTCGTCCGCAGCCCGAATCTGGCCTCGGCTTGGGTCAAGCTCGCCGAAACGCCGTCGGTTCGGCCTCTTCTCCCCGGCCGTCGGACCCGTTTCCTTCCTCTTGGCCGTCGCCGGCGATTCCTGCCGTTTCGTCGGCTGAGACCGGTGCAGAAATGATCGCCGTCGCCTAGGCTTTCGGAATCGGGCCTTGGTTCCGGCCGATTCACCTCCGTTCGCCGCCGGTGGCCTTCTCTTTCCCGCGGCCTTCTCCTCCGTTTTCCGCCGGATTTCGGCGTCGGTAGGCTGCACCGCCGGTACCATCTTGCTCACCGGCCTCCCCTCTTCCATTTTCGACCCTTAGCCCGGTCATCGGCCGCCGGACGGTGGTCGGGTCTTCTTCGGTTCTTCTCGGCTCCGTTTGGCTTCTCTCTCCCCGACCCATTCTCTCTCTCTCTTCCTTTTTTTTTGTTTCAGTTCTCTTTTTTTTTATTAATTTTATTTTTCATTTCTTTTATTAATTATTTTTATTATTATTATTTATTTTAATTATTACACTATTCCTTAAAATGCTATAAATACCCAAAATATCTCTCAAAATTATTATTTTATTCTTATTTAATTAATTTAATTTTATTTAATTTCTTTATTATATTTTAACCTCTTTTTTCGGGTATAATTTCTCCGTATTTTTCGGATATTGTCCCGAATGACTTTTCGGTATATTTTTCGATTATTTTCGGGATTATTCTTCCGAACTAAAAATCTCGATTAATCCCGATTAATTTCAATAAATTAATATCTTGATCAATTTAACCCAAAATAAATTTATTTCATCTTTATTGACCAAGATTTCTCAAATCCATATTTTTAATTAAATTTCCTTATCGAAATTATACCGACCTTTGGTCTTTTGACCATTTTACCCTTGCACGTGTTCGGGATTAATTTAACCCGACTTCCTTCATACTTTCCCCATCTTTTCTTATTTAATTTCTGTATTTTAATTAAATTCGGGTCTTACACCTCAATACATGAAAACTCACCGAAGCTACTTTCATACTTATCATCCCACTCGTATGCAATCCTTTTCCAAACGAGATGTGTCACCTGAGCAGCCCATTTCGAGAAACCCTCAACAATTCATTTGTAAAATAGTTTTCAGTAGTTGTTCATGCTTTCCCTGGACTTCGAATACATCAAAATATCATCACTAAAGATGACAACCAATCGGTCTAGGTAAGGTTTAAATACCTTGTTCATCAATGGCCTAATGGTTACGAAAATCATCTTGGGCACATTCACATTCTGAATTCTTAACGGATGTTACCCAGACTTCAAATCGATCTCTAAAATGATATGATGAACTTTTATCCAATCACTCCTATAATTGCTTCTTTAGTCATTCCAGTTCCAGTAATACCATTTTATATTGTGGTTAGGATATTGACTCCGTACCAGGTACCAAATCAATACAAAACTTCATTCCTTTAACGGGTGGCAACCCTGGTAGATTACCCGAGAAGATATTAGGAAACTCTCTGACCATAGGGATATCTGCTAACTCCGGATGTGCCTTTTTCATGCCAACCACACAAGCAAGAAAACATTCCCATCATTACTCATCTCGTTCATACAATCATTCACTCCTTTAAGTACAATCGCTACTCCCCTTTCATTACTTGTCAAAACTTACAGTAAACTTTTCAGGGGTGAAAACATCACTATCTTAGGATAGCAATCTAAACAGCATAGTTTGCAGCCGAATCAATCTATTCTCAAATAAAACTTCAAAATTATTCATATTCCATTGAATAAAATCGGCTAACATATCCTTTTTCCCCCGTTTCCAACTTCCAATCCCTATACCCATATTCAGTTTGTGAGAATTAGCTAACTATCATCATCATCTTGCCTAAAGGTACAGGCTTCACATCTTTCACTAACTTATAAGCAACTGAAGGCAGTATGAATAAATGCGTGGCACCAGGATCAATGAAAATAATTACTTCATTATTCACAACCAGTGTGGTATCTTCCACCACATCAGATGCAACATCAGTAGTGTCCTAGTCCAAGGCATACACTCGCCCTCTTCCAACAGCCTACTTTCCCTTTCTCTTCGGTTGTGGCCTCCCTTTTTCAGTGCAGAGATATCAACATGATTTTCTCTGTCTCTTTGTCCTTCTACGAGGCAGTCTCAGCCAACTCTAAGTAATCATTAAATAAATGACTCGTCTTACCACACTTAACGCCTATTTTAGTCAATAAAGTGTAGGGCCTACTTCCGCGGTATCTACTACACATCCTACACCGCTCTATAGCAGGTCGGGGTCCTCCAATCACAATCCCCTCAAAAGTGCTGCAACTGGATACATTGGGCATTACCAATCATCTTACCCTGTGACTCATCAACTCTAATCGTTTACCAAACTACTTTTTTCTCGTTCTGACATCTCTGTCATTCTCTATTCTCTTCTGTCTCTATTTCGACCCTTACTACCTTTCCCAATCTCAGAGGCATGCAACTCATGATCTTATTCAAAAAACTGTAGTCTGCGCACTACCTTGGCATAGGTAATGATATTTAACAGGGCCAATCGGACTCTAATTGACAATCTGAGTCCTTTCATGAACTTTCAGACATTCCAACTCTTACAGTTCATAGTGTCAAGGTCATACCTACCCAGGAATATAAACTGAGCTTCATACTTGTCAATCAACCAGTTCCTCTGGGTTAGAGTAAAGAAGTTTATCTATAATATCCTTTAAGCAGTGTTCGGGATATTCTGTCACCGGAATACATCTAGAATTATTTTCCATGTCCATTCTGGATGTCTAACTCTTAAGATGGGTCGAGCGGACTTCCATCAATACTCCAACTCGCCCTCAAATTCCATGCATACTTTGAGCAAATAGGTACCAAAATATTCTCCACACTCTGCTCCTACCTCGTGAAACATGTCTCAATACTGTCCGGTCTCTCTGTCGAATTATGTGGGGTATGCTCAACATTAGCCTCCACTTCAATCTCATCTTGAGTCTCATGTGGTGACACAGTATGACTCTCAAGCCTACCTCAACAGCCTCGAGCTCGTGTACACGTGTGAGACCCCGTATATGTATAAGGGTATATATGTACATAGAAATATAAATAGAGTTGTACTATGAATTCATAAGTGAAGTATATGTGATGTAAGTCCTTAAGTAATGTACACACTTGTAATGAGAGTGGTAATTGTACACACAAGTTACATTATGTATGAATGTGAAGAAATGGACTTAAACATGTGGAGAATGTGTGTAGAATGGATTATGAGTAGTTTGGTAAAATGGAAGTAGAATTGCATAAGATGTGCACTTCCATTCTTGTTTATATTAAGTACCATTGGTCACACAAAGATTCTACACAAGTTTTAATGTGTAGGAAGTGAGGATGGATGCCATTTTCAAGACTCAAAGATGAATGAATGAGGAAAGGATCATGGTAGCAAATTAAGGATGTTTGATAAGTGTTGCTGCAGAAGAACTGTCACGACCCGAATTACCTAAAAATCAGAGTAAATTTTTCGTTTTTTTCATTTATTATTTAATTCTTAACTTTCTCTCGTCGTGACCATCCTACAACACAGTTGGGCTATGATTCGGTGTTAGTCACCTCACACTATTTAACATTTCATTCCCATAATCATATATCAGAGTCTACTATCCTTTTGACTTTAAATAAATACATACCCAATGGTATTTACATGACTCTACATCCCCGACATCATATCCATTTACAGTACTGTGCATTACATATTTAGATACAAAACCATACAAATGTGTATACCTGTCTCTCGATGGGTAGCAGCAAGCAGCGGATATTAAGCATGCAAGTCCTCAGCCGCTCAATAATTATTACAAGTGCTCTGAAAAGATGGAAAAATAAGGGGGGTGAGCAAACCACACGCTCAGTAAGGCAATTATGCAAGTAAGTAGATAGCTCCACTATCTACATGCTCATAATGCCATGCCCTTAAATCCATTTCTTTTCATCTAAAATTACACGCACAAAGTCATGCATATTCAATGCCATAGTTTATCCAAAACTATTTGTGCATATATAAATCATGTAACTCATGCATTCAAAGCATTTTATGTGACATCATTAAATCATATTAAGCATGAATTTAATCAAGATCATGCAGTCTTTCATGTCATGTAAGACAATTCAAGGTTTTCAAATGAAAGCATGGAAAACACATCATGCCACTGCATTTAAATCAATTCATTTAAAACGCAGTATAAAATAACCCCTCTGGGTCAATCATCTCAAAACTCATAAAACAATTCGTTATATTTCATTATAAAACTTCGGTTATAAAACCACCCTTCTTTCAGGGTCACATATCATAAAATCATCTGAAATCATAAAATCATCAAATCGGGGGCCTGACCCCTCCTTCGGGTCTACCCTGGTCTAACAGACCACAAGTTATATCATGTGAGACAATAAGGTAATTATCAGTAACATCGAGGACTATGGCCATATCCTAGTGATCCCTGGCAACACGGTACCTAGTGTGCGGGGTATCACACCTGAAACGGGAGGTGGGTCGTCCTACCCGCCAGAACAGCATAACACCAGGATTGCGAGGGCAAGGCTTGCTGCCTCGTGGCTAATGCCACTCCACTCCAACAATCCCCACGGTACAGCGTACTCCGCGTGACATACACGGTACAAAGTACTCCGTGAACCCAAGCTCAGTCAGGGGTGCCTGTAATAGGTCTTATCCACCCATATCATCTCTGTCTCAGAATGCACGTGTGAGCATATCATCTCACTGTGACACACAGTCTACAGGAGGCTCCAACACGGCTATATGCATGTAATATAAATCCCTGTGCGAGCGAAGCTCAAGCACGGCTCCATGCATATTCATGATATCTGAAAATCTCGTGCGAGCGAAGCTCTAGCACGATTTCATAAAAATCAGTGAAATCTGCGTACGAGCAGCGCTCCAGTACGACTTAAACTGATTATAATTTCATGTAAATTCCACGTACGAGCAACGCTCTAGTACGGATATGTATATAAATTCAGTGAAAACCTCGTACGAGAAAAACTCCAGTACGACATTCAAATGAATTATGAAAACCATGTAAAACTTTGTGCGAGCAATGCTCCAGCACAAATGAATGCTCAAGTAAATCAAATCTCGTGCGAGTTACACTCCAGCACGGCTTTATGCATAATTAAATCAAATCTCGTGCGAGATTCACTCCAGCACGGCTTTATGCAATATCAAATCAAAACAGGATGCGAGCTAAGCTCCAGCATCTCTCATGCATGTCAAATCATTAAAACTAGTGCGAGCAATCGCTCCAGCACTATTTTATGCATACCACGTTAAAACAAATCAAGACATGTCAAAACAGAGTGCGAGCTAGGCTCCAGCAGCTCTCATTTCACAATATTAAAAATCAGTGCGAGCACCATGCTCTAGCACATTTCATGCATATGATGTCACAAGTCGGTGCGAGCAATTGCTCAAGCACATTTATGCACATTCACAAACGCAGATATAGTGCGAACTACGTGTCGGCACTATCTGTTTCCATATAAACTGATAGTTGGCCGTTTTCCAAAGAAATTTCTATTTAAATATTAATAACACCTACGTAGTGTTATTTTGGGAAACTTACGCAATTATTGGCCAATCTATCGATTTACTTTGATTAAAACCAATCAAATCTTTAATTCGAAAAATTCCTTAAATCATGCATTTCATGCATGTCATGCTTTCACCATCCTTAGGTGAACTTCCCTCAATAGGGGTAAAATAGACATTTCACCTATTTCGATCCTTAAAAATTATTTAAACCATTTTTAGGATCATTATACAATATCCATGTATACATACATACTCAGTGTACAGAAAAACTATTAAAATATGCGTAGCTACCTCTAGCTACTCACACAATTCCCTTACCTCATTTTTCTGTACAGTCTGACCTTTACATCGATGTCTCGTCACGCAGTCCGATTTGCTCCAAATCCGAATCAAATCTCCGGAACTGCGGATACACATTCATCAGGTCAAATACAATACAATTAATTGTATCTCATATGTTCTGGGCTTAATTTAAATCATTGGGCCCGTTTACCCATATTGGGCCCGATTGTACCAATGGGTCTTAATCGGCCTTAAGCCCGTTTACCACAATTTATCGAGGCCTATTGGGCTCATTGGACCCATCAATATTTATTTAGCCTCGTTCTAAATTTTCGGATATCTCAATTTAATATTTACGACAATTTATCCAATTTTTCAGAATTTAATTCATTTATGCGGAAATTAAATCCGTAATTTATGCGTTAAATATCAATCACGCATAACGATACAAATTGTCGTAAATTAAGGGTCACTTACCCGTTATTCCATGATCGTACACAAATCGAGGCTATCTCGAGCTCTCGGTTGATGCCAATTGTCGAGCTACACAATTAAATATATTTTTCCGGGTAAATTTCCAGTCGGAATTAATTAAATTAAATATTCAAAAAATTAAATCGGTCAATTTGACCGCTTACCGACTTACCCGAAGCTCGATTGCATCACTGGAATTTTTCTCAATTTTTTCTCTTTTTCTTTTTCCCTTTTTCTTCCTTTTTTCCCTCTCTTTTTGGCTGAACCGGTCCGGTCCGGTTCAACCCGGTTCGGACCGCCGGTTCGGTCTGGTCCGGTTCGGCCGGTTCTGTCCGGTTCGGCCGGTCCAATCTCCCTTTGGTCGTGCCGGCGCCGTCCGGCCGGTTCCCGGCATGATTTCGGTGCCAATCGGCGCGCAATCGTCTGGGCTCCCTAAATCGGGCCTCGGCTGGGGTCGAATCAGCCCCATCGCCGGCGAATCGGGGTTCTCTCCCCCGCGGTCTTCTCCTCCGTTTCCGACGTTTTCCGGCCACCTCGCCGCGCGTCTGGGCTGCTGGAGGTTCGCCAGAGGTCGGTCGACCTTCGCCGACCCTCACCGGCCCCTCGGTCCCGCCGGTGGTGGCCGTCCCGTGTCTCTTCTTCCTTCGGTCTCACTTCGCGTTTTCCCTCTGTTTCTTTTCTCTTCTGTTTCGATTTTCCAGACTTTTCGTTTCTCTTTTTTTTTTTTTTCAGATTTTATTTATTTATTTATAATTAATTTTTTTAATATTATTTTAATCAATAAAATAATATTAAAATACACAAATATCTTTTAAAAATTTATATTTTATTCATTTAATCTGTAAATAATTTTCTCAGTCCGATTTTACCTTTCCGGTATATTTTTCGATTATTTTCGGGATTATTTTTCGATGCGAAAATCCCGATTTATCCCAAGAAATTCATATCTTGATCAATTTAACCCGAAATTTAATTATTTCTTCATCATTGATCAAGATTTCTCATTCTCATATTTTTAATTAAATTTTCTTGTCCCGATAAATACCGAATTTTGGTCTTTTAACCATTTTGCCCCTGCACGTATTCGGGAATGCCATTTAAGTCCTTTTGCATTTTTTAAATGCACTCAAAAATATCGGGTCTTACAATCTCCCCCACTTAAGAAATTTGGTCCTCCAAATTAGAACTAAGTAATATGAGTCCATAACTTACTCCAGGTATATCTATCGTATCATATACTGTCATCCTCAAGTGACCTTCTCCGGAGTGTAATACTACCATCATACTTAACTAGGGAGATCATCTTAACCCTCAACACTTTCTCTTTCCATTTTTAATAACCAACTCGATTTCATACATTACTCTTTCATTGAGCTAAACTGTTGGAGTTCATATCCGATCATATATATTGGATCCGGATATTATTTCTTAAGCATCACAAGATAGGACACATTGTGGATGCCTGTTTATTCAAGTGGTAATACCAACCTACAGGTCTTACCTTCCACTTTGTCCAATCTCTTATCCGAATATCGTTACGTCCTTAAGCTCTTAGGACAAGTAACTATCAACAGTAATGATTCACCCTTCGTGAATTTCAATGATTTCCTGTCTCTTGTCAGCATAGTTTTTTTCTATCTGCTCTGAGGTGTTCTTAATATCTCACAAATCCACTGAACATCCTCAGAGGTTTGTCTTACCAATTCGGGAACAATTCTCTATTTGTCACCCACTTTTCTTATCCAAGTCAGGGAAACAATCCCTATGGCCATAAAATGCCTCAAATAATGTCATCCCGATACTCAAGTGACAACTGTCATCACTGGCGAATTTGATTAGTAGCAACTGATCATCCCAGGAGCTCATAAAATCAATTGCACACGCTCTCATCACATCCTCCAGAACCTGTACAGTCCTCTCTGACTGACTATCTGTCTGAGGGTGGAAGCTGTGCTAACACACAATCAGGGTCCCATAGCTTCCAAAAACATATTCCCAGAAGTGGGAAGTGAAGCGGGAATCCCTATCTGATATCATGCTCACTGGAACGTTACACAATGATCCATAATTTTCCATACACATATATTCGCCTACACACTTAGAGTATCTGAGGATTTCCATAACTAGAAGGTGGGTAGACTAAATCAATCTATCGACTATCACCCAGATAGCCTCGTGATCCATTCGGGTCCTCTGTAACCCATCACGATATCCATGGTAACTTGTTCCCATTTCCATGTCAATATAGGTAGAGGTTGCAATAACTCTGCAGACATCTATTGCTCTACCTTACTCTGCTGATATACGAGACACTTGTCCATAATTCTACAATGTCACTTTTCATACCTGACCACCAATACCATTTTCAAATATCTCGATATATTTATTATTTCTCGGATACACTGTATATCTCGAAGAGTGAGCTTCTGACAATAACACTATATCATCAACTGTGGTCCTGGGGAGCACTTATACTGTCTCTGAACCTCTGCAAGTTATCATCACTCACTGTGACCTCTGTCACTGTCCCCTTCTGAATCTGACCCATACTATCGACACCAAGCCGATCATCACGCTAAGCCTGGCAAATCCGGTCACACAAATCCGGTTCTAACCTCAGGCTAGCTGTCACAAAATCACCGTCATCATCAGAAGGGATCACATCACTACTGAGGTTCACAACTGCTTTAGCAGCTCTCGCTCCTTGACCATCTTATGTGATACCATCCCGAGGCTCTTTCTGCTCAAGGCATCAACCATTACATTAGCCTTTCCTGGGTGGTACAAAGTTCACAATCATAATCCTTAGAAGCTCTAACCCTCTTGGTTATCTCATATTCTACTCTTTCTGTGAAAACAGATACTCGGGGCTTTTACGATCAGTGCATACCCGAAATTTCTTACCATATAAGTGGTGAAGCCATACTTTCAGTGTAATCGCTACGGCTGCCAACTCTAAATCATGGGTCAGATAGTTTCTCTTATGGTCCTTGAACTATTTGGATCTATAAACGACTATCTTCCCATTTTACATCAATACACAGCCCAATCCTTATTTGGAGGTATCCATACACACTGAAACCTCTTGAGCTGTTAGTTATAGTGAGAATACTTACGGTGGTCAGTTCATTACTCCAATATACCAAAACTCATTGAAGCTATTTTCATACTTATCATAACACTCGTATGAAATCTTTTTCCAAACGAGACGTGTCAATTGAGCAGCCAATTTCAAGAAACTCTCAACACCTCGTCTGTAAGACAGTTTCCTGTTGCTACTCATACTCATCCCTGGACTTCGAATACATCATAATATCATCGCTGTAGATGACAACCAATCGGTCCAGGTAAGGTTTAAATACCTTAACGTAGTTGAGTTCCACTCAATATTTCAATTTTCCATATACTTGACCTATGTACGCATAAACGTACAATGTCATTTCGAAATAGCTTTCGTTCAAGATACTAGCTCACGTCATTTCTTTCCTCTTATATTGACGGCTTTTTTTTTTTTTTTTTTATAAAATTTTTAATTTTTTTAAACTTTCATGATTAATCAATTTCTATATCTTTTTATCATACCAATAAAGGTACCCAAATTTTAATTGCATATATATCCCAATTGTCGATTTCAATTTATAGCTTATGCGTGCGCTTCTAGACGCTGTCAAATCTTCAGGCAGGGAGATATTTTAAAATACCTTTATTAACCCTTTTGACTTGACCACATCAACTGGGTGTAGATGTATCTACCCCTTATCTTGGTCGCAATCCATATGCACTACATATTGCTTAATCCTTAGTTACTTGGCTTATCAAGGACATCCTTACCTTGCATACGCCCCTTATTCCAATATATTTCGTATGCAGGATCTATCATATCTCCAAGCTCATCTCCTTTCATATATCTTATAACAAACTCTTTCCTTACTTGTCAAACTTACATTACACCTTTCAGTGATGTTTTCACCCATATTTTCAACTTACAATCTCTATACCCATATTCAGTCAGTGAAAATCAACTAACTATTATCCTCTTGTCTATGGGTACAGGCTTCACATTTTTCACTAGCTTATAAGCAACTGAAGGCGGTATGAATAAATAAATGGCACCAGGAGCAATTAAAAATAATTATTTCATTATTCACAACCAGTGTGGTATCTTCCACCACATCCAATGAAACATCAGTAGTGTCCTGGTCCAAGGCATACACTCGCCCTCGTCCAACATCTTATTTTCGTGGTAACTACCACACATCTTACACTGTTCACACTGCTACTCTGTCATACTGTTACGTAGCAGGTCGGGGTCCTCAAATCACAATACCCCTCAAAAGTATTGAAATTGGATACACTGGGGTTTATCAATCAACTTACCCCATGATTTATCAGCTCAAAGCCTTTACCAAACTACCTTTTTCCCGTTCTGACATTCTTGTCATCCTCTATTCTCTTTTGTCTCAATTTCGGCCCTCACTACCTTTCTCAATCTCAGAGGCGTGCAACTCATGATCTTATTCACACAACTGTTGTCTGCGCACTGCCTCGGCATAGGTAGTGATGTCTAACAGGCCAATCGGACTCTAATTGATAATCTGAGTCCTTCTATGAACTTTCAGACATATTGACTCTCACTGTTCATCATGTTCGAGTCACATCTGCCCAGGAATATAAACTGAGTATCATACTCGTTAATCAACATGTTCCTCTGGGTCAGAGTAAATAATGTCATCTGTAATTTCCTTTAAAACAATATCCGGGATATTCTGTCACCGGAATACATATAGAATTTTTTTTTTTTCCATGTCCATTCTGGACGTCTAATTCTTCAAATGGGTCGAGCGAACTTCAATTAATGTTCCGACTTACCCTCAAATCTCATGTATACTCTGAGCAATTAGCTCGCAACATATTCTCCACACTCCGCTCCAACCTCGTGAAGCGTATCTCAATACTGTCTGATCTCTTTGTCAGACTCTATCCGATCTCTCTATCGGACTCTGTGGAGCATGCTCTATATCAGCCTCCACGTCATTCTCATCTCGAGTCTCATGTGGCGACTCAGTACAACTCTCGGGCCTACCTCTACGGCCTCGAGTTCTTGTACTCGCCTCTCAACCATAGCGGCTATCAGTCAATGAGTCTATTCTTGCATTTAAAAACCAAATTCTTAGCTGCACTTCCATCTCGATATACACAATTGTATCTAAATAATGCACAGTACATGGGGATGTAAACTTCCTTAACCACTAACACCGACTCATATCAGGCCAACTCAAGCTCTGATACCATTAAACCTGTCACGACCCGAATTACCTAAAAATCAGAGTAAATTTTTCGTTTTTTTCATTTATTATTTAATTCTTAACTTTCTCTCGTCGTGACCATCCTACAACACAGTTGGGCTATGATTCGGTGTTAGTCACCTCACACTATTTAACATTTCATTCCCATAATCATATATCAGAGTCTACTATCCTTTTGACTTTAAATAAATACATACCCAATGGTATTTACATGACTCTACATCCCCGACATCATATCCATTTACAGTACTGTGCATTACATATTTAGATACAAAACCATACAAATGTGTATACCTGTCTCTCGATGGGTAGCAGCAAGCAGCGGATATTAAGCATGCAAGTCCTCAGCCGCTCAATAATTATTACAAGTGCTCTGAAAAGATGGAAAAATAAGGGGGGTGAGCAAACCACACGCTCAGTAAGGCAATTATGCAAGTAAGTAGATAGCTCCACTATCTACATGCTCATAATGCCATGCCCTTAAATCCATTTCTTTTCATCTAAAATTACACGCACAAAGTCATGCATATTCAATGCCATAGTTTATCCAAAACTATTTGTGCATATATAAATCATGTAACTCATGCATTCAAAGCATTTTATGTGACATCATTAAATCATATTAAACCTGTCACGACCCGAATTACCTAAAAATCAGAGTAAATTTTTCGTTTTTTTCATTTATTATTTAATTCTTAACTTTCTCTCGTCGTGACCATCCTACAACACAGTTGGGCTATGATTCGGTGTTAGTCACCTCACACTATTTAACATTTCATTCCCATAATCATATATCAGAGTCTACTATCCTTTTGACTTTAAATAAATACATACCCAATGGTATTTACATGACTCTACATCCCCGACATCATATCCATTTACAGTACTGTGCATTACATATTTAGATACAAAACCATACAAATGTGTATACCTGTCTCTCGATGGGTAGCAGCAAGCAGCGGATATTAAGCATGCAAGTCCTCAGCCGCTCAATAATTATTACAAGTGCTCTGAAAAGATGGAAAAATAAGGGGGGTGAGCAAACCACACGCTCAGTAAGGCAATTATGCAAGTAAGTAGATAGCTCCACTATCTACATGCTCATAATGCCATGCCCTTAAATCCATTTCTTTTCATCTAAAATTACACGCACAAAGTCATGCATATTCAATGCCATAGTTTATCCAAAACTATTTGTGCATATATAAATCATGTAACTCATGCATTCAAAGCATTTTATGTGACATCATTAAATCATATTAAGCATGAATTTAATCAAGATCATGCAGTCTTTCATGTCATGTAAGACAATTCAAGGTTTTCAAATGAAAGCATGGAAAACACATCATGCCACTGCATTTAAATCAATTCATTTAAAACGCAGTATAAAATAACCCCTCTGGGTCAATCATCTCAAAACTCATAAAACAATTCGTTATATTTCATTATAAAACTTCGGTTATAAAACCACCCTTCTTTCAGGGTCACATATCATAAAATCATCTGAAATCATAAAATCATCAAATCGGGGGCCTGACCCCTCCTTCGGGTCTACCCTGGTCTAACAGACCACAAGTTATATCATGTGAGACAATAAGGTAATTATCAGTAACATCGAGGACTATGGCCATATCCTAGTGATCCCTGGCAACACGGTACCTAGTGTGCGGGGTATCACACCTGAAACGGGAGGTGGGTCGTCCTACCCGCCAGAACAGCATAACACCAGGATTGCGAGGGCAAGGCTTGCTGCCTCGTGGCTAATGCCACTCCACTCCAACAATCCCCACGGTACAGCGTACTCCGCGTGACATACACGGTACAAAGTACTCCGTGAACCCAAGCTCAGTCAGGGGTGCCTGTAATAGGTCTTATCCACCCATATCATCTCTGTCTCAGAATGCACGTGTGAGCATATCATCTCACTGTGACACACAGTCTACAGGAGGCTCCAACACGGCTATATGCATGTAATATAAATCCCTGTGCGAGCGAAGCTCAAGCACGGCTCCATGCATATTCATGATATCTGAAAATCTCGTGCGAGCGAAGCTCTAGCACGATTTCATAAAAATCAGTGAAATCTGCGTACGAGCAGCGCTCCAGTACGACTTAAACTGATTATAATTTCATGTAAATTCCACGTACGAGCAACGCTCTAGTACGGATATGTATATAAATTCAGTGAAAACCTCGTACGAGAAAAACTCCAGTACGACATTCAAATGAATTATGAAAACCATGTAAAACTTTGTGCGAGCAATGCTCCAGCACAAATGAATGCTCAAGTAAATCAAATCTCGTGCGAGTTACACTCCAGCACGGCTTTATGCATAATTAAATCAAATCTCGTGCGAGATTCACTCCAGCACGGCTTTATGCAATATCAAATCAAAACAGGATGCGAGCTAAGCTCCAGCATCTCTCATGCATGTCAAATCATTAAAACTAGTGCGAGCAATCGCTCCAGCACTATTTTATGCATACCACGTTAAAACAAATCAAGACATGTCAAAACAGAGTGCGAGCTAGGCTCCAGCAGCTCTCATTTCACAATATTAAAAATCAGTGCGAGCACCATGCTCTAGCACATTTCATGCATATGATGTCACAAGTCGGTGCGAGCAATTGCTCAAGCACATTTATGCACATTCACAAACGCAGATATAGTGCGAACTACGTGTCGGCACTATCTGTTTCCATATAAACTGATAGTTGGCCGTTTTCCAAAGAAATTTCTATTTAAATATTAATAACACCTACGTAGTGTTATTTTGGGAAACTTACGCAATTATTGGCCAATCTATCGATTTACTTTGATTAAAACCAATCAAATCTTTAATTCGGAAAATTCCTTAAATCATGCATTTCATGCATGTCATGCTTTCACCATCCTTAGGTGAACTTCCCTCAATAGGGGTAAAATAGACATTTCACCTATTTCGATCCTTAAAAATTATTTAAACCATTTTTAGGATCATTATACAATATCCATGTATACATACATACTCAGTGTACAGAAAAACTATTAAAATATGCGTAGCTACCTCTAGCTACTCACACAATTCCCTTACCTCATTTTTCTGTACAGTCTGACCTTTACATCGATGTCTCGTCACGCAGTCCGATTTGCTCCAAATCCGAATCAAATCTCCGGAACTGCGGATACACATTCATCAGGTCAAATACAATACAATTAATTGTATCTCATATGTTCTGGGCTTAATTTAAATCATTGGGCCCGTTTACCCATATTGGGCCCGATTGTACCAATGGGTCTTAATCGGCCTTAAGCCCGTTTACCACAATTTATCGAGGCCTATTGGGCTCATTGGACCCATCAATATTTATTTAGCCTCGTTCTAAATTTTCGGATATCTCAATTTAATATTTACGACAATTTATCCAATTTTTCAGAATTTAATTCATTTATGCGGAAATTAAATCCGTAATTTATGCGTTAAATATCAATCACGCATAACGATACAAATTGTCGTAAATTAAGGGTCACTTACCCGTTATTCCATGATCGTACACAAATCGAGGCTATCTCGAGCTCTCGGTTGATGCCAATTGTCGAGCTACACAATTAAATATATTTTTCCGGGTAAATTTCCAGTCGGAATTAATTAAATTAAATATTCAAAAAATTAAATCGGTCAATTTGACCGCTTACCGACTTACCCGAAGCTCGATTGCATCACTGGAATTTTTCTCAATTTTTTCTCTTTTTCTTTTTCCCTTTTTCTTCCTTTTTTCCCTCTCTTTTTGGCTGAACCGGTCCGGTCCGGTTCAACCCGGTTCGGACCGCCGGTTCGGTCTGGTCCGGTTCGGCCGGTTCTGTCCGGTTCGGCCGGTCCAATCTCCCTTTGGTCGTGCCGGCGCCGTCCGGCCGGTTCCCGGCATGATTTCGGTGCCAATCGGCGCGCAATCGTCTGGGCTCCCTAAATCGGGCCTCGACTGGGGTCGAATCAGCCCCATCGCCGGCGAATCGGGGTTCTCTCCCCCGCGGTCTTCTCCTCCGTTTCCGACGTTTTCCGGCCACCTCGCCGCGCGTCTGGGCTGCTGGAGGTTCGCCAGAGGTCGGTCGACCTTCGCCGACCCTCACCGGCCCCTCGGTCCCGCCGGTGGTGGCCGTCCCGTGTCTCTTCTTCCTTCGGTCTCACTTCGCGATTTCCCTCTGTTTCTTTTCTCTTCTGTTTCGATTTTCCAGACTTTTCGTTTCTCTTTTTTTTTTTTTTTCAGATTTTATTTATTTATTTATAATTAATTTTTTTTAATATTATTTTAATCAATAAAATAATATTAAAATACACAAATATCTTTTAAAAATTTATATTTTATTCATTTAATCTGTAAATAATTTTCTCAGTCCGATTTTACCTTTCCGGTATATTTTTCGATTATTTTCGGGATTATTTTTCGATGCGAAAATCCCGATTTATCCCAAGAAATTCATATCTTGATCAATTTAACCCGAAATTTAATTATTTCTTCATCATTGATCAAGATTTCTCATTCTCATATTTTTAATTAAATTTTCTTGTCCCGATAAATACCGAATTTTGGTCTTTTGACCATTTTGCCCCTGCACGTATTCGGGAATGCCATTTAAGTCCTTTTGCATTTTTTAAATGCACTCAAAAATATCGGGTCTTACAAGAACTGTAGAAAATCTGGAAATTGTGAAGGGCAGATCGATCTCATGGGATGAGAGATCGATCTGGAAGAGCCAGAATGCTCTTATTTGGGCAAAAGAATAGAGCAGATCGATCTCTAATGGAGCCAGATCGATCTCCTAAGCATTCTGTAGTGAAAAGATTGATCCCCAAGCACCCAAATCGATCTCCTTAGCTCTCTGTTTGGGAGCAGATCGATCTCATGCCTCGACAGATCGATCTCATGCTTCGACAGATCGATCTCAGGCTTAAAAATATCGTGAAAAAGAGGGATTTTAAGGGACCAGATCGATCTCTTCTTGGACCAGATCGATCTCCTCAAGCTATTTCTACATAAGGAGTGCTGGAAATCAGAAAATTTTGGGAAAAACACAAACCTTCCACTTTCAACCCAAAAACCTAACATTCTCTCTCAAAAATCAGCCATTTTCAGTGAGGTTTGAAGAGAGACCATTAGAGACAAAGTTGTTCCTATCAAAGAGAAGAACAACATAGTTGGAAAGCATCTTCCCATTGTTGGTATTGAAGGAGTTAAGGGTATTGCCATTGGAGTAAGAAGAGAAATCAAATTTGGTAAGATTCTAACACTCCAACTATGGTACATTGTTTATTTAATTAATTTTGGAGTTGTTTGGCATGAGTATGGATGGTTAGAAACTATCTAAATACATTGGAATGATTATGACCTAGAAATGGTCTAGAGTGAGAAAGTGGAATGTATGGAGATTAATGATGAATGAGATATGTAGAAGTTATAAATAGTGTTGTGGTATAATTTTAAGATGTGGTTAGTGGATAAATTGTGAGATTTACCTAAAAGAGGTAAAATGTGGGTTAAGGCATTTGTAAAATGCATAAGTGAATAATATTGACTAGTGAAGTCAATTATGGGTTAAATGCATCAACTCAATCGATTTAATGAATGAATCGCAGCTTTCGAGGATACGCCGAGGCAAGTTGATCCAAGAGCGTGAGAAGCAAAAAGGAAAGGAGTCACACCAAGTAAATCGAGGTAAGGGAATTGTGTGGACTCTTAGAGATATCTGTGCGCAATTTGGGCGCTTAAATGTTTTGCTAGAATGCATGAGATTAGAAAACGATATTGGGTGATTAAAGGGTAAAAGTTGGGAGTTTGATAAATGTACATGAAAACAAAAGCATATTGCTTTGAAAATCATGTTTTATTGCTTTTTAGCAAATGATTGGTAGGTTGGCTAACATTGAAATGATTTGCAAAAGAAATGAGTGTGTTTTGGTTTTGTTAACCATACTTTGCAAAGTTTTGAGCCACCTACATGATTTCGTGAGTATGAAAGCGTGCTAGAGTATGACTAGCATGAGATTTGACGTGTTTTATACACATGAGTGCAAGAGGCACTAGTTTTCACATGGATTTCATAATTGTTTTGGCATTATGCTCGAGTTTGTCTCTGTAAGACCCCGTATATGTATAAGGGTAATATGTGTAATTAGATCAAATAATATGAATGGACTTGTAATGTAAAGTATGATTGATGTAAGTCCATGGATTCAATGTATGTATGTGTAATATAAATTGTAACGTACATACAAGTTTCATTGAGTATGAATACGAAGAAATGAGTTCTAGCAAGTGATGGATGTGATTGAGACTCAAGATGAGTAGTGTGGTAAAATGGAATGGAGTTATGCTTCCATTTGGTTTTATGTAGCATACCTTTGAACATACAATGAATGCACACAAGTTTCAATGTGCATAAGGTATGAATGGATGCCATTTTCAAGTTATAAAGGTGGATGGATGAGAAAATGGCCATGGCAATAGATTAAGGATGTGTTGGTATGAGTTGCAGCAATGAAACTGCAGGAAATCTGGAAAACATAAGGTCCAGATCGATCTCATAGGATGAGAGATCGATCTGGAAGAGCCAGAATGCTCTTATTTGGGCGAAAGAATAGAGCAGATCGATCTCCAATGGAGCCAGATCGATCTGCCAAGCATTCTATAGTGAAAAGATCGATCCTCAAGCACCCAGATCGATCTCCTTAGCTCTCTGTTTGGGACCAAATCGATCTCATGCTTCGACAGATCGATCTCATGCTTCAACAGATCGATCTCATTGCTTCGACAGATCGATCTCAGGCTTAAAAATGCCGTGAAAAAGAGGGATTTTAAGGGACCAGATCGATCTCCTCTTGGACCAGATCGATCTCCCTAAGCTATTTCTATATAAGGAGAGCTGAAAATCTGGAAATCTCGAAAAAACACTTAACCTTACAATCTCAACCCCAAAAACCTAACTTTCCCTCTCTAAAATTAGCCATTTTCAGTGAGATTTGGAGAGAGATCATTAGAGGCAAAGTTGTTCCTATCAAAGAGAAGAACAACATAGTGAGAGGGCATCTTCCCATCTTTGGAATTGAAGGAGTTAAGGGCATTACCATTTGGAGCAAGAAGAGAAATCATATTGGTAAGATTCTAACACTCCAATCCAAATGCATTAGCTATTTAATTGATTTTGGAGTTGATTAATATGAGTATTGATGGATAAACTACCTAGGAATGTAGTGGAATTGGTGTGACCTAGAAATCTAAAATGGGTATAATGTGAGGATATGTGGGATTAGATGAGCCTATGATTTATGGCATGCTAAAGTTGTTATTGGGGTAATATTTATGATTTTAAATGGTTAAATGAGATTACATTGTGAGTTTGGAGGAATTGTGGAAATGGGTATGTATATGATTGATAAATGCCATAGTGAAGGGATTCATGGAATATGAACACTATGAGCTTAATGTCGATTTAATATCGATTTTGAATAAGTTAATAGGCCTAAGAAGATCCATAGACTCGAGCTATGGGTAAAGTAATGAAACGAGGCCAAATAAGCTTTAATAGAGGCTATAGATTAAATTGACTATAGCAAGCACAAGGGTTGCAATATATGGATCGAATATAATGCGGGATACAATTTTGTGCAGTCCCGAAGAGTTCGTTGAAGACGAATTGAACCGTACGAGTAAGCAGCTTACGGAAGTGGAATCACACATCGCGATTCCAGGTAAGGGAATTTTGTGAGTATATAGAGGTAGCTGCTCGTACTTTGAACTTTTGGATGAATATCGGGTGTTTTTATGAAATGCATGATTGCTCAAATAAATGTTGATGGTATTCGTGAATGATGATGAGTATATGCGTGGTTTTGGATTTGAAATGGATTTTATGAAATGGGATAGTAAGGCTAATAATTGCATAAATCTAATGTTTTGATGCTTTTCAAAACGAATTTGCTTGGTTTTAAGCAAGCTTGTAGATAGGTCGGCTAGTATTGTAATGTTGTTGTGGAAAAGCATTTGTGAGTGCTAAACCCGAATTGTCGGGATTGATAAATTGTATATAAGCCGCCTATCACATTTGTATGACATAAATCCCGCTAGAGCCTCGCTCGCGCTGGATTTCTATGTTTTCACTTGTGTGAAACGTGCTTGAGCTTAGCTCGCACTTTGAATTTGAATTGTGATAATTTTTATAAACCGTACTGGAGCTTACGCTCGTACGTGGATTTGAGTGATTTTTCTTATGCATATAACTGTACTGGAGCTATGCTCGTATATGGTTTCTTCATATTTTATGCATAAATGCCGTACCAGAGCGTTGCTCGTACGAAGTGATTGGTTTTGATGCATGAATTCGCGCTAGAGCGTAGCTCGCGCTGGTTTTCACACTGTGGTATGTATGAGGCCGTGGCGAGAGATACGGATTAACTCAGGGAACCCAACAGGCCTAACAGACCTCTTAGGTGGGGTGAGGGTGAGGGGCTAGGACCTGACATAATCCATCCAGGGAACCCAACAGGCCTGACAGACCTCTTAGGTGGGGTGAGGGTGAGGGGCTAGGACTTGGATCAGGGAACACAACAGGGGCGAGCAAGGCCATGAGGGGCTAGGACCTGGTATTGAGGTTACTCCCACGCGCTCTTGAGACTATAAAGGTTTCACTTGGTATGGGGTAGATAAGACCTATGGCAGGCACCCCAACCATGTTATGGGTCCACGGAGTACGATGTACCGTGTATATCACATGGAGTACGATGTACCGCGTGGTGGTTACTTGATTTGAGAAAGTCTGGCGGAGAACTAACCCACCTTCGTGCCAGCATGATACCCCGCACATCGAAATCCGTGTGGTCTGGGATGATATGTGACGATTGGCCAACGTAGTCACTTGAGATATAGTAACCTGTCTCCTTGCTTGATTTACTTACTACCACATGATTTTAAATCTCTAAGTGTGATTTGTGATTGTTTAAGGTAGACCCGAAGGAGGGGTCGAGCCTCGTGGATTTGATTTGTGAAACAAAAATGAGGTTGTGATTGTGAGTTGATGTGATGTTATTGTATGTGATGAGAAAGAGTTTTATACGTGGGTTTAAAAAGGAGGTTTCTTAATGAATTGCCCTTTTTATGAATTTAAATGAGATCGAGCATGAGATGATTTATACATGATGTTTTACCATGTTTTATATGCCAATTTTACATGACTTTGATACATGATATATATGTATACTCATATGGCATAGTTTTATTCCTCATGCTCCTATCATAAATGATTTATGCATAACACTATCAGCATGTAGATAGAGTAGTTATCTACCATGCTTGCATTATTGCTTTACTGAGCGTGTGGTTGCTCATCCCACTCTATTTTCCCCCTACAGAGCGTGCATAGTAGCCCAGTCAGGACTGAGGCGTGGTATTTTGGACTCCGCTGCATCTCCATCGCTTAAAGGTATATACACAGTGATTCTTTTTGTATCTAAACAATGTAAAAGCACAGTATTCTTTTGAGTTGTACTTATGGGGGATGTAGATGTCAGTAAAACATGTATTCGTATAAGTACACGATTAAATGCACATGTATGACATCGTTTTAATTAATTGAGAATGAATGAGATGTGGTGTTTATTATTGACTCACAGCCCAACAGTGTGTGGTGAGTTAGTTCACGACCGGGTAAGGTAACAGTAAAACGCAAAAAAAAAATTTTAGTGATTTTCGGTTAAAGAGAATGGAATTGGGTTGTGACAGAGATTGGTATCAGAGCTGCGTTGGCCTGATGTGAGTCATTAATAAAATGTAGGAAAGTACATCCCCATAGTACTGTGCTTTTGTTTAGACATAACTGTGTATACTGTGATGGATAGAGCTTAATAAATTTTTATAATACAGGAAGTTAGGCACTATGCCAGTTACACGCAAAGGTAGAGGGGCGAGAGCACGTGCTAGAGGCCGTAGAGGTAGGCCTGAGAGCCGTGCGGAGCCACAGACTGAGCAGGCTCCACAGAACCCTGCTGAGAGAGCAGAGGATACCAAGGCTCGCTTCGCTAGGTTAGAGCGGAGTATCGAGAGTTTGGTGGAGATAGTCACGCAGGCATTGGGTGCCGGTGATAGACGAGGTCCCGCAGCACAGCCTACTACTGAACAGGCAGCTGCAGAGGCGGAGAGACCTCATGCTGCTGAGATAGCTACAGTTACACCACCTCCAGCCCAGGATACAGCTTCTCCTATCGCTCCACAGCAGAGCGGTAGTGATATGGGTTATGACTGCGACTTGAGCAGGTTGCGAGAGTTTCAAGTGCTGAAACCCCCAGTGTTTAGAGGGGTGAAGGACCCAGTGGTTATAGAGGATTGGGTGTATGAGATGGAGAAACTATATAGGTTTTTTTGATGTACTTCAGCTGAAAAGGTAGCCTTTGCCGTGTTTATGTTGAAAGGCGAGGCCGAGCATTGGTGGAGGTCCACCGAGGTTATTTTGAGGGCCAGACACTCTGAGATCTCGTGGGAGATATTTCTAGAGGCCTTCAGGAGACAGTATATTCCAGCTACCGCCCAGAGAAAATTGCGGATGGAATTTATGAATTTGGTTCAGGGGAACCGGACTGTGGACAAGTATGAGTCCAAGTTTATGTCATTGGGGAGATATGACCTGGACATAATGGGTAGTGAGACCCAAAAGATACAGAAGTTCATGGATGGATTGAGATTGGCCATCCGGACTAAGCTAGCTCCCTTCGACATTGTGACTTATGAGGAGGCTGTACATAAGGCTCAGTTGTGTGAGCAAGACTTTGAGCGAAATGCCTCCGAGCTTGGGAGAGTTAGTGTTAGGAAGGACAGAGATCGGAAGAGATCCGAGTTTGGAAGAGTGGCCAAGAGAGGTGGCCAAAGGTTTTCAAGAAGAGGCCTAAGATCGAGGAGGTGCAGGAGAGAGCTGCTAGACCTCCCGTATACCCAGCTTTGACTGCACCGAGGGGTATAACTATTGGAGGACCACGACCTACCACGGATCAGTGTAGGAGATGTGGGAGATATCATGGGACTAGACCATGTCAGGTGCCCCCTGTTTCTTGTTTTAGGTGTGGGAGGCCAAGACATATATCGAGGTTCTGCACTGAGATGATTGAGGTTGCCCCACAGAAGGGCAAGGAGTCAGAGGGAGCTCCAGTTGAGACAGCAGCCCCGAGGAGGAGGGCTACAGCTGAGGAGAAAGGGAAACAAGCTGCGGGTGTGAGCAGAGGAAGAGTACATGCACTGGATCAGGACACCGCAGATGCTTCGACAGATGTGATTAAAGGTACCATCCGAATCTTTGATTTAGAAGCATTGGTATTATTTGATCCTGGTGCCACGCATTCTTTCATATCACCTTCCTTTGCACATAAATTGTTGAAATATGTGAAACCAACATTGATGGATAAAATGTTGATGATTTCCACACCCATGAATGATAGTCAATTGACTGAGCATGTATGTAGAGATTGTAAGATAAAGATAAAGGGGAAGGAAATGATAGCCAATCTGATTTTATTTAATATGAATGATTTTGATGTAATTTTGGGAATGGATTGGTTGGCTACCAATCGTGTTGTGATGGATTGTCATGCCAAAACATTGATGTTTTCAGGATTAGACAATCTTATTGTAAACTTTGATAAAAAGAAATGATATGAAACTAGCATGTTTGTTGTAAATAAAAGGAGTATGATTTTAAATTCATATTGCTTGAGAGATAAATTTATTGTTCATGATAAATATTGAATGTGGAGTGATGGTTTATGTTACTAACGATGGAGAGGATATTGTGAAGGGTTCATTGCCTATGTGGTCGATATAGATGAGGCACACCCGGAATTGAAAGACATACCCGTAATTACAGATTACCCTGATGTCTTTTCGGATGAATTACCAGGACTACCACCTGAAAGGGAAATGGAATTTTGCATTGAGTTAGTGCCTGGTACAGAGCCGATATCGAAACCACCCTATAGAATGGCTCCGATAGAATTGGAAGAGCTAAAGAAGCAGCTGCAAGAGTTGCTGGAGAAGGGGTTTATTAGACCGAGTGTCTCACCTTGGGGAGCACCGGTTCTATTTGTAAGGAAGAAGGATGGAAGCGTCCGACTATGTATAGATTACCGGTTGTTGAATAAGGCCACCATTAAGAACAAGTACCCCCTTCCAAGAATCGATGATTTGTTGGATCAGCTCCAGGGAGCCGAAGTATTTTCTAAGATAGATCTGCGGTCAGGGTACCATCAGTTGAGGATCAGGAGTGGAGATGTACCCAAGACAGCATTTCGTACCCGTTATGGCCACTACGAGTTTTTGGTGATGCCATTCGGATTGACGAATGCTCCCGCAGCATTTATGGCATTGATGAATGACATATTCAAGCCATACCTGGACAAGTTTGTAATAGTGTTCATTGATGATATTTTGGTGTATTCCAAGTCCAGGGAAGATCATGAGGAGCACTTGAGGATAGTTCTGCAGACCCTCTGAGAGAAAGAATTGTATGCCAAACTCAGCAAGTGTAACTTTTGGTTGGAACAGATCTCATTTCTGGGGCATGTCGTGTCAAAGGATGGGGTATCAGTGGATCCATCCAAGATAGAGGCAGTTGTGCAGTGGGAACAGCCCAAGACAGTAACTGAGATCAGGAGTTTTCTGGGATTGGCAAGATATTATCGGAGATTTGTAGAGGGTTTCTCCAGACTAGCTGCTCCGTTGACACGCCTCACGCGTAAAGACGTTAAGTTTGTGTGGGATGAGGCATGTGAGAGGAGTTTTGAGGAGCTTAAGCGTCGATTGACGACTGCTCTAGTTCTCACCATTCCTACCAGCTCAAGAGGATTCTCGGTGTATACGGATGCATCACACCAGGGACTGGGCTGTGTGCTTATGCAGGATGGGAAGGTGGTTGCCTATGGATCTAGACAGTTGAAAGATCATGAGAGGAACTACCCGACACATGATTTGGAGTTGGCGGCTGTAGTATTTGCATTGAAAATATGGCGCCACTATCTCTATGGTGAGAAATTTCAGGTGTTCACAGATCATAAGAGCCTTAAGTACTTGTTCTCATAGAAAGAGCTGAATATGAGACAGAGGAGATGGCTCGAACTCCTGAAAGACTATGATTGTGAAATCATGTACCACCCGGGTAAGGCAAATGTAGTTGCCGATGCTTTGAGTAGAAAGAACCTTGGGTTGGTGTCTTATATGATGGTACGGGAACATGAATTGTTAGAACACTTTGCGAACCTCAGTTTGGATGTAACCCCACCTGGATCTGAGAGACTTGAGATCATGGCTAGTTTGAGACTAGAGCCAGAGTTGATTGGCCGTATTCGGTAAGCCCAGCAGAGCGATCGACGGTGTATCGATTGGCTGAGGCAGATACAGACAGGTGTGGGTATTGATTTTGAGCAGAGTGCTGATGGCTTATTGAGGTTCAGAGGTAGAGTATGCGTTCCCAGGGATTCTGAGATCAGGAGAACGATTTTATCAGAGGCTCACTCATCGAAGTATATGATACATCCGGGAAGTACCAAGATGTATCAAAACCTTCGAAAGGTTTATTGGTGGTCTGGAATGAAGAGAGACATTGCTAAATATGTCGCTAAGTATCTCGTTTATCAGCAAGTGAAGGTAGAGCATCAGAAGCCTGCAGGATTATTGCAGCCTCTACCGATACCGACCTGGAAGTGGGAGCATGTCACCATGGATTTTGTGATGGGGTTGTCGAGGACCCGTAGAGGTCATGATGCCATCTGGGTTATTGTGGACCGATTGACTAAGTCCGCCCATTTCTTGGCTATAAGAGCTACCGATACACTGAGTCAGTTGGTGAACCTTTATATTCGAGAGATAGTACGGCTACATGGTGTACCAGTGAGCGTTGTTTCTGATAGGGAAGCCCGCTTCACTTCCCATTTTTGGGAACATTTTCAGGAAGCGCTGGGGACCCGATTGAGTTTTAGCACCGCTTTTCATCCTCAGACAGATGGGCAGTCAGAGAGGACTATATAGACCCTCGAGGATATGTTGAGAGCGTGTGTGCTGGATTTTAGAGGCTCCTGGGATGACCACCTACAGTTAGCCGAGTTCGCTTATAATAATAGCTATCATGCTAGTATCGGGATGGCACCCTATGAGGCATTATACGGGCGTAGATGCCGTTCCCCTATTGGATGGGAAGAGGTTGGTGACAGACAGATTTTTGCTCCGGACTTAGTGCAGCAGGCATCTGAGGACGTCCAGTTGATATGTGAGAGATTACGGACAGCTCAGAGCCGGCAAAAGAGTTATGCTGACAAGGGACGAAGACCACTGGAGTTTGATGAGGGTGAGTCGGTGTTTCTGAGGGTATCACCATCGAAGGGTATTATGAGATTTGGTAAGAAGGGCAAGCTGAGCCCTAGATATATCGGACCCTTCGAGATTTTGGAGAGAGTGGGAGATAAGGCATATAGGTTGGCATTGCCACCGGACTTGGCAAATGTCCACAACGTCTTCCACGTCTCGATGCTTCGGAAGTATCACCCGGACCCGGCACACGTGATAAGATATGAGCCGTTGGAGCTCCATGAGAGTATAACGTATGTTGAGAAGCCGGTTCGGATATTGGACAGGAAAGAGAAAGTGTACGAAATAAGACAATTCCCTTGGTGAAGGTGCTTTGGCAACACCACACGGCGGAAGAGGCCACGTGGGAATTGGAGAACTTGATACGGGAGAAGTACCCCCAACTGTTTGAAGAGTGACTTGGTTCTAATTTGGAGGACCAAATTCCTTGAAGGAGGGGAGAATGTAAGACCCCGTATATGTATAAGGGTAATGTGTGTAATTGGATCAAATAATATGAATGGACTTGTAATGTAAAGTATGTTTGATGTAAGTCCATGGATTCAATGTATGTATGTGTAATATAAATTGTAACGTACATACAAGTTTCATTGAGTATGAATACGAAGAAATGAGTTCTAGCAAGTGATGGATGTGATTGAGACTCAAGATGAGTAGTGTGGTAAAATGGAATGGAGTTATGCTTCCATTTGGTTTTATGTAGCATACCTTTGAACATACAATGAATGCACACAAGTTTCAATGTGCATAAGGTATGAATGGATGCCATTTTCAAGTTATAAAGGTGGATGGATGAGAAAATGGCCATGGCAATAGATTAAGGATGTATTGGTATGAGTTGCAGCAATGAAACTGCAGGAAATCTGGAAAACATGAGGTCCAGATCGATCTCATAGGATGAGAGATCGATCTGGAAGAGCCAGAATGCTCTTATTTGGGCGAAAGAATAGAGCAGATCGATCTCCAATGGAGCCAGATCGATATGCCAAGCATTCTGTAGTGAAAAGATCGATCCTCAAGCACCCAGATCGATCTCCTTAGCTCTCTGTTTGGGACCAGATCGATCTCATGCTTCGACAGATCGATCTCATGCTTCAATAGATCGATCTCATTGCTTCGACAGATCGATCTCAGGCTTAAAAATACTGTGAAAAAGAGGGATTTTAAGGGACCAGATCGATCTCCTCTTGGACCAGATCGATCTCCCTAAGCTATTTCTATATAAGGAGAGCTGAAAATCTAGAAATCTAGGAAAAACACTTAACCTTACAATCTAAACCCCAAAAACCTAACTTTCCCTCTCTAAAATCAGCCATTTTCAGTGAGATTTGGAGAGAGATCATTAGAGGCAAAGTTGTTCCTATCAAAGAGAAGAACAACATAGTGAGAGGGCATCTTCCCATCTTTGGAATTGAAGGAGTTAAGGGCATTACCATTTGGAGCAAGAAGAGAAATCATATTGGTAAGATTATAACACTCCAATCCAAATGCATTAGCTATTTAATTGATTTTGGAGTTGATTGATATGAGTATTGATGGATAAACTACCTAGGAATGTAGTGGAATTGGTGTGACCTAGAAATCTAAAATGGGTATAATGTGAGGATATGTGGGATTAGATGAGCCTATGATTTATGGCATGCTAAAGTTGTTATTGGGGTAATATTTATGATTTTAAATGGTTAAATGAGATTACATTGTGAGTTTAGAGGAATTGTGGAAATGGGTATGTATATGATTGATAAATGCCATAGTGAAGGGATTCATGGAATATGAACACTATGAGCTTAATGTCGATTTAATATCGATTTTGAATAAGTTAATAGGCCTAAGAAGATCCATAGACTCGAGCTATGGGTAAAGTAATGAAACGAGGCCAAATAAGCTTTAATAGAGGCTATAGATTAAATTGACTATAGCAAGCACAAGGGTTGCAATATATGGATCGAATATAATGCGGGATACGATTTTGTGCAGTCCCAAAGAGTTCGTTGAAGACGAATTGAACCGTACGAGTAAGCAGCTTACGGAAGTGGAATCACGCATCGCGATTCCAGGTAAGGGAATTTTGTGAGTATATAGAGGTAGCTGCTCGTACTTTGAACTTGTGGATGAATATCGGGTGTTTTTATGAAATGCATGATTGCTCAAATAAATGTTGATGGTATTCGTGAATGATGATGAGTATATGCGTGGTTTTGGATTTGAAGTGGATTTTATGAAATGGGATAGTAAGGCTAATAATTGCATAAATCTAATGTTTTGATGCTTTTCAAAATGAATTTGCTTGGTTTTAAGCAAGCTTGTAGATAGGTCGGCTAGTATTGTAATGTTGTTGTGGAAAAGCATTTGTTAGTGCTAAACCTGAATTGCCGGGATTGATAAATTGTATATGAGCCGCCTATCACATTTGTATGACATAAATCCCGCTAGAGCCTCGCTCGCGCTGGATTTCTATGTTTTCACTTGTGTGAAACGTGCTTGAGCTTAGCTCGCACTTTGAATTTGAATTGTGATAATGTTTATAAACCGTACTGGAGCTTACGCTCGTACGTGGATTTGAGTGATTTTTCTTATGCATATAACTGTACTGGAGCTATGCTCGTACATGGTTTCTTCATATTTTATGCATAAATGCCGTACCAGAGCGTTGCTCGTACGAAGTGATTGGTTTTGATGCATGAATTCGCGCTAGAGCGTAGCTCGCGCTGGTTTTCACACTGTGGTATGTATGAGGCCGTGGCGAGAGATACGGATTAACTCAGGGAACCCAACAGGCCTGGCAGACCTCTTAGGTGGGGTGAGGGTGAGGGGCTAGGACCTGACATAATCCATCCAGGGAACCCAACAGGCCTGACAGACCTCTTAGGTGGGGTGAGGGTGAGGGGCTAGGACCTGGATCAGGGAACCCAACAGGGGCGAGCAAGGCCATGAGGGGCTAGGACCTGTTATTGAGGTTACTCCCACGCGCTCTTGAGACTATAAAGGTTACACTTGGTATGGGGTAGATAAGACCTATGGCAGGCACCCCCAACCATGTTATGGGTTCGCGGAGTACGATGTACCGTGTATATCACATGGAGTACGATGTACCGCGTGGTGGTTACTTGATTTGAGAAAGTCTGGCAGAGAACTAACCCACCTTCGTGCCAGCATGATACTCCGCACACCGAAATCCGTGTGGTCTGGGATGATATGTGACGATTGGCCAACGTAGTCACTTGAGATATAGTAACCTGTCTCCTTGCTTGATTTACTTACTACCACATGATTTTAAATCTCTAAGTGTGATTTGTGATTGTTTAAGGTAGACCCGAAGGAGGGGTCGAGCCTCGTGGATTTGATTTGTGAAACGGAAATGAGGTTGTGATTGTGAGTTGATGTGATGTGATTGTATGTGATGAGAAAGAGTTTTATGACGTGGGTTTAAAAAGGAGGTTTCTTAATGAATTGCCCTTTTTATGAATTTAAATGAGATCGAGCATGAGATGATTTATACATGATGTTTTACCATGTTTTATATGCCAATTTTACATGACTTTGATACATGATATATACGTATACTCATATGGAATAGTTTTATTCCTCATGCTCCTATCATAAATGATTTATGCATAACACTATCAGCATGTAGATAGAGTAGTTATCTACCATGCTTGCATTATTGCCTTACTGAGCGTGTGGTTGCTCATCCCACTCTATTTCCCCCTACAGAGCGTGCATAGTAGCCCAGTCAGGACTGAGGCGTGGTATTTTGGACTCCGCTGCATCTCCATCGCTTAAAGGTATATACACAGTGATTCTTTTTGTATCTAAACAATGTAAAAGCACAGTATTCTTTTGAGTTGTACTTATGGGGGATGTAGATGTCAGTAAAACATGTATTCGTATAAGTACACGATTAAATGCACATGTATGACATCGTTTTAATTAATTGAGAATGAATGAGATGTGGTGTTTATTATTGACTCACAGCCCAACAGTGTGTGGTGAGTTAGTTCACGACCGGGTAAGGTAACAGTAAAACGCAAAAAAAAAAAATTTCAATAATTTTCGGTTAAAGAGAATGGAATTGGGTCGTGACAGTCTCGCACTGGATGTCCACCTTGCATGTTACCGTGTTTGGAGCTTCGAGTAGACTGGGTGTCACATCGATTAAATAGGCTCACACGTGCATTGTTTTGACATGATTAATTAGCCGTGTTAGGAGCTTCGGATAGACAAGAGGTCGCACCGATTAAATAGGCTCACACGTGCGTTTGAGATGTGGCATGATATGATGTGTTGATTGGGTCCACGGAGTACGTTGTACCGTGCATGTAGCATGGATTACATTGTACCGTGTTGAGTTGTGATGGTCGTCTTCGGACGTGATCTGCTATGGACCGGCGGGTAGGATTTGACCCACCTCCCGTGTCGAAGTAGATAGTGGTGATATCCCGCACACCTGATCCGTGTAACCGGTATCACAGGTTATGTACATAGGCCTTGAGGTTATTACCTATTGTTGAACTGCCTATCTCACATGTCTATTGCTATTTGAGAATAAATCCATGTTTGAAAATGATTTGTGGGTCAGGAAAGCCCTAGGGATGGGCCAAGACCTGACCAATGTTGAAATTGATTTTAATGGTTTTTAAAGTGCACGGATGCATGATGTTTAATGCCATACTTTATTGTGAATTATGCATGATGATTTATACCATGCTTTGAGTTGAAATGTGCACTTGATTTTAATAGCATGAATGCTTTACATACCATCACAATCATACACTCATGTTTTGAGATAAATAATGAATGAAATGCTTTTGAGCATGGCATCACGATCACGTAGATAGTGCAGTATCTACCTGTTCGCATGATTGCCTTACTGAGCGTGTGGTTTGCTCACCCCCTTATTTTCCCCCTCTCTACAGAGTGTTGAGTATAGATTGAGCGTGACTGGAGGCGTTTCCCTTTTGGTAATCCGCTGCATCCCATCGCTAAAGGTATACACACTTGGATTATTTTGTATCTAAACTAGACATAGCACAGTAGCATTTTGTATGTAACTACTGGGGATGTAAAACAATGTAAACACATGTAACAACTCTGATATATATACATTTATACAAGTGTTTACTCATAAATAATGTTTCAAATTGAATTGGTATGGTGGAGTGAGTTAGACGTCGACACACAGTCCAACTGTTATGAATGTGGTTATTCATGATCGAGGAAGGATGATTAAAGATTGACGCATGAAAATGCGAAAAATTTGTACGTATTTTGGTAAGTTGAGGGTCGTGACAACACGCCCCTCTACCATAACGGCTATCAGTTAACAAGTATATTCTTGCATTTGAAACCAAATTCTTAGCTGTAATTTCATCTCGATATACACAAATGTATCTAAACAATGCACAATACACGGGGATGTAAACTTCCTTAACCACTAACACCGACTCATATCAGGGCAACTTAGCTCTGATACCAAAAACTATCACAACCCAAATTACCTAAAAATCACTAGAAATGTTTCATTTGTTATTTAATTCTTACCTTTCTCTGATCGTGACCATCCTACCAATAGTTGGGCTATGATTCAGTGTTAGTCCCCTCACACTACTTACCATTCCATTTCCATGTTACATTTACACATTAGGATTTTTCTATCCTTTGACTTAAACTAATACATTCACAATTGGATTTACTTAACCTTACATCCCCGATATCATATATGTTTACAGTACTGTGCATTTACATATTTAGATACAAAACTATACAAATGTGTATACCTGACTCTCAATGGGACGCAACGGATACCAAGAATACAAGTCCTCAGCCGCTCACTAACTACTGTAAGTGCTCTGAAAAAAAAAAAGATCATAAGGGGGTAAGCAAACCACGCGCTTAGTAAGGCAATCATGCAAGTAAGTAGATAGCTCCACTATCTACAAGCTCATAATGTCATGTCCTTAAATCCATTTCTTTTCACGCACGAAATCATGCATACATTAATGCCACAGTTTATAAAAACTATTCGTGCATATAGAAATCATGCAACTCATGCATCAATGGCATTTTGTGTAAAATCATAATTCGCATGAAGTAAATCAAGATCATGCATTATTTCATGCCATGTAAAACAAATCAAGAGAGAATTTTCTTTTCATGAATTTGTAATTAAAGCATGGAAAACTCCTCATGCTACTGCATTTAAATCACTTCATTAAAGCTCAGTATAAAATAACCCCTCCAGGTCAATCATTTCATAAATTAATCTCAAACTCATTAAAAATTCATTATAAAATTCTATTATAAAATCACCCTTCTTTTAGGGTCACATGTCATAAAATCCTCTTAAAAAACTAGCATTATAGTAGAAAATCACATCTCAGTGAAAATCACAAAATCGGGGGCCTAACCCCTCCCTCGGGTCTACCCTGGTCTATTGAGACCAAAAGTTATATCATGTGAGACATGTAGGTGACTATATCAATAACATCGAGGACTATAGCCATATCCTAGTGATCCCTGGCTACACGGTACCTAGTGTGCGGGGTATCACACTTGAAACAGGAGGTGGGTCAGTCCTGCCGCCAGAATAACATAAATACCAAGATTGTGAGGGCAAAGCTTATAGCCTCATGGCTAATGCCAATCCACTCCAACAATCCCTACGGTACAACGTACTCCGCATGACATACACGGTACAACGTACTCCGTGAACCCAAATCATAGTCAAGGGGTGCCTGCCGTAGGTCTTATCCACCCAACCTATGTCTCAGTATGCACGTGTAGGCATATCATCTCACTGTGACACACAGTCTACAGGAGGCTCCAACACGGCCCTATGCTAGCAAAGCTCCAGCACGTCTCCATGCATATTCATGATATCTAAAAACCTCATGCGAGCAAAGGTCTAACACGTTTTCATAAAAATCAGTAAAATCTGCGTACGAGCAGCACTCTAGTACGACTTTAAAAGAGTTATAAATTCATATAAAATCACGTGCGAGCAAGCTCCAGCATGGTTTATGCATAAAATCCATCAAAGCCTCATGTGAGGAATGCTTCAGCACGGTATCATGCATAAATCATTCAAAACTTCGTGTGAGAAATGCTCCAGCATGAATGAATGCCCAAGTAAATCAAATCTCGTGCGAGTTACACTCCAACACGACTTGTATGCAATTGAATCGATTATATCACCTACGAGCAGGGCTCCAGTATGGCTTTTATGCAATTATCATATCAAAACAGGATGCGAGCTAAGCTCTTGCACCTCTCATGCATGTCAAATCATTAAAACTAGTGCGAGCAATTGGTCTAACACCCTTTTTATGCATACCAAGTCAAAACAAGGTGCGAGCTAAGCTCCAGTACCTCTCATGCATTTCACAATAATAATAAAAATCAATGCGAGCAACTGCTCTAGCACATTTCATGCATATGATGTCACACAAATTGGTGCGAGCAACCGCTCCAACACCATTATGCACACTCACAAACTCAGATATAGTGCGAGGAAATGCTCCAGCACCATCTGTTTCCATATAAACTTGATAATTGGCCTATTTTCCAAAGAAATTTCATTTAAATCTAAATAACACTTACATAGTGTTATCTTGTGAAATTTATGCAAATACTGGCCAATCTACCAATTTACTTTGCTAAAAATTCATACAAATCTTCAAAATCATGCATTTCATGCATGTCATGCTTTCACCATCCTTAGGTGAATTTCCCTCAGTAAGGGTAAAATAGTCTTTTACCTATCCTAAGTCCTTAAAATTTTTTAATCCATTTCTAGGACCTTTATACATTTTCAGTGTATACAAAAGCTATTAAAAATACATGTAGCTACCTCTAGCTACTCACAAAATTCTCTTACCTCATTTTTCTGTACAGTCCGACTTTACACTGATGTATCGTCACACAGTCCGATTTGCTCCCAATCCAATCTTCGAAACTACGTATAAATATTCATCAGGTCAAATACAATATAATTAATTGTATTTCATATTTTCTAGGCTTAATTTAAATCATTGAGCCCGTTTACCAATATTAGGCTCGATTGTACCATAATGGGCCTTAACCGACCTTAAGCCCATTTTTCACTTACTATTCACATTATCGAGGCTTATTGGGCTCATTGGGCCCATCCATATTTATTGGGCCTCGTTCTAAACTCTCAAATAGCTCAATTAATTATTTACGACAATTTATCTCAAATTCCAAAATTTAATTCATTTTATACGAAATTAATTCAGAAATTATATGATAAATTTCTAACACGCATAACTATGCAAATTGTCATAAATAAGGGTTACTTACCCGAGATTCCATGATAGTACACAAATTGAGGCTGACTCGAGCCCTCGTTTGACGCCAATTGTCGAGCTATACAATTACATATTTTTCTGGGTAAATTTTCAGTCGAATATTAACCAAATTAAATACTTTAAAATTTAAACCGGTCAATTTCAATCCTTAATTTTTCTCCTTTTTCTTTTTCCCCATTTTCTCTTTCTCTTTCTTCTTTTCTAACTTAACCAGTTTGGTTCGGTTCAACCCGGTTCGGCTCAGTCAATTCAGTCTGGTTTGGTGTTCTCCTTCGCCGTTTAGAGCATTGCCGGTCGGTTCTTCATCGGCTTCCTTTTCCAGATGGTCCGTCTGGCCACGCAAAGAACGAATCTAGTGTCTGTTTGTCCAGCGGTGGCCGAAAAGTGGCCGGTCCGGCCTCTTTTCCCTTCAGCTTCTCTACCGTTTCTCCTTTCTCGCCTTTGTCAGCGCTGCCAACCGTTTCACCGACTATGTCCACCACCAATCTACTCGTCTTTGCCTCGGGAACGTTCGGCTGGGGGCGAGGTTGGCCAGATCAACACCAGTGGCCGTCTATTTCTCTTTTCCCTTTTGGTTCCTCCCCCTCACCATTATCTTTATCGGCGATAGGTCCCGGCACATGGTGGCTTTCTCGGAGTTGGGCTCCTCTCGTCGGTCCTCGCCTGGCCTTTCTTTCTCACCGTGGTCGTCGGAGCTGGGGTCACCACCCTCGGCTGTCTTTCTCTTTCCAAAAATCACGATTTTTGGATTTCTGCTTTCTTTTTTTTTCAATTTCTTTTTATTACTTATTATATTTTATTTTAATCAAATAAAATATAATAAAACCTAAAATATCCCAATTAAATTAATATTTTATTCATTTAATCAATAAATGAATTTATCTGTCTTATTTCATCTTTTCGGTATATTTTTCTAATATTTTGATTTATTCCTATAAATTCATAACTAGATCAATTTAACCTGAAATTTAATTATTGCTCCTTTATTGATCAAGATTTCTTGAATCCATGTTTACAGTGTCAATTTCTTACCGAATTGACATCGAATTTCAGGTTTTTTGACCATTTTACCCTTCAACGTGTTCAGGACCAAACCAATCCAACTTCCCTTCACGAACCCTTTCTCATTTCATTTTTTAAATCCTTATCTCCAATCCGAATGGTCTGAATCCCATTCGTTTAATCTGTAGCCATTTCAATCTCCATTTGATCTTTAAATGCATTTGGAAATTTTTATTCATTCCATTTGCATTTTTCATTCACGTAAAACTCTTCTTATGATTCAATTTGCATAAAACCATGTTTACATCACATGAATCATAAGGAATTTTGATAAAAATTGGGTTTTACATCAACCAAGCGGTACAGCATACTCCATGTGATATACACGGTACAACGTACTCCGCGAACCGATATCATGATTGGGGGTGCTAGCCGTAGGTCTTATCTACCCTAATGCCATGCTTAACCGATATAGTCTCAAGTACTCGTGAGAGTATTTTTAATATCAGGTCCTAGCCCCTCATAGCCTTGCTCGCCCCTTTTGGGTTCCCCGAATGGATTAATGTCAGGTCCTAGCCCCTCATGGCCTTGCTTGCTCCTTTTGGGTTCCTCGAATGGATTAATGTCAGGTCCTAGCCACTCATGGCCTTGCTCGCCCCTTTAGGGCTCCCTAAATTAATCCGTATTACCCTCACCACGAGATCATACATATCACAGTGTGAAAATCTGTGCAAGCTAAGTTTTAGCATGATTCATGCATCCTAAATAAATATCCTCGTACGAGCAACGCTCTAGTACAACATTTATGCATAAATTCATAAGAAAATCACGTACGAGCATAGCTCCAATATGATTATATGCATAAGAAAACCTCTCGAAATCCACGTACGAGCAGAAGCTCCAGTACGATTTTACAAAATACCATCATAGTTTTAAAACAAGGTACGAGCTAAGCTCCCACACATTTTATACAAGTGAAAATATCAAAATCTCGTGCGAGCGAGGCTCCAGCATGATTTAATTCACACAAATACGATAGGTGGCTCATAATCAACCAAAACAATCTCAAAATCACGATTAGCACCTCTCATGTGCTATTTCACAAAGTCATTTAAACACTAGTCAGCCCATACATTAATTTGCTTAAAACCAAGCAATGTGTTTTGTGAAACCACTAAAAACATATGATTTCTGTAATTATTAGCCTTACTATCCCTTTTTTATGAAACTCACTTCAAAAACAAAATCTTATACACATATTCGTAGTTATTCATGCATATCATCAACCACTTTTCTTAAACAATCATGCATTTCATAAACGCCCTATATTCACCTACGACTTCAAAATACGAGCAGCTATCTCTATATACTTACAAAATTCCCTTACCTGGAATCGCGTTGCATGATTCCGTTTCCTTAGAGCTGCATTCTTATGCGGTTCGATTCATCTCTAATGAACTCTCCGAAACTGCACAAAGTCGTATATCACATCACTTTAGTCCATATAACACAACTCTTGTGTTTGCTATAGTCAATTTAACCTATGGTCTCCGTTAACACTTATAAGGCCTTGTTTTGTTGTTCTACTCATATCTCGAGTCTATTGATTTATACTAAATCAATATTAAATTGATATTAAGCTCATAGTGTTCACATTTCATCAATTTCTTCATTATGGCATTTTATCAACATCGTATATACTCATTTTCATAAATTGACTATCCTCATGATGTAACTTCATTTACCCATCTCAAATCATTCACATTATCTCATAAACACTCTAGCATACCCATAAATCATCAACTCATTCAACCCATATTTTCTCACATTAGACTTATTCTAGGTTTTACTTGTTCCCTTGCATCCTAGGTAGTTTTAACCATCAATACACATATAAATCAACTCCAAAATCAATAAATAGACAAATGTACTTGGTCTGAAGTATTAGAAACTTACCAATCTAGTTTCTCTTCTTGCTCCAAATGAAAATGTCCCTTGCTCTTTCAATCTAACAAATGAGGCTTTGATTCTAAAGTATGTTGTTCTTCTCTTGGATATGAACAACTTTGTATCTAATGGTCTTTCCTCAAATCTTACTGAAAATGGGATGATTTAGAGAGAGAACACTAGGTTTTTGATTGAAAATGAAGGAAATAGGGTTGTTTTTGTGATTTACGAATATCAACTGCTCCTATTTATAGAATTACTTGATGAGATCGATCTGTCAAGGGTCTGAGATCGATATGGTCCTCTTAAATCCCTCATGTTCATGACATTTAAAGGCATGAGATCGATTTGTCAAAAGCTTGAAATCGATCTGCTTCAGGCAAAGAGTTAAGGAGATCGATTTGGCTAAGGGAGGAGATCGATTTTCTCCAACCCGAGAGCTAAGAAAATTGATTTGCTTGCATTAAGAATCGATCTCTTCATTTATAGAATGTTTAGAAGATCGATCAGGCCCCATTGGAGATCGATTTGCCCTATTCCATTGCTCGAATAAAAGCATTTTTTGCTCTTTCATATCGATCTTTACTTCTATGAGATCGATCTGGCATTCATATTTTCCAGATTTTACTGTAATTTTCTGCAGTAACTCACACAAATATCCTTAATTTTTCTACCATAGTCATTTTCACCTTTAAGACTTGAAAACAACATTCATTCATACTTTATACACATTAAAACTTGTGTACATTCATTGTATAACCAAAGGTATACAATACAAAACTAAATGGAAGTACAAAGACTTATGCAACTCATGCAACTTCAATCCATTTATTACACTATTCATTTAGCATTCGACTAACATTCATCACATACAAAAGTCCATTTCTTCATATTCATACATAATAAAACTTTTGTGTACATTCTCAACTCATACTACAAGGGTGTACATTGAATTTATGGACTTTACATCACTTATGCTTCATATTACATGTACATCACCATACTTATAAATTCATAAGATTTACATCTGAAAATATGTGTCTTACATTCCTCCCCTCCTTTAAAGAATATGGTCTTCCAATTTAGAACCAAGTTACTATTTAAAAAGTTGGGGGTATTTCTCTCGCATCAAACGCTTCAATTCCCATGCGGCATCTTCCACCGTGTGATGTTGCCAAAGAACTTTCACCAAGGGAATTGCCTTTGTTCTTAACACTTTCTCTTTTCTATCCAATATCCGAACCAGCTTTTCAACATATGTCATACTCTCATTAAGCTCCAATAGCTCATATCTTATCACATGCATCGGGTCCGGGCGATACTTCCGAAGTACAGAGACGGGAAGACGTTATGAACATTCACCAAGTCTGGTGGCAATGCTAACCTATACGCCTTATCTCCCACTCTCTCTAGAATCTTGAAGAGTCTGATATATCTAGGGCCCAGCTTGCCCTTCTTACTAAATCTCATAATACCATTCGAAGGTGAAACTCTAGGAAATACCGACTCACCCACATCAAACTCTAGTGGTCTCTATCTCTTGTCTGCATAACTCTTTTATTGACTCTGAGCTGTCCGTAATCTCTCACATATCAATCGGATGTCCTCAGATGCCTGCTACACTAAGTTTGGAGTGAAAATCTATATGTCACTAACCTCTTCCTATCTGATGGGGGATCAACATCTGCGTCTATACAGTGCCGCATAGGGTGCCATCTCGATACTCGCATGATAACTGTTATTATAGGCGAACTCGGCTAACTGCAGGTGATCATCCTAGGAGCCTCCAAAATCTAATACACACACTCTCAACATATCTTCCTGGGTCTGTATAGTTCTCTTTGACTGCCCATCTATCTGAGGATGAAAAGCAGTGCTAAAACTCAAGTGGGTCCCCATCGCTTCCTAAAAATGTTGCCAGAAATAGGAAGTAAAGCAGGCATTCCTATCAAAAACAACGCTCTCTGGTACATCATGTAGCCAAACTATCTCTCGTACGTACAGGCTTGTCAACTGACTTAGAGTATCGGTAGCTCTCATAGCTAAGAAATGGGCAAACTTAGTCAACCAATCCACAATAACCCATATGGCATCATGACCTCTATAGGTCCTCGACAATCCCATCAAAAAATCCACGGTGACATGCTCTCACTTCCATGTCAGTATCGATAAAGGCTGCAATAATCCAGCAGGCTTCTGATGCTCTACCGTCACCTGCTGACAAACGAGACACTTAACGACATATTCAACAATGTCTCTTTTCATTCCAGACCACCAATAAATATTCTGAAAGTTTTGATACATCTTGGTACTTCTCGAAAGTATCGTGTACTTCGATGAGTGAGCCTCTGATAAAATTAGTCTCCTGATCTCAGAATCCTCGGGAACACATACTCTGCATCTAAACCTCAATAAGCCATATGTACTAAGCTTAAAATCAATACCCACACCTGCATGTATCTGACTCAACCAATCGATACACTGTCAATCGCTCTGCTGAGCTTGCCAAATACGACCAATCAACCCTGGCTCTAATCTCATACTAGCAATGATATCCAACTTCTCTGATCCAGGTGGGGTTACATCCAAACTGAGGTTCACAAATTGTTCCAACAACTCATGTTTTTGTACCATCATATAAGACACCAACCCTAGATTCTTCCTGCTCAAGGCATCGACAACTACATTTGCCTTACTCGGGTGGTACATGATTTTACAATCATAATCCTTAAGGAGTTTGAGCCATCTCCTTTGTCTCATATTTAACTCTTTCTGCTAGAACAGGTACTTAAGGCTCTTATGATCTGTAAAAACCTAAAATTTCTCACTAGTGACGCCATATTTTCAAAGCAAATACTACGACCGCCAACTCCAAATCATGTGTCAGGTAGTTCCTCTCGTGATCTTTTAACTGTCTAGATCCATAGGCAACTACCTTCCTATCCTGCATAAGTACACAGCCCAATCCCTGTGTGATGCATCCGTATACACTGAGAAACCTCCGAGCTGGTAGGAATGGTGAGAACCAGAGCAGTGGTCAATCAACGCTTAAGCTCCTCATGATCTTCCTTGGACTTGGAATAGACCAATATATCATCAATAAACATGATCACAAACTTGTCCAGGTATGGCTTGAATACATCATTCTTCAGTGCCATAAATGCTGCGGGGGCATTCGTCAATCCGAATGGCATAACCATAAACTCGTAGTGGTTATATCGGGTACGAAATGTTATCTTAGGTATATCTCCACTCTGTATCCTCAACTGATTGTACCCTGACCACAGATCTATCTTAGAAAAGACTTGTGCTCCCCGAAGCTGATCTAACAAATCATCAATTCATGGAAGGGGATACTTGTTCTTAATGGTGGCCTTATTCAACAATCGGTAATCTATAGACAGTCGAAGGCTACCATCCTTCTTCCTTACAAATAGAACCGGTGCTCCCCAAGGTGAGACACTCGGTCTAATAAACCCCTTCTCTAGCAACTTTTACAGCTATTTCTTTAGCTCTTCCAACTCAATCGGTGCCATTCTATATGGTGGTTTAGATATCGGCTCAGTAGCAGGCACTAACTCTATGCAAAATTCCATTTCTTTTTCAGGTGGTAGCCATGGTAAATCGTCCGAAAAGACATCAAGAAATTATGAAATCACTGGAATGTCTCTCAATTTCGGGTGTGCCTTATCTATGTCAACCACATAGGCATGAACCCTTCACATTATTCCTTCCACCGTTAGTATCATAATTCATCACATCAACATTCAAAATAACAAATAAATTCATCTCTCAACATTATGAATTAAAATTATACTCTTTTCATTTATAGTAATCATGTTCTTTCATTTCATTTCACAAATCTTACAACATGATTTTCTATCTAGGGAAACATCAATGTTTTAGCATGATAATCCATAACAGCATGATTGGCAACCAACCAATCCATTCCCAATATTACATCAAAATCATTCATATTTAATAAAATTAAATCGATTGCCATTTCCTTTCCCTCTATCTTCAATTTTTAATCCCTACATACATGCTTAGTTAATTGACTATCGTTCATGGGTGTGGAAATCATCAACATTTTATCCAACAATGTAGGTTTCACATGTTTCAACAATTTATGTGCAAAGGAATGCGATATAAAGGAATGAGTGGCACCAGGATCAAAAAATACCAATGCTTTTAAATCAAAGGTTAGAATGGTACCTTTAATCACCTCTGTCGAAGCATCTACGGTGTCCTGATCCAGTGCATGTACTCATCCTCTGCTCACACCCACCGCCTGTTTCCCTTTTTCTTCCGTTGTGGCCCTTCTCCTCGGGGCAGCTATCTCAACTGGAGTTCTCTCTGGCTCCTTACCCTTCTGTGGGGCAGTCTCAACCATCTAAGAATAGTACCTCGAGATATATCCAGGCTTCCCACATCTATAACATGAAACAGAGGGCATCTGACATGGTCTAGTCCCATGGTATCTGCCACATCTCCTACACTGATCAGTAATAAGTCGTGGTCCTTCAATAACCATACCTCTCGGTGCAGTCAAAGGCGGATACATAGGAGGTCTAACAGCTCTCTCCTGCACCTCTCAATCTTAGGTCTTTTCTCGAAAAACCTCTGGCCTCCTCTCCTGGCCACTCTATCCATCCTGGATCTTTTTCGTTCTTTGTCTTTTCTGACACTAATCTTCCCAAGCTCGGAGGCATTTCGCTCAAAGTCCTGCTCACATAACTAAGCCTTGTGTACAACCTCCTCATAAGTAAGTATGTCAAAGGGAGCTAGCTTAGTCTGGATGGCCAATCTCAATCCATCCATGAACTTCTGAATCTTTCGAGTCTCACTACCCATTGTGTCTAGGTCATATCTCCCCAATGACATGAATCTCGATTCGTATTCATCCACAAACCGGTTCCCTTGAACCAAATTCATAAATTCCATCTGTAATTTCCTCTATGTGGTGGCTAGGATGTACTGCCTCTTAAATTCCTCCAAGAATATCTCCCAAGTGATCTCGGAGTGTCGAGCTCTCAGAATAGACTCGATGAATCTCCACCAGTGCTCTGGCTCCCTTTTTAACATAAACACGACAAAGGCCACTTTCTCAGCTGATGTGCATCTAAAAAATCGATACAATTTTTCCATCTCGTAGACCCAATCCTCAGTAATCACCGAGTCCTTTACCACTCTAAACACTGGAGGTTTCAACTCCTGAAACTGTCTCAATTTGCTTAAGTCGTAATCATACCCCAGATTGCTCTCACTCAGCTGTGGAGCGATAGGTGAAGCTGTATCCTGTACTGGGAATGTCACCGTCTCAGTAGCCTGAGGTCTTTCCACCTCTGCAGCTACCTATCCAGTAGTAGGCTGTGCCGCGAGACCTCATTTAACATCGACACCCAATGCCTGTGTGACTATCTCCAATAGGCCCTCAATACTTCGTTCTATCCTAGCGAAGCTTGCCTCAATATCCCCTGGTCTCTCAATAGGGTTCTGAGGAGTCTGCTCAGTCTGTGGCTCCGCACGGCTCTCAGGCATACCTCTACGGCCTCTAGCATGTTCTCTCGCCCCTCTACCTCGACATGTAACAAGCATACTACCTCACTTCCTGTATCCATAATCATTTATTAGACTCGATCCATCACGGTACACATAGTTATATCTAAACAAAAGCACAGTAATATAGGGATGTAATTTTCTTACATTTAATTATTGACTTATATCAGGCCAGCTCAGCTCTGATACCAATCTTTGTCATGACCTATTTTATCATTTTTAATCAAAAATCACTATAAATTTTTTGTATTTTCCTTTCCTTACCCGGTCGTGAACAACTCACCACTACACAGTTGGGCTGTGAGTCAATAATAATCATCACTCATCATTCATTTTCAAATAAATCAAAAGAAGTGTCACTCATTTGAAAGTTAAGTTTGTACACTTATACATGACACGTTTTCTAACTTTTACATCCCCCACATTACAATACAAATTGACTACTATGCCTTTACATGTTTAGATACAAAAAGAATCCATGTGTTTATACCTTTTAGCGATGGAAGCAGCAGATGTCCAAAATACAATGCCTCAGTCCTCACTGGGCTACTATGTACACTCTGTAGAGAGGGGAAAATAAAGAAAGATGAGCAACCACACGCTCAGTAAGGCAATAATGTAAGCATGGTAGATAACTACTCTATCTACATGCTGATAGTGTTATGCATAAATCGTTTATAGTCGGAGCATTAGGAAATAAAACGATGCCACATGTATATACATATATCATGTATTGAAAATCATGCAAATAGGCATAAAACATGGAAATATCAACATGTAAAATCATCTCATGCTCATTCTCATTAAATCTCGTCACATAAAGGGAAACTCATTTAAGAAACATTATTTGTAAATCACATTACATCTCATCACAAATCTTTTATCAAATTCCAGAACATCTCATCATAAATCAAATTATCATTTCTTTAAATCACAAATCCCACAAGGCTTGACCCCTCCCTCAGGTCTACCTTAGACAATTCACAATCACACTCATGTATAAAAACCATGTGGTGTTATGAAATGTTAAATGAGACAGGTCACTATATCTCAAAGACTATGTTGGCCAACTATGTCATAAATCATCCAAGACCACACGTATCCCAGTGTGCAAGGTATCATGTTGGAATGAAGGTGGGTTAGTTCTCCGTCAGACTTTCTTATCAGTATATCAACCACGCAGTACAGCGTACTCCATGTGACATATATGGTACAACGTAGTCCGCGGATCCATATCATGGTTAGGGGTGCCAACCGTAGGTCTTATCTACCCAATGCCATGCATAACTGATATAGTCTCAAGTGCACGTGTGAGTATTTTTAATTTCAGGTCCTAACCCCTCATGGCCTTTCTCACCCCTTTTAGGTTCCCTGAATTAATCCGTATTACCTTCACCACAGCATCATACATACCACAGGGTGAAAACCTGTGCGAGCTAAGCTCTAGCACAATTCATTCATCATAAATAAATATCCTCGTACGAGCAATGTAAGACCCGTATTTTTATATGTAAACCTTATGGATTCATAGGTGTCTAATGTACTTGTAATGTGAAGTACAATTAATGTAAAGTCTACAAATGTAATGTACATACATGTAATATGATTTTATAATGTACATACAAGTTTCATTGTGTATGAATATGAAGAAATGAGCTTTTTTAAGTGATGAATGTGATTAGAACTCAAATTGAGTTGTGTGGTGAAATGGAATGAAGTTGAACTTCCATTTAGCTTGGTATGGTATACCTTTGGCTATGCAAAGAATACACACAAGTTTTAATATGTATAAGGTATGGATGGATGCCATTTTCAAGTCTTAAAGGTAGTTGGATGAGAAAATGACTATGGCAGCAATTTAAGTTTAGGTGTGTGTTGCTGCAAAAAACTACAAAAAAATCTGAAAAATATGAAGGCCCGATCGATCTTATAGGATGAGAGATCATCTGGAAGTGGCAGAATACTCTTATTTGAGCAATGGAATAGAGGATATCGATCTCTCATGGGGCCATATCAATCTCCTAAACATTTTGTAATGAAAAGATCGATCCTTAAGCATACAGATCGATCTCCTTAGCTTTCTATTTGGAGCAGATCGATCTTAAGCTTCGACAGATCGATCTCAAGCTTCGACAGATCGATCTCATACTTAAAATGTCATGAAAAAGAGGGAATTAAAGGGGACCAGATCGATCTCCTCCTAGTACAGATCGATCTCCTCAAGCTATTTCTATAAAAAGAGTACTGAAATCTAAAATTTTTGAGAAAACAACATCACCCTTCCATTTTTCAACCAAAACCTAAGTTTATCTCTCTAAAATCAATTCATTTCCAGTAAGAATTGAGAGGAGGCTATTAGATAAAAGTTGTTCATCTTGAGGAAGAGAACAACATAGTTGAAACCCAAAACCTCATTTTTGGCATTGAAGGAGCAAGGAGCATTTCCCCTTTTGAAGCAAGAAGAGAAACTAGATTGGTAAGTTTCTAATGCTCCAACTCAAGCACATTGGTTTGTTTATTGATCTTGGAGTTGATTTGCGTGAGTATTGTTAGTTGAAACCATCTAGGTGGTATTGGAACTAATATGACCTAGAAAATGGAATAAGTCTAGTGTGGAAAGTGTAAATTTGATGAGTCGGTGGTTTATAAATTTTGATAAGTTGTTATTGGAGTAATGTGGATGATTTGAGATGGGTAAATGAAGCCACATTGAGAGTTTAGGAAATTTATGGAAATGAGTATGTAAAATGCTTGATAAATGCCATAGTGAAGAAATCAATGAAATATGACACTATGGACTTAGTATCGATCTAATATTGATTTGGAATGAGTTAATAGGCCTAAAAGGATCCATAGACTCGAGTCATGGGTAGAGTAATGAAACGAGGCCTCATAAGCGTTAATAGAGACTATAGGTCGAATCGACTATAGTAAACGCAAGTGTTGGATTGTAATGGGCTAAAATGTTATGAAATACATTTATGTGCAATTCCGGAGAGATTGTTGGAGACGAATCAGACCGCATGAGTAGGCAGCTTTAAAGAAGTGGAATCAAGCGACGCGATTCCAAGTAAGGGAATTTTGTAAGTATATAGAGGGAGCTGCTCGTATTTTGTGGGAATATAGGGTGTTTATGAAATGCATGAATGTTTGAGAAATTGGTTATTTGGTATGCAAAAATAGTTGTGAATGTTAGATGATTTGGTTTTATATGGATGTATAAAAAGGGATAGTAAGGCTAATAATCGCATAAATCACATGTTTTGAATGTTTTCACAAAACCCAATACTTTGATTTGAGCAAATAAAAGGATAGGTTGGCTAGTGTTTTATTGATGTTATGGAATAGCACATGTGAGGTGCTAAACATGTTTGTGATGTGTTTTGAATGCATATGAGCCACCTATCGAACTATGTGAATTAAATCGCGCTAAAGCCTTGCTCGCGCTGGATTTTGATGCTTTGATTTGCATGAAAGGTTTGGAGTTTAGATCGCACTTTAATTTGATTTGTGATGATATTTCATAAACCGTATTAGAGTTTCTGCTCTTACGTGACTTTCAAGTGATTTTCTTATGCATATAAACGTACTGGAGCTATGCTCGTACGTGGTTCCTTTATGATATGATGTATGAGTTGTACTAGAGCTTTGCTCGCACAAGTCTGCATATTGTAGTACATATGATACCGTGGAAGTTAGTAAGATCCTCAAGCCTTACATCCTTAAGCCAACATCCTTAAGCCCGAGGAGGCGGGGAGACTCTGTTAGGTAGGGAGGCTCTATACGGTGGGGAGGCTCTCTTATAGTAAGATCATTAAGCTCTACATCCTTAAGAAAACATCCTTAAGCTTGAGGAGGCGGAGAGGCTCTGTTAGGTAGGGAGGCTCTCTTATGGAAGGATCCTTAAGCCAACATCCTTAAGCCTTAGAGGGGTGGGGAGGCTCTGTCCGGTAGGGAGGCTCTCCTACATGGGTATGGAAAGTTATTGGTATGGGGTAGATAAGACCTACGATTGGCACCCCCAACCACGATATGAGTCTGCGAAGTACGATGTACCATGTATATCACATAGAGTACAATATACCGCGTGGTGACCTTGTGATGAGAAAGTCTGGCGAGGGATAATCCACCTTCGTGCCAGCAAGATACCCCGCACACCTCGATGCGTGTGGTCTGGGATGATTTATGATGTAGTTGGTCCACATAGTCACTTGTGATATAGTGACCTGGTTTTTATACATATGTGTGATTGTGGTTGTTCAAGATAGACCCAAAGGAGGGATCGAGCCTTGTGAACTTGATTTGTGAAATGATATTGAGGTTGTGATTGGGAAAATGATTTGTGATGGGATGATATGTATTTGAGAAAGAGATGAAATTTAAAAAAGGAGGTTTCTTAAATGAATGTCCCTTTTTTTTATGAGTTTAATGAGATGTTTTCACATGTAGATATATTCCATGTTTTATATGCCAATTATACATGATTTTGATACATGATATATATGTATATTCATATGGCATAGTTTTATTCCTCATACTCCTATTATAAATGATTTATGCATAACACTATCATCTTGTAGATAGAGTAGTTATCTATCATGCTTGCATTATTGCCGTACTGAGCGTGTGATTGCTCATCCCTCTCTATTTTCCCCCTTTACAGAGCGTACATAGTGGTCCAGTGAGAACTGAGGCATTTTGGTTAAGACATTCGCTGCATCTCCATCACTCAGAGGAATATACACAGTGATTCCATTTTGTATCTAAATAATGTAAAAGCACAATAGTCATTTGAAATGTAATTATGGGGGATGTAGATGTCAGCAAACATATTGTGTATAAATGAATGATTGATGTTCAAATGTATGACATCACTTTTATTAATTGAGAATAGATATTACGAATGGATTATTATTGACTCACAGCCCAACAGTATAGTGGTAAGTTTGTTCATGATCGAGTAGAGAAAGGAATAAATGCGAAAAATTTATTGAGATTTTCGGTTAAAAAGAATGAAAAGGGTCGTAACAGGCAATGCTCTAGTACGGCATTTATGCATAAATTCATGAGAGAACCACGTACGAGCATAGCTCCAGTACGGTTATATGCATAAGAAAACCTCTCGAAATCCACTTACGAGCAGAAGCTCCAGTACAGTTTTACAAAATACCATCATAGTTTCAAAACAAGCTGCGAGCTAAGCTTCAACACATTTTATATAAGTGAAACTATCAAAATCTCGTTCGAGCGAGGCTTCAGCACGATTTAATTCACACAATCACAATAGAAGGCTCATAATCAACCAAAACAATCTCAAAATCATGATTAGCACCTCTCATGTGCTATTTCACAAAGTCATTTAAACACTAGCCAGCCCATACATTAATTCGCTTAAAACCAAGCAATGTGTTTTGTGAAACCATTGAAAACATATGATTTACGCAATTATTAGTCTCACTATCCCTTTTTAATGAAACTCACTTCAAAAACCAAATCATATAACATATTCATAGTTATTCATGCATATCATCAACCACTTTTCTTAAACAATCATACATTTCATAAACGCCCTATATTCACCCACGAGTTCAAAGTACGAGAAGCTATCTCTATATACTTATAGAATTCCCTTACCTGGAATCGCGTCGCGTGATTTTGTTTCCTTAGAGCTGTGTATTTGTGCGGTTCGATTGGTCTCCAACGAACTCTCCAGAATTGCACAAAGTCGTACATCACGTCACTTTAGTCCATATAACACAACTCTTGTGTTTGCTATAGTCGATTTAACCTATGGCCTCCATTAACACTTATAAAGCCTCATTTTGTTGTTCTACTCATATCTCGAGTCTATTGATTTATACTAAATCAATATTAAATCAATATTACGCTCATAGTGTTCACATTTCATCAATTTCTTCACTATGGCATTTTATCATCTTATATACTCATTTTCATAAATTGACTATCCTCATGATGTAACTTCATTTACCCATATCAAATCATTCACATTATCTCATAAACACTCAAGCATACCCATAAATCATCAACTCATTCAACCCACATTTTCTCACACTAGACTTATTCTATGTTTTATTTGTTCCTTGCATCCTAGGTAGTTTTAACCATCAATACACATACAAATCAACTCCAAAACCAATAAATAGACAAATGTATTTGGGCTGAAGTATTAGAAACTTACCAATCTAGTTTCTCTTCTTGCTCCAAATGAAAATGTCCCTTGCTCCTTCAATCCAACAAATGAGGCTTTGATTCCAAAGTATGTTTTTCTTCTCTTGAATATGAACAACTTTGTATCTAATGACCTTTCCTTAAATCTTACTGAAAATGGGATGATTTAGAGAGAGAAAACTAGGTTTTTGATTGAAAATAGAGGAAATGGGGTTGTTTTCGTGATTTGCGGATTTCAACTGCTCCTATTTATAGAATTAGTTATGAGATCGATCTGTTGAGGGTCTGAGATCGATCTGGTCCTCTTAAATCCCTCATGTTCATAACATTTGAAGGCATTAGATCGATCTGTCGAAAGCTTGAGATCGATTTGCTTCAGGCAGAGAGTTAAGGAGATCGATCTGGCTAAGGGAGGAGATCGATCTACTCCAACCCGAGAGTTAATTTATTTTGAAATGACAAAACAGTAAATTCAATAATGGATATAAAATATAGAAATGTGTTAAACATGTTAAGAGTTTATTTTAATACATATCAGTGCTAGGAACTAAGTATTTAAGGATAAGAGATCGATCTCATGGGATGAGAGATCGATCTCCTGGGTTTTCAAGTATGAGAGATCGATCTCATGAGAATATGAGATCGATCTGCTAAAGGATCAAAAACTCAAAGAGTTATATAGGATGTTGAGGAAGCAGAGATCGATCTGTAGGGGTTATGAGATCGATCTGTAAATTATAGAATGTCTGAGAGATCAATCTGGTCTAGGAAGAGATCGATCTCCTCTAAGACAAAGGCTAAAGGTATTAGATTGATCAGTAGATCGATCTATGTTCAAACAGAGAGTTTATGAGATCGATCTCCTGTGGATAGAGATCGATCTCCTCAAAGTCAGAGAGTTTAGGGGATCGATCTAGGGTGATTAGAGATCGATCTCCTCTCTACGAGAAGACTTGCTAGATCGATCTGAAGATCGATCTTGCTCTAAACAGAGAGATTAGAAGATCGATCTTATGGTTCGACAGATCGATCTTCACTAATATTTTTCAAATTATAAGATCGATCTCAACATATATGAGATCGATCCCCATGCTTCAATTTGCTTTGTATTTGCAAGAATTTAAACTAAGAGATCGATCTGGTCATGATAGGAGATCGATCTAGTACTCTACTGGAGGTTCCCAATGGCTCTTTCTGTAAAACCTTTAACGGGAAAAACAACATTAAATGCTCCAACTACCAATCCTACTGTATAAAATCAAGCATTGAAGACACTGGAGAAAAAGACACTATTGCTGAAACTTCTCTATATTCTCAAGAATTCTTTTCCAACATTCTCTTTGTTTTCAACATCACATTATTGACATTGTTGTACAAACCTTTGTGTAGAGTTATTTTTTCCTACCCTCAAAAGAAAGTTTAACTTTGTATTCATCCTTAATTCAAGAGAGAAGAGGAGAGTTCCTCTGTGAGATAACTTTGTAAAGGGTGAATATTTATCTTTGTAAAAAGGGTAGAGAGGTTATTCCTTAACCTGAAAAAGGGAGATTGTAACAGCTATTGATATAATGAAAGAAAGCTCTTGACAAGGAGGTTAAGAAGAGAGGACATAGGCAAGAGATTGGCTGAACTTTTATAAATTACTGAGTTTGCTATTTCCTTCTCTTATCTCATTTGATTTATTGCACAGTATTTTATTGATTTTTCTTTAATTAATTGCAATTAGATTCAATTAATTTTAAATTTGTCATTATCATTAGAAAATCGATTCACCCCCCTCTTGGTAGAGCCAACAATTGGTATCAGAGCAAAGACTCTTTGATCACAAAGGAATAACTTCTTAAGAGTTAAAAACGATCTAATGGCTCACAACAATGTAGCAACCAATCTAGTAGGAGAGGGGCACTCTACAGTTAGGCCTCCCATGTTCAATGGTGAACATTATGCTTATTGAAAAACTAGGATAATGCTTTTCATTCAAGTAAATGATTATGAGGTATAGAGGATTATAACTAAAGATCCTCAAATCCCAACTAAGAGAATAGAGGGAAGAGATATCCCTAAAGAAGAAGATGAGTGGGATTCTAATGATGAAAAATGTGCTCAACTAAATGCAAAGGCCATGCACACCCTATTTTATGCTTTAGGGCCAAATGAGTATAATAGAGTCTCCAGTTGTGACAATGCCAAACAAATTTGGGATAAATTGGCAATTACTCATGAAGGAACAACTCAAGTAAAGGAGACTAAGGTAAGAATGCTCACACATGATTATGAGCTGTTTAGGATGAAAGAAGGAGAATCAATTAGTGACATGTTCACTAGATTTACTGATGTAATAAATGGACTAAAGTCCTTAGGCAAAATCTATTTAAATATAGAAATGGTTAAGAAAATATTGAATAGCCTACTAAAATCATAGGAAGCTAAAGTAACTGCAATTGAGGAGTCCAAAGATCCCCACACACTATCACTAGATGAATTAATAGGATCACTACTCACATATGAAATGAAGTTAAGGAGTGATGGTGGTCGTGTCACCAGAATCCATGTGTGCAACTATCCGTCTGCCACGTGTCAAACCAAGAACGAGTCACGTGGTAGATTTGGCGACAGAGTGGCCACGTGGCACAGTTCCTAGCAGTGCGACAGAGTGTTCGATACGATAGCAGTCTGTCGCCTTGCGATGTGCCACACAGCAGGCGCGGCAGACCTCCATCGCCCATATCGCAACATTAGTCTCCCGCATTGCCCTCGCGGCAAAGGTCTCCCCCACAGCCCGCGATAGAGGTCTCCCACACAGCCTGCGGCATAGTTCTCCCGCACAGCCCGCGGTAAAGGTCTCCCGCAAGCTGCTTTACCCCGAAGCGCGATAGAGTGCTATATGACTCTGTCGCAGCCCAGACACGCGCCTGGGCCTCAGCTCGAACCGACTTGAAGAAACCTATAAATACACAGGTGAGCTCTCTGAAAAAGGGATCCGAAATAAAAGAACCAAAAAAGAAGGGAAAAGCCTTAAACTCTCTGATTTAAGCAATGCATTCTCTTCTTCATACATTCACAACTCCGATTACTTACTTAATCATCGGAGTGCGCGTGCAGGGACAAATCCCTGCCCCCTCTGATTCCTGTCGTTTTTACAGGATATACGAAGAACCCGTGGAACAAATCGGATCGACGTCACCCTTTTGTCGTTAGTGCAATCAGACTACGTGAAAGGTATATTCTTGTTGCTGTCAGTTAGGCAACATCAATTGGCGCCGTCTGTGAGAAATCTGACAAAAAGCCAGATTCTCTATCAAAATGGTGAGGACACGTTCTGCAGCAGAGTTGACAGGAGGGCAGAATTCTGTGAGTTTCCCTGTCAGATCAGAACAAAGACGAAGACATGGTGAAAGGGGTCAGAGAGAAGCCGTGGTTTCTCTAGAAGAATTTGAGACCCTGAAGCGCAAAAATGAGGAGACTACAACTGCATTGAAAGCTATGGTGAGCTTCTTCAGAGACGCTCTCCCCCAATTCAGCTTACCCCATGAAGTGCAGCAGTTAGTAGGGGAAAGCACACCTAGGCGAACCTACGAGAGAGGTCAGCCCTCTACTCCGGTAAACGCTGGACAAGAGGCAGAAACGCAAAATAATGCTACTGCAAGTCCAGCAAGACGGGGTTTCCCCGCGGACCACAGGCGATAGAGTTCGCCAGCAGCTAAAGCACGGCAGAACTCACCCGTGGTTCAATAGCGACAGAGTCCCCCTCTGTCCGATAGGCGGAAGAGTTTGCCAAATGTGCGGCAGAGTCCCCCGCGACTCAACGGCGACAGAACTCTCCCAGGGACTACATCCGGCAGAGGTATCCCGCATCACGTACGCGACAGTGCTCTCCCACCGCTAATATGCGGTAGACTTCACCTCTGCCCGATGTGCGGCAGACTTCTCCTCTGGCCGCTAGGCGGCAGAGTTCCCCCGCAGCCCATAGGCGGCAGAGTTTCCCCGCAGCCCATAGGCGGCAGAGTTCCCCCACCTATCGTAGCTCATCTCCCGTAGAGTCGAAACATGATCTAGGAGCCTATAGGGCTGGGGAGCAACGGAGACAGAGAGGCCAAGACCCACGAGAAGGTCTCGAAATTTCAAGTCTCGGAATGGGAGGTGCTGGAAGGGGTGTTTATCAGTCGGACTCTTCTAAACCCGAAGGGACAAGGCCATGCTCAGGATCAGAGGACGTGGAGAAGGTCGTCCAAAGGATCCTCGAGAAGAAAAAACTAGTGTCTCCATATGATGGCCAAAAGAGGAGGATCCCATTCAGCCTGGAGATCATGAACAAACCTTTGCCAAAGAAGTTCAAAATGCCTTCCATGGCCACTTACACTGGCAAAGCAGACCCCTATGACCACATACAGAGTTACGAGTCCCTCATGCTGCTGCATGGGTGGGACGACGAAATTATGTGCAGAGCTTTTTCCCTCACATTGTCCAGGCACGCTCTAAAGTGGTTCAACGGGTTGAGCGAAGGTTCAATCTCCTCTTTTGACTAGTTGAGAAATGAATTCCTCAAAGTCTTCATGATCCACAGCCAGAGGAAGAAAGATGCTACCTACCTACTCACTCTTAAACAAGGGAATAAAGAACCCTTGAAAAGCTTTGTAGACCGCTTCCGAGATGTAACCTTGGAAGTGGAAGATCTACCGGTAGGCGTAGCCTTGGCTGCAATGCTGCAAGGGACGAGCTCCGAGAAGCTACAAGAATCCCTCTCTCTCGATCAACCGATGACAATTTCTGACCTCTTTGCCAGGGCTAACAAGTATGTAGCTCAAGAAGAAGTGATGAAAATGATACAGCCCAGAGAGGCAAAGGAAGGAAAGAAGAGAGAGAGAGATGCACCCGAGAGAAGCTCCGCAAGACTCGTAAGAGTAGACAAAGCCCCTAGGCTCAGGTATGAAGGCTATACCAGGTTGAACGAGCCTCGTACTGCGATACTTGCAGCTATCGAAGGGGCAGGATTATTGGAATTCTCCAAGAAGAAAATTGGAGATGTAGGACGAAACCCCGAAGCCTACTGTGAATTCCATTGTGCTCACGGTCACCCAACAGAGAGGTGCAGAGATTTAATGGACCAGTTGGAAAGACTGGCTAGAGAGGGGAAGATCAACCGCTTCCTGTGGAGAAGCGAGAGACCCCGTTATCCTCCGCGTGACCAAAGGAATGATCACCCGCAGACTGAGCCAAACGAAGGTAACAGAAGAAATAGGCCCAGAAATGACGTAATCAGGCCCATCCCTCGAGTCAATCTGCCAAACAACGAACCTACAGCCCCCGCAATAAATGTTATTGCAGGCGGGGAATCAGTAACTGGAAGCTCCTCTACTTCTCGCAAAAGTTACGCTAGCCAAGCGTATCAGGTTAACGTTGTGATGGAAGAACAGGCGGATGAAGAACCCATCATGTTCACTGCGGCTGACAAAGGTGATATTGTCATGCCCCACGACGACCCCATGGTGATATCCACTGTAGTGGCCAAACACCCGGTGAGCAGGGTTCTGGTCGATAACGGGAGCTCAGTAAACCTAATCTATTAGAACTGCTTCGAAAAAATGAGCATATCCGAAGATAGGCTAAAGCCCGTTATGACGCCACTATACGGATTCACGGGCGAACGAGTGAAGGTTGCCGGGTCCATAGAGTTGCCTGTGACTCTCGGAGAGCACCCGAAGAACGTGACCCGGCAAGTGTTATTCATAGTGGTCAGGTCAACCTCCGCTGCCTACAACATGATTTTGGGCAGACCTGTGCTGAATGACATGAGGGCGGTGATATCCTCTTACTACCTATTGATGAAGTTTCCCACTCCCAACGGAGTCGGGCAAGTACGAGGAAACCAAAGGAGTGCCCGTACTTGTTATCTCGCTTCCACTACCAACAAGGTAGCACAGAGGAAAGAAACCTTATGTATAGACGATCCGCCCAAGCCTCAACCTGTAGAGGAAATCGAGGCCATTAAACTGACAGAAGGGGATGAAGGGAAAAAGGCATTCATAGGGACTCAACTGGGCGAACGACTCAAGAATGAGATAGTCGAGTGCCTGAGAAGAAACTCGGATGTCTTTGCCTGGAGCCCGGTGGACATGCCCGAAATCAGTCTCGAAGTGATCTGCCATGAGCTTAATGTCATACCCGGGCACAGACCTGTCAAACAGAAGAAGAGGAGTTTCACTCCGGAACGACAAAAAGCAATCACTGAAGAAGTGAGTAAACTCCTGGACGCCGGATTCATCCGAGAGGTCTACTACCCTGAGTGGTTGGCCAACGTAGTGATGGTAAAGAAATCTAGCGGGAAGTGGCGAATGTGTGTGGATTTCACCGATCTGAACAAAGCCTGCCCTAAAGATTCATACCCCCTACCTCGGATAGACAGACTGGTAGACGAAATATCCTATTATGAATTCCTCAGTTTCTTGGATGCTTTCTCCGGGTATCACCAAATCATGCTTCACCCAGAAGACGAAGAAAAGACTTCTTTCATAACCGATAATGGAACCTATTGCTATCGGGTAATGCCGTTCGGTCTAAAGAACACGGGAGCCACCTATCAACGAATGGTGAGCAAAGTGTTCAAAGATCTTCTGGAAAATACCATGGAAGCCTACGTGGACGATATGATAATCAAGAGCCGCGTAGGAGAGTCTCATACTGATCAAATGTCCAGGGTATTCGAAGTATTGAGGAGATTCAACATGAAGCTAAACCTTGAAAAGTGCTCATTCGGGGTAAGATCAGGGAAGTTCTTAGGCTTCATGATCACTAACAGGGGTATTGAGGTAAATCTTGAGAAGGTACAGGCGGTCATTGACATGAAACCCCCAACCACCGTAAGAGAGGTCCAGAGATTGACAGCAGGATAGCAGCTCTGAATCGCTTATTGTCAAAATCAGCAGAAAGGAGCCTGCCGTTCTTCAAAACTCTACGGGGGGGAAAGAACTTCGAATGGACGAAAGATTGCCAAAAAGCCTTTGAAGACCTCAAGGAATACTTGAAACAGTTGCCTTTGTTAACAAGGCCCCTGGAAGGAGAACAACTCTATATGCATTTGGGAATCGGTGATTTCGCCGTCAGTGCGGTGCTACTGAAGAAAGATGAAATGGTGCACCGTCCCATCTACTACGTGAGTAAAGTGTTATTAGATCCAGAGACCTGAATCCGCTGGCCGAAAAGCTAGCATTAGCCCTTTTGATGGCCTCGTGAAAGTTGCGCCCGTATTTCCAAGCACACCCTATCACCGTCTTGACAGATCAACCGTTAAGACAGATCCTCCAGAAACCTGAACATTCAGGAAGGTTAGTGAAATGGGCAGTGGAGCTTGGGGGATACGAAATCACATTCCAACCATGGCAGGCTATCAAAGGTCAAGCTCTGGCCGACTTCATCGTAGAATGCACTATCCCAAGCGACAGTAGTGAAGGGGAGGCTCACCCATGGTTGCTGCATGTTGACGGGGCATCAAGTGCCAACGGAAGCGAAGCGGGTATAGTCCTGGTATCACCCGAAGGAAAATCCCTTGAATACTCCCTACGGTTCAGATTCCCCAGTTCGAACAATATAGCGGAGTATGAAGCTCTGATAGCAGGGATGATGTTAGCGAAGAAGCTACAGGTTCACCACTTGATAGCACACAGTGATTCTCAATTGGTGGTGAACCAATTCAGTGAAGAGTACGAGGTACGGGAACCGATGCTGGTCCCTTACTTGAAGAAAGTCCAACTTCTGGCCCAGACTTTCAAAAGCTTTCAGCTGATACAAATCAACCGGTCCGAAAACACATATGTTGATGCATTGTCTAAGTTAGCCTCTTCCACCGAAACACGAGGAAGGACAGTGAAGGTGGAGAGGCTCGAACGACCTAGTATTGAAGAGGTCGAAGTGTGTGACATTCAAGTGGGAGAGGACTGGAGATCCCCATACAAACAGTATCTCACCGAAGGAACACTCCCCAAGATAAGGACGAGGCTCGTCACTTAAAAATACAAGGGGCGAAGTTCACACTCATCAATGGAGAACTGTACAAAAGCGGATATTCGTCACCCTTATTGAAATGTCTGGGACCGGAACAAGCAAGCTACGCTTTAGCTGAAGTGCATGAAGGAATTTGCGACGAACACTTAGGAGCGAGAGCTCTTGCTGCTAAAGTACTGCGATCGGGATTCTACTTGCCAACGTTGAAGAAAGATGCGATGGACCAAACCCGCAGGTGTGACAAATGCCAGAGGTTTGCGCCTATCACAACAGCCCCAGTGACTCCCTCTCAAGGCATAGTACAGCCAATTCCTTTTGCACAATGGGGATTGGACATTCTTGGACCTTTCCCATTGGCCATGGGTCAAAGAAAGTTCCTATTAGTGGCTACCGATTACTTTACAAAGTAGATTGAAGCAGAGCCTTTAGCCACAATCATGAAAAAGAAAGTGGAGGCAATGGTGTGGAAAGACATTATCTATCGATTCAGAATTCCCCGCATCTTAAATGTCGACCATGGAAAGCAATTTGATTGCAATGCCTTCCGTGAATTTTGTACGAGCCTCAACATTCAGCTAAGGATCTCCTCAGTGTCATATCCTCAAGCTAATGGACAGGCCGAAGTCAATAATTGAACTATCCTTCATGGGCTGAAGACCAGGCTAGACAAAGCAAAAGGGGCATGGGTGGACGAATTGCCTAGTGTTTTATGGGCATATCGTACCACCTGTCGTGTGTCGACTAAAGAAACGCCATTCAGCCTTGTATACGGCGAGAAGCACTGATCCCCGTGGAAATTGGAGCGTTATCACCAAGAGTGATACCCTTAGTAGCGAAAGAAAATTCACAAGCTCTAAGGGAAGGCTTGGACCTACTCGACGAACATAGAGAAACCGCGGCTATTCAATTGGCATCCTATCATCAGAGGGTGGACAACTACTACAATAGCCGGGTGAGAGATAGGCCAATGTCCGAGGGAGATCTAGTGCTCAGAAAGTCGCAGATCACGAATGCCCTGAAGGAGGATGGGAAGTTCAGAGCCAACTGGGAAGGTCCCTACAGAATCAGATACAAGATTGGACCTAACACCTGTGTCCTGGAAACTCTACAAGGGAAGAAGATAGGGAAAACGTGGAATTCAAATCACCTAAAGCTGTATTTGAATTAAGCACCATATTTTCTTTCCCAAACATTATTATCATTTACTTGTACTATCATAAGATACTGTTATTTACACACTATGCAGATTGTTCTTTTATCATACATCTGCGACTTTTGTATATCTAAATCTTGTGACAGGATACAAAAGAGCCGTAAGAGCCTGAGGCGCTATGCGTCACTGTAGCCAGGCGTAGTTCAGACGAGCCGTAAGAGCCTGAGGCGCTATGCGTCACTGTGGCCAGGCGTAGTTCAGACGAGCCGTAAGAGCTTGAGGCGCTATGCATCACTATGGCCAGGCGTAGTTCAGACGAGCCGTAAGAGCCTGAGGCGCTATGCGTCACTGTGGCCAGGCGTAGTTCAGACGAGCCGTAAGAGCCTGAGGCCCTATGCGTCACTGTGGCCAGGCGTAGTTCAGACGAGCCGTAAGAGCCTGAGGCGCTATGCGTCACTGTGGCCAGGCGTAGTTCAGACAAGCCATAAGAGCCTGAGGTGCTATGCGTCACTGTGGCCAGGCGTAGTTCAGATGAGCCATAAGAGCCTGAGGCACTATGCGTCACTGTGGCCAGGCGTAGTTCAGACGAGCCGTAAGAGCCTGAGGCGCTATGCGTCACTGTGGCCAGGCATAGTTCAGACGAGCCGTAAGAGCCTGAGGCGCTATGCATCACTGTGGCGCGTAGTTCAGACGAGCCGTAAGAGCCTGAGGCGCTATGCGTCACTGTGGCTAGGCGTAGTTCAGACGAGCCGTAAGAGCCTGAGGCACTATGCATCACTGTGGCCAGGCGTAGTTCAGACGAGCCGTAAGAGCCTGAGGCGCTATGCGTTACTGTGGCCAGGCGTGTACAATTAACCAAGCAGTAAGAGCCTGAGGCGCTATGCGTCACTGTGGCCAGGCGATAAAAATATCAAGGCTATAAAAACTAAAGACGCATACACGTCACAGTAATCAAGCCTTAAACAATTATACGTTCAGACAAAAAATTCTTTCTGAAAGTATACCTTTCTATCAAGAATTGGGGAGCATGCACGAATACATTCAAATGAATACATTCAAGCAAAATAAACAAACAGACAAAGAATGATAAATGATAAATAGAGAAGTAGTGCAATACAAAGCATGAACAAAAATCTCAATTTCATTTCATTCAAAAGTCATTACAAACAGATCTTTAACAGATCTTTACGGTTACATTCAACAAAAGTACAAAGTTAAAATAAAAAATAACGAAGTACTTGAAAAGAAATACAAAAAACAAAAATAGCTATCTACTCTTCGGGAGGAAACTGGGGATCAGCTGCAGACGGACCATCACTTCCCAAGGACTGCTGACCCTCCTCGCCGTCTAAATTAATAAGAGCCTCGATAGGCTCGGGAGCACCGTCCAAATCCATGGGCTCCCAAGGACCAGTGAGGTTGGCGAGGTCATCTTGGGCGGTCCTCTTGAATAACTCGTCTGCAGGTTCGGCCTCAGGCTCATATTTAGTCCAGTCGGGGGCCTCAAATAGCATCGCCTCGTTGGTGTACTGGAGCTCAGGGAATTCCTCTCCTTCCTTATGTGCTTCTAACCAAGACCGGGCCAGGTAGAACCCGTACTTCACATAAGGGTTAGAGAAATCTTCCTTCCGCCTTAAGCAATCCTTGGAGAGACGGTACTCCTTCACGGCCTCGGCCCGTATGCTATTGATCTCCACTTGGGTCAGCGTAGGAGTAGCCTGACTTTCCAACTCGGCAACGCGCTGCTCGAGCTCCTGATTCTGAGCAAGTAAGGACCCGTAGTTGGATTGCATATAGTCTAGCTCAGAGTGGGCATCCCGAAGATCCTCTTGAAATCTGCTAGACCGAGCCGTCTCAACAGTGAGATCCCCTTTGGCCTGGCTCAGGTCCTGGTGAACCTTAGTGAACTGCTCCTCCAAGCTTCAAACTAAATTCGAAAGTTTGGACAAGTTGTTGACGGTGTTCTGTAACTCCATAACTTGGTCCTTTAACTCCCAGATTTCCCTATCGGCACACTCCCGATAAGCCCGGTGCTGGGCATTGTTGGCCACAGTTCGTTGAGCCAGCTGCAAAGAAATGCAAAAAGTTAGATTCAAAGAATGCGGCAAAAAGGAGTCAAACGAAGAGGAGTATGAAACTTACCCTCAATGCCTCTATGTCGGCTAAATCCTCCCCCTCCGGGTAGTTTCTGAATATCCTTACCTCGTCTCGAGGAAGGATAGTGGACCAGCTTAACCGGGAGGCCACCCCGGGAGTGTCTAAAATGTTGTTGTCACAAACCCCAGGGTAGACTCGAAACTTGTGGCCCCTCATAATGTTTCCCCCATCCACGGGGTAGGACCTCTCGTCAGCAGGGCCTATCCTCGGCAGTATGGGCCTGCTTCCCATCGAACCTTCGATGTACAAGCACCTTCGATTCTTCCGCTGCGACAGAATGATATTGCATTCCACACGCTCCTCGGAACGGGATCGCTCGGATAACCCGAAAGCCCCCCATGAAGATGAGGCAACTCTCCCCCTAACCCGAGAGAGATCCCTCTGCTCCGAAGGAGGGGGAGGCATCGCCTGCCTAGAAACAGGAGGGGTCCGAGCACGAGGTGGCTGAGAGGGGACCGGTGCCGCACTTGGGACATCGTCAGCCAAACGACGTCTCTTCCTGGTAGGAGCGCTGGAAGGACCAGCCTCAGAGACCTGGCGACCCAACGATCGTCGAAAATGACTCATATCTGCAAAAAAGAAAGAAAATACATCAATGGTCAAAAATTGATCAGAAACGATAAGCAACGGGAAACAATGAAAGGTTACCTTCAGGAGAGTCTAAATGCTCCTGAAGGGACTCGATATTTAACGCGTCGTCATCCAGGAGCACCATGAAAGTGGAGCCAAACCCTTCCCAACCAGTCAGATCGGCTAAGGGTTCCTGCCAGAACTTGATTCTATGTTGGTGCTCCCTATATCCTCTTGTGGCCTAGGTGCTTCAGGATTTAACTCGGGGGAAACCGAAGGCAGAGGATCTGACGAAGGAACAGAGGGTCAGCAACAGGGACCGGACCCACACCCCAGTCAGCTAATATCAAATTTTCATTTGATATAAGGGTGTCGAGGCTAAGGGGATGAGGGACTAGCAGTTTTTTGACATCAGAAGACAACTGCTCCCTAAGTGTGGCAACCTGGGGACCCTTGGGGATTTCACGCCTATTCTCCCAACGAGTGGGGAAATCCAGACCCTCGGGCACTTCCACGACCAGCCATTCTGTCTCGAAACCATGAAGCTTGTTAGCCAGTTTCTCGAATAATCGGTTCTCAAAATCGGGCTGGTACACCCGCTGAAGCGAGTAAGGCACTAAGCCGGGGCTCCCTCGAAGCCTAAAGAATACTTCTAAAAGAGGAAGGGACGGAGGGACGCCCCTTAAATGGCAGTGCACGGTGAATGCTACCAATTGCATCCATGCATGAGGATGCAGTTGTCCCGGGGATACCCTGTGCGTCCTAAGGAAGGAAGCCCCGAAGTCGGACAATGAGAAGTGGAGTCCTAACTCCAAAACTGCCCTAAAAACGATAGCCCCGTCGGACACACGACGTATGTCGCTCTCCTGAGGGGTTGGGAGCCTATAAGAGTATCCCTCGGGTAAAGGAAATCGAGATTCTAGGTCTTGGACGTCGGCTTCCTTTAAAGTCGACTTAACGCCTAGATCAATTTGTTTTCCTACACCATAGCCAGCCATTTTAGGAGTCCGTAAATCAAAAGAGTGGGACTACGGACTATGAAATTACCTAAAATGAAGAAAAGGAGGAACTGGCGACAGAGTATGAAGAAGCTGCAGCAGTGTTGCGACACAGTGATGTGTACGCGACAGAGTTGCGGCAGAGTACGGTGGAGTTGCGACAGAGTTGCGAGAGAGTGTCCAGAGAAAATCGCGGCTAAGTGTCTTTCTGCGGGAGAACTCAATAGCGACAAGGACAGCAGGGGCCCAGTATATATAGCGGCTCGCCTGCGTCGACACACGCACGGAGATCCGACCCGACCCGAGAAAAGTCCAGACCCAGATACTCTTTCGCAGGAAAGATTCCTACCAAAGAGTGGGGAGCAATTGATGGTGGTCGTGTCACCAGAATCCACGTGTGCAACTATTCGCCTACCACGTGTCAAACCAAGAACGAGTCACGTGGCAGATTTGGCGACAGAGTGGCCACGTGGCACAGTTCCTAGCAGTGCGACAGAGTGTTCGATGCGATAGGAGTCTGTCGCCTTGCGATGTGCCTCACAGCAGGCGCGGCAGACCTCCATCGGCCATATCGCGACATTGGTCTCCCGCATTGCCCTCGCGGCAAAGGTCTCCCTCACAGCCCGCGATAGAGGTCTCCCGCACAGCCTGCGGCATAGTCTCCCGCACAGACTGCGGTAGAGGTCTCCCGCACAGTCTGCTGTAGAGGTCTCCACACAGCCTGCGGCATAGTTCTCCTGCACAGCCCGCGGTAGAGGTCTCCCGCAAGCTGCTTTACCCCGAAGCGCGATAGAGTGCTATATGACTCTGTCGCAGCCCAGACACGCGCCTGGGCCTCAGCTCGAACCGACTTGAAGAAACCTATAAATACACAGGTGAGCTCTCTGAAAAAGGGATCCGAAACAAAAGAACCAAAAAAGAAGGGAAAAGCCTTAAACTCTCTGATTTAAGCAATACATTCTCTTCTTCATACATTCACAACTCCGATTACTTACTTAATCATCGGAGTGCGCGTGCAGGGATAAATCCCTGCCCCCTCTGATTCCTGTCATTTTTGGAGGATATATGAAGAACCCGTGGAACAAATTGGATCGACGTCACCCTTTTGTCGTTAGTGCAATCAGACTACGTGAAAGGTATATTCTTGTTGCTGTCAATTAGGCAACATCAAGGAGAAATGAAGAGTCACCCAAGAAAATGGGAGTAGCTCTGAAATCCACTACTCAAGAAGATTTGAAAGAGAATAAAAATGAGAGTGGTAATAAAGAAGATCTTGAAATGGCAATGTTTGCCAAGAGATTTAACAAATTTATGAGAACGAGAACAAGTGGTAGTGGTAGGAGAAACCACAAGAAAGAACAAGAAGAACTAGGTAGAAAAGATACTATTGTATGTTATGAATGCAAAAAACCTGGACATATTAAATTTTACTGCCCTTTTCTTAAAAGATCAAATGATAGGTATCACAAAAAGAAAGCAATGATGGCAACATGGAGCGACAGTGACAGCTCCGATGATGATTCAAATGAGGATACTATCAATCTATGCTTCATGGAAATTGAAGATGAAAATGTAACTTTAGATCTCAGTGAGTATTCATTTGATGAACTACAAGATGCATTTGATGATCTTGCATTAGAATATGAATGCATGAATTTAAAGTACAAAAAATCAATCTCTAAACTAAAGAAAGAAAATGAGTTAATACTAAAGGATAAGATAGAATGTGAAAAGAGATTAGAAAATGCAAATCTTGAAATACATGACCTTAAAGAAAAGAATAATAATTTATATAATTCATTTACTAGATTTTACATGGGTCAACAAAAACTAGATAACATGCTAGAAACTCAAAGGGCTTTCTTTGATAGGAATGGGTTAGGATATGATGGAAAAAGTGGGGAAACTCACCTCAAAAGTTTCTTAGCTAGAAAGAATATGCATAAACCCTCAACTACTTGCTCACATTGTAATAAAAAGGGGCATGCATCATATAGTTGCAATGTGAAGATGACCACTTTTAGAGGAAAAATAGCGAAAAGAATTTGGGTTCCAAAAGAGATAGTTAATTCAAAAGACATTAATGCTATAGTAAAATGGATCCCAAAGGGATCAAGAATGCTATTCACTAACTCTAAAGGACCTAAGAAAATTTGGGTCCCTAAGACAAAAGTTTGAATGTTGATTATAGCTGATTGAGCATTGCTACAAAGCAAAAATAAAGGAAGCTTGGTACTTGGACAGTGGATGCTCAAGACATATGACCGGTGATAGAAGCCACTTCAACTCATTTAAATCAAAACTTGGTGGAGAAGTCAGATTGGAGGACAACTCCAAAGGCCAAGTTGAAGGAAATGGTTCAATTGGTAATGACTATTTCTCTCTAGAAAATGTATTACTTGTTAGGGGTCTAAAACATAATTTGCTAAGTATTAGTCAACTTTGTGACAAAGGTTACAAAGTAATTTTTGATTGCTTGAAATGTCATGTTATAGATCCTAAATCAAATAAAGTTCTTTTTCTAGGTCATAGACAAGGTAACATATACATTATTTATCTAAATGAACTTAAAAATGAAAATGTATGCCTTATGGTAGATAAAGAAAAAGAACCTTGGTTGTGGCATAGAAGACTAGGTCATGCTAGCATGCATGTATTATCTAAGCTAGCTAGAAAAGACCTTGTTATAGGATTACCTAAGTTGTCTTTTGACTATGACAAAATTTGTGAAGCTTGTGTCAAAGGAAAACATAAAAGGACAACATTTAAACCTAAACATAGTGTACCAACCACTAGGCCTCTTCAATTACTTCACCTAGATCTATTTGGACCAACTAGAACTACAAGCCTAGGTGGTAAGCATTATGGGTTTGTGATTGTAGATGATTACACTAGGTTTACTTGGGTATTTTTCTTAAGAGTAAAGAATGAAGCCTTAGAAAAATTCATTGTCTATACAAAAGTAACCCAAAATGAAAAGGGTTACACTATAACTAGCATTAGAAGTGATTATGGCAAGGAATTTGAAAATATTGGATTTGACGAATATTGCAATGATCAAGGAATTAGTCATAATTTTTCAGCCCCTAGGACACCACAACAAAATGGGGTAATTGAGAGAAGAAATAGAACATTGAAAGAAATGGCTAGAACAATGTTGTGTGAAAATAACTTACCTAAATATTTTTAAGCTGAAGTTATAAATACATCTTGCTATATCATTAATAGAGCCATGATTAGACCAATCTTAAAGAAAACTCCTTATGAGCTTTACAAGGGAAAGAAACCTAATATTAGCTATTTTCACCATTTTGGTTGTAGATGCTTTGTCTTAAATAATAGAAAAGACAACTTAGAAAAATTTGATGCCAAGAGTGATGAGGGAATCTTTTTAGGCTACTCCCTGAATTCAAAGGCATATAGAGTATATAACAAAAGAACCTTGATGGTTGAAGAATCAATACATTTAATATGTGATGAGTCAAATGATATATCTAAAAGTTCAACCAATGATGAGGATGAGAGATCATCTGGAAGTGGCAGAATACTCTTATTTGAGCAATGGAATAGAGGATATCGATCTCCCATGGGGCCATATCAATCTCCTAAACATTCTGTAATGAAAAGATCGATCCTTAAGCATACAGATCGATCTCCTTAGCTTTCTGTTTGGAGCAGATCGATCTTAAGCTTCGACAGATCGATCTCAAGCTTCGACAGATCGATCTCATACTTAAAATGTCATGAAAAAGAGGGAATTAAAGGGGACCAGATCGATCTCCTCCTAGTACAGATCGATCTCCTCAAGCTATTTCTATAAAAAGAGTGCTGAAATCTAAAATTTTTGAGAAAACAACATCACCCTTCCATTTTTCACCCAAAACCTAAGTTTATCTCTCTAAAATCAATTCATTTCCAGTAAGAATTGAGAGGAGGCTATTAGATATAAAGTTGTTCATCTTGAGGAAGAGAACAACATAGTTGAAACCCAAAACCTCATTTTTGGCATTGAAGGAGCAATGAGCATTTCCCTTTTTAAAGCAAGAAGAGAAACTAGATTGGTAAGTTTCTAATGCTGCAACTCAAGCACATTGGTTTGTTTATTGATCTTGGAGTTGATTTGCGTGAGTATTGTTAGTTGAAACCATCTAGGTGGTATTGGAACTAATATGACCTAGAAAATGGAATAAGTCTAGTGTGGAAAGTGTAAATTTGATGAGTCGGTGGTTTATAAATTTTGATAACTTGTTATTGGAGTAATGTGGATGATTTGAGATGGGTAAATGAAGCCACATTGAGAGTTTAGGAAATTTATGGAAATGAGTATGTAAAATGCTTGATAAATGCCATAGTGAAGAAATCAATGAAATATGACACTATGGACTTAGTATCGATCTAATATTGATTTGGAATGAGTTAATAGGCCTAAAAGGATCCATAGACTCGAGTCATGGGTAGAGTAATGAAACGAGGCCTCATAAGCGTTAATAGAGACTATAGGTCGAATCGACTATAGTAAATGCAAGTGTTGGATTGTAATGGGCTAAAATGTTATGAAATACATTTATGTGCAATTCCGGAGAGATTGTTGGAGACGAATCAGACCGCATGAGTAGGCAGCTTTAAAGAAGTGGAATCAAGCGACGCGATTCCAAGTAAGGGAATTTTGTAAGTATATAGAGGGAGCTGCTCGTATTTTGTGGGAATATAGGGTGTTTATGAAATGCATGAATGTTTGAGAAATTGGTTATTTGGTATGCAAAAATAGTTGTGAATGTTAGATGATTTGGTTTTATATGGATGTATAAAAAGGGATAGTAAGGCTAATAATCGCATAAATCACATGTTTTGAATGTTTTCACAAAACCCAATACTTTGATTTGAGCAAATAAAAGGATAGGTTGGCTAGTGTTTTATTGATGTTATGGAATAGCACATGTGAGGTGCTAAACATGTTTGTGATGTGTTTTGAATGCATATGAGCCACCTATCGAACTATGTGAATTAAATCGCGCTAAAGCCTTGCTCGCGCTGGATTTTGATGCTTTGATTTGCATGAAAGGTTTGGAGTTTAGATCGCACTTTAATTTGATTTGTGATGATATTTCATAAACCGTATTAGAGTTTCTGCTCTTACGTGACTTTCAAGTGATTTTCTTATGCATATAAACGTACTGGAGCTATGCTCGTACGTGGTTCCTTTATGATATGATGTATGAGTTGTACTAGAGCTTTGCTCGCACAAGTCTGCATATTGTAGTACATATGATACCGTGGAAGTTAGTAAGATCCTCAAGCCTTACATCCTTAAGCCAACATCCTTAAGCCCGAGGAGGCGGGGAGACTCTGTTAGGTAGGGAGGCTCTATACGGTGGGGAGGCTCTCTTATAGTAAGATCATTAAGCTCTACATCCTTAAGAAAACATCCTTAAGCTTGAGGAGGCGGAGAGGCTCTGTTAGGTAGGGAGGCTCTCTTATGGAAGGATCCTTAAGCCAACATCCTTAAGCCTTAGAGGGGTGGGGAGGCTCTGTCCGGTAGGGAGGCTCTCCTACATGGGTATGGAAAGTTATTGGTATGGGGTAGATAAGACCTACGATTGGCACCCCCAACCACGATATGAGTCTGCGAAGTACGATGTACCATGTATATCACATAGAGTACAATATACCGCGTGGTGACCTTGTGATGAGAAAGTCTGGCGAGGGATAATCCACCTTCGTGCCAGCAAGATACCCCGCACACCTAGATGCGTGTAGTCTGGGATGATTTATGATGTAGTTGGTCTACATAGTCACTTGTGATATAGTGACCTGGTTTTTATACATATGTGTGATTGTGGTTGTTCAAGATAGACCCAAAGGAGGGATCGAGCCTTGTGAACTTGATTTGTGAAATGATAATGAGGTTGTGATTGGGAAAATGATTTGTGATGGGATGATATGTATTTGAGAAAGAGATGAAATTTAAAAAAAGAGGTTTCTTAAATGAATTTCCCTTTTTTTATGAGTTTAATGAGATGTTTTCACATGTAGATATATTCCATGTTTTATATGCCAATTATACATGATTTTGATACATGATATATATATATGTATATTCATATGGCATAGTTTTATTCCTCATACTCCTATTATAAATGATTTATGCATAACACTATCAGCTTGTAGATAGAGTAGTTATCTATCATGCTTGCATTATTGCCGTACTGAGCGTGTGATTGCTCATCCCTCTCTATTTTCCCCCTTTACAGAGCGTACCTAGTGGTCCAGTGAGAACTGAGGCATTTTGGTTAAGACATCCGCTGCATCTCCATCACTCAGAGGAATATACACAATGATTCCTTTTTGTATCTAAATAATGTAAAAGCACAATAGTCATTTGAAATGTAATTATGGGGGACGTAGATGTCAGCAAACATATTGTGTATAAATGAATGATTGATGTTCAAATGTATGACATCACTTTTATTAATTAAGAATGGATATTACGAATGGATTATTATTGACTCACAGCCCAACAGTATAGTGGTAAGTTTGTTCATGATCGAGTAGAGAAAGGAATAAATGCGAAAAATTTATTGAGATTTTCGGTTAAAAAGAATGAAAAGGGTCGTAACAGGCAATGCTCTAGTACGGCATTTATGCATAAATTCATGAGAGAACCACGTACGAGCATAGCTCCAGTACGGTTATATGCATAAGAAAACCTCTCGAAATCCACGTACGAGCAGAAGCTCCAGTACGGTTTTACAAAATACCATCATAGTTTCAAAACAAGCTGCGAGCTAAGCTTCAACACATTTTATATAAGTGAAACTATCAAAATCTCGTTCGAGCGAGGCTTCAGCACGATTTAATTCACACAATCACAATAGAAGGCTCATAATCAACCAAAACAATCTCAAAATCATGATTAGCACCTCTCATGTGCTATTTCACAAAGTCATTTAAACACTAGCCAGCCCATACATTAATTCGCTTAAAACCAAGCAATGTGTTTTGTGAAACCATTGAAAACATATGATTTACGCAATTATTAGTCTCACTATCCTTTTTTAATGAAACTCACTTCAAAAAACAAATCATATACACATATTCATAGTTATTCATGCATATCATCAACCACTTTTCTTAAACAATCATACATTTCATAAATGCCCTATATTCACCCATGAGTTCAAAGTACGAGAAGCTATCTCTATATACTTACAGAATTCCCTTACCTGGAATCGCGTCGCGTGATTTTGTTTCCTTAGAGCTGTGTATTTGTGCGGTTCGATTGGTCTCCAACGAACTCTCCAGAATTGCACAAAGTCGTATATCACGTCACTTTAGTCCATATAACACAACTCTTGTGTTTGCTATAGTCAATTTAACCTATGGCCTCCATTAACACTTATAAGGCCTCATTTTGTTGTTCTACTCATATCTCGAGTCTATTGATTTATACTAAATCAATATTAAAACGATATTACGCTCATAGTGTTCACATTTCATCAATTTCTTCACTATGGCATTTTATCAACATCTTATATACTCATTTTCATAAATTGACTATCCTCATGATGTAACTTCATTTACCCATATCAAATCATTCACATTATCTCATAAACACTCAAGCATACCCATAAATCATCAACTCATTCAACCCACATTTTCTCACACTAGACTTATTCTATGTTTTACTTGTTCCCTTGCATCCTAGGTAGTTTTAACCATCAATACACATACAAATCAACTCCAAAACCAATAAATAGACAAATGTATTTGGGCTGAAGTATTAGAAACTTACCAATCTAGTTTCTCTTCTTGCTCCAAATGAAAATGTCCCTTGCTCCTTCAGTCCAACAAATGAGGCTTTGATTCCAAAGTATATTTTTCTTCTCTTGAATATGAACAACTTTGTATCTAATAACCTTTCCTCAAATCTTACTGAAAATGGGATGATTTAGAGAGAGAAAATTAGGTTTTTGATTGAAAATAGAGGAAATGGGGTTGTTTTCGTGATTTACGGATTTCAACTGCTCCTATTTATAGAATTAGTTATGAGATCGATCTGGTCCTCTTAAATCCCTCATGTTCATAACATTTGAAGGCATTAGATCGATCTGTCGAAAGCTTGAGATCGATTTGCTTCAGGCAGAGAGTTAAGGAGATCGATCTGGCTAAGGGAGGAGATCGATCTACTCCAACCCGAGAGTTAATTTATTTTGAAATGACAAAACAGTAAATTCAATAATGGATATAAAATATAGAAATGTGTTAAACATGTTAAGAGTTTATTTTAATACATATCAGTGCTAGGAACTAAGTATTTAAGGATAAGAGATCGATCTCATGGGATGAGAGATCGATCTCCTGGGTTTTCAAGTATGAGAGATCGATCTCATGAGAATATGAGATCGATCTGCTAAAGGATCAAAACTCAAAGAGTTATATAGGATGTTGAGGAAGCAGAGATCGATCTGTAGGGGTTATGAGATCGATCTGTAAATTATAGAATGTCTGAGAGATCGATCTGGTCTAGGAAGAGATCAATCTCCTCTAAGACAAAGGCTAAAGGTATTAGATTGATCAGTAGATCGATCTATGTTCAAACAGAGAGTTTATGAGATCGATCTCCTGTGGATAGAGATCGATCTCCTCAAAGTCAGAGAGTTTAGGGGATCGATCTAGGGTGATTAGAGATCGATCTCCTCTCTATGAGAAGACTTGCTAGATCGATCTGAAGATCGATCTTGCTCTAAACAGAGAGATTAGAAGATCGATCTTATGGTTCGATAGATCGATCTTCACTAATATTTTTCAAATTATAAGATCGATCTCAACATATATGAGATCGATCTTCATGCTTCAATTTGCTTTGTATTTGCAAGAATTTAAACTAAGAGATCGATCTGGTCATGATAGGGGATCGATCTAATACTCTACTGGAGGTTCCCAATGGCTCTTTCTGTAAAACCTTTAACGGGAAAAACAACATTAAATGCTCCAACTACCAATCCTACTGTATAAAATCAAGCATTGAAGACACTGGAAAAAAAGACACTATTGCTGAAACTTCTCTATATTCTCAAGAATTCTTTTCCAACATTCTCTTTGTCTTCAACATCACATTATTGACATTGTTGTACAAACCTTTGTGTAGAGTTATTTTTTCCTACCCTCAAAAGAAAGTTTAACTTTGTATTCATCCTTAATTCAAGAGAGAAGAGGAGAGTTCCTCTGTGAGATAACTTTGTAAAGGGTGAATATTTGTCTTTGTAAAAAGGGTAGAGAGGTTATTCCTTAACCTGAAAAAGGGAGATTGTAACAGCTATTGATATAATGAAAGAAAGCTCTTGACAAGGAGGTTAAGAAGAGAGGACATAGTCAAGAGATTGGCTGAACCTTTATAAATTACTGAGTTTGCTATTTCCTTCTCTTATCTCATTTAATTTATTGCACAGTATTTTATTAATTTTTCTTTGATTAATTGCAATTAGATTCAATTAAGTTTAAATTTGTCATTATCATTAGAAAACCGATTCACCCCCCCTCTTGGTAGAGCCAACAATTGGTATCAGTGCAAAGACTCTTTGATCACAAAGGAATAACTTCCTAAGAGTTAAAAACGATCTAATGGCTCACAACAATGTAGCAACCAATCTAGTAGGAGAGGGGCACTCTACAGTTAGGCTTCCCATGTTCAATGGTGAACATTATGCTTATTGGAAAACTAGGATAATGCTTTTCATTCAAGCAAATGATTATGAGGTATAGAGGATTATAACTAAAGGTCCTCAAATCCCAACTAAGAGAATAGAGGGAAGAGATATCCCTAAAGAAGAAGATGAGTGGGATTCTAATGATGTAAAATGTGCTCAACTAAATGCAAAGGCCATGCACACCCTATTTTGTGCTTTAGGGCCAAATGAGTATAATAGAGTCTCCAGTTGTGACAATGCCAAACAAATTTGGGATAAATTGGCAATTACTCAAGAAGGAACAACTCAAGTAAAGGAGACTACGGTAGGAATGCTCACACATGATTATGAGCTGTTTAGGATGAAAGAAGGAGAATCAATTAGTGACATGTTCACTAGATTTACTGATGTAATAAATGGACTAATGTCTTTAGGCAAAATCTATTCAAATATAGAAATGGTTAAGAAAATATTGAATAGCCTACCAAAATCATAGGAAGCTAAAGTAACTGCAATTGAGGAGTCCAAAGATCCCCACACACTATCACTAGATGAATTAATAGGATCACTACTCACATATGAAATGAAGTTAAGGAGAAATGAAGAGTCACCCAAGAAAATGGGAGTAGCTCTGAAATCCACTACTCAAGAAGATTTGAAAGAGAATAAAAATGAGAGTGGTAATAAAGAAGATCTTGAAATCGTAATGTTTGCCAAGAGATTTAACAAATTTATGAGAACGAGAACAAGTGGTAGTGGTAGGAGAAACCACAAGAAAGAACAAGAAGAACTAGGTAGAAAAGATACTATTGTATGTTATGAATGCAAAAAACCTGGACATATTAAATTTAACTGCCCTTTTCTTAAAAGATCAAATGATAGGTATCACAAAAAGAAGGCAATGATGGCAACATGGAGCGACAGTGACAGCTCCGATGATGATTCAAATGAGGATACTATCAATCTATGCTTCATGGAAATTGAAGATGAAAATGTAACTTTAGATCTCAGTGAGTATTCATTTGATGAACTACAAGATGCATTTGATGATCTTGCATTAGAATATGAATGCATGAATTTAAAGTACAAAAAATCAATCTCTAAACTAAAGAAAGAAAATGAGTTAATACTAAAGGATAAGATAGAATGTGAAAAGAGATTAGAAAATGCAAATCTTGAAATACATGACCTTAAAGAAAAGAATAATAATTTACATAATTCATTTACTAGATTTTACATGGGTCAACAAAAACTAGATAACATGCTAGAAACTCAAAGGGCTTTCTTTGATAGGAATGGGTTAGGATATGATGGAAAAAGTGGGGAAACTCACCTCAAAAGTTTCTTAGCTAGAAAGAATATGCATAAACCCTCAACTACTTGCTCACATTGTAATAAAAAGGGGCATGCATCATATAGTTGCAATGTGAAGATGACCACTTTTAGAGGAAAAATAGCGAAAAGAATTTGGATTCCAAAAGAGATAATTAATTCAAAAGACATTAATGCTATAGTAAAATGGATCCCAAAGGGATCAAGAATGCTATTCACTAACTCCAAAGGACCCAAGAAAATTTGGGTCCCTAAGACAAAAGTTTGAATGTTGATTATAGCTGATTGAGCATTGCTACAAAGCAAAAATAAAGGAAGCTTGGTACTTGGACAGTGGATGCTCAAGACATATGACCGGTGATAGAAGCCACTTCAACTCATTTAAATCAAAACTTGGTGGAGAAGTCAGATTTGAGGACAACTCCAAAGGCCAAGTTGAAGGAAATGGTTCAATTGGTAATGACTATTTCTCTCTAGAAAATGTATTACTTGTTAGGGGTCTAAAACATAATTTGCTAAGTATTAGTCAACTTTGTGACAAAGGTTACAAAGTAATTTTTGATTGCTTGAAATGTCATGTTATAGATCCTAAATCAAATAAAGTTCTTTTTCTAGGTCATAGACAAGGTAACATATACATTGTTTATCTAAATGAACTTAAAAATGAAAATGTATGCCTTATGGTAGATAAAGAAAAAGAACCTTGGTTGTGGCATAGAAGACTAGGTCATGCTAGCATGCATGTATTATCTAAGCTAGCTAGAAAAGACCTTGTTATAGGATTACCTAAGTTGTCTTTTGACTATGACAAAATTTGTGAAGCTTGTGTCAAAGGAAAACATAAAAGGACAACATTTAAACCTAAACATAGTGTACCAACCACTAGGCCTCTTCAATTACTTCACCTAGATCTATTTGGACCAACTAGAACTACAAGCCTAGGTGGTAAGCATTATGGGTTTGTGATTGTAGATGATTACACTAGGTTTACTTGGGTATTCTTCTTAAGAGTAAAGAATGAAGCCTTAGAAAAATTCATTGTCTATACAAAAGTAACCCAAAATGAAAAGGGTTACACTATAACTAGCATTAGAAGTGATTATGGCAAGGAATTTGAAAATATTGGATTTGATGAATATTGCAATGATCAAGGAATTAGTCATAATTTTTCAGCCCCTAGGACACCACAACAAAATAGGGTAGTTGAGAGAAGAAATAGAACATTGGAAGAAATGGCTAGAACAATGTTGTGTGAAAATAACTTACCTAAATATTTTTGGGCTGAAGTTATAAATACATCTTGCTATATCATTAATAGAGCCATGATTAGACCAATCTTAAAGAAAACTCCTTATGAGCTTTACAAGGGAAAGAAACCTAATATTGGCTATTTTCACCATTTTGGTTGTAGATGTTTTGTCTTAAATAATGGAAAAGACAACTTAGGAAAATTTGATGCCAAGAGTGATGAGGGAATCTTTTTAGGCTACTCCTTGAATTCAAAGGCATATAGAGTATATAACAAAAGAACCTTGATGGTTGAATAATCAATACATCTAATATTTGATGAGTCAAATGATATATCTAAAAGTTCAACCAATGATAAGGATATTGAAATATTCGATGAGAACTTGAAGGAAACCTCAAACATAGAGAATGATCTATTAGAAAAACTGGACATTAATAAAGAGGATGAAGAAGAACTAGAAATGTTAGAAAGAAAGTCTAGAGCACCAAGATAATTAGGATATGTCAAAGATTGTGAAATAGTAGGTGATCCAACTCTTGGAGTTAGAACAAGGTCCTCTCTAAGAAATGTGTATTAATATATAGCATTTGTATCTTAAATTGAACCAAGGAATGTCAATGAAGCTTTAGATGACAATAATTGATTTTTAGCCATGCAAGAAGAACTAAATCAATTTGAAAGCAGTAAAGTATGGAATTTAGTCCCTAGACCTAGTGATCACTCTATAATTGGAACTAAATGGATCTTCAAGAACAAGATGGATGAAAATAGTGTGATCATAAGAAACAAGGCTAGGCTAGTTGCACAAGGCTATAGACAAGAAGAAGGAATAGACTATGATGAAACTTATGCACCGGTAGCTAGATTGGAAGCAATAAGAATGCTACTTGCATTTGCATGCTACAAAAACTTCAAACTATATCAAATAGATGTAAAGAGTGCATTTTTAAATGGCTTCATCAATGAAGAAGTTTATGTTGAGCAACCTCCCAGTTTTGAAAGTCATGAATTTCCTGAACATGTATTCAAACTTTCTAAGGCACTTTATGGTTTGAAACAAGCTCCTAGAGCATGGTATGAAAAACTGTCAAAATTCTTAATAGAAAAAGGATTTTCAGGAGAAAAAGTAGATTCTACTTTATTTATCAAAAATAAAAATAAAGATTTACTAGTTGTTCAAGTGTATGTAGATGACATTATTTTTGGATCAACTAATGAATCTCTTTGTCAAGAGTTTGCTAAGATCATGCAATGTGAATTTGAAATGAGCATGATGGGAGAGCTCAACTACTTTTTGGGACTTCAAGTGAAGCAAACTAAAGATGAAACCTTCATCAATCAAGCCAAATATACCAAGGATTTGCTCAAACGATTTGAAATGGATAATTGCAAACCTCAAGCAACTCCAATGGGCACCAACATTAAGCTTGATAAATATAAAAGTGGTAAGTGTGTAGACACTATACTATATAGGTCTATGATTGGTTCATTGCTTTATCTTACTGGATGTAGACCAGATATTTTGTTTAGTGTATGCCTATGTGCTAGATTTCAATCTTCTCCTAGGGAGTCACACTTACTAGCCACTAAAAGGATCTTTAAGTATCTCAAAGACACTTCCTCTCTAGGACTTTGGTACCCTAAGGACTCCACCTTTGCTCTTCATGCTTTTTCTGATGCAAATTTTGGAGGTTGTAAAATAGATAGAAAAAGCACATCAGGAACATGCTAATTCTTAGGGAATAGATTAATCTCATGGTTCTCTAAGAAACAAAATAGTATAGCACAATCCACAACAGAAGCAGAATATATAGCAGCTGGTAGTTGTAGTGCTCAAGTGTTGTGGATTAAATAACAAATGAAAGACTATGGTATAGACATGAAGCAAGTCTCAATTAGATGTGATAATACCAGTCCCATCAATCTCTCTAAAAATCCAATTCAACACTCTAGAACTAAACATATTGAGATTAGGCATTATTTCCTTAGAGATCATGTACAAAAATGAGATATAATTCTAGAATATATTGATACTTTACATCAAATAGCTGATATCTTCACCAAACCTCTTGATAGAGATAGGTTTTGTGTTCTTAGAGGTGAATTAGGACTCATGAATGCTCCTTAAGATTTATTCCCTTCAAAACTATGATTTCAAAATGATTTTCAACTGATTTTTCAATTCATTTTCTGGGCAAAAAGTATGAGAGATCGATCTTCAATCACTATAAATCGATCTTCATGCTCCAAATTGACCTAAAGTAGTAAGGTTCAGCTAAGCAGATCGATCTTTTATCCCATAAGATCGATGTCCTTAAGCTTTTGTATTTCACAGATCGATCTCTGCATTTGGCAGATCGATCTCTTTCAGCCTCTGTAAAGTTACAGATCGATCTCTGCATTTGGCAGATCGATCTCTTTGAGCTTCTGTATTTTGAAGATCGATCCTTTAAAACAGCAGATCGATCTCTTCAAGTTTCTGGAAACATCAGATCGATCTGGTACCTCGACAGATCGATCTCCTTAGCCCTGGACTATAAATACTGCTTCAAAATCCCCAAATTTCAAAATCCCAAATTTTCAAATCTTAACCCTCTCTCGCGCCTCCTCCTTCGATTTTCACTCCCAGGTCGATCTCGATAAGGTTCTTCCCCAATATTTTCATCAATTTGTGTTCTAGTAACCTACATTGTCAAATTTTCTTCAAAAATTTCTTTGTTTTTATTGAAATCATCTTTAAGGCAATTCTTATACTGTTACATTTCCTAGGTTTCTAGAGAACTATTCAAAACTATTGCCTAGGGTGTGCAAAATAATCTTAGAGTGTGTCTAGCTGTAGTTTTTAGTTAACAATCATGCCTCGTCTTAAGAGAGTTGCAACCAAAGATCCCAAAGCACCTAGACAAACATCAAATGTAGATAGAGGCTCATCCTCCCAACCTTAAAATGCTTCTCCCTCTTCTGTCACCACCTTTAGCAGGTGTTTTCAAACACCTGCAAAAAGAAAATGTTATGAAGAGTATTTCTCAACCATGCCAATAAAACACTGGCGAACAATTGATTTTTCTTTCCTAAATTGTATAGATTTCCCCTATCTGTCAAAAATGGAAGAGTTTGGCTGGCTTCCATTCCTTAAGATAAACACCCCAGCACCTCCAAACATCATTAGGGCCTTCTTCTCTAACGCTGAACTCATATACGACCCTGATGATACCTGCAAGATTCTAGGATTCAAAACATTTGTCATGGCTAAAATAATTTCTATAAACACAACCCTATTAGCCCGAGTGTTTGGCATTGAAGATGATGGGTTGACTGATGAAGATGAGGAGGTACCTCTAGAATTTAACCTCCCTGGGGATAAGGCTAGTGACCTACCGATGCACCCTAGGTTACTCCATCTTAGAATCTCATGGAACCTAAGACCCTTCGGTACCCGTCATTCCTCAGTCAGGAAACTAGACCATTTTTTGCTCCACTACCTTCACACTTCTCAAAATCAAAAACCAAATCTGGTTCACTTCATATACGAAGACTGGCTAAAAATCGTGTGCTAACAAGCCTCCACAACAGTCTTCCCGCAATCGCTTGCATGCTTGCTCCAATGACTCGAGGTCGATTGCTCTTGTGAGACCGGTGAAGTGCCTTCTTCAAAGAGAGTCTTGAACATTGGCACACTTCACCATATGGGGTACTACAAGGACTTTCAAGGGCAATGGAGGAAGAAACGAGAAACCCATTCTGAGGCAGCCATGGAAGAAGACCTACCAGCTGAACCTACCACTCCGACTACTGAGGTTCCTTCTTTGTCGACTACTCAGCCTACTACACCTGCCTAATCATCCGACAGGCTGGAATCGATTATGACCATGGTTTTGGAGCTTAACCGGAAGATGGATGGCTTTTCTCAAATTATGGGATAAAAATCACCTCAGTAAATGGCACGTGACAAAGTCACAAAACATAACTTATGTGTAAAACGAGACTAGGCAATAAAACTCAATTAAAACTCGTCATGGCACATCAAATATATATATAATCTCCTCTGGGTGCGCATCCCAGGCATCCGCGTAAGAGGGAACATCGACAATATGGTTGTATGCATGGTATATTGGACTTATATGTTACCAGAACAAGGCCCGGCCTTACATGCTACCAGAGCAATGCCTCGCCTCATTGACACTATCACGTGGTCCCTGGGTCGGTTCCCAGGTGGCCCACTTTCTCAGTCTTACATGCTACCAAAGCAAGGCCACCCAGCGTTACCAGAACGAGGGTCATCTCACGTTACCAAAATGGAGGAATATCAGACTTACATGCTACCAGAGCAAGGCCTCCCAATGCTACCAAAACGGAGGAATAATCGGACTTACATGTTACCAGAAGAAGGCCAGTGGTCCCTGGGTCGGTTCCCAGGCGTCCCACTATATCGGTCTTACATGCTACCAAAGCAAGGCCCAATGTGTATTCAACATGACACGCCTAAGTCTCACTCATTAGCCATTATTTTATAAAACGTTTTGCCTTCACGTAGAACTCATAATAGTTTCCTCTCATAAAACTCATTTAAAACATTTGTGTACTCAACACAAAACATATTAAAACCGAGTTCCAACCGGTAAAACACGAACACATTTTCTCAAATCTTAATATTGCCTTAACGTAGAGCCGAATTTACTTTTCACGCAAACTCAACGGTTTATAAAGCAATTTCACACTCAGCTTATAAACTCATAAAATAATGGGCTCCAACCGGCTATAAAAATCGTGTGCAATTATATCACAACACAATACCAAACATGCTTGTATTCTCAAATCATGGTTCATGCTACAAACAGTTCATCAAAACACATACACAAATGGTTTAGTTTTCCCTTACCTCTTTGCACCTCGTATAATGCAATCGTTTCCCCCTTGTCACGGACTAGTCTCGTATTCCACTCTAGAACTCCCGAGCTGTCCAAACGATGTTAAAACATCAATACTCATCATCACAGTAGCCTCAATTCTCAAAATCGAGCATAATTGCTCATAACACCTCAAATTTTCTCAATTCTTATAACTCTATTACAAACCACAATCTCGCTCACAACACCTCAGCATTCTACATTTCCCATGCCCAATATCTATGCTAATCCACCTCATTGTCTAAATCTCCATTTATAGCTCAAAATTCCCAAATTTACCAAAGTTGCTAAATATCATCATCACTCCAACTACATTGTAATTTCATTAATCCCTAATCATTTTTCAGCTATTTTAACACAATGCCAACAACCATTACCACCACAATCATCTCAAATATCATGATCGAGGTTTAGAAATTACCCAAAACTTATGGAGAGCTTATCTCTTGCCTCGATTCGATCCGTCTTCCGATTTCCAAGTATGTTGTTCTCCCTTTGATAAGGAACAACTTTCCTTCTTGCCACAGCCTCTGATTCGAACAAAAATGGGTGCTTTGGATGAGTGAGAAAGTTAGGGCTTCGACAGAAATGGGGTTTTAAAGAGAGAGAAAATGAAATTGCAGGAGAAAGCAGGGGTTCCTTATATAGACGGAGGGTAGGAGATCGATCTGGCTCTTGATGAGATCGATCTGCATTTGAATTTGGGGACAATTTGGGGCAATTTTATGCCTAGGAGATCGATCTGTCGAGGGGTGAGATAGATCTCTTTATGGCTTTATGAGATCGATTTGCTCCTTGAAGAGATCGATCTTCTCCCAAACAGAAACATTTGGAGATCGATCCCTTCCTCATGAGATTGATCTTCTCTCAAGCAGAATCATAAGGAGATCGATCCTCTTCCATTGGAGATCGATCTGCTCACTTGCTTTCCTCATTTCTTGTCATTTTTAGCTTACCAGATCGATTTTTCTTCCCTAAGATCGATCTGACCTCATAGCTTCCCACTTGGTTAAGCATTTACACATAAATCTCCAAATATTATTTCCATAATTCACTTAGCTCAATAAATTACACATCAAGTTCTTATTACATCATTAAAATATATCTAAAATTCTTAGATCTCACATCCTCCCCACCTTCAGAAGAATTTGGTCCTCCAAATTCAACTCAACTAGTCAAATAGATGGGGGTATTTCTCCTTCATGAGGTTCTCTAGTTCCCACGTTGCCTCTTCCATTGAGTGATATTTCCACAAAACTTTCACTAATGGGATACTCTTGGTTCTAAGTACCTTCTCTTTTATATCGAGAATCTGGACGGGTTCTTCAGTGTAGCTCATGTCCTCTTGTACGTCCATCTCGTCATACTCTACGACATGAGAAGGGTCCGAGTGGTACTTCCTCAACATAGACACATGAAAAACATTGTGTATTTCGGACATCTGTGGGGGTAATGCTAATCTGTAGGCTACCTCTCCTACTCTCTCAAGAATCTCGAATGGTCCTATGTATCGAGGACTCAATTTACCTTTCTTCCCAAATCGCATGATACCCTTACTCGGTGATATTTTTAGAAATACTGCATCACCAACATCAAACTCAAGTAGCCATCTACGTACATCCATGTAGCTTTTCTATCTACTCTGTGTAGCTCGTAACCTCTCACATATGAGTTTCACACTCTGTACAGCTTGCTCAACAAGCTCGGGAGCATTTATCTTTCTGTCACCGACTTCTTCCCAAGCTACAGGGGATCTACACCTCCTACCTTATAGAGCCTCAAAAGGTGCCATTCCAATACTCGCATGATAGCTGTTATTGTACGTAAACTCTGTTAGGGGCAAGTGATCATCCCATGATCCCTTAAAATCCATCGTACACGCCCTTAACATATCCTCCAGGGTCTGAATAGTCCTCTCTGACTGACCATCTGTCTGAGGATGATAGGCGGTACTAAAACTCAATTGAGATCCCATGGACTCCTGAAACTGGGTCCAAAATTTGGAAGTAAATCGAGAATCTCTATCAGAAGTAATACTCACTGGAGCCCCATGTAATCTAGCTATCTCGCTGACATACAGCTCAGCTAAGGCATCCACAGTATCTATGCTCTTGATGGCAAGGAAGTGGGCACTCTTAGTCAATCTATCCACTATAACCCATATAGCGTCATGACCTCTTCGGGTCCTCGGTAAACCCATAATAAAGTCCATAGTGACATGCTTCCATTTCCATGTAGGTACAGGTAAAGGTTGTAGTAGTCCTCCAGGCTTCCGATGCTCAGCTTTCACTTGCTGGCATACTAAACAATTGGCCACATACTCTGCCACGTCTCGCTTCATACCACTCCACCAGTACACCTTTCTCAAGTCTCGGTACATCTTAGTACTCCCTGGGTGCATGGTGTATCGTAAGCAATGAGATTCTCCCAATATCTATCTCTTTAGGGTATCATCATCCGGTATACAAATCCATCCTCTGAATCTCAACAATCCATCCTCACTGACTGTGAGATCCGACTGCAAACTCTGTTCAGCTTGGCTAACCATATCTATCAACCTCTGATCATTGCGTTGCCCAGTTCTAATCTGATCCATGATCCTAGGCTCTATCCACAAGCTAGCCAAAAATCCAATCTCTATCTCTTTAAATCTGATCCGGAGTTCGGTGAACTGCTCCAGTAAATCCCATTCCCTGATCATCATAGTAGATATCATACTCTTCCTGCTCAAGGCATTAGCAACTACGTTCTCCTTACCCGGATGGTATAGAATCTCGCATTCATAATCCTTAAGGAGTTCCATCCATCTTCTCTGTCTCATGTTTAACTCTTTCTGATCTAAGAGATATCTCAAACTCTTATGATCAGTGAAGATCTGGAATCTTTCCCCATATAAGTAGTGTCTTCAGATCTTCAAGGTAAATACCACAGCAGCTAACTCTAAATCATGCGTGGGGTAATTGCGCTCATGGTCTTTCAACTGTCGCGATCCATATGCGACCACTCTTCCGTGCTGCATAAGCACACACCCCAATCCTTAATGAGAAGCATCACTATATACCGAAAATCCCCCTGATCCCTCAGGGATAGTCAACACAAGTGCCACTGTCAATCTCCTTTTTAATTCCTAAAAACTAAGCTCACATTGATCAGTCTATATAAATGGAGTCTCTTTGTGCGTGAGCTTGGTCAAAGGAGCGGCAATCCTAGAAAATCCTTCCACAAATCTTCTGTAATACCCTGCCAAACCAAGGAAGTTTCGTACTTCAGTAACTGTTCTCGGTCTTCCCCAATTAAGCACAGCCTCCACTTTACTTGGATCCACTGATACTCCTTCCTCTGAGACTATATGACTAAGGAAAGCTATCTGATCCAGCCAAAACTCACATTTACTAAGCTTTCCATATAATTGTTTATCTCGGAGTATCTGAAGTACTAACCACAAATGCTGTGTATGTTCCTCATATAACCGAGAATATACTAGGATATCATCAATAAAGACTATCACAAATCTATCTAGATAGTCTCTGAACACCTCGTTCATTAATCTCATAAATGCTGCAGGGGCGTTCGTCAATCCAAAGGACATCACTAGAAATTCATAATGGCCATACCTTGTCCTGAAGGTCGTCTTCGGGATATCCTCTTCCTTAATCCTCAATTGGTGATAGCCCGATCTCAAATCAATCTTAGAAAAGACTGAAGCCCCTCTCAGCTGATTAAATAGATCATCAATCCTGGGCAATGGGTATTTATTCTTCACCGTAGCTTTATTCAACAACTGGTAGTCTACGCGTAATCTGAGACTACCATCCTTCTTCTTAACAAATAAAACTGGTGCTCCCCACGGTGAAACACTGGGTCTAATGAACCCTTGATCCAATAACTCCTGTAGTTATTTCTTTAATTCCTCAAGTTCCACTAGTGCCATCCTGTATGGAGGTTTAGAGATCGGCTGAGTATCTGGTACCAAATCAATGGTAAACTCCAGCTCTCTCTCTGGTGACAAACCTGACAACTCATCTAGGAAAACATCCGAAAATTCACAAACCACAGGTATATCCTCAATCCTCGAATGTTCCCGCTCATCATCTGAGATGAATGTCTCATAACCTTCACATGAACAATCATATTTAATATTCTCCAAAATAATATTAAAATTCTCAAATTACTTACTAGAATTCCACATATTCATTTCCTCAATATCTCAACCGTACACTGTAAGGTTCAGGTAGGGAGAAAGTTACAATCTTAGTGTAGCAGTCTAAACTCACTCGATTGGTTGCTAGCCAATCCATTCCCAAAATTACATCAAACCCATGTAAATTCAACATGATTAGATCTACTAACATCACTCTATCTCCCACCTTTGTCTCACATCCTCTACAGATTAACTCAGTTCTCTGGGATTCACGCATGGGGTATTTACATGTAGTATATACTCTAGAGGTTCAAATTTCAAATTTAAACTACATGCAAAATGCTCTGAAATAAACAAATGCGTGGATCTTGGATCTATCAGCACATGAGCCTTATGATTATAGACAGAGAGTGTACCTCTTATAGTTTCTGCTGAAGTGTCCGCAATTTCCTTATCCAGGGCAAACACACGTCCCTGTGCCACAGGTTTCTTTCCTTTCTCTGCAGCAGTGGCCCGTCTCTGGGGATTCACTCTCTGAGTCTGTTGTCTAGTAGGCTTCGGAGCATGTGGTATCTAAGGTTGAGGACAGTCCTTCACTCTGTGACCCATGTCACCACATCTAAAACATCCACGGATCGACCCAGTACAACTTCCCTCACGCGATAAACCACAGTTTCTACAAATCCTTATCTCAGGCCTGCCATATCGATGGGTCTCCTTGATAATAGGATAAGCTCTGGGTCTCTCCAACCTGTCCTTCTGTACCTCAATCCTTCCTCTCCTGAAGGAACCTCTCCGAACATCTGCTTGAGATGTCGCTGGCCTCTTGCCCTTATCTCTATTCATCGCTCTGAGCTCGTTATGGGACTATACCATTTCAATTCCCCTCTCAATCTCTTGTTCTCATCTTAGAGCATCTCCAAACTCAGTAATACACAACCCAATCAATCAATCTCTGATGATGGGCTTCAATCCATACATAAATATCTCTGTGCGGAGCTTTTCATTCTTGAAAGTCTCTGGATCATATCTCAGCAGAGCGGTAAATCGACTCTCGTAATCATCCATAGACATGTCGTCCTATACCAAACTCAAAAACTCTGCTTGCCTCCTTCTCTGGGCAGCTCGTGGTACATATTGGACTCTAAAGGCTATCTGAAACTCTTCCCAACTAATCATATCCTGGTAGGACATCAAAATCCCTGGGTAGTACCCCACCAATCTCGAGCTCTCCCTTTCAACATATAGGCACTCATACTGACCCTCTCAGCATCTTTGCACCCTAGATAATCGAATATGATTCTCAACTCCGTCAACCACTCCTCAGCCTTTGTAGGATCCTTCTTTCCCTTAAATGCGGGTGGATTCATTTTCAAAAAGTCCTTCAGTCAGACCATACTTCTGTCATCAGGCTGAGTGACGAGAGGCACTGGGTCCATCTGTACTGGGGGTATGGGAGGTCCTTGTGGTGGTGTAGGAGTAGTACCCGAGGTATTAACTCCAAAGTGTTGCGCAAATAGCACTGCCATCTGCTAAAAACCTTACCTCCATCGGTCTCAATTTGATTAAATCGAGAGTTAAGACTCTCTGGTTGTGGAGCAGGTGGCGGAGGGGACTCTGCCTGCCTCCTCGAACGACCTCGTCATCTACTCATTCTCTATCTCAACTTATCTCCTGCGCGTACATACCAAAAGCGATTGAAATCTCAATCCTCAATTTCAATTCATGACCAGACTTATACAGACACTTGGGATGTATTCTATTTCACTTAACCGACACTGACAGTACTAAACACCCTAAGCTCTGATACCAAGAAAACTCTGTGACACCCCAAAAACGTGAAAAATAAAGCAAATTTAAAACTTTTTACTCATCTATTCACGATTAAGGGTGCATTCCTGTGCAGTGTCATACATCATCATGCTTATCATGCCTCAGGATCTCATCATAACTTAATATATATTGTATCATATACATTACTCAATTCCAAGTTGATTAATCCTAATACATCCCGTACATCATTATACAATGAGTGTCTGTAAATATAACTCTAGTTTGGATACATGAATATTAAATATCTACCTCAATACACAAAATGCGGCCTGGAGCTCAAGTCCTCTACTAGTCTCTAACCTGTACGTCGCAGGGAACTCACTTCACTTGAAGCAATCTGGGGGAGGAAAAAACGGGGTGAGTTTCTAAATTGCTCAGTAAGGGGGTAAGAGAACTCAGTCATAGAAACCATATCACACATCACAAGTATATATTTGTATATGAAACTCAGTATACTCATTTGAAATCGTAGCATGGAAGTTCTCAAAACATCATCATCTCATAGCTCATAAATCATGTGAAAACATGAAGTTAAAAAGGCTCAATATATAGCATTGACAAGCATGTGTAAATATATGCGATAATGACTTTTTTCAAATTATGTGATAAAAATCACCTCAGTAAATAGCACGTGACAAAGTCACAAAACACAACTCATGTGTAAAACGAGACTAGGCAATAAAACTCAATTAAAACTCGTCATGGCATATCAAATATATATAATCTCCTCTGGGTGTGCATCCCAGGCATCCTCGTAAGAGGGAACGTCGACAATATGGCCGTATGCATGGTATATTGGACTTATATGTTACCAGAACAAGGCCCGGCCTTACATGCTACCAGAGCAATGCCTCGCCTCATGCACACTATCACGTGGTCCCTGGGTCGGTTCCCAGGCGGCCCACTCTCTTAGTCTTACATGCTACCAAAGCAAGGCCACCCAGCGTTACCAGAACGGGGGTCATCTCATGTTACCAAAACGGAGGAATATCAGACTTACATGCTACCAGAGTAAGGCCTCCCAATGCTACCAAAGCGGAGGAATAATCGGACTTACATGTTACCAGAACAAGGCATGTGGTCCCTGAGTCGGTTCCCAGGCGTCCCACTATATCGGTCATACATGCTACCAAAGCAAGGCCCGATGTGTATTCAACATGACACGCCTAAGTCTCACTTATTAGCCATTATCTTATAAAACTTTTTGCCTTCACGTAGAACTCATAATAGTTTCCTCTCATAAAACTCATTTAAAACATTTGTGTACTCAACACAAAACATATTAAAACCGAGTTCCAACCGGTAAAACACGCACAAATTTTCTCAAATCTTAATATTGCCTTAACGTAGAGCCGAATTTACTTTTCACGCAAACTCAACGGTTTATAAAGCAATTTCACACTCAGCTTATAAACTCATAAAATAATGGGCTCCAACCGGCTATAAAAATCGTGTGCAATTATATCACAACACAATACCAAACATGCTTGTATTCTCAAATCATGGTTCATGCTACAAACAGTTCATCAAAACACATACACAAATGGTTTAGTTTTCCCTTACCTCTTTGCACCTCGTATAATGCAATCGTTTCCCCCTTGTCACGGACTAGTCTCGTATTCCACTCTAGAACTCCCGAGCTGTCCAAACGAGTTAAAACATCAATTCTCATCATCACAGTAGCCTCAATTCTCAAAATCGAGCATAATTGCTCATAACACCTCAAATTTTCTCAATTCTTATAACTCTATCACAAACCACAATCTCGCTCACAACACCTCAACATTCTACATTTCCCATGCCCAATATCTATGCTAATCCACCTCATTGTCTAAATCTCCATTTATAGCCAAAATTCTCAAATTTACCAAAGTTGCTAAATATCATCATCACTCCAACTACATTGTAATTTCATCAGTCTCTAATCATTTTTCAGCTATTTCAACACAATGCCAACAACCATTACCACCACAATCATCTCAAATATCAAGATCGAGGTTTAGAAATTACCCAAACTTGTGAAGAGCTTATCTCTTGCCTTGACTCGATCCGTCTTTCGATTTTCAAGTATGTTGTTCTCCCTTTGATGAGGAACAACTTTTCTTCTTGCCACAGCCTCTGATTCGGACAGAAATGGATCCTTTGGATGAGTGAGAAAGCTAGGGCTTCGACAGAAATGGGGTTTTGAAGAGAAAGAAAACGAAAACGAAATTGCAGGAGAAAGCAGGGGTTCCTTATATAGACGAAGGGTAGGAGATCGATCTGGCTCTTGATGAAATCGATCTGCATTTGAATTTGGGGATGATTTGGGGTAATTTTATGCCTAGGAGATCGATCTGTCGAGGGGTGAGATCGATCTCTTTATGGCTTTATGAGATCGATCTGGCTTTATGAAATCGATCTGCTCCTTGAGGAGATTGATCTTCTCCCAAACAGAAACATTTGGAGATCGATCCCTTCCTCATGAGATCGATCTTCTCTCAAACAGAATCATAAGGAGATCGATCCTCTTCCATTGGAGATCGATCTGCTCACTTGCTTTCCTCCTTTCTTGTCATTTTTAGCTTACCAGATCGATCTTTCTTCCCTAAGATCGATCTGACCTCATAGCTTCCCACTTGGTTAAGCATTTACACATAAATCTCCAAATATTATTTTCACAATTCACTTAGCTCAATAAATTACACATCAAGTTCTTATTACATCATTAAAATATATCTAAAATTCTCAGATCTCACATATTTGTAGGAATTTAAACTAAGAGATCGATCTGGTCATGATGGGAGATCATTCTGGTACTCTACTGGAGGTTCCCAACGGCTCTTTCTGTAAAACCTTCAATGGGAAAAACAACATTAAATGCTCCAACTACCAATCCTACTGTATAAAATTAAGCATTGAAGACATTGGAGAAGAAGTCACTATTGCTGAAACTTCTGTATATTCTCAATAAATCTTTTTCAACATTCTCTTTGTCTTCAAAATCACATTATTGACATTGTTGTAAAAACCTTTGTGTAGAGTTAATTTTTTCCTACCCTCAAAAGAAAGCTTAACTTTGTATTCATCCTTAATTCAAGAGAGAAGAGGAGAGTTCCTCTGTGAGATAACTTTGTAAAGGGTGAATATTTGTCTTTGTAAAAAGGGTGGAGAGGTTATTCCTTAACCTGAAAAAGGGAGATTGTATTAGCTATTGATATAGTGAAAGAAAGCTCTTGACAAAAAGGTCAAGAAGAGACGACGTATGCAAGAGATTGGCCGAACCTCTATAAATTACAGAGTTTGTTGTTTCCTTCCCTTATCTCTTTTAATTTATTACACTGCATTTTATTGATTATTCTTTGATTAATTGCAATTAGATTCAATTAAGTTTAAATTTGCCATTATCATTAGAAAATAGATTCACCCCCCTCTCGGTAGAGCCAACGATAGAAATATCAATTTGTAAGCGGTACTCTTAAACTTAATTAGTAAATATTGATAATCAAATCTTACCAACAATACGTCTTTCTTTAAACCAACACATTGCATGCATGGTAAAAAAATAATTTTATCACATATTTATTACTTTATGTGTTAATAATCTAGTCCAAAAAAAATTTTCTTTTGGGCCGATTATTTTTCGTATAAATTAAAAACTCTGTCATATAAATTCCTTAATCATAACCTTAATTTTTTTTAAAATAAATAAACTAACATAAAAGAAGTCACTTTGTGGCATTTTATATCAATTTAATTTATTTTAAAAAAAAAACTTTATTTTTCCCCAATTATACACATGTTTAAAATGTGAGAGTACATAAATTTATTGACAATTTTAAGGAGAGTATGTATTGTCAATCAATTTAGTAAAATATCATAAAACATATTATCAAAAAACAAAACAATAAAAATCAGGTGCATATCATTCAAATTTAATTCAAATAATTCTAAATATTAAGTAATAAATATTTAACGATATTTAAAAAAATTTAAAGAAAATCACTAAAAATTGAAAAAAAAATTAATTTCCTCTATCAAACAATTTTGACATCTATTTTAGAAATGTTCTAAAATGATAAAGCCTACAAGATTTCTATCAAGAACAATTCTGACAACTATTTTGGAAGTTGCTCTAACATCAACTATTTTCAATTAAAGCCTGTAGGGTTTTTATCAATAACAATTTTGATAACTACTTAGATAACAGCTCCAATAAGTATATCAAAAGTTACAATCATAGCTTACATAAAAGCTACAGGGTTTTTTTTAATTTATAATTGTCTTACAATTATTTTAGGATTGCTCAAACGAATTTTCTTGATTTTCTTTCTACCAAAACGAAAATTTATTAAATTTGTAACTATATTTGAATCATAGAAGTCATAAGAAACAATTATCATTCATCAATTTGAATCAAAACATATAAAATAGAGATGTTTCGATTAAATTTTCAATTCGAGTTTTAAAGAATTAAAAGCCTTGATTACATGAAACTAATTTCAAAATTTTGTTTACATGATTTCAATCTTTATTTTATAAGGAATAAAAGCTCTAACTTTCAATTAAAAATTTTAATTCACAACGATCAAACATGAACAACTCTTGATACCACTTGTTAAAAAAATTTAATCAGATAAGATATCTAAGATCTCATGTTTAATCATCAAGAAAATTAATACGAAAACTTACCTGAATCCATCAGAATTGATTAACTGAGGTTAGAAGTCTTCCACATCTAAACTTTTCTTTATGAGAGAAAAACCTAACTCACTTATTGATGGAATTTAAAATGAGAATTACATATATTTAGACTGAGGATCATAACCTCTTTATATTTGTAGTATATTTTGTTTTATTTTGCCACATCATTAAAATAAAATAAAATATTAGATTAGGTTTCTACACATTGCAAAGTTCATACTAATTGAGATGTTCTAAAATCCAACAACTTTATATGATCACTTTTAAATGGGCTAAATAAATTAGATAGTTTATAATGTACAATATTTTATATATATATATATATATACACACACTCACGCGTGTGTGTGTGTCCACTTAAAGAATTTCCCAAACAATATACACTCAAATGCAATTGCTTGGGGAGCTTTTTAAGCAATTCAATATCCTTTGGTAAGAGTATGAGTGCCTGAGCTCCATTTATTCTATCCCATCTTCGGCTCAGAAGATCAAGTAGCTGATCAAGCATAATAATGAACCTCCTTCCTCGTGAGATTCTTCTGCGTCAGTCTCTCTTACTACTATCACTGTTTCTGGGACTAATTAGTCTATGCCTCACACCTTCTATTGTGGCAACTTCCTAACGTCCCTTTAGCTTTAATTGAAGCTGCTGAACTAACCTTTGGGATGCTTGTGTTTGGTGATGATATCAAATTCTCTTTTCAAAGCTCGGTTGTTTTTTGAAGATTCAGGTAGATTTGTAAAAACGTAGTGTATATAGTTGCCAGAAGATTTTACCCGCTGTTGATGAACCGCAAACTCATAAACTGATAACAGTAGGCCAATGCCAGTTCAGGTACATGAAGCTATAAAAGACAAAAAGAATTCGTTTACAAGGAGTAAATTCAAAGAGAGGAAGGCGTTAGAAACAATCCAAACATATTGTTTTATTTTTGACAAAAGTGTAAAGGAAAGCATTTTGAAAGAACAAACATCTGTGCAATGTTTTGACAAAAGTGTGTAATTTTAGCTTTTTCTACTAACTAAAGGCTCATTTTTAGCTTTCTCTATTAACCATCATCCTTAAAAGAAGGAAACTGGACGACTTTGTTGGAAACTACCTTGTGAACATATAGTGATAGTGCAAGCTCATGTTAGTTCATTTTTCCCAACAAAATTACACACTCTTGAAATAGAGCATGTGTAGGAAGACGTCTCAATGAAGCCTTTGGCTTGTACCCTGAGATGCTTTCCAATGCAAACAATAATTTCTTCCTAGTTGGAGAATAAGCCTTCTCATCCCATATCTTTAGAGCACCAAGTTCTGAATACCATCTATGTACTTCTGAGAGATTGGTACCTACAATATTCATTACTTGTAATATGAGTTGCATTATCAGCACAAGTGGCAACTACAAGAACTCCCAGTGGCTTCAAACAACATACTGTTACTTTGGTAACAATATGAGTCTCTATCTTTTCATTTTGCAGGTTCCACAAGATCCCATTTCCTTCCATCGCAAGCAGAAGCTCCAAGTACCTGCCCTGCATGTTTGGAGCATGCTGATTCAAATAAGAGTTGACCAAGTGTGCTGGAATATTTTTGAACAAAAAAAGCCCAATGGTTTGTGTTAGATCGAGAACTGAAGGACAAGCATGGGATCGATGCCACAATGAGGCTGCAAATAAAACCAGACAAACAATTCAGCATATATTAGTTCTATCCCAACATCTTGAGCCCACGGAATAAACATTGCATCGAATAAAAGCAATATCTATAGTGAAAGCTAAAGGAATATGTTCCAGGAGGTTAAGCCACAACAAAATTAATATTCATCATCATCATGGCCTTTGTCCCACTACTAGGGTAGGCCCATAACAAAATTAATATTATCTTATCATATTTTCAGGGGTAAAACTTCACATAGCCCCCTTCATATAATATAACACAATCTTCCTCATTCCATGAGACACAAATTACCAGATCCCAATTTTAAAATACTTAAAATGCAATAATAATAAAGCTTCCACTAACTGATAAACTGACCTTGAGATACTCAATGATTGCCTCAGAACTGAACATTGGATGAGCTCAGCTTGCAATTGGTTTGATTTTGACTCTTCTACTAATTGATGTAGAAGCTTTAGAGATTCACGGTGCATTTGAGTCACTTCTGCAAAGTTCTAACAAATTATTCCCTTTATAAAGAATCTCCTCACGTAATTTAAATCACAGTATTTAAGACTCAGCAATTCCAATGTTGCTGATGATTGTCCAGTAGGAAAAAAAGCTTGGAGGAGGACTGTATCCAGTATTGCTGCTATTTCCTAGCAGCTAGTTACTCGAAATGGTACCATGCCCCTAAGTAATCCAATATAATGTTAGATCATTAAAAAAACAACAGTTTATATAAATTTTAAAATATAGAAAGAAAATGGAAATGAACAGATGTTATTACAAGAATTTTCAATCAACGTATTGGAATTGAACGTACAACATTTTAGATTGTTTATCCAACTATGACTTGTGTAAAAAACCAAATTCTAGTGCCCAAGTTGACATAGAATCACAAAATATGATTCACTTTTTACAAACATTCTTGACACTCATAAAAAGTGAAATTAGCCTCACCATATTTGAGTTATTAAACCTGGTCAAAGTAAACATTACCTCTTCTGTTCCCTCGGCAGCAACCTTCTCTACGATACTATCTCTTCTATAAGAACTTAATAAGAGCCATGAGAGTATTATGGCTCGTTCTCTTGAACTCAAGTAGTCATTCTTGTCAGATTGTGATAGTTGTGGAAGCAAGGTTCCCAAACTATTCGATAAACCAGATGGATCTTTAGGAAGTTGTGAAGCATCCAGAGAAAGGTCTATTAACTTCTCAGGCTCTGTAACTGCAATTGTTAGGGGAAGAACAATGGATAGATACAAAGAAACCACATAGGTAATGTCTAATTGAGATGCCAGAAAGTGCTTTATTGCCTCGTCATAGAACCCATTGTCAAAAAGATGATGAGCATATCTGGCAACAAGTTGACAAGACTATTTAACGAGAACGTATCATTTGAGGACATACAATAGGCCTAAATATTGTGTACAAATTTACAATTATTTAGCAGGGAAAAGAAGGTTTTCAACTATTTCAAGGCTAGATGTTTTGTAAGCAGTGCTTTTTTTATATAATATCTTGAGAATGGCAAGGAATATGACCATGTCCAAAGTTTCCTGAAGGAGTAAACTAATGCTGTGCATATTAAAAACAATATAAGCCGATTAACTTGATATAGTTGCATAAAGTAATAACAGTTAATAATTGATAGGGAAAAATCCACCTTACATGAATTGACCCCTCCTTAGCAGCTCTAAGGCTTGCATCTTCTGGAGGAAGCAGCTTACACAAGGCTAATGCTTCCTCAAAATTTCCAGATGCTGTTAATCGGACAATCTGCAATGCAAGTAGAAACTTTTTAATACAATAATCAAAGCATTTCCTCAGAGTTTGCATATGCATGTCATGGTCAAAAGCATCAGTTACAAAAGAAGGAAAAAATATGATGTTCAAGCATAAACAAGAAGGAAAAATAAGGCTTGAGATCCAAATGAGAGCTTAAAGAAGGTGGTGCATCTGGATACAATAGGGCACTAAACTTCTTAAGCATATGATGAGTACCTGTGCACCGAGAGGAAGAGCGAAGAACCCATGTTTGTAAATTTATGATTAACACATGCAAAAATTAGAAAATTAAATTAGGCAATGATTCTTTTAAATAAAATTAAATAATAATATTATAGTAAATTGAGATTATTCGGATGATGAAAATTTGAGGATATTGCGTTTGAGTAGTGGTCTTGAAAATTCCTAGCTGAGAAAATTTATTTTAGATCGGATAAGCTTGATGGAAGATTTAAAAAGAATATTTTCGATATCAATAATTTTTGTTAATTGTAATTAAAATTTAAAATAAATAATTTATAATAAAAAATAAATAATAACATTCAAGAATATAATAATTTTTAAAATAAATATGCCTTAATTCAACAATAGAAATTCTAAAGGGACTGCGCTTAAGTAGTACTTTTGGAAATCATGAGTTGAGAAGATTCGTTCAAGTCTAACCAGTTTGATGGAAGATTTAAGAGGATATTTTCAATATTTAATAATTCATAAGAACTAAAATTAAAATGAAATTAATAAATTAAAATTAAAGAATTAAGAATTAAGAAATGAATTAAAATTAATAAAAATTTAATAGAATAGAAATAACATTAATATTATATTATTTGAATAAATATGAGCTATTTCAAGGATGAAATTAAAAGGAAATTGCGCTTGATTAGTTCTTTTAAGAATTCCTAAGATCAGAGAATTTCCTCCCAAGTCTGACCAGCATGATGAAAGGTCTGGAGGAAAGTTTTCAATATTAAATAATTCATGTTTATTTAAAATATAAAATAATGATAAGATAAAAATAAAATAATAAGAATAAAAATAAGAGAATGAAAGTAGGAAAAAGAATAATAATTAAAATCGATAAAATTGGTTACGAGTCATAATAGGAACTTTCATAATATATATTTAAGTTATCCGACGATGGAGCCTCTTCAAGAAAGATAATCGATCCTACTTGAATACTCTTGAGGTGAGAAAAACTTTTAAGTTGTTCGATCAACTTGATGGAGGAGATTTAAAAGACTTTTCAATATTAAGCATATCGAATAAAAGCAAAATAATAGGCAAAATCAAGATAACCTTAGACTATTTGGTACTATTTTAGGATGGACGTCGTGGGGTGTTTAAAACATTCCCTACACATAATCGTATACCAGAACCCTAGGATTCATTGAACATAGACCAAACCTTGTTCAAAATTTGAATAGGTGACCAATCACACCTAGAAAGATGGTTGGTGGCGACTCCATAGTTTTGTGTCTAGCGAGTTAGATTCTAAGACTTAGCATGTTATGACAATAATTATTTATTTTTAAAACATTGTAAGTGGATTGCAATTGTATTTCAATTGTATTTATATGTGGATTTTAATGATATTTTTTGAAATTTTATTTTACACTATATATTGAATTATATTTTATTTTCTTTTCACAAAAATACATTTTTTCGCCAACGGTTCAACCTGATCTGCATCAAAACTAGATCAGGCTTATAAATTTTGACATGTTTAAAAACGTGTCTAAACGGGCCAAACTCATACCTGTACAGGTCAGGCCCGTCTCGTGCTGTTGACTGTGTAACTATAAGGAAAAAAATTGAAAAGAGAGAGAACTTATTTTACGTATTCTTTTGCATTGTCACTTTTGAACACTTGAATTTTTGTTTGGAATTGGGTTTGAATCATGCCGTTGAAATTTTTGAAAATCTGACCTATTTCGAATTTTTCTTTCACGAGAAATATCCAAAAAGTCTAGTGTGATTATCAACAAAGGATATGAATCACGAGTTCCCTTGATATTTTTTATTCTAGAAGGCTCCCACACATCACTATGGATGAATGAAAAGGGATGAAATGCTTTATATGGTAGATTGGGATGAGAGTTATGAACATGTTCGAAAAGCTGACAAATTTCACATTGAAGGAGTTAAGATACAAGAAATTTGGATGACCCACTTGATAGTGCCACAACATGACAGCATTGTTTTTGTTAAAACTAACCTCTGACAAAGCTTTTATTGCATGGGTTGTTAGAAATAACACAATCTACCTCGTAACTTTATCCTTTAAAAGAATCATCAACTCGAAGAAGATAGAGCCCCGAAAACATCTTTGCACTGCCAATCATCTTCCATGAATCCAAGTCTTGAAAATCACAAGAATTTGAGAAAAAATTAATAACACAATTGAGATCACGGGTGAGTTTGCTAGTAGATAGCAAATTACAGTCTAAGTTTGGCACCAAAAAATTTGATTCAAGGGTTAGGTTCTTTGAAATTAAGATAGAACCTATACCAGCCACATTTGAGAGGGATATTCGTCTGAAATCCTAACATAAAAATTTCTTGGAATGGCCTATATTTATGAAATAAATTTCATTTCCAGTCATATGGTATGATGCTCTTGAGTCAACAATCCAAGGACTCAATCTTCTTTTTTTGCATGTAAAACATTTAAAAAAATTACCTTTTGTGCCAAGGATCCAGAGTCAATTACGGATGTGATTGTACCTTATTGTGATTGACTGTTTTCTGATTCCCCATAGCTGTCAGCCATGACAGTTTCCAGATGGGAGGTGATCCCAGGAGTTGAACTGTGTTTTTTAGTGGCCATGCCATGTTTTACCATCTTATGAAATTAGTTTCAGAATAGTGTTGTGATACTATAAAGGTTTTGAGAGAAATTCTCATCATTTTCTTATTGAAACGGAAAAAATACATATAGAATAAATTAAGGAAGGCAAAATTACCTTCCACTATTTAAGGAAAAAGATAAATGGAAAGATCAACTCTCTATTTGGTAACATGCTACTAAAAATCTGGTATGAAATAAAAATAATAAAAACTAAATCATAGTTTATAATTGTTGTGCATGATAAAAGGAAAAATAAAAATAACAATAAAAATAATAAAGTGTGCGGGAGACATAAAAACTAAATCATAGTTTATAATTGTTTTGCAGGATATATAAATTATGCAGTTTGAACAATTTTGTCCTTAAATATTTTTGATTCTACAGGACCAGAAAAACAGTAAAAAATACTCAATTAGTGGATAACTACGTAATTGAAGGTGGAATTAATCTATATAAATAAGGTCCGGGTATGATTCATAAAACTAAGTCTCTATTTTCTCTACAGAAACTCTGCCAAAATTCCCTTCTGACTTAAATATCAGAGTGCTTACGCAGGGAGAACCCCTGCGTCCCTCTGATCATTCTTTTTCTTGCAAAATCTTTAGTAGCACGTGGTACAAAAATCAAGGCGAAAACGTCAACAATTCATCACCGTTGTAATCGAGCAACAACAATTGGTACCTTCTGTGAAAAACAGAAGAAAAGTTTTTAACTCTACAACAATCGTACGGACACGTTCAGTAACGATGAGAAGAGATGCGAATGAAGATACGGTGAGCTCTCCAATTGGTGACTTGGGCAATGAAGTCCAAAGGGAGCGAGAGACGAATATGATGACGATTCTCGTAGCCGAATTTAAAGCCATGCGAAAGCAGAGGGAAGAGATCGTCGAAGCCCTGCGGACTATGGTTAATCTGTTTAAGGGAACTTTTCCGCAAGTGAACCTGCTGTTGACCGTCCAAAACTTGGTAGGAGAAGGGCGAACTGCGTGAAGCCTTGGCGCGCGAGACACTCACGGCATGCCTGCGCGAACCCCTGGCGTGCGAGACATTCACGGCGCGCAAGACCCTCACCACAGCGCAGGCCTTTGCGCGCAAAACCCTAACAGCAGCGCAGGCCTTCGCGCACAAAACCCTCATGGCAGCGCAGGCCTTCGCACGCAAGACCCTCACGGTAGCCCAAGCCTTCGCGCACAAGACCCTCACGATAGCGCAGGCCTTCGCACACAAGACCCTCACTGAAGCACAAGCCTTCGCGCGCAAGACCCTCACGACAGCGCAGGCCTTCGCGCACAAGACCCTCACTGAAGCACAAGCCTTCGCGCGCAAGACCCTCACGGCATGGGTGAGCGAGACCCTCGAGGCATGGTTGTACGAGACCTTCACGGTAGGGGTGCACGAAAACCTCACGGCATGGCTACTCGAGACCCTGTTGGCATGACCACACAGCCTCTCACGGCTCTCCCGAGCAAGCCTCTCACGGCACTCCCACACCAGCCTTTCACGGCGCTCCCATGTGAGGCCTTCAAGGCTCTCCAGCGCGAAACCCTCGTGGCATGCCTGCGCAAGACTCTATCCGTGAAACTGAGGAAGACATGAGGCATCATGGTGTTGGAGAACTGCGGTATCACTCAACATTGGAGATTGTTGGTGGCCGGAGACGCCAAAATATTAAACTTTTGAGAGTCTGACTATGATAGATTTTGGGTATTTGAATCTAAAAGGTCCCTAGTCCCAGAACACAAATGGCCAGTCAAATAATGGGGTCAGAGGTGTCGAAATGACAGGCACACATGCTGGGAGAAACTCGAAAGTAGGTCCGACATGGAATCTTGAAACTGAAGTGGCCAACTTTCAACCTCGGGATCATCAAAACTAAATGCAAGACAATGGGAGAGAGGCTGTTGACTACGATCAAGCTGACTCATGTAAAGTGAAAAATAGGCCTGCGTCTATGGCACAAGATGCCATAAACATGAAGAAAATGACGAAACGTATCTTAGAGGAGAAAAGGTTGGTACCAACGGAAGAGAACCGGAGAAGAAGAATCTCATTCAGTTCAGCAATCATGGAAAAAACATTACCCCCAAAGTTCAAGATGCCACAAATAACGACATATGTTGGAAAGACTGACCCTTATGACCATGTTCAGAACTATGAGTCGTTAATGCTATTACATGGATGGGAAAATGAGATTATGTGTAGAGCATTCTCCTTAACTTTAACTGGTCAAGCATTAAATGTCACGACCCAATTCCATTCTCTTTAACCGAAAATCACTGAAATTTTTTTTTTTTTGCGTTTTACTGTTACCTTACCCGGTCGTGAACTAACTCACCACACACTGTTGGGCTGTGAGTCAATAATAAACACCACATCTCATTCATTCTCAATTAATTAAAATGATGTCATACATGTGCATTTAATCGTGTACTTATACGAATACATGTTTTACTAACATCTACATCCCCCATAAGTACAACTCAAAAGAATACTGTGCTTTTACATTGTTTAGATACAAAAAGAATCACTGTGTATATACCTTTAAGCGATGGAGATGCAGCAGAGTCCAAAATACCACGCCTCAGTCCTCACTGGGCTACTATGCACGCTCTGTAGGGGGAAAAATAGAGAGGGATGAGCAACCACACGCTCAGTAAGGCAATAATGCAAGCATGGTAGATAACTACTCTATCTACATGCTGATAGTGTTATGCATAAATCATTTATGATAGGAGCATGAGGAATAAAACTATGCCATATGAGTATACATATATATCATGTATCAAAGTCATGTAAAATTGGCATATAAAACATGGTAAACCATCATGTATAAATCATCTCATGCTCGATCTCATTTAAATTCATAAAAAGGGCAATTCATTAAGAAACCTCCTTTTTAAACCCACGTCATAAAACTCTTTCTCATCACATACAATCACATCACATCAACTCACAATCACAACCTCATTTCCATTTCACAAATCAAATTCATGAGGCTCGACCCCTCCTTCGGGTCTACCTTAAACAATCACAAATCACACTTAGAGATTTAAAATCATGTGGTAGTAAGTAAATCAAGCAAGGAGACAGGTTACTATATCTCAAGTGACTACGTTGGCCAATCGTCACATATCATCCCAGACCACATGGATTCCGGTGTGCGGGGTATCATGCTGGCACGAAGGTGGGTTAGTTCTCCGCCAGACTTTCTCAAATCAAGTAACCACCACGCGGTACATCGTACTCCATGTGATATACACGGTACATCGTACTCCGCGGACCCATAACATGGTTGGGGGTGCCTGCCATAGGTCTTATCTACCCCATTCCAAGTGTAACCTTTATAGTCTCAAGAGCGCGTGAGAGTAACCTCAATACCAGGTCCTAGCCCCTCATGGCCTTGCTCGCCCCTGTTGGGTTCCCTGATCCAGGTCTTAGCCCCTCACCCTCACCCCACCTAAGAGGTCTGTCAGGCCTGTTGGGTTCCCTGAGTTAATCCGTATCTCTCGCCACGGCCTCATACATACCACAGTGTGAAAACCAGTGCGAGCTATGCTCTAGCGCGAATTCATGCATCAAACCAATCACTTCGTACGAGCAACGCTCTGGTACGGCATTTATGCATAAAATATGAAGAAACCATGTACGAGCATAGCTCCAGTACAGTTATATGCATAAGAAAAACCACTCAAATCCACGTACGACCGTAATCTCCAGTACCGTTTATAAACATCATCACAATTCAAATTCAAAGTGTGAGCTAAGCTCAAGCACATTTCACACAAGTGAAAAGATAGAAGTCCAGCGCGAGCGAGTCTCTAATGCGAATTAAATCACATACACGCGATAGGCGGCTTACATGCATTCAAAACATCTCATAATATGCTTGTGCCTCATATGGGCTATTTCACAACATCATTCAAGTACTAGCCAGCCTATCCTTTATTTGCTCAAATCAAAGCATTGTGTTTTGTAAAAGCAATCAAAACACATGATTTATGCAATTATTAGCCCTACTATCCCTTTTTCAATAACCATTTCAAAACAACCAAATCTCATACAAACACTCATACATCATCAAAACACATTTCTATAAGTCCATGCACATTTCCAAAGCCCTATATATACCCACGAGTTCAAAATACGAGCAGCTACCTCTATATACTCACAAAATTCCCTTACTTGGAATCGCGATGCGTGATTCCACTTCCTTAAGCTGCTTACTCGTACGGTTCGGTTCGCCTTCAACGAACTCTTCGGGACTGCACAAAATCATATCCCGCATTATATTCGATCCATATATTACAACCTTTGTGCTTGCTATAGTCAATTTAATCTATAGCCTCTATTAAAGCTTATTTGGCCTTGTTTCATTACTTTACCCATAACTCGAGTCTATGGACCTTCTTAGGCCAATTAACTTATTCAAAGTTGATATCAAATCGACATAAAGCTCATAGCGTTCATATTTCATGAATTCCCTCACTATGGCATTTATCAAGCATATTCATACTCATTTCCACAATTCCTCCAAACTCACAATGTAATCTCATTTAACCATTTAAAATCATAAATACTACCCCAATAACAACTTTAGCATGCCATAATTCATAAGCTCATTCAATCCCACATATCCTCACATTATACCCATTTTAGATTTCTAGGTCACACCAATTCCACTACATTCCTAGGTAGTTTATCCATCAATACTCATATCAATCAACTCCAAAATCAATTAAATAGCTAATGCATTTGGATTGGAGTGTTAGAATCTTACCAATATGATTTCTCTTCTTGCTCCAAATGGTAATGCCCTTAACTCCTTCAATTCCAAAGATGGGAAGATGCCCTCTCACTATGTTGTTCTTCTCTTTGATAGGAACAACTTTGCCTCTAATGATCTCTCTCCAAATCTCACTGAAAATGGCTGATTTTAGAGAGGAAAAGTTAGGTTTTTGGGGTTGAGATTGTAAGGTTAAGTGTTTTTCTGAGATTTCCAGATTTTCAGCTCTCCTTATATAGAAATAGCTTGGGGAGATCGATCTGGTCCTTAAAATCCCTCTTTTTCACTGCATTTTTAAGCCTGAGATCGATCTGTCGAAGCAATGAGATCGATCTGTTGAAGCATGAGATCGATCTGTCGAAGCATGAGATCGATCTGGTCCCAAACAGAGAGCTAAAGAGATCGATCTGGGTGCTTGAGGATCGATCTTTTCACTACAGAATGCTTGGCAGATCGATCTGGCTCCATTAGAGATCGATCTGCTCTATTCTTTCGCCCAAATAAGAGCATTCTGGCTCTTCCAGATCGATCTCTCATCCTATGAGATCGATCTGGACCTCATGTTTTCCAGATTTCCTGCAGTTTCATTGCTGCAACTCATACCAACACATCCTTAATCTATTGCCATGGCCATTTTCTCATCCATCCACCTTTATAACTTGAAAATGGCATCCATTCATACCTTATGCACATTGAAACTTGTGTGCATTCATTGTATGTTCAAAGGTATGCTACATAAAACCAAATGGAAGCATAACTCCATTCCATTTTACCACACTACTCATCTTGAGTCTCAATCACAACCATCACTTGCTAGAACTCATTTCTTCGTATTCATACTCAATGAAACTTGTATGTACGTTACAATTTGTATTACACATACATACATTGAATCCATGGACTTACATCAATCATACTTTACATTACAAGTCCATTCATATTATTTGATCCAATTACACACATTACCCTTATACATATACGGGGTCTTACATTCTCCCCTCCTTCAAGGAATTTGGTCCTCTAAATTAGAACCAAGTCACTCTTCAAACAGTTGGGGGTACTTCTCCCGTATCAAGTTCTCCAATTTCCACGTGGCTTCTTCCGCCGTGTGGTGTTGCCAAAGCACTTTCACCAAGGGAATTGTCTTATTTCGCAACACTTTCTCTTTTCTATCCAATATCCGAACCAGCTTCTCAACATACGTCATACTCTCATGGAGCTCCAACGGCTCATATCTTATCACGTGTGCCGGGTCCGGGTGATACTTCCGAAGCATCGAGACGTGGAAGACGTTGTGGACATTTGCCAAGTCCGGTGGCAATGCCAATCTATACGCCTTATCTCCCACTCTCTCCAAAATCTCGAAGGGTCCGATATATCTAGGGCTCAGCTTGCCCTTCTTACCAAATCTCATAATACCCTTCGATGGTGATACCCTCAGAAACACCGACTCACCCTCATCAAACTCTAGTGGTCTTCGTCTCTTGTCAGCATAACTCTTTTGTCGGCTCTGAGCTGTCCGTAATCTCTCACATATCAACTGGACGCCCTCAGATGCCTGCTGCACTAAGTCCGGAGCAAAAATCTGTCTGTCACCAACCTCTTCCCATCCAATAGGGGAACGGCATCTACGCCCGTATAATGCCTCATAGGGTGCCATCCCGATACTAGCATGATAGCTATTATTATAAGTGAACTCGGCTAACTGTAGGTGGTCATCCCAGGAGCCTCTAAAATCTAGCACACACGCTCTCAACATATCCTCAAGGGTCTGTATAGTCCTCTCTGACTGCCCATCTGTCTGAGGATGAAAAGCGGTGCTAAAACTCAATCGGGTCCCCAGCGCTTCCTGAAAATGTTCCCAGAAATGGAAAGTGAAGCGGGCATCCCTATCAGAAACAATGCTCACTGGTACACCATGTAGCCGTACTATCTCTCGAATATATAGGTTCGCCAACTGACTCAGTGTATCGGTAGCTCTCATAGCCAAGAAATGGGCGGACTTAGTCAATCGGTCCACAATAACCCAGATGGCATCATGACCTCTACGGGTCCTCGGCAACCCCATTACAAAATCCATGGTGACATGCTCCCACTTCCATGTCGGTATCGGTAGAGGCTGCAATAATCCTGCAGGCTTCTTATGCTCTACCTTCACTTGCTGACAAACGAGACACTTAGCGACATATTCAGCAATGTCTCTCTTCATTCCAGACCACCAATAAACCTTCCGAAGGTTTTGATACATCTTGGTACTTCCCGGATGTATCGTATACTTCGATGAGTGAGCCTCTGATAAAATCGTTCTCCTGATCTCAGGATCCCTGGGAACGCATACTCTGCCTCTGAACCTCAATAAGCCATAAGCACTCTGCTCAAAATCAATACCCATACCTGTCTGTATCTGCCTCAGCCAATCGATACACCGTCGATCGCTCTGCTGGGCTTGCCGAATACGGCCAATCAACTCTGGCTCTAGTCTCAAACTAGCCATGATCTCAAGTCTCTCAGATCCAGGTGGGGTTACATCCAAACTGAGGTTCGCAAAGTGTTCTAACAATTCATGTTCTCGTACCATCATATAAGACATCAACCCAAGGTTCTTTCTACTCAAAGTATCGGCAACTACATTTGCCTTACCCGGGTGGTACATGATTTCACAATCATAGTCTTTTAGGAGTTCGAGCCATCTCCTCTGTCTCATATTCAGCTCTTTCTGTGAGAACAGGTACTTAAGGCTCTTATGATCTGTGAACACCTGAAATTTCTCACCATAGAGATAGTGGCGCCATATTTTCAATGCAAATACTACAGCCACCAACTCCAAATCATGTGTCGGGTAGTTCCTCTCATGATCTTTCAACTGTCTAGATCCATAGGCAACCACCTTCCCATCCTGCATAAGCACACAGCCCAGTCCCGGTGTAATGCATCCGTATACACCGAGAATCCTCCTGAGCTGGTAGGAATGGTGAGAACTGGAGCAGTCGTCAATCGACGCTTAAGCTCCTCAAAACTCCTCTCACATGCCTCATCCCATGTAAACTTAACATCCTTACGCGTGAGGCGTGTCAACGGAGCAGCTAGTCTGGAGAAACCCTCTACAAATCTCCGATAATATCCTGCCAATCCCAGAAAACTCCTGATCTCAGTTACTGTCTTGGGCTGTTCCCACTGCACAACTGCCTCTATCTTGGATGGATCCACTGATACCCCATCCTTTGACACGACATGCCCCAGAAATGAGATCTGTTCCAACCAAAAGTTACACTTGCTGAGTTTGGCATACAATTCTTTCCTCGGAGGGTCTGCAGAACTATCCTCAAGTGCTCCTCATGATCTTCCCTGGACTTGGAATACACCAAAATATCATCAATGAACACTATTACAAACTTGTCCAGGTATGGCTTGAATATGTCATTCATCAATGCCATAAATGCTTCGGGAGCATTCGTCAATCCGAATGGCATCACCAAAAACTCGTAGTGGTCATAACGGGTACGAAATACTGTCTTGGGTACATCTCCACTCCTGATCCTCAACTGATGGTACCCTGACCGCAGATCTATCTTAGAAAATACTTCGGCTCCCTGGAGCTGATCCAACAAATCATCGATTCTTGGAAGGGGGTACTTGTTCTTAATGGTGGCCTTATTCAACAACCGGTAATCTATACACAGTCGGAGGCTTCCATCCTTCTTCCTTACAAATAGAACCGGTGCTCCCCAAGGTGAGACACTCGGTCTAATAAACCCCTTCTCCAGCAGCTCTTGCAGCTGTTTCTTCAGCTCTTCCAATTCTATCGGAGCCATTCTATAGGGTGGTTTCGATATCGGCTCTGTACCAGGCACTAATTCAATGCAAAATTCCATTTCCCTTTCAGGTGGTAGTCCTGGTAATTCGTCCGGAAAGACATCAGAGTAATCCGCAATTAAGGGTATGTCCCTCAATTCCGGGTGTGCCTTATCTATATCGACCACATAGGCAATGAACCCTTCACAATATCCTCTCCATCGTTAGTAACATAAACCATCACTCCACATTCAATATTTATCATGAACGAATAATTTGTCTCTCAAGCAATATGCATTTAAAATCATGCTCCTTTTATTTACAACAAACATGCTAGTTTCATATCATTTCTTTTTATCAAAGTTTACAATAAGATTGTCTAATCCTGAAAACATCAATGTTTTGGCATGACAATCCATCACAACACGATTGGTAGCCAACCAATCCATTCCCAAAATTACATCAAAATCATTCATATTCAATAAAATCAGATTGGCTATCATTTCCTTCCCCTCTATCTTTATCTTACAATCTCTACATACATGCTCAGTCAATTGACTATCATTCATGGGTGTGGAAATCATCAACATTTTATCCATCAATGTTGGTTTCACATATTTCAACAATTTATGTGCAAAGGAATGTGATATGAAAGAATGCGTGGCACCAAGATCAAATAATACCAATGCTTCTAAATCAAAGATTCGGATGGTACCTTTAATCACATCTGTCTAAGCATCTGCGGTGTCCTGATCCAGTGCATGTACTCTTCCTCTGCTCACACCCGCAGCTTGTTTCCCTTTCTCCTCAGCTGTAGCCCTCCTCCTCGGGGCTGCTGTCTCAACTGGAGCTCCCTCTGGCTCCTTGCCCTTCTGTGGGGCAACCTCAATCATCTCAGTGCAGAACCTCGATATATGTCCTGGCCTCCCACACCTAAAACAAGAAACAGGGGGCACCTGACATGGTCTAGTCCCATGATATCTCCCACATCTCCTACACTGATCCGTGGTAGGTCGTGGTCCTCCAATAGTTATACCCCTCGGTGCAGTCAAAGTTGGGTATACGGGAGGTCTAGCAGCTCTCTCCTGCACCTCCTCGATCTTAGGCCTCTTCTCGAAAAACCTTTGGCCACCTCTCTTGGCCACTCTTCCAAACCCGGATCTCTTCCGATCTCTGTCCTTCCTAACACTGACTCTCCCAAGCTCGGAGGCATTTCGCTCAAAGTCTTGCTCACATAACTGAGCCTTATGTACAGCCTCCTCATAGGTCAAGATATCAAAGGGAGCTAGCTTAGTCCGGATGGCCAATCTCAATCCATCCATGAATTTCTGAATCTTTCGGGTCTCACTACCCATCGTGTCAGGGTCATATCTTCCCAATGACATAAACTTGGACTCATACTCGTCCACAGTACGGTTCCCCTAAACCAAATTCATAAATTCCATCCGCAATTTCCTCTGTGCGGTAGCTGGAATATACTGTCTCCTGAAAGCCTCTAGAAATATCTCCCTCGAGATCTAGGAGTGTCTGGCCCTCAAAATAACCTCGGTGGACCTCCACCAATGCTCGGCCTCGCCTTTCAACATAAACACGGCAAAGGCTACCTTTTCAGCTGAAGTGCATCGAAAAAACCTATATAGTTTCTCCATCTCATACACCCAATCCTCCGTAATCACTGGGTCCTTCACCCCTCTAAACACTGGGGGTTTCAGCGCTTGAAACTCTCGCAACCTGCTCAAGTCGCAGTCATAACCCACATCACTACCGCTCTGCTGTGGAGCGATAGGAGAAGCTATATCCTGGGCTGGAGGTGGTGTAACTGTAGCTGTCTCAGCAGCATGAGGTCTCTCCGCCTCTGCAACTGCCTGTTCAGTAGTAGGCTGTGCTGCGGGACCTCGTCTATCACCGGCACCCAATGCCTGCGTGACTATCTCCACCAAACTCTCGATACTCCGCTCTAACCTAGCGAAGTGAGCCTCGGTATCCTCTGCTCTCTCAGCAGGGTTCTGTGTAGCCTGCTCAGTCTGTGGCTCCGCACGGCTCTCAGGCCTACCTCTACAGCCTCTAGCACATGCTCTCGCCCCTCTACCTTTGCGTGTAACTGGCATAGTGCCTAACTTCCTGTATTATAATAATTTATTAAGCTCTATCCATCACAGTATACACAGTTATATCTAAACAAAAGCACAGTACTATAGGGATGTACTTTCCTACATTTTATTAATTACTCACATCAGGCCAACGCAGCTCTAATACCAATCTCTGTCACGACCCAATTCCATTCTCTTTAACCGAAAATCACTGAAATTTTTTTTTTGCGTTTTACTGTTACCTTACCGGTCGTGAACTAACTCACCACACACTGTTGGGCTGTGAGTCAATAATAAACACCACATCTCATTCATTCTCAATTAATTAAAACGATGTCATACATGTGCATTTAATCGTGTACTTATACGAATACATGTTTTACTGACATCTACATCCCCCATAAGTACAACTTAAAAGAATACTGTGCTTTTACATTGTTTAGATACAAAAAGAATCACTGTGTATATACCTTTAAGCGATGGAGATGCAGCAGAGTCCAAAATACCACGCCTCAGTCCTCACTGGGCTACTATGCACGCTCTGTAGGGGGGAAAAATAGAGGGGATGAGCAACCACACGCTCAGTAAGGCAATAATGCAAGCATGGTAGATAACTACTCTATCTACATGCTGATAGTGTTATGCATAAATCATTTATGATAGGAGCATGAGGAATAAAACTATGCCATATGAGTATACATATATATCATGTATCAAAGTCATGTAAAATTGGCATATAAAACATGGTAAAACATCATGTATAAATCATCTCATGCTCGATCTCATTTAAATTCATAAAAAGGGCAATTCATTAAGAAACCTCCTTTTTAAACCCACGTCATAAAACTCTTTCTCATCACATACAATCACATCACATCAACTCACAATCACAACCTCATTTCCATTTCACAAATCAAATCCACGAGGCTCGACCCCTCCTTCGGGTCTACCTTAAACAATCACAAATCACACTTAGAGATTTAAAATCATGTGGTAGTAAGTAAATCAAGCAAAGAGACAGGTTACTATATCTCAAGTGACTACGTTGGCCAATCGTCACATATCATCCCAGACCACACGGATTCCAGTGTGCGGGGTATCATGCTGGCACGAAGGTGGGTTAGTTCTCCGCCAGACTTTCTCAAATCAAGTAACCACCACACGGTACATCGTACTCCATGTGATATACACGGTACATCGTACTCCGCGGACCCATAACATGGTTGGGGGTGGTTGCAATAGGTCTTATCTACCCCATTCCAAGTGTAACCTTTATAGTCTCAAGAGCGCGTGGGAGTAACCTCAATACCAGGTCCTAGCCCCTCATAGCCTTGCTCGCCCCTGTTGGGTTCCCTGATCCAGGTCCTAGCCCCTCACCCTCACCCCACCTAAGAGGTCTGTCAGGCCTGTTGGGTTCCCTGGATGGATTATGTCAGGTCCTAGCCCCTCACCCTCACCCCACCTAAGAGGTCTGTCAAGCCTGTTGGGTTCCCTGAGTTAATCCGTATCTCTCACCACGGCCTCATACATACCACAGTGTGAAAACCAGCGCGAGCTACGCTCTAGCGCGAATTCATGCATCAAACCAATCACTTCGTACGAGCAACGCTCTGGTACGGCATTTATGCATAAAATATGAAGAAACCATGTGTGAGCATAGCTCCAGTACAGTTATATGCATAAGAAAAACCACTCAAATCCACGTACGAGCGTAATCTCCAGTACGGTTTATAAACATCATCACAATTCAAATTCAAAGTGCGAGCTAAGCTCAAGCACATTTCACACAAGTGAAAAGATAGAAGTCCAGCGCGAGCGAGTCTCTAACGCGAATTAAATCACATACACGCGATAGGCGGCTTACATGCATTCAAAACATCTCATAATATGCTTAGTGCCTCATATGGGCTATTTCACAACATCATTCAAGGACTAGCCAGCCTATCCTTTATTTGCTCAAATCAAAGCATTGTGTTTTGTAAAAGCAATCAAAACACATGATTTATGCAATTATTAGCCTTACTATCCCTTTTTCAATAACCATTTCAAAACAACCAAATCTCATACAAACACTCATACATCATCAAAACACATTTCTATGAGTCCATGCACATTTCCAAAAGCCCTATATATACCCACGAGTTCAAAATACGAGCAGCTACCTCTATATACTCACAAAATTCCCTTACCTGGAATCGCGATGCGTGATTCCACTTCCTTAAGCTGCTTACTCGTACGGTTCGGTTCGCCTTCAACGAACTCTTCGGGACTGCACAAAATCATATCCCGCATTATATTCGATCCATATATTGCAACCCTTGTGCTTGCTATAGTCAATTTAATCTATAGCCTCTATTAAAGCTTATTTGGCCTCGTTTCATTACTTTACCCATAGCTCGAGTCTATGAACCTTCTTAGGCCTATTAACTTATTCAAAGTCGATATCAAATCGACATAAAGCTCATAGCGTTCATATTTCATGAATTCCCTCACTATGGCATTTATCAAGCATATTCATACTCATTTCCACAATTCCTCCAAACTCACAATGTAATCTCATTTAACCATTTAAAATCATAAATATTACCCCAATAACAACTTTAGCATGCCATAATTCATAAGCTCATTCAATCCCACATATCCTCACATTATACCCATTTTAGATTTCTAGGTCACACCAATTTCACCACATTCCTAGGTAGTTTATCCATCAATACTCATATCAATCAACTCCAAAATCAATTAAATAGCTAATGCATTTGGATTGGAGTGTTAGAATCTTACCAATATGATTTCTCTTCTTGCTCCAAATGGTAATGCCCTTAACTCCTTCAATTCCAAAGATGGGAAGATGCCCTCTCACTATGTTGTTCTTCTCTTTGATAGGAACAACTTTGCCTCTAATGATCTCGCTCCAAATCTCACTGAAAATGGCTGATTTTAGAGAGGAAAAGTTAGGTTTTTGGGGTTGAGATTGTAAGGTTAAGTGTTTTTCCGAGATTTCCAGATTTTCAGCTCTCCTTATATAGAAATAGCTTGGGGAGATCGATCTGGTCCAAGAGGAGATCGATCTGGTCCCTTAAAATCCCTCTTTTTCATTGCATTTTTAAGCCTGAGATCGATCTGTCGAAGTAATGAGATCGATCTGTTGAAGCATGAGATCGATCTGTCGAAGCATGAGATCGATCTGGTCCCAAACAGAGAGCTAAGGAGATCGATCTGGGTGCTTGAGGATCGATCTTTTCACTACAGAATGCTTGGCAGATCGATCTGGCTCCATTAGAGATCGATCTGCTCTATTCTTTCGCCCAAATAAGAGTATTCTGGCTCTTCCAGATCGATCTCTCATCCTATGAGATCGATCTAGACCTCATGTTTTCCAGATTTCCTACAGTTTCATTGCTGCAACTCATACCAACACATCCTTAATCTATTGCCATGGCCATTTTCTCATCCATCCACCTTTATAACTTGAAAATGGCATCCATGCATACCTTATGCACATTGAAACTTGTGTGCATTCATTGTATGTTCAAAGGTATGCTACATAAAACCAAATGGAAGCATAACTCCATTCCATTTTACCACACTACTCATCTTGAGTCTCAATCACAACCATCACTTGCTAGAACTCATTCCTTCGTATTCATACTCAATGAAACTTGTATGTATTACAATTTGTATTACACATACATACATTGAATCCATGGACTTACATCAATCATACTTTACATTACAAGTCCATTCATATTATTTGATCCAATTACACACATTACCCTTATACATATACGGGGTCTTACATTAAAATGGTTCAACAGTTTGCCAGAAGGGTTTATTTCAACTTTCAATCAATTGAGAAGTGAATTTCTAAAAGTTTTTGTGATAAATAATTAGAAGAGGAAGGAGGCCACCTATCTGCTTACTTTAAAGCAAGGGAATAATGAATCACTAAAAAGCTATGTAGATCGATTTCGTAGTGTTACGCTTGAAGTGCGTGATCTACAAGCTGGAGTAGCTGTGACAACTATGTTACAAGGGACAAGGTCAGAAAAATTACAAGAATCATTGTCTTTGGATCAGCCAACGACGATTACAAACTTGTTCTCTAGAGAAAATAAGTATGTCGATCAATAAGATGTGATGAAAATGATGCCAACACGACTTTAAGGAAGGAAGGAAGCGAGAAAGAGAGTCTGATTATAAAAACACAAAAAGATCAGATAAAGCCCCAAAGTTGAAATATGTTAATTACACGCAATTCGTCGAACCACGTGCTTCAATCTTAGCAGTAATAGAATGAACTGGGATGCTTCAATTCCCCAAAAGAGGTTAAGGAAATTTAGGACAAGATCTTGGGTCCTACTGTAGTTTCTATTCTGCTTTTGGCCATACAACTAAGAAATGTCAGGAATTAAAGAACCAGCTTGAGGAATTGGCTAGAGAAGGGATATTAGACCGTTATGTATGGAGGAATGAAAAGATTCGATACCCCGCTAGTGGCCGACGAAACAATAGACTACGTGATGGACGCGACGAAGAAAGAAGAAATGAGGCTAGAAGGGAAGAACATATGAACCAACAGATAGATAATGAAACTACAGGAGCTACTATTAATGTCATTTTCGGTTGAGAGTACATAGTTGATGGCTCACCAATGCCTTGAAGAAAGATGGAAAGTTCATAAGGCAAGAAGATAAATATGTGGAATACCAACTACTTGAAACTATACTGGCAATGAGACTTTAATTCATTTAATGTTATTTCTTGTTATTAAACTATGAGTTGAAATTTCATTCGTTAAATTGTGATTTATGCCATAATGACATTTTATTGCCCTTTGAGGTTTTCAAATAATTGATAGATGACTGATCAAACAAAAGGCTTGAAGTGAAAAGTGCGTGATGTAAGCCATGAAGAAAAAGTACAAGAGCTTGAATCGAAAAGTGCGCGAGGTAATCTAAGTACTCAAACAATGGCTTGAATCGAAAAATGCACGGGGTAAGCCACGAAGAAATGTGCAAGGGCTTGAAGCAAAAAATGCGCGAGGTAAGCCACGCACCCAAGAAAAATGCTTGAAACTAAAAATGTGCGAGGTAAGCCACGAAGAAATGTGCAAGGGCTTGAAGCGAAAAATGTGCGAGGTAAGCCACACACCTAAGAGAAAGGCTTGAAGCGAAAAGTGCGCGATGTAAGCCATGAAGAAAAAAGTGCAAGAGCTTGAAGCGAAAAGTGCGCGAGGTAAGCTAAGCACTTAAACAATGGCTTGAAGCGAAAAATGCGCGATGTAAACCATGAAGCAAAAGTACAAGAGCTTGAAGCGAAAAGTGCGTGAGGTAAGTTAAGCACTCAAACAATGGCTTGAAGCAAAAAATGCACGAGGTAAGCCACGAAGAAATGTGTAAGGGCTTGAAGCGAAAAATGCGCGAGGTAAGTCACGCACCCAAGAAAAGGGCTTGAAGCGAAAAGTGCGGGATGTAAGACATGAAGAAAAAAGTACAAGAGCTTGAAGCGAAAAGTGCGCGATGTAAGCCATAAAGAAAAAGTGCAAGAGCTTGAAACAAAAAGTGTTCGAGGTAAGCTACGAACTCAAATTAACAAAGGCTTAAAGTTAAAAGTGTGCAAGAAAAACACTCTCTCGAAATAAGCCACACTCATGAGAGAAAGAGAAATCTATATGAAGCCCAACGTACAAAGGAGCCACTACTAAAGCATGTTCTACACTTAGTTGGGAGCCTAAAAGAGGAAAAATGCTACGAATCGACCTAAGGTCAGACTCCATGGGCTTAGAAGAGGAAGCTAAAATTATTTTTTCGCTACTTTGACAAGCTGTTGGGGAGCAAGTAATAAAATCGGCGATTAGAAAATATAAAAAAATCGAGCAGATATCCTCAGTTGGAGAACTTGAAAATTTAATGTCAGAGTTTGATTTGAAAATTTGAACACAGGACTTGGCCTAAGAATTTAATTTCAAAGTTTTACTTGAGGATGTGACGTGAGACAACGACGAGAATAAATGTACTCTTCCGTAAGATTATACCTAGCGAAAGAGTGGGGAGCAATGGTTGTGCATGATAAAAGGAAAAATAAAAAATAATAATAAAATACGCCACGTGACGCACGAAGAATGTGCCACATGGCACACGAAGGAAACAGGTGGGAGACCGAGTCTACTGCCTTGGAAACAGTATTGCGGGAGATATAAATTATGCAATTTGGACAATTTTATCCTTAAATATTTTTTATTCTGCAAGATCCAAAAAACAGTAAAAAATACTAAATTAGTGGATAACTACGTAATTGAAGGTGGAATTAATTCCTATAAATATGGGTCAGGTATGATTTATAAAACTAAATCTCTATTTTCTCTACAGAAACTCTGTCAAAATTCCTTTCTGACTTAAGTATCGGAGTATTTACGCAGGGAGAATCCCTACGTTCCTCTGATCATTTTTTTTCTTGCAGAATCTTTAGTAGCACGTGACACAAAAATTAAGGCGAATACGTCAGCAATTAAATAGATGTCAGCAATTCATCACCATTGTAATCGAGCAATAAAAATAATTAAATGTCAGATTTCCACAAAATTAAATCAAGGAAAGTCCATTCTTGATGTTAATGTAATTATACAAAGTAATATGCCAAATGTCATGCACATGAATCGTAGTATTGTACTAAGATACAGCTATTTCCAGCACCAGTCTTTTCAAATTCTGCCAAAAGGGGACACACCTAAACTTGCTTTATTTGCTTAATTTGTAAATTCACCATGATCAGTTCCGATGTGAACCAAACCTAGGCAGAGACACACAAAAGAAAAGAATGCAAATTTTTATATCAAAGTAACTAAGAACCGTAGAAATTGTTGACTTTATCAGGTATTTGATTAAGTTTTTTAATGATTTTCAATAACAAAGGTTCCTAACAGATTTTCAAATTAATGACCAGAAAGAGAAGTATAACTAGAAACCCAGAACAAGTTAGAATATAAACTAAAATTTGATTAAACTGCATAAAGATTCAATTCCCCATGAATAAGGAAGCATCCATCCTTCTAAGAAATATCATAGAAACTTAAATAGCTCTGAGAAATCGGATTAAAATATTTCGACTGTTTTACTTCAATAATAAACATCAGTAAAAAACCATGGTAAAATTTATTCACCAGAAAGCTAAATAGCTTCAGAAGATTATACATTTCAAATGACTTTCCAATCTAACAAAAAAGATCTTGAAGCCCGGTGAAATATTTTAGACTGATGCTTATTGGACCATACTTCAGAAACAAAAGTGGAAAGACAACGACGAGTAGTCACTAGGAAACACAAACTAAATAAACATGCAATTTGCTCCGGGGATGCCAAGAAGGGTAAAAGACCAAAATATTGTAACTTTTAAATTCCTATATTATGGTATTTGCAAATTCTGTAGTCCCAATTCTTCCCTCACTTGGACAAGCTTGGCCCCAAAACCAATTAATCAAAGAACTGAAAACTTCTTCAAATCATTTTCATCACAAAAGTATGCCCACAACATTCAACATATGATTCATACCAAAATTCTATGACTAAGAAATGATAATACCATGCCCATATTTGACTTGTGCGTTTGATTCATGTAATTAGACAAACAAATGGCATAAAGCATATATGTTCTCTTGCATGTACCTCAAAGCAACCTATAACATCATTAGCCTAATGAGAGTGTTCACAATAGCTTTCACACTGTACATGCAAATAAATAGTCATGAGTCTGTTATTTCTTCTGTTTAAATGATACTTAGACCTTGCTCAAAGATGTCACTTCCATGCACCAAAATCAATGGATTGAAGTGATATATGACCAAGATATAAGTCCTTTAAATGTTTCTTACACAATCCAATTCGCCTTTTATTCAAGCTTGGATGAATACAACTGGAGAACCCTGTCTTCCAACCAGGAAATTTCTGTCTTTCCATAACATGGAGAGTATAGACGCTTAGTGCTGCCACTGAGCACCCCAAAACAAAACAATTGCAAGGCCTTGACTGGCTCACAATTCTAGCCAGAGATAGCAGACACAAGCCACTACAAGAAATTCCATACATCAAGGCTTCATCGTTATCAAAATCGTGAGAATCTGGTGCTTCATATGACAACTCTTGCTCCACCTCTTCTGTTGAGGGGATTCTGCATAGTTCTGAATCAAATCGTTTCTCTATTTCACTTTCATGAATCCCATATTTTGCTGCTAGAGTACGAATGCAGGATTTCCGCAGTAAAGTAGAAATTATAAGCTTAATCTCATTGAAGTTGTCACACTCACGATACCACCTAAGCAAGCGGCAAACAATTCCTGAAAACCAGTCAATTATTTGGAAGTTATCTTGTAAGACGAGCAGTGAAGCCATACGAGGATATCCTTCAGAGGTGGTCAATCCATACCGTAAGAGACGCTTCTTTATGGCATTGGCTGGAGCAACAATCTCGGTGATAAAAACAGATCCAGTGTTCGAGCTTGACTTCGGCAAAAGTGCAAGGGTAGCGGCTGTTTCAGAATAAACATATTCATCTGCACGCTTCAAAAATTCATAATAAGATTCCTTTAGCTCTTGAGGCAGGGCTGGTTCTACAACATACTTAGACAAGATTGATTCTTCATTCTTTGCATCTTTGGCTTTAGCGTCTTGCATCCACACTTTCACTAAGACCTTGTACCAATGATCAGTTTCCATTCCAGCTTTACGGAAACATGAAATTTTACTCAAAGTAGAGCCACTATCAGCTAAATGCTTGATTTCAGACTCCTTAACCTTCTTTAAACCATGAGCCAACCATTTCTTCCCAATTCTAACAGTCCCAGTGTTCCAAGCACCTTGTTTCTGTGAAGCAAATAGCTTTACTTTTTCCTTTAACTTGTGCACAGCCCTTGCGGCAGGACCTTCTTGCAAACTTCTTCTGACTAAAGTTCCCAAAAAGCGAATCCCATTAGATCCATCACATGGTAGAATTTTTGTTTGCTCATCATCAACATTCAAGTGCAAATAATTCTCAAAGAAATCTACAATCTCGGCCTTGAAACTTAGAGCAATATCTTTGGAACCAAAAATTGCAAAAAAAATCTCATCCATGAACCGACAACAATGAATTCTTGGGCCAGAATCATCATTAACTGTGTATTTAAGATCAGTTTCCTTTAACTGTCTCCTAAACCAGTAGCGCAGCTTGGAATGTGACCTATCTTTATCCTTATCAAAGCCTGGATGAAGAGCTTCAAATCTCATGGACAGTCTGTAAAATTCTTGATCGAAGAGGTCAAGATATATATTCATTAATATAGGGGATAATACTCCCTCCTGTGGAAGACCATGGCCTTTTGGGAAACCTCCAAACTCAAAATTGAGTACATCCGCATCAAACATGCTTTTGATAATAGCAAATAACATGTTGTCTTCTACCATGACCTCCAATTTTGAAATGAGCTTGGCAAGGATGCTAGCATCAACCTTTTTGTTTAAAATTAATGTGAACCACCAACTTGGAGAAGAAATCTCTTTCCTGATGTATCTCAATGCAGTGCAGTGACCCCTCCCACTTCGACAGCCATGAGAAATTTTAGAAAAATGAGGCTTGTAAACAACTTCCAAGACTATTCTGATAGCTTCCTGAACAATTCTTGTCTTCAGATTTGGAAGGACAAGGACTTCTTTGTTCACAGCTCTTGTTGAGACAGAGAAGGTATTTGCTCTGACATCAAAACTTCCCTCAAGGAGCTCCTCTGCAAGGGACTTAAAACAAACAGAATCATCCTTTACTGATATGTCCACGTTTGAGTTGAGCCTAATACAATTATAAGCATCTTGAAGTGTATCTGGATTGGCGATCACTTTGGCCATTAGGTTCTGAAACTTCCCATCTAAGAATTGCTCCTTTACTCTCTTCTTTACACGAAGTTCAAGAGACCTCTTTAGCTCCATTCTGCTCTTGGCTTTCCTCTCATCTTGACAAGACGATTCCTCAACAAGACATGCTAAGTCCTTTGCCAACATCATCTTTTCATGGCCCTTCTTTAAGTCATCAGTGGTTAAAAATCTAGAACAAAGCATCCAAGCTTGAAGGTTTTCCACTGGTTTTCCTGCTACAACATCTAAATATCACAATTCAAACTAACAAATTAAAAATCAAACTTCCTTTTGGAAAATATATCAAAATTACATCACAGAAAATGTATGGGCATATATTAAGAAGGTCATCCTTTCCACAAAATCCCATGAATGTTTTGGCCAGTTTATTAATAGAAGAAATTCAAAGCCATAATTTAAAAAATAAAAACATTGATCTCAAATTCTGGACATAAACTAATTACACTAAGATCAAACTCCAAACAGAATCAACGCAGTAAAAGCATACCCGGATGAATGAAAAAAGATGGCGTTAAGTTCATTGATTGAAAAAGAGAAATTTTCAGCAACTTCCCTCCGAAAACACTAAACAAACCCCTGAAGAGCATTATTCTGCTAAGCTTCAAGAAGAACAAATACCCATCAGTATAAAGGTACTAAACTGATACACAAAGTACTACAATAGAGTGCCCTCTCCGTTCCAGACAAAGTCTGTTGAAGAAACATTTCAACAAACGGATTTCGTTACTTTTTTACATTGTTGGCAGCCCAAGTAGCGAGGTGAGCGGGCTTCTTTGGACGTTGACTTTTGTTTAAAGGCATTGTTGGATATGGAGTTGGGCCAGCCTTGTCTTCTGTTTGAGAGTTATCACACTGAGAATGTTAAAGTTCAGAAAATGTGAAAAAAATGAGTGACCCAAAACCCAAAAAAAAAAAAAAAAAAAGAGAACAACTTTATCAAGTAATTTAAAATTTAAGAAAAAAATATAACATATTATAATATTTGAATTTGAATTCAAATAATTTTATTTATTTATTATAAAAAAATTTCTTTTGTAACAAAAAAATAAAAAATTTGACCTACAAAGCAAAAATAAAAAAAACTTTGAAAAACTTATAACTTCTTCACGGGCCTTGCACTTGATATTTCTTTATAAATACTAGAAAAATTTATTTGATTTTGCTCGGGTTACATTTTTATTAGTGTTGTTACTCAGTGACAACGGTGACGAATTGATGACGTCTTCGTCTTGATTTCTGTGTCACGCGCTACTAAAGATTCTACAAGTAAAAGAATGATCAGAGGGACGTAGGGTTATTCCCTGCGTAAGCACTCCGATACTTAAATCAGCCAGAGAATTTGACAGAGTTTTTATAAACAAAATAGAGTCTTAGTTTCATGAATCATACATGTCTCCCCTCCTTGTTGATGGTGATTGTGCTTTTAAAGATATGAGATTGTACCTGATTGAAAATATCTTTCCTTATCTATATATATATTTATTTATATATATATATTGATTTTTACTTTGATAATGTTACAACCATATAGATGAGGTTGAGTTTGAATCCAACGTCAATTACTCTTTTTTGTTTTTTTTTTTTATTATCATTCACAACAATTGCTCCCTACTCTTTCGCTAGGTATAACCTTGCGGAAGAGTATATATTCTCAACATAGTCTCAGCGAAGTCTCAAGTCAGGTCCTCACGTTAAACTCTGAAGTCAACTTCTCAAGTCAAAAATCTGAAGTAATATTCTCAAACCAAATTCTGACATCAAATTCTCAAGTTAAACTCTGTCGTCAAATTCTTAAGCCCTTGTTTTGAGTGCGTGGCTTACCTCGCGCATTTTTCGCTTCAAGCCCTTGTCTTTTTCTTTGTAGCTTACCTCGGGTATTATTCGCTTCAAGCCCTTATTTATTTAGGTGTGTGGTTTACCTCGCGCATTTTTCGCTTCAAGACCCTTTTAATGTTTCTTTGTGGCTTACCTCGCACTTTTTCGCTTCAAGCCCATTTTTATTTGGATGCGTGGCTTACCTAGTGCATTTTTCGCTTCAAGCCCTTGCACTTTTTCATTGTGGCTTACCTCGCGTATTTTTTTGCTTCAAACCTTTTATTTGGGTGCGTGGTTTACCTTATACATTTTTCGTTTCAAGCCCTTGCGCATTTCATTATGGCTTACCTCGCGCACTTTTTGCTTCAAGCCCTTCTTTTACTCGGGTGTGTGGCTTATCTTGCGCATTTTTCGCTTCAAGCGCACATTTCTTTATGGCTTACCTCGCGCACTTTTAGCTTCAAGCCATTCTTTTACTTCGTGGCTTACCTCACGCATTTTTCGCTTCAAGCCCTTGCACATTTTCTTCGTGGCTTACCTCGCGCATTTTTCACTTTAAGCCCTTTATTTAGGTGCGTGGCTTACCTCACGCATTTTTCACTTCAAACTCTTGCACATTTTCTTTATGGCTTACCTCACACATTTTTCACTTCAAGCCCTTTATTTGGGTGGATGGCTTACCTCGCGCATTTTTTACTTCAAGTCCTTGCACATTTTCTTCGTGGCTTACCTCACGCATTTTTCACTTCTAGCCCTTGCACTTTTAACAAGATTGTCAACATAGTTGGCCATAAACATCTTCGCAAAATAATGGAGCTCATGTCCAACACTTGCTGGGATGCATTGTTTGCCATCTTACAGGCCATTATTGCACAGTGGACTGTTCTGTTTGGATAAACTTCCTACACTGCAGAAAAAGACATGTTCAACATGGTTTTCTACAGCAACTATTGCTAGTTCATAACTAGATAGACAATCAACGTCATGAATCGGCAATTCCATCCCGGATAAGAGGGTTATATGTAAGACCTAATTTTAGTTAAAACACAAAATTAAATATGCAAAAGGATTAAAAATAGAATCCTCGAACACGTGCAAGGGCAAAACGGTTAAAGACCGAAAGTCGGAATAAATTCGATGAGAAAAATTAATTAAAAATATGGATTTGAGAAATGTTGGTCAATAAAGGTGAAATAAATTTATTTCGGGTTAAATTGATCAAGATATGAAGTTATGGGAATTAATCGGGATTAATTGGAATTTTTAAATCGAAAAATAATCTCGAAAATAATCAAAAAATATACCGAAAAGTCATTCGGGACAATATCCCGAAAATAGGAAGAAATTATACCGGAAAAAGGATTAAAATATAATAAATAAATTAAATAAAATTAAATTAATTAATTTGGAATAAAATAATAATTTTTGGTAGATATTTTAGATTTTTAATGTATTTTAATGATTAAAATATTAATAAAATAAATAAATAATAAAAATAAATAAATGAATTGAAAAAAAAAAGAAGAAGAGAAATTGGAAAAACAATCGGGGAGAGAGAACGGAAACGAAGCCGAAAATCGGGGAGAAGGCCAAACCACCATCGGCGATCCTTGATCGCCGACGACCAGCCGAGGTGAAAGAGGAGAGGTCGACGAGCTTCAGGACACCGGAGACTCGCCGTAAGGAGGTCGGAGGACGCCGAAAAACGGAGGAGAAGGCCGCGGGAAAGAAATGGTCACCGGCGGCGAACGGCGGCGATTCGGGCGAAACTAAGGCCCGATTCTGAAAGCCCAGGCGACGGTGGTTCTTTCTGCACCAGTAGCAGCCGATGAAACGGCGGGAATCGCCGGCGACGACGAAGAGAAAGAAATGGGTTTCCGACGGCCGAGGGAGAAGAGCCAGACCAACGGCGTTCCGACGACCTCGACCCAAACCAAGGGTAGATTCGTGCTGCGGACAACCTTGCGGAGCCACTGGCGGTGGAAGCCGGTGGAGAAACGGCCGACAAGGCGGTGAACCGGAGCGAACCGGAGTGAACCGGCGATCTGAACCGGTCCGAACCGGACTGAACCGGTTCAGCCAAGAAAGAGAGGAAAGAAGGAGAAAAAGGGAAAAAGAAAAAGAGAAAAAAATTGGAGAAAATTTCAGTGATGTAATCGAGCTTCGGGTAAGTCGATAAGCGGTCGAATTAACCCGATTTAAATTTCGGAGTATTTTATTTAATTAATTTTCGATCAAAAATTTACCCGAAAATTTATGAAATTGTGTAGCTCGACAATTGGCATCCCACGAGAGCTCGAGACAACCTCGATTTGCGTACTAGCATGGAATCTCGAGTAAGTGACCCTTATTTACGACAATTTACATCATTATGCGTGATATGAATTTAAATTCTGCATAAATTGAATTAAATTATGAAAATTTAGATAAATTGTCGTAAATAATAAATTTAGCTACTCGAGAGTTAGAACGAGACCCAATAAATTGTTGGTGAGCCCAATAAGCCCAATAGGCCTCGATAAATGTTGAAAATAAGTGAAAAACGGGCTTAAGGTCGATTAAGGCCCATTAAGGTGCAATCGGGCCCAATAGGGGTAAATGGGCCCAATGATTTAAATTAAACCCAAAAAATAAGAAAATACAATTAAATTGTATAATATCTGACCTGAGGAATATTTATACGCAGTTTCGGAGGTTTGATTGGGAGCATATCGGACTGCGCGACAAGACAACAGTGGAAAAGGAAAGGTCAGACTCTACAGAAAAATAAGGTAAGGGAATTCTACGGACTGCTAGAGGTAAACTTTACGAAATTTTAAGTTCATTTGCAGTCCTTTAAAAATTATCTAAAGGGTCTAGAGGTCAAATAATAATTTTAGTGCCCCGAATGGGCAAATTACCAAAAACCATTGTTAAGGGTAAAAAAATTTACAAATTTAGGAAAAATTGGGAGGAGCAAGAACAAGAGGTTTCTACTCATTCTGGAGACATTTTAATGCATGCATGAGTAGGCCGGCTAACCTTGAAAGAAAATGCACAGTATTGCATACTTTCAACGATATAATTGTTTTGAAACTGTTTTGAGGAAACAGAGCCGCCTACGTGTTTTTATTGATATGTGACGTGCTAGAGCTCAGCTCACACGATGTTTGATTTGTGTGATGCATGCATTAGTGCTGGAGCGAGAGCTCGCACTAGAGTTTTACATGCCTAGGTGCTGGAGTCCAACTCGCACCAGATTTGTATACATATATATATGATTTTCGTGACAGGGTGCTAGAGTCTAACTCGCACCATATTTTTATATGATTTTTGAGACAGGGTGTTGGAGCTTCGCTCGCACCAGATTTTTACATGGTTTGCATACAGAGTGCTGAGCTTAGCTCGCACTAGTTTTACTTGATTTGATGAGAGTGCTGAGCATCGCTCGCATTGATTTTATGAGAACATGCGATGAGCCGTGCTTGGAGCATGGGATAGACTGTGTGTCACCGATTAAATAGGCTCGCACGTGCGTTTTGAGACATGGCATGAGTATAGAGATATTATATGGGTCCACGGAGTACGATGTACCGTGCAAGTAGCATGGAGTACGATGTACCGTGTGGTATCTTCGGATACGACATCTTTGGATGCAGCATCTTCGGATACATGGGATCGGATAAGACCGACGAGATGGAGTGACCCACCTCCCGGGCGGTTCCCGATCATGGTGAGAACCCGCACACTAGGATCCGTGTAGCTGAGGAACTCCCGAGGACACATATGGCCATAGTCCTGGTTATTGTCGATATACAGATGTTGCCTAGTCTCGCATGTTGACGATTTTGATGAGATCAAACTGAGTTTTAAATTAAATGTGCATGATGCTATTTCCATGCTTTTTAAACCCATGTGTGATGTAAACCGATTTTCATGGTTTTGTGTGAGTCAGGATCACCCGAAGGAGGGGTCGAGTCCTGACTTCATTGTGAAATTTTTAAATGAGAAAGAAATGATTTGAAATAATTGCATGTTGAATTTTTCGTGCAAACTTGATTTACATAACATCATAACTCCTATCATCTATTTTAAAATGTGTGGAGAAAGGGTGGTTTATGCATGGCACCACGTTCATGTAGGTAGTATGGTTACCTACTTGTTCGTAGGATTGCCTTACTGAGCTTGATATGCTCACCCCTTTCATTTTCTCCCACAGATAATCTCCAGTAGACGTTGAGACGACTCAGTACTGCATTCCGGATATCCGCTGCTACCCATCAACATAAGGTATATACACTTGTACATATTGTATCTCCATAAGCATAGCACAGTAACATGTTTGTAAGTAACTTTAGGGGATGTATAAATAATGTAAACAATTATAAATGACTGGAGAAGAAATAAGTTAGATAGTAATTGAATGGTGGGACTGGCATTGACGCACAGCCCAATTATTAGTGGAGTGTGGTCACGATTCGAGGACAGGTAAGAATTTAAGTAAATAAACAAAACGCGAAAAATTAACTCTGATTTTTGGGTAGTTTGGGTCGTGACATATAAAGGTGGTATCTGAGCGTAATTGGTCTGATGTGTGTCAGTGTCAGTAATTAGAAAATTACATCCCCGTGTTACTGTACTTAGTTAGATACAATAGTGTATATCGAGATGGGCTTTAACAAAAAATGGTTGAGAATGCAGGAATGCCTAATATGAGTCGCGTTAGATGAGATAGTGCACGAGGCAGAGGTCGTAGAGGTATACCTAAGCCTGCTAAGTCGTGCTGAGTTGACTTATGAAAAGCAGGATGAAATTGAAATGGAGGCTAATGTTGAGCATGCCTCTCAGAGTTCGACAGAGTGATCGGATAGTATTGAGACACGCTTCGCGAGGTTGGAGCAGAGTGTGGAGAATATTTTGGGAGCTAATTGCTCAGATTATGAATGAGATTCGAGGGCGCAGCGGAGCATTGGTGGAAACCTGCTCGACCCATCTTAAGTGTTAAACATCCAGAGTTGATGTGAGAAATGTTTATGGATGTATTCCGGTGATAGGATATCCCGGACATGATTTAAAGAAAATTATGGATAAAAATCCTTACTCTGACCCAAAGAAATTGATTTATTGATGAGTATGAAACTCAGTTATATTCTTGGGCAGACATTACCTCGACACTATGAACAAGTGACAGTCGAGATGTCTAAAAGTTTATGGAAGGGCTCAGATTGTCAATTAGAGTCCAATTGGCCCCGTGAAATATTACCTATACCGAGGCAGTGCGCAGATTTACAGTTGGGTAAATAAGAACATGAATTGCACGCCTCTGAGATTGGGAAAGGTAGTGAGGGCTGAAATAGAGACAGAAAAGAGAATCGAGAAATGACAGAGATGTTAAAATGGGAAAATAGTAATTGATAAAAGATTTAATTTGATGAGTCATGGAGTAAGATAATTGGTAAGGCCCCAGTGCATCCAATTTTGGCACTCTTGAGGGGCATTGTGATTGGAGGACCCCGACTTGCTACGAAGCAACGTAGCAGTGTAAGCACTGTAAGCAGTGTGAGATGTGTGGTGGATACCACGGAAGGAGGGTCTATACCTACACTGTATTGATGAAAATGGCCGTTAAGTGTGGTAAGACGGACCATTGATTTTGATTGCACAGAGTTGGCGAGATCGCCCAATAGAAAAGTAAAGAGACAGAGAAAAACTTCGTTGGTATAGCTGCAACGAAAAGGGAGGCTATAGCCGAAAAGAAAAAGGAAGGTAGGTTGTTGGACGAAGGCGAGAGGATGTCTTGGACCAGGACACTATTGATGTTTCATGGATGTGGTGTAAGATACCACACTTGTTATGAATAATGAAGTACATATGTTCATTGATCCTGGTGCCACACATTTACTCATACCGCCTTCATTCGCATATAAGTGAGTAAAAGGCATGAATGCCTACATCATTGGACACAATACTGATAAATGAGTACCCCAATAGAGGAGGATTAATTAACGGAATATGGATATAGAGATTTTAAGTTGAAAACAGGGGTGAAAACATCACTGAAAAGTATACTGTAAGTGTTGACAAGTGATAAAAAGGGGGTGCAACAGTTGAAATTAGAGTAAAGGATTGTACTCACGGAATGAATAATGAAAGAGTTTTATCATGATTGATATACGAAGGAGAAAATCTTTGAGATATGCTTGATCCTAAATACAAGATGTACTGGAGTAAGAGGCGTTTGTAAGGTACGAATATTTATGATTCGTGAAGTAATTAGGATTAAAGCAATTAGTAGCGAATATAAATTGTGACCACATGGACTGATATATAAAGTAATTGTGGTTAAGTCTGAAGGTTAATAAAGGTATTTTAAAATACCTCCCCGCCTGAAGACTTGACAGCGTCTAAAAGTATATATATAACCTATAACGTGAAATCGATCGTCGTAATAAATACCTTTAGCATTAGGATACCTTTACTAAGACGATAAGAATATTAAAATTCGACAAATCATAAAGGTTAACATAGTAAAAATTTAATAAGAGCCGTTAAGATAAGAAAAGGAAATGATGCAGGTTAGTACCTGAAAACGTAAGCGATTTTGAAGGATCTTATACGCTTATGCATAAATAAGTCAAGGATATGGACGATTGAAATAAGTAGTGGAGCTCGACTACGATGAAGTATTTAAACTTTACCTGGACTGATTTGTCATCATCCTTATTGATGATATGTTGAGTGTAGTTAAAGTTAAAGGAAAATTATAAACAACAATTGGAAATGGCTTTTACAAATGCGTTGTTGCGAGTTCTCAATATGGTCTACTTGGTTGACACGTTTAACTAAGAAACATGGTCTTTGAATGAGATGATAAATAAGATGATAGATGTGACATGAATTTCGGTGTAGTGAAGTATGAACTGACCACCGTGATTAATTTCACCATATCCAACAGCTCAAGAGGTTCTCAGTGAGTATGGATACCTCAAAATAATGAAGGAGCTGTGTATTGATGTATAATGGGAAGATAGTCAATTATGGAGTCAGACAACTCCTTAATCATGAAATAAACTATCTGACTCATGATTTTAAGTTGGCAACGATAGTATTTGTACCGAGGATATGGTACTATTATGTATAGGGTGAGAAATTTTGGGTATGCACTTATCATAAAGCCCCACATATCTATTTTCACAGAAAGAGGCGAATATGAGAATACATAGTGGGTTAGAGCTTCTGAGAGATTTTGATTGTGAAAATTGTACCACCCAGGAAAGGCTAATGTGATGGCTGATACCTTGAGCAGAAAGAGCCTCGGGATGGTATTACATATGATGGTCAGGGAGCGTGAGCTGCTAGAGCAGTTGTGAGCCTCAGTAGTGATGTGATCCCTTCTGATGATGACAGTGATTGTGTGATAGCTAGCCTGAGACTAGAACCGGATGAGAGTGCCCGGATTTGACAGGCTTAGCGAGATGATCGGCATGGTGTCGATAGTGTGGGTTAGATTCAGAAGGGTACAGTGACAGAGTTCACAGAGTGTGATGATGATTTACAGAGGTTCAGAGACAGTATAAGTGCTCCCCAGGACCACAGTTGATGAGATAGTAATATTGTCAGAAGCTTACTCTTCGGGATATACAGTGCATACGAAAAGTAACGAATATATATATAAAAATCTCTGAAAAGGGTATTGGTGGTCAGATGTGAAAAGAAATATGGTAGAGATTGTGGAAAAGTGCCTAGTGTGTTAGCAGATTAAGGTAGAATATTAAAAGTCTGCAGAGTTATTGCAGCCTCTACCTATATCGACACGGCACGAAAAATGGGAGCAAGTCTCCATGAATTTTATGATGGGTTACAGAGAACCCAGGTGAATCACGAGACTATTTAGATGATAGTCGATAGAGTGACTAAGTCTACCCACCTTCTGGTTATGAAATCCCCAAATACTCAGAGTGTATATGAGGATTTATGTGTAAGGAAGATTGTGGAACATTAAGTAGCGTTCCAGTGAGCATGGTATCATATAGGGATTCCCGCTTCACTTCCCACCTCTGAGGATATTTTTAGGAAGCTATGGGAACCCGACTGAGTATTAGCACAGCTTTTCATCCTCAGACAAATGGTCAGTTAGAGAGGACTGTACAGGTTCTGGAGGATCCGATGAAAGCGTGTGCCCTTGATTTTTTTATGCTCCTGGGATGATCAGTTATTACAAATCGAATTCGCCAATAGTGACAGTTGTCACTTGAGTATCGGGATAACTAGATATGAGGCAGTATATGGCTATAGGGGTTATTCCCCAAATTGGATAAGAAAAAGTGGGTGACAGATAGAATTATTTTTGACTTTGGATAATAAGTCTCTGAGGATGTTTAGTTAAGGATGAGAGATTAAAAACACCTCAGAGTAGATAGAAAAGTATTGAAATTCACTGAGGGTGAATTAGTATGGTTGAAATGTTTCTTGTCCTAAGAGAATAAGGACATAGCGAACTTTTGGAAAAAGGTAAATTGAGTTTCGCTGGATTGAATCTTTTGAGAGATTGGACAAGTGGAAGGTAAGACCTGTAGGTGGCATTTTCACTTGAATAAGCAGGCACCCACAATGTGTCCCATCTTTTGATGCTTTGGAAATACTATCCAGATCCAGCATAGGTGATAGGATATGAGATCCAACAGTTCAGCTTAATGCAAATATAAGTATATTGAAGAAGTTGATTCGGGCATTAAACAGGAAAGAGAAAGTAATGAGGTTAAGACGATCTCCCTAATTAAAGTCCTTTGGTAGCATCACACTCCGGAAGAAGGTCACATGAGAATTAAAGAAGTATGATATGATTGATGTACCCGGAGTAGTCTATGGACTCATATGAATTGGTTCTAATTTGGAGGACCAAATTCCTTAAGTGGGGGAGAGTTGTAAGATCTGATTTTAGTTAAAACACGAAATTAAATATGCAAAAGGATTAAAAATGGAATCCTCGAACACGTGCAAGGGCAAAACGATCAAAGACCGAAAGTCGAAATAAATTCGATGAGAAAAATTAATTAAAAATATGGATTTGAGAAATGTTGGTCAATAAAGGTGAAATAAATTTATTTCGGGTTAAATTGATCAAGATATGAAGTTATGGGAATTAATCGGGATTAATTGGAATTTTTAAATCGAAAATAATCTCGAAAATAATCGAAAAATATACCGAAAAGTCATTCGGGACAATATCCCAAAAATACGGAGAAATTATACCCGAAAAAGGATTAAAATATAATAAATAAATTAAATAAAATAAAATTAAATTAAATTAATTAATTTGGAATAAAATAATAATTTTTCGTATATATTTTAGATTTTTAATGTATTTTAATTATTAAAATATTAATAAAATAAATAAATAATAAAAATAAATAAATGAATTGAAAAAAAAAAAGAAGAAGAGAAACTGGAAAAACAATCGGGGAGAGAGAACGGAAACGAAGCCAAAAATCGGGGAGAAGGCCGAACAACCACCGGCGATCCTTGATCGCCGACGACCAGTCGAGGTGAAAGAGGAGAGGTCGGCGAGCTTCAGGACACCGGAGACTCGCCGTAAGGAGGTCGGAGGACGCCGAAAAACGGAGGAGAAGGCCGCGGGAAAGAAATGGTCACCGGCGGCGAACGGCGGCGATCCGGGCGGAACTAAGGCCCGATTCTGAAAGCCCAGGCGACGGTGGTTCTTTCTGCACCAGTAGCAGCCGATGAAACAGCGGGAATCGCCGGCGATGACGAAGAGAAAGAAATGGATTTCCGACGGCCGAGAGAGAAGAGCCGGACCGACGGCGTTTCGGCAACCTCGACCCAAACCAAGGGTAGATTCGTGCTGCGGACAACCTTGCGGAGCCACTGGTTGTGGAAGTCGACGGAGAACCGGTTGGCAAGGCGTGAATCGGAGCGAACCGGAGTGAACCGACGATCTGAACCGGTCCGAACCGGACTGAACCGGTTCAGCCAAGAAAGAGAGGAAAAAAGGAGAAAAAGGGAAAAAGAAAAAGAGAAAAAAATTGAAGAAAATTTCAGTGATGCAATCGAGCTTCGGGTAAGTCGATAAGCAGTCGAATTGACCCGATTTAAATTTTGAAGTATTTTATTTAATTAATTTTCGATTGAAAATTTACCCGAAAATTTATGAAATTGTGTAGCTCGGTAATTGGCATCCCACGAGAGCTCGAGATAGCCTCGATTTGCGTACTAGCATGGAATCTCGGGTAAGTGACCCTTATTTACGACAATTTACATCATTATGCGTGATATGAATTTAAATTCCACATAAATTGAATTAAATTATGGAAATTTAGATAAATTGTCGTAAATAATAAATTTAGCTACTCGAGAGTTAGAACGAGGCCCAATAAATTGTTGGTGGGCCCAATGAGCCCAATAGGCCTCGATAAATGTGGAAATTAAGTGGAAAACGGGCTTAAGGCCGATTAAGGCCCATTAAGGTGCAATCGGGCCCAATAGGGGTAAATGGGCCCAATGATTTAAATTAAGCCCAGAAAATAGGAAAATACAATTAAATTGTATAATATCTGACCTGAGAAATATTTATACGCAGTTTCGGAGGTTTGATTGAGAGCATATTGGACTGCGCGACGAGACAACAGTAGAAAAGGAAAGGTCAGACTCTACAGAAAAATAAGGTAAGGGAATTCTACGGACTGCTAGAGGTAAACTTTACGAAATTTTAAGTTCATTTGCAGTCCTTTAAAAATTATCTGAAGGGTCTAGAGGTCAAATAATAATTTTAGTGCCCCGAATGGGCAAATTACCAAAATACCATTGTTAAGGTAAAAAAATTTACAAATTTAGGAAAAATTGGGAGGAGCAAGAACAAGAGGTTTCTGCTCGTTCTGGAGACATTTTAATGCATGCATGAGTAGGCCGGCTAACCTTGAAAGAAAATGCACAGCATTGCATACTTTCAACGATATAATTGTTTTGAAAACTGTTTTGAGGAAACAGAGCCGCCTACGTGTTTTTATTGATATGTGACGTGCTAGAGCTCAGCTCGCACGATGTTTGATTTGTTTGATGCATGCATTAGTGCTGGAGCGAGAGCTCGCACTAGAATTTTACATGCACAGGTGCTGGAGTCCAACTCGCACCAGATTTGTATACATATATATATGATTTTCGTGACAGGGTGCTAGAGTCTAACTCGCACCATATTTTTATATGATTTTTGAGACAGGGTGTTGGAGCTTCGCTCGCACCAGATTTTTACATGGTTTGCATACAGAGTGCTGAGCTTAGCTCGCACTAGTTTTACTTGATTTGATGAAAGTGCTGAGCATCGCTCGCACTGATTTTATGAGAACATGCGATGAGCCGTGCTTGGAGTATTGGGTAGACTGTGTGTCACCGATTAAATAGGCTCGCACGTGCGTTTTGAGACATGGCATGAGTATAAAGATATTATATGGGTCCATGGAGTACGATGTACCGTGCAAGTAGCATGGAGTACGATGTACCGTGTGGTATCTTCGGATACGGCATCTTCGGATGCAGCATCTTCGGATGCATGGGATCGGATAAGACCGACGAGATGGAGTGACCCACCTCCCGGGCGATTCTCGATCATGGTAAGAACCCGCACACTAGGATCCGTGTAGCTGAGGAACTCCCGAGGACACATATGGCCATAGTCCTGGTTATTGCCGATATACAGATATTGCCTAGTCTCTCGCATGTCGACGATTTTGATGGGATCAAACTGGGTTTTAAATTAAATGTGCATGATGCTATTTCCATGCTTTTTAAACCCATGTGTGATGTAAACCGATTTTCATGGTTTTGTGTGAGTCAGGATCACCCGAAGGAGGGGTCGAGTCCAGACTTTATTGTGAAATTTTTAAATGAGAAAGAAATGATTTGAAATAATTGCATGTTGAATTTTCCGTGCAAACTTGATTTACATAATATCATAACTCCTATCATCTGTTTTAAAATGTGTGGAGAAAGGGTGGTTTATGCATGGCACCACGTTCATGTAGGTAGTATGGTTACCTACTTATTCGTAGGATTGCCTTACTGAGCTTGATGTGCTCACCCCTTTCATTTTCTCCCACAGATAATCTCCAGTAGACGTTGAGACGACTCAGTACTGTATTCCGGATATCCGCTGCTACCCATCAACATAAGGTATATACACTTGTATATATTGTATCTACATAAGCATAGCACAGTAACATGTTTGTAAGTAACTTTAGGGGATGTATAAATAATGTAAACAATTATAAATGACTGGAGAAGAAATAAGTTAGATAGTAATTGAATGGTGGGACTGGCATTGACGCACTGCCCAATTATTAGTGGAGTGTGGTCATGATTCGAGGACAGGTAAGAATTTAAGTAAATAAACAAAACGCGAAAAATTAACTCTGATTTTTGGGTAGTTTGGATCGTGACATTATAGCTATTACATTTTCAGTCTGCTTGTGATGATCCGTAGACTCATTAGAAGACACCAAAACATTTGGCTGAGCAAACCAATTTTTTTTTTCTCCAGGCATGGAAATATTTAGCTATACTATCATAAAAGATAGCATTTGCAATACTCAAAAAGCATCTTACAAACAACCGTATAAGAATCCCAAAAATTTTCAATGTTTTCAACGAATTTTATACTTGCAGGAAAATGTGTAGATCCTTGAATGTAGGGGTGGTTAGATACATTGTGGGAACCTTCTGTACCAAGCTTTGGAGTACAATTGAATACTTAGTACATGAGCATTTTTAATCAGTTTTCCGTCAGAAGAACTTTTAGCATCCTGGTTGAATGGTTCAACAATTAGATGTTTTTGAGATTTTTTAACAGCAATAAACTCTAAGATGATAATCTGATTATTTTTTCTAGCATAACTCTACGAGCAGCTTTCATAATCCCATAATGTAGCTGAGAAGGAACTTCTTTATAATTTTTTGTCTTCAGCATGATAAATCATAATAGAATCTGCAAGATATTCGTATCAATGCAAAGAACATAATTTTAAAAGGGAATAAGGCTCGTGTTTCCTACTCTCATCATCCTCAAACAACCAACATGCATCTTCACCTGACTACAACATGAAGCTAAATGCTTGAGAGCTTGATTTGAGATGATTAGATGCATCAAAACCATTGCAGTTGAGTTGTGATTAGGAAATGGTTGGTTGGAAATTTATACGGGATGACTTTAGATAATCAAAATGAGGGGTTGAAGTGAGATACACAAATCCGGTTACAACATGATCAGAGAACTGCCTAAAGTACTTTAAGGGAGCAAAATTGATCAATGTCCCATTGACTATAGGATAAACTGGGAGCGCATCAAGTAGGAAACCCGTAGACAAATCCTCATATAATTGCTGCTAGATATATGAACCACACATCTACCTGTGTTCATTTACATACATCCATCCACTCACAAAAGAAGAAGAAAAAGATAGTTCATACTTGGAGTAACTCTTCTCAACGTATGATGCTCCATCGCCATTACAAGATTCTGGTTTACCACTATTATTGTCGTTAGACTGGCAACTCATCTCCATTGCAGATTATTCATCACTGCGAATTGGAGATGCAAAATTGGTAGATATGCCCGTGTGATTTGAAACTTTAAGTTGTTTTTTGGAAAAATAAGGGTGATCATGACCGTGATCATATTCGCCAACGGGGAATATTGAGGAAACCATGGGATGGCCCTTCCGATCTTTGTCGCAATCATTTTTTATAGAGCAGAAAGCTTTTTTCGGTTCCCACAGACGGCACCAATTGTTGTTGCTCAGTTACAACAGTGACAAATTGCTGACATCTTCACCTTGATTTTTGTGTCACGCGCTACTAAAGATTTTGCAAGAAAAAGAATGATCAGAAGGACGGAGGGGTTGTTCCCTGCGTAAGCACTTCGATGCTTAAATCAGCCAGAGAATTTGATAGAGTTTCTGTAAACAAAATAGAGTTTTAGTTTCATGAATCACACTTGTCTCCCCTCCTTATTGATGATGATTGTGCTTTTAAAGATATGAGTTTGTACCTGATTGAAACTCTCTTTCTTTATATATATATATATTTTTTTTTTTTTGATTTTTACCTTGATAATGTTACAACCATGTAGATGATGTTGAGTTTGAATTCAATGCCAATTACTCTTTTTTGCTTTTTTTTTTTGTTTTTATTATCATTCACAATAATTAGTATAGATATTGTCTCACGTTATATGGATATCCTTTCAGCAAGTGAACAATTGTAGGAAATTAAAGAAAAGAATTTAAAGACAATGATGAAAAGAACTACAAAAAAAAAAAACTCATTCTTGACAATCTTTTATTGCAACAGAAAAATTAACTCGAGACTGCTTTCTTAGAATCATAATTATGATCCTAATCTTCTAAGAAACGTATACCTTCAGCTGGGCAAGCTTAAGTTTAGGTTAAATTCCTTATTTCACATAGGTACTTGAAATTTATCACTAAAAAGAATACTAAAAACTCTTGCAATAAAAAATAATCAAGAAAGTCACCAGTCAAAACTTAGTTTAGTAGTTGTTACTATTTTTAAAAAAATAAATTTAAAATTCGAATCACTTTACACTTTATACCTTCTATGAATAAGAAAAATATTATGAAGTCATGTTTTTATGTAACCCATCAAACAATTTATACTATATTTGAAATTCAAATATCATCTTCCAAAGCAAACATTCCAAATTCAATCTAACAATCCAAAAGTGCATTCTTCCACCAAAAAAAAAATTGATTGAACTTAAAAGTATTGCACTAATAAACTTATGCATCCAAACCAAAGATAAAATCACCACATAGCATTTCCTACATATAATAATACTGAAGACAAAAAAAAAAGTTTTATATGTTGATCTACAATTTATGGTGTGTCAGTTTTCAGCTATGAAAATGTTAGAACCAAAAATAAGCGACTAATTGGACAAAGATCCTTAATCAAGCTAACAATAATATAAATGCAACTAAGCTTACACACACACACACACACACACACACACACACACACACACACACACACACATATATATATATATAACTTGAATACTTATTATTGAAGTTGCTGGTAGTAGATTCTCTCTTGTTCCCTTATTAGTCTTTGATGATAATCTTACATGCAACATTTAATAAACAAAAAAAAAAACTATTTAATAGTAATTTAAACTTCAAACGTACCTGAGATAAATAACTCATAAAATATTAACAAGTTAAAATCATCCATCTAGCTATAATTTACTCATGGTTAACATATAGATCAATTTTCACTGTATAACATATGGAAAGAAAAGACTTTGTTGCTTAAAGAGTTTTATTAGATGATAGGCTACAATTAAAAAAAAAATACCATTTTTATTAGACAGATATTTTCTTTAGGCATACGTTTATAATCACTTATAAGTGCAAAAACTATATGGATAAAATAGCTTAGCTAACTATAAATAAAAGAGAACGCAAATTCCACGTGTAAAAGTATAGATTTTGTACAACATGATGAAAGCTAATTTTAATTGCAAATAAAACAGAATAAAATGGAAAAGTGCCTATTGCAATGACCTGAGCTACCTACTCCTTACAATGAGCATTGGTACTTCTTAGTACACAAATCTTAATTCCTTTACAACTAAAAAAGGAAACAAAAAAAGCAATTATTTGGAAAATAACGGGTCTGAAAATTTTTCACACCCGTAACGGCGAAAAAAAACGATGATAATGGTGGTAACGGAGGATAGCGGCGGTAACGTCTGTTAGCACTAAATCTCGTTCTGTTGAGTCTGTTTGTATAAAAACAGACTCAACCAGACAACCACGCTAAACACAATCAACCACGCCAAACACACAGCCACTGCCACACATGGTCAAAAACAAAGAAGCAAACAACGCCAGCCAACTACTGCACACAGCCACACATAGTACATAGAAGACACAACAGTCAGAAACAGAGAGGCAAAATGGCAGCAAGCACGCCACACACACAACATAGGTAAACAACTCAAAATAAATTTAGACTCACTGTAACAGTTGAGGAATGCGGACAGATCGAGATCTAGGAATGGTAGACCCGATTTGTTGAAAACAGGGGAGAATGAGCAGATTCGAGCTTTGTAGAGGCCTTGTTATTTGGCGGTGAGGGTTGGCTGTGCTGCGGTGGCCATCTGTGGAGCATTGCTATGGCAGTAACATCTACAGAGGGAGAAGAGGTGCTTTTGTAGTCTGGTGCTGTGGTGAGTAAGTCGGTGAAGCAGATGTGGGAACGAGAAGGGAATGGTCGAATGTGTAGCCTGGATGACCGACGGAGGGTAGCTGAAACGGGATGGGAGCTGGACAACAATGGGACCGGAACCAGGGTAGGGGAAGGATTATGCCAAGGGAAACTGAAAAGAGGAAAGGGAATGGGTAAGATTTAGGAAAAAGGAATCGAAGAAGCTAGAAGAAAGAAAAAAAGGACTTGGGTGGGGGGGTGGGGGGGTGTTGGGTTAATGGGAAAAAAGTTTTAATTAAATTAATATAAGTTTTTTAATTAGTATAATTTTTTAGTAATTAATTTTTTTAATTAGTATAATTTCTTAATTAGTATAATTAATACAATTTTTTAAGGAGTTAGTATTAATTAATAATTTTTTAAGTAAATATTTAATAATTATATAAAAAATGTTTACCAATTAGCTTAAATGTTTAGTATTTATCTTAAATAGGGTAAAATTAATATTGTTAATATAAATTTTGTTGGCTCAACCGAGAGGGGAGAAGATCGATCTCATCATACAGGGAAATCGATCTTCTCTTCTTGAGAAGTCAATCATCATATTCTGTAAAATAAGGGAGATCGATCTCTTATTCAAGGGGAGATCGATCTCCGCATTGAATAAATTGCTAATGCCTAGAGGAGATCGATCTCACAACCCAAGGAGATAGATCTTGCAATGTTTCTGGCAAAAGAAGATCGATCTCACAACCTAGAAGATCGATCTTTCAATGATTCTGTCAAGAGGGGATCGATCTTAGGAGATCGATCTCACAATCTGCCAAATAGAGATCGATCTCACAACCCAGGAGATCGATCTCTTTGCTTAAGTCTCATTTTCCGTAGACATTTAGTTTACAAAGGTTTAAGGTTTCTAAGTTTAGATCTTCCCAAGTTTTCTAAGTAATTTTTAGTACAATTGGTAATATTTTCTCTAAGACAATTACTTAGAAATAATACCTTACAAATGATTTGAAGATTTAACATAAACACATTTAAATTAATGTTTTGTCATTTCAAAATATATCATTCAAAGCTAACAAATTTTTCAGTAGAATTTTTAATTGTCAAATTCATGTTATTAATGTTTAAAAATATGGCACTAAATATTATTATAACTTAAGAGAAAAATAATATTGATATTGATTTTTGATAGTGACCAATTAATATTAAATTTTTAATGTAATAAAATATTATAGTAAAATATGAATAAGTAATGGTTCAAATTCAATTATTTTTTGATAAATTGAAATAGTTTTCATATATGTATGAAGAATATAATATTTTTTACATTCATGTTTATAATTATTGATTTAATAGAAAATATCAAGCATGCCACCACGTGAGGAGTTTCCAAGTAAAGGAGCAGAAGGCGCGCCAAGTGATGATATTGATTGGCATGTCGGAATACCTGTACCAACTGCAAAAGGAATTATGTCCTGTAAACTTTGTGGGAAAGTTGTAAAAGGAGGAATAACACGCTTCAAAGAGTATATTGCTCATAAGACTGGCAATGTCGCACTATGCCCCAATGTTACCAGTTAGTTATAAATATTATTATTAATTTCTCTGTGAAGATTATAAAATTACATTAACATGTATGTACAACTGATTTTTTTCTTTTTCTTAACTATATTATTAATAGGCATTATTAGAGAAAGCATGATGAAGCTCCTTGAACAAAATAAATCAAAGAAACTTGGTAACAAAAGGAGAAAAGATGAATTCTTATCATAATTAAGAGGAGAGGATTATGATTATGAAGGGTTCATGGACGAAGATGTTGCTACAAGACAAGCTATGCGAGATAATGTCCAATCACAACATGAATGGCATATGAGGCAAGAATTTAGACAAAGAACTAGTGGTTTCAGTAATACTTATGAAGAAGGACGGAGCTCTCATGGCTCAGTTAGTGACTATTTTGATAAAAGAATAAGAAAATTCATTCCAACTGACTCGAAATTTTCTTTAACGGGAATTATACCTGAATTGGTTAGAAGCAAGAGTTCAAAGCAATCAAAAGTAAATGATTCTTTTTTAAAGACATTGAGAAAGAAGTTAGGTAGATCAGTGTCTAAATTTTTATATATGATCGACTCCCTTTTCAGTTAGCCAACTCTGCATGGTTGCACAATTTAGTTTCGGTAGCAGCCGAAATTGGGCAACATGTAAAGCTCCCAACACCTTATGAGGTTTCTGATGTGTATTTGGAGTCAAAGTATAACCAAATGAAATAATGAGTAATGAATTAAAGGTTCATTGGAGAGAACTAGGTGCTACACTTATGTGTGATGGTTAGACGAACAGTTTGAACCAAATGCATATAATTTATTTTCTCGTTTATTGTAGTAAAGGAACCATTTTTTGAAAATCTGTGGATGTCTCTAGTGCTCGTAGTAGAGATGCTAAATTTTATTAAAAACTATCGGATCATACTGTAGAAGAGATTGGAGAAGAATACATTGTCCAAATAATTACTGACAATGAGGCAGCACTTAAGGCTGCTGGAAAAAATTAATAGAAAAAAGGAAACATCTATTTTGGATGGCCTGCTCAGCTCATTGCTTGGATTTATGCCTTGAAGATATTGGCAAAAAGCCAAGTATGGAAAAAATATTAGAGGAGGCAAAGAAAGTGACTTGTCTCATATATAATCACATATGAACAATTGATTTAATGAAAAAACATACTAAAGGAAGACAAATTCTTCATCCTGCTCTTACCCGATTTGCCACCCATTTCATCCAACTACAAGAGATAATAAAACATAAACAAGGTTTAAGAGAAATGTTCAATTCAAAGGTTACTACTCAATAATTGGTTTTAGTATTTAAATCTAGCATTTTTTATGATATCTTATTTATATTACTCTAATAATTTATTCATGAATATATAGGAATTCAAAGAATCAAAATGGGGACAACAGAAGTCAGGGTCTACCTTCGAAGTAAAAAAAAAAAATTGTTTTAGGAAAAGATTTTTGGCAAAAAGCACGTGAAACGACAAAAGTTTATGAGCCTTTGGTAAAGGTATTATGCCTTGTGGATAGTGATGAGAAACCAACCATGGGCTTTATTTATGAGGCTATGGATAGAGCTAAACGGGCAATTCATGCAGATTGTCGATACTCCACTGATTATGAGAAGATTATTGACAATAGATGGAGGCATTCTGACTTGCATTTAGCTGGTAAGTAGACTAAAAAATGGATGGTAATTAAAAACATTTTTATGTTTTATCATTATGTTTAAATTGCTTATATATTTAATTTTATTACTTTTAGATAATATTGTTCTGAATTATCTTTAGGTTACTATCTTAATCCCCAATTTCAATTTGGTGTGGAGCATTCTGAAAGTGTGTTAAGAGAAATATTACAAGGGACAAAAGCAGTAATAGGAAGATTAGAGCCTGATATGGATACTCAAATCAAGATGATTAACCAGGTTAGTATTTAATACTATCTTATACTCTAAAATTTATTTGGTGCTTTAGAAATAGAATTATTTTTGCATTTATATATTTGATAAATTATATTTTTATCAATACATTTGATATTATTTCAACAAAAAAATGAGACGTTCGGTACGCCACAGGCACAAAGAGCTTGGAAGCAAATGAATCCAGGTAAATAGTTAATTAATTTATTATAATTTATTTAATATTATTTAAATATATTAGATTTTAAATTTATTTAAAATAATTTTATACAGCTGAATGGTGGATGATATCTAGCATATTTGTTATTGAATTGCAAAAATTAGCAATTAAAGTGCTTAGTTAAATAACTTTAGCATCAAATTGTGAAAGAAATTAGAGCACATTTAGTTACATACACACTAAGGCCAGAAAGAGATTGAAATATAAAAGACTTCATAAATTAGTATATACTTATTATAATATGTGGCTAAGGAAGAGACATCAAAAAAGAATGAGTGCTGATGAGATAAATGATAGTTTCAATCCTATTAGCCTTGACCACATATTTGAAGATGAAGATCTAATTTCAGAATGGCTGCAAGAGAGAGAAAGACCTTTGTTAGATGGTCAAAATTCTGATTGGTTGCTTGTAGATAATTCTGATGAAGAAATGAACTATGAACAGTTACATCAATCGAAAGAAGAAAATGTGCCTTAGTCAAGTACAAATCTGATACCAACTCAGAGTGTTGATGATGAGGTTTCAAGTCCATCTGATGGTGGAGGTGATCATGGTAGTAGTGCTGCTGATTATAGCGGTGATACGAATGAAAATAGGTCTTTTAGTCTACTTGGAGAAGAATATGGGCCTACTGCTGCTAGTGGATTATTCATTGATATGTCAGATTATGGAATAAATCCATCTGTTAAATCTAGAGGGGATGGAAGTCAAGATAGAGCTCGATCAAAGGGAAAAGCCAAGAAGTACCATCATGATACTTCTGGAGGCTCTTCGTCTAGAAGGTCAACTTCTAGTAAAGAATAATTTGGTACTCAAGGTTATTATCTATCGAGACCATCTTTACATTTTCAACCTCCTTATGGTTATTATCCCACAGCACAAGGTTATTATTCACCTCAGCCATTTCCTAATTATCCTATGTCTTATTATCCACAAATGTATCCACCGCCACAAATGTATCCACCTCCACAAATGTATCCACCTCATATGTATCCACCATCGCAAATGTATCAACAATAAGGATATGGTTTGACTTTTGAGCAAAGATCGCAAAGATCAGATCAACGTGGCTTTGAAAGTGAAGAGGGAGAATATGATCTTTTGTCACGCACTTCTCCCACACATGACCTACCGAAATCACCATAATTTTTTTTTGGCATTTCACTTACCTCTTCTTCTATCATCTCTTACATCAAACATTAGGCTGTGATTCGATATTAGTCACCCATTCACACTCATTCACAACCTATATAGAAATTTATATTCTTTTCTATAATATAATGTCACGACCCTCAACTTACCAAAATACGTACGAATTTTTCGCATTTTCATACATCAATCCTTAATCATCCTTCCTCGATCGTGAACAACCACACACTTAACAGTTGGGCTGTGTGTCGACGTCTAACTCACTCCACCATACCAATTCAATTTGAAACATTATTCATGAGTAAACACTTTTATAAATGCATATATATCAGAGTTGTTACATGTGTTTACATTGCTTTACATCCCCAGTAGTTACATACAAAATGCTACTGTGCTATGTCTAGTTTAGATACAAAATAATCCAAGTGTGTATACCTTTAGCGATGGGATGCAGCGGATTACCAAAAAGGGAAACGCCTCCAGTCACGCTCAATCTATACTCAAATCTCTGTAGAGAGGGGGAAAATAAGGGGGGGTGAGCAAACCACACGCTCAGTAAGGCAATCATGCGAACAGGTAGATACTGTACTATCTACGTGATCGTGATGCCATGCTTAAAAGCATTTAATTCATTGTTTATCTCAAGACATGAGTGTATGATTGTGTTAATGGTATGTAAAGCATTCATGCTATTAAAATTCAGTGCACATTTCAACTCAAAGCATGGTATAAATCATCATGCATAATTCACAATAAAAGCATGGCATTAAACATCATGCATTTTCACAATAAAGCATGGCATTAAACATCATGCATCCGTGCACTTTAAAACCATTAACAAATCAATTCAACGTCAGGTCCCAGCCCATCCCTCGGGCTTTCCTGACCACAATCACTTCAAACATGGATTTATTCTCAAATAGCATTAGACATGTGAGATAGGCAGTTTCAACAATAGGTAATAACCTCAAGGCCTATGTACATAACCTGTGATACCGGCTACACGGATCAGGTGTGCGGGATATCACCACCATCTGCTTCCACACGGGAGGTGGGTCAAATCCTACCCGCCGGTCCATAGCAGATCTCGTCCGAAGACGGCACATCACATCACAACACGGTACAATGTACTCCATGCTACATGCACGGTACAACGTACTCCGTGGACCCCTAGCCTTATCCCTCGTTCGGGCTCATCAGCTGTTCCTCCAACCCTTATCCCTCGTTCGGGCTCATCAGGTGGATCTCCAACCCTTATCCCTCGTTCGGGCTCATCAGGTTGTTTTAACATGCCATGTCTCAAAACAATGCACGTGTGAGCCTATTTAATCGATATGACACCAAGTCTACAAGAAGCTCCAAACACGGCAACATGCAAGGTGGGCATCCAGTGCGAGACAAACTCAAGCACAATGCCAAAACGATATGAAATCCATGTGAAAACTAGTGCCTCTTGCACTCTTTCATACTCACGAAATCATGTAGGTGGCTCAAAACTTGCAAAATGTGGTTATCAGAACCAAAACATACTCATTTCTTTTGCAAATCATTTCAGTGTTAGCCAACCTACCAATCATTTGCTAAAAAGCAATAAAACATGATTTTCAAAGCAATATGCTTTTGTTTTCATGCACATTTCTCAAACTCCCAACTTTTACCCTTCAATCACCCAACAACAACATTTCCTAATCTCATGCATTCTAGCAAAACATTTATGCGCCCAAATTGCGCACAATATCTCAAGAGTCCACACAATTCCCTTACCTTGATTTACTTGGTGTGACTCCTTTTTCTCTTTTAGCTTCTCACGCTCTTGGCTCAACTCGCCTCGGCGTATCCTCGGAAGCTGCGATTCATTCATTAAATCGATTGAGTTAACGTATTTAACCCATAATTGACCTCACTAGTCAACATTATTTACTTAGGCATTTTACAAATGCCTTAACTTCACATTTTACCTCTTTTAGGTAAATCTCACAATTTATCCACTAACAACATCTTAAATTCATACCCATAACATTATTGTCACCTCTAGACATCCCATTTCTCATTAATCCCAAATCCATTTCACTTTCTCACACTAAATCATTTCTAGGTCATAATCATACCAATGCATTTAGATAGTTTCTAACCATCTATACTCATGCCAACAACTCCAAAATCACTTAATAAACAATGTACCACAGTTGGAGTGTTAGAATCTTACCAAATTTGATTTCTCTTCTTGCTCCAAATGACAATGCCCTTAACTCCTCCAATACCAACAATGGGAAAATGCTTTCCAACTATGTTGTTCTTCTCTTTGATAGGAATAACTTTGTCTCTAATGATCTCTCTTCAAACCTCACTGAAAATGGCTGATTTTAGAGAGAGAATGTTAGGTTTTTGGGTTGAAAGTGGAAAGTTTGTGTTTTTTCTCGAAATTTTCTGATTTCCAGCACTCCTTATATAGAAATAGCTTGAGGAGATCGATCTGGTCCAAGAGGAGATCGATCTGGTCCCTTAAAATCCCTCTTTTTCACGGCATTTTTAAGCCTGAGATCGATCTGTCGAAGCATGAGATCGATCTGTCAAGGTATGAGATCGATCTGTCGAAGCATGAGATCGATCTGCTCCCAAACAGAGAGCTAAGGAGATCGATCTGGTCCATTGGAGATCGATCTGTTCTATTCTCTCGCCCAAATAAGAGCATTCTGGCTCTTCCAGATCGATCTCTCATCCCATGAGATCGATCTGCCCTTCAAAATTTCCAGATTTCCTCTGCAACAACACTTACCAAACATCCTTAATTTGCTACCATGATCATTTCCTCATTCATTCATCTTTGAGACTTGAAGATGACATCTATCCTCACTTCATACACATTAAAATTTGTGTAGGATCTTTGTATGACCAATGGTACTTAATATAAACTAAAATGGAAATGCACATCTTATGCAATTATACTTCCATTTTACCAAGCTATTCAAAATCCATTCTACACACATTCTCCACATGTTTAAGTCCATTACTACACATTCATATATAATGAAACTTGTATGTACGATTATCACTCTCATTACAAGTGTGTACATTACTTGTGGACTTATATCACATATACTTCACTCATGAATTCATAGTACAACTCTATTTACACTTCTATGTGCATATATACCCTTATACATATACGGGGTCTCACATATAAACTCTTGTACATAAATACAATTATTTGTACATATACATCCTGACCGTACAATCGTTACATAATTGTGCTTATACAATGTTTAATACAAAATGTCAAGTATGTATACCTCTCACAAGATGGATATGCTGCAAAATCAAAGAATGCCAGTCTTCAGCCGTGTCCACCTATTGTGGATGCTTTGAAAAAAAAAGGATAATAAGGGGGTGAGCTCACAGCTCAGTAAGTGAATCAGGCAAGCAAGTAGATAATCGCACTATCTACAAAATACCATGCTTATACCTCGAAATCTTTTCCTTACCCAATTATATCTAAAGCATCCATCTCTCTTAGATCATTATGCAATATATATATATAGATATAAAACATCAGTTAAAAACTGGTAATATGCTGGTTTAACAATCTCAGCATTTTATGCATAACACTGCTTTCTCATGTAATTTCATAAATCTCATAGTTATCATGTCATTCATTTAAATCAAAATCATATGGCATTCATCATGTTTAAAAACATAGTAATTTGGGCCTCACCCATCCCTCGGGTTACCCTTTTCACAATTCACAAACTCACATGTTTATATCATAAAACTATGTGGTAATTCATTTAAGAAATTCAATTAGTACGAAATGAGATAGGCGACTAAATGTTCCGAGTGTATGATCATAACTCATTTTCTATGATCCCTGGCTACACGATACTCGGTGTGTGGGGTCTCACAATTGCTGTAACGAGAGGTGGGTCAAATCCTAGCCGTCAGCTCACAACTAACTCTCATCGTGTACTCACAGTACAACGTACTCCATGTGACATACACGGTACATAGTACTCATGGACCCTATCTCAAGGTGGGATGCTCGCCATGAGTCTTAGTCCTCATACCTTGATTAAACCTCATAGTCAGGATGCTCGCCATGAGTCTTAGTCCTCATACCATAGGTTATTTTGATAGCCCTCAGCCTTATCTCAAAATATTGCACGTGTGAGCATATATATATATATCAGTGCGACACACAGTCAGCACAGGCTCCCAACACGGCTGTTTCATGCTCTTTTCAATACTAGTACTTGTGAGTAAAACTCCCAACACGACCATATCACAATGATATAACTCTAGTGTGAGCAATGCTCCCAATACTATGTCATATAAAAACATAAGTATGAGCAAAGCTCCCAATACTCCATAATATGTAATATATGAAATCTGAGTACTAGCAAAGCTCCCAGTACTCTATCATGTAAAACTAAGTATGAGCATAGCTCCCAATACTCTATAATGCATTAATCACAATCTGAGTATGAGCAATGCTCTCAGTACTCTAATATGCATAAATCGCATTAAAATCTAATACGAGTAAACACTCAAGTACTAGTGATGTATATCTCAAAATATAGTGCGAGTAATCTCTAGCACTTATGGTTTTCACATAAAACCTTATAGATGGCATATTCAAATCATAATTCACCCAATGAAATCAAATAAGCACTCAAATGTGCATGTTTTCGCATATACATGAAAACATTTGTCATTCTATCATGCAACTCATGAATCTTAGTCACAATAGGCTTCTAAGGTATTTTCACCCTAGTTTTGGATAAAACACACTTATCCTCATTATTCTCAATTATCATGATATGCCTATTCAAGGGCTTTCATATAGCATATAATATCAAAATGCTATCCAAAATATGTGGAGCCATCTCTAGCTACTCACAAAATTTCCTTACCTCGGATCACGTCAAGTGACCTCTCTTCCTCGGTTCTACTCACTTTTGCAGTCTGATCAGCTTCCAATGTGATTTTCAAAGCTGTTATACATTTTTACGTTAGTATATTGTATTATACTCTTTTCATTTGCCAAATCTCAAGTTAGCACATCATTTTCATGATTTTCTTCCAATATGGTATTATACCACATTTTCCATATAGCTATATTTATTTCTCCTTATTTCCAATATATGCATTTCATAAGATTAATTTATAATCTTCCCTACATGCATATTCCATCATCAAATTCATGTTAACATCGTTTCCTCATCATTTTCTCATTTTCATGCTAAAACTAGGTCATGCTCATTTTTCATGATTCTTTAATTTCCAACAATTCAAACATATACCAATAAACTCATCAACACACCTAGTTTAACATATATCAACTTGGTGCATTAAATTTTACCTAGCTGAGATTTCCTTCCTTTTCCACCAAATTGGTACAAATCCTAATTGCTCTTGAAATCCTTGATTTCAATCTCTTGTTTCCAAGTATGTTGTTGTCCTCTTTGCCAAGAACAACTTTGCTCAACTATATCTAACTCAAAACTGGTTGCAAACTGAAGTTTTCTAGGTTAGAAATGTTAGGTTACACTTTTGCTCATGAATAGAATAGTGAATCTCATGAAAATTGAAGTGCAGAAGTCCAGTATTTATAGAACTATCTTTATGAGATCGATCTGCTCTCCAAATGAGATCGATCTACCCTGCATTTTTCCTTCGAAATCGACCTTTCAGACCTAATGAGATCGATCTGCCTTTAAGCATGAGATCGATCTGTTCTAGGCAGTAGCTTAAGGAGATCGATCTACTCCAAGGGTGAGATCGATCTTCTCTAAGTCAGTAGCATTTGGAGATCAATCTGGCCCTTTCGGGGATCAATTCCTTTTACATAGAATGCTTAGTAGATCGATTTGGCCCCATTGGAGATCGATCTGTCTTGTTCTATTGCTCGAATAAGAGCATTTTTGGCTCTTCTAGATCGATCTTTCATTCAATGAGATCGATCTCTCCTTCATATTTTCTAGATTTTACTACAGTTTTCTGCAGTAACTCATGCCAAACCATTTAAATTTTACTGCCATAGTCATTTTCTTATCCAACCACCTTTAAGGCTTGAAAATGACATCCATTCATACTTTATACACATTAAAACTTGTATGCATTCATTGTATAATCAAAGGTATACAATACAAAACCAAATAGAATTACAAAGATTTACACAACTCATGTAACTTCATTCCATTTTACCACACCACTCATTTTTCATTCCACTCACATTCATCCCATACAAAAGTCCATTTCTGCATATTCAAATATAATGAAACTTGTACGTACATCACAACTCATATCATAAGTGTGTACATAGAATTTATGGACTTTACATCTCTTATGCTTCACATAGCATGTACATGTATATACTTATAAATTTCTAAAGTTACAACTGAAAATATAGGTCTTACATTCCTCCCCTCCTTAAAAGAATTTGGTCCTCCAAATTAGAACCAAGTTACTCCTCAAAGAGTCGGGGGTACTTTTCCCGTATCAAGTTCTCTAACTCCCATTTCCATGTTAGTATGGGTAGAAGCTGCAATAATCCTGCAGGTTTCTGATGCTCTACCTTCACTTGCTGACACACGAGACATCTCGCCATGAAGTCCGCTACATCTTTCTTCATACCTGACCACCAGTACACCTTTCGAAAATTCTAATACATCTTATTACTCCCCAGATGTAGTGTGTATCTAGACGAATAAGCTTCCTTCATTACAAGTCTCCTGAGCTCTGGGTCCTCGGGAACACGTAATCTACCTCTAAACCTCAGAAGTCCATTTGAACTTATCTCAAAGTCAGTATCTGTGCCTTTTTGTATTTGACCAATCATGTCAATGCAATACAGATCAGTCTGCTGAGCCTGTCTGATCCTGTGCAACTGTTACGACCTCAATCCGTGACTTACCCAAAACCACTACAAATTTTTCGCTTTTTACTTTACTTACCTTTCTCTCCTCAACAATTGGGCTATGATTCGATATTAGTCACCCACTCACATTCATTTACATTATACATAGAATTTAGTATTCTTTTTTATAACATAAACTGTTATACAGTATTTGTACATATACATCCCGACCATACAATAGTTTACATAACTGTGCTTATACAGTGTTCAGTACAAAATGTTCGAGTGTGTATACCTCTCATAAAATGGATAGGCAACAGATACAATGAATGCTATATCTCAGTCAGACTCAATCTACTGCGGATGATCCGTAGAGAGTGAAAAATAAAGGGGGATGAGCAAACAACACGCTCAGTAAGGAAATTAGGCAAGTAAGTAGACAACTGCACTATCTACTAAAAATAAGGCTTTGCCTTTCCTTCTCTCATCTCAAAGCATGTATCAAAGTGATATAATAATAGTACAGAATAAATTCCATATACTTAAAATCATGCTGAGTTATCAAATGTAGGCATTCATGCAAAGCAGTGCATCTTTATAAAATTATGAATTCCTTTATCTCAATCATGCCATTTATATTTAAATCACATTAAATGTGGTAGTTCACAACACAACACAATTATCGATTTTCGACCTATCTCTCTTAGGTCTAACTGTATCTTGAAAACAAGTGATATATCAAGCAAGACTCAGTGGCTAAATGCAATACTCTCTTGGACTATGGCATATCCTAAAATGTGAAATCCTAGGCAACACAGATCTTGGTGTGCGGGTATCACTGCTGCAACGGGAGGAGGGTCAGTCCATCACAATTGCCAGCTATCAACTCCTCAACTCCATAACTCCACCACATGGTACAGTATACTCTATGCCACTCGCACGGTACAACGTACACTCGTGGACCCTCTCCTCATGGTCGGGATGCCTGCCATAGGTCTTAGTCCTCACACCATAGAAATACATCATAGTCGGGGTGCTTGCCATAAGTCTTAGCTCTCATACTATGGAATAGTTGCCACGTCTCTAAATCCATGTGCGAACATCTCAACTGTGTGACACTCAGTGTACACGGAGGAAATCGTCACGATTTTTCTCTTTAACATGTATTAAATATCACATAAAAACTACAGTACACGTCTTGAGTGTGACTCTCAATCAACCCTCCGCCTCTTAAACACTGTATATGCATCTCAAAATATCAAACACTAGTGCGAGTAACCTCTAGCACTAGGTTAATGCATAATTCTCTTTTCAAATCAAGTACGAGTTATTACTCAAGTACTATATCATGTGTAAATCATGAAAACTGAGTACGAGCAACGCTCCTAATACTCTATCATGTAAAACTGAGTATGAGCAAAGCTCCCAATACTCTATATGCATCAATCACAAACTGAGTATGAGCAATGCTCCCAGTACTCTAATATGCATAAAATAGCATTAAAATATAGTACGAGTATATCCTCCAGTACTAAGTGATGCATATCTCAAAATATAGTGCGAGTATTCTCTAGCACTTATGGTTTTCACACAAAACTAGATAGATGGCTTATTCAAACACAACTCTTTAAGTTCAAATCAAATTAGCACTTAAATGTGCTGTTTTCACATATATGTGAAAACATTAGCCATTCTATCATGCAACTCATGAATTTTGGGTCGCAACATGTTTCTCAGGCTTTTTATCCTATTTTTGGATAAACCTACACTTTATCTCATTAGTCTTTAGCACACACCATGCTTATTTCAGGGAATTCATGTAGAGTATAATATCAAAACTCTATTCAAAATACGTGTAGCCATCTCTAGCTACTCACCAAATTCCCTTACCTTGGATCATGTCAAGTGACCTCTCTTCCTCGGTTCTGCTCACTCTTACAGTCTGATCAGCTTCCAAGGTAAATTTTCGAAGCTGTTATAAATATTGGCGTTAGTATATCACTCTATACTCGTTTCATTTGCCAAATCTCAATTAAAAACATCAATCTCACTATTTTCTCCCAATATAGTGAAAAATCCCAATTTCACATAACTATCTTTATTTCTCCTTATTCCCAATTTATGCATTTCATAAGATTATCTTATAATCTCCCATACATACATATTCCATCATTAAATCAATGTTAATACCATTTCCTCATCACTTTCTCATTTTCTCACTAATATCTAAGTTATGGTGATTTTTCATTCTCTTTTAATTTCCAACATTTTATATATATACAAATCAACCCATCAATACACCTAGTTTAACATATATCAACTTGGTGCATTAAATCTTACCTAGTCAAACTTTCTTTCCTTTTTCACCAAAATGGTAAAATCCTCCTTGCTCCTTGAACTCTTGATTTCAATCCTTTGTTTCCAAGTATGTTGTCTCCTCTTTGCTAAGAACAACTTTGCTCACATATATCTCACTCAAAACTGATCACAAATTGATGTTTTCTAGTGTTTCTTGGCGAGGTTTAGGTTTAGTTCTTGAATGGAATAGTAACTATTGGGAAAATGAAGTGCAAAAGTCCAGTATTTATAAAACTGTCTTGATGAGATCGATCTGCTACCCTAGGAGATCGATCAGCTCTGCATTTTTCCTCTTGAAACTGACCTTCCAAACTACATGAGATCGATTTGCTCTTACATGAGATCGATCTGCTCTTGCATGAGATCGATCTGTTGCAAGTCAGTAGCTTAAGGAAATCGATCTGGCCCTTTTGAGATTGATTCCTTCAACACAGAATGTTTAGCAGATCGATCTACTCTCCAATGAGATCAATCTGACTCGTTCCATCTCTCAAATAAGAGCATTTTTGGCTCTTCCAAATCGATCTCTCATACCATGAGATCGATCTCTCATCCATATTTACCAAATTTTACTGCAGTTTTCTGTAGTAATACATGCCAAACTTCATACATTTTGCTACCATGGTCATTTCCTCATTCATCCACACTTAAGACTTAAAAATGACACCATTCATACCTTATACACATTAAAACTTGTGTGTACCCTTTGTATAACCAAAGGTATACCATTTACAACCAAATGGAGTACAAAACTTATGCAACTTATGCATACTTAAATCCATTTTACTACATACTCAATTTTTCCATATTTTCTCATTCATCACATACTAAAGTCCATTTCTTATTATTTATACATAACGAAACTTGTACTTACATCACCAACTCATATTACAAGTATGTACATTTGATCTATGGACTTTACATCATTTATGCTTCACATAGCATGTACATGTATGTACTTATGAATTTGAGGGTCTTACAATTCTCCCCTCCTTAAAAGAATTTAGTCCTCCAAATTAGAACCAAGTTAATCTCTAGACAATTGGGGATATCTCTCTTGCATTAGACTCTTTAGCTCCCAAGTAGCTTCCTCTGAAGTGTGGTATTGCCAGAGAATCTTCACAACCCGATAGTCTTATTTCTCAAGACTCTCTCATTTCTATCCAGTATCCATATAGGTTTCTCTACATAAGTTAGATCATCTGTGAGCTCTAATGGCTCATACTGAATCACATGATTTGGATCTAGATGATACTTCCTTAACATCGAAATGTGGAAGACATTATGCACTCTCGATAAATCCGGTGGTAAAGCCAGTCTGTATGCTCTGTCTCTCGCTCTGTCCAGTATCTCAAAGGGTCCAATATAGTGATGACTCAACTTACATCTCTTTCCAAATCTCGCTATACCCTTAGAAGGAGAAACCTTTAGAAATACTGACTCACTAATTACGAACTCAAGTGGTCAACGTCTTCTGTCAGCATAACTCTTTTGTCTACTCTGAGCTGTCCTTAATCTCTCAACCATCAATTGGACATTTTCAGAGGCATGTGTAACCAAATCAACAGAAAAAATCTTTCTGTCACCCTCTTCTTCCCAATTGATAGGGGAACGACATCTATGGCCATATAAGGCCTCATACGATGCCATCCCGATACTCGCATGATAACTGTTATTGTAGGCGAACTCGGCTAGTGGCAAATGATCATCCCAAGAGCCTCTAAAATCCAGCACACACGCTCTCAACATATCCTTCGGGGTCTGTATAATCCTCTCTAACTGCCCTTCTATCTGAGGATGATAAGAGGTGCTCAAACTCAATTGGGTTCCCATGGCTTCTTAAAAATGTTCCCAAAAGTGGGAAGTGAAACGGGAATCCCTATCTGAAACAAAGCTCACTGGAATACCATGTAACCTCACTACCTCGCGTACATACAGTTTTGCCAATGCACTCAGAGTATCGGTAACTCACATAGCTAGAAAGTGGGCTGACTTCATCAGTCTATCAAGTATCACCCATATAGGATCGTGATTTCTTTGGGTCCTCGATAAACCCATCACGAAATCCATGGTGATGTGCTCCAATTTCCATGTCGGTATAGGTAGAGGCTGCAATAACCCTGCAGATTTCTGATGCTCTACCTTCACTTGCTGACATACAAGATATTTTGCCATAAAATTCGTAACATCCTTCTTCAGACCTGACCACCAGTATACCTTCTAGAGATTCTGATACATCTTATTACTCCCCGGATGTAGCATGTACCTTGACGAATGAGCTTCCAACAATATCAATCTCCTGAGCTCTGGGTCCTCTGGAACACACAATCTATCTCTGAACCTTAGGAGTCTATCTAAACTTATCTCAAAGTTAGTCATTGTGCCCTTCTGTATTTGACCTCTCATGTCAATGCAATACGGATCAGTCTGCTGAGCCACTCTGATCCTCTCTAACAGATCTGGCTCCAAGCATAGACTAGCAATCACACAGTCCATATTCATGTCAGAAGGCACAACTCCCAAACTGAGGCTAGCAAACTGCTCTAGCAACTCATGTTCCCGGACCATTATATACGATACCATCCCAAGGCCCTTCCTGCTCAAAGCATCGGCTATAACATTAGCCTTACCTAGATGATAAAGTATCTCACAAGCATAGTCCTTCAGAAGCTCTAGCCATCTTTTCTATCTTATGTTCAGTTTCTTTAGTGAGAACAGATACTTGAAGCTCTTGTGGTCGGTAAATATCTAGAATTTCTCTCCATACAAGTAGTGGCGCCATACCTTCCACGCAAACACAACTGCTGCTAACTCCAAATCATGGGTCGGATAGTTCTTCTCATGGTCCTTCAGCTGTCTGGATCCATAAGCAACTACCCTTCCATCCTGCATCAATACATAGCTCAGTCTCTGATGTGAAGCATCAATATATACTGAAAATCCTCCTAAGCTGGTAGGGAATGTGAGAATTGGAGCAGTAGTCAATCGACTCTTCAACTCTTGAAAACTCTTTTCACAATCCTCGTTCCACACAAATACTACAGCTTTCCTAGTTAAACGTGTCAACGGAGCAGCTAACTTCAAAAATCCTTCTACGAATCTCCGATAATACCTTGCTAAACCCAAGAAACTCCTGATCTCGGTAACTGTCCTCGACTGTTCCCACTGAATTATAGCCTCAATCTTGGATGGATCCATTGATACACCATCCTTTGACACAACATGTCCCAAAAATGAGATATGTGACATCCAAAAATCACACTTGTTAAGTTTAGCATATAACTTCTGCTATTGTAAAGTCCGTAACATAATCCTGAGGTGTCTCTCATGCTCTTCCTCAGATTTAGAGTATACCAAAATGTCATCGATGAAGACGATAACAAACTGATCCAAATATGGCTTGAACACAATGTTCATCAAAGCTATGAAAGCTGCAAGAGCATTTCTCAATCCGAATGGTATAACCAAGAACTCATAATGGTCATATCGGGTCCTAAATGCTGTCTTGGGCACATCTCTACTTCGAACTCTCATCTGATGATACCCAGATCTCAGATCAATCTTAGAAAAGACCTGTGCTCCCCAAAGCTGATCTAACAAATCATCAATACGTGGAAGGGGATATCTATTCTTGATGGTTACCTTATTCAATAATCTGTAATCAATACACAATCGAAGGCTCCCATCCTTCTTCCTCACGAATAAAACTGGTGCTCCCCAAGGTAAAAAACTCGGTAAAACCCCTATCCAACAACTCCTGTAACTATTTCTTGAGCTCCTCTAGCTCAACTAAAGCCACGCAATACAGTGGTTTCGATATAGGTTCGGTATTAGGCACCAAATCTATACATAATTCCATCTCTCTGTCTGGTGGCAACCTTGGTAATTCATTCGAAAAGACATCTGGAAATTCACTAACCATAAGAATATCTTTCAACTTTGGATGTACCTTATCCGTATCAACCACGTACGCAATAAAACCTTCAACATATTCATTTCTCAGTTAGCATAGTACATTATCAATTACAATTATAACAACTATTTTCATTTCTTTTCATCAAACTTTACAACATACTTTTTAGGGTTAGGAAACATAACTGTCTTAGTGTAACAATCTAAAATAACATGGTTTGACGATAACCAATCCATTCCTAATATTACATCAAAGTCACTCATACTTAACAATATTAGATTGGCTGTCATATCCTTTTTCCCTACTTTCAACTTACAATTATTTAACACATACTCCACTAGCTGACTATTATCCATGGGCGTACTAATCAACATCATCTTATTTAAAGGAGTACACTCTACATACTTTGCTAACTTACATGCAAATAAAGGCAATACAAATGAATGCGTGGCACCAGGATCAATCAATACATATGCTTCTAAATCATAAATTAGGATGTTACCTCTAATCACATTCGATGAAGCGTCAGCTGTCCCCTGGTCCAAAGCACATACTCGCCCTTATCCCATCACTTGCTTCCCATTCTCCTCGGCCGTCGCTCTCCTCCTCTGAGCAGACGTATCACCTGGAGCTCTCTCTGGCTCTTTGCCCTTCTGTGGGGCAGTCTCAACCATCTCTGGGCAAACTCTATCAATATACCCTAGTTTCCCACATCAAAAACACATAATAGGACTCATCGGACAAGGTCTACTACCATGGTATCTATCACATCTACTGCACTAATCAGTAGTAGGCCTCGGTCCTCTAATCATAATGCCCTTCACAGAGCTATAGCCGGGTATGTAGGAAATCTCATAATCTTTTCTTGTACTTAGTCGATCTTTGGTTTCTTACCGAAAAGTCTCCTCCCTCCTCGATAACTGAAATCTTGAGCTTGGTCACTCATCGGCCTCTTTCTATCTCTAACTCTACCATTTTGACTGATCTAAACTCTGAGACATTCCTCTCATAATCTTGTTCACAGAGTTATGCCCTGCGCACAGCCTCATCGTAGGTAGAAATGTTGAATGGAACCAGTTTAGGCCGTAACACTGGCCTCAATCCATCGATAAACCTGTAGACCTTCCTAGTCTCGTGGTAGATGGTATCGGGGTCATACCTTCCCAGGGCTAAAAATCTCGTCTCATACTCATCCACTGAAAGACTTCCCTGGCTTAACCCCAAGAATTCAGCCTGCAGCCTCTGCTATGTCATATCTGGAACAAACTATCTCCTGAAGGAATCCAAAAATAGCTCCCAACTAATTTCAGCATGTCGAGCTCTCAATATAGGCCTGGTGGACTTCCACTAATGTTCTGTCGTTACCTTCAGTAAGAACGCAGTGTGTCATGACCCTTTTTCATGCTCTTTAATCGAAAATCACTGAAAATTTTTCACAAATTTCTTTCCTTACTCGATCAAGAGCTAACTTACCGCCACACTGTTGGGTTGTGAGTCAATAATAAACATCACATCTCATTCATTCTCCGTTAAATAAATCGATGTCATACATTTGAAAGTTAATCATTAACTTACATAAGTTATGTTCACTGACATCTACATCCCCCATAATTACATTTCAAATGACTATTGTGCTTTTACATTGTTTAGATACAAAAAAGAATCACTGTGTATATACCTCTGAGTGATAAAGATGCAGCGGATGTCCAAAATACCACGCCTTAGTACTCACTGGGCTACTATGCACGCTCTGTAGGAGAGGAAATAGAGAGGGATGAGCAACCACACGCTTAGTAAGGCAATAATGCAAGCATGGTAGATAACTACTTATCTACATGTGGATAGTGTTATGCATAAATAGTTTATGGTAGGAGCATGATGAAGTAAAACTATGCCATATGAGTATACAAATATATCATGTATCAAAATCATGTACATTGGCATATAAAACATGGTAAAAACATCATGTATAAATCATCTCATGCTCAATCACATTTAAATTTATAAAAAAGGTAATTCATTAAGAAATCTCCTTTTTAAGCCCACATCATAAAGCTCTTTCTCAAACACATACAATCCTATCACAAACCATTTACTCAATCACAAACATCAATACCAATTCACCAATCAAATCCCACAAGGTTCGACCCTTCCCTCGGGTCTACCTTGGACAATCACAATCTCACATATGTAATAAAAACTAGGTCACTATATCAAAAGTGCCTATGTGGACCAACTACATCATAAATCATCCTAGACCACACGTATCCAGGTGTGCGGGGTATCGTCCTAGCACGAAGGTGGATTATCCCTCGCCAGACTTTCTCATCACATAACCATCATGCGGTACATCGTACTCCATGTGATATACATGGTACAATGTACTCCACAGACTCATATCGTGATTGGGGGTGCCATTCCTAGGTCTTACCTACCCAATACCAAGAGTTTTCCATATCCATGTTGGAGAGCCTCCCTGCCGAACAGAGCCTCCCCGCCCTTTCAGGGCTTAAGGATGTTGGCTTAAGGATCCTTCTGTACCCATGTAGGAGAGCCTCCCTACCGAACAGAGCCTTCCCACCCCTTCAGGGCTTAAGGATGTTGGCTTAAGGATCCCACCGTAAGAGAGCCTCCCCACCGAACAGAGCCTCTCCGCCTCCTCGGGCTTAAGGATGTTGGCTTAAGGATTTAGGGCTTAAGGATCTTACCGTACCCATGTAGGAGAGCCTCCCTGCCTAGCAAAGCCTCCCCGCCCCTCCAGGGCTTAAGGATATTAGCTTAAGAATCCCACCGTAAGAGAGCCTCCCCACCGAACAGAGCCTCCCCGCCTCCTCGGGCTTAAGGATGTTAGCTTAAGGGTGTAGGGCATGAGGATCTTACCAACTTTCACGACCTCATACGTATCAGAATGTGCAAACTTGTGCGAGTAAAGCTCTAGAACGACTCATGCATCCTATCATAAAGAGACCACGTACGAGCATAGCTCTAGTACGGTTATACTCATAAGAAAACCACTCAAAAGCCACGTACGAGCTGAAGCTCCAGTACGGTTTATAAACATCATCATAGTTTCCAAATCAAGGTGTGAGCTAAGCTCCAGCACGTTTCATACAAATGAAAACATCAATACCCGGTGCGAGCTAGGCTCTAGCACGGTTTAATTCACATACACATGATAGACGGCTCATAAGATTTCAAAACCAATCTCAAAACATATTTGGCACTTCACATATGCTATCACACAACATCAAACCACAATAGCCAGCCTATCTATCAATTCGTTCAAAACAAAACACTTGATTTATGCAATTATTAGCCTTACTATCCCATTTCTCAAGAACCATTTCGAAAACCAAATCTCATACAATTTCTCACAGCCATTCACGTATATCAACAACTATTTACTTAAACATTCATGCATTTCATAAACGCCCTATATCGACCCATAAAATACGAGCAGCTACCTCTATATACGTACAGAATTCCCTTACTTTGAATCGCGACGCGTGATTCCGTTTCCTTAGCGCTGCTCACTCGTGTGGTTCGATTCATCTTCAACAAACTCTTCAGGACTATACAGAATCATATTTCACATTATATTTGATCCATATAATGCAACCCTTGTGCTTGCTATAGTCAATTCAATCTATAGCCTCTATTAACGCTTATGAGGCCTCGTTTCATTACTTCACCCATAACTCGAGTCTATGGATCTTTTTAGGCCTATTAACTCATTCCAAATCGATATTAAATCGATACAAGTCCATAGTGCTCATATTTCATGAATTCCCTCACTATGGCGTTTATCAAGCCTTTACATACTCATTTTCATAATTTCACTTAAACCCATAATGTAATTCCATTTAACCATCTAAAATCATACACATTACCTCAATAACAACTTTAGCATACCCATAAATCATAAACTCATTCAGCCCATATCTTCTCAAATTATACCCATTCTAGGTTTTCTAGGTCACACTAAGTCCACCACATCCCTAGATAATTTATCCATCAATACACATCCAACTCAACTCCAAAATCACTTAAATAAACAATGTACTTGGATTGGAGTATTAGAATCTTACCAAATCTGAATTTTCTTCTTGCTCCAAATGTCAATGCCCTTAGCTCCTTCAATACCAACAATGGGATTTTGGGTTCCAACTATGTTGTTCTCTTCCTCAAGATGAACAACTTTACTTCTAATGGCCTCCCCTCAAATCTTACTGGAAATGGCTGATTTTAGAGAGAGAAAGTTAGGTTTTTGGTTTGAAAATGGAAGGATGGTGTTTTTCTCGAAATTTTTAGATTTTCAGCACTCCTTTTATAGAAATAGCTTGAGGAGATCGATCTGCACCAAGAGGAGATCGATCTGGTCCCCTTAAATCCCTTTTTTTCACGGTATTTTAAGCACGAGATTGATCTGTTGAAGCATGAGATCGATCTGCTCCCAAACAGAGAGCTAAGGAGATCGATCTGTATGCTTGAGGATCGATCTTTTCATTACAGACTGCTTAGGAGATCGATCTAGCCCCATTGGAGATCAATCTGCTCTATTCCATTGCCCAAATAAGAGCATTCTGGCTCTTGCAGATCGATCTCTCATCCTATGAGATCGATCTGACCTTCATACTTTCCATATTTTCTGTAGTTTTCCTGCTGCAACTCACACCAAAATATCCTTAATCTGCTGCCATGGCCGTTTTCTCATCCAACCACCTTTATAACTTGAAAATGGCATCCATTCATACCTTATGCACATTGAAACTTGTGTGCATTCATTGTATGTCAAAAGGTATACTATATAAAACCAAATGGAAACGTTTATATTCATGCAACTTCCTTTCATTTACCACACTACTCATTTTGAGTTCCAATCACATTCATCACTTACAAGAGTTCATTTCTTCATATTCATACACAATGAAACTTGTATGTACATTACAAATCATATTACACATATATACATTAAATCCATGGACTTACACCACTTATGCTTTACATTACAAGTCCATTCACATTAATTGATCCAATTACACACGTTACAAATATACATGTACGAGGTCTCACATTCTCCCCCTTCAAGGAATTTGGTCCTCCAAATTAGAACCAAGTCACTCTTCAAAAAGTTGGGGGTATTTCTCCGGTATCAAATTCTCTAATTCCCATGTGGCCTCTTCCACCGTGTGATGTTGCCAAAGAACTTTCACCAAGGGAATTATCTTATTCTGTAACACTTTCTCCTTTCTGTCCAATATCTGAACCGACTTCTCCACATATGTCATACTCTCATTGAGCTCCAACGACTCATATCTTATGATGTGCGTCGGGTCCGGGTGATACTTTCGAAGCATAGAGACGTGGAAGACATTGTGGACATTTGCCAAGTCTGGTGGCAATGCCAACCTATACGCCTTATCTCCCACTCTTTCCAAAATCTCGAAGGGTCCGATGTATTGAGGGCTCAGCTTGCCTTTCTTACCGAATCTCATAATACCCTTCGAAGGAGAAACTTTCAAGAATACTGACTCACCCTCATCAAACTCTAGTGGTCTCCGTCTCTTGTCAGCATAACTCTTTTGCCGGCTCTAAGTTGTCCATAATCTCTTACATATCAAATGGACGTCCTCAAATGCTTGCTGAACTAAGTCTGGAGCAAAAATCTGTCTGTCACCAACCTTTTCCCATCCAATAGGGGAACGACATCTATGCCCATACAGTGCCTCATAGGGTGCCATCTCGATACTCGCATGATAGCTATTATTATAGGCGAACTTGGCTAACTACAGGTGGTCATCTCAGGAGCCTCTCAAATCTAGTACACATGCTCTTAACATATCCTTGAGGGTCTGTATAGTCCTCTCTGACTGCCCATTTATCTGAGGATGAAAAGCGATGCTAAAACTCAGTCGGGTCCCCAGCGCTTCCTGAAAATATTCCTAGAAATGGGAAGTGAAGCGGGCATCCCTATCAGAAACAATGCTCACTGGTACACCATGTAGCCGTACTATCTCTCGAATATACAAATTTGCCAACTGACTTAGTGTATCGGTAGCTCTCATAGCTAAGAAAAGGGTAAACTTAGTCAATCGGTCCACAATAACCCATATGGCATCATGACCTCTACGGGTCCTCAGCAACCCCATCACAAAATCCATGGTGACGTGCTCCCACTTCCATGTCGGTATCGGTAGAGGCTGCAATAATCCTGTAGGCTTCTAATGCTCTACCTTCACTTGCTGACAAACGAGACACTTAGCGACATATTCATCAATGTCTCTTTTCATTCTAGACCACCAATAAACCTTTCGAAGGTTTTGATACATCTTGGTATTTCCCGAATGTATCGTATACTTCGATGAGTGAGCCTCCGATAAAATCATTCTCCTGATCTCAGGATCCTTGGGAACGCATACTCTACCTCTGAACCTCAATAAGCTATCTGTACTCAGCTCAAAATCACTACCCACACCTGTCTGTATCTGCCTCAGCCAATCGATGCACTGTCGATCGCTCTGTTGGGCTTGTCGAATATGGCCAATCAATTCTGGCTCTAGTCTCAAACTAGCCATGATCTCAAGTCTCTCAGATCCAGGTGGGGTTACATCCAAACTGAGGTTCGCAAAGTGTTTTAACAATTCATGTTCCCGTACCATCATATATGACACCAACCCAAGGTTCTTTCTACTCAAAGCATCGGTAACTACATTTGCCTTACCTGGGTGGTACATGATTTCATAATCATAGTCCTTTAAAAGTTCGAGCCATCTCCTCTGTCTCATATTCAGTTTTTTTTTGCGAGAACAAGTACTTAAGGCTCTTATGATCTGTGAACTCCTGAAATTTCTCACCATAGAGATAGTGGCGCCATATTTTCAAAGCAAATACCACGGCCGCCAACTCCAAATCATGGGTCGGGTAGTTCCTCTTGTGATCTTTCAACTGTCTAGATCTATAGGCAACTACCTTCCCATCCTGCATAAGCACACAGCCCAGTCCCTGGTGTGATGCATCCGTATACACCGAGAATCCTCCTGAGCTGGTAGGAATGGTGAGAACTGGAGCAGTGGTCAATCGACGCTTAAGCTCCTCAAAACTCCTCTCACATGGCTCATCCCATACAAACTTAACATCTTTCCGTGTGAGGCGTGTCAACGGAGCAGCTAGTCTGGAGAAACCCTCTACAAATCTCTGATAATATCCTGCCAATCTCAGAAAACTTTTTATCTCAGTAACTGTCTTAGGCTGTTCCCACTCTACGACTGCCTCTATCTTGGATGGATCCATCGATACCCCATCCTTCGACACAACCTAGCCCAAAAATGAGATCCGCTCTAACCAAAAGTTACACTTGCTGAGTTTGGCATACAACTCTTTCTCTCGGAGGGTCTGCAGAACTATCCTCAAGTGCTCCTCATGATCCTCCCTAGACTTAGAATAAGCCAAAATGTCATCTATGAACATAATCACAAACTTGTCCAGGTGTGGCTTAAACACATCATTCATCAACGCCATAAATGTTGTAGGAGCATTCGTCAATCCGAATGGCATCACCATAAACTCGTAGTGACCATAACGGGTATGAAATACTATCTTGGGTAAATCTCCACTCCTAATCCTCAACTGATGGTACCCTGACTACAGGTCTATCTTAGAAAACACTTCGGCTCCCTGGAGCTGATCCAACAAATCATCAATTCTTGGAAGGGGGTACTTGTTCTTAATGGTGGCCTTATTCAACAATCGGTAATCTATACACAGTCGGAGGCTCCCATCCTTCTTCCTTACAAACAATACCGGTGCTCCCAAAGGTGAGACACTCGGTCTTATAAACCCCTTCTCCAGCAACTCTTGCAGTTGCTTCTTTAACTCCTCCAACTCAATCGGAGCCATTTGATACGGTAGTTTAGATATCGGCACAGTACCAGGCTTTAACTCTATACCAAACTCCATTTCTCTATCCGGGGGTTACCCTGGTAGATCGTCCGAAAAGATATCAGGAAATTCCGCAATCACTCGAATGTCTCTTAATTTCGGGAGTACCTTATCTATGTCAACCACGTATGCAATGAACCCTCACATTATCCTTTCCATCGTTAGTAACATAAACCATCACTCCAAATTCAACATTTATCATAAACAATAAATTTATCTCTCAAGCATTATGCATCTAAAAATCATACTCTTTTATTTACCACAAATATTCAATTTTCATATCATTTCTTTTCATCAAAATTTACAATAAGATTGTCTAATCCTGAAAACATCAATGTCTTGGCATGACAATCCATAACGACACGATTGGTAGCCAACCAAGCCATTCCCAATATTACATCGAAATCATTCATATTCAACAAAATTAAATTGGCTATCATTTCCTTTCCCTCTATCTTTAACTTACAATCTCTACATGCATGTTCAGTTTGACTATCATTCATATCAACATTTTATCCAACAATGTTGGTTTCACATGCTTCAATAATTTATGTGCAAAGGAAGGTGATATAAAGGAATGCGTGGCACCAGGATCAAATAATACCAATGCTTCTAAATCAAAGATTCGGATGGTACCTTTAATCACATTCGTCGAAGCATCTGCGGTGTCCTGATCCAATGCATGTACTTTTCCTCTGCTCACACCCACTGCCTGCTTTCCTTTCTCTTCAGCTATAGCCCTCCTCCTCGGGGCAACTGCCTCAACTGGAGCTCTCTCTGGCTCCTTGCCCTTCTGTGGGGCAATCTCCATCTTCTCGGGATAATACTTAGCTATATGTCCTGGTCTCTCGCATCTAAAACACACCATAGGGGTCATCTGACAGGGCCTAGTCCCATGAAATCTCCCACATCTCCTACACTAATCAGTAGTAGATCGTGGTCCTCCAATAACCATACCCCTCGGTGTGGTCAAAGCAGGGTACACGGGAGGTCTAGTAGCTCTCTCCTGCACCTCCTCGATCTTAGGCCTCTTCTCGAAAAACCTTTGGCCTCCTCTCTTGGCCACTCTATTAAACCAGAATCTCTTCCGGTCTCTATCCTTCCTGACACTAATCCTCCTAAGCTCGAAGGCATTTCGTTCGAAGTCTTACTCACACAGCTGAGCCTTATGTACTGCTTCCTCATAAGTCTGAATATCAAATGGGGCTAGCTTAGTTCGGATGGCTAATCTCAATCCATCCATGAACTTCTGTATCTTTCGGGTCTCACTACCTATCGTATCTGGGTCATATCTCCACAAGGACATAAATTTGGACTCATACTTGTCCATAATATGATTCCTCTGAACTAAATTCATGAATTTCATCCGTAATTTCCTCTGTGCGGTAGCTGGATTGTACTTTCTCTTGAAGGCCTCCAAGAATATCTCCCATGAAATCTCGAAGTGTCTAGCCCTCAAAATAGCTTCGGTGGATCTCCCCCAGTGCTCTGCCTCACCCTTCAACATAAACACGACAAAGGTAACCTTCTCAGCTGAAGTGTATCGAAAAAACCTATACAGTTTCTCCATCTCATACACCCAATCCTCTGTAACCACTGGGTCCTTCACCCCCTGAACACTGGGGGTTTCAGCGCTTGGAACTCTCGCAGTCTGTTCAAGTCACAGTCATAACCCAAATCACTACCGCTCTGCTATAGAGCGATAGGAGAAGCTATATCCTGGGCTGGAGGTAGTGTAACTATAGCTGTCTCAGCAGTCTGAGGTCTCTCCACCTCCGCAGCAGCCTGTTCAGTAGTAGGTTGTGCTGCAGGGCCTCGTCTATCACCGGCACCTAAGGCCTACGTGACTATCTCCACCAGGTTCTCAATACTCCGCTCTAACCTAGCGAAGTGAGCCTCAATATCTTCTGCTCTCTCAGCAGGGTTCTGTGGAGCCTGATCATTCTGTGGCTCCGTACGGCTCTCAGGCATACCTTTACAACCTCTAGCACATGCCCTCGCCCCTCTACCTTGGCGTGTAATTGGCATAATGCCTAACTTCCTGTATTTAAAATCATTTATCAAGCTTAATCCATCACGGTATACACAGTTATATCTAAACAAAAGCACAGTACTATAGGGATGTAACTTTTCCTATGTTTTATTAATGACTCACATTAGGCCAATACAGCTCTGATACTAATCTCTGTCATGACCCTTTTTCATGCTCTTTAACTAAAAATCACTGAAAATTTTTCGTAAATTTCTTTCCTTACCCGATCGTGAGCTAACTTACCGCCACACTATTGGGCTGTGAGTCAATAATAAACATCACATCTCATTCATTCTCTGTTAAATAAATTGATGTCATACATTTGAAAGTTAATCATTAACTTACACAAGTTATGTTCACTGACATCTACATCCCCCATAATTACATTTCAAATGACTACTGTGCTTTTACATTGTTTAGATACAAAAAGGAATCACTGTGTATATACCTCTGAGTGATAGAGATGTAGTGGATGTCTAAAATACCACGCCTTAGTCCTCACTGGGCTACTATGCATGCTCTGTAGGAGGGGGAAATAGAGAGGGATGAGCAACCACACGCTCAATAAGGCAATAATACAAGTATGGTAGATAACAGCTCTATCTACATGCTGATAGTGTTATGCATAAATTGTTTATGGTAGGAGCATAAGGAAGTAAAACTATGCCATATGAGTATACATATATATCATGTACATTGGCATATAAAACACGGTAAAAACATCATGTATAAATAATCTCATGCTCAATCTCATTTAAATTCATAAAAGGGTAATTCATTAAGAAACCTCCTTTTTAAACCCACATCATAAAGCTCTTTCTAAAACACATACAATCCCATCACAAACCATTTTCTTAATTAGAAACATCAATACCAATTCACCAATCAAATCCCATAAGGTTTGACCCCTCCCTCGGGTCTACCTTAGACAATCACAATCTCACATATGTAATAAAAACTAGGTCACTATATCAAAAGTGCCTATGTGGACCAACTACGTCATAAATCATCCCAGACCACATGCATCCAGGTGTGCGGGGTATCGTGCTGGCACGAAGGTGGATTATCCATCGCCAGACTTTCTCATCACATAACCATCACGCGGTACATCGTACTCCATGTGATATACACGGTGCAGCATACTCCAAGGACTCATATCATGATTGGGGGTGCCATTCCTAGGTCTTACCTACCCCATACCAAGAGTTTTCCATATCCATGTAAGAGAGCCTCCCTGCCGAACAGAGCCTCCCCGCCCTTCCAGGGCTTAAGGATAATGGCTGAAGGATCCTTCTGTACCCATGTAGGAGAGCCTCCCTGCCGAACAGAGCCTCCCCGCCCCTCCAAGGCTTAAGGATGTTGGCTTAAGGATCCATCGTAAGAGAGCCTCCCAACCGAACAGAGCCTCCCCGCCTCCTCGGGCTTAAGGATGTTGGCTTAAGGATGTAGGGCTTAAGGATCTTATCGTACCCATGTAGGAGAGCCTCCCTGCCTAACAGAGCCTCCCCACCTCCTCGGGCTTAAGGATGTTGGCTTAAGGATGTAGGGCTTGAGGATCTTACCAACTTTCATGACCTAATACATATCAGAATGTGCAAACTTGTGCGAGCAAAGCTCTAGCATGACTCATGCATCCTATCATAAAGAGACCACGTACGAGCATAGCTCTAGTACGGTTATACTCATAAGAAAAATCACTCAAAAGGCACGTACGAGTAGAAGCTCCAGTACAGTTTATAAACATCATCATAGTTTCCAAATCAAGGTGCGAGCTAAGCTCCAGCACGTTTCATACAAGTGAAAACATCAATACTCGGTGCGAGCTAGGCTTCAGCACTGTTTAATTCACATACACATGATAGGCGTCTCATAAGCTTTCAAAACCAATCTCAAAACATATTTGGCAATTCACATGTGCTATCACACAACATCAAACCACAATAGCTAGCCTATCTATCAATTCGTTCTAAACAAAACACTTGATTTATGCAATTATTAGCCTTACTATCCCATTTCTCAAGAACCATTTCGAAAACCAAATCTCATACAATTTCTCACAGCCATTCACGCATATCAACAACCATTTACTTAAACATTCATGCATTTCATAAATGCCCTATATTGACCCACAAAATACGAGCATCTACCTCTATATACTTACAAAATTCCCTTACCTGGAATCGCGACGCGTGATTCCGTTTCCTTAGCGCTGCTCACTCGTGTGGTCCGATTCATCTTCAACGAACTCTTCGGGACTGCACACAATCATATTTCACATTATATTCGATCCATATAATGCAACTGTTGTGCTAGCTATAGTCAATTCAATCTATAGCCTCTATTAACGCTTATGAGGCCTCGTTTCATTACTTCACCCATAACTCAAGTCTATGGATCTTCTTAGGCCTATTAACTCATTCCAAATCGATATTAAATCGATACTAAATCCATAGTGTTCATATTTCATGAATTCCCTCACTATGGCGTTTATCAAGCATTTACATACTCATTTTCATAATTTCACTAAAACCCACAATGTAATTCCATTTAACAATCTAAAATCATACACATTACCTTAATAACAACTTTAGCATGCCCATAAATCATAAACTCATTCAACCCATATCTTCTCACATTATACCCATTCTATGTTTTTTGGGTCACACCAAATCCACCACATCCCTAGATAATTTATCCATCAATACACATCCAACTCAACTCCAAAATTACTTAAATAAATAATGTACTTGGATTGGAGTATTAGAATCTTACCAAATCTGATTTTTCTTCTTGCTCCAAATGTCAATGCCCTCAGCTACTTTAATACCAACAATGGGATTTTAGGTTCCAACTATGTTGTTCTCTTCCTCAAGATGAACAACTTTACTTCTAATGTCCTCCTCTCAAATCTTACTGAAAATGGTTGATTTTAGAGAGAGAAAGTTAGGTTTTTGGGTTGAAAATGGAAGGATGGTGTTTTTCCTGAAATTTTTAAATTTTCAGCACTCCTTTTATAGAAATAGCTTGAGGAGATCGATCTGCACCAAGAGGAGATCGAACTGGTCCCCTTAAATCCCTATTTTTCATGGCATTTTAAGCATGAGATCGATCTGTCGAAGCATGAGATCGATCTGCTCCCAAACAGAGAGCTAAGGCGATCGATCTATATGCTTGAGGATCGATCTTTTCATTACAGAGTGCTTAGGAGATCGAACTGGCCCCATTGGAGATCGATCTGCTCTATTCCATTGCCCAAATAAGAGCATTCTGGCTCTTCCAGATCGATCTCTCATCCTATGAGATCGATCTGGCCTTCATACTTTGCAGATTTTCTGCAGTTTTCCTGCTGCAACTCACACTAAAACATCCTTAAGCTGCTGCCATGGCCTTTTTCTCATCCATCCGCCTTTATAACTTGAAAATGGCATCCATCCATACCTTATGCACATTGAAACTTGTGTGCATTCATTGTATGTCCAAATGTATACTATATAAAACCAAATGGAAGCGTTTATATTCATGCAACTTCCTTCTATTTACCACACTACTCGTTTTGAGTTCCAATCACATTCATCACTTACAAGAATTCATTTCTTCATATTCATACATAATGAAACTTGTATGTACATTACAAATCATATTACACATATGTACATTGAATCCATAGACTTACACCACTTATGCTTTACATTACAAGTCCATTCACATTAATTGATCCAATTACAGATGTTACAAATATACATGTACGGGGTCTCACACAGCAAATGCGACCCTTTCTGAAGTCGTACACTCAAAGAATCCATACAACTTCTCCATTTCTCCAATCCATTCCTCAGTAACAACTGGGTTCTTGACCCTTCGAAAAGATGGAGGTCCAAGCTTTTGGAATTGCCACAATCTATCTAAATCACACCCATATCCTAATCCACTACTCTCCTGAACCGATGGGGGTGTAGGAGTTTCTGTAGCCTGTGGCATCTCAGGTGTAGGCTGTACAGGTGTGTCAGGTGCAACTGGCTCTCCTGTCTCAGTCTCTGCATCCTGTCCCTGTCTTCCTGGCTTAGTCTGTGTCAATATCTCGACTATCATCTCTAGGCTACACTTTATTCTCGTGAAGCGTGCCTCTATAGTCTCTGGTACCTCACTAGTACCCACATTCTCATCTCGGGTCTCTGGTTTGCCTCTACGGCTTCGAGCCCTACCTCTCGCCCCTTTACCTCGGTTGGTATTAGCCATATAGACTAAATTCCTTCATTCACAACCTTATATTAGGTCGATTCCCATCTTGTATACACAATTGTAACTGAACAAAGCACAGTAATATGGGGATGTACACTTTCCTAAACTAATACCGACTCACATCAGACCAACTACGCTCTAATACCATTCTGTCATGACCTCAATTCGTGACTTACCTAAAACTATTACAAATTTTTCGCTTTTTACATTAATTACCTTTCTTTCCTCAATAGTTGGGCTGTGATTCGATATTAGTCACCCACTCCCATTCATTCACATTATACATAGAATTTAGTATTCTTTTCGATAACATAAACTGTTATACAGTATTTGTACATATACATCCCGACCGTACAATAGTTTACATAACTGTGCTTATACATTGTTCAGTACAAAATGTTCGGGTGTGTATACCTCTTGTAAGATGGATAGGCAGCGGATACAATGAATGTTATACCTCAGTCGAACTCAATCTACTGCGGATGATCTGTAGAGAGTGAAAAATAAAGGGGGATGAGGAAACAACGCGCTCAGTAAGAAAATCAGGTAAGCAAGTAAACAACCACACTATCTATTGAAAATAAGGCTTTTCCTTTCCTTCTCTCATCTCAAAGCATGTATCAAAATGATATAATAATAGTACAGAATAAATTCCATGTACTTAAAATCATGCTGAGTTATTGAATGTAGGCATTCAAGCAAAGCAGTGCATCTATATAAAATTATGAATGCCTTTATCTCAATCATGCCATTTATATTTAAATCACATTAAATATGGCAGTTCATAACATAACACAATTATCGATTTTTGACCTATCTCTCTTAGGTCTAACTGTATCATGAAAACAAGTGATATATCATGTGAGACTCAGTGGCTAAATGCAATACTCTCCTGGACTATGATCATATCGTAAAATGTGAAATCTTAGCCAACACAGATCTCGGTGTGCGGGTATCACTGCTGCAACGGGAGGGGGGTCAGCTGGTACGATCTAAACGTATTATCCGCAAGTGCACGGGTCGTACAAGTAATAATGGGATTTGAGTCCCAAGTTCTCATCCCACAGAGAAGTTGATTAGCCTAATTAACTACCACTTAATCTTACCCTAAGTATATCCTAGCAAATTATGAATTCTAAGTTGGTGATCTACTAAGGCTAATTAAAATTACTGGAAAACAACAAAACAATAAAAAAAAGACTAAATAAAACTGAGCTAAGACTTGCTTACAGAACTCTGAGCAATTAAAGAAAATACCTACAAAAGAAAATTAAACAATTAAAAAATAATTAACGTAATTAAACTAAAATGAAAATATGAAATTAACAAAAGAAGATTAATTAAAGTAAAATTAAATAAACCTAAAATAAAATATGCATGCAAATTAATCTAATTATGAAAATGCAATTTAAACTAACCTAAGATTTAATAAAAATGAAGACTAAATTAAAAATGCATAAAACACGTTTAATCTAAATTAACACTAAATGCAACTCATAAAATACAAAACTAAAATAAAGTCCTAAAACATATACTATAAAATTAACTACTAACTAAAAAATTAAAACTAAAAATTAAATTGACAAACTAACAAATTAGAATTAACCCACCATTATCAATTAACAACTATCCTAAACTAACAGCTAATGTGTCACGACCCAATTCCATTCTCTTTAACCGAAAATCACTAAAATTTTTTTGCATTTTACTGTTACCTTACCCGGTCGTGAACTAACTCACCACACACTGTTGGGCTGTGAGTCAATAATAAACTCCACATCTCATTCATTCTCAGTTAAATAAAACGATGTCATACATTTGCATTTAATCTTGTACTTATACAAAAGCATGTTTTACTGACATCCACATCCCCCATAATTACAACTCAAAAGAATACTGTGCTTTTACATTGTTTAGATACAAAAAGAATCATTGTGTATATACCTCTAAGCGATGGAGATGCAGCGGAGTCCAAAATACCACGCCTCAGTCCTCACTGGGCTATTATGCATGCTCTGTAGGGGGAAAATAGAGAGGGATGAGCAACCACACGCTCAGTAAGGCAATAATGCAAGCATGGTAGATAACTACTCTATCTACATGCTGATAGTGTTATGCATAAATCATTTATGGTAGGAGCATGAGGAAGTAAAAGTATGCCATATGATTATACATATATATCATGTGTCAAAATCATGTACATTGGCATATCAAACATGGTAAAAAGAACATCATGTATAAATCATCTCATGCTCAATCTCATTTAAATTCATAAAAAGGGCAATTCATTGAGAAACCTCCTTTTTAAATGAACATCATAAACCTCTTTCTCAACACATAAATACCACCAAATCAATTCACAATCACAACCACATTTTCATTTCACAATTCACACATGTGTATAAAAACTAGGTCACTATATCAAAAGTGCCTATGTGGATAAACTACATCATAAATCATCCCAGACCACACGCATCCAAGTGTGCGGGGTATCATGCTGGCACGAAGATGGATTATCCCTCATCAGACTTTCTCATCACATAACCATCACGCGGTACATCGTACTCCATGTGATATACATGGTACAGCGTACTCCGCAGACTCATATCGTGATTGGGGGTGCCATTCCTAGGTCTTACCTACCCCATACCAAGAGTTTTCCATATCCGTGAAGGAGAGCCTCCCTGTCGACAAGAGCCTCCCCGCCTAATAGAGCCTCCTTGCCTCCTCGGGCTTAAGGATGTTAGCTTAAGGATGTAGGGCTTAAGGATCCTTCCGTAAGAGAGCCTCCCCGCCTTTTTGGGCTTAAGGATGTTGGCTTAAGGATGTAGGGCTTAAGGATCTTACCGTACCCATGTAGGAGAGCCTCCCTGCCTAACAGAGCCTCCCCGCCCCTCCAGGGCTTAAGGATGTTGGCTTAAGGATCCCACCGTAAGAGAGCCTCCCCACCGAACAGAGCCTCCCCGCCTAACAGAGCCTCCCCGCCTCTTTGGGCTTAAGGATGTTGGCTTAAGGATGTAGGGCTTAAGGATCTTACCAACTTTCACAAGCTTATACGTATCACAATGTGCAAACTTGTGCAAGTAAAGCTCTAGCACGACTCATGCATCCTATCATAAAGAGACGCGTACGAGCATAGCTCTAGTACGGTTATACTCATAAGACAAACCACTCAAAAGCCACGTACGAGCAGAAGCTCCAGTACGGTTTATAAACATCATCATAGTTTCCAAATCAAGGTACGAGCTAAGCTCCAGCACATTTCATACAAATGAAAACATCAATACCCGATGCGAGCTAGGATCCAGCACGGTTTAATTCACATAAACATGATAGGCGGCTCATAAGCTTTCAAAACTATCTCAAAACATATTTGGCACTTCATATGTGCTACAAACATCAAACTACAATAGCCAACCTATTTATCAATTCGTTTAAAACCAAACACATGTTTTGTGAAAGCATTCAAAACACTTGATTTATGCAATTATTAGCCTTACTATCCCTTTTTATACATCCATGTAAACCAAATCATCTAATATTCACAACTATTTTCACATACCAAACAACCAATTTCTCAAACGTTCATGCATTTCATAAACACCCTATAATCCCACAAATTATGAGCAGCTACCTCTATATACTTACAGAATTCCCTTACCTGGAATCGCGATGCATGATTCCACTTCCTTAAGCTGCTTACTCGTACGGTTCGATTCGTCTTCAACAACTTTCGAGACTGTACACAATCATATTTCACATTATATTCGATCCATATAATGCAACCCTTGTGCTTGCTATAGTCAATTTAATCTATAGCCTCTATTAATGCTTATATGGCCTCGTTTCATTACTTTACCCATAACTCGAGTCTATGGATTCTTTTAGGCCTATTAACTCATTCCAAATCGATATTAAATCGACATTAAGCTCATAGTGTTCATATTTCATGAATTCCCTCACTATGGCATTTTATCAAGCATATACATACTCATTTTCACAATTTCACTTAAACCCATATTATAACTCCACATAACCATTCCAAATCACCCACATTACTCATTTAACAACTTATCTTAACCCATAAACCACCAACTCCCCAATTCATACTTTCTCACGCTAGAGGCATTCCATTTTTTTTGGTTACATTAGTTTCTAACACAACCTAGGTGTTTCCATCCATACATACTCATGCCAAACAACTCCAAAATCAATTAAATGGACAATGTACTTAGATTGGAGTGTTAGAATCTTACCAAACCTGATTTTTCTTCTTGCTCCAAATGTCAATGCCCTTATCTCCTTCAATACCCACAATGGGATTTTGGGTTCCAACTATGTTGTTCTCTTCCTCAAGATGAACAACTTAATGTCTAATGGTCTCCCTTCAATTCTTGCTGGAAATGGCTGATTTTAGAGAGAGAAAGTTAGGTTTTTGGGTTAGAAATGGAAGATTAGTGTTTTTCCCAAAATTTTTAGATTTTCAGTCCTCCTTATATAGAAATAACTTGAGGAGATCGATCTGGTCCAAGAGGAGATCGATCTGGTCCCCTTAAATCTATCATTTTCATGAAATTTTAAGCATGAGATCGATCTGTCGAAGCATGAGATCGATCTGGTCCCAAACAGAGAGCTAAGGAGATCGATCTGAGTGCTTGAGGATCGATCTTTTCATTACAGAATGCTTAGGAGATCGATCTGACACCATTGGAGATCGATCTGCTCTATTTCCTTGCCCAAATAAGAGCATTCTGGCTCTTTCAGATCGATTTCTCATCTTATGAGATCGATCTGGCCTTCATGTTTTCCAGATTTCCTGCAGTTTTCTTGATGCAACTCATACTAACACATCCTTGATCTATTGCTATGGCCATTTTCTCATCCATCCACCTTTATAACTTGAAAATGGCATCCATTCATACCTTATGCACATTGAAACTTGTGTGCATTCATTGTATGTCCAAAGGTATGCTACATAAAACCAAATGGAAGCATTTATATTCATGCAACTTCCTTCCATTTACCACACCACCCATTTTGAGTTTGAATTACATCCATCACTTATAAGGACTCATTTCTTCATATTCAAACTCAATGGAACTTGTTTGTACGTTACAAATCATATTACACATACATACATTGAATCCATGGACTTACATCGATCATACTTTACATTACAAGTCCATTCACATTCATTACACATTACAACTTTACATATACGGGGTCTCACATTCTCCCCTCCTTCAAGGAATTTGGTCCTCCAAATTAGAACCAAGTCACTCTTCAAAAAGTTGGGGGTACTTCTCCCGTATCAAGTTCTCCAATTCCCATGTGGCCTCTTCCGACGTGTGATGTTGCTAAAGAACTTTCACCAAGGGAATTGTCTTATTTCGCAACACTTTCTCTTTTCTGTCCAATATCGAACCGGCTTCTCAACATACGTCATACTCTCATGGAGCTCCAACAGCTCATATCTTATCACGTATGTCGAGTCTGGGTGATACTTCTAAAGTATCGAGATGTGGAAGACGTTGTGGACATTTACCAAGTCTGGTGGCAATGCCAATATATACGCCTTATCTCCCACTCTCTCTAAAATCTCGAAGGGTCCAATATATCTAGGGCTCAGCTTGCCCTTCTTACCAAATCTTATAATACCCTTCGATGGTGATACCCTCAGAAACACCGACTCACCCTCATCAAACTCCAGTGGTCTTCATCTCTTGTCAGCATAACTCTTTTGTCAGCTCTGAGCTGTCCGTAATCTCTCACATATCAACTGGACGTCCTCAGATGCCTGCTGCACTAAGTCCGGAGCAAAAATCTGTCTATCACCAACCTCTTCCCATCCAATAGGGGAACGGCATCTACATCCATACAATGCCTCATAGGGTGCCATCCCGATACTCGCATGATAGCTATTATTATAAGCGAACTCGGCTAACTGCAGGTGGTCATCCCAGGAGCCTCTAAAATCCAGCACACACGCTCTCAACATATCCTCAAGGGTCTGTATAGTCCTATCTGACTGCCCATCTGTCTGAGGATGAAAAGCGGTGCTAAAACTCAGTCGAGTCCCCAGCGCTTCCTGAAAATGTTCCCAAAAATGGGAAGTGAAGCGGGCATCCCTATCAGAAACAACGCTCACTGGTACACCATGTAGCCGTACTATCTCTTGAATATACAGGTTCGCCAACTGACTCAGTGTATCAGTAGCTCTCATAGCCAAAAAATGGGCGGACTTAGTCAACCGGTCCACAATAACCCATATGGCATCATGACCTCTACGGGTCCTCGGTAACCCCATCACAAAATTCATGGTGACATGCTCCCACTTCCATGTCGGTATCGGTAGAGGCTGCAAGAATCCTGCAGGCTTCTGATGCTCTACCTTCACTTGCTAACAAACGAGACACTTAGCGACATATTCAGCAATGTCTCTCTTCATTCCAGACCACCAATAAACCTTCCGAAGGTTTTGATACATCTTGGTACTTCCCGGATGTATCGTATACTTCGATGAGTGAGCCTCTGATTAAATCATTCTCCTGATCTCAGGATCCTTGGGAACGCATACTCTGCCTCTGAACCTCAATAAGCCATCAGCACTCTACTCAAAATTAATACCCACACCTGTCTGTATTTGCCTCAGCCAATCGATGCACCGTCGATCGCTCTGCTGGGTTTGCCGAATACGGCCAATCAATTCTGGCTCCAGTCTTAAACTAGCCATGATCTCAAGTCTCTCAGATTTAGGTGGGGTTACATCCAAACTGATGTTCACAAAGTGTTCTAACAATTCATGTTCCCGTACCATCATATATGACACCAACCCAAGGTTCTTTCTACTCAAAGCATCGGTAACTACATTTGCCTTACCCGGGTGGTACATGATTTCACAATCATAGTCTTTCAGGAGTTTGAGCTATCTCCTCTGTCTCATATTCAGTTCTTTCTACGAGAACAGGTACTTAAGGCTCTTATGATCTGTGAACACCTGAAATTTCTCACCATAGAGATAGTGGCGCCATATTTTCAAAGTAAATACTACAGCCGCCAACTCCAAATCATGTGTCGGGTAGTTCCTCTCATGATCTTTCAACTGTCTCAATCCATAGGTAACTACCTTCCTATCCTGCATAAGCACACAGCCCAGTCCCTGGTGTGATGCATCCGTATACACTGAGAATCCTCCTGAGCTGGTAGGAATGGTGAGAACGGGAGCAGTGGTCAACCGATGCTTAAGCTCCTCAAAACTCCTCTCACATGCCTCATCCCATACAAACTTAACATCTTTTCGCGTGAGGCGTGTCAATGGAGCAGCTAGTCTGGAGAAACCCTCTACAAATCTCCGATAATATCCTGCCAATCCCAAAAAACTCCTGATCTCAGTTACTGTCTTGGGCTGTTCCCACTGTACAACTGCCTCAATCTTAGATGGATCCACCGATACCCCATCCTTTGACACAACATGCCCCAGAAATGAGATCTGTTCCAACCAAAAGTTACACTTACTGAGTTTGGCATACAATTCTCTCTCTCGGAGAGTCTGCAGAACTATCCTCAAGTGCTCCTCATGATCTTCCCTGTAGTTGGAATACACCAAAATGTCATCAATGAACACTATTACAAACTTGTCCAGGTATGGCTTGAATATATCATTCATCAATGCCATAAATGCTGCGGGAGCATTCGTTAATCCGAATGGCATCACCAAAAACTCGTAGTGGCCATAACGGGTACAAAATGCTGTCTTGGATACATCTTCACTCCTGATCCTCAACTGATGATACCGTGAACGCAGATCTATCTTAGAAAATACTTCGGCTCCCTGGAGCTGATCCAACAAATCATCGATTCTTGGAAGGGGGTACTTGTTCTTAATGGTGGCCTTATTCAACAACCAGTAATCTATACACAGTTGGAGGCTTCCATCCTTCTTCTTTACAAACAACGTCGGTGCTCCCCAAGGTGAGACACTCGGTCTTATAAACCCCTTCTCTAGCAACTCTTGCAGCTGTTTCTTCAGCTCTTCCAATTCTATCGGAGCCATTTTATAGGGTGGTTTTAATATCGGCTCTGTACCAGGCACAAGCTGAATGCAAAATTCCATTTCCCTTTCAGGTGGTAGTCCTGGTAATTCATCCGAAAAGACATCAGGGTAATCCGTAATTACGGCTATATCTCTCAATTCCGGGTGTGCCTCATCTATATCAACCACGTATGCAATGAACCCTTCACATTGTCCTCTCCATCGTTAGTAACATAAACCATCACTCCACATTCAACATTTATCATAAACAATAATTTATCTCTCAAGCAATATGCATGTAAAATCATACTCCTTTATTTACAACAAACATACTATTTTCATATCATTTCTTTTGATCAAAATTTACAATAAGATTGTCTAATCCTGAAAACATCAATGTTTTGGCATGACAATCCATCACAACATGATTGGTAGCCAACCAATCCATTCCCAAAATTACATCAAAATCATTCATATTCAATAAAATCAGATTGGCTATCATTTCCTTTCCCTCTATCTTTAACTTACAATCTCTACATACATGCTCAGTCAATTGACTATCATTCATGGGTGAGGAAATCATCAACATTTTATCCAACAATGTTGGTTTCACATATTTCAATAATTTATGTGCAAAGGAAGGTGATATGAAAGAATGCGTGGCACCAGGATCAAATAATACCAATGCTTCTAAATCAAAGATTCGGATGGTACCTTTAATCACATCCGTCGATGCGTCTGTAGTGTCCTGATCCAGTGCATGTACTCTTCCTCTGCTCACACCCGCAGCCTGTTTCCCTTTTTCCTCAGCTGTAGCCCTCCTCCTCGGGGCTGCTGTCTCAACTGGAGCTCCCTCAGGCTCCTTGCCCCTCTGTGGGGCAATCTCTATCTTCTCGGGACAATACTTAGCCATATGTCCTGGTTTCTCGCATTTAAAACACACCATAGGGGTCATCAGACAGGGTCTATTCCCATGAAATCTCCCACATCTCCTACACTGATCAGTAGTAGGCCGTGGTCCTCCAATAGTCATACCCCTCGGTGCAGTTAAGGCTGGGTATATGGGAGGTCTAGCAGCTCTCTCTTGCACCTCCTCAATCTTAGGCCTCTTCTCAAAAAATCTTTGGCCACCTCTCTTGGCCACTCTTCCAAACCCGGATCTCTTTCAATCTCTGTCCTTTCTAACACTGACTCTCCCAAGCTTGGAGGCATTTCGCTCAAAGTCTTGCTCACATAACTGAGCCTTATGTACAGCCTCCTCATAGGTCACAACGTCGAAGGGAGCTAGCTTAGTCCGGATGGCCAATCTCAATCCATCCATGAACTTCTGTATCTTTCGGGTCTCACTACCCATCGTGTCCTGGTCATATCTCCCCAAGGACATAAACTTGGACTCATACTCGTCCACAGTATGGTTCCCCTAAACCAAATTCATAAATTCCATCCGCAGTTTCCTCTGTGCGGTAGCTGGAATATACTGTCTTCTGAAGGCCTCAAAGAATATCTCCCATGAAATCTCGGAGTGTCTAGCCCTCAAAATAGCTTCAGTGGATCTCTACCAGTGCTCTGCCTCACCTTTCAACATGAACACGGCAAAGGCTACCTTCTCCATCTCATACACCCAATCCTCCGTAACCACTGGGTCCTTCACCCCTCTAAACACTGGGGGTTTCAGCGTTTGAAATTCTCGCAACCTGCTCAAGTCGCAGTCATAACCCAAATCACTACCACTCTGTTGTGGAGCGACAGGAGAAGCTATATCCTAGGCTGGAGGTGGTGTAGCAGTAGCAGTCTCTGCAGTCTGAGGTCTCTCCGCCTCTACAGCTGCCTGTTCAGTAGTAGGCTGTATCGCGGGACCTCGTCTGTCACCGGCGTCCAAGGCCTGCGTAACTATCTCCACTAAATTCTCAATACTCCGCTCTAACCTAGCGAAGCGAGCCTCAGTATCCTCTGCTCTCTCAGCAGGGTTCTGTGGAGCCTGTTTAGTCTGTGGCTCCGCACGGCTCTCAGGCCTACCTCTACAACCTCTAGTACGTGCTCTCGCCCCTCTACCTTTGCGTGTAACTGGCATAGTGCCTAACTTCCTGTATTATAATAATTCATTAAGCTCAATCCATCACGGTATACACAGTTATATCTAAACAAAAGCACAGTACTCTGGGGATGTACTTTCCTACGTTTTATTAATGACTCACATCAGGCCAACACAGCTCTGATACCAATCTCTGTCACGACCCAATTCCATTCTCTTTAGCCGAAAATCACTAAAATTTTTTCGCGTTTTACTGTTACCTTACCCGGTCGTGAACTAACTCACCACACACTGTTGGGCTGTGAGCCAATAATAAACTCCACATCTCATTCATTCTCAGTTAAATAAAACGATGTCATACATTTGCATTTAATCTTGTACTTATACAAAAGCATGTTTTACTGACATTTACATCCCCTATAATTACAACTCAAAAGAATACTGTGCTTTTACATTGTTTAGATACAAAAAGAATCACTGTGTATATACCTCTAAGCGATGGAGATGCAGCGGAGTCCAAAATACCACGCCTCAGTCCTCACTGGGCTACTATGCACGCTCTGTAGGGGGGAAAATAGAGAGGGATGAGCAACCACACGCTCAGTAAGGCAATAATGCAAGCATGGTAGATAACTACTCTATCTACATGCTGATAGTGTTATGCATAAATCATTTATGGTAGGAGCATGAGGAAGTAAAACTATGCCATATGATTATACATATATATCATGTGTCAAAATCATGTACATTGGCATATTAAACATGCTAAAAAGAACATCATGTATAAATCATCTCATGCTCAAACTCATTTAAATTCATAAAAAGGGCAATTCATTGAGAAACCTCCTTTTTAAACCAACATCATAAACCTCTTTCTCAACACATAAATACCACCAAATCAATTCACAATCACAACCACATTTTCATTTCACAATTCACACATGTGTATAAAAACTAGGTCACTATATCAAAAGTGCCTATGTGAACCAACTACATCATAAATCATCCTAGACCACACGCATCCAGGTGTGCGGGTATCATGCTGGCACGAAGATGGATTATCCCTCGCCAGACTTTCTCATCACATAACCATCACGCCGTACATCGTACTTCATGTGATATACACGGTACAGCGTACTCCGCAGACTCATATCGTGATTGGGGGTGCCATTCCTAGGTCTTACCTACCCCATACCAAGAGTTTTCCATATCCGTGAAGGAGAACCTCCCTACCGAACAGAGCCTCCCCGCCTAACAGAGCCTCTCTGCCTCCTCGGGCTTAAGGATGTTAGCTTAAGGATGTAGGGCTTAAGGATCCTTCCGTAAGAGAGCCTCTCCACCGAACAGAGCCTCCCCACCTCTTTGGGCTTAAGGATGTTGGCTTAAGGATGTAGGGCTTAAGGATCTTACTGTACCCATGTAAGAGAGCCTCCCTGCCTAACAGAGCCTCCCCGCCCCTCCAGGGCTTAAGGATGTTGGCTTAAGGATCCCACAGTAAGAGAGCCTCCCCACCGAATAGAGCCACCCTGCCTAACAAAGCCTCCCCTCCTCTTTGGGCTTAAGGATGTTGGCTTAAGGATGTAGGGCTTAAGGATCTTACCAACTTTCACAACCTTATACGTATCACAATGTGCAAACTTATGCGAGTAAAGCTCTAGCACGACTCATGCATCCTATCATAAAGAGACGCGTACGAGCATAGCTCTAGTACGGTTATACTCATAAGACAAACCACTCAAAAGCCACGTACGAGCAGAAGCTCCAGTACGATTTATAAACATCATCATAGTTTCCAAATCAAGGTGCGAGCTAAGCTCCAGCACATTTCATACAAATGAAAACATCAATACCCGATGCGAGCTAGGCTCCAGCACGGTTTAATTCACATAAACATGATAGGTGGCTCATAAGCTTTCAAAACTATCTCAAAACATATTTGGCACACATGTGCTACAAACATCAAACCACAATAGCCAACCTATTTATCAATTCGTTTAAAACAAAACACATGTTTTGTGAAAGCATTCAAAACACTTGATTTATGCAATTATTAGCCTTACTATCCCTTTTTATACATCCATGTAAACCAAATCATCTAATATTCACAACTATTTTCGCATACCAAACAACCAATTTCTCAAACGTTCATGCATTTCATAAACACCATATAATCCCACAAATTACGAGCAGCTACCTCTATATACTTACAGAATTCCCTTACTTGGAATCACGATGCGTGATTCCACTTCCTTAAGCTGCTTACTCGTACGGTTCGATTCGTCTTCAACAACTTTCGAGACTGTACACAATCATATTTCACATTATATTCGATCCATATAATGCAACCCTTGTGCTTGCTATAGTCAATTTAATCTATAGCCTCTATTAACGCTTATATGGCCTCGTTTCATTACTTTACCCATAACTCGAGTCTATGGATTCTTTTAGGCCTATTAACTCATTCCAAATCGATATTAAATCGACATTAAGATCATAGTGTTCATATTTCATGAATTCCCTCACTGTGGCATTTTATCAAGCATATACATACTCATTTTCACAATTTCACTTAAACCTATATTATAACTCCACATAACCATTCCAAATCACCCACATTACTCATTTAACAACTTATCTTAACCCATAAACCACCAACTCCCCAATTCATACTTTCTCACACTAGAGGCATTCCATTTTTTTGGTTACATTAGTTTCTAACACAACCTAGGTGTTTCCATCCATACATACTCATGCCAAACAACTCCAAAATCAATTAAATGGACAATGTACTTGGATTGGAGTGTTAGAATCTTACCAAATATGATTTTTCTTCTTACTCCAAATGTCAATGCCCTTATCTCCTTCAATACCCACAATGGGATTTTAGGTTCCAACTATGTTGTTCTCTTCCTCAAGATGAACAACTTAATGTCTAATGGTCTCCCCTCAATTCTTGCTGGAAATGGCTGATTTTAGAGAGAGGAAGTTAGGTTTTTGGGTTAGAAATGGAAGATTGGTGTTTTTCTCGAAATTTTCAGATTTTCAGCCCTCTTTATATAGAAATAGCTTGAGGAGATCGATCTGGTCCAAGAGGTGATCGATCTGGTCCCCTTAAATCTCTCATTTTCATAAAATTTTAAGCATGAGATCGATCTGTCGAAGCATGAGATCGATCTGGTCCCAAACAGAGAGCTAAGGAGATCGATCTGGGTGCTTGAGGATCGATCTTTTCATTACAGAATGCTTAGGAGATCGATCTGGCACCACTGGAGATCGATCTGCTCTATTTTATTGCCCAAATAAAAGCATTCTGGCTCTTCCAGATCGATCTCTCATCTTATGATATCGATCTGGCCTTCATGTTTTCCAGATTTCCTGCAGTTTCCTTGCTGCAACTCATACTAACACATCCTTGATCTATTGCCATGGCCATTTTCTCATCCATCCACCTTTATAACTTGAAAATGGCATCCATTCATACCTTATGCACATTGAAACTTGTGTGCATTCATTGTATGTCCAGAGGTATGCTACATAAAACCAAATGGAAGCATTTATATTCATGCAACTTCCTTCCATTTATCACACCACCCATTTTGGGTTTCAATTACATCCCTCACTTTTAAGGACTCATTTCTTCATATTCAAACTCAATGGAACTTGTATGTACGTTACAAATCATATTACACATACATATATTGAATCCATGGACTTACATCGATCATACTTTACATTACAAGTCCATTCACATTCATTACACATTACAACTTTACATATACGGGGTCTCACATAATGATCATAATCAAAATAATAAAAATGTAATAAACATTAAGCTAAATAAAAGGAAGGTGGCCAAACAAGGCCTTAATCAAAATGCTAAACATCTAGGTGGTCTTGAGCATGTGTACTGCACTGTTCATTATCTTTCTTCAAATTTCAGGTACTGCTCTCAGTTTTGTGCCTCTGTTTCCAGGTGATGGCCTCGGTTTGTCCAGTTCCTCTCGATCCTGACCAAAAACAGGTCCAGACAAGGTCCGCTTCTGCTGCCTGCTGCACGTCCGTGACTTTTACTCCAGGTTTAGCTGCTGTTGTCCTTGGTCTGCTTTCGCTGCTGTTCTCGACCTGCCCAGCTAATGCACAGGTCGTCCGCTTCTCTACTATATGCTGCTCCAGGCTGCTGGTCTGTTTTTGTCCGATTGCTCCTGCACCCAGATGCTGCTCACAATTCTGTATTACGTTGCCATGGCCACACTGCCTAGCTACTGTCTAGGTGCTGCACACGTCCTCTGCAATTAGCAATGCTCTACCCAGCTAGCGTTGGCTTCTTCATGCACCCACACACGTTGCCAGCTCTGTTATATATAGCCCAATCTGTAACTCCTCAGCAGATTTTTCCAGCTACACATCCATGGCCACACAACATCTCGAAAATAGTGATGGATTTCAGCATTTAACAACTAAAACTGAAGGCTAAAACTAGATTCAAAATGAATATCAGCATATGAAGACATTGATATTGAAACAGAGACAAACAAAGGATAAAAACTGATGATGGACAAACATACGGGTTGAAATCATATAGTGTAGAGAATTAAAAAGGACATAAGAAAAGAAAAGAACAATGAGGCAAATCAGTATGAGAGATTAAAACCGAAAGGAAATATAAAAACAAACACAACTGAAGTTAACACTCAAACCCCTGAGTTTCATCAAGAAGAATATTGAACCCATCATCCTCGATTTCCCTCATTATCTACTCTAATAAACATAAGTAAAATAGAATACACTAACTATAAAGTTGTAAAAAAATTTGATCACAACCGAATTGTAAAATGAAAAACTAAAAAACACATAAACTAAGAATGAAATAAATGTGCAGGAGACGGAACTAAAAAAATGGCAAATGGAAAAGTTACAATAGGTTTAGCATTATGGCATCTGTCACAAGCCCCTCACACCTCACTGCAACAAAAATACCAGAAAAAGCAAAATAGTGAAATGAAATGGCAAAGAAGAAAAAGAAATGAAGCTTTTCATAAAAATGAAAATGGTTCTAAACAGTGATTTAACAATGGTGGTTAAGAAAGAACTAACGGGAAATGCTTAAAAAATATAAAATCTAACAATAAAGCTTTTAAAATAAAACTTTAAACTATTCTAAAACTAGTCCTAAATTACTCTACACTACTCCTAACCTAGGCTACCTAATATTTTCAATTGTCATGTTTTTCTATTTATATACACACTTAGGGGTACAATGGTAATTTTTCCATCCTAGATGAGTTGGCATTGTTTGGCCACTTGTCTTCATTTGATTTGCTACAAAGTAGATATTTCCACGTCATCAGTCTTTTTGTCAAATTGGTTTTGCTATGTGGCCCGGTGTGTGTCTTCCAGAAGGTTGGCACGGTGTCTATCGATCTTATCGTTTCAGAGCAAATAAAAATCGGACACCTGGCATCACGCGTGTCCAGACGATTTGATGACTTGGTCTGTAAATTGGAAGTGGTCCAGTCTCTTTTAGCCCATTTTTAGCCCAATTTCGACTGAAACGACTGAGTTTCATCAGGATTTAATTTATCTGCACATAAGAGAATTTTAATTAAATATAGGGGATTATTAATAAAATAATATGGGGATTAAATAAATAATTAGGAATTTAAGCACAAATAATTCTATTAAAAATTGAATTATTACACCCCCAAACTTGAGCTTTTGCTTGTCCTCAAGCAAAATAAAATAATTGGAGGAATGACAAGTACAAAACATAATAATTTCCCCAATATCATCCTCAAAGAAAAATACAAACTATGATCTCAAAGATTCACAATTACAAGTCCAACATTCAGAATCATTCAATCATAAGTCCTAACCCAAATTGGATCCCTTGTGTGTGTGTGTGAAAATGTCAAAGCCACTTCATAGTACATTACCAAGATCAGATTATGCAAACACAGTAAATGCAAAGTCAATGACATGTGATCATTCCAATAAGTTTGCTTTTCACTTCTCTCTCCACTAATGTAGTCACACTCAATCAAAGATAAATAGGACTTCATTAAGCTTGTAATGTAAGGCTGGGTTAAGGTATGATAAAGTCGATTTAGGTTTAATTACCCCTTAACATGCATTACTTTCTAGGATCTTAATGTAAGAGCTCCAATTTATTTCCCCCAAACTTATTTTTTTGCTAGACATTTTATTCTATTTTTGTATTTTTCATCTTTCTTTGTTTCTTTTTCTTTTTCTTTCATTTTCTTTTCCTTTTTTTTTTAAAAAAACTTTCACTATCACCAGATACCCATATGTACAAAGCTCACAATATATCCCAATAACTTTTCATGCTTTCGGGGTAAGGGATAGGAAAAAAAGTATTTAAGCTAAGGAAAATTATGCAGGTGTATTTACAGAGAAAAACTTATTTGGCCCAGATGGATTACTAGGGGTAAAATATGTACAAGGATGGCTAGAAAGGCTCAAACGATCCAAAGATGGCCTAAATCATCTCCCTAATTAAGTCTGATCTAATATTTCACCTCGTGATCAGATGAAGCAAATTCTAAAATATGATACATAAAATAAATTGAGCAAATGCAATCCTAGGTCCACATAAGCTTTCACTAAATAAATATACAGATTCATGACATGACATGTGCGTAAGATAAAGAAATCACAATCAGAATCAAGACAAATTTAAGAATTCAACTTCATGCTTTTCCTATAATCATGCTTCTCATTCAATCAAAGTTAAACTAAATCATGGGGTCATATCATCGGAATATGGGAAAACTACATGCTAAGCACTGAATCATCCCAAAATCAAACAATTTAAGCTCAGATTTTCGAAAAAATTTTGAAATTTTTTTCAATTTTGCACAAATTTTTGAAAAATGCTTAAGTGATATCCCCTCCCCCAAACTTAAAGTGCACAGTGTCCTCAGTGTGCAGATAATATAAGAATTGAATTTTAAAAACAGAGTACTCCCATTTTCTGATGATGATAATGAACAACTGAAGCTTGATTGAAAGCATAATACTATAAAAGAAATCTGCAAAATAAACAAAGAAAGAAATAATGGAAAAAAAAGAACTATATACAAAGTGAAAAGAGAAATACAGCCACTTTAAATGCAGCTAAAGAACACAACACTCAGCATTAGGGCGAAGAGTAGGAGGATCAGCCAGATTGGTGACAAAATATTAACAGTTAAATCCTCCTGAGCTCTATCTACTTCCCTTATTCTTTCAAATTTCTTATGCTTAAGCCTTATGTCCTCTTCAATATCCATTTTAAAACACTTTTGAGAGTCATCATGGAGCTTCAAAGGTTTGAAAACATGAAATGTCACCTCCTGATCTAGGACTCTCATGGTTAATTCCCCATTTTGCACATCAATTAAAGTTCTACCAGTTGCTAGGAAAGGTCTGCCTAGTATCATGGGGACTTCCCTGTCTTTCTCCATGTCCAGTACAATAAAATCTGTAGGGAAAATAAATTTATCCACCTTTACTAACATATCCTCAATGACCCCCTTTGGATATTTAATGTATCAATCAGCTAGCTGAAGGGTCACTGTGGTAGGCTTGACATCTCCTATTCCTAACTTTTGGTTGGCATCAGATTGATACTGGCTCCTAAATCACACAAGGCTCTACCAAAGAACATATTTCCAATAGTGCAGGGTATGGTAAGACTCTCGGGATCCTTGAGCTTGGGGGGTAATTTCCTTTGGATAATTACACTACATTCCCCAGTTAAGGCCACTGTCTCATAATCTTCCAATCTTCTCTTCCTCGAGAGGATATCATTTAAAAACTGCACATAACTAGGCATTTGCTCTAAGGCATCTGTAAAAGGAATGTTGATGTGAAGCTTCTTAAAAACCTCAAGAAATTTGGCAAATTGTCGTTCCAACTTTTGATCTAGCTTTTGGTTTTGAAACCTCTGAGGAAAAGGTACTGGTGGTCTAACTAGAGGCAATGTATTGGGAACCTGTGTAGAATCAGAGGACGAGGAAGGCAATGAAGACGAAGGTAAAGAGGAAGAAGCGCCTAGCTTGGATTCTTTTACAACCTGATCCTGATGTTCCTGTTCTTTCTGAGCTGCCTCTTTAGACCTTAAGGGCTCTACCACTGTGGGCTTAATAGGATTGGACTTAACTTGTGGATCATCTAGCTCTCTGCCACTCCTAAAGGTGATGGATCTAACATGTTCCTTACCCTCCCTTTGCTTAACAGGATTAACTTTAGTGTTACTATGAAGGGTCCTTTGTGGACGTTGGCTAAGAGCATTGTCTATCTGTTTAACCTAAACTTCTAAATTCTTGATCGAGGCAGCTTGATTTTGCAGGATCGTTGTGAACATTTCCTCAAGCAAGGGCTTCTTCTCAGCTGCTGGGGTGTGGTAAAGTTGGGACTGCATAAATGGTGGTGGTTGATGAAAGTGAGGTGGATGGGGATGATGTGGTGAATGATAAGGAAATGGATGCTGTGGTGGTACCTGAACCGATGGAGCTTAAAAACCAGGGGGTCCTACAGATATGGAGTTAGAAGTTTGCCATTGGTTTTGGCTCCAGGAGAAGTTAGGATGGTTCCTCCACCCTGGATTATAGGTGTTTGAAAAAAGGTTGTTCTGTTGCTTGGAGGGGCAACATACTGAACCGATTCTAGGTTAAGCGGACACCTATCCACAGAGTGTGTATCATTACACAGATCACATGAAAGGAAAGGGCTTTGGACAGAATAAATCAGATTAGGACTGGTAGAAGGATTATGCTGGGTACTGAGTGACTCTACCTTCTTCGTAAGGTTAGCGATTTGAGAGGTCAAGGTAGACAGCGTGTCGAGCTCATAGATACCCACTGACTTTTTAGGCAATTTCCTCTCTGAAGACCATAGATAGTTGTTAGCAGCCATCTTGTCTAACAATTCGTAAGCTTCCTCCTCTGTTTTACACATTAGCGCTCCACCCACAGCAGCGTCAATAATGGTCATATTTTGGCTTGTAAGTCCGTTGTAGAAGGTCTGGACTTGTAACTACAAAGGTCAGCCATGGTGAGGGCACTTCCTAAGAACCTCCTTATATCGTTCCCATGCTTCGTAAAGAGATTCAGAGTCGAACTGGGCAAAGGAAGATATATCACTATGGAGTTTGGCCATTTTAGAGGGAGGAAAAAACTTAGATAGAAATTAATGGGCTAACTCGTCCCATGTAGAAATGGATCCTGGAGGTAAGGAGGTTAACCATGTCACGCCCTATCCCTAAGGGAGAAGGGGAATAGTCTTAGCCTAAACGCATCATTAGATAATCCATTGTGCTTAAGGTGTTGCAGAAGTCGAGGAATTGCCCGAGGTGAGCATGTGGGTCATCATGCGAAAGCCTACTAAACTGTAAAGAGGTCTGGATCATCTGGAGGATGGAAGGCTTAATTTCAAAATTGTTAGCAGGGACAACTGGTGGCCTAATGCTGGTATAATAACCTCTAATAGTCGGCATTGCATAATCTCCAACGGTCCTAATTTCTCTATTTTCTGCCATGATATTTTGCAGCGGAGCTATAAATTTCCTCGAATCCGTTCGAATTTTCCTAAGAGTTCGTTCAATTTCAAGATCTAAAGGAAAACAATCATAACTTTTGGCTCTACGCATGCAATCATCAAAAAGTCCGTAGAATTTTTTTCTTAATTTTTAAATTTTTAAATTTTTTTAATTAATTATGAGAAAATTTAACTAACCTAATTAGGGCTCTAAATATTTACAACCTACATATTTACAAGCTAAAATTACACCTAAGCATAATTTCACCGATATTAATTAAGGACTAACTAAAACTTCCTCGGCAACGGCGCCAAAAACTTGGTATCATCTAAACGTATTGTCCGCAAGTGCACGGGTTGTACAAGTAATAATGGGATTTGAGTCTCGAGTTATCGTCCCATAGAGAAGTTGATTAGCCTAATTAACTACCGGTTAATCTTACCCTAAGTATATCCTAGCAAATTATGAATTTTAAGTTGGTGATCTACTAAGGCTAATTAAAATTACTGGAAAACAAGAAAACAATAAAATAATAAAAACTAAATAAAACTGAGCTAAGATTTGCTTACCAAACTCCAAGCAATTAAAGAAAATACCTACAAAAGAAAATTAAAATAATTAAAAAATAATTAACGCAATTAAACTAAAATGCAAATATGAAATTAACAAAACAAGATTAATTAAAGTAAAATTAAACAAACCTAAAATAAAATATGCATGCAAATTAATCTAATTATGAAAATGCAATTTAAACTAACCTAAAATTTACTAAAAATGAAGACTAAATTAAAAATGCATGAAACACGTTTAATCTAAATTAACTCTAAATGCAACTCATAAAATACTAAACTAAAATAAAGCTCTAAAACATATACTATAAATTTAACTACTAACTAAAAAATTAAAACTTAAAATTAAATTGACAAACTAACAAATTAGAATTAACCTACCATTATCAATTAACAACTATCCTAAACTAACAACTAATGATCATAAACCAAATAATAAAAATGCAATAAACATTAAGCTAAACAAAAGGAAGGTGGCCAAACAAGGCCTTAACCGAAATGCTAAATATCTAGGTGGTCCCGAGCATGTGTACTGCACTGTTCATTGTCTTTCTTCAAATTTCAGGTACTGCTCTCGATTTTATGCCTCTGTTTCCAGGTGATGGCCTCGATTTGTCCAGTTTCTCTCGGTCCTGACTAGAAACAGCTCCAGACGAGGTCCGCTTCTGCTTCCTGCTACACGTCCGTGACTTCTACTCCAAGTTTAGTTGCTGTTGTCCTTGGTCTGCTTCCTCTGCTGTTCTCGACCTGCCCAGCTAATGTACAGGTCTGTCCACTTCTTTATTGTATGCTACTCCAGGCTGCTGGTCTGTTTTTGTCCGACTGCTCCTGCAGCCAGATGCTGCTCACAATTCTGTACTGCGCTGCCATGGCCACACTGCCCAGTTGCTGTCTAGGTGCTGCACACGTCCTCTGCAATCATCAATGCTCTCCCCAGCTAGCGTTGGCTTCTTCATGCACCCACACATGTTGCCAGCTCTGTTTTATATAGCCCAATCTGTAACTCCTCAACAGATTTTTCCAGCTACACATCCATGGCCACACAACAGCTCGATAATAGTGATGGATTTCAGCATTTAACAACTAGAACTGAAGGTCAAAACGGGATTCAAATTGAATATCAGCACATGAAGACAATGAACAGGACATTGATATTGAAACAGAGACAAACAGGGGATGAAAACTGATGATGAAGAAACATACGGGTTGAAATCATGCAGTGCAAAGAATTAAAAATGAAATAAGAAAAGAAAAGAACAATGAGGCAAAGCAGTATGAGAGATTAAAACCGAGAGGAAATATAAAAACAAACACAACTAAAGTTAACACTCAAACCCGTGAGATTCATCAAGAAGAATATTGAACCCATCATCCTCGGTTTGCCTCATTATCTACTCTAATAAACACAAGTAAAATAGAATACATTGACTATAAGGCTGTAAAAAAAAATTGATCACAATCGAATTGTAAAATGAAAAAAATAAAAAACACATAAACTGAGAATGAAATAAATGTGCAGGAGACGAAACTAAAAAAAATGGCAAATGGAAAAGTTACAATAGGTTGAGCATTATAGCTTCTTTCATAAGCCCCTCACACCTCATTGCAACAAAAATACCAGAAAAAGTAAAATAGTGAAATGAAATGGCAAAGAAGGAAAAGAAATGAAGCTTTTCATAAAAATGAAAATGGTTCTAAATAGTGATTTAACAATGGTGGTTAAGAAAGAACTAAGGGGAAATGCTTAAAAAGTATAAAATCTAACAATAAAGCTTTTAAAATAAAACTTTAAACTATTCTAAAACTACTCCTAAATTACTCTACACTACTCCTAACCTAGGCTACCTAATATTTTCAATTGCCATCTTTTTCTATTTATATACACACTTAGGGGTACAATGGTAATTTTTCCATCCTAGATGAGTTACCATTGTTTGGCCACTTGTCTTCATTTGATTTGCTGCAAAATAGATATTTCCTCGTCATCAGTCTTTTTGTCTAATTGGTTATGCGATGTGACCAGACGTGTGTCTTCCAGAGGGTTGGCATGGTGTCTGTCGATCTTATCGTTTCGGAGCAAATAAAAATCGGACACCAGGCATCACACGTGTCCAGACGACTTGATGACTCGATCTGCAAATTGGAAGTGGTCCAGTTTTCTTTAGCCCATTTTCAGCCCAATTTCGACTGAAATGACTAAGTTTCATCAGGATTTAATTTATCTGCACATAAGAGAATTTTAATTAAATAAAGGGGATTATTAATAAAATAATATAAGGATTAAATAAATAATTAGGAATTTAAGCACAAATAATTCTATTAAAAATAGAATTATCATCAGCCCGTCACAATCGCTAGCTATCAACTCCTCAACTCCACAACTCTACCACATAGTACAGTGTACTCCATGCCACTCGTACGATACGACGTACACCCGTGGACCCTCTCCTCATGGTTGGGATGCCTGCCATAGGTCTTAGTCCTCACACCATGAAAATATATCATAGTCGGGGTGCTTGCCATAAGTCTTAGCCCTCATACTATGGAATAGTTACCACGTCTCTAAATCCACGTGCGAACATCTTAACTTTGTGACACTCAGTCTACACGGAGGAAACCATCACGATTTTTCTCTTTAACATGTATTATATATCACATAAAATTTACAGTGCGCGTCTTAAGTGTGACTCTCAATCAACACTCCGCCTCTTAAACAGTGTATATGCATATCAAAATATCAAACACTAGTGCGAGTAACCTCTAGCACTAGGTTAATGCATAATTCTCTTTTCAAATCAAGTACAAGTTATTACTCAAGTACTATATCATGTATAAATCATGAAAATTGAGTACGAGCAATGCTCCCAGTACTCTATCATGTAAAACTGAGTATGAGCAAAGTTCCCAATACTCTATATGCATCAATCACAAACTGAGATGAGCAATGCTCCAGTACTCTAATATGCATAAAATAGCATTAAAATATAGTACGAGTATATCCTCTAGTACTATGTGATACATATCTCAAAATACAGTGCGAGTATTCTCTAGCACTTATGGTTTTCACACAAAACCAGGTAGATGGCTTATTCAAACACAACTCTCTCAGTTCAAATCAAATTAGCACTTAAATGTGTTGTTTTTGTATATATGTGAAAACATTAGCCATTCTATCATGCAACTCATGAATTTTGGGTCATAACATGTTTCTCAGGCTTTTTATCCTATTTTTGGATAAATTTACACTTTATCTCATTAATCCTTAGCAGCACACAGCATGCTTATTTCAAGGAATTCATATAGAGTATAATATCGAAACTCTATTCAAAATATGTGTAGCCATCTCTAGCTACTCACGAAATTCTCTTACCTCGGATCACGTCAAGTTACCTCATTTCCTCGGTTCTGCTCACTCTTGCAGTCTGATCAGCTTCCAAGGTAAATTTCCAAAGCTTTTTTAAATATTGGCCTTAGTATATCACTCTATACTAGTTTCATTTGCCAAATCTCAATTAAAAACATCAATCTCACTATTTTCTCCCAATATAGTGAAAAATCTCATTTTCACATAACTATCTTTATTTCTCCTTCTTACCAATTTATGCATTTCATAAGATTATCTTATTTCCCATACATACATATTCCATCATTAAATCAATGTTAATACCATTTCCTCATCACTTTCTCATTTTCTCACTAATATCTAGGTTATGGTGATTTTTCATTCTCCTTTCATTTCCAACATTTTATATATATATATACAAATCAACTCATCAATACACCTAGTTTAACATATATCAACTTGGTACATTAAATCTTACCTAGTTGAACTTTCTTTCCTTTTTTCACCAAAATGGTAAAATCCTCCTTGCTCCTTGAACTCTTGATTTCAATCCTTTGTTTCCAAGTATGTTGCTCTCCTTATTGCTAAGAAAATGAAGTGCAGAAGTCCATTATTTATAGAACTGGCTTGATGAGATCGATCTGCTACCCTAAGAGATCGATCTGCTCTGCATTTTTCCTCTTGAAATCGACCTTCCAAGCCACATGAGATCGATCTGCTCTTACGTGAGATCGATCTGTTGCAACACAGATCCTTAAGGAGATTGATCTGCTCTTGTATGAGATCGATCTGTTGCAAGTCAGTAGCTTAAGGAAATCGATCTGGCCCTTCTGAGATCGATTCCTTCGACACAGAATGTTTAGCATATTGATTAGCTCTCCAATGAGATCGATCTGACCTGTCCATCTCTCAAATAAGAGCATTTTTGGCTCTTCCAAATCGATCTCTCATACCATGAGATCGATCTCTCATCCATATTTACCAGATTTTACTACAGTTTTCTGCAGTAATACATGCCAAACTTCATACATTTTGCTACCATGGTCATTTTCTCATTCATCCACACTTAAGGCTAGAAAATGACATCCATTCATACCTTATACACATTAAAACTTGTGTGTACCCTTTGTATAACCAAAGGTATACCATTTACAACCAAATGGAGTATAAAACTTATGCAACTTATGCATACTTAAACCCATTTTACCACACTACTCAATTTTTTCATATTTTCCCATTCATCACATACTAAAATCCATTTCTTATTATTCATACATAACAAAACTTGTACGTACATCACCAACTCATATTACAAGTATGTACATTTAATCTATGGACTTTACATCATTCATGCTTCACATAGCATGTACATGTATGTACTTATGAATTTGAGGGTCTTACAGCAACAGATCTGGCTCCAAGCGTAGACTAGCAATCATACAGTCCATATTCATGTCAGAAGGCACGACTCCCAAACTGAGGCTAGCAAACTACTCTAGCAACTCATGTTCCCTGACCATCATATACGATATCATCCCAAGACTCTTTCTGCTCAATGCTTCAGCTAAAACATTAGCCTTACCCGGATGGTAAAGTATCTCACAATCATAGTCTTTTAGAAGCTCTAGCCATTTTCTCTGTCTCATGTTCAATTCTTTTTGTGAGAACAGATACTTAAGGCTCTTGTGGTCGGTAAAAATCTGAAATTTCTCTCCATACAAGTAGTGACACCATACTTTCAATGCAAACACTACTGCAGCTAACTCCAAATCGTGGGTCAGATAGTTCTTCTCATGGTCCTTCAATTGTCTGGATCTATAAGCAACTACCCGCCCATCCTGCATCAATACAAAGACCAGTCCCTGATGCGAAACATCGGTATACACTAAAACTCCTCCTTAGCTGGTAGGGATAGTGAGAATCAGGGCAGTAGTCAATTGACTCTTCAACACCTGAAAACTCTTCTCACAATCTTCATCCCATACAAAAGCTACACTCTTCCTTGTTAGATGTGTCAACGGAGCAGCTAACTTTGAGAATCTTCCAACGAATCTTCGATAATATCCTGCTAAACCCAAGAAACACCTAATCTCGGTGACTGTCTTCAGTTGTTCCCATTGAACTACAGCCTCAATCTTTGATGGATCCACTGATACACCATCCTTCAACACAACATGTCCCAAAAATGAGATCTGTGTGTCACGACCCATTTTATCCCTTTTAATCCAAAATCACTGTAAATGTTTTGCATTTTTTTCTTTCCTTACCTGGTCATGAATAAACTCATCACTACCCGTTGGGCTATGAGTCAATAATAAACATCACTCCACATTTATTCTCAATTAGATTAAAAGAAGTGTTATTCATTGGAAGATAAGTTATACATGACACATTCTAACTTTTACATCCCCTACATTACAATACAAAGTGACTATTGTGCTTTTACATTGTTTAGATACAAAGAGAATCTCTGTGTGTATACCTTTTGATGATGGAAGCAGCGGATGTCTAAAATAAAATGCCTCAGTCCTCACTGAGCTGCTATGTACCCCCTATAGAGGGGGAAAGTAGAGAGGGATGAGCAACCACACGCTCAGTAAGGCAATAATGCAAGCATGGTAGATACCTACTCTATCAACATGCTGATAGTGTTATGCATAAATCCTTATAATCAGAGCATGAGGAAATAAAACTATGCCATACGAGTATACATATATCATGTACAAAAAACATGGAAAACATGCATATAAAACATGGAAAATCATCATGTACAAATCATCTCATGCTCATTCTCATTAAATCTCATCATGAAAAGGAAATTCAATTTGAAACATCCTTTCTAAATTCATCATTTCTCAAAACACATTAAAATCCCATCACAATCATTTCTCAATCAAAAACATCATTATCATTTCTCAATCGAAATCTCACAAGGCTTGACCCCTCCCTCGGGTCTACCCTGTACAATCACAATCACACTTATATCTCAAAACCATGTGGTACTATGTAATATCAAGTGAGACAGGTCACTATATCTCAAAGACTATGTTGGCCAACTATGTCATAAATCATCCCAGACCACATACATCCAGGTGTATGGGGTATCATGCTGACACGAAAGTGGGTTAGTCTCTAGCCAGACTTTCTTATTACATAACCATCACGCGGTACATCGTACTCCATGTGATATACACGGTACAACGTACCCGTGGACCCATATCGTGGTTAGGGGTGCCGGTCATAGGTCTTATCTAGCCCATACCCAAAACTTGCCGTACTCATGTAGGAGACCCTCCTTGTTGAACAGAGCCTCCCCACCCCTCCAGAGCTTAAGGATATTAGCTTAAGGACCCTTCCGTAAGAGAGCCTCCCCACTGAACAAAGCCTCCCCAACCCCTCTAGGGCTTAAGGATGTAGGGCTATAGGATCTTACAGTAAGAAAGCCTCCCTACCGAATAGAGCCTCCCCACCTCATCGGGCTTAAGGATGTAGGGCTTGAGGATCTTACTCATTTCTATGGCATCATACGTACCACAATGTGAAAACTTGTGCGAGCAAAGCTCTAGCACAACTCATGCATCATATCATAAAGAAACCACGTACGAACATAGCTCCAGTACGTTTATACGCATAAGAATACCACTCGAAAGCCACGTACGAGCAGAAGCTCCAGTACAGTTTATGAAACATCATTATAGTTTCCAACTCAAGGTGCAAGCTAAGCTCCAACACGTTTGATACAATTAAAGGCATCAAAATCTAGCGTGACCAAGGCTCCAACGCGATTTACATCACACAATTACGAGAGGTGGCTCATACACAATGAAAACAATCCTAAAAATCGGGTTTAGCACCTCACAAATGCTATTCCACAACATCATTAAAACATTAGCCAACCTATCCATTTTTGGTCGAAAACAATGCATTGTGTTTTGTGAAAACACTCAAAACACGTGATTTATGCAATTATTAGCCTTACTATCCCATTTCTTTATAATACCATTTCAAACAACCAAATCTCATATCCATAGTCGTAGTAATTTCCATACGTTGTCAAACACATTTCCATAAACTCATGCACATTTCCAAAGCCCTATATACCCACAAAATACGAGCAGCCACATCTATATACTCACAAAATTCCCTTACCTGGAATTGCATCGTGGGATTCCACTTCCTTAAAGCTGCGTACTTATGCGATTCGATTTGCCTCTAACGAACTCTCAGAAACAATCTAGTTTCTGTCCTTCCTCCAAATGAGAATGTCCCTTGCTCCTTCAATCCAATATGTGAGGCTTTGATTCCAAACTATGTTGTTCTCTTCTTTAAGATGAACAACTTTGTATCTGATAGCTTCCTCTCAAATCTTAATGGAAAGAGGTGATTTTAGAGAGATAAAACTAGGTTTTGAAGGTTAAAATGGAAAGAATGGTTTTATCTCGAAAAAATGCAGATTTCACTGCTCCTTTTATAGAAATTACTTGATGAGATCGATCTATCGAAGCATGAGATCGATCTGGTCCTCTTAAATCCCTCATTTTCACGCCAATTTGAATGGATGAGATCGATCTATTCTCAGGCAGTAGCTTAAGGAGATCGATCTGCTCCAACCCTAGAGCTAAGGAAATTAATCTGTTTGCCTTAAGAATCGATCCTCATTGTACAAAATATTTAACAGATCGATCTGGCTCCATTGGAGATCGATCTGTCTTGTTCCATTGCTCAAATAAGAGCAATTTTGGCTCTTCCAGATCGATCTGGCATTCATATTTTCCAGATTTTTTGAAGTTTTTTGCAGCAACTCATACCAAACCATTCTTAATTTACTGCCATAGTCATTTTCTCATTCATCCACCTTTGAAGCTTGCAATTGGCACCTATTCATACCTTATACATATTAAAACCTGTGTGCTTACTGTATATAATCCAAGGTATACAATTTATAGCCAAATGGAAGTACAATTATTTATGCAATTCATGCAAGTTCATTCCATTTGTTGCACTACTCATTTTGAGTTCCAATCACATTCATCACGTATAAAAGCTCATTTTTAATATCCATATAAGATGAAACTTGTATGTACATTACAAACTCATATTACAAGTATGTACATCAAATCCATGGACTTACATCACTTATGCTTTACATTGTAAATACATCACCATACTCATGATTTCATAAAGTTTACATAAAAAATTACGGGTCTTACATTCCTCCCCTCCTCAAAAGAATTTGGTCCTCCAAATTAGAACCAAGTTATTCATAAAAAAACTGGGGGTACTTCTCCCGTATCAAATTTTCCAATTTCCATGTGGCCTTTTCCACCGTGTGATGTTACCAAAGAACTTTCACCAGGGGAATTGTCTTTGTTCTCAACGCCTTTTCCTTTCTGTCCAATATCCGAACCGACTTCTCAACATACGTCATACTCTCATTGAGCTCCAATAGCTCATATCTGATCACATGTGTCGGGTCCGGGTGGTACTTCCGAAGCATGGAGATGTGGAAGAAGTTATGAACATTTGCCAATTTCGATGGAAATGCCAACTTATACGCCTTATCTCCTACTCTCTCTAAAATCTCGAAAGGTCCGATATATCTACTGCTCAGCTTGCCCTTCTTACTAAATCTCATAATACCCTTCGAAGGTGAAACTCTCAGGAAAACCGACCCACCCACATTAAACTCTAGTGGTATTCGTCTCTTATCAGCATAACTCTTTTGTCGGCTCTGAGCTGTCCATAATCTCTCACATATCAGTTGGACGTCCTCAAATGCCTACTGTACTAAGTCCGAAGCAAATATCTGTTTGTCACGAACCTCTTCCCATCCAATAAGGGAACAACATCTACGCCTATACAATGCCTCATAGGATGCCATCTCGATACTCGCATGATAACTGTTATTATAGGCGAACTCAGCTAACTGCAGGTGATCATCCCAAGAGCCTTCAAAATCCAACACACACACACTCTGTCTGAGGATGAAAAGTGGTACTAAAACTCAAGTGGGTCCCCAATGCTTCCTGAAAATGTTTCTAGAAATGGGAAGTGAAGCGGGCATCTCTATCAAAAACAACGCTTATTGGTACACCATGTAGTCGCACTATCTCTCGAATATACAGGTTTGCCAACTGACTCAGAGTATCGGTAGCTCTCATAGCTAAGAAATGGGTCGACTTAGTCAATCGATCCACAATAACACATGTGGCATCATGACCTCTACGGATCCTCGGTAATCCCATCACAAAATCCATGGTGACATCCTCCCACTTCCATGTCAGTATCGGTAGAGGTGACATGCCCAAAGGGTATTGTCAGCAAGTGCATGGGTCGTACAAGTAATAATGGAATTTGAGTCCCGAGTTATCATCCCTCAAAAAAGTTGACTAGCCTAATTAAGTACCGATTAATCTTGCCCTAAGTATATCCTAGCAAATTATGAAATTAAAAGTGGGTGATCAATTAAGGCTAAAAATTAAAAGTACTAAAAATAATAACACTAAAAAATAAAGAAAATAAAACTGAACTAAGATTTGCTTACTGAACTCCGAGTAATTAAAGTAACTACCTACAAAAGAAATTAAAACAGTTAAAATGAATTAACGCAATTAAAATAAAATGCAAATATGAAATTAAAGTAATAAAACTAATTAAACTAAATTTAAACAAGCTTAAAATAAAATGTGCATGTAATTAAACTAACTCAGAAAATGCAATTTAAACTAACTTAAAGTCTAACGAAAATAAATTTACCCCTAATTTAATTCTACATGAACACTTAATTAACTATCAACCTAATTAAAACTAAGTTCTAAACTATTAAACAAGACTACTAATCATGCAATTTAATCAAAGACTCTAAACTAAGCTAACAAATTAAATAGGAATTAAACTAAACTAACCATGCATGAAAATGAATTAATTAACTATTATGCACTAGCCAAACAACCCTTAACAATTTAAACCAGCTAATTATCCCTCCTTTTACTGTTCACATCTTCACCAAATTTTTGGTTATTTTCCAGGCATGCTCGGCCAGTCCTCTGCTCCTGCCGTGCGCCAAGCATCCAGACTGCCTGCTCTCAATTTACTTTCGGTGTGCTATCTGCTACAGTTGTTCACGGTTTGCCCAGGCCTACCTGGCTGCCAACGGTGCTGCTCGACCTGCCCAACTATGCTGCATCTGTCCTTTATATCTAACCTCTACAAACACCATACTATTGCCCTGCTTCAGCACCGAACAGTATCTCATGCGTCCAATTTTCACAACCTGTTTTAGCCATGGCTTCGTTTCAAGGCATGCCACGCATAGCCGAGCATCCTACACCACTTCAACCTCTGCTTCCAGCTTCTTCACACAGTAAGCAGCAATGAACCCAATAGCAGAGTCGCAGTTAGAAGACCGAAACCAAGTAGCAACCACTAAACAACAATATGTGGCAAAGCAGCAAGCACAAACCAATGGTGCTCTACAAACATAGCCAAACCTCCTCCCACTGCACCCAACCTTGAAACTAAATTAAACTTGAAACAGAAAAGAAAAGAGTTGAACAGAAATGGCCAGCAAAAATATATATCAAACAGTGCAGAAAAATTAAAGAAAACTTGAAGAAAGTTTGAAGTTTTAAACGGAGAATTGAAAAAACTTTAATTAAGATTTGAACCTGAAAACTTGGGGAAGAAAGGTTGTGTCACTCAGCCCCTCTCCACCCAAATGAAAAGTAAGAACTATGGAGATCAAACAGCTAAAAAGAACCAGAAAAGAAAAAGGAAATAAAGCTTATAGAACTGGAAATTAACATGAACAGTACTAGGGCAACACAATAAAGCAAAACAAAGCAAGATTATCGATCCCAGTTCATTGCAAGCTCATGGTCTGGCCATCATCACTTTGCCCGATTCAACTAGTACACCAACAAACTCAGCCCTCCCGAGTTGCTATTCTGCTCCGATCACTGGAGTATAATACCCAGCCAATATAATTGAAACTGAAATCTTAATGAAGTTGCACAGTTAAATAGTTGAAGAAATGGCCACTATCACTGGCATCTCCTTCCCCTCTTTACTGTCCAACAATCGGTGAAGAGAAAAAAATATAGACAAGTTCATTTGTAAACCGAGAACAATGGAAGGGAAAATGCAAGCCTTTCATAAAGAAAATGGAAATACATGAACAGTAAAATTGTTTGATTAAAAGTAAAAAACTATCTGGAAATTGCCAAGAAAGCTATTCAAAATTAACCTAAAAATTATTCTACCCTAATTTACCTTTATTCTAACCTAGGCTACCCCTTTTTTCAATTGACATCTTTTTCTATTTATACACACACTTAGGGGTACAATTGTAATATTTCCATCCTAGATGAGTTGACATTGTTTGGCCACTTGTCTTCACACCATTGGCTCCTTGAAAAATAATATTTTCATGTCATCTGTCTTTTTATCCAATTGGACGTGCTAGGCTCGTGTTGTCCGCGTGGTCCAATCTCGATTTTAGCCCAATTTCGGTCCATTTTCTACCGAAATATTCACAATTCATCCGGATTTAATTTATCTGCAAACATGAGAATTTTAATTAAATAAAGGGGATAATTAACAAAATAAATTGGGAATTTAAATAATTAATTAGGAAATTAAGCACAAATAATTCTAAAAATATAGAATTATCACACCCCAAACTTGAGCTTTTGCTTATCTTTAAGCAAAACAAAATAATTGTAAGAATGACAAGTACTAAACACAATAATTTTCTCAATATTATCCTCAAAGAAAAAGTACAGACTATGAAATCAAAGAGTCACAATTATAAGTCCAACACTCAGAATCATTCAATCATAAGTCCTAACCCAAATTGGACTCCTCGTGAGTGTGTGAAAAATGATAAAGTCACTTCACAATACATTATTCAGATTAGATTATGAAAACACAGTGAATGCAAAGTCAATGACATGTGATCATTCCCATAAGTTTGCTTTTCACTTCTCTCTCCACTAATGTAGTCACACTTAACTAAAGATCAATAGGACTTCATTAAGCTTGTAATGTAAGGCTAGGGCTAAGGTATGATAAAGTCGATTTAGGTTTAATTACCCCTTAACATGCATTACTTCTAGGATCTTAATGTAAGAGCTCAAATCATTTCCCCCAAACTTATTTATTTTGCTAGACATTTTATTCTATTTTTGTATTTTTCATATTTCTTTTTTTTTCTTTCATTTTCTTTTCATTTTTTTATTTTCATTTATTTTCATTTTTTTGAACATTCACTATCACCAGATACCCATATGTACAAAGTTCAAAATATATCCCAATGATTTTCATGCTTTCGGGGTATGAGATAGGAATAAAGTATTTAAGCAAAGGAAAATTATAAGCAGGTGTATTTACAGAGAAAGGCTTGTTTGGCCCAGATGGGTGACTAGGGATAAAATATGTACAAGGATGGCTCAAAAGGCTCAAACGATCCAAAGATGGCCTAAATCATCTCCCTAATTAAGTGTGATCTAATATTTCACCTCGAGATTAGATCAAACAAATTCTAGAATATGATACACAAAATCAACTAAACAAATGCAATCCTAAGTCCACATAAGCTTTCTCTAAATAAATATACAGATTCATGACATGACATGTGCACAAGATGAGGAAGTCACAATCAGAATCAAGACAAATTCAAGAATTCAGCTTCATGCTTTTCCTATAATCATGCTTCTTAGTCAAATCAAAATCAGACTTAATCATGGGGTCATATCATCGGAATATGGGAAAACTACATGCTAAGCACTAAATCATCCCAAAATCAAACAGTTTAAGCTCAGATTTTCGAAAAAATTTTGATAAAATTTTCAATTTTGCCCAAATTTTTGAAAAATGCTCAAGTAATATCCCCTCCCCCAAACTTAAAGTGTACAATGTCCTCAATGTGTAGATAATATAAACAATTAAGCTCAAGAACAGAGTACTCCCCTATCTGATGTTGATGAACAACTGAAGCTTTTATTGAAAGCGTAAAACTTAGAAAATAAACCTGCAAAATAAACAAAGAAAGAAACAACAGAAAAGAAAAAGAAATAGAACTATATACAAAAAGTGAAAAAGAAAACATAGCCACTTCAAATGCAGCTAAAGAAAACAATACTCAACAGCAGTACAGAGAGTAGGAGGATCATCCAGAATGGTGACAGAATGTTAACAGTTAAATCCTCCTGAACTCTATCTACTTCATTCTTTCTCTCAGATTTCCTATGCTCAAACATTTTATCTTCCTTAACCTCTATCTTAAAACACTCTTGAGAGTCATTAGGGAGCTTCAAAGGTTGGAAAACATTAAATGTCACCTCCTGATCTAAGACTCTCATGGTTAATTCCTCTTTTTGTACGTCAATTAATGTCCTACCAGTAGCTAGGAAAGGTCTGCCTAGAATAATGGGGACTTTCCTGTCTTCCTCCATATCTAACACGATAAAATCTGCAGGGAAAATAAACTTGTCCACCTTAACTAGCACGTCCTCAATGATCCCTTTCAGATATTTAATGGATCTATCAGCTAATTGAAGGGTCACTGTGGTGGGCTTTGCATCTCCTATTCCTAGCTTCTGGTATATGGATCAAGGCATAAGTTTTATACTAGCTTCTAGATCACAAAGGGCTCTACCAAAGAACTGATCTCCTATGGTGCAAGGTATGATAAAACTACCTGGATCTTTGAGCTTGGGGGTAATTTCCTCTGAATAATGGCACTACACTCCTCCGTCAAGGCCACTGTCTCATAATCCTCTTCTCTTCTTCAAGAGGATATCCTTCATAAACTTCACATAACTAGGCATTTGCTCTAAAGCATCCGCAAAAGGAATGTTAATGTGAAGCTTCTTAAAAACCTCCAAAAATTTAGCAAACTGCTGACCAAGCTTCTGGTTTTTGAACCTCTGAGGAAATGGTAATGGGGGTCTAACTGGAGGAAGTGTAGTGGTAACATGTATAACACCAGAGGATGAGGAATGCTGTGAAATAGAAGAAGGTATAGATGAAGAAGCGCCTGACTTAGATTCCTTTGCAACTTGATCCTGATGTTCCTACTCTTTTTGAGCTGCTTCTTTGGGACTTATGAGTTCTTCAACTATGGGCTCAACAGGATTAGACTTAACTTGTGGCTCCTCTAGCTCTTTGTCGCTCCTAAGAGTGATGGATTTAACATGTTCCTTACCCTCCCTTTGCCTAACAGGATTAGCTTCAGTGTTACTGGGGAGGGTCCCTTGAGGACGTTGACTAAGAACGTTTGCTATTTGTCCTACATGAACCTCTAAATTCTTAATTGAAGCAGCTTGATTTTGCAGGATAGCCGTGAACATTTCCTCAAGCGAGGGCTTCTTCTCAGCTGCTGGTGCTGGTGCAAGTATATGCTGTGGCTGGATAGGTGGTGGTGGTGGCGATGGATGATGTGGGTATGGATGATGAGAACGCGGATGGAACGAAAATTACGGCTGTGGTGGTACATGAATCGGTGGAGCTTGAAAACCAGGGAGTCCTATAGGTCTAGAGCTAGAAGTTTGCCCTTGGTTTTGGCTCCAGGAGAAGTTAGGATGTTTCCTCCACCCTGGATTATAGGTGTTTGAAAAAGGTTGTTCTGTTGCATTTGAGAAGGGGAAACATACTGAACCGATTCTAAGTTTAGCGGACACCTATCTACAGAGTGGGTACCACTACACAGCTCGTAGGAGAGAAAAGGACTTTGGACAAAATAAACAGGATTAGGATTGGAGGAAGGATTATGCTGGGTACTGAGCGACTCTACCTTCTTTGTAAGATTAGCTATTTGAGAAGTCAAGGTAGACAGTGTGTCTAACTCATATATACCCGCAGCTTTCTTAGGCAACTGCCTCTCCGACGACCATAGATAATTGTTAGCTGCCATTTTATCTAACAGACCATAAGCTTCCTCCTCTGTCTTACAATTAAAGCTCCTCCCGCAGCAGCATCTACTATGGTCCTATTCTGGCTAGAGAGCCTGTTGTAGAAGGTTTAGACTTGAAGCCATAAGGGTAGGACATGGTGGGGACACTTCCTAAGAAGGTCTTTGTATCGTTCCCATGCTTCATAAGGGATTCAGAATCGAATTGAGCAAAGGTAGATATATCACTACGGAGTTTAGCCATTTTGGAGGGAGGAAAGAACTTAGCTAAAAATTGATGGGCTAACTCATCCCAGGTGAAGATGGATCCCGGAGGTAAAGTGGTCAACCAGTCTATTGCTCTATCCCTAAGAGAGAAGGGAAATAGTCTAAGCCTAAGTGCATTGTCCGAGAGTCCATTATGCTTGAAAGTATTTCACAGATCTAAAATTACCCTAAGTGAGCATGTGGGTCATCATGGGGAAGCCCACTGAACTGTAACGAACTTTGGATCATCTGGAGGATCGAAGGCTTAATTTCAAAATTGTTTGCAGGGACAGCTAGTGGCCTAATGCCGAAATAATATCCTCCAATCGTCGGCATTGCATAATCTTCAACGGTTCTAATTTCCCTATTTTCTGTCATTGTGTTTTGCAGCGGAGCTATAAATTTCTTAGAGTCCTTTCGAATTTTTCTAAGAGTACGTTCAATTTCAGGATCTAGAGGAAAGCAATCAAAACTCTTGGCTCTACGCATGCAAACATCAGAAAGTCCTTAGAAATTTTTTTTTTAATTTTTTAATTTTTGATTTTTTTTAATTAACTAATCTAGATTAAACTTCTAAATATTAACAACCTAAATATTTACAAGCTAGAATTACACCTAAGCATAATTTCACCGATATTAATTAATGACTAATTAAAACTTCCCCGGCAACGGCGCCAAAAACTTGACACGCCCAAAGGGTATTGTCCGTAAGTGCACGGGTCGTACAAGTAATAATGGGATTTGAGTCCCGAGTTATCGTCCCTCAGAGAAGTTGACTAGCCTAATTAAGTACCGATTAATCTTACCCTAAGTATATCCTAGCAAATTATGAAATTAAAAGTGGGTGATCAATTGAGGCTAAAAATTAAAAGTACTGAAAATAATAACACTAAAAAATAAAGAAAATAAAACTGAACTAAGATTTGCTTACTGAACTCCGAGTAATTAAAGTAACTACCTACAAAAGAAATTAAAACAGTTAAAATGAATTAACGCAATTAAAATAAAATGCAAATATGAAATTAAAGCAATAAAACTAATTAAACTAAATTTAAATAAGCTTAAAATAAAATGTGCATGTAATTAAACTAACTAAGAAAATGCAATTTAAACTAACTTAAAGTCTAATGAAAATAAATTTACCTCTAATTTAATTCTACATGAACACTTAATTAACTATCAACCTAATTAAAACTAAGTTCTAAACTATTAAACAAGACTACTAATCATGCAATTTAATCAAAGACTCTAAACTAAGCTAACAAATTAAATAGGAATTAAACTAAACTAACAATGCATGAAAAGGAATTAATTAACTATTATGCACTAGCCAAACAGCCCTTAACAATTTAAACCAGCCAATTATCCCTCCCTTTACTGTTCACATCTTCACCAAATTTTTGGTTATTTTCCAGGCATGCTAGGCCAGTCCTCTGCTCCTGCCGTGCGCCAGGCATCCAGACTGCTTGCTCTCGGTTTGCTTTCGGTGTGCTATCTGCTGCAGGTGTTCACGGTTTGCCTAGGCCTGCCTGGCTACCAACGGTGCAGCTCGACCTGCCCAACTACGCTGCATCTGTCCTCTATATTTAACCTCTACAAACACCATACTATTGCCCTGCTTCAGCAGCGAACAGTATCTCATGCGTCCAGTCTTCATAGCCTGTTTTAGCCATGTCTTCATTTCAAGGCATGCCACGCATAGCCGAGCATCTTACACAACTTTAACCTCTGCTTCTAGCTTCTTCACACAGCAAGCAGCATTGAACCTAATAGCAGAGTCATAGTTAGAAGACCGAAGCCAAGTAGCAACCACTAACAACAATCTATGGCAAAGCAGCAAGCACAAACCAGTGGTGCTCTGCAAACATAACCAAACCTCCTCCCACTGCACCTAACCTTGAAATTAAATTAAAATTGAAACAGAAAAGAAAAGAGTTGAACAGAAATGGCCAGCAAAAATATATATCAAATAGTGCAGAAAAATTAAAGAAAACTTGAAGAAAGTTTGAAGTTTTAAACAGAGAATTGAAAAGACTTTAATTAAGATTTGAACCTAAAAACTTGGGGAAGAAAGGCTGTGTCACTCAGCCCCTCTCCACCCAAATGAAAAGTAAAAACTATGGAGATCAAACAGCTAAAAAGAACCGGAAAAGAAAAAGGAAATAAAGCTTATAGAACTGGAAATTAACATGAATAGTACTAGGGCAGCACAATAGAGCAAAACAGAGCAAGATTATCGATCCCAGTTCACTGCAAGCTCACGGTTTGGCCATCATCACTTTGCCCAATTCAACTAGTACACCGGCAAACTCAGCCCTCCCGAGTTGCTATTCTGCTTCGATCACTGGAGTATAATACACGATTCCAATCGCGTCATTTCCAGCAGCCTTATTCCATCATCAAACCCCTCGGTACCATGCAGAAAAACCAGCAAATATAATTGAAACCGAAATCTTAATGAAGTTGCACAGTTAAATAGTTAATGAAAAAGCCACTGTCACCGGCATCTCCTTCCCCTCTTTACTGTCCAACATTCGGTGAAGAGAAAAAAATATAGACAAGTTCATTTGTAAACCGAGAACAATGGAAGGGAAAATGCAAGCTTTTCATAAAGAAAATGGAAATACATGAACAGTAAAATTGTTTGATTAAAAGCAAAAAACTATTCGAAAATTGCCAAGAAAGCTATTTAAAATTAACCTAAAATTTATTCTACCCTAATTTACCTCTATTCTAACCTAGGCTACCCTTTTTTTCAATTGACACCTTTTTCTATTTATACACACACTTAGGGGTACAATTGTAATATTTTCATCCTAGATGAGTTGACATTGTTTGGCCACTTGTCTTCACACCATTGGCTCCTTAAACATAATATTTCCATGTCATCTGTCTTTTTATCCAATTGGATGTGCTAGGCTCGTGTTGTCCGCGCGGTCCAATCTCGATTTTAGCCCAATTCCGATCCATTTTCTACCGAAATATTCACAATTCATTCGGATTTAATTTATCTGTAAACATGAGAATTTTAATTAAATAAAGGGGATAATTAACAAAATAAATTAGGGATTTAAATAATTAATAAGGAAATTAAGCACTAATAATTCTAAAAATATAGAATTATCAAGAGGCTGCAATAATCCTGCAGGCTTCTGTTGCTCTACCTTCACCTGTTGACAAACGAGACACTTAGCGACTTATTCAGTAATGTCTCTCTTCAATCCAGACCACCAATAAACCTTCCGAAGGTTTTGATACATCTTGGTACTCCCCGGATGTATCATGTACTTTGATGAGTAAGCCTCTGATAAAATTAGTCTCCTGATCTCATGATCCTCGGGAACATATACTCTACCTCTGAACCTCAATAAGCCATTTGTACTCAGCTCAAAATCACTACCCACACCTACCTGTATCTGTCTCAGCCAATCGATACACTATCGATCGCTCTGCTGAGCCTGTCGAATATGGCCAATCAACTTTGGCTCCAGTCTCAAACTAGCCATGATCTCAAGTCTCTCTAAATCAGGTGGGGTTACATCCAAATTGAGGTTCACAAATTGTTCCAACAACTCATGTTCCCGTACCATCATATAAGACACCAACCCTAGGTTTTTCCCTCTCAAAGCATCGGTAACTATATTTGCCTTACCTGGGTGGTACAAGATTTCATAATCATAATCCTTAAGGAGTTTGAGCCATCTCCTCTGTCTCATATTCAACTCTTTCTACGAGAACAGGTACTTAAGGCTATTATGATCTGTAAGAACCTAAAATTTCTCACCATAGAGATAGTGGCATCATATTTTAAAAGCAAACACTACGGTTACCAACTTTAAATCATGTGTCGGGTAGTTCCTCTCGTGATCTTTTAACTGTCTAGATCCATAAGCAACTACCTTCCCATCCTAGATAAGCACACGCCTAGTCCCTAGTGTGATACATTCGTATACCCGGAGAAACCTCCTGAGCTGGTGGGAATGGTGAGAACCGGAGCAGTGGTCAATCGACGCTTAAGCTCCTAAAAAATCCTCTCGCATGCCTCATCCCATACAAAGTTAACATCTTTCTGTGTGAGGCGTGTCAACGGAGTAGCTAGTTTGGAGAAACCGTCTACAAATCTCCAATAATAACCTGCCAATCCCAAAAAACTTCTGATCTCAGTAACTGTCTTATGTTGTTCCCATTGTACAACTACCTTTATCTTGGATGGATCCACTGATACCTCATCCTTCGATACAACATGGCCCAAAAATAAGATCTGCTCTAACCAAAAGTTACACTTGCTGAGTTTGGCATATAACTCTTTCTCTCGGATGGTCTATAGAACTACTCTCAAGTGCTCCTCATGATATTCCTTAGACTTGGAATAAACCAATATGTCATCAATAAAAATACCTTAGACTTGGAATAGACCAATATGTCATCAATAAAAATAATTACAAACTTATCCAGGTATGCCTTAAACATATAATCAGTGCCATAAATGCTGCGAGAGCATTCGTCAATCCGAATGGCATCACCAAAAACTTGTAGTGGCCATAATGGGTACGAAATGCTGGCTTAGGCACATCTCCACTCCTGATCCTCAACTAATGGTACCCTGACAGCAAGTCTATCTTTGAAAATACTTGGGCTCCTCGGAGCTGATCCAACAAATCATCGATTCTTGGAAGGGGGTACTTGTTCTTAATGGTGGCCTTGTTTAACAACCAATAATCTATACATAGTCAGAGGCTCCCATCATTCTTTCTTACAAATAGAATCGGTGCTCCCCAAGGTGAGACACTCGGTCTAACAAACCCCTTCTCTAGCAACTCTTGCAGCTGTTTCTTTAGCTCTTCCAACTCATTCAGAGTAATTCTATACGGTGGCTTAGATATCGGCTCGGTATCAGGCACTAACTCTATGCAAAATTCCATTTCCCTTTCAGGTGGTAGCCCTAGTAATTCATCCGAAAAAACATCAGGGTAATCCGCAATTACAGGTATGTCCCTAAATTTTAGGTGTGCCTTATCTATATCGACTACGTAGGTAATGAATCCTTCACATCATTGTTTCCATCGCTAGTGTCACAAGTCATCACATCAATATTCAATATAAACATCTAAATTCATCTCTCAAGTAGATTAAATAAAATCATACTCTTTTCATTTATCATAATTATGTTCTTTCAATTCATTTCACAAATCTTAAAACATGATTTTCTATCTTTGGAAACATCAAAGTCTTAACATGACAGTCCATAACAATATGATTGGTAGCCAACCAATCCATTCCCAATATTATATCAAAATCATTCATATTCGATAAAATTAAATTAACTGTCATCTCCTTTCCCTCTATCATCAATTTACAATCTTACCTACATGCTCAGTCAATTGACTATCATTCATGGGTGTGGAAATGATCAACATTTTATCAAACAATGTAGGTTTCACATGCTTCAACAATTCATGTGCAAAGGAAGGCGATATGAAGGAATGCATGGCACCAGGATCAAACAATATCAATGCTTCTAAATCAAAGATTAGGATAGTACCTTTAATCACATCCATCGAAGCATCTGCGGTGTCCTGATCCAGTGCATGGACTCTTCCTCTGCTCACACCCGCTACCTGCTTTCCTTTTTCCTCAACTGTAGCCCTCCTCCTCAGGGAAACTATCTCAATTAGAGCTCTCTTTGGCTCCTTACCCTTCTGTGGGGAAATCTCCATCCTCTCACGATAATACTTTGCTATATGTCCTGGTTTCTCTCATCTATAACATACTGCAGGGGTCATCAGACAATGACTAGTCCCATGAAATCTATCACATCTCCTGCACCTCTCAGTAGTAGGCCGTGGTCCTCCAATAACCATACCCCTCGGTGCAGTCAAAGCCGGGTATACGGAAGATCTAACAGCTCTCTCCTACACCTCCTTGATCTTAGATCTCTTCTTGAAATATCTCTGGCCCCCTCTTCTAGCCACTCTATCCATCCCGGATCTCTTTCGGTCTCTATCTCTCCTGACATTGATCTTTTCAATCTCGGAGGCATTCTTCTCAAAGTCTTGCTCGCATAACTGAGCCTTGTGTATCGCCTCCTCATAAGTTTGAATGTCAAAGGGAGCTAGCTTAGGTCAGATGGACAATCTTAATCAAACAACCAAATCTCATACCCATACTCGTAGTAATTTCCATACATTGTCAAACACATTTCTATAAACTCATGCACATTTCCAAAGCCCTATATACCCATAAAATATGAGTAGCCACCTCTATATACTCACAAAATTCCCTTACCTGGAATTGCATTGCAGGATTCCACTTCCTTAAAGCTGCGTACTTATGATGTTCGATTCGCCTCTAACGAACTCTTCGAAAAAATCTAGTTTCTCTTCTTCCTCCAAATGAGAATGTCCCTTGCTCCTTCAATCTAATATGTGAGGCTTTGATTCCAAACTATGTTATTCTCTTCTTTAAGATGAATAACTTTGTATCTAATAGCTTCATCTCAAATCTTACTGGGAATGGGGTGATTTTAGAGAGATAAAACTAGGTTTTGAAGGTTGAAATGGAAAGAATGGTTTTATCTAAAAAAAATGCAGATTTCATTGCTCCTTTCATAGAAATTACTTGATGAGATCAATCTGTCGAAGCATGAGATCGATCTGGTCCTTTTAAATCCCTTATTTTCATGTCAATTTGAATGCATGAAATCGATCTGTTCTCAGGCAATAGCTTAAGGAGATCGATCTGGCTAAGGTAGGAGATCGATCTGCCCCAACTCGAGAGCTAAGGAAATTGACTTGTTTGTCTTAAAAATCGATCTTTATTTTATAGAATGTTTAGCAGATCGATCTGGCTCCATTGAAGATCGATCTATCTTGTTCCATTGCTCAAATAAGAGCAATTTTGGCTCTTCTAGATCGATCTCTCATCTAATGAGATCGATCTGGCGTTCATATTTTTCAGATTTTCTGCAGTTTTCTACAGCAACTCATACCAAACCATTCTTTATTTATTGCTATAGTCATTTTCTCATTCATCCACCTTTGAAGCTTACAATTGGCACCTATTCATACCTTATACATATTAAAACTTGTGTGCATACTATATATAATCCAAGGTATAAAATTTATAGCCAAATGGAAGTATAATTATTTATGCAATTCAAGCAACTTCATTCTATTTGCTGCACAATCACATTCATCACGTATCAAAGCGCATTTCTTCATATTCATATAAGATGAAACTTGTATGTACATTACAAACTCATATTAAAAGTATGTACATTGAATCCATGGACTTACATCACTTATGCTTTACATTGTAAATACATCACCATACTCATGATTTCATAAAGTTTACATAAAAAATACGGGTCTTACACTGTGACAACCAAAAGTCACACTTATTGAGCTTAGCATACAACTTCTTCTCTCGTAGGGTCTCGATACAATCCTGAGGTGCTTCTAATGCTCTTCCTCAGATTTTGAATATATCAAGGTGTCATCTATGAAGACGATAACAAATTGATCCAAATATGGCTTGAACACATCGTTCATCAAAGCCATGAAAGCTGCAGGAGCATTCGTCAATCCAAATGGTATAACCAAAAACTCATAATGGCCATATCGAGTCCTAAATGATGTCTTGGGTACATCTCCACTCCGTACTCTCAACTGATTATACAGAAACCTCAGATAATCTTAGAAAGACCTGCGCTTCCCGGAGCTGATCCAACAAATCATCAATGCATGGAAGGGGATATCTATTCTTGACGGTTGCCTTATTCAACAATCTATAATCTATACATAATCGGAGGCTTCTATCCTTCTTCTTTACAAACAAAATCGATGCTCCCCAAGGTGAAACACTCGATCTGGTGAAACCCCTGTCCAACAACTCCTGTAACTATTTCTTAAGTTCCTCCAGCTCAACTAAGGCCATGCGATACGGTGGTTTTGATAAGGTTCAGTACCAGGCACCAAGTCTATACAGAACTCCATTTCTCTGTCTGGTGGCAACCCTGGCAATTCATCCGGAAAGACATTTTGGAATTCACTAACCATAGAAATATCTTCCAACTTTGGATGTACCTTATCCGTATCAGCCACGTACGTAATAAAACCTTCAACATACTCATTTCTTAGTCAGTATAGTACATTATCAATTACAACCATAACTACTACTTTTATTTCTTTGCAACAAGCTTTACAACATATTTTTCAGGGTTAGGAAACATAATTGTCTTAGCATAGCAATCTAAAATAGCATGATTTGATGATAACCATTCCATCCCTAAGATTACATCAAAATCACTCATGCTTGATAGTATTAGATTGGTTGTCATGTCCTTTTTCCCCTACTGTAAGCTTACAATCATTTAATACATACTCCACTAGCTGACTATTATCCATAGGTGTACTAATCAACATTATCTTACTCAAAGGTGTACGCTCTACATGTTTTGCTAACTTACATGCAAATGAAGGCGATACAAATGAAAGCGTGGCACCAGGATCAATTAAAACATGTGCTTTTAAGTCATATATCAGGATGTTACCTCTAATCACATCTGAAGAAGCATCGACTGTCCCCTGGTCCAAGGCATGTACTCACCCTTATCCCATGACTTGCTTTCCTTTCTCTTCCGTCGTCGCTCTCCTCCTCTAAGCAGATGTATCAGCTAGAGCTCTCTTAGGCTCTCTACCCTTCTGTGGGGCAATATCAATGACCTCTTGGCAAACTCTGGCCATGTGTCCTGGCTTCCCACATCTGTAGCATAATCCACTAGAAACAAAACAAGGTTTACCTCCATGGAATCTACCACATTGACTGCACTGCTTAGTGGTAGGCCTCTGTCCCCTAATCACTACTCTTCTAACTAGAGCTATAGCTGGGTATGCAAGAGATCTAACAGTCCTCTCCTATACTTCATCGATCTTTGGTTTCTTACTAAAGAGTCTCCTCCCTCCTCAATATCTGAAACCTCAAGCACTATCACTTACCGGCCTCTTTCTATCTCCGTCTCTACCTTTTTCCCACTATTCTGAACTCTGAGACATTCCTCTCATAATCTTGTTCACAGAGTTGTGCCCTGTGCACTGCCTCATCGTGGGTAAAATTTTTGATTGGAACTAGTTTAGACCGTAATATTGGTCTCAGTCCATCGATAAACCTGCAGACCTTTCTGGTCTCGCTACTCATGGCGTCAGGGTCATACCTCCCTAAGGATAGAAATCTAATCTCGTACTCATCTACCGAATGACTCATCTGGCTTAACCCTAAAAATTTAGCTTGCAGCCTCCGCTGAGCAATACCTGGAACAAACTGCCTCTTGAAGGCATCCAAAAAAATCTCCCAAGTAATCTCTGTATGTCGGGCTCTCAAAATGGGTTAGGCGGACTTCCACCAATGCTTTGCAGTCTCCTTCAATAGGAACATAGCAAATACGACCATCTTTGAAGTCGTACACTCAAAGAATCTGTACAATTTCTCCATCTCTCTAATCCACTCCTCCGCCAATATTGGGTCCTTAATCCCACGAAACGTTGGAGGTCCAAGTTTTTAGAATTGTCGAAATCTATCCAATCCACTACTAACCGAACCTGGTGGAGGTATAGGTGTATCAGGTGCAGCTGCCTCTCCAGGTGTAGTCTCTGCATCTTATCCCTATCCTCCTTACATAGTTTGTGCCAGTATCTCCACTATGGTCTCCAACCGACGTTCTAGTCTCTCAAAACATGCCTCGGTACTCTCAGGTACCTCAGTTTGACCAGTAGTCTCATCTCGGGTCTCTGGCCTACCTCTACGACCTTGAGCCCTATCTCTAGCCCCTCTACCACGGCGAGTATTAACCATAATGGCTAAATCCCTGCATTCATAATCATTAATTAGTCTGATATCCATCTCGTATACATAATTGTAACTGAACAAAGCACAGTACCATAGGGATGTATATTTTCCTAATTACTAATATCGATTCACATCTGAATAACACTGCTCTGATACCATTTCTGTCATACCCTTCTGCCACACATGACCTACCGAAATCACCACAAAATTTTTTTTTTTCGTATTTCACTTACCTATTCTTCTGTCATCTCTCACATCAAACGTTGGGCTATGATTCAATATTAGTCACACATTCACACATTCATAACCTATATAAAAATTTATATTTTTTTAATAATATAAACTCTTGTACATAAATACAATTATTTGTACATATATATCTCGACCGTACAATCGTTACATAATTGTGTTTATACAATGTTTAGTACAAAATGTCAAGTGTGTATACCTCTCCAAGATGGATATGCAACGAAATCAAGGAATGCCAGTCCTCAGCCATGTCCACCTATTGTGGATGCTCTGGAAAAAAGGATAATAAATGGGTGAGCTCACAGCTCAGTAAGGAAATTAGGCAAACAAGTAGATAACCGCATTATCGACAAAATGCCATACTTATGCCTCGAAATCGTTTCCTTACCCAATTGTATCTAAAGCATGCATCTCTCTCAAATCATTATGTAATATATATATATATATACAAAACTCAGTTATAAAACTGGTAATATGATGGTTTAACAATCTCAGCATTTTATGCATAACACTGCATTTCTCATGTAATTTCATAAATCTCATAGTTATCATGCCATTCATTTAAATTAAAATCGTATTGCATTCATCATGTTTAAAAACATGAAAATCTAGGTCTCACCCATCCCTCGGGTTACCCTTTTCACAATTCACAAACTTACATGTTTATATCATAAAACCATGTGGTAATTCATTTAAGAAATTCAATTAGCACGAAAGGAGATAGGCGACTACATGTTTCGAGTGTATGATCATAACTCATTTTTTGTGATCTCAGGCTACACAGTACTCGGTGTGCGAGGTCTCACAATTGCTGTAGTGAGAGGTGAGTCAAATCCTAACCGTCAGCTCACAACTCACTCGCATCGTGTACTCACGGTACAACATACTCTATGTGACATACACGATACATAGTACTTTATGGACCCTATCTCAAGGTGGGATACTCGCCATAAGTCTTAGTCCTCATACCTTGGATATACCTCATAGTCGGGATGCTCGCCATGAGTCTTAGTCCTCATACCATGGGTTATTTCGATAGCCCTCGGCCTTATCTCAAAATATTTCACATGTGAGCATATATATATATATCAGTGTGACACAGTCAGCATAGGCTCCCAACACGGTTGTTTCATGCTCTTTTCAAAATTGGTACTTGTAAGTAAAACTCCCAACACGACCATATCACAATGATATAACTCTAGTGTGAGCAATGCTCCCAACACTATGTCATATAAAAACATGAGTATGAGCAAAGCTCCCAATACTCCATAATATGTAATATATGAAATCTGAGTATGAGCAAAGTTCCCAGTACTCTATCATGTAAAACTGAGTATGAGCATAGCTCCTAATACTCTATAATGTATCAATCACAATCTGAGTACGAGTAATGCTCCCAGTAGTCTAATATGCATAAATCGCATTAAACTCTAGTATGAGTAAACACTCAAGTACTATGTGATGTGATATATATCTCAAAATATAGTGCGAGTAATCTCTAACACTTATGGTTTTCACACAAAACCTGATAGATGGCTTATTCAAATCATAATTCACTCAATGAAATCAAATAACCACTCAAATGTGCATGTTTTCGCATATACATGAAAACATTTTCCATTATATCATGCAACTAATGAATCTTAGTCACAATAAGCTTCCAAGGTATTTTCACCCTAGTTTTGGATAAAACACATTTATCTTCATTATTCTCAATTATCATAATATGACTATTCAAGGGATTTCATATAGCATATAATATCAAAATGCTATCCAAAATACATGGAGCCATCTCTAGCTACTCACGAAATTCCCTTACATCGGATCACATCAAGTGACATCTCTTCCTCGGTTCTACTCACTCTTGCAGTCCGATCAGCTTCCAATGTGATTTTTGAAGTTGTTATATGTATTTACATTAGTATATCGTATTATACTCTTTTCATTTGCCAAATCTCAACTTAGCACATCATTTTCATGATTTTCTTCCAATATGGTATTATACCACATTTTCCATATAGCTATATTTATTTCTCCTTATTTCCAATATATGCATTTCATAAGATTAATTTATAATCTTCCCTACATGCATATTCCATCATCAAATTCATGTTAACTCCATTTCCTCATCATTTTCTCATTTTCATGCCAAAACTAGGTCATGCTCATTTTTCATGATTCTTTAATTTTCAACAATTCATACATATACCAATAAACTCATCAACACACCCAGTTTAACATATATCAACTTGGTGCATTAAATCTTACCTAGCTAAGATTTCCTTCCTTTTCCACCAAATTGGTACAAATCCTCCTTGCTCTTAAAACCCTTGATTTTAATCTCTTGTTTCCAAGTATGTTGTTGTTCTTTTTGCCAAGAACAACTTTGCTCAACTATATCTAACTCAAAACTGGTTGCAAACTGAAGTTTTCTAGCTTAGAAATGTTAGGTTACACTTTTGCTCTTGAATAAAATAGTGAATCTCGTGAAAACTGAAGTGCAGAAGTCCAGTATTTATAGAACTGTCTCTATGAGATCTATCTGCTCTCCAAATGAGATCGATCTGCCCTGCATTTTTCCTCTCGAAATGGACCTTTCAAACCTAATGAGATTGATCTGTCTCTAAGCATGAGATCGATCTGTTCCAGGCAGTAGCTTAAGGAGATCGATCTGCTCCAAGGGTGAGATCGATCTTCTCCAAGTCAGTAGCATTTGGAGATTCATCTTGCCCTTCTGGGGATCGATTCCTTTTACACAGAATGCTTAGCAGATCGATTTGGCCCCATTGGAGATCGATCTGTCTTGTTCCATTGCTCGAATAAGAGCATTTTTGGCTCTTCCAGATCGATCTTTCCTTCAATGAGATCGATCTCTCATTCATATTTTCCAGGTAACTCACACCAAACCTCCAAAATTTTGCTGCCATAGTCATTTTCTCATCCAACCACCTTTAAGGCTTGAAAATGACATCCATTCATACTTTATGCACATTAAAACTTGTGTGTATTCATTGTATAACCAAAGGTATACAATACAAAACCAAATGGAATTACAAAGATTTACACAACTCATGTAACTTCATTCCATTTTACCACACCACTCATTTTTCATTCCACTCACATTCATCCCATACAAAAGTCTATTTCTGCATATTCATACATAATGAAACTTGTACATACATCACAACTCATATCATAAGTGTGTACATTGAATTTATGGACTTTACATCACTTATGCTTCACATAGCATGTACATGTATATACTTATAAATTTCTAAAGTTAGAACTGAAAATACAGGTCTTACATCTTCCTCATCATTCGACTATGTGGTAACATGTAAGATTTCTAATATTTATAATTTTTATAGCGGATTGAATTTGATATGTTTTTGTTTTGTTGATTATTATTTTTTGTAAAAATTCATATAGAAGAGAAAAAAATAGAAATATTGACATAATTAATTTAGATTAAAAAATTTGACAAATTTTTGGTGAAAGGATTCCTTAATATTTTAGATGAAAAATAGTTATATTAATAAGAATTAATTTAGTAATTATTGATCTCTATTTTCTACATTTGTTATTTTTCAATTATTATAAGTAATTTTAATAAATTATAATGCTTTATTATAATAAAAAATTATGATTAATTTTTTTTACAAAATAATAGATTTAAGATATTATAAATTACTTCAAAAATTATAAAATAAGACTAATTAGGATTATAATTGTGAATATTACATTTTGGGTGAAGTTGTGCGAATTAAAAAAAAAATCATGACCGCGATAGCTGCAATGACTGCAATGATCTCCGTTATATCTGCAACCACGATAAACGCAACGCAACTGAAAACGAGGCCGCGACCGCAATTTAAATCCTGGTTAAAGTTTTATCGCTTCTCTTAATTGATGCAAAAACTGTTTTGTAAGCTTTTCTTACCAGCACTGGCAACATGTCCTTTCTACATCATGGCCACAAACTCATTGTAATCTACGTACATATGATCTGTAGAATATATGATGAGTGGACCAGTGATATAGGCAACAGAATATAGTGCTAAATACATTATCTTTTTTATATGATAATTTTTTAACACAACTTTACTATGCAAATAACATAAAATATTTTGATAGTCTCATTCAAAATGAGGGATGGTGTTATAGCAATTGGATACATTGACGACTTTACTATAAAAATTTGAAATCCTTATGTAAACCCTTATAAAGAAAGATGATTCAAGGGCTAACTATTTACAGATCTAGAAAGCGGTAATTATTTTTGGTCAATATATGCAATAATTATCAAATTAAAAATGAAAGATAAAACAAACCATTTGCATTATCCTGACCAACTTCTTGGATCATTTCTTCAAGTATACATCCTCTATGCCAAACTCTTCCCATGCTTGTTAGAGCTCATATGAAGCTTTTCGTTTCTCTATTGAAAGTTAAAGTAAAGGAAAAAAATTAATTATATTAAGAAATCATGGAAAATTGACTAACTTACCATCTAATGTGGTTCCATCTTTAACTTCTAACACTGTCACAACCCAATTCCAATCCCTTTAACTGAAAATCTCAATCAATTTTTTACGTTTATTCCTTTCCTTACTCGGTCGTGAACAAACTCACCACAACACAGTTGGCCTGTGAGTCAATAATAATCACCACGTACCATTCATTCACATTTTAATAAAATGATGCCATACATTCGAAGTTAATCATTTACTTATACAAAACATGTTTTACTGACATCTACATCCCCCATAGTTACAATTCAATAATTACTGTGCCTTTACATTGTTTAGATACAAAAGAATACTGTGTATATACCTTCGGCGATGGAAGCAGCGGATGTCCAAAAACACAATGCCTCAGTCCTCACTGGACTACTATGCACGCTCTGTAGGAGGGGAAAATAGAGAGGGATGAGCAACCATACGCTCAGTAAGGTAATAATGCAAGTATGGTAGATAACTACTCTATCTACATGCTGATAGTGTATGCATAAATCATTTATGGTAGGAGCATGAGGAAGTAAAACTATGCCATATGAGTATACATATATATCATGTATCAAAATCATATACATTGGCATATAAAACATGGTAAAAACAACATGTATAAATCATCTCATGGTCAATCTCATTTAAATTCATAAAAGGGCAATTCATTAAGAAACCTCCTTTTTAAACCCACGTAATAAAACACTTTCTCAAACACATACAATCCCATCACAAATAATTTTCTCAATCACAAACATCACCATTGTTTCACAAATCAAGTCCACAAGGCTCGACCCCTTCCTCAGGTCTACCTTGGACAGTCACAACCACACTTATAGATTAAAATCATGTGGTAGTAAGTAAATTAAGCAAGGAGATAGGTTACTATATCTCAACTGACTATGTTGGCCAACTGTCATATATCATCCCAGACCACACGAATCTCGGTGTGAGGGGTATCTTGCTGGCATGAAGGTGGGTTAGTTCTCTGCCAGGCTTTCTCAAATCAAGTAACCATCATGCAGTACATCATACTCCATGTGACATACACAGTACATCGTACTTCACGGACCCATAACAAGGTTGGGGGTGCCTGTCGTAGGTCTTATCTACCCCATACCAAGTGTAACCTCTATAGTCTAAAGTGCGCGTGGGAATACCCTCAATACCAGGTCCTAGCCCCTCATTGTGAGACCTCGTACATGTATATTTGTAACATGTGTAATTGGATCAATTAATGTGAATGGACTATGTAAAGCATAAGTGGTGTAAGTCCACGGATTCAATGTACATATGTGTAATATGATTTGTAATGTACATACAAGTTTCATTGTGTATGAATAAGAAGAAATGAGTTCCTGTAAGTGATGAATGTGATGGGAACTCAAAATGAGTAGTGTGGTAAATGGAAGGAAGTTGCATGAATATAAACGCTTCCATTTGGTTTTATATAGTATAGCTTTGGACATATAATGAATGCACAAAAGTTTCAATGTGCATAAGGTATGAATGGATCCATTTTCAAGCTATAAAGGTGGATGGATGAGAAAATGGCCATGGCAGTAGATTAAGGATGTTTTGGTGTGAGTTGCAGCAGAAAAACTGTAAAAAATTTAGAAAGAATGAAGGCCAGATCGATCTCATAGGATAAGAGATCGATCTGGAAGAGCCAAAATACTCTTATTTAGGCAATGGAATAGAGCAGATCGATCTCTAATGAGGCTAGATCGATCTCATGCTTAAAATGCCGTGAAAAAGAGGGATTTAAGGGGACCAGATCGATCTCCTCTTGGTACAAATCGATCTCCTCAAGTGATTTTTATAAAAGAGCTCTGAAAATCTGAAATTTCAAGAAAAACACCATCCTTCCGTTTTCAACCCAAAAACCTAACTTTCTCTCTCTAAAATCAGCCATTTCCAGTAAAATTTGAGGGGAGGTCATTAGACACTAAGTTGTTCATCTTGAGGAAGAGAACAACATAGTTGGAACCCAAAATCCCATTGTTGGTATTAAAAGAGCTAAGGGCATTGACATTTGGAGCAAGAAGAAAAATTAGATTTGGTAAGATTCTAATACTCCAATCTAAGTACATTGTTTATTTAAGTGATTTTGGAGTTGAGTTGGATGTGTATTGATGGATAAATTATCTAGGGATGTGGTGGAATTGGTGTAACCTAGAAAACCTAGAATGGGTATAATGTGAGAAGATATGGGTTGAATGAGTTTATGATTTATGGGCATGCTAAAGTTGTTATTGAGGTAATGTGTATGATTTTAGATGGTTAAATGGAATTACATTGTGGGTTTAGGTGAAATTATGAAAATGAGTATGTAAATTCTTGATAAATGCCATAGTGAAGAAGTCAATGAAATATAAACACTATGGACTTAGTATCGATTTAATATCAATTTGGAATGAGTTGATAGGCCTAAAAGGAATCCATAGACAAGAGAAATGAAACGAGGCCTTATGAGTTAATAGAAACTATAGGTCGAATCGACTTTAGTGAATGCACGATGTCCTATTATATGGATCGAATAGAATGTGAAATATGATTGTGTGCAATCCCGAAGAGTTCGATGAAGACAAATTAGACCACACGAATGAGCAGCGCTAAGGAAAACGGAATCACGCATCACGATTCCAGGTAAGGGAATTCTATAAGTATATAGAGGTAGCTGCTCATATTTTATGGGTCGATATAGGGCGTTTATGAAATGAGTGAATGGCTTTGAGAAATTGTATGAGATTTGGTCTTCGAAATAGTTCTTGAGAAATGAGATAGGAAGGCTAATAATAGCATAAATCAAGTGTTTTGAATGCTTTCACAAAATATGTGTTTTGTTTTGAACGAATTGATAGATAGGCTGGCTATTATGGTTTGATGTTGTGTGATAGCACATGTGAAGTGCCAAATATGTTTTGAGATTGGTTTTGAAAGCTTATGAGCCGCCTATCATGTTTATGTGAATTAAACCGTGTTGGAGCCTAGCTCTCACCGGGTATTGATGTTTTCATTTGTATGAAATGTGATGGAGCTTAACTCGCACCTTGATTTGGAAACTATGATGATGTTTATAAACCATACTTGAGCTTCTGCTTGTACGTGGCTTTTGAGTGGTTTTTCTTATGAGTATAGCCATACTAGAGCTATGCTCGTACGTGGTCTCTTTATGATAGGATGCATGAGTCGTGCTAGAGCTTTGCTCGCACAAGTTTGCACATTCTTATACGTATGAGGTCGTGAAAGTTGGTAAGATCCTCAAGCCCTACATCCTTAAGCCCAAGGAGGTGGGGAGGCTCTATTAAGCGGGGAGGCTCTGTTCGGTGGGGAGGCTCTGTTACGGTGGGATCCTTAAGCCAGCATCCTTAAACCCTGGGGGACAGGGAGGCTCTGTTAGGCAGGGAGGCTCTCCTACATGGGTACGATAAGATCCTTAAGCCCTACATCCTTAAGCCAACATCCTTAAGTCCGTGGAGGCGGGAAGGCTCTGTTAGGCGGGGAGGCCCTGTTCGATTGGGAGGCTCTCTTACGGTGGGATTCTTAAGCCAACATCCTTAAGCCTTGGGGGGCGGGGAGACTCTGTTAGGCAGGGAGGCTCTCCTACATGGGTACGGTAAGATCCTTAAGCCTTATATCCTTAAGCCAACATCCTAAAGCCCGAGGAGGCGAGGAGGCTCTGTTAGATGGGGAGGCTCGTTCGGTGGGGAGGCTCTCTTACAGTGGGATCCTTAAGCCAACATCCTTAATCCCCAGAGGGGCAGAGAGTCTCTGTTCGGCAGCGAGGCTCTCCTACATGGGTACAGAAGGATCCTTAAGCCAACATCCTTAAGCCGTGGAAGGGCGGGGAGGCTCTGTTCAGCAGGGAGGCTCTCTTACATAGATATGGAAAACTCTTGGTATGGGGTAGGTAAGACCTAGGAATGGCACCCCCAATCATGATATGTCTCCACGGAGTACGCTGTAACGTGTGTATCACACGGAGTACGATGTATCGCGTGATGGTTATGTGATGAGAAAGTCTGGCGAGGGATAATCTACCTTCATGCCAGCTCGATACCTCGCACACCTAAATGCGTGTGGTCTGGGATGATTTATGATGTAGTCGGTCCACGTAGGCACTTTTGATATAGTGACCTGGTTTTTATTACATATGTGTGATTGTGATTGTCCAAGGTAAACTCGAGGGAGGGGTCGAGCCTTGTGGGATTTAATTTGTGAATTGGTATTGATGTGTGTGATTGAGAAAATGGCTTGTGATGGGATTGTATGTGTTTGAGAAAGAGTTTTTATGATGTGGGTTTAAAAAGGAGGTTTCTTAATGAATTTCCCTTTTTATGAGTTTAATGAGATGAGCATGAGATGTTTTCACATGTTGATATTCCATGTTTTATATGCCAATTTTACATGATTTTGATACATGATATATATGTATACACATATGGCATAGTTTTATTCCTTATGCTCCTATTATAAATGATTTATGCATAACACTATCAGTATGTAGATAGAGTAGTTATCTACCATACATTACTACCTTTCTGAGCGTGTGGTTGCTCATCCCTCTCTATTTTCCCCTTCCTACAGAGCATGCATAGTAGCCCAGTGAGCACAGAGGCATTGTGTTTTTGACATCCACTGCTTCCATCGTCGAGAGGTATATACACAAGATTCTTTTTGTATCTAAACAATGTAAAAGCACAGTAATCCTTTGAGTTGTAATTATGGGAGATGTAGATGTCAGTGAACATAACTTGTGTAAGTTAATGATTAACTTTCAAATGTATGACATCACTTTATTTAACTAAGAATGAATGAGATGTGATGTTTATTATTGACTCACAGCCTAACAGTGTGGTGGTAAGTTAGTTCACGACTGGGAAAGGTAGTAAAATGGGAAAAGTTTTCAGTGATTTTTGATTAAAGGGAATGAAATTGGGTCGTGACAGAGATTGGTATCAGAACTGTGTTGGCCTGATGTGAGTCATTAATAAAACATAGGAAAAGTTACATCCCCACAGTACTGTGCTTTTGTTTAGATATAACTGTGTATACAGTGATGGATTGAGCTTGATAAATGATTTTAAATACAGGAAGTTAGGCATTATGCCAATTACACGCCAAGGTAGAGGGGCGAGGGCACGTGTTAGAGACCATAGAGGTAGGCCTGAGAGCCGTGCGGAGCCTTAGACTGATCAGGCTCCACAGAACCCTGCTGAGAGAGCAGAAGACACTGAGGCTTGCTTCGCTAGGTTAGAGCGGAGTATTGAGAACCTGGTGGAGATAGTCAAGCAGGCCTTGGGTGCCGGTGATAAACAAGCCCCCGCAGCACAGCCTACTACTGAACAGGCTGCTGCAGAGCCGGAGAGTCCTCAGACTGTTGAGACAGCTACAGTTACACCTCCTCTAGCCCAGGATATAGCTTCTCCTATTGCTCTACAGCAGAGCGGTAGTGATTTGGGTTATAACTGCGACTTGAGCAGACTACGACAGTTTCAAGCACTGAAACCCCCAGTGTTCAGAGGGGTGAAGGACCCAGTGGTTACGGAGGATTGGGTGTATAAGATGGAGAAACTGTATAGGTTTTTCCGATGCACTTCAGTTGAGAAGGTTACCTTTGCCGTGTTTATGCTGAAAGGCGAGGCCGAGCATTGGTGGAGGTCCACCGAGGTTATTTTGAGGGCCAGACACTCTGAGATCTCATGGGAGATATTTCTAGAGGCCTTCAGGAGACAGTATATCCCAGCCACCACACAAAGGAAGCTGCGGATGGAATTTATGAATCTGGTTCAAGGGAACAGAACTGTGGACGAGTATGAGTCCAAGTTTATGTCCTTAAGGAGATATGACCCGGACACAATGGGTAGTGAGACCCGAAAGATACAGAAGTTCATAGATGGATTGAGATTGGCCATCCAAACTAAGCTAGCCCCATTTGATATTCAGACTTATGAGGAAGCGGTACATAAGGCTCAACTGTGTGAGCAAGACTTTGAACGAAATGCCTCCAAGCTTGGGAGGATTATTGTCTGGAAGGACAGAGATCGAAAGAGATCCGGGTTTGATAGAGTGGCCAAGAGAGGAGGCCAAAGGTTTTTTAAGAAGAGGCCTAGGATCGAGGAGGTGCAGGATAGAGCTGCTAGACCTCCCGTGTATCCTACTTTGACCGCACCGAGGGTTATGGTTATTGGAGGACCACGACCTACCACTGATCAGTGTAGGAGATGTGGGAGATTTCATGGGACTAGGCCTTGTCAGATGACCCCTATGGTGTGTTTTAGATACAAGAGACCAGGACATATAGCTAAGTATTGTCCCGAGAAGATGGAGATTGCCCCATAGAAGGGCAAGGAGCCAGAGAGAGCTCCAGTTGAAGCAGTTTCCCCGAGGAGGAGGGCTACAGCTGAGGAGAAAGGGAAGCAGGTAGCGGGTGTGAGCAGAGGAAGAGTACATGCATTGGATTAGGACACCGCAGATACTTCGATGGATGTGATTAAAGGTACCATAAGAATCTTTGATTTAGAAGCATTGGTATTATTTATCCTGGTGCCACGCATTCCTTCATATCACATTCCTTTGCACATAAATTATTGAAGCATGTGAAACCAACATTGTTGGATAAAATGTTGATGATTTTCACACCCATGAATGATAGTCAATTGACTGAACATGCATGTAAAGATTGTAATTTAAAGATAGAAGGAAAGGAAATGATAACCAATTTAATTTTGTTAAATATGAATGATTTCGATGTAGTATTGGGAATGGATTGGTTGCAATCGTGTTGTTATGGATTGTCATGCCAAGACATTGATTTTTTCGGGATTAGACAATCTTATTATAAACTTTGATGAAAAGAAATGATATGAAAATAGCATGTTTGTTGTAAATAAAAGAGTATGATTTTTAAATGCATAAAGCTCGAGAGATAAATTTATTGTTTATGATAAATGTTGAATGTGGAGTGATGGTTTATGTTACTAACGGTGGAAAGGATAATGTGAAGGGTTCATTACATACGTGGTTGATATAAATGAGGCACACCCAGAATTGAAGGATATACCCGTAATTGCGGATTACCCTGATGTCTTTTCGGATGAACTACCAGGACTACCACCTGAAAGGGAAATGGAATTTTACATAGAGTTAGTGCCTGGTACAGAGTCGATATCGAAACCACCTTATGGAATGGCTCCAATAGAGTTGGAAGAGCTAAAGAAACAGTTGCAAGAGTTGTTGGACAAGGGGTTTATAAGACCGAGTGTCTCACCTTGGGAAACACCGGTTCTATTTGTAAGGAAGAAGGATGGAAGCCTCCGACTGTGTATAGATTACTGGTTGTTGAATAAGGCCACCATTAAGAACAAGTACCCCTTTCCAAGAATCTATGATTTGTTGGATCAGCTCCAGGGAGCCGAATTATTTTCTAAGATAGACCTACGGTTAGGGTACCATCAGTTGAGGATCAAGAGTGGAGATGTACCTAAGACATCATTTCGTACCCGTTATGGCCACTACGAGTTTATGGTGATGCCATTCAGATTTGGAATGGTTATGTGGAGTTATAATATGGGTTTAAGTGAAATTATGAAAATGAGTATGTATATGCTTGATAAAATGCCATAGTGAGGGAATTCATGAAATATGAACACTATGAGCTTAATGTTGATTCAATATCGATTTGGAATGAGTTAATAGGCCTAAAAGAATCTATAGACTCGAGTTATGGGTAAAGTAATGAAATGAGGCCATATAAGCGTTAATAGAGGCTATAGATTAAATTGACTATAGCAAGCACAAGGGTTGCATTATATGGATCGAATATAATGCAGGATACAATTTTGTACAGTCCCAAAGAGTTCGTTGAAGACGAATCGAACCGTACGAGTAAGCAGCTTAAGGAAGTGGAATCACGCATCGCGATTCCAGGTAAGGGAATTTTGTGAGTATATAGAGGTAGCTGCTCGTACTTTAAATTTGTGGATGAATATTGGGTGTTTTACGAAGTGCATGGTTGCTAAAGTAAATGATTGATGGTATTCATGAATGAGAATGAGTATATGTGTGATTTTTGGTTTTGGAAGTGGATTCTATGAAATGGGATAGTAAGGCTAATAATTGCATAAATCTAATGTCTTAATGTCTTTCAAAATGAAATTGCTTTGTTTTAAGCAAGCTTGTAGATGGGTCGGCTAATGTTTATTATTAATGTTGTGGAAAAAGGCATTTGTGAAGTGCTAAACCCGGTTGTTGGGATTGTTTGATTTTGTATGAGCCGCCTATCGTATTTGTATGACATAAATCGCGCTAGAGCCTCGCTCGCGTTGGATTTCTATGTTTTCACTTGTGTGATACATGCTTGAGCTTAGCTCGCACTTTGATTGGAATTGTGATGATGTTTTATAAACCGTACTGGAGCTTACGCTCGTACTTGGATTTGAGTGGTTTTTCTTATGCATATTACCGTACTGGAGCTATGCTCGTACGTGGTTTCTTCATATTTTATGCATAAATGCCGTACTAGAGCGTTGCTCGTACAAAGTGATTGGTTTTGATGCATGAATTCGCGTTAGAGCATAGCTCGCGCCGGTTTTCACACTGTGGTATGTATGAGGCCGTGGTGAGAGATACGAATTAACTCAGGGAACCCAACAGGCCTGATAGACCTCTTGAGTGGGGTGAGGGTGAGGGGCTAGGACCTGACATAATCCATTCAGGGAACCCAACAGGCCTAACAGACCTCTTGAGTGGGGTGAGGGTGAGGGGCTAGGACCTAAATCAGGGAACCCAACAGGGGTGAGCAAGGCCATGAGGGGCTAGGACCTGGTATTGAGGTTACTACCACGCGCTCTTGAGACTATAAAGGTTACACTTAGCATAGGGCAGATAAGACCTATGGCAGGCACCCCCAACCATGTTATGGGTCCGCAGAGTACGATGTACCGTGTATATCACATGGAGTACGATGTACCGCGTGGTGGTTACTTGATTTGAGAAAGATTGGCGGAGAACTAACCCACCTTCGTACCAGCATGATACCCCACACACCGGGATCTGTGTGGTCTGGGATGATATGTGACGATTGGCCAACGTAGTCACTTGAGATATAGTAACCTGTCTCCTTGCTTGATTTACTTACTACCACATGATTTTAAATCCCTAAGTGTGATTGTGATTAGTTAAGGTAGACCCGAAGGAGGGGTCGAGCCTCGTGGATTTGATTTGTGAAATGAAAATGAGGTTGTGATTGTGAATTGATGTGATGTGATTGTATGTGTTGAGAAAGAGTTTTATGACGTGGGTTTAAGAAGGAGGTTTCTTAATGAATTGCCCTTTTTATGAATTTAAATGAGATCGAGCATGAGATGATTTATACATGATGTTTTTACCATGTTTTATATGCCAATGTACATGATTTTGATACATGATATAAATATGAATACTCATATGGCATAGTTTTACTTCCTCAGGCTCCTACCATAAATGATTTATGCATAATACTATTAGCATGTAGATAGAGTAGTTATCTACCATGCTTGCATTATTGCCTTACTGAGCGTGTGGTTGCTCATCCCTCTCTATTTTCCCCCTACAGAGCGTGCATAGTAGCCCAGTGAGGACTGAGGCGTGGTATTTTGGACTCCGCTGCATCTCCATCGTTTAGAGGTATATACACAGCGATTCTTTTTGTATCTAAACAATGTAAAAGCACAGTATTCTTTTAAGTTGTAATTATGGGGGATGTAGATGTCAGTAAAACATGCTTTTGTATAAGTACAAGATTAAATGCAAATGTATGACATCGTTTTATTTAACTGAGAATGAATGGGATGTGGTATTTATTATTGACTCATAGCCCAACAGTGTGTGGTGAGTTAGTTCACGACCGGGTAAGATAACAATAAAACGCGAAAATTTTTTAGTGATTCTCGGCTAAAGAGAATGGAATTGGGTCGTGACACAAGTGGTGTAAGTCTACGGATTCAATGTACATATGTGTAATATGATTTGTAATATACATACAAGTTTCATTGTATATGAATATAAAGAAATGAGTTCTTGTAAGTGATGAATGTGATGGGAACTCAAAATTAGTAGTGTGGTAAATGAGAGGAAGTTGCATGAATATAAACGCTTTAATTTGGTTTTATATAGTATACCTTTGGACATACAATGAATACACACAAGTTTCAATCTGCATAAGGTATGAATGGATGCCATTTTTAAGTTATAAAGGTGGATGGATGAGAAAATGGCCATGACAGCAGATTTAGGATGTTTTGGTGTGAGTTGCAGTAGGAAAACTGTAAAAAATCTGGAAAGTATGAAGGCCAGATTGATCTCATAGGATGAGAGATCAATCTGGAAGAGCCAGAATACTCTTAATTGGGCAATGGAATAGAGCAGATCGATCTCCAATGGGGCCAGATCGATCTCCTAAGCATTCTTAATGAAAAGATCGATGCTCAAGCATACAGATCAATCTCCTTAGCTATCTGTTTCGGAGCAGATCGATCTCATGCTTAAAATGCCCTGAAAAAGAGGGATTTAAGAGTACCAGATCGATCTCCTCTTGGTGCGGATCGATCTCCTCAAGTGATTTCTATAAAAGGAGTGCTGAAAATCTGAAAATTTTGAGAAAACACCTTCTTTCCATTTTCAACCCAAAACCTTAACTTTCTCTCTCTAAAATTAGCCATTTCCAGTAAGATTTGAGGGGAGGCCATTAGACACTAAGTTGTTCATCTTGAGGAAGAGAACAACATTGTTGGAACCCAAAATCCCATTGTTGGTATTGAAGGAGCTAAGGGCATTGACATTTGGAGCAAGAAGAAAAATCAGATTTGGTAAGATTCTAATACTCCAATCTAAGTACATTGCTTATTTAAGTGATTTTGGAGTTGAGTTGGATGTGTATTGATGGATAAATTATCTAGGGATATGGTGGAATTGGTATGACCAAGAAAACCTAGAATGGGTATAATGTGAGAAGATATGGGTTGAATGAGTTTATGATTTATGGGCATGCTAAAGTTGTTATTGAGGTAATGTGTATGATTTTAGATGGTTAAATGGAATTACATTGTGGGTTTAGGAGAAATTATGAAAATGAGTATGTAAATACTTGATAAATGCCATAGTGAAGAAGTCAATGAAATATGAACACTATGGACTTAGTATCGATTTAATATCGATTTGGAATGAGTTGATAGGCCTAAAAGGAATCCATAGACAAGAGAAATGAAACGAGGCCTTATGAGTGGATAGAAACTATAGGTCGAATCGACTATAGTGAATGCACAATGTCCTGTTATATTGATCGAATATCATGTGAAATATGATTGTGTGTAGTCCCGAAGAGTTCGTTGAAGACGAATTGGACCACATGAATAAGCAGCGCTAAGGAAAACGGAATCACTCGTCGCGATTCCAGGTAAGGGAATTCTGTAAGTATATAGAGGTAGCTGCTCGTATTTTATGGGTCGATATAGGGCGTTTATGAAATGCGTGAATGGCTGTGAGAAATTGTATGAGATTTGGTTTTCGAAATGGTTCTTGAGAAATGGGATAGTAAGGCTAATATTTGCATAAATCAAGTGTTTTGAATTCTTTCACAAAACATGTGTTTTGTTTTGAACAAATTGATAGATAGGCTAGCTATTGTGGTTTGATGTTGTGTGATAGCACATGTGAAGTGCCAAATATGTTTTGAGATTAGTTTTGAAAGCTTATGAGCCACCTATCACGTTTATGTGAATTAAACTGTGCTGGAGCCTAGCTCGCATCGGGTATTGATGTTTTCATTTGTATGAAACATGCTGGAGCTTAGCTCGCACCTTGATTTGGAAACTATGATGATGTTTATAAACCGTACTGGAGCTTTTGCTCGTACGTGGCTTTTGAGTGTTTTTTCTTATGAGTATAACTGTACTAGAGCTATGCTCGAACGTGGTCTCTTTATGATAGGTGCATGAGTCATGCTAGAGCTTTGCTCGCACAAGTTTGCACATTCTGATACGTATGAGGTCGTGAAAGTTGGTAAGATTCTCAAGCCCTACATCTTTAAGCCAACATCCTTAAGCCCGAGAAGGCGGGGAGGCTCTGTTAGGCAGGAAGGCTCTGTTCGGTAGGGAGGCTCTCTTATAGTGGGATCCTTAAGCCAACATCCTTAAGCCCTGGGGGGCAGGGAGGCTCTGTTAGGCAGGGAGGCTCTCCTACATGGGTACGGTAAGATCCTTAAGCCCTACATCCTTAAGCCAACATCCTTAAGCCCGAGGAGGCAAGGACACTCTGTTAGGCGGGGAGGCTCTCTTACGGTGGGATCCTTAAGCCAACATCCTTAAGCCCTGAGGGGGCAGGGAGCCTCTTTTAGGCAGGGAGGCTCTCTTACATGGGTACGATAAGATCCTTAAGCCCTACATCCTTAAGCCAACATCCTTAAGCCCGAGGAGGCGAGGAGGCTCTGTTCGGTGGGGAGGCTCTCTTACGGTAGGATCCTTAAGCCCTGGGGGACAGGGAGGCTCTCCTACATGAGTATAATAAGATCCTTAAGCCATACATCCTTAAGCCCGAGGAGGCGGAGAGGCTCTGTTAGGCGAGGAGGCTCTGTTCAGTAGGGAGGCTCTCTTACGGTGGGATCCTTAAGTCAACATCCTTAAGCCCTGGAGTGGCAGGAAGGCTTTGTTGGGCAGGGAAGCTCTCCTACATGGGTACAGAAGGATCCTTAAGCCAACATCCTTAAGCCCTGGAAGGGTGGGGAGGCTCTATTTGGCAGGGAGGCTCTCCTACATGGATATGGAAAACTCTTAGTATGGGGTAGGTAAGACCTAGGAATGGCACCCCCAATCACGATATGAGTTTGAGGAGTACGCTGTACCATGTATATCAGATAGAGTACGAGTACCGCGTGATGGTTATGTGATGAGAAAGTTTGGCGAGGGATAATTCACCTTCGTGCCAGCTTGATACCCCGTACACCTGGATGCGTGTGGTTTGGGATGATTTATGATGTAGTTGGTCCACATAGGCACTTTTGATATAGTGACCTAATTTTTATTACATATGTGTGATTGTGATTGTCCAAGGTAGACCGAGGGAGGGGTCGAGCCTTGTGGGATTTGATTTGTGAATTGGTATTGATGTGTGTGATTGAGAAAATGGCTTGTGATAGGATTGTATGTGTTTGAGAAAGAGTTTTTATGATGTGGGTTTAAAAAGGAGGTTTCTTAATGAATTGCCCTTTTTATATGTTTAATGAGATGAGCATGAGATGTTTTCACATGTTGATATTCCATGTTTTATATGCCAATTTTACATGATTTTGATACATGATATATATGTATACACATATGGCATAGTTTTATTCCTCATGCTCCTATTATAAATGATTTATGCATAACACTATCAGCATGTAGATAGAGTAGTTATCTACCATGCTTGCATTATTGCCTTTCTGAGCGTGTGGTTGCTCATCCCTCTCTATTTTTCCCCTCCTACAGAGCGTGTATAGTAGCCCAGTGAGCACAGAGGCATTGTGTTTTGGACATCCACTGCTTCCATCGCCGAGAGGTATATACACATGATTCTTTTTTGTATCTAAACAATGTAAAAGCGCAGTAGTCTTTTGAGTTATAATTATGGGGGATGTAGATGTCAGTGAATATAACTTGTGTAAGTTAATGATTAACTTTCAAATGTATGACATCGCTTTATTTAACTAAGAATGAATGAGATGTGATGTTTATTATTGACTCACAGCCCAACAGTGTGGTGATAAGTTAATTCACGACCGAAAAGGTAACAGTAAAATGGAAAAAATTTTCAGTGATTTTCGATTAAAAGGAATGGAATTGGGTTGTGACAGAGATTAGTATCAGAGCTTTGTTAGCCTGATGTGAGTCATTAATAAAACATAGGAAAAGTTACATCCCCACAGTACTATGCTTTTGTTTAGATATAACTGTTTATACCGTGATGGATTGAGCTTGATAAATGATTTTAAATATAGGAAGCTAGGCATTATGCCAATTACACGCCAAGGTAGAGGGGCAAGGGCACGCGCTAGAGGCCGTAGAGGTAGGCTTGAGAGCCGTGTCGAGCCACAGACTGATCAGGCTCCACAGAACCCTGCTGAGAGAGCAGAAGACATTGAGGCTCACTTCGCTAGGTTAGAGCGAAGTATTGAGAACCTGGTGGAGATAGTCACGCAGGCCTTGGGTGCCGGTGATAGACGAGGCCCCGCAGCACAGCCTACTACTAAACAGGCTGCTGCAGAGGAGGAGAGACCTCAGACTGCTGAGACAGCTATAGTTACACCACCTTCAGCCTAGGATATAGCTTCTCCTATCACTCCACAGTAGAGCGGTAGTGATTTGGGTTATGACTGCGACTTGAGCAGACTGTAAGAGTTCCCAGCGCTGAAACCCCCAATGTTCAGAGGGGTGAAGGACCCAGTGGTTGTGGAGGATTGGGTGTATGAGATGGAGAAACTGTTTAGGTTTTTTTGATGCACTTCAGCTGAGAAGGTTGCCTTTGCCGTGTTTATGCTAAAAGGCGAGGCCGAGCATTGGTGGAGGTCCATCAAGGTTATTTTAAGGGCCAGACACTCTGAGATCTCATGGGAGATATTTCTAAAGGCCTTCAGGAGACAGTATATCCCAGCTAACGCACAAAGGAAGCTGCGGATGGAATTGATGAATCTGGTTCAAGGGAATCGAACTGTGGATGAGTATGAGTCCAAGTTTATGTCCTTAGGGAGATATGACTGAGACACAACGGGTAGTGAGACCCGAAAGATACAGAAGTTCATGGATGGATTGAGATTCGCCATCCAAACTAAGATAGCCCCATTTGATATTTAGACTTATGAGGAAGCAGTACATAAGTCTCAGCTGTGTGAGCAAGACTTTGAATGAAATGCCTCCGAGCTTGGGTGGATTAGTGTCAGGAAGGACAGAGACCGAAAGAGATCCGGGTTTGATAGAGTGGCCAAGAGAGGAGGCCAACGGTTTTTTAAGAAGAGGCCTAAGATCGAGGAGGTGCAGGAGAGAGCTGCTAGACCTCCCGTGTACCCTGCTTTGACCGAACTGAGGGGTATGGTTATTGGAGGACCACGACCTACCACTGATCAGTGTAGGAGATGTGAGAGATTTCATGGGGCTAGGCCCTGTCAGATGACCCCTATGGTTTTTTTTAGATGCGAGAGACCAGGACATATAGCTAAGTATTATCTCGAGAAGATGAAGATTACCCCACGGAAAGGCAAGGAGCTAGAGAGAGCTCCAGTTGAGGCAGTTACCCAAAGGAGGAAGGCTACAGCTGAGGAGGAAGGGAAGCAGGCAGCGGTTGTGAGTAGAGGAAGAGTACATGCATTGGATCAAGAGATCGTAGATGCTTCGACGGATGTGATTAAAGGTACCATCTGAATCTTTGATTTAGAAGCATTGGTATTATTTGATCCTGGTGCCACGTATTCCTTCATATCACCTTCCTTTGCACATAAATTATTGAAGCATGTGAAACTAACATTGTTGGATAAAATGTTGATGATTTCCACACCCATGAATGATAGTCAATTGACTGAACACGCATGTAGAGATTGTAAGTTAAAGATAGAGGGAAAGAAAATGATAGCCAATTTAATTTTGTTGAATATGAATGGTTTCGATGTAATATTGGGAATGGATTGGTTGGCTACTAATCGTGTTGTTATGGATTGTCATGCCAAGACATTGATGTTTTTTGGATTAGACAATCTTATTGTAAACTTTGATGAAAAGAAATGATATGACAATAACATGTTTGTTGTAAATAAAAGAGTATGATTTTTAAATGCATAATGCTCGAGAGATAAATTTATTATTTATGATAAATGTTGAATGTGGAGTGATGGTTTATGTTACTAACGATGGAAAGGATAATGTGAAGGGTTCATTGCATACGTGGTTGATATAGATGAGGCACACCCGGAATTGAAGGATATACCCATAATTACGGATTACCCTGATGTCTTTCTGGATGAACTACCAGGACTACCACCTGAAAGGGAAATGGAATTTTACATAGAGTTAGTGCCTAATATAGAGCCGATATCGAAACCACCTTATAGAATGGCTCCAATAGAGGTAGAAGAGCTAAAGAAGCAGTTACAAGAGTTGCTGGAGAAGGAGTTTATAAGACCGAGTGTCTCCCCTTGGGGAGCACCGGTTCTATTTGTAAGGAAGAAGGATGGAAGCCTCCGACTGTGTATAGATTACTGGTTATTGAATAAGGCCACCATTAAGAACAAATACCCCTTTCCAAGAATCGATGATTTGTTGGATCAGCTCCAAGGAGCCGAAGTGTTTTCTAAGATAGACTTGCGGTCAGGGTACCATCAGTTGAGGATCAGGAGTGGAGATATACCCAAGACAGCATTTTGTACCCGTTATGGCCACTACGAGTTTATGATGATACCATTCGGATTGACGAATGCTTTCGCAGCATTTATGGCATCGATGAATGATATATTCAAGCCATACCTATATTAGTTTGTGATTGTGTTCATTGATGACATATTGGTATATTCTAACTCCAAGGAAGATCATGAGGAGCACTTCAGAGTAGTTTTGCAGACCCTCCGAGAGAAAGAGTTGTATGCCAAACTCAGCAAGTGTAACTTTTAGTTAAAGCATATCTCATTTCTGGGCCATGTTGTGTCGAAGGATGGGGTATCGATGGATCCATCCAAGATAGAGGCGATCGTACAGTGGGAACAGCCCAAGACAGTTACTGAGATCAGAAGTTTTCTGGGATTGGCAGGATATTATCGAAGATTTGTAGAGGGTTTCTCTAGACTAGCTGCTCCGTTGACACGCCTCACACTGAAGGATGTTAAGTTTGTATAGGATGAGGCATGTGAGAGGAGTTTTAAGGAGCTTAAGCGTCGATTGACCACTGCTCTAGTTCTCACCATTCCTACCAGCTCAGGAGGATTCTCGGTGTATACGGATGCATCACACCAAGGACTGGGCTGTGTGCTTATGCAGGATGGGAAGGTAGTTGCCTATGGATCTAAACAGTTGAAAGATCACTAGAGGAACTACTCGACACATGATTTGGAGTTGGCGACCATGGTATTTGCTTTGAAAATATGGCACCATTATCTCTATGGTGAGAAATTTCAAGTGTTCACAGATTATAAGAGCCTTAAGTACATGTTCTCGTAGAAAGAGCTAATATAAGACAGAGGAGATGGCTCGAACTCCTGAAAGACTATGATTATGAAATCATGTACCACCCGGGTAAGGTAAATGTAGTTGCCGATGCTTTGAGTAGAAAGAACCTTGGGTTGGTGTCATATATGATGGTACCAGAACATGAATTGTTAGAACACTTTGCGAACCTCAGTTTGGATGTAACCCCAGCTAGTTCGAAGAAACTTGAGATCATGGCTAGTTTGAGACTAGAGCCAGAGTTGATTCGTTGTATTCGATAAGCCCAGTAGAGCGATCGACGATGCATCGATTAGCTGAGGTAGATACAGACAGGTGTGGGTAGTGATTTTGAGCTGGGTGCAGATGGCTTATTGAGGTTCAGAAGCAGAGTATGTGTTCCCAAGGATCTTGAGATCAGGAGAATGATTTTATCGGAGGCTCACTCATCGAAGTATACGATACATCTGGAAAGTACCAAGATGTATCAAAACCTTCGAAAGATTTATTAGTGGTCTAGAATGAAAAGAGACATTGCTGAATATGTCGCTAAGTGTCTCGTTTGTCAGCAAGTGAAGGTAGACCATCAGAAGCCTTCAGGATTACTGCAGCCTCTACCGATACCGATATGGAAGTGGGAGCTTGTCACCATGGATTTTGTGATGGGGTTGCCGAGGACCCGTAGAGGTCAAGATGCCATATGGGTTATTGTGGACTGGTTAACTAAGTCTGTTCATTTCTTGGCTATGAGAGCTACCGATACACTGAGTCAGTTTGTGAACCTGTATATTCAAGAGATAGTACGGTTACATGGTGTACCAGTGAGGGTTGTTTCTGATAGGGATGCCCGCTTCACTTCTCATTTCTGGAGACATTTTCAGGAAGCGCTGGGGACCCGACTGAGTTTTAGCACCACTTCATCCTTAGACAGATGGGCAGTCAGAGAGGACTATACAGACCCTCAAAGATATGTTGAGAACGTGTGTGCTAGATTTTAGAGGCTCTTGGGAAGACCACCTGCAGTTAGCCGAGTTCGCTTATAATAATAGCTATCATGCAAGTATCGAGATGGCACTCTATGAGGCATTGTACGGGTGTAGATGCCGTTCCCCTATTGGATGGGAAGAGGTTATTGACAGACAGATTTTTGCTTCGGAGTTAGTGCAGTAGGCATCTGAGGACTTCCAGTTGATATGTGAGAGATTACGGACAGCTCAGAGCCGATAAAAGAGTTATGCTAACAAGAGACGGAGACCACTAGAGTTTGATGAGGGTGAGTCAGTATTCTTGAAAGTTTTTCCTTCGAAGGGTATTATGAGATTCGGTAAAAAGGGCAAGCTGAGCCTTAGACATATCAGACCCTTCGAGATTTTGGAGAGACTAGGAGATAAGGCGTATAGGTTAGCATTGCCACCAGACTTGGCAAACGTCCACAATGTCTTCCATGTCTCTATACTTCGGAAGTATCACCCGGACCCGGCACACGTGATAAGATATGAGCTGTTGGAGCTCAATGAGAGTATGACATATGGGAGAAGCCGGTTCGGATATTAGACAAAAAGAAGAAAGTGTTACGGAATAAGATAATTCCTTTGGTGAAAGTTCTTTGGCAACATCACACGGTGGAAGAGGCCACGTGGGAATTGGAGAACTTAATACGGGAGAAGTACCCCCAACTTTTTGAAAAGTGACTTGGTTCTAATTTAGAGGACCAAATTCCTTGAAAAGGGGAGAATGTGAGACCCCGTACATGTATATTTGTAACGTGTGTAATTGGATCAATTAATGTGAATAGACTTGTAATGTAAAGCATAAGTGGTGTAAGTCTACAGATTCGATGTACATATGTGAAATGTGATTTGTAATGTACATACAAGTTTCATTGTGTATGAATATGAAGAAATGAGTTCTTGTAAGTGATGAATGTGATGGGAACTCAAAATGAGTAGTGTGGTAAATGGAAAGAAGTTACATGAATATAAACGCTTCCATTTGGTTTTATATAGTATACCTTTGGACATACAATGAATGCACACAAGTTTCAATGTGCATAAGGTATGAATAGATGCCATTTTCAAATTATAAACGTGGATGGATTAGAACATGGCCATGGCAGCAGATTAAAGATGTTTTGGTTTGAGTTGCAGCAGGAAAACTGCAAAAAATCTGGAAAGTATGAAGGCTAGATTGATCTCATAGGATGAGAGATCGATCTGGAAGAGCCAGAATTCTCTTATTTGGGCAATGGAATAGAGCAGATCGATCTCCAATATGGCTAGATCGATCTCCTAAGCATTCTGTAATGAAAAGATCGATCCTCAAGCATACAGATCGATCTCCTTAGCTCTCTGTTTGGGAGCAGATCGATCTCATGCTTCAACAGATCGATCTCATACTTAAAATGTCGTGAAAAAGATGGATTTAAGGGGACGAGATCGATCTCCTCTTGTGCAGATCGATCTCCTCAAGTGATTTCTATAAAAGGAGTGCTGAAAATCTAAAAATTTTGGGAAAAACACCATCCTTCCATTTTCAACCCAAAAACCTAACTTTCTCTCTCTAAAATTAGCCATTTCCAGTAAGATTTGAGGGAAGGCCATTAGACACTAAGTTGTTCATCTTGAGGAAGAGAACAATATAGTTGGAACCCAAAATCCCATTGTTGTTATTGAAGGAGCTAAGGGCATTGACATTTGGAGCAAGAAGAAAAATCAGATTTGGTAAGATTCTAATACTCCAATCCAAGTACATTGTTTATTTAAGTGATTTTGGAGTTGAGTTGGATGTGTATTGATGGATAAATTATCTAGGGATGTGGTGGAATTGGTGTGACCTAGAAAACCTAGAATGGGTATAATGTGAGAAGATATGAGTTGAAACGAGGCCTTATGATTTAATAGAAACTATAGGTCGAATCGACTATAGTGAACGCACGATGTCCTATTATATGGATCGAATATAATGTGAAATATGATTGTGTGCAATCTCGAAGAGTTCGTTGAAGACAAATTGGACCACACGAATGAGCAACACTAAGGAAAACAGAATCACGCGTCGCGATTCCAGGTAACGAAATTCTGTAAGTATATAGAGGTAGCTGCTTGTATTTTGTGGGTTGATATAGGGCATTTATGAAATGCGTGAATGGCTGTGAGAAATTATATGAGATTTGGTTTTCGAAATGGTTCTTAAGAAATGGGATAGTAAGGCTAATAATTGCATAAATCAAGTGTTTTGAATGCTTTCACAAAACATGTGTTTTGTTTTGAACGAATTGATAGATAGGCTGGCTATTGTGGTTTGATGTTGTGTGATAGCATATGTGAAGTGCCAAATATATTTTGAGATTGGTTTTGAAAGCTTATGAGCCGCCTATCATGTTTATGTGAATTAAACCATGCTGGAGCCTAGCTCGCACCAGGTATTGATGTTTTCATTTGTATGAAAAGTACTGGAGCTTAGCTCGCACCTTGATTTGGAAACTATGATGATGTTTATAAACCGTACTGGAGCTTCTGCTCGTACGTGGCTTTTGAGTGGTTTTTCTTATGAGTATAACCGTACTAAAGCTATGCTCGTACGTGGTCACTTTATGATAGGATGCATGAGCTGTGCTAGAGCTTTACTCGTACAAGTTTGTACATTCTGATACGTATGAGGTCGTGAAAGTTGGTAAGATCCTTAAGCCCTACATCCTTAAGCCAACATCCTTAAGCCCGAGGAGGCGAGGAGGCTCTGTTTGTGAGACCCCGTCTATGTATAATGGTATATATGTACATAGAAATGTAAATGAAGTTGTATTATGAAGTCATAAGTTTGATGATACAATTGTAATGTGAAGTATATGTGATGTAAGTCCATAAATTAAATGTACACACATGTAATAAGAGTTGTGATTATACATACAAGTTACATTATGTATAAATGTGAAGAAATGGACTTAAACATGTGGAGAATGTGAGTAGAATGGATTATGAGTAGTGTGGTAAAATGAAAGTAGAATTGAATAAGTTGTTTGGTTTATATCGTATACTTTTGGTTATACAAGGATTCCACACAAGTTTCAATAGGAATAAGGTATGTATGGATGCCATTGTCCAGCCTCAAAGATGAATGGATGAGAAAATGACTATGGCAAAAAATTAAGAAAGTTTTGCTATAAGTTTCTGCAGGAAACTGCAGCAAAATCTGAAAATTATGCAGGTCAGATCGATCTCATAGGATGAGAGATCGATCTGGATGAGCCAAAATGCTTGTATTTGAGCAAAGGAATAGGGCAGATCGATCTCCAATGGGGCAAGATCGATCTTCTAAGCATTCTGTAATGAAAAGATCGATCCTCAAGCACCCAGATCGATCTCCTTAGCTCTCTATTTTAGAGCAGATCGATCTCAAGCTTCGACAGATCGATCTCATGCTTAAAATGTCGTGAAAAAAAAGGGATTTAAAGGGACCAGATCGATCTCCTCCTAGTGAAGATCTATCTCCTCAAGCTATTTCTATAAAAGGAGGACTGAAAATCTAAAAATTTTGGGAAAAACACCATTCTTCCATTTTCAACCCAAAAACCTAACTTTCTCTCTCTAAAATCAGCCATTTCAAGTAAGATTTGAAGAGAGACCATTAGAGGCAAAATTGTTCATATCAAAGAGAAGAACAACATAGTTGGAAGGCATTTTCCCATTGTTGGTATTGAAGGAGCTAAGTGCATTGTCATTTGGTGCAAGAGGAGAAATCAGATTGGGTAAGATTCTAACACTCCAACTATGGTACATTGTCTATTTAATTGATTTTGGAGTTGTTTGGCATGAGTATGGATGGTTAGAAACTATCTAAAATGCATTGGAATGATTATGACCTAGAAATGGTCTAGTGTGAGAAAGTGGAATGTATGGAGATTAATAAGAAATGGGATGTCTAGAGGTGACAATAGTGTTATGGGTATGATTTTAAGATGTTGGTAAATAAATTGTAAGATTTACCTAAAAGGGCTAAATATGGATTAAGGCATTGGTAAAATGCATAAGTGAATTATATTAAATAGTGAGGTCAAATATGGGTTAAAAACATTAACTCAATTGATTTGGATGAATGAATAGCAGCTTTCGAGGATACGCCGGAGCGAGTTGAGCCAAGAGCGTGAGAAGCTACGAGGAAAAGAGTCACACCAAGTAAATCAAGGTAAGGGAATTGTGTGGACTCTTAGAGATATCTGTGTGCAATTTGGGTGCTTAAATGCTTTGCTAGAATGCATGAGATATTAGGAAATGATGTTGGGTGATTGAAGGGAAAAAGTTGAGAGTTTGAGAAATGTGCATGAAAACAAAAGCATATTGCTTTGAAAATCATGTTTTATTGCTTTTTAACAAGTGATTGGTAGGTTGGCTAGCATTTGAAATGATTTGCAAAAGAAATGAGTTGTTTTGGTTTGTTAACCACACTTTGCAAAGAAATGAGCCACCTACATTGTTTTCATGAGAATGAAAGCGTGCTAGAGTACGACTCACACAATATTTGACATGTTTTATACACTTAAGTGCTAGAGGCACTAGTTTTCACATGGATTTCATATTGATTTTGGCATTGTGCTTGGAGCTTAGCTCGCACTAGATGCCCACCTTGCATATTGTCGTGCTTGGAGTTTCGAGTGGACTGGGTGTCACATCGATTAAATAGCCTCGTACATGCATTGTTTTGACATGTTTAATTAGTCGTGTTAGGAGCTTTGGGTAGACAAGAGGTCGTACCGATTAAATAGGCTTACACATGCGTTAGAGATGTGGCGTGATATGATGTGTTGATTGGGTCCATGGAGTACGTTGTACCGTGCATGTAGCATGGAGTACATTGTACCATGTTGAGATTGTGATGTGCCATCTTCGAACAAGATCTACTATGGACCAATAAGTAGGATTTGACCCACCTCCCGTGTGGAAGCAGATAGTGGTGATATCCTGCACACCTGATCCATGTAGCCGGTATCACAAGTTATGTACATAGACGTTGAGGTTATTACCTATTATTAAATTACCTATCTCACATGTCTATTGCTTTGAGAATAAATCCATGTTTGAAATGATTTGTGGGTCAGGACAGTCCGAGGGATGGGCTGAGACCTGACAAGTGTTGAATTGTTTTGAGATATCGATGTTAATGGTTTCTAAAGTGCACGGATGTATGATGTTTAATGCCATGCTTATTTGAGAAAACGCATGATGATTAATGCCATGCTTATTTGAGAAAATGCATGAAGGTTAATGCCATGCTTTATTATGAAAAATGCAGGATAGTTAATGCCATGCTTATTTGAGAAAAAAGCATGATGGTTAATGCCATGCTTTATTATAAATTATGCATGATGATTTATACCATGCTTCGAATGAACTGTGCACTGGATTTTAATAGCATGAATGCTTTACATACCATTAACACAATCATACACTCATGTTTTGAGATAAATGATGAACTAAATGCTTTTGAGCATGGCATCACGATCACGTAGATAGTGCAGTAGATAGTGCGTGTGGTTTGCTCACCCCCTTATTTTCCCCCTCTCTATAGAGATTTGAGTATAGAGTGAGCGTGACTGGAGGCATTCTCTTTTGGTAATCCGCTGCATCCTATCGCTAAAGGTATACACACTTGAATTATTTTGTATCTAAACTAGACATAGCACAGTAGCATTTTGTATGTAACTATTGGGGATGTAAAACAATGTAAACACATGTAGCAACTCTGATATATATACATTTATACAAGTGTTTACTTATGAATAATATGCAAATTGAATTGGTATGGTGGAATAGTTAGACGTCGACACACAGCCCAACTGTTGAGAGTGTGATTGTTCACGATCGAGGAAGGATGATTAATAATTGATGCATGAAAATGCAAAAAATTTGTACATATTTTGGTAAGTTAAGGGTCGTGACAGAAGTTGGTATCAGAGCTCGAGTTGGTCTGACGTTTGTCGTGTCTAAAATACTTAATAAGTTGGAAATTAGATCCCCATGTTACTGTGCTTGTTTAGATACAAATTGTGAGTATGTCGATGGGTTGACTAAGAATTTGATGTGAATGTAAGGAATTGAGTAAATATGCCTAATACCAGTCACGGTAGAGGGATGAGAGTACAGGCTCGAGGCCGTAGAGGTAGGCCTGGGGGTAATGTTGAGCCAGAAACACACGAGGCTCAGGATGATGTTGAGGTGGAGGTTGATGTTGAGCACGCTCCACATGGTCCAGAGGAGAGGCCCGAGAGTACTGAGGCTTACTTCGCGAGGATTGAACGGAGCATTGAGATGATTGTGGAGTTGGTCACCCAATCTTTATTTGGAGTTGGCGGTAGATAGAGTCCCGCTACATAGGGTGATGCCGAGCAGGTGGCAGCACCTGAGGCACGGGCAAGGCAAGCCCAGAGACCTCAGACGACAAATACCCCACCCACACAAGATGTGCCTACGCCGGTTACTACGCCAGGCAGTTGAGGTTGGGGATATGGATGTGATTTGGATAGATTATGATAATTCTAGAAGTTTGGACCATCGTCTTTCAGTGGAGTTCAGGACCCAATAGCTGCTGAGGATTGGATAAATGAGATCGAAAAGTTGTATGGGTTCTTTGAGTGCACTACCACTGAGATGGTAGCATTGCAGCTTTTATGCTGAAGGGATCAGCAGAACATTGGTGGAAGTCCACTAGGCCTATTTTGAGAGCCTGACATATTGAGATCAGCTGGGATATATTTTTGGAGGCCTTCTAGAGACAGTACATTTCGGATATCGCACAGTGGAAGATGGAAATGACATTTTTAGGATTAGCCCAAAGGAGCAGGACTGTGGATGAGTATGAGACTGCTTTTATATCCCTGGACAGATATGATCCCAACACTATGAGTAATGAGGTTGAGAAAATCTAGAAGTTTGTGGATGGATTGAGACTGACCATCAGGTCCAGATTGGTTCCTCCAGATATACCGACCTACGAAGAGGCAGTGCACAGGGCGCAATTATGTGAATAAGATGTTGATAGAATCACCTCAGAGTTTAGAAAGGTTGGTAAGGTGAGGGACAGAGATAAGAAAAGACCAGTGATGGATAGAGGCTTCAGTTTTAAGGGAAGCAAGAGGTTTGCTAGAAAGAGCCGAGGATTGATGAGATCAGGGAGAGGACAGTTAATACTCCCATGTATCCGGCCATTGCTCCAGATAAGGGAATTGTGATTGGAGGGCCACAGCCATTACTCAGGTTGTATGCTTCAGATGTAGGAAACCAGGGCACATAATCAGAGGTTGCCCAGAGATGACAGAGAGAGCCTCACAGAAGGGTAAGGAGCCAGAGAGAGCTCCAGTTGGGACAGCTGCTTCGAGGAGGAGGGCTACAGTTGAGGAAAAGGGGAAGCAAGTAGTGGGTGTAAGCAAAGGGCGAGTGCACGCACTGGACCAGGACACTGCAGATCAGTCTTCGGATGTGGTAAAAGGTACCATCCAAATCTTTGATTTAGAAACATTTGTGTTGTTTGATCCTGGTGCCATGCATTCCTTTATATCACCATCCTTTGCATGTAAATTGTTGAAGCATGTAGAACCCACATTGCTTGATAAGATGTTGTTGATATCTACCCCTATGAATGATAGTCAGTTGACTGAGCATGTATATAGGGATTGTAAGATGAGGATAAGAGGTAAAGAAATGACAGCCGATTTAATTTTATTAAATATGAGTGATTTTGATGTGATCCTAGGAATAGATTGGTTGGCTGCCAATCATGTTATTATGGATTGTCATGCAAAAACTTTGATGTTTCCAAAAATAGACAATCTTGTTGTAAATTTTGATGAAAAGAAATGAAACGACATGATATTTGAAAGATTGATTTTTGTTAGCTATATATATATATGTGAACGTGATGATTTATGGTTACTAACGATGGAAAGGATAATGTGAAGGGTTCATCGCTTATGTGATTGAGACAGATAAGGCACGTCCAGAATTGGGAGACATACTAGTGGTTAAGGAATTTCCAGATGTCTTTCCAGATGAGTTACCAGGGTTACCTCCAGATAGGGAGATAGAGTTTGGTATAGAGTTGGCACCTGGTACAGAGCCGATATCCAAGCCACCTTATAGAATGGCTCAAGTTGAATTGGAAGAACTAAGGAAACAGCTACAAGAGTTGCTGGAGAAGGGGTTCATCAGACCGAGCATCTCGCCTTAGGGAGCACCAATTTTGTTTGTAAGGAAGAAGGATAGAAGCCTCCGACTATGTATAGATTATCGGTTGATGAATAAGGCTACCATCAAGAATAAATATCCCCTTCCACGCATCGATGACTTGTTGGATTAGCTTAAGGGAGCGCAGTCTTTTCCAAGATAGATTTGAGATCAGGGTACCACCAGTTGAAGATACGAGATGGAGATATACCCAAGATTGCTTTTTACACCAAGTATGGACATTATGAGTTTATGGTTATGCCATTCGGGTTGACGAATGCACCCGCAGCTTTTATGTCTTTGATGAATGAGGTATTCCACCAGTACTTGGATTGATTTGTTATTGTGTTTATTGATGATATACTGGTGTATTCAAGGTCTAGAGAGGAGCACGAAAGGCACCTAAGGATAGTGCTACAGACCCTTTGAGAGAAGAAGTTGTACGCTAAACTCAGTAAGTGTGACTTTTGGTTAAACCAGATTTCTTTTTTGGGTCACATAGTATCGAAGGATGGAGTGTCAGTGGATCCATCTAAGATTGAGGTCGTAGTTCAATGGCAGAGACCTCAGACAATGACAGAGATCAGAAGTTTCCTGGGTTTAGCTAGGTATTATCGAAGGTTTGTAGAGGGATTTTTGAGGTTAGTTGCTCCTTTGACACGTCTCACGAGGATGAATGTTGAATTTGTGTGAGATGAAAAGTGTGAGGAAAGTTTTGAGGAGTTGAAAAGGAGATTAACCAAAGCTCCAATCCTCACCATTCCTACCAGCTCAAGAGGTTTCTCAGTGTATGCAGATGCTTTACACCAAGGACTGGGTTGTGTATTAATGCAGGATGGAAAAGTAGTAGCCTATGGATCAAGACAGTTAAAGGATCATGAGAGGAACTACTCGATCCATGACTTGGAGTTAGCAGCGGTGGTGTTTGCGCTGAAGATATGGGGCCACTACCTCTATGGTGAGAGATTTCAGATTTACACAGATCACAAGAGCCTTAAATACATGTTCTCGCAGAAAGAGTTAAACATGAGACAGAGGAGATGGCTCGAGCTATTAAAGGATTATGATTGTGAAATCCTATACCACACGGGTAAAGCAAATGTGGTTGCTGATGCATTGAGTAGGAAGCATCTCAGGATGGTATCATTTATGATGATCAGGAAACACGAGCTGTTGGAACAGTTCATAAACCTCAGTTTGGATATAACCCCGCCTGATGTTGATAGTGGATTTATGATAGCTAGCCTACAGTTGGAACCAGATCTGGTACATCGAATCTGACATGCTCAGCGAGTTGATCAGCAGTGCAGTGATATAGTCGGGCAGATACAGAGGGGTACAGACATAGACTTTGGGTTGAGTTCAAATGGGTTGTTGAGGTTCAGAGGTAAGATATGTGTTCCTAATGATGTAGAGATCAAAAGGTTGATCTTGATAGAGGTTCACTCATCGAGGTATACGATACATCCAGGGAGTACCAAGATGTATCAGAACCTTCGAAAGGTTTATTGGTGGTCTGGGATGAAAAAACACATTGCTGAATATGTTGCTAAGTGTCTCATTTGTCAGTAGGTGAAGGTAGAGCATCAGAAGCCTACAAGGTTATTGCAGCCTCTACCAATACCGACATGGAAGTGAGAGCATGTCACCATGGATTTTGTGATGGGATTGTTGAGGACCCGGAGAGGTCATGATGCCATATGGGTGATTGTGGATCGGTTGACAAAATCAGCCCATTTTCTAGCTATGAGAGCTACTGATACTCTGAGCCAGTTAGTGAACCTATATGTGGGCGAGATAGTGAGGCTACATGGAATTCCAGTGAGCGTTGTTTCTGATAGGGATGCCCGCTTCACTTCTCACTTTTGGGAACGTTTGCAGGAAGTGATGGGGACCCAGTTGAGTTTTAGCACTACATTTTATCCTCAGACAGATGGTCAGTCAGAAAGGACTATACAGACCCTGGAGGATATTTTGAGAGCGTGTGCATTGGATTTTAAAGGCTCCTGGGATAACCATTTGCCACTCGCAGAGTTCGCGTATAATAACAGTTTTCATGTGAGTATCGGGATGGCACCATATAAGGCATTGTATGGGCGTAGATGTCATTCCCCTATTGGATGGGAAGAGGTTGGTGACAGACAAATCTTTGCTCCCGACTTGGTTAGACAAGCCTCTGAGGACATCCAATTGATATGCGAGAGATTACGGACAGCTCAGAGTAGACAAAAGAGTTACGCTGACAAGAGACGGAGACCACTAGAGTTTGAGGTGGGTGAGTCAATGCTTTTGAAAGTTTTCCCATCGAAGGGAATTATGAGATTCGGGAAGAAGGGAAAGTTGAGCCCTCGATATATAGGGCCATTTGAGATACTTGATAAGGTGGGAGATAAGGCTTATAGATTGGCATTGCCACCGGAGTTGGCAAGTGTTCATAACGTCTTCCACGTATCCATGTTGAGAAAGTATCACCCGGATCCGGTACATGTGATAAGATATGAGCCTTTGGAGCTCAATGAAGGTATGACCTATGTTGAGAAGCCAGTTCGGGTATTGGACAGAAAAGAAAAAGTGTTGAGGATAAAGATAATTTCCTTGGTGAAGGTTCTTTGGCACCATCACACTGTGGAAGAAGCCACATGGGAATTGGAGAGTTTGATACGAGAGAAGTATCCCGAGTTGTTCATAGAAAGATTGGTTCCAATTTGGAGGATCAAATTTTCTAAGTAGGGGAGAATGTGAGACCCCGTATATGTATAATGGTATATATTTACATAGAAATGTAAATGAAGTTGTATTATGAAGTCATAAGTTTGATGATGCAATTGTAATGTGAAGTATATGTGATGTAAGTCTATAAATTAAATGTACACACATGTAATAAGAGTTGTGATTATACATACAAGTTACATTATGTATAAATGTGAAGAAATGGACTTAAACATGTGGAGAATGTGAGTAGAATGGATTATGAGTAGTGTGGTAAAATGGAAGTAGAATTGCGTAAGTTGTGCAGTTCCATTTGATTTATATCGTATACTTTTGGTTATACAAGGATTCCACACAAGTTTCAATAGGAATAAGGTATGTATGGATGTCATTGTCAAGTCTCAAAGATGAATGGATAAGAAAATGACTATGGCAGCAAATTAAGGAAGTTTTGCTATAAGTTTTTGCAGGAAACTGCAGCAAAATCTAGAAATTATGCAGGTCAGATCGATCTCATAGGATGAGAGACCGATCTGGATGAGCTAAAATGCTTGTATTTGAGCAAAGGAATAGGGCAGATCGATCTCCAATGGGGCAAGATCGATCTCCTAAGCATTTTGTAATGAAAAGATCGATCCTCAAGCACCCAGATCGATCTCCTTAGCTCTCTGTTTGGGAGCAGATCAATCTTAAGCTTCGACAGATCAATCTCATGCTTAAAATGCCATGAAAAAGAGGGATTTAAGGGGACTAGATCGATCTCCTCCTAGTGAAGATCGATCTCCTCAAGCTATTTCTATAAAAGGAGGGCTGAAAATCTAAAAATTTTGAGAAAAACACCATTCTTTCATTTTCAACCCAAAAACCTAACTTTCACTCTCTAAAATTAGCCATTTCCAGTAAGATTTGACGAGAGACCATTTGAGGCAAAGTTGCTCCTATCAAAGAGAAGAACAATATAGTTGGAAGGCATTTTCCCATTATTGGTATTAAATGAGCTAAGGGCATTGTCATTTGGAGCAAGAGGAGAAATCAAATTGGGTAAGATTCTAACACTCCAACTATGGTACATTGTCTATTTAATTGATTTTGGAGTTGTTTGGCATGAGTATGGATGGTTAGAAACTATCTAAAATGCATTGGAATGATTATGACCTAGAAATGGTCTAGTGAGAGAAAGTGGAATGTATGGAGATTAATGAGAAATGGGATGTCTAGAGGTGACAATAATGTTATGGGTATGATTTTAAGATGTTGTTGGTGAATAAATTGTAAGATTTACCTAAAAAGGCTAAAATGTGGATTAAGGCATTGCTAAAATGCATAAGTGAATTATATTGAATAGTGAGGTCAAATATAGGTTAAAAATATTAACTCAATTGATTTGGATGAATAAATCGCAGCTTCCGAGGATACGCCGGAGTGAGTTGAGCCAAGAGCATGAGAAGCTAAGAGGAAAAGAGTCACACTAAGTAAATTAAGGTATGGGAATTATGTGGACTCTTAGAGATATCTGTGCACAATTTGGGCGCTTAAATGCTTTGTTAGAATGCATGAGATATTAGGAAATGATGTTGGGTGGTTGAAGGGAAAAAGTTGGGAGTTTGAGAAATGTGCATGAAAACAAAAGCATATTGCTTTGAAAATCATGTTTTATTGCTTTTTAGCAAGTGATTGGTAGGTTGGCTAGCATTTGAAATGATTTGCAAAAGAAATGAGTTGTTTTGGTTTGTTAACCACACTTTGCAAAGAAATGAGCCACCTACATTGTTTTCATGAGAATGAAAGCATGCTAGAGTATGACTCGCACGAGATTTGACGTGTTTTATACACATGAGTGCTAGAGGCACTAGTTTTCACATGGATTTCATATTGATTTTGGCATTGTGTTTAGAGCTTAGCTCGCACTAGATGCCCACCTTGCATGTTGCCGTGCTTGGAGCTTCGAGTGGATTGGGTGTCACATCGATTAAACAGGCTCGCACATGCATTGTTTTGACATGATTAATTAGCTGTGTTAGGAGATTCGGGTAGACAAGAGGTCGTACCGATTAAATAGGCTCACACGTGCGTTTGAGATGTGGTGTGATATGATGTGTTGATTGGGTCCATGGAGTACGTTGTACCATGCATGTAGCGTGGAGTACATTGTACCATGTTGAGTTTGTGTTGTGCCGTCTTCAAACGAGATCTGCTATGGACCGACGGGTAGGATTTGACCTACCTCCCGTGTGGAAGCAAATAGTGGTGATATCCCGCACACCTGATCTGTGTTGCCAGTATCACAGGTTATGTACATAGACCTTGAGGTTATTACCTATTATTGAATTGCCTTTCTCACATGTCTATTGCTTTGAGAATAAATCCATGTTTGAAATGATTTATGGGTCAGAACAGTCTAAGGGATGGGCTGAGACCTGACAAGTGTTGAATTGTTTTGAGATATCGATGTTAATGGTTTTTAAAGTGCATGGATGCATGATGTTTAATGCCATGCCTTATTATGAAAATGCATGATGGTTAATGCCATGCTTATTTGAGAAAACGCATGATGATTAATGCCATGCTTATTTGAGAAAATGCATGATGGTTAATGCCATGCTTTATTATGAAAAATGCATGATGGTTAATGCCATACTTATTTGAGAAAAACGCATGATGGTTAATGCAATGCTTTATCGTAAATTATTCATGATGATTTATACCATGCTTCAAATCGAACTGTGCACTGGATTTTAATAGCATGAATGCTGTACATACCATTAACACAATCATACACTCATGTTTTGAGATAAATGATGAACTAAATGCTTTTGAGCATGGCATCACGATCACGTAAATAGTGCAGTATCTACCTGTTCGCGTGATTGCCTTACTGAGCGTGTGGTTTGGTCACCCCCTTATTTTCCCCCTCTTTATAGAGATTTGAGTATAGAGTGAGCGTGACTGGAGGCATTCCCTTTTGGTAATCCACTGCATCCTATCGCTAAAGGTATACCCACTTGAATTATTTTGTATCTAAACTAGACATAGCACAATAGCATTTTGTATGTAACTATTGGGGATGTAAAACAATGTAAACACATGTAACAACTCTTATATATATACATTTATACAAGTGTTTACTTATGAATAATATGCAAATTAAACTGGTATGGTAGAGTGAGTTAGACGTCGACACACAGCCCAACTGTTGAGAGTGTGGTTGTTCACGATCGAGGAAGGATGATTAATAATTAATGCATGAAAATGCGAAAATTTTGTACGTATTTTGGTAAGTTAAAGGTCGTGACACTGTTAGGCGGGGAGGCTTTGTTCGGTGGGGAGGCTCTCTTACGGTGGGATCTTTAAGCCAACATCCTTAAGCCCTGGGGGGCGGGGAGGCTCTGTTAGGTAAGGAGGTTCTCCTACATGGGTACGGTAAGATCCTTAAGCCCTACATCTTTAAGCCAACATCCTTAAGCCCGAGGAGACGGGGAGGCTCTCTTACTCTGGTATCCTTAAGCCAACATCCTTAAGCTCTGGGGGGGCGGGGAGGCTCTGTTAGGCAGGGAGGCTCTCCTACATGGGTACGGTAAGATCCTTAAGCCCTGTATCCTTAAGCCAACACCCTTAAACCCGAGGAGGCGGGGAGGCTCTGTTCAGTTGTGAGGCTCTCTTACGGTGGGATCCTTAAGCCAACATCTTTAAGCCCTGGAAGGGCGGGGAGGCTCTCCTACATGGGTACAAGAGGATTCTTAAGCCAACATCCTTAAACCCTAGAAGGGCGGGGAGGCTCTATTCAGCAGGGAGGCTCTCCTACATGGATATGGAAAACTCTTGGTATGGGATAGGTAAGACCTAGGAATGGCACCCCTAATCACGATATTAGTCCGCGAAGTACACTGTATCGTATATATCACATGGAGTACGATGTACCGCGTGATGGTTATGTGATGAGAAAGTCCGGCGAGGGATAATCCACCTTCGTGCCAGCTCGATACCCCGCACACCTGGATGCATGTGGTTTAGGATGATTTATAATGTAGTTGGTCCACATAGGCACTTTTGATATAGTGACCTGGTTTTTATTACATATGTGTGATTGTGATTGTCCAAGGTAGACCCGGGGGAGGGGTCGAGCCTTGTGGAATTTGATTTGTGAATTGGTATTGATGTGTGTGATTGAGAAAATGGCTTGTGATGGGATTGTATGTGTTTGAGAAAGAGTTTTTATGATGTGGGTTTAAAAAAGAGGTTTCTTAATGAATTGCCCTTTTTATGAGTTTAATGAGATGAGAATGAGATGTTTTCACATGATGATATTCCATGTTTTATATGCCAATTTTACATGATTTTGATACATGATATGTATACACATATGGCATAGTTTTCTTCCTCATGCTCCTATTATAAATGATTTATGCATAACACTATCAGCATGTAGATAGAGTAGTTATCTACCATGCTTGTATTATTACCTTACTGAGCATGTGGTTGCTCATCCCTCTCTATTTTCCCCTCCTACAGAGCTTGCATAGTAGCCCAGTGAGCACTGAGGCATTGTGCTTTAGAAATCCACTACTTCCATCGCCGAGAGGTATATACACAGGATTCTTTTTGTATCTAAACAATGTAAAAGCACAATAGTCTTTTGAGTTGTAATTATATGGGATGTAGATGTCAGTGAACATAACTTGTGTAAGTTAATGATTAACTTTCAAATGTATGACATCACTTTATTTAACTAAGAATGTATGAGATGTGATGTTTATTATTGACTCATAGCCCAACAATGTGGTGGTAAGTTAGTTTACGATCGGAAAAGGTAACAGTAAAATGGAAAAAAATTTTAGTGATTTTCAGTTAAAGGGAATGGAATTAGGTCGTGACACTCATGGCCTTGCTCGCCCCTGTTGGGTTCCCTGATTTAGGTCCTAGCCCCTCACCCCACTCAAGAGGTCTGTTAGGCCTGTTGGGTTCGCTGAATGGATTATGTCCAGTCCTAGCCCCTCACCCTCACCCCATTCAAGAGGTCTGTTAGGTTTGTTGGGTTCCCTAAACATAAATCTGTATCTCTCACCACGGCCTCATACATACCACAGTGTGAAAACCAATGCTAGCTACGCTTTGGCGTGAATTCATGCATCATAATAAATCACTTCGTACGAGCAATGCTCTAGTACGGCATTTATGCATAAAAATATGAAGAAACCACGTACGAGCATAGCTCCAGTATGGTTAATGCATAAGAAAAACCATTGAAAACCACGTACGGGCAAAAGCTCCAGTACGGTTTATAAAACCTCATCACAATTCAAATCAAAGTGAGAGCTAAGCTCCAGCACGTTTCACACAAGTGAAAACACTGAAATCCAGCGCGAGCGAGGCTTTAGGGCAATTTATGTCATACGAATACGTTAGGCGGCTCACATACAGTCAAAAAATCCCGATAACCAGTTTAGCACTTCACAAATGCTTTTTCCACAACATCAATAAACACTAGCCGACCCATCTACAAGCTTGCTTAAAACAAAGCAATTACGTTTTGTAAAACATCAAAACATTAGATTTATTCAATTATTAGCCTTACTATCTCATTTCATAGAATCCACTTCAAAAACCAAAATCCCACTTCAAAAACCAAAATCACCCATATACTTATCATCATTCATGAATACCATCAATCATTTACTTGAGCAACCATGCATTTCATAAAACACCCAATATTCACCCACAAGTTCAAAGTACGAGCAGCTATCTCTATATACTCACAAAATTACCTTACCTGGAATCGCGATGCCTGATTCCACTTCCTTAAAGCTGCTTACTAGTACGGTTCGATTCATTTCCAACGGACTTTTCAGGACTGCACATAAATGAAATTTCAAATCGTTTTAGCCCATTATAATCTAACTTTTACGTTTACTATAGTCGATTCGACCTATAGTCTCTATTAACGTTTGTGAGGCCTCGCTTTATTATTCTACTCATAACTCGAGTAAAGGGATCTTCTTAGGCCTATTAACTCATTCCAAATCAATATGAAATCGACATTAAGCTTATAGTGTTCATATTTCATGAATTCCCTCACTATGGCATTTATCAAGCATTTACATACTCATTTTCATAATTTCACTTAAACCCACAATGTAATTCCATTTAACTGTGAGACCCCGTACATGTATAGTTACAACATGTGTAATTGGATCAATGAATGCCAATGGACTTGTAAGGTAAATTGTAATTGATGTAAGTCCATGGATTCGATGTACATACATGTAATATGATTTGTAATGTACGTACAAGCTTCATGGTGTATGAATATGAAGAAATGAGTTCTTATAAGTGATGAGTGTGATAGGAACTCAAAATGAGTAGTGTGGTAAAATGGAATGAAGTTATGCTTCCATTTAGTTTGGAATGTGATACTTTTGGATATACAATGAATGCACACAAGTTTCAATGTGCATAAGGTATGAATGGATGCTATATTCAAGTCATAAAGGTGGATGGATGAGAAAATGGTCATGGCAATAGACTAAGGACAATTGGGTGCGAGTTGCAGCAAGAAAACTGCAGAAAATCTGGAAAGTATGAAGGCCAAATCGATCTCATAGGATGAAAGATCGATCTGGAAGAGCTAGAATGCTCTTATTTGGGTAATGGAATAGAGCAGATCGATCTCCAATGGGGCTAGATCGATCTCCTAAGCATTTTGTAATGAAAAGATCGATCCTCAAGCATACAGATCGATCTCTTTAGCTCTCTGTTTGGGAACAGATCGATCTCATGCTTAAAATGTCATGAAAATGAGGGATTTAAGGGGACCAGATCGATCTCCTCTTGGACCAGATCGATCTCCTCAAGTGATTTCTATAAAAGGAGTGCTGAAAATCTAAAAATTTTGGAAAAAATATCAATCTTCCATTTCTAACCCAAAAACCTAACTTTCTCTCTCTAAAATCATCCATTTCCAATAAGAATTGAGGGGAGGCCATTAGATACTAAGTTATTCATCTTGAGGAAGAGAACAACATAGTTAGAACCTAAAATCCCATTGTGGGTATTGAAGGAGCTAAGGGCATTGACATTTAGAGCAAGAAGAAAAATCAGTTTTGGTAAGATTCTAATACTCCAATCCAAGTACATTGTTTATTTAAGTGATTTTGGAGTTGAGTTGGATGTGTATTGATGGATAAATTATCTAGGGATGTGGTGGAATTAGTGTGACCTAGAAAACCTAGAATGGGTATAATGTGAGGAGATGTGGGTTGAATGAGTTAATGATTTATGGGCATGCTAAAGTTGTTATTGAGGTAATGTGTATGATTTGAGGTGGGTAAATGAAGCCACATTGTGAGTATAGGGAATTTATGGAAAATGAGTATATAAATGCTTGATAAATGCCATAGTGAGGGAATTCATGAAATATGAAACTATGAGCTTAATGTCGATTTCATATCGATTTAGAATGAATTAATAGGCCTAAGAAGATCCATAGACTCAAGTTATGGGTAAAGAAATGAAACAAGGCCTTGTGAGCGTTGATAGAAACTACAGGTCGAATCGACTATAGTGAACACACGGTGTCTTGTTATATGGATCGAATATAATGTGGAATATGATTATGCACAGTTTCGAAGAGTCTGGTGGAGATGAATCGAACCGTATGAGTAAGCAGCTTTAAGGAAGTGGAATCACGCGTCGCGATTTCAGGTAAGGGAATTTTGTAAGTATATAGAGGTAGCTGCTCGTATTTTGAACTCGTGGGTATATAGGGCTTTGGAAATGTGCATGGATTTATAGAAATGTGTTTTGACGATGTATGGATGTGACTATGAATAATTGTATGAGATTTGGTGGTTGAAATGGTATTGTAAAGAAATGGGATAGTTAAGCTAATAATTGCATAAATCTAATGTTTTGATGTTTTTCAAAACGAAATTGCTTGGTTTTAAGCAAGCTTGTAGATGAGCTGACTAGTGTTTTATTGATGTTGTGGAAAAGCATTTGTGAAGTGCTAAACCCAGTTGCCAGGATTGTTTGATTGTGTATGAGCCTCCTATCGTATTTGTATGACATAAATCGCGCTAGAGCCTCACTCGCGTTGGATTTCGATATTTTCACTTGTGTGAAACGTGCTGGAGCTTAGCTCACACTTTGATTTGAATTGTGATGATGTTTTATAAACCGTACTGGACCTTACGTTTGTACATGGATTTGAGTGGTTTTTCTTATGCATATTACCGTACTGGAGCTATGCTCGTACGTGGTTTCTTCATATTTTTATGCATAAATGTCATACTAGAGCGTTGCTCATACGAAGTGATTGGTTTTGATGCATGAATTCACGCTAGAGCGTAGCTCGCGCTGGTTTTCACATTGTGGTATGTATGAGGCCGTGGTGAGAGATACAGATTAACTCAGGGAACCCAACAGGCCTGACAGACCTCTTGAGTGGGGTGAGGGTGAGGGGCTAGGACCTGACATAATCTATTCAGGGAACCCAATAGGCTTAACAGACCTCTTGAGTGGGGTGAGGGTGAGGGGTTAGGACCTGGATCAGGGAACCCAACAGGGGCGAGCAAGGCCATGAGGGGCTAGGACCTGGTATTGAGGTTACTCCCACGCGCTCTTAAGACTATAAAGGTTACACTTGGTATGGGGTAGATAAGACCTATGGCAGGCACCCACAACCATGTTATGGGTCCGCGGAGTACGATGTACCGCGTGGTGGTTACTTAATTTGAGAAAGTTTGGTGGAGAACTAACCCACCTTCGTGCCAGCATGATACCCCGCACACCGGGATCTGTGTGGTCTGGGATGATATGTGACAATTGGCCAACATAGTCACTTGAGATATGGTAACCTGTCTCCTTGCTTGATTTACTTACTACCACATGATTTTAATCTATAAGTGTGATTGTGACTGACCAGGGTAAACCCAAGGGAGGGGCGAGCCTTGTAGACTTAATTTGTGAAATGATGATGATGTTTGTGGTTGAGAAAATGATTTTGTGATGGGATTGTATGTGTGTGAGAAAGAGTTTTTGTGATGTGGGTTTAAAAAGGAGGTTTCTTAATGAATTCCCTTTTTATGAATTTAAATGAGATTGAGCATGAGATGATTTATACATGATGTTTTTACCATGTTTTATATGCCAACGTACATGATTTTGATACATGATATATATGTATACTCATATGGCATAGTTTTATTTCCTCATGCTCCTAGCATAAACAATTTATGCATAACACTATCAGCATGTAGATAGAGTAGTTATCACCATGCTTGCATTATTGACTTACTGAGCGTGTGGTTGCTCATCCCTCTCTATTTTCCCCCTCCTATAGAGCGTGCATAGTAGCCCAGTGAGGACTGAGGCATTGTGTTTTTGGACATCCGCTGCTTCCATCACCGAAAGGTATATACACAGGATTCTTTTTGTATCTAAACAATGTAAAAGCACAGTAGTCTTTTGAGTTGTAATTATGGGGGATATAGATGTCAGTGAACATAACTTGTGTAAGTTAATGATTAACTTTTAAATGTATGACATCGCTTTATTTAACTGAGAATGAATGAGATGTGATGTTATTATTGACTCACAGCCTAACAGTGTGGTGGTAAGTTAGTTCACAATCGGGTAAGGAAAGAAATTTGCAAAAATGTTTTACTGATTTTCGGTTAAAGAGAATGGAATTGGGTCGTGACATTAACCATCTAAAATCATACACATTACCTCAATAACAACTTTAGCATGCCCATAAATCATAAACTCATTCAACCCATATCTTCTCACATTATACCCATTCTAGGTTTTTTAGGTCACACCAATTCCACCACATCCCTAGATAATTTATCCATCAATACACATCTAACTCAACTCCAAAATCACTTAAATAAACAATGTACTTGGATTGCAGTATTAGAATCTTACCAAATCTGATTTTTCTTCTTGCTCCAAATGTCAATGCCCTTAGCTCCTTCAATACCAACAATGGGATTTTGGGTTCCAACTATGTTGTTCTTTTCCTCAAGATGAACAACTTTACTTCTAATGGCCTCCCCTCAATTCTTACTAGAAATGACTAATTTTAGAGAGAGAAAGTTAGGTTTTTGGGTTATAAATGGAAGGTTGGTGTTTTTTCTCGAATTTTTTAGATTTTTAGCACTCCTTTTATAGAAATCACTTGAGGAGATCGATCTGCACCAAGAGGAGATCAATCTGGTCCCTTTAAATCCCTCTTTTTCATGGCATTTTAAGAATGAGATCGATCTGTCGAAGCATGAGATCGATCTGCTCCCAAATAGAGAGCTAAGGAGATCGATCTGTATGCTTGAGATTGATCTTTTCATTACAGAATGCTTAGGAGATCAATCTGGCCCCATTGGAGATCGATCTACTCTATTCCATTGCTTAAATAAGAGCATTCTGGCTCTTCCAAATCGATCTCTCATCCTATGAGATCGATCTAGCCTTCATACTTCCTAAATTTTTTGCAGATTTCCTGTTGCAACTCACACCCAAATGTCCTTAATTTGCTACCATAGTCATTTTCTCATCCATCCACCTTTATGACTTGAAAATGACATCCATTCATACCTTATGCACATTGAAACTTGTGTGCATTATTTGTATATCCAAAAGCATCACATTCCAAACTAAATGGAGGCATAACTTCATTCCATTTTACCACACTACTCATTTTGAGTTCCAATCACATTCATCACTTATAAGAACTCATTTCTTCATATACATACGCAATGAAACTTGTATGTACATTAAATCCATGGACTTACATCAATTATACTTTACATTACAAGTCCATTCATATTTATTTGATCCAATTACACACATTACAAGTCCATTCATATTTATTTGATCCAATTACACACATTACAACTATACATGTATGGGGTCTCACAAACAGTAAAAACAAAAAGAGTAAAAAGAATACTAAAATTGGAACCAATAAGCATCTATAATTATACAAAGTTCATGCTTGCAAGCATAAACTGAGACGAATAAAGTCTAAAAATATATAGGCCTTCTCATATGTTTTTACAAAAAAGTAGAGAAAGTCAATACCTTTTTCACTTCCAAGCATTTCAAAATTCAATATAGCGCTCTTATACTAAAACTCAATCCAAAGTAGAAAATTTTGCTATTCTAAGCCAACTAACAAATTTTGCATATATATATATATATATATAGAGAGAGAGAGAGAGAGGTCTTGATGAATGATTAAAAGAACAACATACAAAAACTAACATTGAAATTCTAGCCAAAGATGATTTCCTTACCATTATCTATAATAGGCTTCTGTTTAAAAAGAGTTTCAGATAGTCCATAAATTTGCTTAAAAAAGGAAAATAAAGGGTATATGATATGACATAATATTAAGAAATCAAGGAATATTGACTTACTTACCATTTAGAATGGTTCCATCTTTGGCTTTCAACACTAAAAATAAAAAGAGTAGAAGGAATATTGAAATTGTAACCAAAGATTTACATTTAAAATTAATTAAACCATAATGCTAAACAAAATCAAGGGAAAGAAATGCACAAGATTGCAAAGAAGATTACCTAAATGCTCATTTTTCGTTAAAAGATCTTGGAATCCTCATTTCAACAAGTAAAAAAATTTTAGTGCAATCTTAGAAAACTCAACCTCGATCTTAGCCTCGTACTCGTAGATCATAGAGACAGATTCCCTTTTCAGGGAAAAAAATAAAAAGATACAAAAAAAGAAGAAGAGAGGTTTCATGTTTAGGGCAGCTTAGACCTAAGAAAATCTAGGAATTATTTTGAGAAATTTGAAGTTGGAAAAGTGCTCAGGGGGTTGTAAACATTAACAAACTAGTGGGCTTTTAACTTTTTGGCCACCAGCCAGTGAAGGAGGCCACGACCGGAGCTCAAGGAGGTGGTGGTTGTAACAGGAATATGAGAGAGTTTTCAAAAGCTTTAGAGATTTTTTTGGAGAGAAAAGGGAGAATTCTGAAACAAAAAAAAAACCATAATGCTAAACTAAATCAAGGGAAAGAAATGCACAAGATTGCAAAGAAGATTACCGAAATGCTCATTTTCAGTTAAAAGATCTTGGAATCCTCGTTCAACTAGTAAAAAATTTCAGTGCAATCTTAGACAACTCAACCTCGATCTTAGCCTCTTACTCAAAGATCATAGAGACAAATTCCCTTTTCAGGGAAGCCTTAGCAACAAAAAAAAAAAAATTAAAGATACAAAAAAAAGAGAGGTTTCATGTTTAGGGCGGCTTAGACCTAAGAAAATCTAGGAATTATTTTGAGAAATTTAAAGTTGGAAAGTGTTGAAGGGGTCGTAAACCTTAACAAACTAGTGGGCTTTTAACTTTTTGGCCACCAGCCAGTGAAGGAGGCCACGGCCGGAGCTCAAGGGGTGGTGGTTGTAACAGGAAGAAGAGAGAGTTTTTGAAAGCTTTAGGGATTCTTTTGGAGAGAAAAGGGAGAATTTTGAAACAAAAAAAAAAAAACCATAATGCTAAACAAAATAAGGCAAAAAAATGCATAAGATTGCAAAGAAGATTACAAAAATGCTTATTTTCAGTTAAAAGATCTTGGAATCCTCGTTTCAACTAGTAAAAATTTCAGTGTAATCTTAGACAACTCAACCTCGATCTTAGCCTCGTACTCGTAGATCATAGAGACAGATTCCCTTTTCAGGGAAGCCTCAGCAACCAAAGAAAAGATACAAAAAAAGAAGAAGAGAGGTTTCATGTTTAGGGCGGCTTAGACCTAAGAAAATCTAGGAATTATTTTGAGAAATTTAAAGTTGGAAAAGTGCTCAGGGGTTGTAAACATTAATAAACTAGTAGGCTTTTAACGTTTTGGCCACCAGCCAGTGAAGGAGGCCACGACCGGAGCTCAAAGGGGTGGTGGTTGTAACAGGAAGAAGAGAGAGTTTTCGAAAGCTTTAGGGATTTTTTTGGAGAGAAAAGGGAGAATTCTGAAACAAAAAAAAAACCATAGTGCTAAACAAAATCAAGGGAAAGAAATGCACAAGATTGGAAAGACGATTACTGAAATGCTCAATTTCAGTTAAAAGATCTTGGAATCCGCATTTCAACTAGAAAAAATTTCAGTGCAATCTTAGACAACTCAACCTCGATCTTAGCCTCGTACTCGTAGATCATAGAGATAGACTCCCTTTTCAGGGAAGCCTTAGCAAAAAAAATAAAAAAATAAAAAGATACAAAAAAAGCGGTTTCATGTTTAGGGCGACTTGGACCTAAGAAAATCTAGGAATTATTTTGAGAAATTTGAAGTTGGAAAAGTGCTCAAGGGGTTGTAAACATTAACAAACTAGTGGGCTTTTAACTTTTTGGCCACCAGCCAGTGAAGGAGGCCACGACCAGAGCTCAAGGGGGTGGTGGTTGTAACAGGAAGAAGAGAGAGTTTTCGAAAGCTTTAAGGATTCTTTTGGAGAGAAAAGGGAGAGTTCTAAAACAACAAAAAAAAATAATGCTAAACAAAATCAAGGGAAAGAAATGCACAAGATTGCAAAGAAGATTATCGAAATGCTCATTTTCAGTTAAAAGATCTTGGAATCCTCGTTTCAACCAGTAAAAAATTTCAGTGAAATGTTAGACAACTCAACCTCGATCTTAGCCTCGTACTCGTAGATCATAGAGACAGATTCCCGTTTTAGGGAAGCCTCAGTAACAAAAATAAAAAAATAAAAAGATACAATAAAAGAAGAAGAGAGGTTTCATGTTTAGGGCGGCTTAGACCTAAGAAAATCAAGGAATTATTTTGAGAAATTTAAAGTTGGAAAAGTGCTAAGGGGGTTGTAAACATTAACAAACTAGTGGGCTTTTAACTTTTTGGCCACCAGCCAATGAAGGAGGCCTCGACCGGAGCTCAAGGAGGTGGTGGTTGTAACAGGAAGAAGAGAGAGTTTTCGAAAGCTTTAGGGATTGTTTTGGAGAGAAAAGGGAGAATTCTGAAACAAAAAAAACCATAATATTAAACAAAATTAAAGGAAAGAAATGCGCAAGATTGCAAAGAAGATTATCGAAATGCTCATTTTCAGTTAAAAGATCTTGAAATCCTCGTTTCAACTAGTAAACATTTCAGTGCAATCTTAGACAACTCAACCTCGATCTTAGGCTCTTACTCGTAGATCATATAGACAGATTCCCTTTTCAGGGAAGCCTTAGCAACAAAAATAAAAAATAAAAAGATATAAAAAAAAGAGAGGTTTCATGTTTAGGGCGGCTTAGACCTAAGAAAATCTAGGAATTATTTTGAGAAATTTAAAGTTGGAAAAGTGCTCAGGGGGTTGAAAACATTAACAAACTAGTGGACTTTTAACTTTTTAGTCACCAGCCAGTGAAGGAGGCCATGACCAGAGCTCAAGGGGGTGGTGGTTGTAACAGGAAGAAGATAGAGTTTTGGAAAGCTTTAGGGATTTTTTTGGCTAGAAAAGGGAGAATTCTGAAAAAAAAAAACCATAATGTTAAACAAAATCGAGGCAAAGAAATGCATAAGATTACAAAGAAGATTACCAAAATGCTCATTTTCAGTTAAAAGATCTTGGAATCCTCGTTTCAACTAGTAAAAAATTTCAGTGCAATCTTAGACAACTCAATCTCGATTTTAGCCTCGTACTCGTAGATCATAGAGATAGATTCCCTGTTTAGGGAAGCCTCAGCAACAGAAATAAAAAATAAAAAGATACAAAAAAAGAGAGGTTTCATGTTTAGGGCGACTTAGACCTAAGAAAATCTAGGAATTATTTTAAGAAATTTGAAGTTGGAAAAGTGCTAAAGGGGTTGTAAACCTTAACAAACTAGTGGGCTTTTAACTTTTTGGCCACCGGCCAGTGAAGGAGGCCACGACCGGAGCTCCAGGGGGTGGTGGTTGTAACAGGAAGAAGAGAGAGTTTTCAAAAGCTTTAGGGATTTTTTTGGAGAGAAAAGGGAGAATTCTGAAACAAAAAAACCATAATGCTAAACAAAATCAAGGGAAAGAAATGCACAAGATTGCAAAGAAGATTACAGAAATGCTAATTTTCAGTTAAAAGATCTTGGAATCCTCATTTCAACCAGTAAAAATTTCAGTGCAATCTTAGACAACTCAACATCGATCTTAGCCTTGTACTCGTAGATCATAGAGACAGATTCCCTTTTCAGGGAAGCCTCAGCAACAAAAAAAAAAAGAAACAAAAAAAGAAGAAGAGAGGTTTCATGTTTAGGGCGGCTTAGACCTAAGAAAATCTAGGAATTATTTTGAGAAATTTGAAGTTGGAAAAGTGCTCAGGGGGTTGTAAACATTAACAAACTAGTAGGCTTTTAACTTTTGGGCCACCAGCCAGTGAAGGAGGCCACGATCGGAGCTCAAGGAGGTGGTGGTTGTAATAGGAAGAAGAGAGAGGTTTCGAAAGCTTTAGAGATTTTTTTAGAGAGAAAAGGGAGAATTCTGAAACAAAAAAAAAACCATAATGCTAAACAAAATCAAGGCATAGAAATGCGTAAGATTGCAAAGAAGATTACTAAAATGCTTATTTTCAGTTAAAAGATCTTGGAATCCTCGTTTCAACTAGTAAAAAATTTTAGTGCAATCTTAGACAACTCAACCTTGATCTTAGCCTCGTACTCGTAGATCATAGAGACATATTCCCTTTTTAGGGAAGCCTCAGCAACATAAATAAAAAATAAAAAGAAATAAAAAAAAGAAAGGTTTCATGTTTAGGGCGGCTTAGACCTAAGAAAATCTAGGAATTATTTTGAGAAATTTGAAGTTGGAAAAGTGCTCAGGGGGTTGTAAACATTAACAAACTAGTGGACTTTTAACTTTTTGGCCACCAGCCAGCAAAGGAGGCAACGGCCAGAGGTCAAGGGGGTGGTAGTTATAACAGGAAGAAGAGAGAGTTTTTAAAAGCTTTAGGGATTTTTTTTGAGAGAAAAGGGAGAATTCTGAAAAAAATTGGTGTACCCACTTTACAGAGACAATTGTCGGAAGAGAAAAAAATATATGTAAGGATTTGTATTATTTTAAATTATGATTATGTAATATAAAAAGTTGGACAAAGAAGTTAAGTCTTCTCTGTGTGGAATTAGTTAAGTCTGGTCTTTCCTCGATAGTTTTCATCTTTGTGTTCATTGAATGGTCTTATGTTTGTTTGTTAGAATGCGCACTTAGTTTGCTATCCATTATTTATGTTCTTTTGTTTTTCCTATTGTTGTTGCTCGAGTACAACAGTTACGAATTGCTTACATCATCTCCTTGATTTTTGTGCCACGTGCTACTGAAAGCTCTGTCCCCTCCTCCTGCTTGTTGATGGTGATTGTGCTTTAAAAGATATGAGTTTGTACCTCATTGAAACTCTTTTTCTTTATCTATATATATATTTTTTGATTTTTACCTTGATAATGTTACAACCATGTAGATGAGGTTGCGTTTGAATCCAACGCTAATTACTTTTTTTTATTGTTATTATCATTCACAACAATTGCTCTCCACTTTTTCGCTATGTATAATCTTGCGGAAGAGTACATATATTCACATCATAGCCTTAGGTCAAGTCTTCACGTTTAGACTCTGAAGTCAAATTCTTAAGTCAGACTCTGCCATCAAATTCTCAAGCCGTCCAATTCTCAAGCCCTTGTTTGAGTGTGTGGCTTATCTCGTGCATTTTTCGCTTCAAGCCCTTATTTGAGTGTGTGGCCTACTTCGCATACTTTCACTTCAAGCCCTTCTTTTACTTGGGTGCATGGCTTACCTCGTGCACTTTTCGCTTCAAGCCCTTCTTTTACTTGGTGCGTAGCTTACCTCGCGTATTTTTTTCTTCAAGCCTTTGCATATTTCTTTATGGCTTACCTCGTGCATTTTTCGCTTCAAGCCCTTTATTTGGGTGCATGGCTTACCTCGCGCATTTTTTGCTCCAAGCCCTTGCACATTTTCTTTGTGGCTTACCTCGCGCATTTTTCACTTAAAGCCCTTTATTTGAGTGCTTAGCTTACCTCACGCACTTTTCACTTCAAGCTCTTGCACACTTTCTTCGTGGCTTACTCGCGCATTTTTCGCTTCAAGCCCTTGTACATTTTCTTCGTGGCTTGCCTCGCACATTTTTCGATTCAAGCCCATTATTCGAGTGCTTAGCTTACCTCGTGCACTTTTCGCTTCAAGCTCTTGCACACTTTCTTCGTGGCTTACCTCGCTCATTTTTCCCTTCAAGCCCTTTATTTGGGTGCGTGGCTTACCTCGCACATTTTTCGCTTCAAGCCCTTGCACATTTTCTTCGTGGCTTACATTGCGCATTTTTTGTTTCAAGCCCTTTATTTGGGTGTGTGGCTTACCTCGCGTATTTTTCCCTTCAAGCCCTTGCACATTTCTTTATGGCTTACCTCACGCACTTTTTGCTTCAAGCACTTCTTTTACTTGGGTGCGTGGCTTACTTCACGCATTTTTCGCTTCAATCCCTTGTACATTTTCTTCGTAACTTACCTCGTGTATTTTTCACTTCAAGCCCTTTATTTGGGTGCCTGGCTTACCCCTGCATTTTTTGATTCAAGTCCTTGTACATTTTCTTCATGGCTTACCTCACGCATTTTTCGCTTCAAGCCCTTGCACATTTTCTTCTTGGTTTACCTCGCGCATTTTTCGCTTCAAGCCCTTGCACTTTTCCATAGGAAAAAGATAATGTCTGCTCAAAGATGTCTTGTACATATATTAGTAAAAACACTATAATAGAGAAGCGGAATGAAAAAACATCTGAGATCCCAACATGTGATTCCACTTTTTCATTAAGAGGGTGAACTGTAGTCATTGAGGAGAGGGTAATGTAAATTTTACCGAGACTTAAAAGAATTGAGAAACGTGAATAAGAACTCTCAAAAACATTTTCCAGTTGTCCAACAAACTGTTCATCTTGAGTTGAAGATTTCCTCCAAAAGAAAAGGTGTGTTGTTGACTGGATTCTTTGCATAACTTTTCGAACAAAGTTTTTGAAACGGGCATTAACAAAGAGTTCTCTGTAATTATCTTTAGAATGTTGACTGCCTGATAAGGCTTTAGATCGAGCTATTCTCTGAGCTTGTGCCATAGCTTAGCTAGCAGCTCTTTTCTCAATGTCAAAAATCACCTCCCAACAATGCTTGGCAGAAGTCAATGTTACCTTATCTCTAGGCATCTCAATACCAGATCTTTCCAATAAGCGATCAAAAGAATATCGAATTAGAGACAACAAATATTCATAACAATTCACATACTTTAGCCACGAACTAGTAAGCCCAACTAGTTTATACCATGATAATTTGGGAGATGAAATCACATGGCCAATTTTGATTGCTGCTAGTCTCCATAGTTACCAACCATTTCTGACCCGCTTGGATTCTTTAGATGACAAGTTACTAAGTGCCATAAAAACAGGAAAATTAACTAGAGAAAAGAAACTTAATTCTGGAATACGAAGATTGAACTCTACAAGTTTGAAATTGTTTAATCTGATGCACATAACCAGCGCACTGGAGGAACAATCATGGTTAATTTGATTACTTTTCTTATACCCCATTTAAAAGCTACTACCACTTATAACTAAAGATCCCTCCTTAAGAGGCATAAAGAAGATATTAACAAGGCCTCTAAAAGGACACCCATCAACAAAATGTACAGATTCTGCATTAAGCTCCTCTAACTCCTGGTAATTTTCTACTTTTTCTAGCTCGAAGACAGTTTCATTCTTCCAATAGCTACAGCTCTCAGTTTCAGAAACAGCTTAAAGTCTCAAGCAACTCTCTGGTTCTTTCAAGATCTTGCTACTTCCAGGTTTTGTTCTACTAGTAGCAACACACGATCCTGAAGCTGCAACAACAACTCACATTCCAATAGTTGTTTCCAGCAACTCTGCGCATTACGTTCTTTAAAGAAAATAGCCGCTACTATTCCAGCAACTCTCATCGGCTCTGGGCAGTGTTTCTGAGGCGGGCAGATGATGACTACCAATGGGAATGTGGCAATAAGGCCAGCTTTTCTCTTTTTGGTTCTGCTTGGCCTTCTCCAGTGTTTCCTTTTTGTAGCCCTCCTCTTGCTTCTTTTGTCCCTTCTTTTCACTATGCAGCTAAGTCTTGTTGGGAATGGTGAAAGCTAGGGATGAATGCAGCAGACGTGGAAAGTAGCAACGCAGTAACAAGGTAAAGCAGTGACAACAATAGGGTGGCAGCAACAGTGATGCAATAGTGGTGCAAGCCTGCTTGAGAGAAAAAACAGATCTTTTTCACATCCATACAGAATAACAAAGCAGGGGGAAACAATGCAAAAAAGCAGTAGAAGCGGTAGGGCTAGGCTGGCAGAAACGATAGCACTGAAGTTTTGACACAGCCAAGAAGGAATCCTTAACAGCAGCAGCAAGTTAGGCTTCTTCACAAGAGCAGTGAGACAACAAGGATGGAAGCAGCACTAAACACTCCATGCAGCAGCAAAGAAAATTGAGAACAAAAAACTTTGCAACACATAATACTATTGTAAGATAGAAACAGGTTAGTGAAAACAACAATCTTCATGGTGACGTGGACTGGTGTAAGTGGTGACAACTTTTTGGGATGATGGGGAAGAGGGTTAGTGACTGTAAGGGACTCAAGCTTCAGGGATCACCTTTGAAAAAAATCTTCAGAATCTATTTTACTCTCCCTTCATCACGTCTTGCTTCTTTCTGGTATTCATATCACCTTCAAAAACCAATCAAAAATTTTCACAATCAAAGCATCTAAAGAAACAGAGATGTTTACCTGGCCATAAGCTAAAATAATAGGATCTCTCATAAGCTTTTTAGAAAGAGGACATCTAAACTTTTCAAGACACGACACGACTTCATGTAACTTCAAGGACGACGTCATAGTGGTTGTCATGGATCTTTAGCTTGATCGATGTTGTGGATGCTAAAATCCTCATCGTCGACGATAGTCCTAACCAACCTCTGTAATTCTTTCTTCAACTCCACTGCTCTCGCTCTCACCATCGGATCAGAAGATAACACCCCTGTTTTTGCCATCTGATTCTTTCGCCCCTAATATTCTGTTGAGTTTGATTTATCACCAGAGTCTTCTTTTGTAAAAGAAATCTCCAAACCACTATACCCTTTTTATGAGATATTGCTGCGGAGATTACAGCCAGAATTTCTTCTATCTGCACTGCCAATGTAATCTTCATCCCAAATTCTTGCCAGATTGGTTGTAGAGTAGAAAACTTTTCTTTCGTTTCCCACAGATGGCACCAATTTTGTTGTTTGAGTATAACAGTTACAAATTGTTACGTCATAGCCTTGATTTTTATGCCATGTGCTACCAAAAGCTCTGTCCCCTCTTTCTGCTTGTTGATAGTGATTGTGCTTTTAAAGATATGAGTTTATACCTGATTGAAACTCTTTTTCTTTATCTATATATATATTCTGATTTTTACCTTGATAATGTTACAACCATGTAGATGAGGTTGTGTTTGAATCCAACGCCAATTACTTTTTTTATTGTTATTATCATTCACAACACCTATAGTTTTCTATAGTTTGCTCCTGTAACGACCCTGGACCCTTGAAATTTGGGGATTTTTTTTAACTTAATTTACCCACTTGTTCTCTTATTCACTTAGGTTGTATTCCTGTGTAGTGTCAAAATACTTTTCCTAATTCTTTATCCGTAATTATATTTAATTTTCATATTTGGACATATATGGCCGATAGAAATTTCGACAGCATAACGGCTTATATATAAGCCTATCCACCTACAATTTAATTATTTTGACAGTCTTAGATATCCACAACTACCAAGCATACTTTTCAAATCTACATTTACAACTCAATACATCCATTTCGATTCAATACCAATCATCTTAAAACCTAATCCTAAAAATAATATTCTTCACATTGTTTTCCTTACAAATTACATCCCAACAAAATATTCCTAATATATGTCTATGCATACAAATATGTCTAGTACAGGAATGTAATTGTATATCTTTCTGCGTGTAAAAAAAGTAGCCTAGGATAGCTCTTTCCCACCAGCCTACGTCGTGTACGCGGCAGGTAACACCTATAGATCACTGCAAATAGTCTGAAGGTAGAGGGGTGAGCTTTTGGGGAAAAGCCCTATAAGATAATACATTTTAAAGTAGCTCTAATATATAAAAGCATGTGAAATCATGCATAGGACCAAACTTTAATGAAATACATAAATTGTCATTTCATGCATAATCATCATAAAAATCATACAGCAAGCGTGTCTTTAAAACAAATAACATGCTTAACTATTTTACAAACTTTTCATTGTTCATGGATGAGTTCTTAAAATCATCGCGTTCATAAACATTTCATAAACATTTCATAAAACATATTTGTTCGTAACCAAGTATCATAAATCTCATAAGAACACTTATTCATTCCTCATAGTCGACTTTCATAAACAAATCGAGAAGACTAGGCTATAACTAAGTCATGCGATTCGTCTCATTCTCCGTAGAGAGTCATCATACCAATGGCCCTGGTAAGGGGGCTATAGTGTAACGACCCTTGACCCTTAAAAATCGAGGGATTTTTTTTTAAACTTTGACTTGCAACTTAATCCTTTATTCACTTAGGCTATATTCCTGGTCTATGTCAATCCTTAGAAATATTCCATTTCATTTATTCTTATACAAGTTTCATCCCAACACATTACTTTCAATAGATTTCTGTGCATACAAATGGTCTGGTAAAGAGATAAGAATGTATACCTCATGCATGTACAAAGGTAGTCTGGGGAAGCTCATATCCACCAGCCTACGTCGTCTACTGTAATTCACTGCAAAGATCTGAGAGGTAAGGGGTGAGCGTTTGGGGAAAAGCCCAGTAAGATAATACTCTTAAAGCAGTTTTGATATATAAAAGCATTTGAAGTTGTTCATAGAACGAAGCTTAATGCAATACTTAAATTTTCATTTCATGCATAATCGTCATAAAGCATGCGTGTCTTTAAACCAAATCACATGCTCAACCATTTTACAACTTTACTATACCTTTCATGAACATTTCAAAAATCCTTTCGTAAACATTTCATGAAAATTTCATAGCCATTTCGTAAACATTTCATGCATATTTCATAATCCATTTCATGCATATTTCATAATCATTTCATAAACATTTCATGCATATTTCATAATCATTTCATAAATGTTTCATGAATATTTCGTAATCGTTTCATAAACATTTCATGAAGCATATCGGTCGTAACCAATTTTCGTATATATCATGAAAACACATATTCATTCATCATAGTCGATTTTCATAATCAAATCGAGGAGACTAGGCTATAACTAAGTCATGCGATACGTGTCATTCTCCATAGAGAGTCATCATACCTATGGCCATGGTAAGGGGGCTGTAGACTGGATCAGGTTCGTACAGTAATCATAATTATAAACATGGGTAGTATCTTCTTATTTCATATCAAATACTAGCACATAGCTAGGGCACGGTGTCACGACCCTCAACTTACCAAAATACGTATAAATTTTTCGCATTTTCATGCATCAATTGTTAATCATCCTTCCTCGATCGTGAACAACCACACTCTTAACAGTTGGGCTGTGTGCCGATGTCTAACTCACTCCACCATACCAATTCAATTTGTATATTATTCATAGGTAAACACTTGTATAAATGTATATATATCAGAGTTGTTACATATGTTTACATTGTTTTACATCCCCAATAGTTACATACAAAATGCTACTGTGCTATCGTAAGTTTAGATATAAAATTTCAACAGTGTGTATACCTTTAGCGATGGGATGCAGCGGATTACCAAAAAGGGAACGCCTCCAGTCACGCTCAATCTATACTCAACACTCTGTAGAGAGGGGGAAAATAAGGGGGTGAGCAAACCACACGCTCAGTAAGGCAATCATGCGAACAGGTAGATACTGCACTATCTACGTGATCGTGATGCCATGCTCAAAAGCATTTAATTCATCATTTATCTCAAAACATGAGTGTATGATTGTGTTAATGGTATGTAAAGCATTCATGCTATTAAAATCAAGTGCACGTTTCAACTCAAAGTATGGTATAAATCATCATGCATAATTCACAATAAAAGCATGGCATTACCCATCATGCATTTTCACAATAAAGCATGGCATTAAACATCATGTATCCGTGCACTTTAAAAACCATTAACAAATCAATTTCAACATTGGTCAGGTCTCGGCCCATCCCTCGGGCTTTCCTGACCCACAAATCATTTTCAAACATGGATTTATTCTCAAATAGCAGTGGACATGTGAGATAGGCAGTTCAACAATAGGTAATAACCTCAAGGCCTATGTACATAACCTGTGATACCAGCTACACGGATCAGGTGTGCAGGATATCACCACTATCTGCTTCCACGCGGGAGGTGGGTCAAATCCTACCCGTCGATCCATAGCAGATCTCGTCCGAAGATGGCACATCACAACTCAACACGGTACAATGTACTCCATGCTACATGCACGGTACAACGTACTCCGTGGACCCAATCAACACATCATATCACGCCATATCTCAAACGCACGTGTGAGCCTATTTAATCAGTACGACCTCTTGTCTACTCGAAGCTCCTAACACGGCTAATTAATCATGTCAAAACAATGCACGTGTGAGCCTATTTAATCGATGTGACACCCAGTCTACTCGAAGCTCCAAACACGGCAACATGCAAGGTGGGCATCCAGTGCGAGACAAACTCCAAGCACAATGCCAAAACAATTATGAAATCCATGTGAAAACTAGTGCCTCTTGCACTCATGTGTGTAAAACACGTCAAATCTCATGCTAGTCATACTCTAGCACGCTTTCATACTCACGAAATCATGTAGGTGGCTCAAAACTTTGCAAAGTATGGTTAACAAAACCAAAACACACTCATTTCTTTTGCAAATCATTTCAATATTAGCCAACCTACCAATCATTTGCTAAAAAGCAATAAAACATGATTTTCAAAGCAATATGCTTTTGTTTTCATGCACATTTCTCAAACTCCCAACTTTTACCCTTCAATCACCCAACATCATTTCCTAATGTCTCATGCATTCTAGCAAAACATTTAAGCACCCAAATTGCGCACAGATATCTCTAAGAGTCCACACAATTCCCTTACCTCGATTTACTTGGTTTGACTCCTTTCCTTTTATCTTCTCACGCTCTTGGCTCAACTCACCTCGGCGTATCCTCGGAAGCTGCGATTCATTCATTCAATCAATTGAGTTAATGTTTTTAACCCATAATTGACCTCACTAGTCAATATTATTCACTTATGCATTTTACAAATGCCTTAATCCACATTTTACCTCTTTTAGGTAAATCTCACAATTTATCCACTACCCACATCTTAAAATCATACCACAACACTATTAATAACTTCTACATATCTCATTCATCATTAATCTCCATACATTCCACTTTCTCACTCTAGACCATTTCTAGGTCATAATCATTCCAATGCATTTTAGATAGTTTCTAACCATTCATACTCATGCCAAACAGTCCAAAATCAATTATATAAACAATGTGCCATAGTTGGAGTATTAGAATCTTACCCAATTTAATTTCTCTTCTTGCTCCAAATAGTAATTCCCTTAACTCCTTCAATACCAACAATGGGAAAATTCTTCCCAACTATGTTGTTCTTCTCTTTGATAGGAACAACTTTGCCTCTAATGGTCTCTCTTCAAACCTCACTGAAAATGGCTGATTTTAGAGAGAAAAAGTTAGGTTTTTGGGTTGAAAGTGGAAGGTTAGTGTTTTTCCCAAAATTTTCAGATTTTCAACACTCCTTATATAGAAATAGCTTGAGGAGATCGATCTGGTCCAAGAGGAGATCGATCTGGTCCCCTTAAATCCCTCTTTTTTCACAGTATTTTAAGCATGAGATCGATCTGCTCCCAAACAGAGAGCTAAGGAGATCGATCTGGGTGCTTGGGGATCGATCTTTTCACTATAGAATGCTTAGGAGATCGATCTGGCTCTATTGGAGATAGATCTGCTCTATTCCTTTGCCCAAATAAGAGCATTCTGGCTCTTCCAGATCGATCTCTCATCCCATGAGATCGATCTGCCCTTCACAATTTCCAGATTTTCTGTAGTTCTTCTGCAGCAACACTTACCAAACATCCTTAATTTGCTACCATGATCCTTTTCTCATCCATTCATCTTTGAGACTGGAAAATGGCATCCATCCTCACTTCATACACATTAAAACTTGTGTAGAATCTTTGTATAACCAAAGGTACTTAATATTAACCAAATGGGAGTGCATGCTCATGCAACTCTTCATTCCATTTACCACACTACTCATATTACATTCTACTCACATTCCTCACATGTTTAAGTCCATTTCCTCTTATTCATACATAATGTAACTTGAATGTACAATCACAACTCTTATTATATGTGTGTACATTTAATTTATGGACTTACATCACATATACTCCACATTACAATTGTATCATCAAACTTATGACTTCATAATACAACTTCATTTACATTTCTTTGTACATATATACCATTATACATATACGGGGTCTCACATTCTCCTCCACTTAGAAAATTTGGTCTCCAAATTAGAACCAATTATTCGGTGAACAACTCGGGATACTTCTCCCGCATCAAACTCTCCAATTCCCATGTGGATTCTTCCACAGTGTGATGTTGCCAAAGTATTTTCACCAAGGGAATTGTCTTTATCCTCAGCACTTTCTCTTTTCTGTCCAATACTCGAACTGGCTTCTCATCATAGGTCATACCTTCATTGAGCTCCAAAGGCTCATATCTTATCACATGTGCCGGGTCCGGGTGATACTTCCTCAATATGGATACGTGGAAGACGTTGTGCACACTGGCCAACTCTAGTGGCAATGCCAACCTATAAGCCTTGTCTTCCACTCTCTCCAAAATCTCGAAGGGTCCGATGTATCTAGGGCTCAGCTTGCCCTTCTTACCAAACCTCATAATACCCTTCGAAGGGGAAACTTTCAAAAACACTGACTCACCCACCTCAAACTCTAGTGGTCTCCATCTCCTGTCAGCATAACTCTTTTGCCTGCTCTGAGCTATCTGTAACCTCTCACATATCAATTGGACGTCCTCAGAGGCTTGTCTAACTAAGTCGGGAGCAAAAATCTGTTTGTCACCAACCTCTTCCCATCCAATAGGGGAACAACATCTACGCCCATACAATGCCTCATATGGTGCCATCCCGATACTCGCATGAAAACTGTTATTATACGCGAACTCTACGAGTGGCAAATAGTCATCCCAGGAGCCTCCAAAATCCAATGCACATGCTCTCAACATATCCTCCAGGGTCTGTATAGTCCTCTCTGACTGACCATCTGTCTGAGGATGAAATGCTGTGCTAAAACTCAACTGGGTCCCCATCGCTTCCTGAAAACTTTCCCAGAAGTGGGAAGTGAAGCGGGCATCCCTATCAGAAACAAAGCTCATTGGAATTCCATGTAGCCTCACTATCTCGCGCACATATAGGTTCGCTAACTGGCTCAGAGTATCGGTAGCTCTCATAGCTAGAAAATGGGCTGATTTCGTCAATCGATCCACAATCACCCATATGGCATCATGACCTCTCCGGGTCCTCGGCAATCCCATCACAAAATCCATGGTGACATGCTCCCACTTCCATGTCGGTATCGATAGAGGCTGCAATAACCCTACAGGCTTCTGATGCTCTACCTTCACCTGCTGACAAACGAGACACTTAGCAACATATTCAGCAATGTGCTTTTTCATTCTAGACCATCAATAAACTTTTCGAAAGTTTTGATACATCTTAGTACCCACTGGATGTATCGTATACTTCGATAAGTGAGCCTCTATCAGGATCAACCTTCTGATCTCTGCGTCATCAGGAACACATATCCTACCTCTGAACCTCAACAATCCATCCGAATTCAACCCAAAGTCTGTGTATGTACCCTTCTGTATCTGCCCGACAAAATCACTACACTGCTGATCAACTCACTGAGCCTGTCGGAGTCGATCTACCAGATCCGGTTCCAACTGCAGGCTAGCTATCATAAATCCACTATCAGCGTCAGGCGGGGTCATATCCAAACTGAGGTTCATGAACTGTTCCAACAGCTCGTGTTCCCTGACCATCATAAATGATACCATCTCGAGATGCTTCCTACTCAATGCATCAGCAACCACATTTGCTTTACCCGGGTGGTATAGGATTTCATAATCATAATCTTTTAACAGCTCGAGCCATCTCCTCTGTCTCATGTTCAGCGCTTTTTGTGAGAATAGGTACTTAAGGCTCTTATGATCTGTATAAATCTGAAATCTCTCACCATAGAGGTAGTGGTGCCATATCTTCAGCGCAAATACTACCGCTGCCAACTTCAAGTCATGGGTCGGGTAGTTCCTCTCATGATCCTTTAACTGCCTTGATCCATAGGCTACTACCTTCCCATCCTGCATCAATACACAGCCCAGTCCCAGATGTGAAGCATCCGCATACACCGAGAAACCTCCTGAGCTGGTAGGAATGGTGAGGATTGGAGCTGTGGTTAATCTCCTTTTCAGCTCCTCAAAACTTTCTTCACACTTATCGTCCCATACAAACTCCACATTCTTTCTTGTGAGGCGTGTCAAAGGAGCAGCTAACCTCGAAAATCCCTCTATAAACCTTCGATAATATCCAGCTAAACCCAGGAAACTTCTGATCTTTGTCACTATCTGGGGTCTCTGCCACTGAACTACGGCCTCAATCTTAGATGAATCCACTGATACTCCATCCTTTGATACTATATGACCCAGAAAAGAGATCTGTTCCAACCAAAAGTCACACTTACTGAGTTTAGCGTACAACTTCTTCTCTTGAAGGGTCTGTAGCGCTATCCTTAGATGCCTCTCATGCTCCTCTCTAGACCTTGAATACACCAGTATATCATCAATAAACACGATCACAAATCGATCCAAATACTGGTGAAATACCTCATTCATCAACGACATAAAAGCTGCGGGAGCATTCGTCAACCCGAATGGCATAACCATAAACTCATAATGTCCATACCGGGTGTGAAAAGCTGTCTTGGGTACATCTCCATCTCGTATCTTCAACTGATGGTACCCTGATCTCAGATCTATCTTGGAAAAGACCTGCGCTCCCTTAAGCTGATCCAACAAATCGTCGATGCGTGGGAGGGGATACTTATTCTTGATGGTAGCCTTATTCAACAACCGATAGTCTATACACAGTCGGAGGCTTCCATCCTTCTTCCTTACAAACAGAACCGGTGCTCCCCAAGGTGAGACGCTCGGCCTGATGAACCCCTTCTCCAGCAACTCTTGTAATTGTTTCCTTAACTCCTCTAACTCAACTTGAGCCATCCTGTACGGTGGCTTGGACATCGGCTCTGTACCAGGTGCCAAATCTATACCAAACTCCATCTCCCTATCTGGAGGTAACCCTAGTAACTCATCCAGAAAGACATCTGAAAATTCCCTAACCACTGGAATGTCTCCCAATTTCGGACATGCCTTATCCGTCTCAATCACAAAAGCGATGAATCCTTCACATTATTCTTTCCACCATTAGTATCATAATTCATCACATCACATGCATTACATGAAAATCAAATTTATCTTTCATACATCATGTATCAAGATTGTACTCATCACACTTATAATAATCATGTTCTTTAATTTCATTTCACAAAATTAACTACAAGATTGTCTATCTTTGGAAACATCAAAGTTTTTGCATGACAATCCATAATAACATGATTGGCAGCCAACCAATCCATTCCTAGGATCACATCAAAATCACTCACATTTAATAAAATTAAATCGGCTACCATCTCTTTACCTCCTATCCTCATCTTACAATCTCTATATACATGCTCAGTCAACTGACTATCATTCATAGGGGTAGATATCAATAACATCTTATCAAGGAGTGTGGGTTTTACATGCTTCAACAATTTACATGTAAAGGATGGCGAAATAAAGGAATGCGTGGCACCAAGATCAAACAGTACATAAGCTTCTAAATCAAAGATTTGGATGGTACCTTTTACCACATCCAATGACTAATCTGCAGTATCCTGGTCCAGCGCGTGCACTCGTCCTCTGCTTACACCCACTGCTTGCTTTCCCTTTTTCCTCAGCTGTAGCCCTCCTCCTCGGAGCAGCTGTACCAACTAGAGCTCTCTTTGGCTTCTTGCCCTTCTGTGGGGCTTTCTCTGTCATCTCTGGGCAATCTCTGATTATGTGCCCTGGCTTCCCATATCTGAAGCATACTACAAGAGATCCATAGCATGGTCGAGTTCCATGGTACCTACCATACTTGCCACACTGTTTCGTAGTAGGCTATGGTCCTCCAATCACGATTCCCTTAGCTGGAGCAATGGCCAGATACATGGGAGTATCAACTATCCTCTCCCGAATCTCATCAATTCTCGACCTCTTTCCAGAGAATCTCTTGCTTCCTTTATAACTGAAGCCTCTATCCATCATTGGTCTTTTCTTATCTCTGTCCCTCATCTTACCAACCTTTCCAAACTCTGAGGCGATTCTATCAACATCTTGTTCACACAATTGTGCCCTACGCACTGCCTCTTCATAGGTCGGTATATCCAGAGGAACCAATCTTGACCTGATGGTCGGTCTCAATCCATCCATAAACTTCTGGATTTTCTCGACCTCATTACCCATCGTGTTGGGATCATATTTGCCCAGGGATATAAAAGCAGTCTCATACTCATCCACAGTCCTGCTCCCTTGGGTTAGTCCCAAAATGCCATCTTTAGCTTCCACTGTGCGGTATCCGAAACGTACTGTCTCTGAAAGGCCTCTAGAAATACATCCCAGCTGATCTCAGTATGCCGGGCTCTCAAAATAGGCCTGGTGTACTTCCACCAATGTTCTACTGATCCCCTCGGCATAAAAGCGGCAAATGCTACCATCTCGGTAGTAATGTACTCAAAGAACCCATATAATTTCTCGATCTCGTTGATCCAATCCTCAGTCGCTACTGGGCCCTTTATTCAACTGAAAGACGGCGATCCAAACTTCTGGAACTACCGCAGTCTATCCAAATCACATCCATATCCCCAACCTCTACTGCCTGGCATAGCAACCGGTGTAGGCACATCCTGTGTGGGTGGGGTATCTGTCGTCTATGGCCTCTGGGCTTCCCTTGCCCGTGCCTTAGGAGCTGTCGCCTGCTCGGCATCACCCTGTGTAGCGAGACTCTGTCTACCGCCAACTCCAGATAAGGATTGGGTGACCAACTCCACAATCATCTCAATACTCCGCTCAATCCTCGCGAAGCGAGCCTCAGTACTCTCGGGCCTCTCCTCTGGACCCTGTGGAGCGTGCTCAACATTAGCCTCCACCTCAACATCATCCTGAGCCTCGTGTGTTTCTGGCTCAACACGACCCCCAGGCCTACCTCTACGGCCTCGAGCCTGTGCTCTCATCCCTTTACCGCTACTGGTATTAGGCATACTTACTCAATTCCCTACATTCACAACCAATTACTTAGTCAACCCATCGACACACACAATTTGTATCTAAACAAGCACAGTAACTTAGGGATGTAATTTTCCACTTATTAAGTATTTTAGACACGACACACGTCAAACCAACTCGAGCTCTGATACCAACTTCTGTCACGACCCTCAACTTACCAAAATACGTATAAATTTTTTGTATTTTTATGCATCAATTGTTAATCATCCTTCCTCGATCGTGAACAACCACACTCTTAACAGTTGGGCTGTGTGCCAACGTCTAACTCACTCCACCATACCAATTCAATTTGTATATTATTCATAGGTAAACACTTGTATAAATGTATATATATCAGAGTTGTTACATGTGTTTACATTGTTTTACATCCCAAATAGTTACATACAAAATGCTACTGTGCTATCGTAAGTTTAGATACAAAATTTCAACAGTGTGTATACCTTTAGCGATGGGATGCAGCGGATTACCAAAAAGGGAACGCCTCCAGTCACGCTCAATCTATACTCAACACTCTGTAGAGAAGAGGAAAATAAGGGGGTGAACAAACCACACGCTCAGTAAGGCAATCATGCGAACAGGTAGATACTGCACTATCTACGTGATCGTGATGCCATGCTCAAAAGCATTTAATTCATCATTTATCTCAAAACATGAGTGTATTGTGTTAATGGTATGTAAAGCATTCATGCTATTAAAATCAAGTGCACATTTCAACTCAAAGCATGGTATAAATCATCATGCATAATTCACAATAAAAGCATGGCATTACCCATCATGCATTTTCACAATAAAGCATGGCATTAAACATTATGCATCCGTGCACTTTAAAAATCATTAACAAAACAATTTCAACATTGGTCAGGTGTAAGACCCCGTATATGTATAATGGTAATATGTGTAATTGAATCAATAAATTTGAATGGACTTGCAGTGTAAAGTATGATTGATGTAAGTCCATGGATTCAATGTACATATGTGTAATATGATTTGTAATGTACATACAAGTTCCATTGAGTATGAATATGAAGAAATGAGTTCTTATAAGTGATGGATGTGATTGAAACTCAAAATGAGTAGTGTAGTAAATGGAAGGAAGTTGCATGAATATAAATGCTTCCATTGGGTTTTATATAGTATACCTTTGGACATACAATGAATGCACACAAGTTTCAATGTGCATAAGGTATGAATGGATGCCATTTTCAAGTTATAAAGGTGGATAGATGAGAAAATGGCCAGGCAATAGATCAAGGATGTGTTGGTATGAGTTGCAGCAAGGAAACTGCAAGAAATCTGGAAAGTATGAAGGCTAGATCGATCTCATAGGATGAGAGATCGATCTGGAAGATCCAAAATGCTCTTACTTGGGCAATGGAATAGAGCAGATCGATCTCCAATGGGGCCAGATCGATCTTCTAAGCATTCTGTGATGAAAAGATCGATCCTCAAGCACCCAGATCGATCTCCTTAGCTCTCTATTTGGGAGCAAATCGATCTCATGCTTCGACAGATCGATCTCATGCTTAAAATTTCATGAAAATGAGAGATTTAAGGGGACCAGATCGATCTCCCCAAGCTATTTCTATATAAGGAGGGCTGAAAATCTAAAAATTTCGAGAAAAACACCAATCTTCCATTTCTAACCCAAAAACCTAACTTTCTCTCTCAAAAATCAGTCATTTCCAACAAAAATTGAGGGGAGATCATTAGACATTAAGTTGTTCATCTTGAGGAAGAGAACAACATAGTTGGAACCCAAAATCCCATTGTGGGTATTGAAGGAGATAAGGGCATTGACATTTGGAGTAAGAAGAAAAATCATATTTGGTAAGATTCTAACACTCAAATCCAAGTACATTATATTTAATTGATTTTGGAGTTGTTTGGCATGAGTATGTATGGATGGAAACACCTAGGTTGTGTTAGAAACTAATGTAACCTAGAAAATGGAATGCCTCTAGTGCGAGAAAGTATGATTTGGGGAGTTGGTGGTTTATGGGTTATGATAAGTTGTTAAATGAGTAATGTGGGTGATTTGGAATGGTTATGTGGAGTTATAATATGGGTTTAAGTGAAATTGTGAAAATGAGTATGTATATGCTTGATAAAATGCCATAGTGAGGGAATTCATGAAATATGAACACTATGAGCTTAATGTCGATTTAATATCAATTCGAAATAAGTTGATAGGCCTAAGAAGATCCATAGACTCGAGTTATGGGTAAAGTAATGAAACGAGGCCATATAAGCGTTAATAGAGGCTATAGATTAAATTGACTATAGTAAGCACAAGGGTTGCATTATATGGATCGAATATAATGTGAAATATGATTGTGTGCAGTCTCAAAGAGTTGTTGAAGACGAATCAAACCGTACGAGTAAGCAGCTTAAGGAAGTGGAATCACGCATCGCGATTCCAGGTAAGGGAATTCTGTAAGTATATAGAGGTAGCTGCTCGTATTTTGTGGGTGTATAGGGCTTTGGAAATGTGCATGGATTTATAGAAATGTGTTTTGAAGATGTATGGATGTGACTATGAATAATTGTATGAGATTTGGTGGTTGAAATGGTATTGTAAAGAAATGGGATAGTAAGGCTAATAATTGCATAAATCTAATGTTTTGATGTTTTTCAAAACGAACTTTGCTTTGTTTCAAGCAAGCTTGTAGATGGGTCGACTAATGTTTATTGATGTTGTGGAAAAGCATTTGTGAAGTGCTAAGCTCGATTGCCGGGATTGTTTGATTGTGTATGAGCCGCCTATCGTATTTGCATGACATAAATCCCGCTAGAGCCTCGCTCGCGCTGGATTTCTATGTTTTCACTTGTGTGATACGTGCTTGAGCTTAGCTCGCACTTTGATTCGAATTGTGATGATGTTTTATAAACCGTACTGGAGCTTACGCTCGTACGTGGATTTGAGTGGTTTTTCTTATGCATATAATCGTACTGGAGCTATGCTCGTACGTGGTTTCTTCATATTTTATGCATAAATGCCGTACTAGAGCATTGCTCGTACGAAGTGATTGGTTTTGATGCATGAATTCACGTTAGAGCATAGCTCGCGTCGGTTTTCACACTGTGGTATGTATGAGGCCATGGTGAGAGATACGGATTAACTCAGGGAACCCAACAGGCCTGACAGACCTCTTGAGTAGGGTGAGGGTGAGGGGCTAGGACCTGACATAATCCATTCAGGGAACCCAACAGGCCTAACAGACCTCTTGAGTGAGGTGAGGGTGAGGGGCTAGGACCTGAATCAGGGAACCCAACAGGGGCAAGCAAGGCCATGAGGGGCTAGGACCTGGTATTGAGGTTACTCCCACGCGCTCTTGAGACTATAAAGGTTACACTTGGCATGGGGTAGATAAGACCTACGGCAGGCACCCCCAACCATGTTATGGGTCCACAGAGTACGATGTACCGTGTATATCACATGGAGTACGATGTACCGCGTGGTGGTTACTTGATTTAAGAAAGTTTGGCGGAGAACTAACCCACCTTCGTACCAGCATGATACCCCGCACACCGGGATCCGTGTGGTTTGGGATGATACGTGACGATTGGCCAACGTAGTCACTTGAGATATAGTAACCTGTCTCTTTGCTTGATTTACTTACTACCACATGATTTTAAATCTCTAAGTGTGATTTGTGATTATTTAAGGTAGACCCAAAGGAGGGGTCGAGTCTCGTGGATTTGATTTGTGAATTGATGTGATGTGATTGTATGTGTTGAGAAAGAGTTTTATGACGTGGGTTTAAAAAGGAGGTTTCTTAATGAATTGCCCTTTTTATGAATTTAAATGAGATCGAGCATGAGATGATTTATACATGATGTTTTTACCATGTTTTATATGCCAATGGACATGATTTTGATACATGATATATATGTATACTCATATGGCATAGTTTTATTCCTCATGCTCCTACTATAAATGATTTATGCATAACACTATCAGCATGTAGATAGAGTAGTTATCTACCATGCTTGCATTATTGCCTTACTGAGCGTGTGGTTGCTCATCCTCTCTATTTTCCCCTACAGAGCGTGCATAGTAGCCCAGTGAGGACTGAGGCGTGGTATTTTGGACTCCGCTGCATCTCCATCGCTTAAAGGTATATACACAGTGATTCTTTTTGTATCTAAACAATGTAAAAGCATAGTATTCTTTGAGTTGTAATTATGGGGGATGTAGATGTCAGTAAAACATATTTTTGTATAAGTACATGATTAAATGCAAATGTATGACATCGTTTTAGTTAACTGAGAATGAATGAGATGTGGTGTTTATTATTGACTCACAGCCCAACAGTGTGTGGTGAGTTAGTTCACGACCGGTTAAGGTAACAGTAAAATGTGAAAAATTTTCAGTGATTTTCGACTAAAGAGAATGGAATTGGGTCATGACAGAGATTGGTATCAGAGCCAGGTTGGCCTGATGTGATTCATTAATAAAACGTAGGAAAGTACATCTCCATAGTACTGTGCTTTTGTTTAGATATAATGTGTATACCGTGATGGATTGAGCTTAATGAATTATTATAATACAGGAAGTTAGGCACTATGCCAGTTACATGCAAAGGTAGAGGGGCGAGAGCACGTGCTAGAGGTCGTAGAGGTAGGCCTGAGAGCCGTGCGGAGCCACAGACTGAGCAGGCTCCACAGAATCCTGCTGAGAGAGCAGAGGATACTGAGGCTCGCTTCGCTAGGTTAGAGCGGAGTATTGAGAATTTGGTAGAGATAGTCACGCAGGCATTGGGTGCCGGTGATATACGAGGTCCCGCGGCACAGCCTACTACTGTACAGGCAGTTGCAGAGGCTGAGAGACCTCAGACTGCTGAGACAGCTATAGTTACACCACCTCAGCCCAGGATACAGATTCTCCTATCGCTCCACAGTAGAGCGGTAGTGATTTGTGTTATGATTGTGACTTAAGCAGATTACGAGAGTTTCAAGCGTTGAAACCCCCAGTGTTTAGAGGGGTGAAGGACCCAGTGGTTACGGAGGATTGGGTGTATGAGATGGAGAAACTGTATAGGTTTTTTCGATACACTTCAGCTGAGAAGGTAGCCTTTGCCATGTTAATGTTGAAAGGCGAGGCCGAGCATTGGTGGAGATCCACAGAAGCTATTTTGAGGGCCAGACACTCTGAGATCTCATGGGAGATATTTCTAGAGGCCTTCAGAAGACAGTATATTCCAGCTACTGCACAGAGAAAATTGTGGATGGAATTTATGAATTTGGTTCAGGGGAACCGGACTGTGGATGAGTATGAGTCCAAGTTTATGTATTGGGGAGATATGACCCTGACACGATGGGTAGTGAGACCCAAAAGATTCAGAAGTTCATGGATGGATTGAGATTGGCCATCCGGACTAAGCTAGCTCCCTTCGACATTTTGACTTATGAGGAAGCTGTACATAAGGCTCAGTTGTGTAAGCAAGACTTTGAGCGAAATGCCTCCGAGCTTGGGAGAATCAGTGTTAGAAAGGATAGAGATCGGAAGAGATCCGGGAGGGATAGAGTGGCCAGGAAAGGAGGCCCAAGGTATTTTGAGAAGAGACCTAAGATCGAGAAGGTGCAGGAGAGAGCTGCTAGACCTCCCGTATACCCAGCCTTGACAGCACCGAGGGGTATAACTATTGGAGGACCACGACCTACCACGGATCAGTGTAGGAGATGTGGGAGATACCATGGGACTAGGCCATGTCAGGTGCCCTCTGTTTCGTGTTTTAGGTGTGGGAGGCCAGGACATATATCGAGGTTCTGCACTGAGATGATTGAGGTTGCCCCACAGAAGGGCAAGGAGCCTGAGGGAGCTCCAGCGGAGACAGCAGCCCCGAGGAGGAGGGCTACAGCTGAGGAGAAAGGGAAACAAGCTGCGAGTGTGAGCAGAGGAAGAGTACATGCACTGGATCAAGACACCGCAGATGCTTCGACTGATGTGATTAAAGGTACCATCCAAATCTTTGATTTAGAAGCATTGGTATTATTTGATCCTGGTGCCACGCATTCTTTCATATCACCTTCCTTTGCACATAAATTGTTGAAATATGTGAAACCAACATTGTTGGATAAAATGTTGATGATTTCCACACCCGTGAATTATAGTCAATTGACTGAGCATGTATGTAGAGATTGTAAGTTAAAGATAGAGGGAAAGGAAATGATAGCCAATCTGATTTTATTAAATATGAATGATTTTGATGTAATATTGGGAATGGATTGGTTGGCCACCAATCGGGTTGTTATGGATTGTCATGCCAAGACATTGATGTTTTCAGGATTAGACAATCTTATTGTAAATTTTGATGAAAAGAAATGATATGAAACTTGTATAATTGTGGTAAATAAAAGAGTATAATTTTAAATGCATATTGCTTGAGAGATAAATTATTTGTTTATGATAAATATTGAATGTGGAGTGATGGGTTATGTTACTAACGATGGAGAGGATAATGTGAAGGGTTCATTGCATACGTGGTCGATATAGATGAGGCACACCCGGAATTGAGGGACATACCCGTAATTACGGATTACCCTGATGTCTTTCCGGATGAATTACCAGGACTACCACCTGAAAGGGAAATGGAATTTTACATAGAGTTAGTGCCTGGTACAGAGCCGATATCGAAACCACCCTATAGAATGGCTCCGATAGAATTGGAAGAGCTGAAGAAACAGCTGCAAGAGTTACTGGAGAAGGGGTTTATTAGACCGAGTGTCTCACCTTGGGGAGCATCGGTTCTATTTGTAAGAAAGAAGGATGGAAGCCTCCGACTGTGTATAGATTATCGGTTGTTGAATAAGGCCACCATTAAGAACAAGTACCCCCTTCCAATAATCGATGATTTGTTGGATCAGCTCCAGGGAGCCGAAGTATTTTCTAAGATAGATCTGCAGTCAGGGTATCATCAGTTGAGGATCAGGAGTAGAGATGTACCCAAGACAGCATTTCGTACCTGTTATGGCCACTACGAGTTTTTGGTGATGCCATTTGGACTGACGAATGCTCCCGCAGCATTTATGGCATTGATGAATGATGTATTCAAGCCATACCTGGACAAGTTTGTAATAGTGTTCATTGATGACATTTTGGTGTATTCCAAGTCCAGGGAAGATCATGAGGAGCACTTGAGGATAGTTCTGCAGACTCTCTGAGAGAGAGAATTGTATGCCAAACTCAGCAAGTGTAACTTTTGGTTAGAACAGATCTCATTTCTGGGACATGTTGTGTCAAAGGATGGGGTATCGGTGGATCCATCCAAGATAGAGGCAGTTGTACAGTGGGAACAGCCCAAGACAGTAACTGAGATCAGGAGTTTTTTGGGATTGGCAAGATATTATCGGAGATTTGTAGAGGGTTTCTCCAGACTAGCCGCTCCGTTGACACGCCTTACGCGAAAAGATGTTAAGTTTGTATGGGATGAGGCATGTGAGAGGAGTTTTAAGGAGCTTAAGCGTCGATTGATGTCTGCTCCAGTTCTCACCATTCCTACCAGCTCGGAGGATTCTCGATGTATACGGATGCATCGCACCAGGGACTGGGCTGTGTGCTTATGCAGGATGGGAAGGTAGTTGCCTATGGATCTAGACAATTGAAAGATCATGAGAGGAACTACCCGATACATGATTTAGAGTTGGCGACTGTAGTATTTGCTTTGAAAATATGGCGCCACTATCTCTATGGTGAGAAATTTCAAGTGTTCATAGATCATAAGAGCCTTAAGTACCTGTTCTCGCAGAAAGAGCTGAATATGAGACAGAGGAGATAGCTCGAACTCCTGAAGGACTATGATTGTGAAATCATGTAAGGCAAATGTAGTTGCTGATGCTTTGAGCAGAAAGAACCTTGGGTTGGTGTCATATATGATGGTACGGGAACACGAATTGTTAGAACACTTTGCGAACCTCAGTTTGGATGTAACCCCACCTGGATCCGAGAGACTTGAGATCATGGCTAGTTTAAGACTGGAGCCAGAATTGATTGGCCGTATTCGGCAAGCCCAGCAGAGCGATCGACGGTGCATCGATTGGCTGAGGAAGATACAGACAGGTGTTGGTATTAATTTTAAGCAGAGTGCTGATGGCTTATTGAGGTTCAGAGGCAGAGTATGCGTTCCCAAGGATCCTGAGATCAAGAGGACGATTTTATCAAAGGCTCACTCAGCAAAGTATACGATACATCCGGGAAGTACCAAGATGTATCAAAACCTTCGGAAGGTTTATTGGTGGTCTGGAATGAAAAGAGACGTTGCTGAATATGTCGCTAAGTGTCTCGTTTGTCAGCAAGTGAAGGTAGAACATCAGAAGCTTGCAGGATTATTGCAGCCTCTACCGATATCGACATGGAAGTGGGAGCATGTCACCATGGATTTTGTGATGGGGTTGCCGAGGACCCATAGAGGTCATGATGCCATATGGGTTATTGTGGACCGGTTGACTAAGTCCGATACACTGAGTCAGTTGGCGAACCTGTATATTCAAGAGATAGTACGGCTACATGGTGTACCAGTGAGCGTTGTTTCTGATAGGGATGCCTGCTTTACTTCCCATTTCTGGGAACATTTTCAGGAAGCGCTGGGGACCCGACTGAGTTTTAGCACCGCTTTTCATCCTCAGACAGATGGGCAATCAGAGAGGACTATACAGACCCTCGAGGATATGTTGAGAGTGTGTGTGCTGGATTTCAGAGGCTCTTGGGATGACCACCTGCAGTTAGCCGAGTTCGCTTATAATAATAGCTATCATGCTAGTATCGGGATGGCACCCTATGAGGCATTGTACGGGCGTAGATGCCGTTCCCCTATTGGATGGGAAGAGATTGGTGACAGACAAATTTTTGCTCCGGACTTAGTGCAACAGGCATCTGAGGACGTCCAGTTGATATGTGAGAGATTACGGATAGCTCAGAGCCGGTAAAAGAGTTATGCTGACAAGAGACGAAGACCATTGGAGTTTGATGAGGGTGAGTCGGTGTTTCTGAGGGTATCACCATCGAAGGGTATCATGAGATTTGGTAAGAAGGGCAAGCTGAGCCCTAGGTATATCGGACCCTTCGAGATTTTGGAGAGAGTGGGAGATAAGGCATATAGGTTGGCATTGCCACCGAACTTGGCAAATGTCCACAACGTCTTCCACGTCTCGATGCTTCGGAAGTATCACCCGGACCCAGCTCACGTGATAAGATATGAGCCGTTGGAGCTCCATGAGAGTATGACATATGTTGAGAAGCCGGTTCGGATATTGGATAGAAAAGAGAAAGTGTTGCGGAATAAGACAATTCCCTTGGTGAAAGTTCTTTGGCAACATCACACGGTGGAAGAGGCCACGTGGGAATTGGAGAACTTGATACGGGAGAAGTACCCCCAACTTTTTGAAGAGTGACTTGGTTCTAATTTGGAAGACCAAATTCCATGAAGGAGGGGAGAATGTAAGACCTCGTATATGTATAATGGTAATATGTGTAATCGAATCAATAAATTTGAATGGACTTGCAATGTAAAGTATGATTGATGTAAGTCCATGGATTCAATGTACGTATGTGTAATATGATTTGTAACGTACATACAAGTTCCATTGAGTATGAATATGAAGAAATGAGTTCTTATAAGTGATGGATGTGATTGAAACTCAAAATGAGTAGTGTAGTAAATGGAAGGAAGTTGCATGAATATAAATGCTTCCATTGGGTTTTATATAGTATACCTTTGGACATACAATGAATGCACACAAGTTTCAATGTGCATAAGGTATGAATGGATGCCATTTTCAAGTTATAAAGGTGGATAGATGAGAAAATGGCCATGGCAATAGATCAAGGATGTGTTGGTATGAGTTGCAGCAAGGAAACTGCAAGAAATCTGGAAAGTATGAAGGCCAGATCGATCTCATAGGATGAGAGATCGATCTGGAAGAGCCAGAATGCTCTTACTTGGGCAATGGAATAGAGCAGATCGATCTCCAATGGGGCCAGATCGATCTCCTAAGCATTCTGTGATGAAAAGATTGATCCTCAAGCACCCAGATCGATCTCCTTAGCTCTTTGTTTGGGAGCAGATCGATCTCATGCTTCGACAGATCGATCTCATGCTTAAAATTTCATGAAAATGAGAGATTTAAGGGGACTAGTCGATCTCCTCTTGGACCAGATCGATCTCCCCAAGCTATTTCTATATAAGGAGGGCTGAAAATCTAAAAATTTTGGGAAAAACACCAATCTTCCATTTCTAACCCAAAAACCTAACTTTCTCTCTCAAAAATCAGCCATTTCCAGCAAGAATTGAGGGGAGACCATTAGACATTAAGTTGTTCATCTTGAGGAAGAGAACAACATAGTTGGAACCCAAAATCCCATTGTGGGTATTGAAGGAGATAAGGGCATTGACATTTGGAGCAAGAAGAAAAATCATATTTGGTAAGATTCTAACACTCCAATCCAAGTACATTGTCTATTTAATTGATTTTGGAGTTGTTTGGCATGAGTATGTATGGATGGAAACACCTAGGTTGTGTTAGAAACTAATGTAACCTAGAAAATGGAATGCCTCTAGTGCGAGAAAGTATGATTTGGGGAGTTGGTGGTTTATGGGTTATGATAAGTTGTTAAATGAGTAATGTGGGTGATTTGGAATGGTTATGTGGAGTTATAATATGGGTTTAAGTGAAATTGTGAAAATGAGTATGTATATGCTTGATAAAATGCCATAGTGAGGGAATTCATGAAATATGAACACTATGAGCTTAATGTCAATTTAATATCGATTCGGAATAAGTTGATAGGCCTAAGAAGATCCATAGACTCGAGTTATGGGTAAAGTAATGAAACGAGGCCATATAAGCGTTAATAGAGGCTATAGATTAAATTGACTATAGCAAGCACCAGGGTTTCATTATATGGATCGAATATAATGTGAAATATGATTGTGTGCAGTCTCAAAGAGTTGTTGAAGACGAATCGAACCGTACGAGTAAGCAGCTTAAGGAAATGGAATCACGCATCGCGATTCCAGGTAAGGGAATTCTGTAAGTATATAGAGGTAGCTGCTCGTATTTTGTGGGGTATAGGGCTTTGGAAATGTGCATGGATTTATAGAAATGTGTTTTGAAGATGTATGGATGTGACTATGAATAATTGTATGAGATTTGGTGGTTGAAATGGTATTGTAAAGAAATGGGATAGTAAGGCTAATAATTGCATAAATCTAATGTTTTGATGTTTTTCAAAACGAACTTTGCTTTGTTTCAAGCAAGCTTGTAGATGGGTCGGCTAATGTTTATTGATGTTGGGGAAAAGCATTTGTGAAGTGCTAAGCCCGGTTGCCGGGATTGTTTGATTGTGCATGACATAAATCACTCTAGAGCCTCGCTCGCTCTGGATTTCTATGTTTTCACTTGTGTGATACGTGCTTGAGCTTAGCTCGCACTTTGATTCGAATTGTGATGATGTTTTATAAACCGTACTGGAGCTTACGCTCGTACGTGGATTTGAGTGGTTTTTCTTATGCATGTACTGGAGCTATGCACGTACGTGGTTTCTTCATATTTTATGCATAAATGCCGTACTAGAGCATTGCTCGCACGAAGTAATTGGTTTTGATGCATGAATTCACGTTAGAGCATAGATCGCGTCGGTTTTCACACTGTGGTATGTATGAGGCCGTGGTGAGAGATACGGATTAACTCAGGGAACCCAACAGGCCTGACAGACCTCTTGAGTAGGGTGAGGGTGAGGGGCTAGGACCTGACATAATCCATTCAAGGAACCCAACAGGCCTAACAGACCTCTTGAGTGGGGTGAGGGTGAGGGGCTAGGACCTGAATCAGGGAACCCAACAGGGGCATGCAAGGCCATGAGGGGCTAGGACCTGGTATTGAGGTTACTCCCACGCGCTCTTGAGACTATAAAGGTTACACTTGGCATGGGGTAGATAAGACCTACGGTAGGCACCCCCAACCATGTTATGGGTCCGCGGAGTACGATGTACCGTGTATATCACATGGAGTATGATGTACCACGTGGTGGTTACTTGATTTGAGAAAGTCTGACGGAGAACTAACCCACCTTCGTACCAGCATGATACCCCGCACACCGGGATCCGTGTGGTCTGGGATGATACGTGACGATTGGCCAACGTAGTCACTTGAGATATAGTAACCTGTCTCCTTGCTTGATTTACTTACTACCACATGATTTTAAATCTCTAAGTGTGATTTGTGGTTGTTTAAGGTAGACCCGAAGGAGGGGCTGAGCCTCGTGGATTTGATTTGTGAATTGATGTGATGTGATTGTATGTGTTGAGAAAGAGTTTTATGACGTGGGTTTAAAAAGGAGGTTTCTTAATGAATTGCTCTTTTTATGAATTTAAATGAGATCGAGCATGAGATGATTTATACATGATGTTTTTACATGTTTTATATGCCAATGGACATGATTTTGATACATGATATATATGTATACTCATATGGCATAGTTTTATTCCTCATGCTCCTACTATAAATGATTTATGCATAACACTATCAGCATGTAGATAGAGTAGTTATCTACCATGCTTGCATTATTGCCTTACTGAGCGTGTGGTTGGTCATCCCTCTCTATTTTTCCCCTACAGAGATAGTAGCCCAGTGAGGACTGAGGCGTGGTATTTTGACTCTGCTGCATCTCCATCGCTTAAAGGTATATACACAGTGATTCTTTTTGTATCTAAACAATGTAAAAGCACAGTATTCTTTGAGTTGTAATTATGGGGATGTAGATGTCAGTAAAACATATTTTTGTATAAGTACATGATTAAATACAAATGTATGACATCGTTTTAGTTAACTGAGAATGAATGAGATGTGGTGTTTATTATTGACTCACAGCCCAACAGTGTGTGGTGAGTTAGTTCACGACCGATTAAGGTAACAGTAAAACGCGAAAAATTTTCAGTGATTTTCGTCTAAAGAGAATGGAATTGGGTCGTGACATCAGGTCTCGGCCCATCCTCGGGCTTTCCTGAACCACAAATCATTTTCAAACATGGATTTATTCTCAAATAGCAGTAGACATGTGAGATAGGCAGTTCAACAATAGGTAATAACCTCAAGGCCTATGTACATAACCTGTGATATCGGCTACACGGATCAGGTGTGCAGGATATCACTACTATCTGCTTCCACACGGGAGGTGGGTCAAATCCTACCCGCCAGTCCATAGCAGATCTCATCCGAAAACGGCACATCACAACTCAACACGGTACAATGTACTCCATGCTACATGCACGGTACAACGTACTCCGTGGACCCAATCAACACATCATATCATGCCACATCTCAAACGCACATGTGAGCCTATTTAATCGGTACGACCTCTTGTCTACTCGAAGCTCCTAACACGGCTAATTAATCATGTCAAAACAATGCACGTGTGAGCCTATTTAATCGATATGACACCCAGTCTACTCGAAGCTCCAAACACGGCAACATGCAAGGTGGGCATCCAGTGCGAGACAAACTCCAAGCACAATGCCAAAACAATTATGAAATCCATGTAAAAACTAGTGCCTCTTGCACTCATGTGTGTAAAACACGTCAAATCTCATGCTAGTCATACTCTAGCACGCTTTCATACTCACGAAATCATGTAGGTGGCTCAAAACTTTGCAAAGTATGGTTAACAAAACCAAAACACACTTATTTCTTTTGCAAATCATTTCAATGTTAGCCAACCTACCAATCATTTGCTAAAAAGCAATAAAACATGATTTTCAAAGCAATATGCTTTTGTTTTCCTGCACATTTCTCAAACTCCCAACTTTTACCCTTCAATCACCCAACATCATTTCCTAATGTCTCATGCATTCTAGCAAAACATTTAAGCGCCCAAATTGCGCACAGATATCTCTAAGAGTCCACACAATTCCCTTACCTCGATTTACTTGGTGTGACTCCTTTCCTTTTAGCTTCTCACGCTATTGGCTCAACTCGCCTCGGCGTATCCTCGGAAGCTACGATTCATTCATTCAATAAATTGAGTTAATGTTTTTAACCCATAATTGACCTCACTAGTCAATATTATTCACTTATGCATTTTACAAATGCCTTAATCCACATTTTACCTCTTTTAGGTAAATCTCACAATTTATCCACTAACCACATCTTAAAATCATACCACAACACTATTAATAACTTCTACATATCTCATTCATCATTAATCTCCATACATTCCACTTTCTCACTCTAGACCATTTCTAGGTCATAATCATTCCAATGCATTTTAGATAGTTCTAACCATCCATACTCATGCCAAACACTCTAAAATCAATTATATAAACAATGTACCATAGTTGGAGTATTAGAATCTTACCCAATTTGATTTCTCTTCTTGCTCCAAATGGCAATGCCCTTAACTCTTTCAATACCAACAATGGGAAAATGCTTTCCAACTATGTTGTTCTTCTCTTTGATAGGAACAACTTTGCCTCTAATGGTCTCTCTTCAAACCTCACTGAAAATGGCTGATTTTAGAGAGAGAAAGTTAGGTTTTTGGGTTGAAAGTGAAAAGTTAGTGTTTTTCCTGAAATTTTTAGATTTTCAACACTCCTTATATAGAAATAGCTTGAGGAGATCGATCTGGTCCAAGAGGAGATCAATCTGGTCCCCTTAAATCCCTTTTTTTCACGGCATTTTAAGCATGAGATCGATCTGCTCCCAAATAGAGAGCTAAGGAGATCGATCTGGGTGCTTGGGGATCGATCTTTTCACTACAGAATGCTTAGGAGATCGATCTGGCTCCATTGGAGATCGATCTGCTCTATTCTTTTGCCCAAATAAGAGCATTTTGGCTCTTCTAGATCGATCTCTCATCCCATGAGATCGATCTGCCCTTCACAATTTCTAGATTTTCTGCAGTTCTTCTACAGCAACACTTACCAAACATCCTTAATTTGCTACCATGATCCTTTTCTCATCCATTCATCTTTGAGACTTGAAAATGGCATCCATCCTCACTTCATACACATTAAAACTTGTGTAGAATCTTTGTATAACCAAAGATACTTAATATTAACCAAATGGGAGTGCATACTCATGCAACTCTTCATTCCATTTACCACACTACTCATATTACATTCTACTCACATTCCTTACATGTTTAAGTCCATTTCCTCTTATTCATACATAATGTAACTTGTATGTACAATCACAACTCTTATTATATGTGTGTACATTTAATTTATGGACTTACATCACATATACTCCACATTACAATTGTATCATCAAACTAATGACTTCATAATACAACTTCATTTACATTTCTTTGTACATATATACCATTATACATATACGGGGTCTCACACACGGGCACCTATGGCACTCACCATGCGGGGAACATTCATGCGTGTTGCTCGGGCACGCGATAGTACCAAAACATCATCATAAACCACGAGTAGCATGACATCTTCCACACAGGTTGAGTCAAGTGCTAAAGGGGCCATACGTACCGACACCAAAGTGGTGTAGCTGAAACACCACAAGAAGTAACCGTGCATGAAGCCTATAGTCTCAAAACATAGTTTTCAAAATCTTTCTTGGGTTTTATAACCCATAAACTCATATCAAGTAATAAAATCGAATTCCTTGTAATCTGAAAACTCTTTCATAAAATAGAAAGACTGTGTGGCACTTTGTTCCCGTATGACTCAAGAGGTGGCCCCCACAATCCCCTTTCGAAAACAAATTTCTTTTCTTAAATACTTTTGAAATTGTCAAAAGTTTCTTTAACAATATGGATATAAAAACATAAATAAATGTAAAACATCCATACACTTCATACCTTAGGAAATTCATTTCACAACATGGAAGGTACTCGAGGAATATTTCGATAAATTAAAACATGCATCGTAAACAGTTTCACAAGTATGAAAGCATTGATAAATCACTTCAAATCATATGCTCTTTCATAAAATCATTTATTGGTGAAACAAGAATGCATTATCAGAACTAAGTTAATTAGTACCCCTTACCTCGATTTAACGAAAATCCCAAATTTTTATACGAGATTCGAAAAGAGAGGGAAGTTGAGCCCTAGCTTCATAGGACCTTTTGAGATACTCGAGAGAGTGGGAGATCGAGCTTATAGGCTAGCATTGCCACCAAAGCTAGCAAATGTCAATAACATGTTCCATGTCTCCATGCTTCGGAAGTATCAGCCGGATCTGTCGCATGTGATCAGATACGAGCCACTAGAGCTCAGTGAGAGTATGTCTTATGTTGAGAGATCGATCCAGATTGTGGATAGGAAGGAGAAGGTATTGAGGTCAAAGACAATTCCCCTGGTAAAAGTACTGTGGCAGCATCACACTCCGAAGGAAGCTGTCACGACCCAATTCCATTCTCTTTAACCGAAAATCACTAAAAATTTTTTGCGTTTTACTGTTACCTTACCCGGTTGTGAACTAACTCACTACACACTGTTGGGCTGTGAGTCAATAATAAACTCCACATCTCATTCATTCTCAGTTAAATAAAACGATGTCATACATTTGCATTTAATCTTGTACTTATACAAAAGCATGTTTTACTGACATCTACATCCCCCATAATTACAACTCAAAAGAATACTGTGCTTTTACATTGTTTAGATACAAAAAGAATCACTGTGTATATACCTCTAAGTGATGGAGATGCAGCAGAGTCCAAAATACCACGCCTCAGTCCTCACTGGACTACTATGCACGCTCTGTAGGGGGGAAAATAGAGAGGGATGAGCAACCACACGCTCAGTAAGGCAATAATGCAAGCATGGTAGATAACTACTCTATCTACATACTGATAGTGTAATGCATAAATCATTTATGGTAGGAGCATAAGGAATAAAACTATGCTATATGAGTATACATATATATCATGTGTCAAAATCATGTACATTGGCATATCAAACATGGTAAAAAGAACATCATGTATAAATCATCTCATGCTTAATCTCATTTAAATTCATAAAAAGGGCAATTCATTAAGAAACCTCCTTTTTTTTAAACCAACATCATAAACCTCTTTCTCAACACATAAATACCACCAAATCAATTCACAATCACAACCACATTTTCATTTCACAATTCACACATATGTATAAAAACTAGGTCACTATATCAAAAGTGCCTATGTGGACCAACTACATCATAAATCATCCCAGACCACACGCATCCAGGTGTACGGGGTATCATGCTGGCACGAAGATGGATTATCCCTCGCCAGACTTTCTCATCAAATAACCATCACGCGGTACATCGTACTCCATGTGATATACACGGTACAGCGTACTCCGTGGATTCATATCATGATTGGGGGTGCCATTCCTAGGTCTACCTACCCCATACCAAGAGTTTTCCATATTCGTGAAGGAGAGCCTCCCTGCTGAACAGAGCCTTCCCGCCTAACAGAGCATCCCTGCCACCTCGGGCTTAAGGATGTAGAGCTTAAGGATCCTTCCGTAAGAGAGCCTCCCCACCGAACAAAGCCTCCCCGCCTAACAGAGCCTCCCCGCCTCCTCGGGCTTAGGGATGTTGGCTTAAGGATGTAGGGCTTAAGGATCTTACCGTACCCATGCAGGAGAGCATCCCTGCCAAACAGAGCCTCCTCGCCCATCCAGGGCTTAAGGATGTTGGCTTAAGGATCCCACCGTAAAAGAGCCTCTCCACCAAACAGAGCCTCCCCGCCTCTTTGGGCTTAAGGATGTGTAGCTTAAGGATGTAGGGCTTAAGGATGTAGGGCTTAAGGATGTTAGCTTAAGGATGTAGGGCTTAAGGATCTTACCAACTTTCACAACCTTATACGTATCACCATGTGCAAACGTGTGCGAGCAAAGCTCTAGCACGACTTATGCATCCTCTCACAAAGAGACGCGTACGAGCATAGCTCTAGTACGGTTATACTCATAAGACAAACCACTCAAAAGCCACGTACGAGCAGAAGCTCCAGTACGGTTTATAAACATCATCATAATTTCCAAATCAAGGTGCGAGCTAAGCTCCAGCACGTTTCATACAAATGAAAACATCAATACTCGGTGCGAGCTAGGCTCTAGCACAGTTTAATTCACATAAACATGATAGGCGGCTCATAAGCTTTTAAAACTATCTCAAAACATATTTGGCACTTCACATGTGCTACAAATATCAAACCATAATAGCCAACCTATTTATCAATTCGTTTGAAACCAAACACATGTTTTGTGAAAGCGCTCAAAACACTTGATTTATGCAATTATTAGCCTTACTATCCCTTTTTTATACATCCATGTAAACCAAATCATCCAATATTCACAACTATTTTCGCATACTAAACAACCAATTTCTCAAACGTTCATGCATTTCATAAACACCCTATAATCCCACAAATTACGAGCAGCTACCTCTATATACTTACAGAATTCCCTTACCTGGAATCGCGATGCGTGATTCCACTTCCTTAAGCTGCTTACTCGTACGGTTCGATTCGTCTTCAACGAACTCTTCGGGACTGCACGAAATCGTATCTCGCATTATATTCGATCCATATAATATGACATCGTGCGTTCACTATAGTCAATTCGACCTATAGTTTTCTATTAATGCTTATGAGGCCTCGTTTCATTACTTTACCTAAAACTTGAGTCTATGGATTCTTTTAGGCCTATTAACTTATTCCAAATCGATATTAAATCGACATTAAGCTCATAGTGTTCATATTTCATGAATTCCCTCACTATGGCATTTTATCAAGCATATACATACTCATTTTCACAATTTCACTTACACCTATATTATAACTCCACATAACCATTCCAAATCACCCACATTACTCATTTAACAACTTATCATAACCCATAAACCACCAACTCCCCAAGTCATACTTTCTCACACTAGAGGCATTCCATTTCCTAGGTTACATTAGTTTCTAACACAACCTAGGTGTTTCCATCCATACATACTCATGCCAAACAACTCCAAAATCAATTAAATAGACAATGTACTCAGATTGGAGTGTTAGAATCTTACCAAATATGATTTTTCTCCTTGCTCCAATGTTAATGCCCTTATCTCCTTCAATACCCACAATGGGATTTTGGGTTCCAACTATGTTGTTCACTTCCTCAAGATGAACAACTTAATGTGTAATGGTCTCCCCTCAATTCTTGTTGAAAATGGCTGATTTTAGAGAGAGAAAGTTAGGTTTTTGGGTTAGAAATGGAAGATTGGTATTTTTCCCGAAATTTTCAGATTTTCAGCCCTCCTTATATAGAAATAGCTTGATGATATCGATCTGGTCTAAGAGGAGATCGATCTGGTCCCCTTAAATCTCTCATTTTCAAAAAATTTTAAGCATGAGATCGATCTGTCGAAGCATGAGATCGATCTGGTCCCAAACAGAGAGCTAAGGAGATCGATCTGGGTGATTGAGGATCGATCTTTTCATCACAGAATGCTTAGAAGATCGATCTGGCCCCATTGGAGATCGATCTGCTCTATTCCATTGCCCAAATAAGAGCATTCTGGCTCTTCCAGATCGATCTCTCATCTTATGAGATCGATCTGGCCTTCATGTTTTCCAGATTTCCTGTAGTTTCCTTGCTGCAACTCATACTAACACATCCTTGATCTATTGCCATGGCCATTTTCTCATTCATCCACCTTTTTAACTTGAAAATGGTATCCATTCATACCTTATGCACATTGAAACTTGTGTGCATTCATTGTATGTCCAAAGGTATGCTACATAAAACCAAATGGAAGCATTTATATTCGTGCAACTTCTTTCCATTTACCACACTACTCATTTTGAGTTTCAATCACATCCATCACTTATAAAGACTCATTTCTTCATATTCAGACTCAATGGAACTTGTATGTACGTTACAAATCATATTACACATACATACATTAAATCTATGGACTTACATCGATCATACTTTACATTACAAGTCTATTCACATTCATTACACATTACAACTTTACATATACGGGGTCTCACATTCTCCCTTCCTTCAAGGAATTTGGTCCTCCAAATTAGAACCAAGTCACTCTTCAAAAAGTTGGGGGTACTTCTCCCGTATCAAGTTCTCTAATTCCCACGTGGCCTCTTCCGTCGTGTGATGTTGCCAAAGAACTTTCACCAAGGGAATTGTCTTATTCCGTAACACTTTCTCTTTTTTGTCCAATATCCGAACCGGCTTCTCAACATACGTCATACTCTCATGGAGCTCCAACTACTCATATCTTATCACGTGTGCCGGGTCCGGGTGGTATTTTCGAATCATCGAGATGTGGAAGACGTTGTGGACATTTGCCAAATCAGGTGGCAATGCCAACTTATACGCCTTATCTCCCACTCTCTCCAAAATCTCGAAGGGTCCGATATATCTAGGGCTCAGCTTGACCTTCTTACCAAATCTCATAATACCCTTCGATGGTGATACCCTCAGAAACACCGACTCACCCTCATCAAACTCCAGTGGTCTTCGTCTCTTGTCAGCATAACTCTTTTGTCGACTCTGAGCTGTCCGCAATCTCTCACATATCAACTGGACATCCTCAGATGCCTGCTGCACTAAGTCCGAAGAAAAAATTTGTCTGTCACCAACCTCTTCCCATCCAATAGGGGAACGGCATCTACACCCGTACAATGCCTCATAGGGTGCCATCCCGATACTCGCATGATAGCTATTATTATAAGCGAACTCGGCTAACTGCAGGTGGTCATCCTAGTAGCCTCTAAAATCCAGTACACACGCTCTCAACATATCCTCGAGGGTCTGTATAGTCCTCTCTGATTGCCCATCTGTCTGAGGATGAAAAACGGTGCTAAAACTTAGTCGGGTCCCCAGCGCTTCCTGAAAATGTTCCCAAAAATGGGAAGTGAAGCGGGCATCCCTATCAGAAACAACGCTCACTGGTACACCATGTAGCCGTACTATCTCTCGAATATACAGGTTCGCCAACTGACTCAATGTATCGGTAGCTCTCATAGCCAAGAAATGGGCAGACTTAGTCAACCGGTCCACAATAACCCATATGGCATCATGACCTCTACGGGTCCTCGGTAACCCCATCACAAAATCCATGGTGACATGCTCCCACTTCCATGTCGATATTGGTAGAGGCTATAATAATCCTGCAGGCTTCTGATGCTCTACCTTCACTTGCTGACAAACGAGACACTTAGCGACATATTCAGCAATGTCTCTCTTCATTCCAGACCACCAATAAACCTTCCGAAGGTTTTGATACATCTTGGTACTTCCCAGATGTATTGTATACTTCGATGAGTGAGCCTCTGATAAAATGTTCTCCTGATCTCAGGATCCCTGGGAACGCATACTCTGCCTCTGAACCTCAATAAGCCATCAGCACTCTGCTCAAAATCAATACCCACACCTGTCTGTATCTGCCTCAGCCAATCGATACACCGTCGATCGCTCTGCTGGGCTTGCCAAATACGGCCAATCAACTCTGGCTCTAGTCTCAAACTAGCCATGATCTCAAGTCTCTCAGATCCAGGTGGGGTTACATCTAAACTGAGGTTCACAAAGTGTTCTAACAATTCATGTTCCCGTACCATCATATAAGACACCAACCCAAGCTTCTTTCTCAAAGCATCGGCAACTACATTTGCCTTACCCGGGTGGTACATGATTTCACAATCATAGTCTTTCAGGAGTTCGAGCCATCTCCTCTGTCTCATATTCAGCTCTTTCTGTGAGAACAGGTACTTAAGGCTCTTATGATCTGTTAACACCTGAAATTTCTCACCATAGAGATAGTGGCGCCATATTTTTAAAGCAAATACTACAGCCGCCAACTCCAAATCATGTGTCGGGTAGTTTCTTTCATGATCTTTCAACTGTCTCGATCTATAGGCAATTACCTTCCCATCCTGCATAAGCACACAGCCAAGTCCCTGGTGTGATGCATCCGTATACACCGAGAATCCTCCTGAGCTGGTAGGAATGGTGAGAAATAGAGCAGTCGTCAATCGATGCTTAAGCTCCTCAAAACTCCTCTCACATGCCTCATCCCATGTAAACTTAACATCCTTACGCGTGAGGCGTGTCAACGGAGCAGCCAGTCTGGAGAAACCCTCTACAAATCTCCGATAATATCCTGTCAATCCCAGAAAACTCCTGATCTCAGTTACTGTCTTGGGCTGTTCCTACTGTACAACTGCCTCTATCTTGGATGGATCCACTGATACCCCATCCTTTGACACAACATGCCCCAGAAATGAGATATGTTCCAACCAAAAGTTACACTTGCTGAGTTTGACATACAATTCTCTCTCTTAAAGGGTCTGCAGAACTATCCTCAAGTGCTCCTCATGATCTTCCCTGGACTTGGAATACACCAAAATGTCATCAATGAATACTATTACAAACTTGTCCAAGTATGGCTTGAATATATCATTCATTAATGCCATAAATGCTGCGGGGGCATTCGCCAATCCGAATGGCATCACCAAAAACTCGTAGTGGCCATAACGGGTACGAAATGCTGTCTTGGGTACATCTCCACTCCTGATCCTCAACTGATGATACCCTGACCGCAGATCTATCTTAGAAAATACTTCGGCTCCCTGGAGCTGATCCAACAAATCATCGATTCTTGGAAGGGGGTACTTGTTCTTAATGGTGGCCTTATTCAACAACCGATAATCTATACATAGTCGGAGGCTTCCATCCTTCTTCCTTACAAATAGAACCAGTGCTCCCCAAGGAGAGACACTCGGTCTAATAAACCCCTTCTCCAGCAACTCTTACAGCTGTTTCTTCAGCTCTTCCAATTCTATCAGAGCCATTCTATAGGGTGGTTTCGATATCGGCTCTGTACCAGGCACTAGCTCAATGCAAAATTCCATTTCCCTTTCAGGTGGTAATCCAGGTAATTCATCCGGAAAGACATCAGGGTAATCCGTAATTACGGCTATGTCCCTCAATTTCGGGTGTGCCTCATCTATATCAACCACGTATGCAATGAACCCTTCACATTATCCTCTCCATCGTTAGTAACATAAACCATCACTCCACATTCAACAATTATCATAAACAATAATTTATCTCTCAAGCAATATGCATTTAAAATCATACTCCTTTATTTACAACAAACATACTATTTTCATATCATTTCTTTTCATCAAAATTTACAATAAGATTGTCTAATCCTGAAAACATCAATGTTTTGGCATGACAATCCATCACAACATGATTGGTAGCCAACCAATCCATTCCCAAAATTACATCAAAATCATTCATATTCAATAAAATCAGATTGGCTATCATTTCCTTCCCTTCTATCTTTAACTTACAATCTCTACATACATGCTCAGTCAATTGACTATCATTCATGGGTGTGGAAATCTTTAACATTTTATCCAACAATGTTGGTTTCACATGCTTCAATAATTCATGTGCAAAGGAAGGTGATATGAAAGAATGCGTGGCACCAGGATCAAATAATACCAATGCTTCTAAATTAAAGATTCGGATGGTACCTTTAATTACATCCATCGAAGCATCTGCGGTGTCCTGATCCAGTGCATGTACTCTTCCTCTGCTCACACCCGCAACCTATTTCCCTTTCTCCTCAGCTGTAGCCCTCCTCCTCGAGGCTGCTGTCTCAACTGGAGCTCCCTCGGGCTTCTTGCCCTTCTGTGAGGCAATCTCTATTTTCTCGGGATAATACTTAGCCATATGTCCTGGTCTCTCGCATCTAAAACACACCATAGGGGTCATCAGACAGGGCCTATTCCCATGAAATCTCCCACATCTCCTACACTGATCAGTAGTAGGATGTGGTCCTCCAATAGTCATACCCCTCGGCGCGTCAAGGCTAGGTATATGGGAGGTCTAGCAGCTCTCTCCTGCACCTCCTCAATCTTAGGCCTCTTCAAGAAAAATCTTTGGCCACCTCTCTTGGCTACTCTTCCAAACCCGGATCTCTTCCGGTCTCTGTCCTTTCTAACATTGACTCTCTCAAACTCGGAGGCATTTCGCTCAAAGTCTTGCTCACATAACTGAGCCTTATGTACAGCCTCCTTATAGGTCAAGATGTCAAAGGGAGCTAGCTTAGTCCGGATGGCCAATCTCAATCCATCCATGAACTTCTGAATCTTTCGGGTCTCACTACCCATTGTGTCCGGGTCATATCTCCCTAAGGACATAAACTTGGACTCATACTCGTCCACAGTTCGGTTCCCTTGAACCAGGTTCATAAATTCCATCCGTAATTTCCTCTGTGCGGTAGCTGGAATATACTATCTTCTGAAGGCCTCCAAGAATATCTCCCATGAAATCTCGGAGTGTCTAGCCCTCAAAATAGCTTCGGTGGACCTCCACCAGTGCTCTGCCTCACCTTTCAGCATAAACACGGCAAAGGCAACCTTCTCAGCTGAAGTGCATCGAAAAAACCTATATAGTTTCTCCATCTCATACACCCAATCCTCCATAACCACTGGGTCCTTCACCCCCCTAAACACTGGGGGTTTTAGCGCTTGAAACTCTAGCAACCTGCTCAAGTCGCAGTCATAACCCAAATCACTACCGCTCTGCTGTGGAGCGATAGGAGAAGCTATATCCTGGGCTGGAGGTGGTGTAACTGTAGCTGTCTCAGCAGTCTGAGGTCTCTCCGCCTCTGCAGCTGCCTGTTCAGTAGTAGACTGTGCCGCAGGATCTCGTCTGTCACCGGTACCGAACACCTGCGTGACTATCTCCACTAAATTCTCAATACTCCGCTCTAACCTAGCGAAGCGAGCCTTAGTATACTCTGCTCTCTCAGCAGGGTTCTATGGAGCCTGCTCAGTCTGTGGCTCCGCATGGCTCTCAGGCCTACCTCTACGGCCTCTAGCACGTGCTCTCGCCCCTCTACCTTTGCGTGTAATTGGCATAGTGCCTAACTTCCTGTATTTAAAATCATTTATCAAGCTCAATCCATCACGGTATACACAGTTATATCTAAACAAAAGCACAGTACTATGGGGATATACTTTCCTACGTTTTATTAACGACTCACATCAGGCCAACACAGCTCTGATACCAATCTCTGTCACGACCCAATTCCATTCTCTTTAACCGAAAATCACTAAAAAATTTTTGCGTTTTACTGTTACCTTACTTGGTCGTGAACTAACTCACCACACACTGTTGAGCTGTGAGTCAATAATAAACTCCACATCTCATTCATTCTCAGTTAAATAAAACGATGTCATACATTTGCATTTAATCTTGTACTTATACAAAAGCATGTTTTAATGACATCTACATCCCCCACAATTACAACTCAAAAGAATATTGTGCTTTTACATTGTTTAGATACAAAAAGAATCACTGCGTATATACCTCTAAGCGATGGAGATGCAGCAGAGTCCAAAATACCACGCCTCAGTCCTCACTGGGCTACTATGCATGCTCTGTAGGGAAAATAGAGAGGGATGAGCAACCACATGCTCAGTAAGGCAATAATGCAAGCATGGTAGATAACTACTCTATCTACATGCTGATAGTGTTATGCATAAATCATTTATGGTAGGAGCATGAGGAGTAAAACTATGCCATATGAGTATACATATATATCATGTGTCAAAATCATGTACATTGGCATATCAAACATGGTAAAAAGAACATCATGTATAAATTATCTCATGCTCAATCTCATTTAAATTCATAAAAAGGGCAATTCATTAAGAAACCTCCTTTTTTTAAAACTAACATCATAAACCTCTTTCTCAACACATAAATACTACCAAATCAATTCACAATCACAACCACATTTTCATTTTACAATTCACACATATGTATAAAAACTAGGTCACTATATCAAAAGTGCCTATGTGGACTAACTACATCATAAATCATCCCAGACCACACACATCCAGGTGTGCGGGGTATCATGCTGGCACGGAGATGGATTATCCCTCGCCAGACTTTCTCATCAAATAACCATCACGTGGTACATCGTACTCCATGTGATATACACGGTACAACGTACTCCGCGGACTCATATCATGATTGGGGGTGCCATTCCTAGGTCTTACCTACCCCATACCAAGAGTTTTCCATATTCGTGAAGGAGAGCCTCCCTGCCGAACAGAGCCTCCTCGCCTAACAGAGCCTCCTTGCCTCCTCGGGCTTAAGGATGTTAGCTTAAGGATGTAGGGCTTAAGGATCCTTTCGTAAGAGAGCCTCCCCGCCTCCTCTGGCTTAAGGATGTTGGCTTAAGGAACCGTACCCATGCAAGAGAGCCTCCCTGCCTAACAGAGCCTCCCCGCCCATCCAGGGCTTAAGGATGTTGGCTTAAGGATCCCACCGTAAGAGAGCCTTCCCACCGAACAGAGCCTCCCCGCCTAACAGAGCCTCCCCGCCTCTTTGGGCTTAAGGCTGTTAGCTTAAGGATGTAGGGCTTAAGGATCTTACCAACTTTCAGAACCTTATACGTATCACAATGTGCAAACGTGTGCGAGCAAAGCTCTAGCATGACTTATGCATCCTCTCACAAAGAGACGCGTACGAGCATAGCTATAGTACGGTTATACTCATAAGACAAACCACTCAAAAGCCATGTACGAGCAGAAGCTCCAGTACGATTTATAAACATCATCATAATTTCCAAATCAAGGTGCGAGCTAAGCTCCAGCACGTTTCATACAAATGAAAACATCAATACCCGGTGCGAGCTAGGCTCTAGCACGGTTTAATTCACATAAACATGATAGGTGGCTCATAAGCTTTTAAAACTATCTCAAAACATATTTGGCACTTCACATGTGCTACAAATATCAAACCATAATAGCCAACCTATTTATCAATTCGTTTGAAACCAAACACATGTTTTGTGAAAGCGTTCAAAACACTTGATTTATACAATTATTAGCCTTAATATCCCTTTTTTATACATCCATGTAAACCAAATCTTCCAATATTCACAACTATTTTCGCATACCTAACAACCAATTTCTCAAACGTTCATGCATTTCATAAACACCCTATAATCCCACAAATTACGAGCAGCTACCTCTATATACTTACAGAATTCCCTTACCTAGAATCGCGATGCGTGATTCCACTTTCTTAAGCTGCTTACTCGTACGGTTCGATTCGTCTTCAACGAACTCTTCGGGACTGCACGAAATTGTATCCCGCATTATATTCGATCCATATAATATGACATCGCGCGTTCACTATAGTCAATTCGACCTATAGTTTTCTATTAACGCTTATGAGGCATCGTTTCATTACTTTACCCAAAACTCGAGTCTATGGATTCTTTTAGGCCTATTAACTTATTCCAAATCGATATTAAATCGACATTAAGCTCATAGTGTTCATATTTCATGAATTCCCTCACTATGGCATTTTATCAAGCATATACATACTCATTTTCACAATTTCACTTAAACCCATATTATAACTCCACATAACCATTTCAAATCACCTACATTACTCATTTAACAACTTATCATAACCCATAAACCACCAACTCCCCAAGTCATACTTTCTCACACTAGAGGCATTCCATTTCCTAGGTTACATTAGTTTCTAACACAACCTAGGTGTTTTCATCCATACATACTCATGCCAAACAACTCTAAAATCAATTAAATAGACAATGTACTCGGATTGGAGTGTTAGAATCTTACCAAATATGATTTTTCTCCTTGTTCCAATGTCAATGCCCTTATCTCCTTCAATACCCACAATGGGATTTTGGGTTCCAACTATGTTGTTCTCTTCCTCAAGATGAACAACTTAATGTCTAATGGTCTCCCCTCAATTCTTGTTGAAAATGGCTGATTTTAGAGAGAGAAAGTTAGGTTTTTGGGTTAGAAATGGAAGATTGGTGTTTTTCCCTAAATTTTTAGATTTTCAGCCCTCCTTATATAGAAATAGCTTGAGGAGATCGATCTGGTCTAAGAGGAGATCGATCTGGTCCCCTTAAATCTCTCATTTTCATGAAATTTTAAGCATGAGATCGATCTGTCGAAGCATGAGATCGATCTGGTCCCAAACAGAGAGCTAAGGAGATCAATCTGGGTGCTTGAGGATCGATCTTTTCATCACAGAATGCTTAGGAGATCGATCTGGCCCTATTGCAGATCGATCTGCTCTATTCCATTGCCCAAATAAGAGCATTCTGGCTCTTCCAGATCGATCTCTCATCTTATGAGATCGATCTGGCCTTCATGTTTTCCAGATTTCCTGCAGTTTCCTTGCTGTAACTCATACTAACACATCCTTGATCTATTACCATGGCCATTTTCTCATCCATCCACCTTTATAACTTGAAAATGGCATCCATTCATACCTTATGCACATTAAAACTTGTGTGCATTCATTGTATGTCCAAAGGTATGCTACATAAAACCAAATGGAAGCATTTATATTCGTGCAACTTCCTTCCATTTACCACACTACTCATTTTGAGTTTCAATCACATCCATCACTTATAAAGACTCATTTCTTCATATTCAGACTCAATGGAACTTGTATGTACGTTACAAATCATATTACACATACATACATTGAATCCATGGACTTACATCGATCATACTTTACATTACAAGTCTATTCACATTCATTACACATTACAACTTTACATATACGGGGTCTCACAGAAGCGACTTGGGAGTTAGAGAGTTTGATGAAAGAAAAGTATCCAGAGTTGTTCAGAGACTGATTTGGTTCCAATTTGGGGGACCAAATTCTTTTAGTGGGGGAGATTATGTAAAACCCACTTTGTACGTACTTGTTGATACATTTCCTTATGATTTATGTGATGTACACTTCCACATATTAATTGAATCCTAATAAGAGCTTTGACTGAATTAAATTTGCAAATAGAATAAAACGAAATAGCGGTGAATGTATGTAGTAGCCAAATACGGACCGAGATGGTCATAGGCCAAATGAAAGGGATTGAAATTAAGTTGACGGAAAATATGAATTTAAAATAAGAAAAGATAGTGGATGTGTGAAGGAAAATTAGGTTAAATTGGTTCCGAAACAAGTGCAGGGGTAAAACGGTTAAAAGACCAAAATTCGGTGTAAATTCGATAAGAGAATTTTAATTAAAAATAAGGATTTAGGACATCTTGATCAATAATGAGGAAATTATAAAATTTCAAGTCCAATTGATTAAGATCCAAAATTTTTAGAAATATTAAGAAGTCACTCGGGACAATATCCTAAAAAATACAAAGAAATTATACCGAAAAAGGGTTAAAAATATAATAAATAAATTAAATAAAATTAAATAAATTAATTTGGAATAAAATAATAGATTTTATAGATATTTTTAGAATACGTTTGAATATTTTAATGATTATTATAATAATAAAATAATTTATAAATAATAATAATAATAAAAAGGCTGAAATTGAAATCGAGAAAACCCGAAAACGAAACCGACGAAAATCGACTGCAACCCGAGACCCACGACCGATGCCACCTGCAACTGACAACACCGACGAAGACCCGAGAAGAAAGAGGAGAGGTCGGTGAGCTTGTTGACACCGGAGACATGCCGTTTGGAGGTCAAAAATCGTCGATCGGAGGAAGGGAAAAACCAAGGAGAAACAGCCCGATTCCCCGTGAACCACGATAGCTGGGCGTGAACGGAGGCCACTGGTGTGATCGGGAGGAGGAGACGGTCCTTTTGAGACTGGTAGTGGCCGACGAAACCACCTGAAATGTCGACGACGACAAAGGGGTAGAAACGACACCGTTTGGTTAAAAGGAAAAGGAAGGAAAAGGAAGGGAAAAGGGAAGGAAAGGAAAAGAAAAGAAAAGAAAGAAAAATGGAAAAAGGAAAGAAAAATTACCGGGGATGGCTCGAGATTCGGGTAAGTTGACCGAGGGTCGAGATTGACCTACGGGTAAATTTTGAAAATTTAATTAATATTATATTTAATGAAAAATAATCTGGATTTACCTAATTGTACAGTTTTTCGAAAGAGCCCGAACGAGAGCCCATTGAGCTCCGATTTTTGTACACTGCATTATATTGGGTAAGTATATTTTAATCACGATAATATGAGTCCTTTAATACAAAGTTTCGATTATCTTACAAAATTTATGGATTAATTCTGTATAAAAAGGAATATTATTCGGAATTGTAACGTAATTATCGTAAATAGTATACGGGTTATCCAATGAGTTTGGAACGAAGCCCGATGATTATTGTTAAGCTGAAGGAGACTAGTAAACCCGAAGAAGGGATTTAATAAGTATAAACGGGCTGAAAATGGGTCGAGGCCCATTAAGGTGCAATTGGGCCCAATAAAGTAAAACGGACCCAGTACTTTAGATTGATTAGTGAATGTGACATACTGATAAAGATAAGAGAATTGACCCAAATATGTGGTTATATGCAGTTTCGTAGACTTGGTTGGCGCGCATTTGGACTGAGAGATCGGGTATTATCGAGACTGGATAAGTTTGCGCGTGATTCCAGGTAAGGGAATTTTATAGGTGCATAGATATATCTATACGTATTTTTGAGAGGATTTACAGGGCCTAGAATTTCTTCAAGTATCTAGAAAATGAAATAATAATTTTTACAAAAACCGGGGGCATGGGTGAATAAAGAAAAAGATGATATTGCCCTTGGGAGTAAAATTTACAAAAGGGGTAGTAAGGTAAATAAATTGCATGATTATCATGTTTTGATATTTTATATGAATGTATTGCTTTGATTTAAGCAAATATGCACATAGGTTGGCTCTTGATTTCATGAATTATACGAAAGGGTACAGGTTTGTACCGATTACGATTTTAAAGATGTTTTATCAAGATTGAGCCACCTATCATATTTACACGAGTAAAAGAGTGCTAGAGTCTTACTCGCACTAAATTTTACTGATTTATTTCTCATAAAAAGCCGTACTAGAGCGTTGCTCGTATGAGAGTTTTTGTGTGTACAAAAAGAGTGCTGAAGCTTCGCTCGCACGAGGTTTTAAATATCATGATATGCATAGCGTCGTGCTAGAGCTTCGCTCGCACTAGACGTGACTGTGTGTCGCAGAGAGTTGATATGCTCGCACGTATACTTTGAGACATGGGTTGGTTATTGACATAGTATGGGGTGGATAAGATCTACGGCAGGCACCCCCAGACTATGATATAGGTCCACAGAGTACGTTGTACCGTGTATGTCACATGAAGTTCACTGTACCGTCCAGTCATGATGACTCGATGATGTTACTTGATATTCTGGCAGGTAGGATTTGACCCCACCTCCCGTTACAGTTGTGATGCCCCGCACACCGGGATCCATGTAGCCTGGGATCACAAAGACATAATATGGCCATAGTCCTCGATTTTTCATACAGTAACCTACATGCCTCACATGATATCATACGGTCTGAATAGACCAGGACAAACCTGAAAGAGGGGTAATGTCTCGATTTATGTTTTTAAATGAGATGCAATTTAATGAATCAAGATATTCCCGAGGGATGGATTTAGCCTTGACATGGTTGTTTTATGATGAAACAAATAAGTTTTAACGTGATGAGCATGAGATGTCATACATGATGATTTTTCCATGGTTGTTTTATATGTTGATTTCATGATTTCTCTTATATGATATATATATACATGTGGCATCGTTTTAGTCTTACCTCATGCTCTAAATGTAACCGATTTTATATCATGACATTATCAGTACGTAGATAGTATAGTTATCTACTGTCACGACCCTTTTTCATTCTCTTTAACCAAAAATCACTGAAAATTTTTCGCGTTTTACTATTACCTTACTCGGTCGTGAACTAACTTACCACCACACTGTTAAGCTGTGAGTCAATAATAAACATCATATCTCATTCATTCTCAATTAAATAAAGCGATGTCATACATTTGAAAGTTAATCATTAACTTACACAAATTATGTTCACTGACATCTACATCCCCCATAATTACAATTCAATAATTACTATGCCATTACATTGTTTAGATACAAAAAGAATATTGTGTATATACCTTCGACGATAGAAGCAGCGGATGTTCAAAAACACAATGCCTCAGTCCTCACTGGGCTACTATGCATGCTTTGTAGGAGGGGGAAAATAGAGAGGGATGAGCAACCACACGCTCAGTAAGGCAATAATGCAAGCATGGTAGATAACTACTCTATCTACATGCTGATAGTGTTATGCATAAATCATTTATAATAAGAGCATGTGGAATAAAACTATGCCATATGAGTATACATATATATCATGTTAAATTGGCATATAAAACATGGAATATCAACATGTAAAAATATCTTATGCTCATCTCATTAAACTCATAAAAAAGGCAATTCATTTAAGAAACCTCATTTTTAAATCACATCACAAAACTCTTTCTCAAACACATATAATCCCAACACAAACCATTTTCTCAATCACAAACATCATTACCATTTCACAAATCAAATTCCACAAGGCTCGAGCCCTCCCTCAAGTCTACCTTGGACAATCACAATCACACATATGTAGTAAAAACCATGTCACTATATCAAAAGTGCCTATGTGGACCAACTACATCATAAATCATCCCAGACCACACGCATCCAGGTGTGCAAGTTATCGCGCTGGCACGAAGGTGGATTATCCCTCGCCAGACTTTCACATCCCATAACCATCACGTGGTACATCGTATTCCTTGTGATATACACGGTACAGCGTACTCCGTGAACTAATATCGTGATTGGAGGTGCCATTCCTAGGTTTTACCTACCCCATATCAAGAATTTTCCATATCCATGTAGGAGAGCCTCCTTGCCGAACAGAGCCTCCCCGCCCCTCTAGGGCTTAAGGATGTTGGCTTAAGGATCCTTTTGTAACCATGTAGGAGAGCCTCCCTGTCGAACAGAGCCTCCTCGCCCCTCCGAGGCTTAAGGATGTTGGCTTAAGGATCCTACCGTAAGAAAGCCTCCCTACCGAACAAAGCCTCCCCGCCTAACAGAGCCTCCTCGCCTCCTCGGGCTTAAGGATGTTAGCTTAAGGATGTAGGGCCTAAGGATCTTACCGTAAGAGAGTCTCCCCACCGAACAGAGCCTCCCCGTCTAACAGAGCCTCCCCGCCTCCTCGGGCTTAAGGATGTTGGATTAAGGATGTAGGGCTTGAGGATCTTACCAACTTTCACGACCTCATACGTATCACAATGTGCAAACTTCTGCGAGCAAAGCTCTAGCAGACTCATGCATCCTATCATAAAGAGACCACGTACGAGCATAGCTCTAGTACGGTTATACTCATAAGAAAAATCACTCAAAATCCACGTACGAGCAAAAGCTCCAGTATGGTTTATAAACATCATGATAGTTTCCAAATCAACGTGCGAGCTAAGCTCTAGCACGTTCCATACAAATGAAAACATCAATACCCGGTGAGAGCTAGGCTCCAGCATGGTTTAATTCACATAAACATGATAGGCGGCTCATAAGCTTTCAAAACCAATCTCAAAACATATTTGGCACTTCACATATGCTATCACACAACATCAAACCACAATAGCTAGCCTATCTATCAATTCGTTCAAAAAAAGATACATGTTTTGTGAAAGCATTCAAAACACTTGATTTATGCAATTATTAGCCTTACTATCCCATTTTTCAAGAACAATTTCGGAAACCAAATCTCATATAATTTCTCGCAGCTATTCACGTATATCAACAACCATTTACTTAAAACATTCATGTATTTCATAAGTGTCCTATATCCACCCACAAAATACGAGCAGCTACCTCTATATACTCACAAAATTCCCTTACCTGGAATCGCGACGCGTGATTCCGTTTCCTTAGCGCTGCTCACTCGTGCGGTCTAATTTGTCTTCAACGAACTCTTCGATACTGCGCACAATCATATTTCACATCATTTTAGTCCATTATAACGCAACCCTTGTGCTTGCTATAGTCAATTCAATCTATAGCCTCTATTAACGCTTATGAGGCCTCATTTCATTACTTTACCTATAACTCGAGTCTATGGATTTTCTTAGGCCTATTAACTCATTCCAAATCGATATGAAATCGACATTAAGCTCATAGTGTTCATATTTCATGAATTCCTTCACTATGGCATTTATCAAGCATTTACATACTCATTTTCACAATTCCTCCAAACTCACAATTTGGTTTCATTTAACCACTCCACATCATTCATCTTACTTCTATAACAGCTTATCGTAATCCATAAATCATCAACATACTCAATCACACTTTCTTACACGAAAGGCATTCCATTTTCTAGGTTACATTTGTTTCTAACACAACCTAGGTGTTTCCAACCATCCATACTCATGCTAAAGAACTCCAAAATCAATTAAATAGACAATGTACTAGAGTTGGAGTGTTAGAATCTTACCAAATCTAATTTTTCTTCTTGCTCCAAATGTCAATACCCTTAGCTCATTCAATACTAACAATGGAATTTTGGGTTCCAACTATGTTGTTCTCTTCCTCAAGATGAACAACTTTGCTTCTAATGGCCTCCCCTCAATTCTTACTGGAAATGACTGATTTTAGAGAGAGAAAGTTAGGTTCTTAGGTTGAAAATGGAAGGATGGTGTTTTTCTCGAATTTTTCAGATTTTCAGCACTCCTTTTATAGAAATCACTTGAGGAGATCAATCTGGTCCCCTTATATCCCTCTTTTTCATGGCATTTTATGCATGAGATCGATCTGTTGAAGCTTGAGATCGATCTGCTCCCAAACAGAGAGCTAAGGAGATCGATCTGTATGCTTGAGGATCATCTTTTCATTACAGAATGGTTAGAAGATCGATCTGGCCCTATTGGAGATCGATCTGCTCTATTCCATTACCCAAATAAGAGCATTATGGCTCTTTCGAATCGATCTCTCTTCCTATGAGATCGATTTGGCCTTCATACTTTTCAGATTTTTTACAGTTTTCCTACTGCAACTTACACAAAAACATCCTTAATCTGCTGCCATAGTCATTTTCTCATCCATCCACCTTTATGACTTGGAAATGGCATCCATTCATACCTTATGCACATTGAAACTTGTGTGCATTCATTGTATATCCAAAGGTATACTATATAAAACAAAATGGAAGCATTTATATTCATGCAACTTCCTTCCATTTATCACACTACTCATTTTGAGTTCTTACATTCTAATCACATTCATCACTTGTAAGAACTCGTTTCTCCATATTCATAACCAATGAAACTTGTATGTACATCACAAATCATATCACACATATGTACATTGAATCCATGGACTTACATCAATTTACACTTTACATTACAAGTCCATTAGCATTCATTGATCCAATTACATACGTTACAATATACATATACAGGGTCTCACATCTACCTGCTTACATTATTGCCTTATTGAGCTAGTTATGCTCACTCTTTCATTTTTCACCCTCCATAAAGCATCTACAGTAGTTGAGAGCAGGTAGAGACTGCATTCTTGGTTGTCCGCTGCTCCCATCGCAAATCAGGTATACACATCGTATAGTTTTTGTATCAAAACATATAATAGCACAGTTTTGCAACGAATATAATTATGGGGGATGTAAATATAGGAAAAGCATATGTACATACAGTTGTATAATATATGTACTTATTATTACCATGGTAAGAATGATATGGTTAAATGGGATAAGAGTTGGGATTATTACTGGCTCATAGCCCAACTCGTTAAAAATAGAATTTGTCACGAGGAGGTGAGAAGTATAGAAAAAAAGCGAAAATTTTGTAATGATTTTGGTAGAACGGGTCGTGACATAATTGTACATACCTAGACAATTATGTGCGTTTATATATTTTTATTACTATTATTTACTATTATTATTTTTTGTATGTACATATACTTACATACACATTCATTATATACACCCATATGTATATACACACATATATATATATACACATATATTATTATTTGTTTTCATTATTCATTATCACATATAGTTATCTATTTGTCTACTTCTCATCCTTCCCATTTATTTTCCATATCTAATCTAAGTTACATTATCATGCTTACAAATACAATCACATATATATACATGTACATTAAATATACATATATATATATATATTTTACCTTTTTCTTTTTCCAAATTTCTAGCTTTCCCTTTTCTTTTCTTTTTTTTCTCCTTTTCCTTTCTTCTCTCTCGGTCAGCCCAGCCTCAGTTGCTCAGTCTTCTTCCTCTTTCAACTCTTCTTCCTCGGTCCTGTTTCCCCTTAAGCCTCGGTTTGCTCTTCTTCTTCTCCCCTGCCTCTCGATCCTGCTCTCCCTTAACCTCTCGGTCTGCTTCAATTTCACTCTCGATTCCAGTATTCCATCATCATCATCATCATCTCCTTTGATCGGTCAGCTTTAATTGTTTTCCTCTAGGTTTGCTTCTGTTTTCCAGCCCCGACTCTGGTTTCTTCCTCTTCTCTTCTTCTTCTCCTTCCTTCCTTTCTTTTCTTTTCTTTCTTCTCTTTCTCGGCTGACCAGCTCTCTTCCTTCTCTTCTTTTTCTTTCATTTCTTTTCTTTTCTTTCCTTTCTTTTCTTTCTTTCTCCCTCGGCTGAACAGCTTTCTTCTTCCTCTCTTCTTCTTTTCCTTCCTTCCTTTCTTTTCTTTTCTTTCTTCTCTTTCTCGGCTGACCAGCTCTCTTCCTTCTCTTTTTTTTCTTTCCTTTCTTTTCTTTCTTTCTCCCTCGGCTAAACAACTTTCTTTTTCCTCTCTTCTTCTTTTTTTTCTTTCTTTCTTCTCTTTCTCTCCTGGCCAGCCCTCATCTTCTTTCCTTCTTCCCTTTCCTTTTTTCTTTCTTTCCTTCTTTCTTTTCCTTCCTTCTTCCCCCAGCCGACCAGCTCTCTCTTTTTTTTTCCTCTTTTCTTTCCTTGTTTTCCCGCCTACGCAGAGGATGCCTCTGCTTTTTCGAATGCAGTAAACGGAATTGGCTTTCTCTGAAAGCCAATTCCGTACAATGCCTTATATATTATATTAACATATATATATATATTATTAATATATATACATTATATTAATATATATATATATATATTATTTGTTTGTTTAGTGCATTATTATTATTTTTATTTGTTTGTTGTTTATTTTGTTTGACTACGAGAGTCGTTATCATATTCGTCTCTCACTCCCCTTAGACTCCATTGCCCAAGTCACCAATTAGAGAGCTCACTGTATCTTCATTCTCATCTCTTCTTATCGCTACTAAACGTGTCTGTACCATTGTTGTAAAGCTAAAAACTTTTCTTCTGTTTCTACAGACGACGCCAATTGTTGTTGCTCGATTACAATGGTGACGAATTGCTGACGTCTTCGCCTTGATTTTTATGCCACGTGCTACTAAAGATTCTGCAAGAAAAATAATGATCAGAGGGACACAGTGGTTCTCCCTATGTAAGCACTTCGATACTTAAGTCAGAAGGGAATTTTGGCAGAGTTTCTGTAGAGGAAATAGAAACTTAGGTTTTTGAGTGATATCTGATCCTTATTTATAGGGATTTATTCTACCAGTAATTACGCATGTATCCTTGTACTGAATGTCATTTTTTGTATTATTTATGTATCTCGTTATACTGTTTCCAATGCGATAAATTCGATCTCCCATTTGTTTTCTTCGTACGCCACGTGACGCATTTTATTATTTATTATTTTTATTTTATGTTTCCTTTTATCATGCACAACAATAGTATTTCTCTTAGAAACGAAACTGTATGAACGAAGGTTAGAACATATCAAACTTGCTTGTGGGATATCAGGGAGTTTGGGGTCTCAACAGATGGAAGTAGGGGAGGTCTAGCATTGATGTGGCTTTCGGGCATCTCTATAACTTTGTTTAGCCTATCCTCTAATTATATTGATGTGGAAGTTGACATGGGGAATAATTCTCCTAAATGACCGTATAACACCATAGAGAATTGCTTCTTAGGACTTATTAAGGAGTTTGGTTGCTTACTCCAATTCTCTCTGGGCATGTTGTGGTGACTATAATGAAATAATATGGAACTCAGAAAAAGCAGGTGGTAGTTTACGTAGATATGGACAAATGATGCTGTTTAGGAATACAATGATGAATTGCCTACTGTTAGACTTAGGCTACCAGGGCACGTGGTATACATGAGAAATGAGAACCGATGCTCAAGAGCGGCTTGACCATTGTTTATGTACAACCTCTTGGCAGCAAATGTTTTCAGATGCAGTTGCGAAACATCTCTTACTCTTACATCGGATCACTATCCGATTGTTGTAATCACAAAAGTAATATATCATGTACTTAAAGACGAAAGAATATGAGATGTTTTCAGTTTGAAGCACTATGGACTTTGGAGTCTGACTGTCAGTCACTTATTGCTGCAACTTGGTCATCTAAGGGAGGGGCACATTTCCAACAAAAACTAAGAAACACCTGCAACCACTTGCAAGATTGGAGTCAATGTCGGTTCAGATCATTCAAATGTAGAATTGAAGGTTTGACAAAAAAATGTACCCAATTACAGCAAACACTGGTGACTGCACAAAAGTTGGAGGAGGCTTCAAACGTATAACGGGAGATAGCAAACCTGTTGTTTAAAGAGGAGATCTATTAATGCCAAAGATTTAGGGTGCAGTGGCTCCGTGAGAGAGAGCGGAATACAAATTTTTTCCATGCACAACCTCAGAAAGAAGGAAAATAAATAACATTGTTTGCTTACTCAATGATATAGGAAAATGATGTGATTCTCATGCGGATATATCCTAGATTGCTCTATCATATTTCCAACAACTATTTCAGATGGGACCAGTTTCAAGTTATGAGGATGTTTTTAACATGGTAGAAGCTACAATTTCTCCAGCTATGAATGAATTTTCGGTGTTCGAATTTCAGGTTGAGGAAGTCCAATCTGCATTATAGCAAATGGGGTCCACAAAAAACCTTAGACCAGATAGTACTTGTCCATTATCAGGGAGGATGTCGTAAATCTTTGTTTTGAGGCACTGAATGATGACACGTAAATTGATGGGCTTAATTAGATACTCATCTGTCTAATTCCCAAGGTTAAGCTCCGGAATATATTATAGACTATCAGCCCATTAGTCTATGTAACATGATATACAAAATCATTGCAAAAGTCTTGGCAAACAGACTCAAGAGAGTGCTTCCCAATTGTATTAGTGAAGAGCAAAGTGCATTTGTTCCAGGAAGATTAATTACGAACAATATCATAATTGCTTATGAGCTACTGCATACTTTGAAGATTAAGTTCAAAGGATCAATTGGCTTCTTTACTTTGAAACTCGATATGAGCAAAGCCTAAGAACAAGTTGAGTGGCGGTTCCTATCGGATATGATGAAGAGATTGGGTTTTCACTCTTGGTGCGTTGCATTGGTTATAAGATGTGTCATCGTTGTTTAATACTCAATTTTGGTTAATGATTTATAAAAAGCTTCAGTCATGCTAGGGGACTTCGTTAAGGGGACCCCTTTATCCCTATACCTGTTTTACTTATGTACAGATGGTTATTTTCAGTGTTGGCTTCAAAACAGAGGGATGGTTTGATACATGGGGTATAGGTAAGTAGACGAGGACCAACTATCACCCATATCATGTTTGTTGATGACTGCTTGTTTTTAGTAAGAGCAATATCGGAGGAAGTTAATTTAGTGTTTGATATGTTGCACATAAGATGGCATCAAAGCAAAAGATCAATTACACAAAGTCTTCACTGTTCTTTAGTGGTAACACTACTGCTGCAAGTAAGTAGATGGTTAAAGAATGTTTCAATATAAAGGTGCCCTTCTCACTAGAGAAATACCTTGGTTTACCGAGTATCCTTGGAAGGAATAAACGACAAACCTTTTGGTCCCTTTAGGAACGAATCAACTCGAAATTACAAGGGTGGCCAAGGAGACATCTCTCAGCAAGAGTAAAGGAGATATTTATCAAGTCCATATTTCAAGCAACTCCATCTTTTTCCATGAGCTGCTTCCCGCTACCAAAAAGACTCTGTTACTCCATTAATTCAATGATAGCAAATTACTGATGGAAATATTCTCAGAACAGAAGGCGTATTCATTAGAAGGAGTGGCGTTATCTTTGCAGGAGTAAAAATGGTGGAGGGCTAGGCTTCTGTGACATGTGGTGTTACAACCAAGCCATGGTTGCCAAATAGGGGTGGCGGCTCCTAACATATACGGATACATTGATGCATACGGTTTAGAAGAATAGATATTTCCTAAACTGTTCAATGATGGATGCAACGTTAGGTTCGAGATCTTCATGTCTTGCAGGGAGGATTGTTGTGGAGGATATGGGATGGTCGGTTAGTTAATGTCTGGAATGATTCTTTGTTACCTTTTACAGCCACCGATAGACCATCTTCTACACCCTCTAACTCTAACTCACATTTGATGGTTACTGATCTAATGGTATCGATGGCAAAAGAATAGAATATATCAAGCATTCAGAGCCTTTTCACAACAGTAGAAGTTCCCTAAATTTTATCTGCCTTTTGAGTAGTAGACATATTCTTGATATTCTCACATGGAGATTCACAAAGAATGGCATTTATTTTGTGCACAGTACTTACAAGTATCTAATATCTGATTTCAGTCTTTCCACTTTGAGTAATCCCAATGAACAGATTGAAACTTGCTGTGGTAGTTGCAGTTCCAACCAAAATCTCTTCTAGAGATTATGTCACAACATATTGATTGTATATGTAATTTTGCATAGGCACGCTATAGCTGTTCCAACCACTTGTGGCAGGTTTAATGATGCTGACAAGACAGTAGTGCATGCTCTTAAGGATTGTCTATGTCACGACCCAATTCCATTCTCTTTAACCGAAAATCACTAAAAATTTTTCGCGTTTTACTGTTACCTTACCCGGTCGTGAACTAACTCACCACACACTGTTGGGCTGTGAGTCAATAATAAACTCCACATCTCATTCATTCTCAGTAAATAAAATGATGTCATACATTTGCATTTAATCTTGTACTTATACAAAAGCATGTTTTATTGACATCTACATCCCCCATAATTACAACTCAAAAGAATACTGTGCTTTTACATTGTTTAGATACAAAAAGAATCACTGTGTATATACCTCTAAGCGATGGAGATGCAGCGGAGTCCAAAATACTACACCTCAGTCCTCACTGGGCTACTATGCATGCTCTGTAGGGGGAATAGAGAGGGATGAGCAACCACACGCTCAGTAAGGCAATAATGCAAGCATGGTAGATAACTACTCTATCTACATGCTGATAGTGTTATGCATAAATCATTTATGGTAGGAGCATGAGGAATAAAACTATGCCATATGAGTATACATATATATCATGTGTCAAAATCATGTACATTGGCATATCAAACATGGTAAAAAAGAACATCATGTATAAATCATCTCATGCTCAATCTCATTTAAATTCATAAAAAGGACAATTCATTAAGAAACCTCCTTTTTAAACCAACATCATAAACCTCTTTCTCAATACATAAATACCACCAAATCAATTCACAATCACAACCACATTTTCATTTCACAATTCACGCATGTGTATAAAAACTAGGTCACTATATCAAAAGTGCCTATGTGGACCACTACATCATAAATCATCCCAGACCACACGCATCCAGGTGTGCAGGGTATCATGCTGGCACGAAGATGGATTATCCCTCGCCAAACTTTCTCATCACATAACCATCACGCGGTACATCGTACTCCGTGTGATATACACGGTACAGCGTACTCCGCAGACTCATATCGTGATTGGGGGTGCCATTCCTAGGTCTTACCTACCCCATACCAAGAGTTTTCCATATCCGTGAAGGAGAGCCTCCCTACCGAACAGAGCCTCCCCGCCTAACAGAGCCTCCCTGCCTCCTCGGGCTTAAGGATGTTAGCTTAAGGATGTAGGGCTTAAGGATCCTTCCGTAAGAGAGCCTCCCCACCGAACAGAGCCTCCCCGCCTCCTCGGGCTTAAGGATGTTGGCTTAAGGATGTAGGTGTCACGACCCAATTCCATTCTCTTTAACCGAAAATCACTGAAAATTTTTTACATTTTACTATTACCTTACCCGGTCGTGAACTAAACTCACAACACACTGTTGGGCTGTGAGTCAATAATAAACACCACATCTCATTCATTCTCAATTAATTAAAACGATGTCATACATGTGCATTTAATCGTGTACTTATACGAATACATGTTTTACTGACATCTACATCCCCCATAAGTACAACTCAAAAGAATACTGTGCTTTTACATTGTTTAGATACAAAAAGAATCACTGTGTATATACCTTTTAGCAATGGAGATGCAGCGGAGTCCAAAATAATACGCCTCAGTCCTCACTGGGCTACTATGTACACTCTGTAGGGGGAAAATAGAGTGGGATGAGCAACCACACGCTCAGTAAGGCAATAATGCAAGCATGGTAGATAACTACTCTATCTACATGCTGATAGTGTTATGCATAAATCATTTATAGTAGGAGCATGAGGAATAAAACTATGCCATATGAGTATACATATATATCATGTATCAAAGTCATGTAAAATTGGCATATAAACATGGTAAAACATCATGTATAAATCATCTCATGCTCGATCTCATTTAAATTCATAAAAAGGGCAATTCATTAAGAAATCTCCTTTTTAAACCCACGTCATAAAACTCTTTCTCATCACATACAATCACATCACATCAACTCACAATCACAACCTCATTTTCATTTCACAATTCAAATCCACGAGGCTCGACCCCTCCTTCGGGTCTACCTTAAACAATCACAATCACACTTAGAGATTTAAAATCATGTGGTAGTAAGTAAATCAAGCAAGGAGACAGGTTACTATATCTCAAAGTGACTACGTTGGCCAATCGTCACATATCATCCCAGACCACACGGATTTCGGTGTGCGGGGTATCATGCTGGTACGAAGGTGGGTTAGTTCTCCGCCAGACTTTCTCAAATCAAGTAACCACCACGCGGTACATCGTACTCCATGTGATATACATGGTACATCGTACTCCACGGACCCATAACATGGTTGGGGGTGCCTGCCATAGGTCTTATCTACCCCATACCAAGTGTAACCTTTATAGTCTCGAAAGCGAGTGGGAGTAACCTCAATACCAGGTCCTAGCCCCTCGTGGCCTTGCTCGCCCCTGTTGGGTTCCCTGATCCATGTCCTAGCCCCTCACCCTCACCCCACCTAAGAGGTCTGTCAAACCTGTTGGGTTCCCTGGATGGATTATGTCAGGTCCTAGCCCCTCACCCTCACCCCACCTAAGAGGTCTGTCAGGCCTGTTGGGTTCCCTGAGTTAATCCGTATCTCTCACCACGGCCTCATACATACCACAGTGTGAAAACCAGTGCAAGCTACGCTCTAGCGCGAATTCATGCATCAAAACCAATCACTTCGTATGAGCAACGCTCTGGTACGGCATTTATGCATAAAATATGAAGAAACCATGTACGAGCATAGCTCCAGTACAGTTATATGCATAAGAAAAACCACTCAAATCCACGTACGAGCGTAAGCTCCAGTACGGTTTATAAACATCATCACAATTTAAATTCAAAGCGAGAGCTAAGCTCAAGCACGTTTCACACAAGTGAAAACATAGAAATCCAGCACGAGTGAAGCTCTAGCGCGATTTATGTCATACAAATGTGATAGGCGGCTCATATACAATTTATCAATCCCGATAATTCGGGTTTAGCACTCACAAATGCTTTTCCACAACAACAATACAATACTAGCCGACCTATTTACAAGCTTGCTTAAAACCAAGCAAATTCGTTTTGAAAAGCATCAAAACATTAGATTTATGCAATTATTAGCCTTACTATCCCATTTCATAAAATCCACTTCAAATCCAAAACCACGCATATACTCATCATCATTCACGAATACCACCAACATTTATTTGAGCAATCATGCATTTCATAAAAACACCCGATATTCACCCACAAGTTCAAAGTACGAGCAGCTACCTCTATATACTCACAAAATTCCCTTACCTGGAATCGCGATGCGTGATTCCACTTCCTTAAGCTGCTTACTCGTACGGTTCGGTTCGCCTTCAACGAACTCTTCGGGACTGCACAAAATTGTATCCCGCATTATATTCGATCCATATATTGCAACCCTTGTGCTTGCTATAGTCAGTTTAATCTATAGCCTCTATTAAAGCTTATTTGGCCTCGTTTCATTACTTTATCCATAACTCGAGTCTATGGACCTTCTTAGGCCTATTAACTTATTCAAAATCGATATTAAATCGACATTAAGCTCATAGTGTTCATATTCCATGAATCCTCACTATGGCATTTATCAATCATATACATACCCATTTCCACAATTCCTCCAAACTCACAATGTAATCTCATTTAACCATTTAAAATCATAAATATTACCCCAATAACAACTTTAGCATGCCATAAATCATAGGCTCATTCAATCCCACATATCCTCACATTATACCCATTTTAGATTTCTAGGTTACACCAATTCCACTACATTCCTAGGTAGTTTATCCATCAATACTCATATAAATCAACTCCAAAATCAATTAAATAGCTAATGCCTTTGGATTTGAGTGTTAGAATCTTACCAATATGATTTCTCTTCTTGCTCCAAATGGTAATGCCCTTAACTCCTTCAATTCCAAAAATGGGAAAATGCCCTCTCACTATGTTGTTTTTCTCTTTGATAGGAACAACTTTGCCTCTAATGATCTCTCTCCAAATCTCACTGAAAATGGCTGATTTTAGAGAGGGAAAGTTAGGTTTTTGGGGTTGAGATTGTAAGGTTAAGTGTTTTTCCGAGATTTCCAGATTTTCAGCTCTCCTTATATAGAAATGACTTGAGGAGATCGATCTGGTCCAAGAGGAGATCGATCTGGTCCCTTAAAATCCCTCTTTTTCATGACATTTTTAAGCCTGAGATCGATCTGTCGAAGAAATGAGATCGATCTGTTGAAGCATGAGATCGATCCGTCGAAGCATGAGATCGATCTGGTCCCAAACAGAGAGCTAAGGAGATCGATCTGGGTGCTTGAGGATCGATCTTTTCACTACAGAATGCTTGGCAGATCGATCTGGCTCCATTGGAGATCGATCTGCTCTATTCTTTCGCCCAAATAAGAGCATTCTGGCTCTTCTAGATCGATCTCTCATCTTATGAGATCGATCTGGACCTCATGTTTTCTAGATTTCCTGCAGTTTCATTGCTGCAACTCATACCAACACATCCTTAATCTATTGCCATGGCCATTTTCTCATCCATCCACCTTTATAACTTGAAAATGGCATTCATTCATACCTTATGCACATTGAAACTTGTGTGCATTCATTGTATGTTCAAAGGTATGCTACATAAAACCAAATGGAAGCATAACTCCATTCCATTTTACCACACTACTCATCTTGAGTCTCAATCACATCCATCACTTGCTAGAACTCATTTCTTCGTATTCATACTCAATGAAACTTGTATGTACGTTACAATTTATATTACACATACATACATTGAATCCATGGACTTACATCAATCATACTTTACATTACAAGTCCATTCATATTATTTGATCCAATTACACATATTACCCTTATACATATACGGGGTCTTACAGTAGGGCTTAAGGATCTTATCGTACCCATTTAGGAGAGCCTCCCTGCCTAACAGAGCCTCCCCGCCCCTCCAGGGCTTAAGGATGTTGGCTTAAGGATCCCACCATAAGAGAGCCTCCCCACCGAACAGAGCCTCCTCGCCTCTTTGGGCTTAAGGATGTTAGCTTAAGGATGTAGGGCTTAAGGATCTTACCAACTTTCACAACCTTATACGTATCACAATGTGAAAACTTGTGCGAGCAAAGCTCTAGCACGACTCATGCATCCTGTCATAAAGAGACGCGTATGAGCATAGCTCTAATACGGTTATACTCATAAGACAAACCACTCAAAAGCCACGTACGAGCAGAAGCTCCAGTACGGTTTATAAACATCATCATAGTTTCCAAATCAAGGTGCGAGCTAAGCTCCAGCACGTTTCATACAAATGAAAACATCAATACCCGGTGCGAGCTAGGCTCTAGCACGGTTTAATTCACATAAAAATGATAGGCGGCTCACAAGCTTTTAAAGCTATCTCAAAACATATTTGGCACTTCACATGTGCTATCACAAACATCAAACCACAATAGCCATCCTATCTATCAATTCGTTTAAAACCAAATACATGTTTTGTGAAAGTATTCAAAACACTTGATTTATGCAATTATTAGCCTTACTATCCCTTTTTATACATCCATGTAAAACCAAATCATCCAATATTCACAACTATTTTCACATACCAAGCAACCAATTTCTCAAATATTCATGCATTTCATAAACACCCTATAATCCCACAAATTACGAGCAGCTACCTCTATATACTTACAGAATTCCCTTACCTGGAATCGCGATGCGTGATTCCACTTCCTTAAAGCTGCTACTCGTACCACTCGATTCGTCTTCAACGAACTCTTTGGGACTGCACAAAATCGTATCCCGCATTATACTCGATCCATATAATATGACATCGTGCGTTCACTATAGTCAATTCGACCTATAGTTTTCTATTAACGCTTATGAGACCTCGTTTCATTACTTTACCCAAAACTTTAGTCTATGGATTCTTTTAGGCCTATTAACTCATTCCAAATCGATATTAAATCGACATTAAGCTCATAGTGTTCATATTTCATGAATTCCCTCACTATGGCATTTTATCAAGCATATACATACTCATTTTCACAATTTCACTTAAACCCATATTATAACTCCACATAACCATTCCAAATCACCCACATTACTCATTTAACAACTTATTTTAATCCATAAACCACCAACTCCCCAATTCATACTTTCTCACACTAGGGGCATTCCATTTTCTAGGTTACATTAGTTTCTAACACAACCTAGGTGTTTGCATCCATACATACTCAATCCAAACAACTCCAAAATCAATTAAATAGACAATGTACTTGGATTGGAGTGTTAGAATCTTACCAAATATGATTTTTCTTCTTGCTCCAAATGTCAATGCTCTTATCTCCTTCAATACCCACAATGGGATTTTGGGTTTCAACTATGTTGTTCTCTTCCTCAAGATGAACAACTCAATGTCTAATGGTCTCCCCTCAATTCTAGCTGGAAATGGCTGATTTTAGAGAGAGAAAGTTAGGTTTTTGGGTTAGAAATGGAAGATTGGTGTTTTTCTCGAAATTTTCAGATTTTCAGCCCTCCTTATATAGAAATAGCTTGGGGAGATCGATCTGGTCCAAGAGGAGATCGATCTGGTCCCCCTTAAATCACTCATTTTCATGAAATTTTAAGCATGAGATCGATCTATCGAAGCATGAGATCGATCTGCTCCCAAACAGAGAGCTAAGGAGATCGATCTGGGTGCTTGAGGATCGATCTTTTCATCACAGAATGCTTAGGAGATCGATCTGACCCCATTGGAGATCGATCTGCTCTATTCCATTGCCCAAATAAGAGCATTCTGGCTCTTCCAGATCGATCTCTCATCCTATGAGATCGATCTGGCCTTCATACTTTCCAGATTTCCTGCAATTTCCTTGCTGCAACTCACACCAACACATCCTTAATCTGCTGCCATGGACATTTTCTCATCTATCCACCTTTATAACTTGAAAATGGCATCCATTCATACCTTATGCACATTGAAACTTGTGTGCATTCATTGTATGTCCAAAGGTATACTATATATAACCAAATGGAAGCATTTATATTCATGCAGCTTCCATCCATTTACAACACTACCCATTTTGAGTTTCAATCACATCCATCACTTATAGGAACTCATTTCTTCATATTCATACTCAATGGAACTTGTATGTACGTTACAAATCATATTACACATACATACATTGAATCCACGGACTTACATCGATCATACTTTACATTACAAGTCCATTCACATTCATTACACATTACAACTTTACATATACGGGGTCTCACATTCTCCCCTCCTTCAAGGAATTTGGTCCTCCAAATTAGAACCAAGTCACACTTCAAAAAGTTGGGGGTACTTCTCCCGTATCAAGTTCTCCAATTCCCATGTGGCCTCTTCCGCCGTGTGATGTTGCCAAAGAACTTTCACCAATGGAATTGTCTTATTCCGTAACACTTTCTCTTTTCTGTCCAATATCCGAACCGGCTTCTCAACATACGTCATACTCTCATGGAGCTCCAACGACTCATATCTTATCATGTGTGCCGGGTCCAGGTGATACTTCAGAAGCATCGAGACGTGGAAGACGTTGTGGACATTTGCCAAGTCCGGTGGCAATGCCAACCTATACGCCTTATCTCCCACTCTCTCCAAAATCTCGAAGGGTCCGATATATCAAGGGCTCAGCTTGCCCTTCTTACCAAATCTCATAATACCCTTCGATGGTGATACCCTCAGAAACACCGACTCACCCTCATCAAACTCTAGTGGTCTTCGTCTTTTGTCAGCATAACTCTTTTGTCGGCTCTGAGCTGTCCGTAATCTCTCACATATTAATGGGACGTCCTCAGATGCCTACTGCACTAAGTCCGGAGTAAAAATCTGTCTGTCACCAACCCTTCCCATCCAATGGGGGAACGACATCTACGCCCGTACAATGCCTCATAGGGTGCCATCCCGATACTCGCATGATAGCTATTATTATAAGCGAACTCGGCTAACTGCAGGTGGTCATCCCAAGAGACTCTAAAATCCAGCACACATGCTCTCAACATATCCTCGAGGGTCTGTATAGTCCTCTCTGACTGCCCATCTGTCTGAGGATGAAAAGCGATGCTAAAACTCAGTCGGGTCCCCAGCGCTTCCTGAAAATGTTCCCAAAAATAGGAAGTGAAGCGGGCATCACTATCAGAAACAATGCTCACTGGTACACCATGTAGCCGTACTATCTCTCGAATATACAGGTTCGCCAACTGACTCAGTGTATCGGTAGCTCTCATATCCAAGAAATGGGCAGACTTAGTCAACCAATCCACAATAACCATATGGCATCATGACCTCTGCGGGTCCTCGGCAACCCCATCACAAAATCCATGGTGACATTTTTCCACTTCCAAGTTGGTATCGGTAGAGGCTGTAATAATCCTGCAGGCTTCTGATGCTCTACCTTCACTTGCTGACAAACGAGACACTTAGCGACATATTCAACAATGTCTCTCTTCATTCCAGACCACCAATAAACCTTTCGAAGGTTTTGATACATCTTGGTACTTCCCGGACCTCTGATAAAATCATTCTCCTGATCTCAGGATCCCTAGGAACGCATACTCTGCCTCTGAACCTTAATAACCCATCAGCACTCTGCTCAAAATCAATACCCACACCTGTCTGTATCTGCCTCAGCCAATCGATGCATCGTCGATCGCTCTGCTGGGCTCGCTGAATACGGCCAATCAACTCTGGCTCTAGTCTCAAACTAGCCATGATCTCAAGTCTCTTAGATCCAGGTGGGGTTACATCCAAACTGAGGTTTGCAAAGTGTTCTAACAATTCATGTTCTCGTACCATCATATAAGACACCAACCCAAGGTTCTTTCTATTCAAGGCATCGGTAACTACATTTGCCTTACCCAGGTGGTACATGATTTCACAATCATAGTCTTTCAGGAGTTCGAGCCATCTCCTCTGTCTCATATTCAGCTCTTTCTGCGAGAACAGGTACTTAAGGCTCTTATGATCTGTGAACACCTGAAATTTCTCACCATAGAGATAGTGGCGCCATATTTTCAAAGCAAATACTACAGCTGCCAACTCCAAACCATGTGTTGGGTAGTTCCTCTCATGATCTTTCAACTGTCTAGATCCATAGGCAACTACCTTCCCATCTTGCATAAGCACAGAGCCCAGTCCCTGGTGTGATGCATCCGTATACACCGAGAATCCTCCTGAGTTGGTAGGAATGGTGAAGACTGGAGCAGTCGTCAATCAACGCTTAAGTTCCTCAAAACTCCTCTCACATGCCTCATCCCATACAAACTTATCATCTTTTCGCGTGAGACGTGTCAATGGAGCAGCTAGTCTGGAGAAACCCTCTACAAATCTCCGATAATATCCTGTCAATCCCAGGAAACTTCTGATCTCAGTTACTGTCTTGGGCTGTTCCCACTGTACAACTACCTCTATCTTGGATGGATCCACCGATACCCCATCCTTTGACACAACATGCCCCAGAAATGAGATCTGTTCCAACCAAAAGTTACACTTGCTGAGTTTGGCATACAATTCTCTCTCTCGGAGGGTCTGCAGAACTATCCTCAAGGGCTCCTCATGATCTTCCCTGGACTTGGAATACACCAAAATGTCATCAATGAACACTATTACAAACTTGTCCAGGTATGGCTTGAATATATCATTCATCAATGCCATAAATGCTGCAGGAGCATTCGTCAATCCGAATGGCATCACCAAAAACTCGTAGTGGCCATAACGGGTACGAAATGCTGTCTTGGGTATATCTCCACTCCTGATCCTCAACTGATGGTACCCTGACCGCAGATCTATCTTAGAAAATACTTCGGCTCCCTGGAGCTGATCTAACAAATCATCGATTCTTGGAAGGGGGTACTTGTTCTTAATGGTGGCCTTATTCAACAACCGGTAATCTATACACAATCAGAGGCTTCCATCCTTCTTCCTTACAAATAGAACCGGTGCTCCCCAAGGTGAGACACTCGGTCTAATAAACCCCTTCTCCAGTAACTCTTGCAGCTGTTTCTTCAGCTCTTCCAATTCTATCGGAGCCATTCTATAGGGTGGTTTCGATATCGGCTCTGTACCAGGCACTAGCTCAATGCAAAATTCCATTTTCCTTACAGGTGGTAGCCTTGGTAATTCATTCGGAAATACATCAGGGTAATCCGTAATTACGGCTATGTCCCTCAATTCCGGGTGTGCCTCATCTATATCAACCACGTATGCAATGAACCCTTCACATTATCCTCTCCATCGTTAGTAACATAACCATCACTCCACATTCAACATTTATCATAAACAATAATTTATCTCTCAAGCAATATGCATTTAAAATCATACTCCTTTATTTACAACAAACATGCTATTTTCATATCATTTCTTTTCATCAAAATTTACAATAAGATTGTCTAATCCTGAAAACATCAATGTTTTGGCATGACAATCCATCACAACACGATTGGTAGCCAACCAATCCATTCTCAAAATTACATCAAAATCATTCATATTCAATAAAATCAGATTGGCTATCATTTCCTTCCCCTCTATCTTTAACTTACAATCTTTACATACATGCTCAGTCAATTGACTATCATTCATGGGTGTGGAAATCATTAACATTTTATCCAACAATGTTGGTTTCACATGCTTCAATAATTCATTTGCAAAGGAAGGTGATATGAAAGAATGCGTGGCACCAGGATCAAATAATACCAATGCTTCTAAATCAAAGATTCGGATGGTACCTTTAATCACATCCATCGAAGCATCTGCGATGTCCTGATCCAGTGCATGTACTCTTTCTCTGCTCACACCCTCAGCCTGTTTCCCTTTTTCCTCAGCTGTAGCCCTCCTCCTCGGGGCCGCTGTCTCAACTAGAGCTCCCTCAGGCTCCTTGCCCTTCTGTGGGGCAACCTCAATCATCTCAATGCAGAACCTCGATATATGTCCTGGCCTCCCACACCTAAAACATGAAACTGGGGGCACCTGACATGGCCTAGTCCCATGGTATCTCCCACATCTCCTACACTGATCCGTGGTAGGTCGTGGTCCTCCAATAGTTATACCCCTCAGTGCAGTAAAGGCTGAGTATACGGGAGGTCTAGCAGCTCTCTCCTGCACCTTCTCGATCTTAGGTCTCTTCTCAAAATACCTTGAGCCTCCTTTCCTGGCCACTCTATCCCTCCCGGATCTCTTTTGATCTTTGTCCTTTCTAACACTAATTCTCCCAAGCTCGGAGGCATTTCGCTCAAAGTCTTGCTCACACAACTGAGCCTTATGTACAGCCTCCTCATAAGTCAAAATGTCGAAGGGAGCTAGCTTAGTCCGGATGGCCAATCTCAATCCATCCATGAACTTCTGTATCTTTCGGGTCTCACTACCCATCGTGTCCGGGTCATATCTCACCAAGGACATAAACTTGGACTCATACTTGTCCACAGTCCAGTTCCCCTGAACCAAATTCATAAATTCCATCCGCAGTTTCCTCTGTGCGGTAGCTAGAATGTATTGTCTCCTGAAGGCCTCTAAAAATATCTCCAATGAGATCTCAAAGTGTCTAGCCCTCAAAATAGCCTCGGTGGACCTCCACCAGTGCTCTGCCTCACCTTTCAACATGAACATGGCAAAGGCTACCTTCTCAGCTGCAGTGCATCGAAAAAACCTATATAGTTTCTCCATCTCATACACCCAATCCTCCGTAACCACTGGGTCCTTCACCCCTCTAAACACTGGGGGTTTCAACGCTTGAAACTCTCGCAACCTACTCAAGTCGCAGTCATAACCTAAATCACTACCGCTCTGCTGTAGAGCGATAAGAGAATCTATATCCTGTACTGGAGGTGGTGTGGCAGTAGAAGTCTCTGTAGTCTGAGGTCTCTCCGCCTCTGTAGCTGCCTGTTCAGTAGTAGGCTGTGCCGCGGGACCTCGTCTGTCACCGGCGCCTAAGGCCTGCATGACTATCTCCACTAAATTCTCAATACTCCGATCTAACCTAGCGAAGTGAGCCTCAGTATCCTCTGCTCTCTCAGCAGGATTCGGTGGAGCCTGTTCAGTTTGTGACTCCGCACGGCTCTCAGGCCTACCTCTATGGCCTCTAGCACGTGCTCTCGCCCCTCTACCTTTGCGTGTAACTGGCATAGTGCCTAACTTCCTGTATTATAATAATTCATTAAGCTCAATCCATCACAGTATACATAGTTATATCTAAACAAAAGCACAGTGTAAGACCCCGTATATGTATAATGGTAATGTGTGTAATTGGATCAAATAATATGAATGGACTTGTAAAGTAAAGTATGATTGATGTAAGTCCATGGATTCAATGTATGTATGTGTAATATGAATTGTAACGTACATACAAGTTTCATTGAGTCCGAATATGAAGAAATGAGTTCTGGCAAGTGATGGATGTGATTGAAACTCAAGATGAGTAGTGTGGTAAAATGGAATGGAGTTATGCTTCCATTTGGTTTTATATAGCATACCTTTGGACATACAATGAATGCACATAAGTTTTAATGTGCATAAGGTATGAATGGGTGCCATTTTCAAGTTATAAAGGTGGATGGATGAGAAAATGGCTATGGCAACAGATTAAGGATGTGTTGGTATGAGTTGTAGCAAGGAAACTGCAGGAAATCTGGAAAATATGAAGGCCAGATCGATCTCATAGGATGAGAGATCGATCTGGAAGAGCCAAAATGCTCTTATTTGGGCAATGGAATAGAGCAGATCAATCTCCAATGGGGCCAGATCGATCTCCTAAGCATTCTTTGATGAAAAGATCGATCCTCAAGCACCCAGATCGATCTCCTTAGCTCTTTGTTTGGGACCAGATCGATCTCATGCTTCGACAGATCGATCTCATGCTTAAAATTTCATGAAAATGAGAGATTTAAGGGGACCAGATCGATCTCCTCTTAGACCAGATCGATCTCCCCAAGCTATTTCTATATAAGGAGGGCTAAAAATTTAGAAATTTTGGGAAAAACACAAATCTTCCATTTCTAACCTAAAAACCTAACTTTCTCTCTCTAAAATCAGCCATTTCCAGTAAGAATTAAGGGGAGACCATTGGACATTAAGTAGTTCATCTTGAGGAAGAGAACAACATAGTTGGAACCCAAAATCCCATTGTGGGTATTGAAGGAGATAAGGGCATTGACATTTGGAGCAAGAAGAAAAATCATATTTGGTAAGATTCTAACACTCCAATCCAAGTATATTGTCTATTTAATTGAATTTGAAGTTGTTTGGCATGAGTATGTATGGATGGAAACACCTAGGTTGTGTTAGAAACTAATGTAACCTAGAAAATGGAATGCCTCTAGTGTGAGAAAGTATGAATTAGGGAGTTGGTGGTTTATGGGTTAAGATAAGTTGTTAAATGAGTAATGTAGATGATTTGGAATGGTTATGTGGAGTTATAATGTGAGTTTAAGTGAAATTATGAAAATGAGTATGTAAATGCTTGACAAATGCCATAGTGAGGAAATCAATGACATATGAACACTATGAGCTTGATATCGATTTAATATCGATTTGGATTCAGTTAATAGGCCTAAAAGAATCCATAGGCTCGAGTTTTGGGTAAAGTAATGAAACGAGGCCTCATAAACGTTAATAGAAAACTATAGGTCGAATTGACTATAGTGAATGCACGATGTCATATTATATGGATCGAATATAATGCGGGATACGATTTTGTGCAGTCCCGAAGAGTTCGTTGAAGACGAATCGAACCGTACGAGTAAGCAGCTTAAGGAAGTGGGATCACGCATCGCGATTCCAGGTAAGGAAATTTTGTGAGTATATTAGAGGTAGCTGCTCGTACTTTGAACTTGTGGGTGAATATTGGGTGTTTTATGAAATGCATGGTTGCTCAAATAAATGATTGATGGTATTCATGAATGATGAGGAGTATATGCGTGGTTTTGGATTCGAAGTGGATTTTATGAAATGGGATAGTAAGGCTAATAATTGCATAAATCTAATGTTTTGATGCTTTTCAAAACGAAATTGCTTGGTTTTAAGCAAGCTAGTAGATGGGTCGGCTAGTATTGTATGGTTGTTGTGGAAAAGCTTTTGTGAGTGCTAAACCCGATTGCCAGGATTGTTTGATTGTGTATGAGCCGCCTATCGTATTTGTATGACATAAATTGCGCTAGAGCCTCGCTCGCGCAAGTTTGCTCATTGTGACACGTATAAGGTTGTGAAAGTTGGTAAGATCCTTAAGCCTTACATCCTTATGCCAACATCCTTAAGCTCAAAGAGGCGGGGAGGCTCTGTTCGGTGGGGAGGCTCTCTTACGGTGGGATCCTTAAGCTAACATCCTTAAGCCCTGGAGGGGCGGGGAGGCTCTGTTAGGCAGGGAGGCTCTCCTACATGGGGACGGTAAGATCCTTAAGCCCTACATCCTTAAGCCAACATCCTTAAGCCCGAGGAGGAGGGGAGGCTCTGTTAGGCGGGGAGGCTCTGTTCGGTGGGTAGGCTCTCTTACTGAAGGATCCTTAAGCCCTACATCCTTAAGCTAACATCCTTAAGCCCGAGGAGGCAGGGAGGCTCTGTTAAGCGGGGAGGCTCTGTTCGGCAGGGAGGCTCTCCTTCACGGATATGGAAAACTCTTGGTATGGGGTAGGTAAGACCTAGGAATGACACCCCCAATCACGATTTGAGTCTGCGGAGTATGCTGTACCGTGTATATCACATGGAGTACAATGTACCGCATGATGGTTATGTGATGAGAAAGTCTGGCGAGGGATAATCCATCTTCGTGCCAGCATGATACCCCGCACACCTGGATGCGTGTGGTCTGGGATGATTTATGATGTAGTGGTCCACATAGGCACTTTTGATATAGTGACCTAGTTTTTATACACATGCGTGAATTGTGAAATGAAAATGTGGTTGTGATTGTGAATTGATTTGGTGATATGTATGTGTTGAGAAAGAGGTTTATGATGTTGGTTTAAAAAGGAGGTTTCTTAACGAATTGCCCTTTTTATAAATTTAACTGAGATTGAGCATGAGATGATTTATACATGATGTTTATACCATGTTTTAATATGCCAATGTACATGATTTTAATACATGATATATATGTATACTCACATGGCATAGTTTTACTTCCTCATGCTCCTACTATGAATGATTTATGCATAACACTATCAACATGTAGATAGAGTAGTTATCTACCATGCTTGCATTATTGCCTTACTGAGCGTATGGTTGCTCATCCCACTCTATTTTCCCCCCTACAGAGCGTGCATAGTAGCCCAGTAAGGACTGAGGCGTGGTATTTTGGACTCTGCTGCATCTCCATTGCTAAGAGGTATATACACAGTGATTCTTTTTGTATCTAAACAATGTAAAAGCACAGTATTCCTTTGAGTTGTAATTATGGGGGATGTAGATGTCAGTAAAACATGTATTCGTATAAGTACACGATTAAATGCAAATGTATGACATCGTTTTAATTAATTGAGAATGAATGAGATTTGGTGTTTATTATTGACTCACAGCCCAACAGTGTGTGGTGAGTTTAGTTCACGACCGGGTAAGGTAACAGTAAAACGCAAAAAATGTTCAGTGATTTTCGGTTAAAGAGAATGGAATTGGGTCGTGACACACAGTACTATGGGGATGTACTTTCCTACATTTTATTAATGACTCACATCAGGCTAACACAGCTCTGATACCAATCTCTGTCACGACCCAATTCCATTCTCTTTAACCGAAAATCACTAAAAAATTTTCGCGTTTTACTGTTACCTTACCCAGTCGTGAACTAACTCACCACACACTGTTGGGCTGTGAGTCAATAATAAACACCACATCTCATTCATTCTCAGTTAAATAAAACGATGTCATACATTTGCATTTAATCTTGTACTTATACAAAAGCATGTTTTACTGACATCTACATCCCCCATAATTACAACTCAAAAGAATACTGTGCTTTTACATTGTTTAGATACAAAAAGAATCACTGTGTATATACCTCTAAGCGATGGAGATGCAGCGGAGTCCAAAATACTACGCCTCAGTCCTCACTGGGCTACTATGCACGCTCTGTAGGGGGAATAGAGAGGGATAAGTAACCACACGCTCAGTAAGGCAATAATGCAAGCATGGTAGATAACTACTCTATCTACATGCTGATAGTGTTATGCATAAATCATTTATGGCAGGAGCATGAGAAATAAAACTATGTCATATGAGTATACATATATATCATTTGTCAAAATCATGTACATTGGCATATCAAACATGGTAAAAAGAACATCATGTATAAATCATCTCATGCTCAATCTCATTTAAATTCATAAAAAGGGCAATTCATTAAGAAACCTCCTTTTTAAACCAACATCATAAACCTCTTTCTCAATACATAAATACCACCAAATCAATTCACAATCACAATCACATTTTCATTTCACAATTCACGCATGTGTATAAAAACTAGGTCACTATATCAAAAGTGCCTATGTGGACCACTACATCATAAATCATCCCAGACCACACACATCCAGGTGTGCGGGGTATCATGCTGGCACGAAGATGGATTATCCCTCGCCAGACTTTCTCATCACATAACCATCACGCGGTACATCGTACTCCATGTGATATACACGGTACAGCGTACTCCGCAGACTCATATCGTGATTGGGGGTGCCATTCCTAGGTCTTACCTACCCCATACCAAGAGTTTTCCATATCCGTGAAGGAGAGCCTCCCTGCCTCCTCGGGCTTAAGGATGAAGGGCTTAAGGATCCTTCCGTAAGAGAGCCTCCCCACCGAACAGAGCCTCCCTGCCTCCTCGGGCTTAAGGATGTTGGCTTAAGGATGTAGGGCTTAAGGATCTTACCGTACCCATGTAGGAGAGCCTCCCTGCCTAACAGAGCCTTCCCGCCCCTCCAGGGCTTAAGGATGTTGGCTTAAGGATCCCACCGTAAGAGAGCCTCCCCACCAAACAGAGCCTCCCCGCCTCTTTGGGCTTAAGGATGTTAGCTTAAGGATGTAGGGCTTAAGGATCTTACCAACTTTCACAACCTTATACGTATCACAATGTGCAAACTTATGCGAACAAAGCTCTAGCACGACTCATGCATCCTGTCATAAAGAGACTCATATGAGCATAGCTCTAGTACGGTTATACTCATAAGACAAACCACTCAAAAGCCACGTATGAACAGAAGCTCCAGTACGGTTTATAAACATCATCATAGTTTCCAAATCAAGGTGCGAGCTAAGCTCCAGCACGTTTCATACAAATGAAAACATCAATACCCGGTGCGAGCTAGGCTCTAGCACGGTTTAATTCACATAAACATGATAGGCGGCTCATAAGCTTTTAAAGCTATCTCAAAACATATTTGGCACTTCACATGTGCTATCACAAACATCAAACCACAATAGCCATCATATCTATCAATTCGTTTAAAACCAAATACATGTTTTGTGAAAGTATTCAAAACACTTGATTTATGCAATTATTAGCCTTACTATCCCATTTTATACATCCATGTAAAACCAAATCATCCAATATTCACAACTATTTTCACATACCAAGCAACCAATTTCTCAAACGTTCATGCATTTCATAAACACCCTATAATCCCACAAATTACGAGCAGCTACCTCTATATACTTACAGAATTCCCTTACCTGGAATCGCGATGCGTGATTCCACTTCCTTAAAGCTGCTACTCGTACTACTCGATTCGTCTTCAACGAACTCTTCGAGACTGCACAAAATCGTATCCCGCATTATACTCGATCCATATAATATGACATCGTGCGTTCACTATAGTCAATTCGACCTATAGTTTTCTATTAATGCTTATGAGACCTCGTTTCATTACTTTACCCAAAACTCGAGTCTATGGATTCTTTTAGGCCTATTAACTCATTCCAAATCGATATTAAATCGACATTAAGCTCATAGTGTTCATATTTCATGAATTCCCTCACTATGGCATTTTATCAAGCATATATATACTCATTTTCACAATTTCACTTAAACCCATATTATAACTCCACATAACCATTCCAAATCACCCACATTACCCATTTAACAACTTATCTTAATCCATAAACCACCATCTCCCCAATTCATACTTTCTCACACTAGGGGCATTCCATTTTCTAGGTTACATTAGTTTCTAACACAACCTAGGTGTTTCCGTCCATACATACTCATGCCAAACAACTTCAAAATCAATTAAATAGATAATGTACTTGGATTGGAGTGTTAGAATCTTGCCAAATATGATTTTTCTTCTTGCTCCAAATGTCAATGCCCTTATCTCCTTCAATACCCACAATGGGATTTTAGGTTTCAACTATGTTGTTCTCTTCCTCAAGATGAACAACTCAATGTCTAATGGTCTCCCCTCAATTCTTGTTGGAAATGGCTGATTTTAGAGAGAGAAAGTTAGGTTTTTGGGTTAGAAATGGAAGATTGGTGTTTTTCTCGAAATTTTTAGATTTTCAGCCCTCCTTATATAGAAATAGCTTGGGCAGATCGATCTGGTCCAAGAGGAGATCGATCTGGTTCCCTTCAAATCTCTCATTTTCACAAAATTTTAAGCATGAGATCGATCTGTCGAAGCATGAGATCGATATGCTCCCAAACAGAGAGCTAAGGAGATCGATCTGGGTGCTTGAGGATCGATCTTTTCATCACAGAATGCTTAGGAGATCGATTTGGCCCCATTGGAGATCGATATGCTCTATTCCATTGCCCAAATAAGAGCATTCTGGCTCTTCCAGATCGATCTCTCATCCTATGAGATCGATCTGGCCTTCATACTTTCCAGATTTCCTGCAATTTCCTTGCTGCAACTCACACCAACACATCCTTAATCTGCTGCCATGGACATTTTCTCAGCTATCCACCTTTATAACTTGAAAATGGCATCCATTCATACCTTATGCACATTGAAACTTGTGTGCATTCATTGTATGTCCAAAGGTATACTATATATAACCAAATGGAAGCATTTATATTTATGTAGCTTCCATCCATTTACCACACTACCCATTTTGAGTTTCAATCACATCCATCACTTATAGGAACTCATTTCTTCATATTCATACTCAATGGAACTTGTATGTACGTTACAAATCATATTACACATACATACATTGAATCCATGGACTTACATCGATCATACTTTACATTACAAGTCCATTCACATTCATTACACATTACAACTTTACATATACGGGGTCTCACAGTCTAAAGGCTATAGAGGTCTAGCAGTGTTTGAAGGATCAGATACACAAACCACTTTGTTCAGACGAGCAATGGTTTACCACTCTACTAAAAAGTTTGGACTGGTAGCGCAAGCAATTATTGGCTATTTTACTATGGGTGATTTACTCTACTCGAATCTTACTTACAGGATTACAACAATGCTCAACCACAAGGCTTGGTATCGTAACAGGCTCCTTAAAAGCAAGGTGGCTCAAGCCCTCTTCATACTATTTAAAGGTCAACTATGATGGTGCAGTTGATGTTAGGATCGGAACAAAAGGAGTAGGTGTTGTTGTCCGAGACTCTGATGGGATCTTCCACGGAGCAACAGCCAGGACTGTTCCTTTGAAGATTGATCCTCTCCTCTTATAACTTTTAGTAGCCTCAGCTGCGGTGGAATTTGCAAAGGATATGGGTTTCTAGTGTGTGATCCACGAAGGGGACTCTTTGGCAACAACTTTGAATCTTAATGCTAATCATTAAGACTTATGTAATTGGTTTACTTGTTGAAGACATTCATGAATTATCTAACTATTTAATAGATTGCAAGTTTAGATATGTGCCACGCTTTGGTAATGGTGTAGTTGATACCTTGGCACATTAAAGTATTTAGTGTGATGTTGCCATGTACTAGGTTGATGACAGCCTACATATCCTAAATAATGTTATTGTTATCAAACACAATGATGATGTCTCGCTAACATCATCGTTTTAATTTTCTTATCCCGTGCTACTGAAAGTTCTGTAAGAAAGTGAATGATCAGAGAGACATAAGGGTTGTTTTTTACGTAAGCACTTCGATATTTAAGTCATATGAATTTGACAAAATTTCTGTAAAGTCAATAAAGACTTAGTTTCATAAATTATACATATTCCTCTATTTATAGAAAAGATAAAAACATTTCTCTCACATGTTTTTTTGTCTGCCACGTGACACATTTTTTGTGTACCACATGACACACTTTTATAATTTTTTATCTTATTTATTATTTTTTCATCGTACATATAAAATGTATTAACAAATGCTATTAAGAACTATGCATAAAAAAATCAGTCTGATTACTATTAACAAAATATATAAGCAAAGCTGAATGGGACTGGATAGGTATAAAAAACACACAAAAAAAAATCGAAAACCCCAGGGAAATAGTGGGCAATAGCAAAAATTGTAGATAGCCTTCAAATATGGAAGAAATTGATTATTGATGTTATTGGTTTCTCCACCCATATTTTTTTATTTATCCTCAATAAATAAATACACGTTCATAATTATCTTCAAAGTCAACTTTAATTCTTAATTTTAATTGGCATTCAATTAGGTGAAATTGGTCATGTATCAAAAGCAACTGACAAATAAATGACAAAAGAACTCTCAAGACCTCCTTTTTAATATTATGTTATTGATGTGTAGTTATTATTATTATTATTATTATTATAAATAAAGACATGTAGCCTTCTTGTGACATGTCATCAATTGAACTTCAATTGGAATTCAATTTGTGTCTAATTGAATGACAACTGTTTTTATTGTTCATTTTTCTACCTAGTTGGTCGATTGTGCTTTACTTGTCATTTTTTTCCCGTTTTGGTACCTGATTGGTCGGTTTTCCTTTAATTGTTTGGGATATGTCCTATTTTTTCAATGCTGAGCCTTTTTGTTTTTTCTCTTTTCGAGGTGGGGAATCATGAAGTTGTTAGAGACACGTGCTTTGCTATTGTCCTTCTTCTTTCTTTCTTAGATTTTATAGATTTCTTTTAGGCTAGGGGTTTCGTTCTTCTCTCTCATTGGACTCTCACTTCACCCATCTTGATTCCACTTGATATTTATTTTATTTTTTATTTTTTCTAAATTTTTTTAAAATATGTTATTATTTGTTTCTATTATTTTTTTAATTTTATTTTTTTGGTTGGATTTAAAAAAGATATATTCCTTATCTTGATTTTGATTTTTATTATTACTTTAAACTTTTTTTCTGACCATGATAAAATTAGTACGAAATGCATAAGGTAAATAAAAATTATACAAAAATAAACATAAAATCTATATCATGCTTTATGGTTTTGGGGTTAAAGTCCAAAAATAACCGCTTTTAGTTTAGTGCAAGCCTAGTTTGAAAGGTCAAAAACTAATTTTAATACCTATTTAACTATTAAACATTCCTAGGCCCATGAAAAAAGAAAAAAAAAAAAACAAAGGTTTTTAGTACACTTGAAATTGGACTATATTAAAACTTGGACAAATATGATATCTACATATCCTTGCCTCCCTTATCAATGATACAGCTTTCTGAAGATCAAAGGCTCTGCAAAGTACTTGTTACTCTTATTCTATATAGTTACTTCGCTAGATAATCTTCCTAATGAACATGTACCTTAGAGCCAACTCATCAATTTTCTCCAGCAAATCACTAAGCAGATTCTTGTTGACTGTAGAACAACCACTATTAGAAAGTTAACACAATCGAGAACTAAAGGTAGACAAAACAACTTCTCAAACGTCTAAACAATGAAAAAGCCTTCACCAAATTTTGAATTTTCAACAAAGAAAAACTAAACCTACAGACTTAAGGAACAAACTTATACAATCTTAGTAGGACATCAAGAAATAAGAGGAAAGAAAAAGGGAAAAAGGAGAAAAATAAGATAAATAATAAAACTGAGAAAAAAATCAAGAAAGTAAAAGGAAAAGAAAAGTTCACAATGCAAAAAAACCTCACTACATTAATTTAATATAAAATTTAGGGGATACTACACTCGCCACTCATCCGCACTCAATAACGATCCTATGAAAGGTGGTAGATATCTAAGTTGTTCAAACTCCAATTCCAGTTCACACTCAGACTTAGCTAGTACATCTGGTACAAACATTACCTCCCCTCAACACAAGCTTAAAAGTGCACTTCCATGTTCTATTTTCAAGATTTTGGATATCTCCAATAATTTCTCCTAGTGGGTGGGTATTTATTTCCACTCTACATATAAGCTCTATAACTATCTTTGTATACAATTCAGATGTTATCTCTCTATAGTCCTTTTGCCATGCTAAGAGTAGCCCAACCCTTATTACTTGTAACTCTGAAGCTATGTTCAAGTTTATGCTAAAGTGCCCTCTAAAACCAACAAGCCAATCTCTTATACTATTGATGTGTGCTTAATGCACTAATTTAATTCTCTATTTCCTAATTTGTAGTTAAGGTAAATAAAGGTCGATCCCACAAAGTTTTATGCAAATTGAATTATTTATATAATTAAGTTCTTTAAAAACTAAAATTAAAAGGGGCCTCGCAATTAATCTAATAAAATTTAAATAAAAGAAAATAGCAGCAAATTATAGATAACGATTGAATACAAAGAATGCTTCGATTACTAAAAATCTGCCCATTCTTGGAATTAAATGTTGATCATTGACTTTGGCTTAATTTTACCTTTGACTGTTCAATCTTAGCATAAGAACAAGCTCTGATATACTAATCTTTCCTTGCTTAGTTGTTAATTGAAACAAACTCTTCGATTAATCTCTAACTACTAAACTGCCTAGAACAGACCTCTATATATAATATGTAGCAGCCTTAAGAATTAGAAAGATAGATTGAAACTAAATAATAAACTCACATGTTTGGTTTATTTAATTTAGACTTTAATTTTCCTAGAAATCGAATGAAAACTTGACCATAATCTTCAATTCCTATTTACTAACTGACCATTAGAAACATCAAGCACTTATGGACTTAAGTTTTAAACTGGCATTAGATTATAAAGTTTAATTATATAGTGTGCACCTTAGCAATTACTAACAATCATATTAATCTTTGCAAAAGAATTTCATATATTCAATATGTCAAATCAATAAAATATAGCTCAAACATATCTCACAACATTCATCCATAAGTATCAAGAAGATCTAATAATCCAAAAAGAAGATTTAACAAGACATAGCAAAAATCGATAAGTTTATAAAATATAAAAAAATATGCATTAACTTTGTGAAAAGCATACAATGTCGATTATGATCTATTCTAATCCTTAAATAAGCTATTTGTAAAAAGAAATAACTTAAATAAAACTCTTATTTTCAATTACAAGAATTTATCCTCAAGTAGAATTCTTGCCTTGAAATCGATTTCTTCTTTATCTCAATCTCTCTTCTAGATGCCAATTCTATTAGTCTTGGAGTCTTCTTGTTGAGTTTCCTTTTTCTTGGACTCTCCTTCTTATGTTTTTCTCTCAACTTAAACTCTTCAAAATTAATTGCAAAAGTGATCCTTTTATATTAATCTAGAAATCCTAATCCCGTTAGGATTAGTATTCCATAATTTTAAGCTGGCTTTCGAAAGATATTTGACCAAACAAATTAGCTTAATTCAAGCGATCTTTGTCATGACCCATTTTTCTTAAAACCACTACAAATTTTTCATTTTTTCCTTTCATGATCATATAGTTTAAATGGTTCGGCTATGAGTTGACATTAGTCGAGTCACTTTACTTATCTTGTCATCCATTTTCTATATGACTTTACCAGTAGGATCGACAGTCAGTAAACTTTATATATACATAACACAGATATATTTGTGTACGTTTACATCCCTAATATTACATCCATATACATTATTGTGCTGTTACATGTTCATATACAAAAGCTATAAAAATATGTATACCTTCTCGCACGTTAGGAAGTTGTGAGCGATAGAAATGTAGAACTGGCGTCAACTTTTTATCTATGACAAGTGCTCTGTAGAGAGGGGAAAATGAAAGGATGAGCACAACTAGCTCGATAAGGCAAATATGCAAGCAAGTAGATAACTACACTATCTACATGCTCATAATGTCTTGCTATAAAATGACCACTTTATTTAAAATAGTAGCAATAAATCCGGCATGTAGTCTATTCAATAGACAGAAAACTCGTTCAGTGAAAAGCATGCTCAGTCCAGTACAGTAAATCAGTTCAGTTTAGTGCAATAAATCAATTCAGTTCAGTACAATAAATCAATTGAACAGTAGATCAAGGTTCCAATATATCCTTGGGGTTTACCTTGACTCAGTATAAATCATGTTCAGTTTTATCCATACGATAAACATATGAGACAGGGATCGGTAAATAGTAGGAAGTATGATCATACCCTATGGATTCCAGGCATCACATATCAGGTGTGCGGGATATCCAATTACCTAGGGAGGTGGGTCAATCCAACCCGTCGGCCAGTTAGTTTAGTACAGTTAAGTAGTCTGAAAACATAAGCACGACACAACGTACTCTATGTTACTTACACGGTACAACATACTCTTGGACCCCAGTATTCAGTATCCAATGCCATATCTCAAAATCTAGTGTAAGTAAGTCAGTGTGAGACACAGTCTATGTGAGACCCCGTATATGTATAAGGGTATATATGTACATAGAAATGTAAATAGAGTTGTACTATGAATTCATGAGTGAAGTATATGTGATGTAAGTCCATAAGTAATGTACACACTTGTAATGAGAGTGGTAATTGTACATACAAGTTACATTAAGTATGAATGTGAAGAAATGGACTTAAACATGTGGAGAATGTGTAGAATGGATTATGAGTAGTTTGGTAAAATGGAAGTAGAATTGCATAAGATGTGCACTTCCATTTTTGTTTATATTAAATACCATTGGTCATACAAAGATTCTACATAAGTTTTAATGTGTATGAAGTGAGGATGGATGCCATTTTCAAGTCTCAAAGATGAATGGATGAGAAAAGGATCATGGTAGCAAATTAAGGATGTTTGGTAAGTGTTGCTGCAGAAGAACTGCAGAAAATCTAGAAATTGTGAAGGGCAGATCGATCTCATGGGATGAGAGATCGATCTGGAAGAGCTAGAATGCTCTTATTTGGGTAAAGGAATAGAGCAGATCGATCTCCAATGGAGCCAGATCGATCTCCTAAGCATTATGTAGTGAAAAGATCTATCCCCAAGCACCCAGATCGATCTCCTTAGCTCTTTGTTTAGGAGCAGATCGATCTCATGCTTCGACAGATCGATCTCATGCTTCGACAGATCGATCTCATGCTTAAGATGTCGTGAAAAAAGAGGGATTTAAGGGGACCAGATCGATCTCCTCTGGGACCAGATCGATCTCCTCAAGCTATTTCTATATAAGGAGTGCTAAAAATCAAAAAATTTTGAGAAAAAACACTAACCTTCCACTTTCAACCCAAAAACCAAACTTTCTCTCTCTAAAATCAGCCATTTTCAGTGAGGTTTGAAGAGAGACCATTAGAGGGAAAGTTGTTCCTATCAAAGAGAAGAACAACATAGTTGGAAGGCATTTTCTCATTGTTGGTATTGAAGGAGTTAAGGGCATTGCCATTTGGAGCAAGAAGAGAAATCAAATTGGGTAAGATTCTAACACTCCAACTATGGTACATTGTTTATATAATTGATTTTGAAGTTGTTTGACATGAGTATGGATGGTTAGAAACTATCTAAAATGTATTGGAATGATTATGACCTAGAAATGGTCTAGAATGAGAAAGTGGAATGTATGGAGATTAATGATGAATGAGATATGTAGAAGTTATTAATAGTGTTGTGGTATGATTTTAAGGTGTGGTTAGTGGATAAATTGTGAGATTTACCTACAAGAGGTAAAATGTGGATTAAGGCATTTGTAAAATGCATAGGTGAATAATATTGACTAGTGAGGTCAATTATGGGTTAAATACATTAACTCAATTGATTTAATGAATAAATCGCAGCTTCCGAGGATACGCCGAGGCGAGTTGAGCCAAGAGCGTGAGAAGCTAAAAGGAAAGGAGTCACACCAAGTGAATCGAGGTAAGGGAATTGTGTGGACTCTTAGAGATATCTGTGCGTAATTTGGGCGCTTAAATGTTTTGCTAGAATGCATGAATTAGAAAATGATGTTGGGTGATTGAAGGGTAAAAGTTGGGAGTTTGAGAAATGTGCATGAAAACAAAAGCATATTACTTTGAAAATCATGTTTTATTGCTTTTTAGCAAATGATTGGCAGGTTGGCTAACATTGAAATGATTTGCAAAAGAAATGAGTGTGTTTTGGTTTTGTTAACCATCCTTTGCAAAGTTTTGAGCCACCTACATGATTTCGTGAGTATGAAAGCGTGCTAGAGTATGACTAGCATGAGATTTGACGTGTTTTATACACATGAGTGCAAGAGGCACTAGTTTTCACATGGATTTCATAATTGTTTTGGCATTGTGCTTCGAGTTTGTCTCGGACTGGATGCCCACCTTGCATGTTGCTGTGTTTGGAGCTTCGAGTAGACTGGGTGTCACATCGATTAAATAGGCTCACACGTGTATTGTTTTGACATGATTAATTAGCCGTGTTAGGAGCTTCGGGTAGACAAGAGGTCGTACCGATTAAATAGGCTCACACGTGCGTTTGAGATGTGGCGTGATATGATGTGTTGATTGAGTCCACGAAGTACGTTGTACCGTGCATGTAGCATGGAGTACACTGTACCGTGTTGAGTTATGATGTGCCGTCTTCGGATGAGATCTGCTATGAACCGACGGGTAGGATTTGATCCACCTCCCGTGTAGAAGCAGATAATGGTGATATCCCGCACACCTGATCCGTGTAGCCGATATCACAGGTTATGTACATAGGCCTTGAGGTTATTACCTGTTGTTGAACTGCCTATCTCACATGTCTAATGCTATTTGAGAATAAATCCATGTTTGAAATGATTTGTGGGTCAGGAAAGCCCGAGGGATGGGCTGAGAACTGACCAATGTTGAAATTGATTTATTAATGGTTTTTAAAGTGCACGGATGCATGATGTTTAATGCCATGCTTTATTGTGAAAATGCATGATGGGTAATGCCATGCTTTTATTGTGAATTATGCATGATGATTTATACCATGCTTTGAGTTGAAATGTGCACCTGATTTTAATAGCATGAATGCTTTACATACCATTAACACAATCATACACTCATGTTTTGAGATAAATAATGAATGAAATGCTTTTGAGCATGGCATCACGATCACGTAGATAGTGCAGTATCTACCTGTTCGCATGATTGCCTTACTGAGCATGTGGTTTGCTCACCCCCCTTATTTTCTCCCTCTCTACAGAGATTTGAGTATAGAGTGAGCGTGACTGGAGGCGTTTCCCTTTTTGGTAATCCGCTGCATCCCATCGCTAAAGGTATACACACTTGGATTATTTTGTATCTAAACTAGACATAGCACAGTAGCATTTTGTACGTAACTACTGGGGATGTAAAACAATGTAAACACATGTAATAACTCTGATATATATACATTTATACAAGTGTTTACTCATAAATAATATTTCAAATTGAATTGGTATGGTGGAGTGAGTTAGACGTCGACACGCAGGCCAACTGTTATGAGTTTGGTTGTTCACGATCGAGGAAGGATGATTAGCAATTGATGCATGAAAATGCGAAAAAATTTATACGTATTTTGGTAAGTTGAGGGTCGTGACAGTCTACACGAGGCCCCCAGCACGATTTTACTTATCTTATCATATCAAAATCTAGTGCGAACAGGTCTGTGTAACCCCCGGTTAACACGACGACTCCAACACGATTTCATATCACAAACATGAAAAATGGCTCAATTTGGGTGAAAACGATACTCAAAATCAAATTTAACATGTAAAACGATGCAAAACAATGCAATAGGGGTAACTTCCTGAATGGTCACCCATCCATAAAATTTCTCCCACTCAAGCACACTTAAAGGAATTGTGCAATTTAATGCAAACAGTAAAATATTGAGCCAGTTTATCATTATACTCTTACAATTCACTTTTTACGAAGAAAACAGTGAAGTATGTCATTTCGTGCGTTTTTATTTTTGGACAATTCCTAGTGGCATTTTGGTAATTTTTCCCATAATCGGGTATCATCTAGATAATTTCATATCTATACTCTATACAAAATTTATGTGATGCAGGAAGTGAGAAAAATACGTATAGCTATCTCTAATAGCCTGCATAAATCCCTTACCTGGAATTCAGTCAAATGCCCTTCAATCTTTTTCACTTTTTGAAATTTGATCTATTCGACTCTCGATGTGTCTCCCAGAGCTACAGATAGTTATAAATCATATCAATAACTCTTGTAGATCCGTATTCCACTTCGCTATAGTCTATTTAGGGTATTGAGCCCAATTATTCTTATTGAACCTTGTTGATCCTTAATGAGCCCAACTCTATCTTAAGCCCATTTCGACTTTTTCATTAAGGCACATTTGGCATTTTAAGCCTATTAACACTTAAGGCCCATTAACTCAATGGGGCCAATTGCACATTGAGCTTGACCCATGATCCATTTCAGTCGATGCATGGCGTGTTATGCATCATCATGCCGAGCTATCATCACCATCACGCCTAATGCAAAATTCACTTAGGCATTTCGACAAACACATGGTGTGCTTGCCTTAAGCCTTTCATATGGTTCATTAAGGCATTTTATCAAAGACTTGGCATGCTTGTCTTAAGGTATTAACTAGTTCATTCATAGATTTCATCAAACACCTTATATGCATACCTTATAAACCTATCCAATCTTACAATTTGATGGCACCCAATTGCACCATCATCATGTACTCATCATAACCAACCTATACATGCCATTAAACATCGAGCATGTTCATCATAAAATTAAAACCCATTTTTGGCCGAACATAAATCTATATCTTAGGTGATGTTTTGTCATATAATTCATATACAAATCAACTCCATAAAATCCCTAGATTAACATATGTAAGATTGGTAGATTCAAAACTCACCTAGCTTGACTTTTTTAACTTGGTTGAGAATGAAGGAAGACTTATGGCTCTCCAATTCAACTTCTTAGGTGCTGGTTTTGGAGTATTTTAACCTCCTCTCAATTTGGAACAACTTTCATGAATATCACTTCTTCCAAATATGCTTGTAGATGGGTGAAATCTAGTGAGAGAAAGCTTGAAAGCATATGGTTTAATGGTGGGTGAAACTTAGCTTAATGAAGAAGATTTCCACACTTAGCAAATTCTGATTTTTCCTTCTTAATTTTAGCTAACATTTCACTTAAAATCAGCCCATGAATTGGGCTTGAAATTTGGTTTGGGCTTGGTTAAGTTTTGGGCTTGAAATTGAGCTTGAACTATTCATATTGGGCTTGTTTTAAAATTCCTATTGGGCTTTTGGTTTGGGCCTAAAATTTTCAAATTTTGGGCTTTAATTTTATTGGTTCTTGGGCCTATATTTATGCATTCAAATGGGCCCACATTTGACCCAATTGCTTGGCCTAATTTTTGACCCACTTCATCCATGCTTAATGGGCTTTAACTATTTAACTATTTGGCCCATTAGTATTTTTCATTTTCAGCCCATATAATTTTATCCAATTAAATTAAATAAATTTTCTAAGATTATTGACTGGAAATTAGGTGTTTTAACCCGAGATAACTTTTCTCAAGCCTTAACCATGGTTGGGTTAAGTTAACTATGCTTTGGTTAACTAGTTAAAGTTTATTCTTCAATTCTTGACTTTTCTCTTAACTTTGACCATTGACCACATTTGACTAAAGTAAACTAACCCAAATTTATGTATTCCAATGCTTGGTTAGTCCATCTTGCTGTTTTGGACCCTCTTGGTAGGTGAATGTGGTAAAAACAGCTCAAACGATCGATTTCGAGCTCGTTTGATCCCTTTTTGGGATTTTCACCACTTCAACCTTATCGGGACCAAACCAAACAAACTTCCTTTCTTGACCTATCCTTAATTTGATGTTTTAAGTTCTTATCTTCAGTCAGAATGGTTGGAATCCATTCGGTTTAGCTTGAGCTCACTATGACTCATATTTGGCTCTTTAATGCATTCATGGCATTTTCTACTTTTACTTGAACTTGGAAATTGAAATACAACTTTTCTTATGATTCCAATAACATATATCAATGTTTTTAGAACCAAGTCAATCCTCGAATAACTGTGGATGTTTCTCTCGCATCTGGCTCTCTAATTCTCACGTAGCTTCCTCCGAAATATGGTGTTGCCAAAGAACCTTTACCAGAGTGATCATCTTAGACCATAGCACTTTCTCCTTTTTGTCTAATATTCAAATTGGCTTCTCTACATATGACATATTCTCTGTGAGCTCCAATAGCTCATACTCAATTATATGTGCTGGATTCAGATGATACTTTTGAAGCATCGAAACATGGAAGACATTGTGGACGCCTGCTAGCTTAGGTGGCAATGCTAGCCTATAGGCCTTATCTCCCACTCGGTCTAAGATCTCAAAAGGTCCAATGTAGCAAGGACTCAATTTACCTCTCTTCCAGAACCTCATTATGCCTTTGGAGGGAGAAACCTTCAGAAACACGGATTCACCCACTGTAAATTTCAATGGTCTGTGTCTTGTGTCAACATAGCTTTGCTGTCTGTTCTAAGCTATTCTCAATCTCTCACATATCAATTGAACATTCTTAGAGGCTTGATTGACCAAATTAGGAGCGAATATCTTTCGATCACCCACTACTTCCCATCCAATCAGAGATCGACACCTACGACCATATAATGTTTCATATGGTGCCATTCAAATACTCGAGTGATAACTGTTATTATAGGTGAATTCGGCTAATGGCAAATGATCATCCCAAGAGCCTTTAAAGTTCAGTGCACCAGCTCTCAACATATCCTTCAGTGTCTGTATGGTCCTCTCTGACTGACCATCTGTTTGAGGATGAAAAACTGTGCTAAAACTCAGTCGATTTCCCATGGCTTCCTGAAAATGTTTCCAAAAGTGGAAAGTGAAGCGAGAATCTCTGTCAGACACAATACTCATCGAAAAATCATGTAGCCTCACAATCTCTCGTACATATAAATTCTCCAATGCACTTAGAATATCTGTGGATTTCACAGCCAGGAAGTGGGCTGACTTCGTCAATTTATGTACAATCACCTAAATGGCATCATGATTCCTACAGGTTCTCGGCAAACTCATCACGAAATCAATGGTGATATGCTCTCATTTCCATGTCGGTATAGGTAGAGGTTGCAATAACCCTGTAGGTTTTTGATGCTCTACCTTAATTGTTGACATACAAGACACTTAGCCACAAACTCAATGATGTCTTTTTCATACCTGACCACCAATACACTTTTCAGAGATTCTAATACATCTTACTCCCCGGATGCAATGTGTATCTCAGAGAATGAGCTTCTGACATAATCAATCTCTTCAACTGTGGATCCTTGGGAACACAAATTCTACCTCTGAATCTTTGTAAACCATCGGTGCTCACCTCAAAATCTGTCACAGTGCCCATCTAAATCTGATTCCTTTTATCAGTATAGTACTAATCACTACGCTGAGCCTGTCTGATTCCATTAATCAGGTCCGATTCCAACCTCAGGCTAGCTATCTGTGAGACCCCGTATATGTATAAGGGTATATATGCACATAGAAGTGTAAATAGAGTTGTACTATGAATTCATGAGTGAAGTATATGTGATGTAAGTCCACAAGTAATGTACACACTTGTAATGAGAGTGATAATCGTACATACAAGTTTCATTATATATGAATGTGTAGTAATGGACTTAAACATGTGGAGAATGTGTGTAGAATGGATTTTGAATAGCTTGGTAAAATGGAAGTATAATTGCATAAGATGTGCATTTCCATTTTAGTTTATATTAAGTACCATTGGTCATACAAAGATCCTACACAAATTTTAATGTGTATGAAGTGAGGATGGATGTCATCTTCAAGTCTCAAAGATGAATGAATGAGGAAATGATCATGGTAGCAAATTAAGGATGTTTGGTAAGTGTTGTTGCAGAGGAAATCTGGAAATTTTGAGGGGCAGATCGATCTCATGGGATGAGAGATCGATCTGGAAGAGCCAGAATGCTCTTATTTGGGCGAGAGAATAGAACAGATCGATCTCCAATGGACCAAATCGATCTCCTTAGCTCTCTGTTTGGGAGCAGATCGATCTCATGCTTCTACAGATCGATCTCATGCCTTGACAGATCGATCTCATGCTTCGACAGATCGATCTCAGGCTTAAAAATGCCGTGAAAAAGAGGGATTTTAAGGGACCAGATCGATCTCCTCTTAGACCAGATCGATATCCTCAAGCTATTTCTATAAAAGGAGTGCTGGAAATCAAAAAATTTCGGGAAAAACACAAACTTTCCACTTTCAACCCAAAAACCTAACATTCTCTCTCAAAAATCAGCCATTTTCAGTGAGGTTTGAAGAGAGACCATAAGAGACAAAGTTGTTCCTATCAAAGAGAAGAACAACATAGTTGGAAAGCATTTTCCCATTGTTGGTATTGGAGGAGTTAAGGGCATTGCCATTGGAGCAAGAAGAGAAATCGAATTTGGTAAGATTCTAACACTCCAACTATGGTACATTGTTTATTTAATTGATTTTGGAGTTGTTTGGCATGAGTATGGATGGTTAAAAACTATCTAGAATGCATTGGAATGATTTTAACCTAGAAATGGTTTAGTGTGAGAAAGTGAAATTGATGGAGATTAATGATGAATGAGATATGTAGAAATCATTAATAGTGATTGTGGTATGATTTTAAGATGTGGTTAGTGGATAAATTGTGAGGTTTACCTAAAAGAGGTAAAATGAGGGTTAAGGCATTTGTAAAATGTATAAGTAAATAATATTGACTAGTGAGGTCAATTATGGGTTAAATACGTTAACTCAATCGATTTAATGAATGAATCGCAGCTTCCGAGGATACGCCGAGGCGAGTTGAGCCAAGAGCATGAGAAGTTAAAAGGAAAGGAGTCACTCCAAGTAAATCGAGGTAAGGGAATTGTGTGGACTCTTAGAGATATTGTGCGCAATTTGGGAGCATAAATGTTTTGCTAGAATGCATGAGATTAGGAAATGTTGTTGTTGGGTGATTGAAGGGTAAAAGTTGGGAGTTTGAGAAATGTGCATGAAAACAAAAGCATATTTCTTTGGAAATCATGTTTCATTGCTTTTTAGCAAATGATTGGTAGGTTGGCTAACATTGAAATGATTTGCAAAAGAAATGGGTATGTTTTGGTTTTGTTAACCATATTTTGCAAGTTTTGAGCCACCTACATGATTTCGTGAGTATGAAAGAGTGCATGAGGCACTAGTTTTCACATGGATTTCATATTGTTTTGGCATTGTGCTTGAGTTTGTCTCGCACTGGATGCCCACCTTGCATGTTGCCGTGTTTGGAGCTTCGAGTAGACTTGGTGTCATATCGATTAAATAGGCTCACACGTGCATTGTTTTGAGACATGGCATGTTAAAACAACCTGATGAGCCCGAACGAGGGATAAGGGTTGGAGATCCACCTGATGAGCCCGAACGAGGGATAAGGGTTGGAGGAACAGCTGATGAGCCCGAACGAGGGATAAGGCTGGGGGTCCACGGAGTACGTTGTGCCGTGCATGTAGCATGGAGTACATTGTACCGTGTTGTGATGTGATGTGTCGTCTTCAGACGAGATCTGCTATGGACCGGCCGGTAGGATTTGACCCACCTCCCGTGTGGAAGCAGATGGTGGTGATATCCCGCACACCTGATCCGTGTAGCCGGTATCACAGGTTATGTACATAGGCCTTGAGGTTATTACCTATTGTTGAAACTGCCTATCTCACATGTCTAATGCTATTTGAGAATAAATCCATGTTTGAAGTGATTGTGATCAGGAAAGCCCGAGGGATGGGCTGGGACCTGACGTTGAATTGATTTGTTAATGGTTTGAAAGTGCACGGATGCATGATGTTTAATGCCATGCTTTATTGTGAAAATGCATGATGTTTAATGCCATGCTTTTATTGTGAATTATGCATGATGATTTATACCATGCTTTGAGTTGAAATGTGCACTGAATTTTAATAGCATGAATGCTTTACATACCATTAACACAATCATACACTCATGTTTTGAGATAAACAATGAATTAAATGCTTTTGAGCATGGCATCACGATCACGTAGATAGTACAGTATCTACCTGTTCGCATGATTGCCTTACTGAGCGTGTGGTTTGCTCACCCCCTTATTTTCCCCTCTCTACAGAGAATTGAGTATAGATTGAGCGTGACTAGAGGCGTTCCCTTTTTGGTAATCCGCTGCATCCCATCGCTAAAGGTATACACACTTGGATTATTTTGTATCTAAACTAGACATAGCACAGTAGCATTTTGTATGTAACCACTGGGGATGTAAAACAATGTAAACACATGTAACAACTCTGATATATATACATTTATACAAGTGTTTACTCATAATAATGTTTTCAAATTGAATTGGTATGGTGGAGTGAGTTAGACGTCGACACACAGCCCAACTGTTAAGTGTGTGGTTGTTCACGATCGAGGAAGGATGATTAAGGATTGATGCATGAAAATGCGAAAAATTTGTACGTATTTTGGTAAGTTGAGGGTCGTGACAGAAGTTGGTATCAGAGCTCGGGTTGGTCTGACGTGTGTTGTGTTTAAAATACTTATAAGTGAAAAAAAAATTACATCCCTAAGTTACTGTGCTTGTTTAGATACAAATAGTGTATGTCGATAGGTTGACTAAGTAATTGGTTGTGAATGTAGGGAACTGAGTAAGTATGCCTAATACCAGTCACGGTAGAGGGATGAGAGCACAGGCTCGAGGCCGTAGAGGTAGGCCTGGGGGTCGTGTTGAGCCGGAAACACACGAGGCTCAGGAGGATGTTGAGGTGAAGGTCGACGTTGAGCACGCTCCACAGGGTCCAGAGGAGAGGCCCGAGAGTACTGAGGCTCGCTTCGCGAGGATTGAGCGGAGCATTGAGATGATTTTGGAATTGGTCACTCAATCTTTACCTGGAGTTGGCGGTAGACAGAGTCCCGCTACACAGGGTGATGCCGAGCAGGCAGCAGCTCCCGAGGCACGGGCAAGGCAAGCCCAAGGACCTCAGACGACAGATACCCCACCCCCACAGGATGTGCCTACGCCGGTTGCTATGCCAGGCAGTAGAGGTTGGGGATATGGATGTGATTTGGATAGACTGCGGCAGTTCCAGAAGTTTGGACCGCCGTCTTTCAGTGGAGTAAAGGACCCAGTGGCGGCTGAGGATTGGATCAATGAGATCAAGAAATTATATGGGTTCTTTGAGTGCACTACTACCGAGATGGTAGCATTTGCCGCTTTTATGCTGAAAGGATCAGCAGAACATTGGTGGAAATCCACCAGGCCTATTTTGAGAGCCCGACAAACTGAGATCAGGTGGGATGTGTTTCTAGAGGCCTTCCGGAGACAGTATGTCCCGGATACTGCCCAGCGAAAGCTAAAGATGGCATTTTTGGGACTGACCCAAGGGAGCAGGACTGTGGATGAGTATGAGACTGCTTTTATATCCCTGGGCAGATATGATCCCAACACGATGAGTAATGAGGTCGAGAAGATCCAGAAGTTTGTGGATGGATTGAGACCGACCATCAGGTCTAGATTGGTTCCCCTGGACATACCGACCTATAAGGAGGCAGTGCGCAGGGCGCAATTATGTGAACAAGATATTGATAGAATCACCTCGGAATTTGGAAAGGTTGGTAAGATGAGGGACAAAGATAAGAAGAGACCTATGATGGATAGAGGCTTCAACTATAAAGGAAGCAAGAGATTCTCTGGAAAGAGGCCGAGAACTGATGAGATTCGGGAGAGGACAATTGATACTCCCATGTATCCGGCCATTGCTCCAGCTAAGGGAATCGTGATTGGAGGACCACGGCCTACTACAGAACAGTGTGGCAAGTGTGGTAGGTACCATGGTACTCGACCATGTTATGGACCTCAGGTTGTATGCTTCAGATGTGGGAAGCCAGGGCACATAAGCAGAGATTGCCCCGAGATGATAGAGAGAGCCCCACAGAAGGGCAAGGAGCCAGAGAGAGCTCCAGTTGGTACAGCTGCTCCGAGGAAGAAGGCTACAGCTGAAGAAAAAGGGAAGCAAGCAGTGGGTGTAAGCAGAGGACGAGTGCACGCACTGGATCAGGATACTGCAGATCAGTCATCAGATGTGGTAAAAGGTACCATCCAAATCTTTGATTTAGAAGCTTATGTACTGTTTGATCCTGGTGCCACGCATTCTTTTATTTCGCCATCATTTGCATGTAAATTGTTGAAGCATGTAAAACCCACGCTGCTTGATAAGATGTTATTGATATCTACCCCTATGAATGATAGTCAGTTGACTGAGCATATATATAGGGATTGTAAAATGAAGATAGGAGGTAAAGAGATGACAGCCGATTTAATTTTATTAAACATGAGTGATTTTGATGTGATCCTAGGAATGGATTGGTTGGCTACCAATCATGTTGTTATGGATTGTCATGCTAAAACCTTGATGTTTCCAAAGATAGACAATCTTGTAGTTAATTTTGTGAAATGAAATTAAAGAACATGATTTTTATAAGTGTGATGAGTATAATCTTGATACATGATGTATGAAAGATAAATTTGATTTCATTTATGTATGTGATGAGATGATTTATGATACTAATGGTGGAAAGAATAATGTGAAGGATTCATCACTTTTGTGATTGAGATGGATAAGGCACGTCCGGAATTGGAAGATATACCAGTGGTTAGAGAATTTCCAGATGTCTTTCCGGATGAGTTACCAGGGTTACCTCCAGATAGGGAGATGGAGTTTGGTATAGATTTGGCACCTGGTACAGAGCCGATGTCCAAGCCACCATACAGGATGGCTCAAGTTGAGTTAGAGGAGTTAAGGAAACAATTACAAGAGTTGCTGGAGAAGGGGTTCATCAGGCCGAGCGTCTCACCTTGGGGAGCACCGGTTCTGTTTGTAAGGAAGAAGGATGGAAGCCTCCGACTGTGTATAGACTACCGGTTGTTGAATAAGGCCACCATCAAGAATAAGTATCCCCTCCCACGTATCGATGATTTATTAGATCAGCTTAAGGGAGCGCAGGTCTTTTCCAAGATAGATCTGAGATCAGGGTACCATCAGTTGAAGATACGAGGTGGAGATGTACCCAAGACAGCTTTTCGCACCCGGTATGGACATTATGAGTTCATGGTTATGCCATTCGGGTTGACGAATGCTCCCGCAGCTTTTATGTCTTTGATGAATGAGGTATTCCACCAGTCTTGGATCGATTTGTTATTGTGTTTATTGATGATATACTAGTGTATTCAAGGTCTAGAGAGGAGCATGAAAGGCATTTAAGGATAGTGCTACAAACCCTCCGAGAGAAGAAGTTGTACGCTAAACTCAGTAAGTGCGACTTTTGGTTGGAACAGATCTCTTTTTTGGGTCACATAGTATCAAAGGATGGAGTATCAGTGGATCCATCTAAGATTGAGGCCGTAGTTCAGTGGCAGAGACCCCAGACAGTGACAAAGATCAAAAGTTTCCTGGGTTTAGTTGGGTATTATCGAAGGTTTGTAGAGGGATTTTCGAGGTTAGCTGCTCCATTGACACGTCTCACAAGGAAAAATGTAGAGTTTGTGTGGGACAAAAAGTGTGAAGACAGTTTTGAGGAGTTGAAAAGGAGATTAACTACAGCTCCAATACTCACCATTCCTACCAGCTCAGGAGGTTTCTCGGTGTATGCGGATGCTTCACACCTAGGATTGGGCTGTGTATTGATGCAGGATGGGAAGGTAGTAGCCTATGGATCAAGACAGTTAAAGGATCATGAGAGGAACTACCCGACCCATGACTTGGAGTTGGCAGCGGTAGTGTTTGCGCTGAAGATATGGCGCCACTACCTCTATGGTGAGAGATTTCAGGTTTATACAGATCATAAGAGCCTTAAGTACCTGTTCTCACAGAAAGAGTTGAACATGAGACAGAGGAGATGGCTTGAGCTGTTAAAGGATTATGATTGTGAAATCCTATACCACCCGGGTAAAGCAAATGTGGTTGCTGATGCATTGAGTAGGAAGTATCTCGGGATGGTATCATTTATGATGATCAGGGAACACGAGCTGTTGGAACAGTTCATGAACCTCAGTTTTGATATGACCCCGCCTGACGCTGATAGTGGATTTATGATAGCTAGCCTGCAGTTGGAACCGGATCTGGTAGATCGAATCCGACGGCTTAGCGAGTTGATCAGCAGTGTAGTGATATTGTCGGGCAGATACAGAGGGGTATGGAGACGGACTTTGGGTTGAGTTCGGATGGATTGTTGAGGTTCAAAGGTAGGATATGTGTTCCTGATAACGCAGAGATCAGAAGGTTGATCCTGACAGAGGCTCACTCATCGAAGTATACGATACACCCAGGGGGTACCAAAATGTATCAAAACCTTCAAAAGGTTTATTGGTGGTCGGGAATGAAAAAGCACATTGCTGAATATGTTGCTAAGTGTCTCGTTTGTCAGCAGGTGAAGGTAGAGCATCAAAAGCCTACAAGGTTATTGCAGCCTCTACCGATATCGACATGGAAGTGGGAGCATGTCACCATGGATTTTGTGATGGGAATGCCGAGGACCCGGAGAGGTCATGATGCCATATGGGTGATTATGGATCGGTTGACGAAATCAGCCCATTTTCTAGCTATGAGAGCTACCGATACTCTGAGCCAGTTAGCAAACCTATATGTGCGCGAGATAGTGAGGCTACATGGAATTCCAGTGAGCGTTGTTTCTGATAGGGATGCCCGCTTCACTTCCCACTTTTGGGAACAGTTTTAGGAAGCGATGGGGATCCAGTTGAATTTTAGCACCGCGTTTCATCCTCAGACAGATGGTCAGTTAGAGAGGACTATACAGACCCTGGAGGACATGTTGAGAGCGTGTGCATTGGATTTTGGAGGCTCCTGGGATGACCATTTGCCACTCGCAGAGTTCGCGTATAATAACAGTTTTCATGCGAGTATCGGGATGGCACCATATGAGGCATTGTATGGGCGTAGATGCCATTCCCCTATTGGATGGGAAGAGGTTGGTGACAGACAGATCTTTGCTCCCGACTTGGTTAGACAAGCCTCTGAGGACGTCCAATCGATATGTGAGAGGTTACGGACAGCTTAGAGCAGGCAAAAGAGTTATGTTGACAAGAGACGGAGACCACTAGAGTTTGAGGTGGGTGAGTCAGTGTTTCTAAAAGTTTCCCCTTCGAAGGGAATTATGAGATTTGGGAAGAAGGGAAAGTTGAGCCCTCGATATATAGGGCCATTTGAGATACTTGATAAGGTGGGAGACAAGGCTTATAGGTTGGCATTGCCACCAGAGTTGGCAAGTGTGCACAACGTCTTCCACGTATCCATGTTGAGGAAGTATCACCCGGACCCGGCACATGTGATAAGATATGAGCCCTTGGAGCTCAATGAGGGTATGACCTATGTTGAGAAGCCAGTTCGGGTATTGGACAGAAAAGAGAAAGTGCTGAGGACAAAGACAATTCCCTTGGTGAAGATACTTTGGCAACATCACACTGTGGAAGAAGCCACATGGGAATTGGAGAATTCGATGCGGGAGAGGTATCCCGAGTTGTTCACAGAATAATTGGTTCCAATTTGGAGGACCAAATTTTCTAAGTGGGGGAGAATGTGAGACCCCGTATATGTATAAGGGTATATATGCACATAGAAGTGTAAATAGAGTTGTACTATGAATTCATGAGTGAAGTATATGTGATGTAAGTCCACAAGTAATGTACACACTTGTAATGAGAGTGATAATCGTACATACAAGTTTCATTATATATGAATGTGTAGTAATGGACTTAAACATGTGGAGAATGTGTGTAGAATGGATTTTGAATAGCTTGGTAAAATGGAAGTATAATTGCATAAGATGTGCATTTCCATTTTAGTTTATATTAAGTACCATTGGTCATACAAAGATCCTACATAAATTTTAATGTGTATGAAGTGAGGATGGATGTCATCTTCAAGTCTCAAAGATGAATGAATGAGGAAATGATCATGGTAGCAAATTAAGGATGTTTGGTAAGTGCTGTTGCAGAGGAAATCTGGAAATTTTGAGGGGCAGATCGATCTCATGGGATGAGAGATCGATCTGGAAGAGCCAGAATGCTCTTATTTGGGCGAGAGAATAGAACAGATCGATCTCCAATGGACCAGATCGATCTCCTTAGCTCTCTGTTTGGGTGCAGATCGATCTCATGCTTCGACAGATCGATCTCATGCCTTGACAGATCGATCTCATGCTTCGACAGATCGATCTCAGGCTTAAAAATGCCATGAAAAAGAGGGATTTTAAGGGACCAGATCGATCTCCTCTTGGACCAGATCGATCTCCTCAAGCTATTTCTATAAAAGGAGTGCTGGAAATCAAAAAATTTCGGGAAAAACACAAACTTTCCACTTTCAACCCAAAAACCTAACATTCTCTCTCAAAAATCAGCCATTTTCAGTGAGGTTTGAAGAGAGACCATTAGAGACAAAGTTGTTCCTATCAAAGAGAAGAACAACATAGTTGGAAAGCATTTTCCCATTGTTGGTATTGGAGGAGTTAAGGGCATTGCCATTGGAGCAAGAAGAGAAATCGAATTTGGTAAGATTCTAACACTCCAACTATGGTACATTGTTTATTTAATTGATTTTGGAGTTGTTTGGCATGAGTATGGATGGTTAGAAACTATCTAGAATGCATTGGAATGATTTTGACCTAGAAATGGTTTAGTGTGAGAAAATGAAATTGATGGAGATTAATGATGAATGAGATATGTAGAAATCATTAATAGTGATTGTGGTATGATTTTAAGATGTGGTTAGTGGATAAATTGTGAGGTTTACCTAAAAGAGGTAAAATGAGGGTTAAGGCATTTGTAAAATGCATAAGTAAATAATGTTGACTAGTGAGGTCAATTATGGGTTAAATACGTTAACTCAATCGATTTAATGAATGAATCGCAGCTTCCGAGGATACGCCGAGGCGAGTTGAGCCAAGAGCGTGAGAAGCTAAAAGGAAAGGAGTCACTCCAAGTAAATTGAGGTAAGGGAATTGTGTGGACTCTTAGAGATATTGTGCGCAATTTGGGCACATAAATGTTTTGCTAGAATGCATGAGATTAGGAAATATTGTTGTTGGGTGATTGAAGGGTAAAAGTTGGGAGTTTGAGAAATGTGCATGAAAACAAAAGCATATTTCTTTGGAAATCATGTTTCATTGCTTTTTAACAAATGATTGGTAGGTTGGCTAACATTGAAATGATTTGCAAAAGAAATGGGTATGTTTTGGTTTTGTTAACCATATTTTGCAAGTTTTGAGCCACCTACATGATTTCGTGAGTATGAAAGAGTGCATGAGGCACTAGTTTTCACATGGATTTCATATTGTTTTGGCATTGTGCTTGAGTTTGTCTCGCACTGGATGCCCACCTTGCATGTTGCCGTGTTTGGAGCTTCGAGTAGACTTGGTGTCATATCGATTAAATAGGCTCACACGTGCATTGTTTTGAGACATGGCATGTTAAAACAACCTGATGAGCCCGAACGAGGGATAAGGGTTGGAGATCCACCTGATGAGCCCGAACGAGGGATAAGGGTTGGAGGAACAGCTGATGAGCCCGAACGAGGGATAAGGCTGGGGGTCCACGGAGTACGTTGTACCGTGCATGTAGCATGGAGTACATTGTACCGTGTTGTGATGTGATGTGCCGTCTTCGGACGAGATCTGCTATGGACCGGCGGGTAGGATTTGACCCACCTCCCGTGTGGAAGCAGATGGTGGTGATATCCCGCACACCTGATCCGTGTAGCCGGTATCACAGGTTATGTACATAGGCCTTGAGGTTATTACCTATTGTTGAAACTGCCTATCTCACATGTCTAATGCTATTTGAGAATAAATCCATGTTTGAAGTGATTGTGGTCAGGAAAGCCCGAGGGATGGGCTGGGACCTGACGTTGAATTGATTTGTTAATGGTTTGAAAGTGCACGGATGCATGATGTTTAATGCCATGCTTTATTGTGAAAATGCATGATGTTTAATGCCATGCTTTTATTGTGAATTATGCATGATGATTTATACCATGCTTTGAGTTGAAATGTGCACTGAATTTTAATAGCATGAATGCTTTACATACCATTAACACAATCATACACTCATGTTTTGAGATAAACAATGAATTAAATGCTTTTGAGCATGGCATCACGATCACGTAGATAGTACAGTATCTACCTGTTCGCATGATTGCCTTACTGAGCGTGTGGTTTGCTCACCCCCTTATTTTCCCCTCTCTACAGAGAATTGAGTATAGATTGAGCGTGACTGGAGGCGTTCCCTTTTTGGTAATCCGCTGCATCCCATCGCTAAAGGTATACACACTTGGATTATTTTGTATCTAAACTAGACATAGCACAGTAGCATTTTGTATGTAACCACTGGGGATGTAAAACAATGTAAACACATGTAACAACTCTGATATATATACATTTATACAAGTGTTTACTCATAATAATGTTTTCAAATTGAATTGGTATGGTGGAGTGAGTTAGACGTCGACACACAGCCCAACTGTTAAGTGTGTGGTTGTTCACGATCGAGGAAGGATGATTAAGGATTGATGCATGAAAATGCGAAAAATTTGTACGTATTTTGGTAAGTTGAGGGTCGTGACACTATCATACAGTCTGTATCAGTATGAAGGGATCACATCCAAGCTGAGGCTTACAAACTGTTCCAACAACTCATGTTCCCTAACCATCATATACGATATCATCCCAAGTCTTTTACTGCTCAAGGCATCAATTACAACATTAGCCTTACCTGGATGATAAAGTATCTCACAATCGTAGTCCTTCAGAAACTCAAACCATTTTCGTTGCCTCATATTCAATTCTTTCTGTGAAAACAAGTACTTGAGCTTTTATGATTAGTTAAGATTTGAAAATTTTCATTGTATAAGTAGTGGCACCATATCTTCAATGCGAACACTACGACAGCTAGCTCCAAATCATGGGTTGGATAATTCTTCTCATGGTCCTTAAGCTGTTGTGATCCATAAGCAACTACCGGCCTATTCTGCATCTATACACAGCCTAATCCCTGTCTTGATGCATCCGCATATACAGAGAAACATTTTGAACTGTTCGGTATGGTGAGAATAGGTATGGTGGTCAATCGATGCTTAAGTTCCAAGAAACTCTTCTCAAAAGCATCATTCCACTCAACCGTAACATCCTTTCGAGTGAGACGAGTCAATATAGCAACTAATTTAGAAAACCCTTTACAAATCGACAGTAATATCCTGCTAAACCCCAAAAGCTTTGAATCTCTGTGACAGTCTTGGGCCTGTCCCACTGTACTATAGCTTCAATCTTGGACGGATTAACAAACACTCCATCCTTCGATACAACATGGCCCAGAAATGATATCTGTTCCAACCAGAAATCACACTTATTGAGTTTCGTATATACTTCCTTTCTCTGAGGGTCTGTAAGATAATGCTCAGATGCTGCTCATGTTCTTCCCTTGACTTCGAATACACTAGAATGTCATCAATGAACACAATGACAAATCGATCCAGGTATGGCTTGAACACTCCATTCATCAATGCCATAAAAATTACAGGAGCATTCGTTAGCCCGAAAGATATAACCAAGAACTCATAATGGCTATATCAGGTACAGAATGCTGTTTTAGCTACATCCTCACTCTGAATCTTCAACTGATGGTACCCAGGCCTCATATCTATCTTGAAAAAAATTTACGCTACCCGAAGTTGATCCAACAGATCATCAATACGTGGAAGGGAGTACTTGTTCTTAATGGTAGCCTTATACAACAATCTGTAATCAATATACAGTCGAAGGCTTCCATCCTTCTTCTTAATGAATAAAATCGGTACTCCACAAGGTGAAACACTTGGTCTAATGAACCCCTTATCCAACAACTCCTGTAATTGCTTCTTTAGCTCTTTCAATTTAACTGGAGCCGTTTTATATGGTAGCTTGGATATGGCTCGTACCAGTTACCAAATCAATACAAAGCTCCAAACTCCCTATCTGGTGGAAATCGTGGTTGATCATCCGAAAAGACATCATGAAACTCCTTGACCACTGGAATGTCTGTCAATTTTGAGTTTGCCTTATCTGTATCAACCACATATGCAATGAATGTCCCTGACGATATTGTGAAAGACTCATCCATATAGTTAGTACAAGTTTTTACTCTTTCAATCACAATAACTATACTCTTTTATTACTTCTCATAAAACTTTACAACCTACCTCTCAGGTGTAGAAAACATTATCGTCTTAGAGTAACAATCTAAGATAACATGATTTATAGCTAACCAATCCATTCCCAGTATTACATCAATATCACGCATGTTCAACATGATAAGGTCAGTTGTCATATCCTTTTTTCCTACTCTTACCTTACAATTCCTATACACATATTCAGTCAATTGACTATCACTCATCGTTGTGCTAATAAGCAACTTTCTATCTAAAAGTACAGGCTTTACATATGGAAGCAAATTATATGCAAATAAAGGCGATATGAATCAATGCGAGACACTAGGATCAAATAAAACAAATGCTTCAAGATCAAAAACCAGAATGGTACCTTTAATCACATCTGTTGAAGCATATGTAGTGTCCTGATCCAAGGCATACACTCGCCCTCTACCAACAACTTGCTTCCTCTTCTCCTCGGCTGTGGCCTTTCTCCTTTGGGTTGAAGGACTAGCGGGAGCTTTCTGCGGCTACTCTTGCCTCTATGGAATAGGAACTGGAGGTTCAGGGCAATCTCTAACTAAGTGGTTAGTCTTTTCGCATCTATAACATGCTCCAAAGGCGACATTGTAAGACCTGATTTTATTGTAAGAGCAAAAGGGAATGAATAGAAATTTACGAGTGCATTTAAAAATGCAAAAGGACTGAAATGAAATTCTCGAACACGTGCAAGGGTAAAATGGTCAAAAGATCGAAAGTCGGTATAATTTCGATAAGAAAATTTAATTAAAAATATGGATTTGAGAAATCTTGATCAATAAAGGAGAAATAATAAAATTTTGGGTTAAATTGATCAAGATTCAGAATTTTTAGAAATATCGAAAAGTCATTCGGGACAATATCCCAAAAATACGGAGAAATTATACCTGAAAAAGGGTTAAAAATATAATAATTAAATTAAATTAATTTATTGGAATAAAATAATAGATTTGTAGATATTTGTTGAATAATTTAGAATATTTTAATGAATACTTTAATAATAAAATAAATTATAAATAATAATAAAAATAATTAAAAAAGAAGCGAAAAACGAAAGCGCAGAATTACGAAAATTACGATTCTGCCAAAACAGAAGCTGAAGACCGGATGGACGGCCACCGACGACTGCCCAGGCGAGCGACCGACGAAGGGGAAGGCGCCGAGCTACCACCGGCCCCATGGAGGCATGAACGGCGGTGATAGGCGACGAAACGGAGAGAAATCGGGGGCCGAGAGAAGAGAAGGAGATTCTCGGCGACCGGCGTCGATCTGGCTGACCCACCCCCAGCTAAACGTTCTCGAGGCACAGGTGATCTGATTGGTGGCGGCCAAGACTGGCAAAACTGTCGGCAAACGCCGAAAACGACGAAAAGAGGAAATGGGTACCAACGGTGGAGAGAATAGGCCGGACCGGTGACTTTTCGGCAGCCTTGGACGAAACCAAGGGCAGATTCGTGCTGCGGATGGCCCAGCGGAGCCACTGGCGGTGGAAGCTGATGGAAAATCGATCAGCAAGGCCCTGAACCGATCGAACTGAAGTGAACCGAGGTGAACCGACGGTCCGAACCGAGTCTGAATCGGATCGAACCGGTTCAGCCAATGAGGAAAGAGAAAAAAAAGAAAAAAGGGAAAAAGAAAAAGAGAAAAAATTGAGAAAAAATCTCGACGATGTAATCAAGCTATGGGTAAGTCAGTAGCGATCGAAATTGATCGATTTAAATTTTGAAATATTTTATTTAATTAATTTTTGACTGAAAATTTACCCGAAAATTTATGAAATTGTGTAGCTCGACAATCGACGTCAAACGAGAGCTTGAGATAACCTCGATTTACGTACAAGTATGGAATCTTGGGTAAGTAACCCTTATTGATGACAATTTGCATCGTTATGCGTGCTTCAAATTTAATTTCCGTATTAATTAAATTAAATTTTGAAAAGTCAGATAAATTGTCGTAAATAATAAATTGAGCTATTAGAGAGTTAGAACGAGGCCCAATAAATTATTTATGGGCCCAATGAGCCTAATAGGCCTCGATAATGTGAAAATTAAGTGGAAAACGGGCTTAAGGCCGATTAAGGCCCATTAAGGTGCAATCGGGCCCAATAGGGGTAAATGGGCCCAATGATTTAAATTAAGCCCAGAAAATAGAAAATACAATTAAATTGTATGATATCTAACCTGAGGAATAATTATACGCAGTTTCGGACATTGGATTGGAAGTAAATCGGACTGCGTGACGAGACAGCAGTGGAAAAGGAAGGGTCAGACTCTACAGAAAAATAAGGTAAGAGAATTCTGCGGACTGCTAGAGGTAACTTTACGAAATTTTAAAGTTCATATGCAGTCTTTTAAATTATCTGAAGGGTCTAGAAGTATGTTAATAATTTTAGTGCCCCGAATGGGCAAATTATCAAAATACCCTTGTTAAAGGTAAAATTTACAATTTTAGAAAAAATTGGGAGGAGCAAGAACAAGAGGTTCCTGCTCGTTCTGGAGGTGTTTTGATGCATGCATGAGTAGGCTGGCTAACCTTAAAAGAAAAATGCACAACATTGCATAATTTCAATGATGAAATTGTTGTGAAAACTGTTTTAAGGAAACAGAGCCGCCTACGTGTTTTTATTGACATGTGACGTGCTAGAGCTCAGCTTGCACAATGTTTTGATTTGTGTGATGCATGCATTAGTGCTGGAGTGAGAGCTCGCACTAGAGTTTTACATGTATTAGTGCTGGAGTCTGACTCGCACCAGATTCTTTTATATATATATGATTTTCGTGACACAGTGCTAGAGTCTAACTCACACCAGATTTTCCACATGATTTGATGAGAGTGCTAGAGCTTAGCTCGCACTAGTTTTACTTGATTTGATGAGAGTGCTGAGCATCGCTCGCACTGATTTTATGAGAACATGCGATGAGCTGTGCTTGGAGCATCGGGTAGACTGTGTGTCACCGATTAAATAGGCTCGCACGTGCGTTCTGAGACAAGGTATGATATATGGGTCCACGGAATACGTTGTACCGTGAGGCATCTTCGGATGCGTGGTATCTTCGGATACGTGTGGCATCTTCAGATGCGTGGTATCTTCGGATATGTGTGGCATCTACGGATGTGTAGGGTCGGATAAGACCGACGGGATAGAGTGACCCACCTCCCGGGCGATTCCCGATCGTAGTGAGACCCCGCACACTAGGATCCGTGTAGTAGAGGGACTCCCGAGGACACATGGCCATAGTCCTGATTATTACCGATATACAGATGTTGCCTAGTCTCGCATGTTGATGATCTTGACGATGATTGAAACTGGGTTTTAAACTAAATTTGCATGATGCTATTTCCATGCTTTTTAAACCCATGTGTGATGTAAACTGATTTTCATAGTTTTGTGTGAGTTAGGACCACCCGAAGGAGGGGTTGAGTCTTAACTTTATTGTGAAATTTTTAAATGAGGAAGAAATGATTTGAAATAGTTGCATGTTGAATTTTTCATGCAAACTTGTTTTACATGACATCATGAATCATAGCATCAGTTTTGAAATGTGTGGAGAAAGGGTGGTTTATGCATGGCACCATGTTCATGTAGGTAGTATGGTTACCTACTTGTTCGTAAGATTGCCTTACTGAGCTTGATGTGCTCACCCCTTTCATTTTCTCACACAGATAATCTCCAGTAGATGTTGAGGCGACTGAGTACTGCATTTCGGATATCCACTGCTGCCCATCATTTAAGGTATATAAGCTTGTACATATTATATCTAAATAAGCATAGCACAGTAACATGTTTGTAAGTAACTTTAGGGGATGTATAAATATTGTAAACACTTATAAATGACTGAGAAAGAATTAAGTTATATGATAAATGACTGGTGGGACTGGCATTGACGCATAGCCCAATTGTTAGTGGAGTGTGGTCATGATCAGAGGACAGGTAAGCATGAAAGAAAATAACAAACGCGAAAAATTTACTCTGATTTTTGAGTAGTTTTGGATCGTAACATATAAAGGTGGTATCAGAGCGAAATTGATCTGATGTGTGTCAGTGTCAGTAATTAGAAAATTACATCCCCGTGTTTCTATGCTTGGTTAGATACAATAGTGTATATCGAGATGGGTTTTAACTAAGAAATAGTTGAGAATGCAGGAATGCCTAATATTAGTCGTGATAGAGGGGGTAGAGCACGAGGCAGAGGCCGTAGAGGTAGGCCTGAGCCTGCTAGTCATGCTGTGTTGACCTAGGAGAATCAGGATGAGATTGAAATAGAGGTTTATATTAAGCATGCCTCACAGAGTCCGACAGAGAGATCGGATAGTATTGAGACACGCTTCGCGAGGTTGGAGCGGAGTGTGGAAAATATTTTGAGAGCAAATTGCTCAGAGTATGCATGGGATTTGAGGCTGAGACAGAGCATTGATGGAAGTCCGCTCGACCCAACTTAAGAGTTAGACATCCAGAGCTGACATGCGAAATGTTTCTGGATGTATTCCGGCGATAAAATATCCCGGACACTGTTTAAAGGAAATTACAAATAAAATTCCTTACTCTAACCCAGAGGAATTGATTTATTGATGAGTATGGAACTCAGTTTATATCCTTGGGCAGGTATTACTTCGACATTATGGGCAGTGAGCGTCGGAAAGCCCTAAAGTTCATGGAAGGGCTCAAATTGTCGATTAGAGTCTGATTGACCCGTGAGATATTACCTATGTCGAGGCAGTACGTAAACTACAGTAGTGTAAATAAGATTGAGAGTTGCACGCCTCTGAGATTGGGAAAGGTAGTAAGGGTCAAAATAGAAATAGAAAGAGAATCGAGAATGATAGAGATGGTAGAACGAGAAAAAGGGGTAGTTTGGTAAAAGATTTTATTTGATGAGATATGGGCTAGGATGATTGGTAAGGCCACAGTTATTCGATTGTAGCACTTTTGAAGGGTATTGTGATTGGAGAACCCCGATCTGTTACGGATCACTATAGAATGTGTGGTAAATACCACGGAAGTAGGACCTGCACCTACATATTATTGATAAAAATGGCCGTTAAGTGTGGTAAAATGGACCATTTATTATGATTGCTCGGAGTTGGACGAGATTGCCCCACAGAAAGGTAAAGAGATAGAGAAAACCCTATTGAGATAGCTGCATCGAAAAAGGAGGCCACAACCGAAGAGAAAAGGAAAGTAGGCTGTTAGACGAAGGCGAGTGTATGTCTTGGACCAGGACACTACTGATGTTTCACTGGATCTGGTGAAAGATACCACACTGCTTATGAATAAAGAAGTAATTGTGTTAATTTATCCTGGTACCACGTATTTCTTCATACCGCCTTCATTCGCATGTAAGTGAGTAAAAGACATGAATGCCTACACTCTTGGGCACAATGCTGATAAATGAGTACCCCAATAGAGAAAGGTTAACTAACGGAATAATTATGAAGAGATTTTAAGTTGAAAACGGGGGAAGAAGCATAAGTCAGCCGATTTTATTCAATGGACTATGAATAATTTAAAGTAATATTTAAGAATAAATTAGTCGCCTGCATATTATGATGTTCGGATTTCTATCCTAAGATAGTGATATGGTTACCCCTAAAAAGTATAGTGTAAGTTTTGATAAGTACTAAAAAGGGGTGCAACGGTTGAAATTAAAGGAGCAAATGATGGTACTCACGAAATGAATAATGACAGAGTTTTGTTATAATGGATATACGAAGGAGATACTCTTTAAGATATGTTTGATCCTAAATACAAGATGTACTGGAGTAAGAGGCGTATGCTAGGTAAGAATACCCTTAAAATATGAAGTAATTTGGATTAAAGCGATAAGTAGTAAATATGAATTATAACCAAGGATAAGGGTGGATATAACCATAACTAGTCCCTGTGGTTAAGTCTAAGGGTTAATAAAGGTATTTCAAAATACCTCCCCGCCTGAAGACTTGACAGCTTCTAGAAATACATATATAATCTATAACTTGAAATCGACCGTAGTAAGATATAAATTTAAAATTTGGATACTTTTACTAGTATGATGAAGAACTATAAAATTCTATTAATCATGAAGGTTAAAATATTAAAATTTAATAAAAACCGTTAATATAAGAAAAATGAAATGACGCGAGTTAGTATCGTGAACAGAAGCAATTTTGAAGTGATATTATACGCTTATGCGTACATAGGTCAAGGATATGGGCGATTGAAATATGTAGTGGAGCTCAACTACAATGAGTTATTTAAACTTTATCTGGACCGATTTGTCATCATTCTTATTGATGATATGCTGGGTGTATTTAAAGTCCAGGGAAAATTATAAACAACAATTGGAAAATTGCTTTTACAGATGGTTGCTGCGAGTTCTAAAAAGGGTATACTTTGTTGACACGTTTAACTAAGAAAGCGTGGTATTTGAATGGGATGATTGACGTGACAGGAGTTTTGGTGTAAAGAAGTATGAACTGACCACCGTGATTATTTTCACCATACCCAACAGCTCAAGAGGTTCTCCGTGTGTATGAATGACTCAAAATAATAAATGAGCTGTGTATTGATGCAAAATGGGAAGATAGTCGATTGTGGATCCAGACGACTCAAGGATCATGAAATAAACTATCTGACCCATGATTTAAAGTTGGCAGCGGTAGTACTTGTACTGAGAATATGGTACTATTATGTATATGGTGAGAAATTTTGGGTATGCACTGATCATAAAGCCTCAAGTATCTGTTTTCACAGAAAGAGACGAATATGAGAATACATAGTGGGTTAGAGCTTCTGAGAGATTTTGATTGTGAAAAATTGTACCACCCAGGAAAGGCTAATGTGATGGCTGATACCTTGAGCAGAAAGAGCCTCGAGATAGTATTACATATGATGGTCAGGGAGCGTGAGCTGCAAGAGCAGTTGTGAGCCTCAGTAGTGATGTGATCCCTTCTGATGATGACAGTGATTGTGTGACAGCTAACCTGAGACTAGAACCAGATGAGAGTGCTCGGATTTGACAGGCTTAACATGATGATCAGCATGGTGTCGATAGTTTGGATTAGATTCAGAAGGGTATAGGACAGAGTTCACAGAGAGTGTCAATAACTTACAGAGAGGTTCAGAGACAGTATAAGTGCTCTCTAGGACCACTATTGATGAGATAGTAATATTGTAAGAAGCTTACTCTTTGGGATATACAGTGCATACAGAAAGTAACGAATATATATATGAAATCTAAAAAAAAAGGGTATTGGTGGTCAGATGTGAAAAGAGATATGGTAGAGATTGTGGAAAAGTGCCTAGTATGTGAGCAGAATAAGGTAGAGTATTAAAAGTCTGCAGAGTTATTGTAGTCTCTACTATATCGACACGGCATAAAAATGAGAGCAAGTCTTCATGAATTTCGTGATGGGCTATAGAGGACTCAGATGAATCACGAGGCTACCTAGATGATAGTCGCTAAATTGATTAAGTTTACCCACCTTCTGGTTATGAAATCCCCAGATACTCAGAGTGTGTACGAGGATTCAGGTATAAGGAAGATTGTGGAACATTATGTAGAGTTCCAGTGAGCATGATATCATATAGGGCTTCCCACTTCACTTCCCACTTCGGGGAATATTTTTCAGGAAGCTATGGGAACCCGACTGAGTGTTAGCACAGCTTTCCGTCGTCAGACAAATGGTCAGTCAGAGAAGACTGTATAGGTTCTTGAGGATATGATGAGAGTGTGTGCCGTTAATTTTATAAGCTCCTGAAATGATCAGTTGTTACAAATTGAAGTATCCAATAACGACAGTTGTCACTTGAGTATCAGAATAACAAGATATGAGGCATAGTATGGTCGTAGGGGTTGTTTCCCTGACTTGGATAAGAAAAGTGGGTGACAGATAAAAATTTCTTCCAAATTAGTATAATAAGTTTCTGAGGATGTTCAGTTGAGTGAGAGATTAAGAATACCTCAGAGCATACAAAAAGCATTAGAATTCACCGAGGGTGAATCTGTATTGTTGAAGTTATTTGTCCTAAGGGAATAAGGAATAACGAGACTCGGGAAGAAGGCAAATTAAGTTTTACTGAATGAAATTTTTGAAAGATTGGACAAGTGGGAGATAAGACCTGTAAGTTGGCGTTATCACCTGAATAAACAGGCATCCACAATGTGTCCCATCTTTTGATACTTCGGCAATACTATCCAGATCCAGCATAGGTGATTGGATATGAACTTCAACAGTTCAGCTCAGTGCAAATATAAGTATATTAAAAAAGTTGATTCGGGCATTAAACAGGAAAGAGAAAGTATTGAGGTTTAAGACGATCTCCCTAGTTAAAGTTCTTGAGGAGTAATACACTCCGGAAAGGTCACAGAAGAATTAAAGAGTATGATATGAGAAAACGTACCCGGAGTAGTTTATGGACTCATATGACTTGGTTCTAATTTGGAGGACCAAATTCCTTAAGTAGGGGAGATTGTAAGACCCGATTTTATTGTAAGAGCAAAAGGGAATGAATAGAAATTTACGAGTGCATTCAAAAATGCAAAAGGACTGAAATGAAATTCTCGAACACGTGCAAGGGTAAAATGGTCAAAAGATCGAAAGCCGGTATAATTTCGATAAGAAAATTTAATTAAAAATATGGATTTGCGAAATCTTAATCAATAAAGGAGAAATAATAAAATTTCGGGTTAAATTGATCAAGATTCAGAATTTTTAGAAATACTGAAAAGTCATTCGGGACAATATCTCGAAAATACGAAGAAATAATACCCGAAAAAGGGTTAAAAATATAATAAATAAATTAAATTAAATTAATTTATTGGAATAAAATAATAGATTTTTAGATATTTGTTGAATAATTTAGAATATTTTAATGAATACTTTAATAATAAAATAAATTATAAATAATAATAAAAATAATTAAAAAAAAGAAGCGAAAAACGAAAACGCAGAATCGTGAAATCGCGATTCTGCCAAAACGAAAGATGAAGATCGGATGGACGGCCACCGAAGACTGCCCAGGCGAGCGACCGGTGAAGGGGAAGGCGTCGAGCCACCACCGGCCCCATAGAGGCACGAACGGCGGCGATAGGCGACGAAATAGAGAGAAATCGGGGGTCGAGAGAAGAGAAGGAGATTCCCGATGATCGGCGCCGATTTGGTCGACCCCACCTCCAGTCGAACGTTCTCGAGGTGCAGGTGAGCTGATTGGTGGCGGCCACGATCGGCAAAACTGCCGACAAATGCCGAAAACGACGGAAAGAGGAAATGGGTACCGACGGTGGAGAGAACAAGTCGGACCGACGACTTTTTAGCGGCGTTGGACGAAACCGAGGGCAGATTTGTGCTGCAAACGGCCCAGCAGAGCCATTAGCGGCGGAAGCCGGTAGAGAACCTGCCGGTAAGGCCCTGAACCGGTCGAATTGGAGTGAACCGGGGTGAACCGGCTGTCCAAACAGGTCTGAACCGGACCGAACCGGTTCAGCCAATGAGGAAAGAGAAAAAAGGGGAAAAAAGGAAAAAGAAAAAGAGAAAAAATTGAGGAAAAATCTCGGCGATGTAATCGAGCTATGGGTAAGTCAGTAGCGGTCGAAATTGACCGATTTAAATTTTGAAATATTTTATTTAATTAATTTTCGACGAGAAATTTACCCGAAAATTTATGAAATTGTGTAGCTCGACAATCGACGTTAAACGAGAGCTCGAGATAGCCTCGATTTGCGTACTAGCATAAAATCTCGGGTAAGTAACCCTTATTGATGACAATTTGCATCGTTATGCATGCTTCGGATTTAATTTCCGTATTAATTAAATTAAATTTTGGAAAGTCGGATAAATTATCGTAAATAATAAATTGAGCTATTCAAGAGTTAGAACGAGGCCCAATAAACTGTTGGTGGGCCCAATGAGCCTAATAGGCCTCGATAATGTGAAAATTAAGTGGAAAACGGGCTTAAGGCCGATTAAGGCCCATTAAGGTGCAATCGGACCTAATAGGGGTAAATGGGCCCAATGATTTAAATTAAACCCAGAAAATAGGAAATACAATTAAATTGTATGATATCTGACCTGAGAAATATCTATACGTAGTTTCAGACATTGGATTGGGAGTAAATCGGACTGCGTGACGAGACAGCAGTGGAAAAAGAAGGGTCAGACTTTATAGAAAAATAAGGTAAGAGAATTCTGCGGACTGCTAGAGGTAACTTTACAAAATTTTAAAGTTCATATGCAGTCTTTTAAATTATCTGAAGGGTCTAGAAGTATGTTAATAATTTTAGTGCCTCGAATGGGTAAATTACCAAAATACCCTTGTTAAGGGTAAAATTTACAATTTTAGGAAAAATTGGGAGGAGCAAGAACAAGAGGTTCCTGCTCGTTCTGGAGGTGTTTTGATGCATGCATGAGTAGGCTGGCTAACCTTGAAAGAAAAATGCATAGCATTGCATAATTTCAATGATGAAATTGTTGTGAAAACTGTTTTAAAGAAACAGAGCCACCTACGTGTTTTTATTGACATGTGACGTGCTAGAGCTCAGCTCGCACGATGTTTTGATTTGTGTGATGCATGCATTAGTGCTGGAGCGAGAGCTCGCACTAGAGTTTTACATGCATTGGTGTTAGAGTCCGACTCGCACCAGATTCTTTTTATATATATATGATTTTCGTGACACGGTGCTAGAGTCTAACTCGCACTAGATTTTCCACATGATTTGATGAGAGTGCTGAGCATCGCTCGCACTGATTTTATGAGAACATGCATGAGCCGTGCTTGGAGCATCGGGTAGACTGTGTGTCACTGATTAAATAGGCTCGCACGTGCGTTCTGAGACAGGGTATGATATATGGGTCCACGGAGTACGTTGTACCATGCAAGTAGCATGGAGTACGCTGTACCGTGAGGCATCTTTGGATGCGTGGTATCTTCGAATATGTGTGGCATCTTCGGATGCGTGGTATTTTCGGATACGTGTGGCATCTTCGGATGCGTGGTATCTTCGGATACGTATGGCATCTTCGGATGCGTGGTATCTTTGAATACATGTGGCATCTACAGATGCGTAGGGTCGGATATGACCGACGGGATGGAGTGACCCACCTCTCGGGCGGTTCCCGATCGTAGTGAGACCCCGCACACTAGGATCCGTGTAGCAGAGGGACTCCCGAGGACATATGGCTATGGTCCTGGTTATTACTGATATACAGATGTTGCCTAGTCTCGCATGTTGATGATCTTGACGATGATTGAAACTGGGTTTTAAACTAAATTTGCATGATGCTATTTTCATGCTTTTTAAACCCATGTGTGATGTAAACTGATTTTCATGGTTTTGTGTGAGTTAGGACCACCCGAAGGAGGGGTTGAGTCCTGACTTTATTGTGAAATTTTTAAATGAGGAAGAAATGATTTGAAATAGTTGCATGTTGAATTTTCCATGCAAACTTGTTTTACATGACATCATGAATCATAGCATCAGTTTTGAAATGTGTGGAGAAAGGGTGGTTTATGCATGGCACCACGTTCATGTAGGTAGTATGGTTACCTACTTGTTCGTAGGATTGTCTTACTGAGCTTGATGTGCTCACCCCTTTCATTTTCTCACACAGATAATCTCCAGTAGATGTTGAGGCGACTGAGTACTGCATTCCGGATATCCGCTGCTACCCATCATTTAAGGTATATACACTTGTACATATTGTATCTAAATAAGCATAGCACAGTAACATGTTTGTAAGTAACTTTAGGGGATGTATAAATATTGTAAACACTTATAAATGACTGAAAAAGAATTAAGTTATATGGTAAATGAATGGTGGGACTGGCGTTGACGCACAGCCCAATTGTTAGTGGAGTGTGGTCACGATCAGAGGACAGGTAAGCATGAAAGAAAATAACAAACGCGAAAAATTTACTCTGATTTTTGGGTAGTTTTGGGTCGTGACACACATGGCAAGGCCTGTTATCATGATACCTACCACACACTAGATTATTTTGTAGTAGGCTAGGGTCCTCCAATAACTATACCCCTGGCTGAAGTTGGGGCTGGTAATATAGCTAGCTTAACACTCTTATCCCGGATCTCCTTGATCCTCGATCTCTTACGAAACTGCCTTCTTTCTTCTCTAAAACCTCTATCATCCATCGTTCTCTTTCTATCTCTATCTCTACCCTTGCCTGCTTTACCAGACTCAGAGGTGTGCAGCTCATAGTCCTGCTCACATAGCTACTCTCTACGCACTGCCCCCTTGTAAGTAGAGATGTGGGGCCAGTCGGGAACTAATAGATGGTATCAGCCCATTAGTAAGCTTTCGAACCTTTTAGACCTCACTGCTCATGGTATCAGGATCATACCTACCTAGGGATGTGAATCTCGACTCATACTCATCCACAAATCTATTCCCTTGGATCAAACTCATGAACTCTATCTGTAACTTCCTCCGAGCAATGTCCGGAACATGCTGTCTCTGAAAAGCCTCCAGAAATGTCTCCCCAATAATGACTGTATGTTGGGCCTTCAGTAAAGGTTTGGTGGACTTTCACCAATGCTCTGCCTCTCCCTTTAGCATGAAGACAACAAAGACAACTTTCTCAGTCGTCGTACACCTAAAGAACCCATAGAGTTTCTGTGAGACCCCGTATATGTAAAGTTGTAATGTGTAATAAATATGAATGGACTTGTAATGTAAAGTATGATTGATGTACGTCCCTGGATTCAATGTACGTATGTGTAATATGATTTGTAACGTACATACAAGTTCCATTGAGTATGAATATGAAGAAATAAATTCTTATAAGTGATGGATGTGATTGAAACTCAAAATGGCTAGTGTGGTAAAATGGAATGAAGTTATGCTTCCATTTGGTTTTATGTAGCATACCTTTGGACATACAATGAATGCACACAAGTTTCAATGTGCATAAGGTATGAATGGATGCCATTTTTAAGTTATAAAGGTGGATGGATGAGAAAATGGCCATGACAACAGATTCAGGATGTGTTGGTATGAGTTGCAACAAGGAAACTACAAGAAATCTGGAAAACATGAAGGCCAGATCGATCTCATAGGATGAGAGATCGATCTGGAAGAGCCAGAATGCTCTTATTTAGGCAATGGAATAGAGCAGATCGATCTCCAATGGGGCCAAATCGGTCTCCTAAGCATTCTGTGATGGAAAGATCGATCCTCAAGCACCCAGATCGATCTCCTTAGCTCTCCGTTTGGGACCAGATCGATCTCATGCTTCGACAGATCGATCTCATGCTTAAAAATTTCATGAAAATGAGAGATTTAAGGGGACCAGATCGATCTCCTCTTGCACCAGATCGATCTCCTCTTGCACCAGATTGATCTCCTCAAGCTATTTCTATATAAGGAAGGTTGAAAATCTGAAAATTTCAGGAAAAACATCAATCTTCCATTTCTAACCCAAAAACCTAACTTTCCCTCTCTAAAATCAGCCATTTCCAGCAAGAATTGAGAGGAGACCATTAGACATTAAGTTGTTCATCTTGAGGAAGAGAACAATATAGTTGGAACCCAAAATCTCATTATAGGTATTGAAGGAGATAAGGGCATTGACATTTGGAGCAAGAAGAAAAATCATATTTGTCCCGAAGAGTTCGTTGGAAACGAATCGAGTGGTACAAGTAGCAGCTTTAAGGAAGTGGAATCACGCATCGCGATTCCAGGTAAGGGAATTCTGTAAGTATATAGAGGTAGCTACTCGTAATTTGTGGGATTATAGGGTGTTTATGAAATGGCATGAACGTTTGAGAAATTGGTTGCTTGGTATGTGAAAATAGTTATGAATATTGGATGATTTGGTTTTACATTGATGTATAAGAAAGGGATAGTAAGGCTAATAATTGCATAAATCAAGTGTTTTGAATGCTTTCACAAAACATATATTTGGTTTTAAATGAATTGATAAATAGGTTGGCTATTGTGGTTTGATATTTGTAGCACATGTGAAGTGCCAAATATGTTTTAAGATAGCTTTAAAAGCTTAAGAGCCGCCTATCATGTTTATGTGAATTAAACCGTGCTAGAGCCTAGCTCGCACCGCGTATTGATGTTTTCATTTGTATGAAAGGTGTTGGAGCTTAGCTCGCACCTTGATTTGGAAACTATGATGATGTTTATAAACCGTACTGGAGCTTCTGCTCGTACGTGGCTTTTGAGTGGTTTGTCTTAGGAGTATAACCGTACTAGAGCTATGCTCGTACGCGTCTCTTTATGAGAGGATGCATGAGTCGTGCTAGAGCTTTGCTCGCACAAGTTTGCACATTGGGATACGTATAAGGTTGTGAAAGTTGGTAAGATCCTTAAGCCCTACATCCTTAAGCTAACATCCTTAAGTCCAAAGAGGCGGGGAGGCTCTGTTTGGTGGGGAGGCTCTCTTACGGTGGGATCCTTAAGCCAATATCCTTAAGCCCTGAAGGGGCGGGGTGACTCTGTCAGGCAGGGAGGCTCTCCTACATGGGTACGGTAAGATCCTTAAGCCCTACATCCTTAAGCCAACATCCTTAAGCCCAAAGAGGCAGGGAGGCTCTGTTAGGCGGGGAGGCTCTGTTCGGTGGGGAGGCTCTCTTACGAAAGGATCCTTAAGCCCTACATCCTTAAGCTAACATCCTTAAGCCCGAAGAGGCAGGGAGGCTCTGTTAGGCGGGGAGGCTCTGTTCGGCAGGGAGGCTCTCCTTCACAGATATGGAAAACTCTTGGTATAGGGTAGGTAAGACCTAGGAATGGCACCCCCAATCACGATATGAGTCTGCGGAGTACGCTGTACCGTGTATATCACATGGAGTATGATGTACCGTATGATGGTTATGTGATGAGAAAGTCTGGCGAGGGATAATCCATCTTCGTGCCAGCATGATACCCCGCACACCTGGATGCCTGTGGTCTGGGATGATTTATGACGTAGTGGTCCACATAGGCACTTTTGATATAGTGACCTAGTTTTTATACACATGCGTGAATTCTGAAATGAAAATGTGGTTGTGATTGTGAATTGATTTGGTGGTATTTATGTGTTGAGAAAGAGGTTTATGATGTTGGTTTAAAAAGGAGGTTTCTTAATGAATTGCCCTTTTTATGAATTTAAATGAGATTGAGCTTGAGATGATTTATACATGATATTCTTTTTACCATGTTTGATATGCCAATGTACATGATTTTGACACATGATATATGTGTATTCTCATATGGCATAGTTTTATTCCTCATGCTCCTACCATAAATGATTTATGCATAACACTATCAGCATGTAGATAGAGTAATTATCTACCATGCTTGCATTATTGCCTTACTGAGCGTGTGGTTGCTCATCCCTCTCTATTTCCCCCTACAGAGCGTGCATAGTAGCCCAGTGAGGACTGAGGCGTGGTATTTTAGACTCCGCTGCATCTCCATCGCTTGAGGTATATACACAGTGATTCTTTTTGTATCTAAACAATGTAAAGCACAGTATTCTTTTGAGTGGTAATTATGGGGGATGTAGATGTCATTAAAACATGCTTTTGTATAAGTACAAGATTAAATGCAAATGTATGACATCGTTTTATTTAACTGAGAATGAATGAGATGTGGTGTTTATTATCCATAGCCCAACAGTGTGTGGTGAGTTAGTTCACGACCGGGTAAGGTAACAGTAAAACACAAAAAATTTTTAGTGATTTTTGGTTAAAGAGAATGGAATTGGGTCGTGACAGAGATTGGTATCAGAGCTGTGTTGGCCTGATGTGAGTCATTAATAAAACATAGGAAAGTACATCCCCATAGTACTGTGCTTTTGTTTAGATATAACTGTGTATATCGTGATGGATTGAGCTTAATGAATTATTATAATACAGGAAGTTAGGCACTATGCTAGTTACACGCAAAGGTAGAGGGGCGAGAGCACGTGCTAGAGGCCGTAGAGGTAGGCCTGAGAGCCGTGCGGAGCCATAAACTGAGCAGGCTCCATAGAACCCTGCTGATAGAACAGAGGATACTGAGGCTCGCTTGGCTAGGTTAGAGCGGAGTATTGAGAATTTGGTGGAGATAGTCATGCAGGCCTGGGGCGCCGGTGATAGACGAGGTCCCGCAGCACAGCCTACTACTGAACAGGCAGCTGCAGAGGTGGAGAGACCTCATGCTGCTGAGACAGCTACAGTTACACCACCTCCAGCCTAGGATACAGATTCTCCTATCGCTCCACAGTAGAGCGGTAGTGATTTGGGTTATGACTGCGACTTGAGCAGGTTACGAGAGTTTCAAGCGCTGAAACCCCCAGTGTTTAGAGGGGTGAAGGACCCAGTGGTTACGGAGGATTGGGTGTATGAGATGAAGAAACTATATAGGTTTTTCGATGCACTTCAGCTGAGAAGGTTGTCTTTGCCGTGTTTATGTTGAAAGGTGAGGCAGAGCACTGGTGGAGATCCACCGAAGCTATTTTGAGGGCTAGACACTCTGAGATTTCATGGGAGATATTCTTGGAGGCCTTTAGAAGACAGTATATTCCAGCTACCGTACAGAGGAAATTACGGATGGAATTTATGAATTTGGTTCAAGAGAACCATACTGTGGACGAGTATGAGTCCAAGTTTATGTCCTTGGGGAGATATGACCCGGACACGATGGGTAGTGAGACCCAAAAGATACAAAAGTTCATGGATGAATTGAGATTGGCCATCCGGACTAAGCTAGCTCCCTTCGACATTGTGACTTATAAGGAGGCTGTACATAAGGCTCAGTTGTGTGAGCAAGACTTTGAGCGAAATGCCTCCGAGCTTGGAGAATCAGTGTTAGAAAGGACAGAGACCGGAAGAGATCCGGGTTTGGAAGAGTGGCCAAGAGAGGTGGCCAAAGATTTTTTGAGAAGAGGCCTAAGATTGAGGAGGTGCAGGAGAGAGCTGCTAGACCTCTCATATACCCAGCCTTGACTGTGCCGAGGGGTATGACTATTGGAGGACCACGCCCTACTACTGATCAGTGTAGGAGATGTGGGAGATTTCATGGGAATAGGCCCTGTCTGATGACCCCTATGGTGTGTTTTAGATGCGAGAGACCAGGACATATGGCTAAGTATTATCCCGAGAAGATAGAGATTGCCCCACAGAAGGGCAAGGAGCCTGAGGGAGCTCCAGTTGAGACAGCAGCCCCGAGGAGGAGGGCTACAGCTGAGGAAAAAGGGAAACAGGCTGTGGGTGTGAGCAGAGGAAGGGTGCACGCGCTGGACCAAGACACTGCAGACGCATCGACGGATGTGATTAAAGGTACCATCCGAATCTTTGATTTAGAAGCATTGGTATTATTTGATCCTGGTGCCACGCATTCTTTCATATCACCTTCCTTCGCACATAAATTATTGAAGCATGTGAAACTAACATTGTTGGATAAGATGTTAATGATTTCCACACCCATGAATGATAGTCAATTGACTGAGCATGTATATAGAGATTGTAAGTTAAAGATAGAGGGGAAGGAAATGATATCCAATCTGATTTTATTGAATATGAATGATTTTGATGTAATTTTGGGAATGGATTGGTTGGGTACCAATCGTGTTGTGATGGATTATCATGCCAAAACATTGATGTTTTCAGGATTAGATAATCTTATTGCAAATTTTGATGAAAAGAAATGATATGAAAATAGCATGGTTGTTGTAAATAAAGGAGAATGATTTTAAATGCATACTGTTTGAGAGATAAATTATTATTTTTGATAAATGTTGACTGTGGAGTGATGGTTTATGTTACTAACGATGGAGAGGATAATGTGAAGGGTTCATTGCATACGTGGTCGATATAGATGAGGCACACCTGGAATTGAGGGACATAGCCGTAATTGCAGATTACCCTGACGTCTTTCCGGATGAATTACCAAGACTACCACCTGAAAGGGAAATGGAATTTTGCATTGAGTTAGTGCCCGGTACAGAGCCGATACCGAAACCACCCTATAAAATGGCTCCGATAGAGTTAGAAGAGCTAAAGAAGCAGCTGCAAGAGTTACTGGAGAAGTGGTTTATTAGACCGAGTGTCTCTCCTTGGGGAGCACCGGTTCTATTTGTAAGGAAGAAGGATGGAAGCCTTCGACTGTGTATAGATTACCGGTTGTTGAATAAGGCCACCATTAAGAACAAGTACCCCCTTCCAAGAATCGATGATTTGTTAGATCAGCTCCAGGGAGCCGAAGTATTTTCTAAGATAGATCTACGGTCAGGGTACCATCAGTTGAGGATCAGGAGTGGAGATATACCTAAGACAGCATTTCGTACCCGTTTTGGCCACTACGAGTTTTTGGTGATGCCATTCGGATTGATGAATGCTCCCGTAGCATTTATGGCATTGATGACTGATATATTCAAGCCATACCTGGACAAGTTTGTAATAGTGTTCCTTGATGACATTTTGGTGTATTCCAAGTCCAGGGAAGATCATGAGGAGCACTTGAGGATAGTTCTGCAGACCCTCCGAGAGAGAGAATTGTATACCAAACTCAGCAAGTGTAACTTTTGGTTGGAACAGATCTCATTTCTGGGGCATGTTGTGTCAAAGGATGGGGTATCGGTGGATCCATCCAAGATAGAGGCAGTTGTATAGTGGGAACAGCCCAAGACAGTAACTGAGATCAAGAGTTTTCTGGGATTGGCAGATATTATCGGAGATTTGTAGAGGGTTTCTCCAGACTAGCTGCTTCATTGACACGCCTCACGCGAAAAGATGTTAAGTTTGTGTGGGATGAGGCATGTGAGAGGAGTTTTGAGGAGCTTAAGCGTCGATTGACGACTGCTCCAGTTCTCACCATTCCTACCAGCTCAGGAGGATTCTCAGTGTATACGGACGCATCACACCAGGGACTGGGCTGTGTGCTTATGCAGGATGGGAAGGTAGTTGCCTATGGATCGAGACAGTTGAAAGATCATGAGAGGAACTACCCGACACATGATTTGGAGTTGGCGACCGTAATATTTACTCTGAAAATATGGCGCCACTATCTCTATGGTGAGAAGTTTCAGGTGTTCACAGATCATAAGAGCCTTAAGTACCTGTTCTCACAGAAAGAGTTGAATATGAGACAGAGGAGATGGCTTGAACTCCTGAAAGACTATGATTGTGAAATCATGTACCACCCAGGTAAGGCAAATATAGTTGCCGATGCTTTGAGTAGAAAGAACCTTGGGTTGGTGTCTTATATGATGGTACGGGAACATGAATTGTTAGAACACTTTGCGAACCTCAGTTTGGATGTAACCCCACCTGGATCTGAGAGACTTGAAATCATCTCTAGTTTAAGACTGGAGCCAGAATTGATTGGCCGTATTCGACAAGCCCAGCAGAGCGATCGACGATGCATCGATTGGCTGAGGCAGATACAGATGGGTGTGGGTAGTGATTTTGAGCAGAGTGCTGATAGGTTATTGAGGTTCAGAGGCAGAGTATGCATTCCCAAGGTTCTTGAGATCAGGAGAATGATTTTATCAGAGGCTCACTCATCAAAGTATACGATACATCCAGGAAGTACCAAGATGTATCAAAACCTTCAGAAGGTTTATTGGTGGTCTGGAATGAAGAGAGACATTGCTGAATATGTCGCTAAGTGTCTCGTTTGTCAGCAAGTGAAGGTAGAGCATCAGAAGCCTGCAGGATTATTGCAGCCTCTACCGATACCGACCTGGAAGTGGGAGCATGTCACCATGGATTTTGTGATAGGGTTACCGAGGACCCGCAGAGGTCATTATGCCATATAGGTTATTGTGGACCGGTTGACTAAGTCCATCCATTTCTTGGCTATGAGAGCTACCGATACACTGAGTCAGTTGGTGAACCTATATATTCGAGAGATAGTACGGCTACATGGTGTACCAGTGAGCGTTGTTTCTGATAGGGATGCCTGCTTCACTTCCCATTTTTAGGAACATTTTCAGGAAGCGCTGGGGACCCGACTGAGTTTTAGCACCGCTTTTCATCATCAGACAGATGGGCAGTCAGAGAGGACTATACAGACCCTCGAGGATATGTTGAGAGCATGTGTGCTGGATTTTAGAGGCTCCTGGGATGACCACCTGCAGTTAGCCGAGTTCGCTTATAATAATAGCTATCATGCTAGTATCAGGATGGCACCCTATGAGGCATTATACGGGCGTAGATGCCGTTCCCCTATTAGATGGGAAGAGGTTGGTGACAGACAGATTTTTGCTCTGGACTTAGTGCAGCAGGCATCTGAGGACGTCCAGTTGATATGTGAGAGATTACAGACAGCTCAAAGCCGGCAAAAGAGTTATGCTGACAAGAGACAAAGACCACTGGAGTTTGATGAGGGTGAGTCGGTGTTTCTGAGGGTATCACCATCGAAGGGTATTATGAGATTTGGTAAGAAGGGCAAGTTGAGCCCTAGATATATCGAACCCTTCGAGATTTTGGAGAGAGGGGGAGATAAGGCGTATAGGTTGGCATTGCCACCGGACTTGGCAAATGTTCATAACGTCTTCCACGTCTCGATGCTTCGAAAGTATCACCCGGACCCGGCACACGTGATAAGATATGAGCCGTTGGAGCTCCATGAGAGTATGACGTATGTTGAGAAGCCGGTTTGGATATTGGACAGAAAAGAGAAAGTGTTGCGGAATAAGACAATTCCCTTGGTGAAAGTTCTTTGGCAACATCACATGGCGGAAGAGGCCACATGGGAATTGGAGACTTTAATACGGGAGAAGTACCCCTAACTTTTTGTAGAGTGACTTGGTTCTCATTTGGAGGACCAAATTCCTTGAAGGAGGGGAGAATGTGAGACCCCATATATGTAAAGTTGTAATGTGTAATAAATATGAATGGACTTGTAATGTAAAGTATGATTGATGTAAGTCCATGGATTCAATGTACGTATGTGTAATATGATTTGTAACGTACATACAAGTTCCATTGAGTATGAATATGAAGAAATGAATTCTTATAAGTGATGGATGTGATTGAAACTCAAAATGGGTAGTGTGGTAAAATGGAATGAAGTTATGCTTCCATTTGGTTTTATGTAGCATACCTTTGGACATACAATGAATGCACACAAGTTTCAATGTGCATAAGGTATGAATGGATGCCATTTTCAAGTTATAAAGGTGGATGGATGAGAAAATGGCCATGGCAACAGATTCAGGATGTGTTGGTATGAGTTGCAACAAGGAAACTACAAGAAATCTGGAAAACATGAAGGCCAGATCGATCTCATAGGATGAGAGATCGATATGGAAGAGCCAGAATGCTCTTATTTGGGTAATGGAATAGAGCAGATCGATCTCCAATGGGGCCAGATCGATCTCCTAAGCATTCTGTGATGGAAAGATCGATCCTCAAGCACCCAGATCGATCTCCTTAGCTCTCTGTTTGGGACCAGATCGATCTCATGCTTCGACAGATCGATCTCATGCTTAAAAATTTCATGAAAATGAGAGATTTAAGGGGACCAGATCGATCTCTTCAAGCTATTTCTATATAAGGAGGGCTGAAAATCTGAAAATTTCGGGAAAAACACCAATCTTCCATTTCTAACCCAAAAACCTAACTTTCCCTCCCTAAAATCAGCCATTTCCAGCAAGAATTGAGGGGAGACCATTAGACATTAAGTTGTTCATCTTGAGGAAGAGAACAACATAGTTGGAACCCAAAATCTCATTGTGGGTATTGAAGGAGATAAGGGCATTGACATTTGGAGCAAGAAGAAAAATCATATTTGTCCCGAAGAGTTCGTTGGAAACGAATCGAGTGGTACGAGTAGCAGCTTTAAGGAAGTGGAATCACGCATCGCGATTCCAGGTAAGGGAATTCTATAAGTATATAGAGGTAGCTGCTCGTAATTTGTGGGATTATAGGGTGTTTATGAAATGCATGAACGTTTGAGAAATTGGTTGCTTGGTATGTGAAAATAGTTGTGAATATTGGATGATTTGGTTTTACATTGATGTATAAAAAAGGGATAGTAAGGTTAATAATTGCATAAATCAAGTGTTTTGAATGCTTTCACAAAACATGTATTTGGTTTTAAATGAATTGATAAATAGGTTGGCTATTGTGGTTTGATATTTGTAGCACATGTGAAGTGCCAAATATGTTTTAAGATAGCTTTAAAAGCTTATGAGCCGCCTATCATGTTTATGTGAATTAAACCGTGCTAGAGCCTAGCTCGCACCAGGTATTGATGTTTTCATTTGTATGAAACGTTCTGGATCTTACCTCGCACCTTGATTTGGAAACTATGATGATGTTTATAAACCGTACTGGAGCTTCTGCTCGTACGTGGCTTTTGAGTGGTTTGTCTTAGGAGTATAACCGTACTAGAGCTATGCTCGTACGCGTCTCTTTATGAGAGGATGCATGAGTCGTGCTAGAGCTTTGCTCGCACAAGTTTGCACATTGGGATACGTATAAGGTTGTGAGAGTTGGTAAGATCCTTAAGCCCTACATCCTTAAGCTAACATCCTTAAGCCCAAAGAGGCGGAGGCTCTGTTAGGCGGGGAGGCTCTGTTCGGTGGGGAGGCTCTCTTACGGTGGGATCCTTAAGCCAACATCCTTAAGCCTTAAAGGGGCGGGGAGGCTCTGTCAGGCAGGGAGGCTCTCCTACATGGGTACGGTAAGATCCTTAAGCCCTACATCCTTAAGCCAACATCCTTAAGCCCAAAGAGGTGGGGAGGATCTGTTAGGCGGGGAGGCTCTGTTCGGTGGGAAGGCTCTCTTACGGAAGGATCCTTAAGCCCTACATCCTTAAGCTAACATCCTTAAGCCCGAAGAGGCAGAGAGGCTCTGTTAGGCGGGGAGGCTCTGTTCGGCAGGAAGGCTCTCCTTCATAGATATAGAAAACTCTTGGTATGGGGTAGGTAAGACCTAGGAATGGCACCCCCAATCACGATATGAGTCTGCGGAGTACGCTATACCGTATATATCACATGGAGTATGATGTACTGCATGATGGTTATGTGATGAGAAAGTCTGGCGAGGGATAATCCATCTTCGTGCCAGCATGATACCCCGCACACTTGGATGCGTGTGGTCTGGGATGATTTATGACGTAGTGGTCCACATAGGCACTTTTGATATAGTGACCTAGTTTTTATACACATGCGTGAATTGTGAAATGAAAATGTGGTTGTGATTGTGAATTGATTTGGTGGTATTTATGTGTTGAGAAAGAGGTTTATGATGTTAGTTTAAAAAGGAGGTTTCTTAATGAATTGCCCTTTTTATGAATTTAAATGAGATTGAGCATGAGATGATTTATACATGATGTTCTTTTTACCATGTTTGATATGCCAATGTACATGATTTTGACACATGATATATATGTATACTCATATGGCATAGTTTTATTCCTCATGCTCCTACCATAAATGATTTATGCATAACACTATCAGCATGTAGATAGAGTAGTTATCTACCATGCTTGCATTATTGCCTTACTGAGCGTGTGGTTGCTCATCCCTCTCTATTCCCCCTACAGAGCGTGCATAGTAGCCTAGTGAGGAATGAGGCGTGGTATTTTGGACTCCGCTGCATCTCCATCGCTTAGAGGTATATACACAGTGATTCTTTTTGTATCTAAACAATGTAAAAGCACAGTATTCTTTTGAGTGGTAATTATGGGGGATGTAGATGTCATTAAAACATGCTTTTGTATAAGTACAAGATTAAATGCAAATGTATGACATCGTTTTATTTAACTGAGAATGAATGAGATGTGGTGTTTATTATTGACTCACAGCCCAACAGTGTGTGGTGAGTTAGTTCACGACCGGGTAAGGTAACAGTAAAACGCGAAAATTTTTTAGTGATTTTCGGTTAAAGAGAATGGAATTGGGTCGTGACAGTTTCTCTATCTTATTCACCCAGTCCTCAACAATCACTGGGTTCTTTACCCCGTTAAACAACAGTGGTCAGAACTTTTGGAACTGCCTTAACCTATCCAATTCATAGTCATACTCCAAATCATTACTAGACTGCTGTGGGGCCACTGGGGAAGGTATAGGCTGAACTTGTGGGGTCTGTGTAGGTCCAGTAGATGTAGGTTTAGACGGTCCTGCTGTCGATGGCATAGGTGCAGGCTCTTCGGGTGGAGGTGTCTCAGGTACTGCTGCAGGCGTAGCTGGGGCAACTTGGCCAGCTGTGCCCTGCATACTGTCAAACCTTGCCATAGCCTAACTAATCAGTGTCATTATGTTATCAACACTCTGCTAGCGAAGCGTACATCATCTGTCTCTGTGGGACCCTGTAGGGCATGGCACCCTGGGCAGATGAGGATTCTGTCGGGCTCATAGGCTTACCTCTACAACCTCGAGCATGTGAGCTCGCCCCTCTACCATGGCGTCTATCAGTCATAGGGATGAATTCCTGCATTCACAATCATTCCATATTACAATTACAGCTCGGTATACACAATTTATCCAAACAATGTACAGTAACATGAGGATGTAAACTTTCCTAACCACTAACATTGACTCATATCAGACCAACCCTGCACTGATACCACTTCTATCGTGAACTAATATTCTTAAAACCACTACAAACTTTTCATTTTTTCCTTTCACGACCATATAGTTTAAATGGTTGAGCTATGAGTCGACATTAGTCCAGTCATTTTACTTATCATTCATTTTCTATATCACTTTACCAGTAGGATCGATAGTCCATAAACTTTATATATGCATAACACAGATATATTTGCGTACGGTTGCATCCCCAATATTACATCTATACATTACTTTGCTGTTACATGTTCAGATATAAAAGCTATATAAATGTGTATACCTTCTCGCACGATGGGAAACCGCGACCGATAGGAATGCAGAACTGGCGTCGACTCTCTATCTATGACAAATACTCTATATAGAGGGGAAAATGAAAGGATGAGCACAACTAGCTCAATAAGGCAAACATGCAGCAAGTAGATAACTACACTATCTGCATACTCATAATGTCATGCTATAAAATAACCACATTCATTTAAAACAGCAGTCTATTCAATAGACCAGAAACTCGTTCAGTGAAAAGCATGCTCGGTTCAGTACAGTAAATCAGTTTGGTTCAGTACAACAAATCAGCTCAGTTCGATACAGTAAATCAGTTCAGAGCAGTAAATCATTCAGTTCAATACAGTAAATCAGTTGAACAATAGATCAAGGTTCCAACTCGTCCCTGGGATTTGCCCTAACTTAGTATATATCATGTTCAATTTTATCCATACGATAAACATATGAGACCATGTGAGAATAGGTAGGGATCGGTAAACAGTAGGAAGTATGATCATATCCTGTGGATTCCAGGCATCGCGAATTAGGTGTGCGGGATATCCAATTGCCTAGGGAGGTAGGTTAATCTAACCCTTCGGTCAATTAGTTCAGTATAGTTCAATAGTCCAAAAATTTAAGCACGGTGCAACTTACTCCGTGTCACTTACAGGGTACAACGTACTCCATGGACCGCAGTATTCAGTATCCAGTGCCATGTCTCAAAATCCAGTGTGAGCAAGTCAGTGTGACACAGTCTACACGAGGGCTCTAGCACGATTTTACTCATCTTATCATATCAAAATTCAGTGCGAGCATGTCTGTGTAACCCCCGGTTAACACAACTGCTCCAGTATGATTTCATATCACAAAAATGACAGATAGCTCAATTCGGGTAAAAACGGTACTCAAAATCGAGTTCAACACGTAAAACAATGCAAAATAGTGCAACAGGGGTAACTTCCCAAAGGGTCACCCATCCATGGAATTTCTCCCACTCAAGTATACTTAACTTTAGAAAATGTGCAATTTAATGCAGACAGTAAAATCTTGAGCCAATCTATCATTATACTCTTACAATATCACTTTTCACGAAGAAAACAGTGAAATATGTCATTTCATGCATTTTTATTTTTGGTCAATTCCTGGTGACATTTTGGTAATTTTCCCCATAATTGGGTATCATCTAAATAATTTCATATCTATACTCTATACAAAATTTTAGTGCATGCAGGAAGCGAGAAAAATAAGTATAGCTATCTCTAATAGCCTGTATAAATCCTTTACCTAGAATTCAGTCGAATGCACTTATATCTTTTTCATTTTCTGAAATTCGATCTATCCGGCTCTCAATGTATCTGTCGAAGCTACAAATAGTTAAAAATCATATCAATAAATCTTGTAGACCCGTATTCCACTTTCACTACAGTCTATTTAAGGTATTGAGCCCAATTACTCTTATTGGGCCTCGTTGATTCTTAATGAGCCCAACTCTATCTTAAGCCCATTTTGACTTTTCCATTAAGGCCCATTTGACATTTTAAGCCCATTAACACTTATTTAGCCAGTCATAAGGCCCATTAACTCAATTGGGCTGATTGCACATTGAGCTTGGCCCATGATCCATTTCGGCCAATGCATGGTGTGTCATGCACCATCATGCCGAGTCATCATCACTATCACGCCTAATGCCTAATTCACTTTGGCATTTCGGCAAACACATGGTGTGCTTGCCTTAAGCCTTTCATATGGTTCGTTAAGGCATTTTTTCAAACACTTGGCATGCTTGTCTTAAGGAATTAACTAGTTCATTCATGCATTTCATCAAACATCTTATATGTCAAGCCCTTCCCCCAAACGCGACCTACCAAAATCACCATAAATTTTTCGCATTTCACTTACCTCTTCTTCTGTCTTCTCTCACATTGTACGTTGGGCTATGATTCGATATTAGTCACCCATTCACACTCATTCATAACATGTATAGAATTTAATATTTTTTTTATACATTAATACAATTATTTTTACATATACATCCCGATCGTACATTAATTTACATAGCTGTGCTTGTACAATGTTCAGTACAAAATATCAAGTGTGTATACCTCTCGTAAAATGGATAGGCAGCGAATATCAGGGAATGTCAGTCCTCAGTCGTGTCAACCTACTATGGATGCTCTGAAAAGAGAGAAATAATAAGGGGGTGAACTCACAGCTCAGTAAGAAAATCAGGCAAGCAAGTAGATAACTACACTATTTACAAAATACCATGCTTATGCCTCGAAATCATTTCCTTACCCTATCTGTATCTATAGCATGCATCTCTCTCAAAGTTTTTATGCAATATATATATAGATACAAAACATCAGTTATAAAACTGGTAATATACTGGTTTAACAACCTCAGCATTATATGCATAAATATTGCATTTCTCGTGTAATTTCTCACAAATCACATTTAACATGCCATTCATTTAAATCAAAATCATATGGCATTAATCATGTTTAAAAAACATGAAAATCTGAGCCTCACCCATCCCTCGGGTTACCATTTTCACAATTCACAAACTCACATGTTTATATCATAATTAAGGGTGCATTCCAGTGCAGTGTCATACATCATCATATTTATCATGTCTCAGGATCTCATCATAAAATAGTATATATCATATCATATACATTGCTCAATTCTCAGTTAATTAATCCTAATGCATCCCATACATCATTGTACAACAAGTGTCTGTAATTACAACCTTAGTCTGGGTACATGAAAAGATAAATTATACCTCAATACAATATATAGCCTAGAGCTCAAGTCCTCCACTAGTCACTACTCCATACGTCGCAGGGAAAACTCTCTTCATTTGAAGAAATCTGAGGGGAAGAGAAAACATGGTGAGCTTCTAAATCGCTCAGTAAGGGAGTAAAGGACTCATCAATAAAATAATGATTTGCACAGCACAATCATTTTAACTCATAGTTGAAAACTCGTTAGAAAATGTCGCATGACTTAATAAAACATCATTCTCATCTCATTCTCTAAAATCATGAGAGTACATAACTCAATATAAACCATAGTTACAAGCATGTGAAAATCATGATGCGATAATGACTTTTCTCATTAAAACGTGATAAAAATCACCGCAATAAAATGCACGTGGCATAGCCACAAAACACAGCTCATGTGTATAAAAAAGAGACTAGGCAATAAAACTCATATAAAACTTTTCATGGCATATCAATATTATATCTCCTCTGGGTGCGTATCCCAGGCATCCTCATAAGAGGGAACGTCGACATATGGTCGTGTACATGGTATATTGGACTTGCGCATTACTAGAACAAGGCCCGACCTTACAAGCTACCAGAGCAATACCTCTCCTCATGTACACTATCATGTGGTCCCTAGGTCGGTTCCCAGGTGGCCCACTCTATCGGTCTTACATGCTACCAAAGTAAGGCCTAGACTTACATGCTACCAAAGCAAAGCCACCCAGCGTTACTAGAACGAAGGTCATCTCATGTTACCAAAATGGAGGCATCTCTCGTTACCAAAACGGAGGAATATCAGACTTACATGCTACCAGAGCAAGGCCTCCCAATGCTACCAAAGCGGATGAATAATCAGACTTAAATGTTACCAGAACAAGGCCCGGACTTACATACTACCAAAGCAAGGCCCGATGTGTATTCAATATGACATGACTAAGTCTCAATCATTAGCCATTATCATATAAAACATTCTACCTTCACGTAGAACTCATAATGGTTTTCTTTCATAAATCTCATTTAAAACATTTGTGTACTCAACACAAAGCATGTTAAAACTGAGTTCCAACCGGTAAAACCACGTACACATTTCTCAATCTTCGTATGCCTTAACGTAAAGCCCAAATCTCTTTTTCACGTTTTAAACACAAAACGGTTATAAAACATTTTCACACAAAGTTTACAACTCATAAAAATTGGGCCCCAATCGGCTATAAAATCGTGTGCAATCTCTCATTCACAACACATAAAACATGCTTGTTTTCTCAATCACAATTCATGCTACAACATTTCACAATTCACATACACAAACGAGTTTAAGTTTCCCTTACCTCTTTGCACCTCGTATCGTGTAATCGTTCCCCGTATCATGGACTAGTCTGTATTCCTCTCTGGAACTCTCGAGCTGTCTAAACAATGAAAAAACATCAAAACTCATTATCACATAACCTCCAAATCTCTACATCGAGCCTATTGCCCATATTCTCATTAAATACCTCAATTATCCCATTTCTCATGACTCTATTAAATTCATAATCTCATCCACTACATTTCAACCTTCTACATTTCTCATGCATAATACCCATGCCAAAATCACTTCATTGCCTAAATTTCCAATTTATAGACAAAAATCCAAATTTACCACAATTTACTTAATATCATCATCACTCAAATAAAATCACATTTTTTTTGTCAACTCTAATCCTTTCCTAACTATTTCACCATAATGCCCATATTCACAATCACCAAAAATCACTTCAAAATCCAAGATTGAAGTTTAGAGATTACCTAAACTTGTGGAGTGCTCAACTCACACCTTGATTCGATTCATCTTTCAATTTTCAAGTATGTTGTTCTCCTTTGGATGAGAAACAACTTTCCTTCTTGCCACAACCCTTGATTTGGAGAAAAATGGAGACTTTGGAAGAGAGAGAAAGCTTTCGGTTGAAATAGAGGTTTGAGAGAGAGAGAGAGAGAGAGAGATCCATTTCCAGGAAAAATAAAGGGGTCTTTATATAGACTGAGGGTAGGAGATCGATCTGGCTCTTGATGAGATCGATCTACATCTGAATTTGGGGATGATTTGAGGTAATTTTATACCTAGGAGATTGATCTGTCATGGGGTAAGATCGATCTCTTAATGGCTTTATGAGATCGATCTGCTCCAATTATGAGATCAATCTCTAGTTTACAGAATGCTTCATGAGATCGATCTGCTCCTTGGGGAGATCGATCTTCTCCTTACAGAATGCGTCATGAGATCGATCTACTCCTTGAGGAGATCGATCTTCTCCTTTACAGAAACATTTTGAGATCGATTCCTTCCTCATGAGATTGATCTCTTCAATACAGAATCACAAGGAGATCGATCCTCTTCCAATGGAGATCGATCTGCTCGCTTAAATTCCTCATTCCTTATCATTTTTGGCCTACCAGATCGATCCTCTCTTCTCCAAGATCGATCTGGCCCCACAGTTTCACACTTTAACATAAAATCTCATTTATAACTCATTCATTACTTAAAATTTCATTCCATACCACCTCAATATATGGGTACATCATATTTAGTTCAATCAATTACACTTCATGTTCTTATTACATAATTTAAATATGTCTAAAATTCTCAGATCTCACAGATGGGTCAAATCCTAACCGTCTGCTCACAACTCACTCTCATAGTGTACTCATGATACAATGTACTCCATGTGACATACACGATACACAGTACTCCATGGACCTTATCTCAAGGTGGGATGCTTGCCATGAGTCTTAGTCCTCGTACCTTGGATATACCTCATAGTCAGGATGCTGGCCATGAGTCTTAGTCCACATACTACGGGTCTACATCATAGTTAGGATGCTTGCCAAGAGTCTTAGTCCTCACACCTATGGGTTATTTTGATAGCCCTCCACCATATCTCAAAATATTGCACATGTGAGCATATATATATATCAGTGCGACACACAGTCAGCACAGGCTCCCAACACGGCTGTTTCATGCTCTTTTCAAAATTGGTACGTGTAAGTAAAACTCCCAACACGACCATATCCCTGTAAGACCCGATTTTTTATCGTAAGAGCAAAAGGGTATGAATAGAAATTTTCGAGTGCGTTTAAAAATGCAAAAGGATTGAAATGGATTTCTCGAACACGTGAAGGGTAAAACGGTTAAAAGGCCAAAAGTCGGTATAAATTTGATAAAATAAATTTAATTAAAAATAATGGATTTGAGAATCTTGATCAATAACAAAGAAATAATTAAATTTCGGGTTAAATTGATCAAGATATGAATTTATTGAAATAAAACAAAATTTTCACTTTGAAAAATAATCCCGAAATAATAAAAAAATATACCAAAAAGGTAAAATCGGACTGATAAATTCATTCACGAATTAAATGAATTTAATAAAATTTTTTTAGATATTTTTGGGAATTTTATTATTATTTTAATGAATAAAATAATAATAAAATTTAATTATAAATAAAAAATAAAGTTAAAAAACAAAAAAAAAGGAAATCTGAATTGAAAAACGCGGGGAGAGAGAAACTCGCAGAACCCAAAACACGAAACGGTAGCCGAGGAAGAAGAGAGGCTGGATGGCTACCACCGGCGACTAATGGCCAGTCAAGCGGTCGAAATGTGAAGAGGGGCTCTGTGCGTACTTATCGGCACCGGTCACGCCCTCCACCAACATTAAAATTCGACGAATCGAAGGGAGGAATCTGTGGAGGAAAAGAGGGCATTCGGCGGCCACCGACGGGAGTTGGCTCCGATCTAGGCCAACCGAGAGGTCCCTAGGTTGAGGCAAGTGGCAGCGACACGTTGGGAACCGGTCGGACGATGCCAGCATGACCAAAAAGGGACTGAACCGATCGGCGGTTCAGTGAGAAAGTGATTGTGTTGAACTGGACCGGACCGGTTTAGCCAAAAAGAAAAGGAAAAAAGAAGAAAAAAGGGAAAAAGAAAAAGAGAAAAAAATTGGAAAAAATTCCAGTGATGCAATCGAGCTACGGGTAAGTCGGTAAGCGGTCAAATTGACTGTTTTAATTTTCAAAATATTTAATTTGCTTAATATTCGACTGAAAGTTTACCCAAAAAATTATTAAATTGTGTATCTCGACAATTGGCATTAACCGAGAGCTCGAGATAGCCTCGATTTGTGTACTATCATGAAATCTCGGGTAAGTAACCTTTATTTACGATAATTTGCATCGTTATGCATGTTGATGAATTACGGATTTAATTTTCGCATTAAATGAATTATATTCTGGAAAATTGGATAAATTGTCGTAAATAATTCATTTAGATATCCGAGAATTTAGAACGAGGCTCAATAAATACTGATGGGCCCAATGAGCCCAATAGGCCTCGATAAAGTGTGGTAAACGGGCATAAGGCTGATTAAGGCCCATTATGGTATAATCGGGCCCAATGATTTAAATTAAGCCCAAAAAATATGAAATACAATTAAATTGTATTGTATTTGACCTGATGAATGTGTATCCGCAGTTCTGAAGATTAGATTTGGAGCAAATTGGACTGCGCAACGAGTCATCAGTGGAAAGGTCAGACTGTACAAAAAATGAGGTAAGGGAATTATGTGAGTAGCTAGAGGTAGCTATGCATATTTTAATAGTTTTTGTATACACTGATTATGTATGTATACACGGTTATTGTATAATGATCCTAAAAGTGGTTTAAATGATTTTAAGGATCGAAATAGGTAAAAAGGCTATTTTACCCCTATTGAGGGAAGTTCACCTGAGGATGGTGAAAGTATGATATGTATGAAATGCATGATTTAAGGATTTTCTGATTTAAGGAAATTTATTGGTTTTAATCAAAGCAAATCGGTAGATTGGCCAGAAATTGTATAAATTTCACAAGATAACACTACGTAGGTGTTATTCATATTTAAATGAAATTTCTTTGAAAAATGGACCAACTATCAATTTTATATGGAAACAGATAATGCTGGCATATAGTTCGCACTATATCTGCGTTTGTGAGTGTGCATAAAATGTGCTTGAGCGGTTGCTCGCATCGACTTGTGTGACATCATATGCATGAAATGTGCTAGAGCGGTTGCTCGCACTGATTTTTATTATTGAGAAATGCATGAGAGGTGTTGGAGCCTAGCTCGCACTCTGTTTTGACATGTTTTGACTGTTCTGATTTGTTTTGCCTGAATATGTATAAAAAGGTGTTGGAGCGATTACTCGCACTAGTTTTAATGATTGACATGCATGAGAGATGTTGGAACTTAGCTCGCATCCTGTTTTGATATGATATTACATAAAAGCCGTGCTGGACTGTAACTCGCACGAGATTTGATGTATTTATGCATAAAGCCATACTGGAGCATTTCTCATACGAAGTTTTGATTTACTTGAGCATGCACTCGTGCTGGAGCGTTGCTCGCACGAAGTTTTATATGGTTTTATAATTCATTTTAAAGCCGTACTGGACTTTTTCTTGTACGAGGTTTTCACTGAGTTTTTATACATATCCGTACTAGAGCATTGCTTGTATGTGGATTTTACCTGAATTTATAATCAGTTTAAGCATACTGGAGCGCTGCTCGTACGTAGATTTCATTGATTTCTATGAAACCGTGCTAGAGCTTCGCTCGCATGAGGTTTTTTGATATCATGAATATGCATGGAGCCGTGCTAGAGCTTCGCTCGCACAAGGATTTATATTACATGCATATAGCCGTGTTGGAGCCTCCTGTAGACTGTGTGTCACAGTGAGATGATATGCTCACACGTGCATACTGAGACAGAGATGATATGGGTGGATAAGATCTATTACAGGCACCCCTGACTGAGCTTGGGTTCACAGAGTACGTTGTATCGTGTATGTCACGCGGAGTATGCTGTACCGTGGGGATTGTTGGAGTGGAGTGGCATTAGCCATAAGGCAGCAAGCATTGTCCTCGCAATCCTGGTGTTATGCTGTTCTGGCGGGTAGGACGACCCACCTCCCGTTTCAGGTGTGATACCCCGCACACTAGGTACCGTGTTGCCAGGGATCACGAGGTTATGGCCATAGTCCTTGATGTTACTGATAGTCACCTACATGTCTCACATGATATAATTATTGGTCGATAGACCAGGGTAGACCCGACGGAGGGGTCAGGCCTCCGATTTTATGATTTTGTACTACGATGATATATTTTTCTGAGAATTTTATAACGAATTATTTTATAAGATGATTGACCCGGAAGGGTTATTTTATACTGCGTTTTAAATGAAATGATTTAAATGCAGTAGCATGACTTGTTTTCCATGCTTTAATGATAAATTCATGAAATGATTCTATCTCATAATTTGTTTTATATCGTATGAAATAATGCATGATTTTGATTAAATTCATGCTAAGTATGATTTACTGATGTCAAATAAAATACCATTGATGCATATGCAGTATGATTTTAATATGCACGAATAGTTTTGATAAACTATGTCATTGATATATGCATGATTTTATGCTTGAGTTTTAAATGAAAATGAGTGGATTTAAGGGCATGGCATTATGAACATGTAGATAGTGGAGCTATCTACTTACTTGCATAATTGCCTTACTGAGCGTGTGGTTTGGTCACCCCCTTATTTTCTCATCTTTTCAGAGCACTCACAGTAATTAGTAAGCGGCTGAGGACTTGTATGCTTGGTGTATACACATTTGTATAGTTTTGTATCTAAATATGTAATGCACAGTACTATAAACAGATATGATGTCGGGGATGTAGAGTTATAAATACCAATGTGTGTGCATTTAACAAAAGTCAAAAGATAGTAAACTCTGATATATGAATGTGAATATGGAAAATGGAATGGTAATAATGTGAGGTGACGAACACCGAATCATAGCCCAACTGTTTGTAGGATGGTCATGATGAGAGAAAGGTAAGAATTAAATAATAAATGAAAAAGTGAAAAATTTACTCTGATTTTTAGGTAATTTGGGTTGTGACAATCCCAATATCATAATCTCTAGTGCGAGCAATGCTCCCAGCACTAGGTCATATAAAAACATGAGTATGAGCAAAGCTCCCAATACTCCATAATATGTAATATATGAAATCTGAGTACGAGCAAAGCTCCCAATACTCTATATTGTAAAACTGAGTATGAGTATAGCTCTCAATGCTTTAAAATGCATCAATCACAACCTGAGTACGAGCAATGCTCCCAGTACTCTAATATGCATAAATAGCATTAAATATGTAGTACGAGTAAACACTCAAGTACTATGTGATACATATCTCAAAATATAGTGCGAGTATTGTGAGACCCCGTATATGTATAAGGGTATATATGCACATAGAAGTGTAAATAGAGTTGTACTATGAATTCATGAGTGAAGTATATGTGATGTAAGTCCACAAGTAATGTACACACTTGTAATGAGAGTGATAATCGTACATACAAGTTTCATTATATATGAATGTGTAGTAATGGACTTAAACATGTGGAGAATGTGTGTAGAATGGATTTTGAATAGCTTGGTAAAATGGAAGTATAATTGCATAAGATGTGCATTTCCATTTTAGTTTATATTAAGTACCATTGGTCATACAAAGATCCTAAACAAATTTTAATGTGTATGAAGTGAGGATAGATGTCATCTTCAAGTCTCAAAGATGAATGAATGAGGAAATGATCATGGTAGCAAATTAAGGATGTTTGGTAAGTGTTGTTGCAGAGGAAATCTGGAAATTTTGAAGGGCAGATCGATCTCATGGGATGAGAGATCGATCTGGAAGAGCCAGAATGCTCTTATTTGGGCGAGAGAATAGAACAGATCGATCTCCAATGGACCAGATCGATCTCCTTAGCTCTCTGTTTGGGAGCAGATCGATCTCATGCTTCGACAGATCGATCTCATACCTTGACAGATCGATCTCATGCTTCGACAGATCGATCTCAGGCTTAAAAATGCCGTGAAAAAGAGGGATTTTAAGGGACCAGATCGATCTCCTCTTGGACCAGATCGATCTCCTCAAGCTATTTCTATATAAGGAGTGCTGGAAATCAGAAAATTTCGGGAAAAAACACAAACTTTCCACTTTCAACCCAAAAAACCTAACATTCTCTCTCTAAAATCAGCCATTTTCAGTGAGGTTTGAAGAGAGATCATTAGAGACAAAGTTGTTCCTATCAAAGAGAAGAACAACATAGTTGGAAAGCATTTTCCCATTGTTGGTATTGGAGGAGTTAAGGGCATTGCCATTTGGAGCAAGAAGAGAAATCAAATTTGGTAAGATTCTAACACTCCAACTGTGGTACATTGTTTATTAAGTGATTTTGGAGTTGTTGGCATGAGTATAGATGGTTAGAAACTATCTAAATGCATTGGTATGATTATGACCTAGAAATGATTTAGTGTGAGAAAGTGAAATGGATTTGGGATTAATGAGAAATGGGATGTCTAGAGGTGACAATAATGTTATGGGTATGAATTTAAGATGTTGTTAGTGGATAAATTGTGAGATTTACCTAAAAGAGGTAAAATGTGAAGTTAAGGCATTTGTAAAATGCCTAAGTAAATAATGTTGACTAGTGAGGTCAATTATGGGTTAAATACGTTAACTCAATCGATTTAATGAATGAATCGCAGCTTCCGAGGATACGCTGAGGCGAGTTGAGCCAAGAGCGTGAGAAGCTAAAAGAGAAAAAGGAGTCACACCAAGTAAATCAAGGTAAGGGAATTGTGTGGACTCTTAGAGATATTGTGTGCAATTTGGGCGCATAAATATTTTGCTAGAATGCATGAGATTAGGAAATGTTGTTGTTGGGTGATTGAAGGGTAAAAGTTGGGAGTTTGAGAAATGTGCATGAAAACAAAAGCATATTGCTTTGAAAATCATGTTTTATTGCTTTTTAGCAAATGATTGGTAGGTTGGCTAACACTGAAATGATTTGCAAAAGAAATGAGTATGTTTTGGTTCTGATAACCACATTTTGCAAGTTTTGAGCCACCTACATGATTTCGTGAGTATGAAAGAGTGCAAGAGGCACTAGTTTTCACATGGATTTCATATCGTTTTGGCATTGTGCTTGAGTTTGTCTCGCACTGGATGCCCACCTTGCATGTTGCCGTGTTTGGAGCTTCGAGTAGACTTGGTGTCATATCGATTAAATAGGCTCACACGTTCATTGTTTTGAGACATGGCATGTTAAAACAACCTGATGAGCCCGAACGAGGGATAAGGGTTGGAGATCCACCTGATGAGCCCGAACGAGGGATAAGGGTTGGAGGAACAGCTGATGAGCCCGAACGAGGGATAAGGCTGGGTGTCCACGGAGTACGTTGTACCGTGCATGTAGCATGGAGTACATTGTACCGTGTTGTGATGTGATGTGCCGTCTTCGGACGAGATCTGCTATGGACCGACGGGTAGGATTTGACCCACCTCCCGTGTGGAAGCAGATGGTGGTGATATCCCGCACACCTGATCCGTGTAGCCGGTATCACAGGTTATGTACATAGGCCTTGAGGTTATTACCTATTGTTGAAACTGCCTATCTCACATGTCTAATGCTATTTGAGAATAAATCCATGTTTGAAGTGATTGTGGTCAGGAAAGCCCGAGGGATGGGCTGGGACCTGACGTTGAATTGATTTGTTAATGGTTTTAAAGTGCACGGATGCATGATGTTTAATGCCATGCTTTATTGTGAAAATGCATGATGTTTAATGCCATGCTTTTATTGTGAATTATGCATGATGATTTATACCATGCTTTGAGTTGAAATGTGCACTGAATTTTAATAGCATGAATGCTTTACATACCATTAACACAATCATACACTCATGTCTTGAGATAAACAATGAATTAAATGCTTTTGAGCATGGCATCACGATCACGTAGATAGTACAGTATCTACCTGTTCGCATGATTGCCTTACTGAGCGTGTGGTTTGCTCACCCCCCCTATTTTCCCCCTCTCTATAGAGATTTGAGTATAGATTGAGCGTGACTGGAGGCGTTTCCCTTTTTGGTAATCCGCTGCATCCCATCGCTAAAGGTATACACACTTGGATTATTTTGTATCTAAACTAGACATAGCACAGTAGCATTTTGTATGTAACTACTGGGGATGTAAAGCAATGTAAACACATGTAACAACTCTGATATATATTCATTTATAAAAGTGTTTACTCATGAATAATGTTTCAAATTGAATTGGTATGGTGGAGTGAGTTAGACGTCGACACACAGCCCAACTGTTAAGTGTGTGGTTGTTCACGATCGAGGAAGGATGATTAAGGATTGATGTATGAAAATGCAAAAAATTCGTACGTATTTTGGTAAGTTGAGGGTCGTGACAGAAGTTGGTATCAGAGCTCGAGTTGGTTTGACGTGTGTCGTGTCTAAAATACTTAATAAGTGAAAAAAAAATTATGTCCCCAAGTTACTGTGCTTGTTTAGATACAAATAGTGTATGTCGATGGGTTGACTAAGTAATTGGTTGTGAATGTAGGGAACTGAGTAAGTATGCCTAATACCAGTCGCGGTAGAGGGATGAGAGCACAAGCTCGAGGCCGTAGAGGTAGGCCTGGGGGTCGTGTTGAGCCGGAAACACACGAGACTCAGGAGGATGTTGAGGTGGAGGTCGACGTTGAGCACGCTCCACAGGGTCCAGAGGAGAGGCCCGAGAGTACTGAGGCTCGCTTCGCGAGGATTGAGCGGAGCATTGAGATGATTTTGGAGTTGGTCACTCAATCTTTACCTGGAGTTAGCGGTAGACAGAGTCCCGCTACACAGGGTGATGCCGAGCAGGCAGCAGCTCCCGAGGCACGGGTAAGGCAAGCCCAAGGACCTCAGACGACAGATACCCCACCCACACAGGATGTGCCTACGCCGGTTGCTATGCCAGGCAGTAGAGGTTGGGAATATGGATGTGATTTGGATAGACTGCGGCAGTTCCAGAAGTTTGGACCGCCGTCTTTCAGTGGAGTAAAGGACCCAGTAGAGGCTGAGGATTGGATCAATGAGATCGAGAAATTATATGGGTTCTTTGAGTGCACTACTACCGAGATGGTAGCATTTGCCGCTTTTATGCTAAAGGGATCAGCAGAACATTGGTGGAAATCCACCAGGCCTATTTTGAGAGCCCGACAAACTGAGATCAGTTGGGATGTGTTTCTAGAGGCCTTCCGGAGACAGTATGTCCCTGATACCGCCCAGCGAAAGCTAAAGATGGCATTTTTGGGGCTGACCCAAGGGAGCAGGACTGTGGATGAGTATGAGACTGCTTTTATATCCCTGGGTAGATATGATCCCAACACGATGAGTAACGAGGTCGAGAAGATCCAGAAGTTTGTGGATGGATTGAGACCGGCTATCAGGTCTAGACTGGTTCCCCTAGATATACCGACCTATGAGGAGGCAGTGCGCAGGGCGCAACTATGTGAACAAGATGTTGATAGAATCGCCTCAGAATTTGGAAAGGTTGGTAAGATGAGGGACAAAGATAAGAAGAGACCTATGATGGATAGAGGCTTCAGCTATAAAGGAAGCAAGAGATTCTCTGGAAAGAGGCCGAGAATTGATGAGATCAGGGAGAGGACAGTTGATCCTCCCATGTATCCGGCCATTGCTCCAACTAAGGGAATCGTGATTGGAGGACCACGGCCTACTACAGAACAGTGTGGCAAGTGTGGTAGGTACCATGGTACTCGACCATGTTATGGACCTCAGGTTGTATGCTTCAGATGTGGGAAGCCAGGGCACATAAGCAGAGATTTCCCCGAAATGATAGAGAGAGCCCCACAGAAGGGCAAGGAGCCAGAGAGAGCTCTAGTTGGTATAGCTGCTCCGAGGAGGAAGGCTACAACTGAAGAAAAAGGGAAGCAAGCAGTGGGCGTAAGCAGAGGACGAGTGCACGCACTGGATCAGGATACTGCAGATCAGTCCTCAGATGTGGTAAAAGGTACCATCCAAATCTTTGATTTAGAAGCTTATGTACTGTTTGATCCTGGTGCCACGCATTCCTTTATTTCGCCATCCTTTGCATGTAAATTGTTGAAGCATGTAAAACCCACGCTGCTTGATAAGATGTTATTGATATCTACCCCTATGAATGATAGTCAATTGACTGAACATATATATAGGGATTGTAAAATGAAGATAGGAGGTAAAGAGATGGCAGCCGATTTAATTTTATTAAACATGAGTGATTTTGATGTAATCCTAGGAATGGATTGGTTGGCTGCCAATCATGTTGTTATGGATTGTCATGCTAAAACCTTGATGTTTCCAAAGATAGACAATCTTGTAGTTAATTTTGTGAAATGAAATTAAAGAACATGATTTTTATAAGTGTGATGAGTATAATCTTGATACATGATGTATGAAAGATAAATTTGATTTCATTTATGTATGTGATGTGATGATTTATGATACTAATGGTGGAAAGGATAATGTGAAGGATTCATCGCTTTTGTGATTGAGACGGATAAGGCATGTCCGGAGTTGGAAGACATACCCGTGGTTAGGGAATTTCCAGATGTCTTTCCGGATGAGTTACCAGGGTTACCTCCAGATAGGGAGATGGAGTTTGGTATAGATTTGGCACCTGGTACAGAGCCGATGTCCAAGCCACCATATAGAATGGCTCAAGTTGAGTTAGAGGAGTTAAGGAAACAATTACAAGAGTTGCTGGAGAAGGGGTTCATCAGGCCAAGCGTCTCACCTTGGGGAGCGCCGGTTCTGTTTGTAAGGAAGAAGGATGGAAGCCTCCGACTGTGTATAGACTACCGGTTGTTGAATAAGGCCACCATCAAGAATAAGTATCCCCTCCCATGCATCGATGATTTATTGGATCAGCTTAAGGGAGCGCAGGTCTTTTCCAAGATAGATCTGAGATCAGGGTACCATCAGTTGAAGATACGAGGTGAAGATGTACCCAAGACAGCTTTTCGCACCCGGTATGGACATTATGAGTTTATGGTTATGCCATTCGGGTTGACGAATGCTCCCGCAGCTTTTATGTCGTTGATGAATGAGGTATTTCACCAGTATTTGGATCGATTTGTGATTGTGTTTATTGATGATATAATGGTGTATTCAAGGTCTAGAGAGGAGCATGAGAGGCATCTAAGGATAGTGCTACAGACCCTTTGAGAGAAGAAGTTGTACGCTAAACTCAGTAAGTGCGACTTTTGGTTGGAACAGATCTCTTTTCTGGGTCACATAGTATCAAAGGATGGAGTATCAGTGGATCCATCTAAGATTGAGGCCGTAGTTCAGTGGCAGAGACCCCAGACAGTGACAGAGATCAGAAGTTTCCTGGGTTTAGCTAGGTATTATCGAAGGTTTGTAGAGGGATTTTCGAGGTTAGCTGCTCCTTTGACACGTCTCACGAGGAAAAATGTAGAGTTTGTGTGGGACAAAAAGTGTGAAGACAGTTTTGAGGAGTTGAAAAGGAGATTAACTACAGCTCCAATACTCACCATTCCTACCAGCTCAGGAGGTTTCTCGGTGTATGCGGATGCTTCACACCAAGGACTGGGCTGTGTATTGATGTAGGATGGGAAGGTAGTAGCCTATGGATCAAGACAGTTAAAGGATCATGAGAGGAACTACCCGACCCATGACTTGGAGTTGGCAGCGGTGGTGTTTGCGCTAAAGATATGGCGCCACTACCTCTATGGTGAGAGATTTCAGGTTTATACAGATCATAAGAGCCTTAAGTACCTGTTCTCGCAGAAAGAGTTGAACATGAGACAGAGGAGATGGCTCGAGCTGTTAAAGGATTATGATTGTGAAATCCTATACCACCCGGGTAAAGCAAATGTGGTTGCTGATGCATTGAGTAGGAAGCATCTCGGGATGGTATCATTCATGATGATCAGGGAACACGAGCTGTTGGAACAGTTCATGAACCTCAGTTTGGATATGACCTCGCCTGACGCTGATAGTGGATTTATGACAGCTAGCCTGCAGTTGGAACCGGATCTGGTAGATCGAATCCGACGGGCTCAGCGAGTTGATCAGCAGTGTGGTGATATTGTCGGGCAGATACAGAGGGGTATAAAGACAGACTTTGGGTTGAGTTCGGATGGATTGTTGAGGTTCAGAGGTAGGATATGTGTCCCTGATGACGCAGAGATCAGAAGGTTGATCCTGACAGAGGCTCACTCATCGAAGTATACGATACATCCAGGGGGTACCAAAATGTATCAAAACCTTCGAAAGGTTTATTGGTGGTCGGGAATGAAAAAGCACATTGCTGAATATGTTGCTAAGTGTCTCGTTTGTCAGCAGGTGAAGGTAGAGCATCAGAAGCCTGCAGGGTTATTGCAGCCTCTACAGATACCGACATGGAAGTGGGAGCATGTCACCATGGATTTTGTGATGGGATTGCCGAGGACCCGGAGAGGTCATGATGCCATATGGGTGATTGTGGATCGGTTGACGAAATCAGCCCATTTTCTAGCTATGAGAGCTACCGATACTCTGAGCCAGTTAGCGAACCTATATGTGCGCGAGATAGTGAGGCTACATGGAATTCCAGTGAGCGTTGTTTCTGATAGGGATGCCCGCTTCACTTCCCACTTTTGGGAACAGTTTCAGGAAGCGATGGGGACCCAATTGAATTTTAGCACCGCGTTTCATCCTCAGACAGATGGTCAGTCAGAGAGGACTATACAGACCCTGGAGGACATGTTGAGAGCGTGTGCATTAAATTTTGGAGGCTCCTGGGATGACCATTTGCCACTCGCAGAGTTCGCGTATAATAACAGTTTTCATGCGAGTATCGGGATGGCACCAACCATATGAGGCATTGTATGGGCGTAGATGCCGTTCCCCTATTGGATGGGAAGAAGTTGGTGACAGACAGATCTTTGCTCCCGACTTGGTTAGACAAGCCTCTGAGGACGTCCAATTGATATGTGAGAGGTTACGGACAGCTTAGAGCAGGCAAAAGAGTTATGCTGACAAGAGACGGAGACCACTAGAGTTTGAGGTGGGTGAGTCAGTGTTTTTGAAAGTTTCCCCTTCAAGGGAATTATGAGATTTGGGAAGAAGGGAAAGTTGAGCCCTCGATATATAGGGCCATTTGAGATACTTGATTGTCACGCCCTGAATATGCGGAAAATAGGGCAAATTTAAAACTTTTTACTCGTTAATTCACAAATAAAGAGTGCATTCCTGTGCAGTGTCATACATCATCATAATTATCATGCCTCAGGATCTCATCATGATATAACAAATATTGTATTATACCCATTACTCGATTACAAGTTAATTAATCCTAATACATCCCATATAATGTCATAGTGTCTGTAATTACAATAATAGTCTGGGTACATGAAAAGATAAATATACCTCAAAGTACAAAATATATATAGCCTGGAGCTCGGATCCTCCACTAGCCACTACTCCGTACGTCGCAGGGAAGTCCTTATTCACTTGAAGAACTCTGGGGGGAAAGAAAAACAGGGTGAGCTTCTAAATCGCTCAGTAAGGGGGGTAGGGGACTCATTTCATAAACCAAAATGCACATCACAAAGCATTTATTTGTATGTGAAACTCATTTGAAAACCATAGCATGAAAATACTCAAAACGACACTCTCATGTGTCAAGTCATGTGAAAACATGAAGTAAAAAGGCTCACTCTAGAGCAAAACAAAGCATGTGAAAATACGCGTTAAACGCTTTCTCAAATAACGTGGCATAGCCACTGATTTAAAATCACTCGTGGCATCGCCACAAAACACACGTGGCAAAGCCACCGAATTATTTTCTCACGTGGCATAGCCACAAAACACACGTGGCAAAGCCACTGATTATTTTCACACGTGGCATAGCCACAAAACACACGTGGCAAAGCCACTGAATTATTTTCTCACGTGGCATAGCCACAAAATAGGGTTTCTCAACGTGGCACTGCCACCAATGGGGTATACGTGGCACAGCCACCGATGGGGTATAACGTGGCACAGCCACCAATGGGTTTCTCAACGTGGCACAGCCACCAATGGGGTATACGTGGCACAGCCACCAATGGGGTATACGTGGCACAACCACCAATGGGTTTCTCAACGTGGCACAGCCACCAATGGGGTATACGTGGCACAGCCACCAATGGGGTATACGTGGCACAGCCACCAATGGGTTTCTCAACGTGGCACAGCCACAGAATAGGTCATTCTCACGTTACCAGAACGGAGAAGAAATCGGGCTTACATGCTACCAGAGCAATGCCCGGTGTGTACTCACAACTACACACCTAAGTCTTATCACATAAGACGGGTTTGCCTTCACGTAGAACTCGTAATGGTTTTCTCTCATAAAACTCATTTGAAATCGTTTTGTACTCAACACAAAACGTAGTAAAACCGAGTTCCAACCGGCAAAGCACACGCACACATTTCTCAAATCACAATATTGCCTTAACGTAGAGCCCAGTTATAAACTCATAAAACATTGGGCTCCAACCGGCTATAAAATCGTGTGCAGTTTAATCTCAACACAAAACACTCAACATGCTTGTTTATAAATCATAAATCATGCTAAAACAGTTTGCAATTCACATACACAAATGGTTTAGATTTCCCTTACCTCTTTGCACCTCGTATAGTGCAATCGTTCCCCCGTATCACGGACTAGCCTCGCATTCCACTCTGGAACTCCCGAGCTGTCCAAATGATGTTAAAAACATCAATACTCAACATCACATAAATCTCAATTCTCAAAATCGAGCATAATTGCTCATAACACCTCAAATCCCTTGATTCTCGTAACTCAACCCTAAACTACAACCTCATTTTCAATATCTCGAAGTTCTACATCTCTAATACCAATTATCTACGCTAATTTACCACCTTGTCTATATTTTCGTTTATAGCACAATCCTCAAAATTGCCACAATTTCCAAATATCAACATTAATCCCACTACATTACAATCTCATCAATCCCTAATCATTCCTCAACTATTTCAACACGATTACAACCACCAATAACATCAAAATCAGCTCAAATATCAAGATCGAGGTTTAGAAATTATCCAAAGCTTGTGAGACGCACAACTCACGCCTCGATCCGATTCGTCCTTTGATTTCCAAGTATGTTGTTCTCCCTTTGATGAGGAACAACTTTCCTTCTTTCCACAATAGCTGATTCGACCGGAAATGGGGGATTTGGAGGAGTGAGAAACTAGGTTTTCAGAAAAATGGAGGTTTGGAAGAGAGAGAAAGTGAGATTTCAGGAGAAAACACGGGTTCCTTATATAGACTGGAGGTAGGAGATCGATCTGCCTCTTGATAAGATCGATCTGTGTTTGAAATTTGGGGGCGATCTGGGCAATTTTATGCCTAGGAGATCGATCTGTCGAGGGGTGAGATCGATCTCTTTATGGCTTTATGAGATCGATCTGCTCCTAAGGAGATCGATCTTCTCCCCAAACAGAAGCATTTGGAGATCGATCTCCTCCTCATGAGATCGATCTTCTCTCAAACAGATTCATTTGGAGATCGATCTCTTCCTCATGAGATCGATCCCTTCTCAAACAGATTCATAAGGAGATCGATCTCTTCCATTGGAGATCGATCTGCTCTTCAAATTTCCCCTTCCTCGTCATTTTTAACTCACCAGATCGATCTCTCCTTCTCCCAGATCGATCTGTCCTCATGCTTCCTGCTCATTTTACACACTTAACATATAAATCTCCAATTATAATTCCTACAATTCACTTAGCTCAATAAATTACACTTCAATTTATTATTACATCATTAAATATGTCTGAAATTCTCAGATCTCACATCCTCCCCACCTTAAAAAGAATTTGGTCCTCCAAATTCAACTCAACTAGTCAAAATAGATGGGGGTATTTCTTCTTCATGAGGCTCTCTAGTTCCCACGTCGCCTCTTCCCTTGAGTGATGCTTCCACAAGACTTTCACTAATGGGATGCTCTTGGTTCTCAGTACCTTCTCTTTTCTATCGAGAATCCGGACGGGTTCCTCAATGTAGCTCATGTCCTCCTGTATGTCAATCTCATCATACTCTATGACATGAGAAGGGTCCGGGTGGTACTTCTTCAACATAGATACATGAAAAACATTGTGTATTCCGGACATCTGTGGGGGTAATGCCAATCTGTAGGCTACCTCTCCCACTCTCTCAAGAATCTCAAATGGTCCTATGTATCGAGGACTCAATTTCCCTTTCTTCCCAAATCGCATGATACTCTTGCTCGGTGATACTCTCAGAAATACTGCATCACCAACATCAAACTCGAGTGGCCATCTACGCACATCCGCGTAGCTTTTCTGTCTACTCTGTGCAGCCCGTAACCTCTCACATATGAGTTTCACACTCTGTACGGCTTGCTCAACAAGCTCGGGAGCATTTATCTTTCTGTCACCGACTTCTTCCCAAGCTACAGGGGATCTACACCTCCTACCATATAGAGCCTCAAAAGGTGCCATTCCAATACTCGCATGATAGCTGTTATTGTACGCAAACTCTGCTAGGGGCAGGTGATCATCCCATGATCCCTTAAAATCCATCGTACATGCCCTCAACATATCCTCCAGGGTCTGAATAGTCCTCTCTGACTGACCATCTGTCTGAGGATGATAGGCGGTACTAAAACTCAATCGAGATCCCATGGACTCCTGAAACTGGGTCCAAAATCTGAAAGTAAATCGGGAATCTCTATCAGAAGTAATACTCACTGGAGCCCCATGTAATCTAGCTATCTCGCTGACATATAGCTCAGCTAAGGCATCCACAGTATCTGTGCTCTTGATGGCAAGGAAGTGGGCACTCTTGGTCAATCTATCCACAATGACCCATATCGCGTCACGACCTCTTCGGGTCCTCGGTAAACCCATAATAAAGTCCATAGTGACATGCTCCCATTTCCATGTAGGTACAGGTAAGGGCTGTAGTAGTCCTCCGGGCTTCCGATGCTCAGCTTTCACTTGCTGGCATACTAAACACCTGGCCACGTACTCTGCCACATCTCGCTTCATACCACTCCACCAATACACCTTTCTCAAGTCTCGGTACATCTTAGTACTTCCTGGGTGCATGGTGTATCGCGAGCAGTGGGATTCTCTCAATATCTGTCTCTTTATGGTATCATCGTCCGGTACACAAATCCGTCCTCTGAATCTCAACAATCCATCCTCACTGATGGTGAGATCCGACTGCGAACTCTGCTCAGCTTGGCTAACCATGTCTATCAATCTCTGATCACTGCGCTATCCAGTTCTAATCTGATCCATGATCCTGGGCTCTATCCGCAGGCTAGCCAAAAATCCAGTCTCTACCTCTTTAACTCTGATCCGAAGTTCGGCGAACTGCTCTAACAAATCCCATTCCCTGATCATCATAGCAGATATCCTACTCTTCCTGCTCAGGGCATCAGCTACCACATTCACCTTACCCGGATGATATAGAATCTCGCAGTCATAATCCTTAAGGAGTTCCATCCATCTCCTTTATCTCATGTTTAACTCTTTCTGATCAAAGAGATATCTCAAACTCTTGTGATCAGTGAAGATCTGGAATCTTTCCCCATATAAGTAATGTCGCCAGATCTTCAAAGCAAATACCACAGCGGCTAACTCCAAATCATACGTGGGATAATTCCGCTCATGGTCTTTCAGTTGTCGCGATCCATATGCGACCACTCTTCCGTGCTGCATAAGCACACACCCCAATCCCTGGTGAGATGCATCACTATACACCGAGAATCCTCCTGATCCCTCGGGAATAGTTAAGACAGGTGCCGCTGTCAATCTCCTCTTTAACTCTTGAAAACTGAGCTCACATTGATCAGTCCATATGAACGGAGTCTCCTTATGCGTGAGCTTAGTCAAAGGAGCGGCAATCCTCGAGAATCCTTCCACAAATCTCCTGTAATACCCTGCCAAACCAAGGAAGCTTCGTATCTCAGTCACTGTCCTCGGTCTTTCCCAATTAAGCACAGCTGCTATTTTACTCGGATCTACTGATACTCCTTCCTCTGAGACTACATACCCAAGGAAAGCTATCCGGTTCAGCCAAAATTCACACTTACTAAGCTTTCCGTATAATTGCTTATCTCGGAGTATCTGAAGTACTAACCACAAATGCTGTGCATACTCCTCATACGACCGAGAATACACCAGGATATCATCGATAAAGACTATCACAAACTTATCCAGATAGTCTCTGAACACCTCGTTCATCAACCTCATAAATGCTGCAGGGGCGTTCGTCAATCCAAAGGACATCACCAGAAATTCGTAATGGCCATACCTTGTCCTAAAGGCCGTCTTTGGAATATCTTCCTCCTTGATCCTCAATTGGTGATAGCCCGATCTCAAATCAATCTTAGAAAAGACTGATGCCCCTCTTAGCTGATCAAGTAGATCGTCAATCCTGGGCAGTGGGTATTTATTCTTCACCGTGGCTTTATTCAATAGCCGGTAGTCCACACATAATCTGAGACTACCATCCTTCTTCTTAACAAACAGTACTGGCGCTCCCCACGGCGAAACACTGGGTCTAATAAACCCTTGATCCAATAACTCCTGTAGTTGTTTCTTCAATTCCTCAAGTTCCACTAATGCCATCCTGTAGGGAGGTTTAGAGATCGGCTGAGTATCCGGTACCAAGTCAATGGTAAACTCCAGCTCTCTCTCTGGTGGTAAATCTGGCAATTCATCTGGGAAAACATCCAGAAATTCGCAAACCACAGGTATATCCTTAATCCTCGGGTGTTCCCGCTCATCGTCTGAGATGAGTGTCTCATAACCTTCACAAGAATAATCACATTTAATATTCTCCAAAATAATGTTAAGATTCTCAAATTACTCACTAGAAATCCACATAATCATTTCCTCAATATCTTAATTGTACACTGTAAGGCTCAGGTAGGGAGAAAGTTACAATCTTAGTGTAGCAGTCTAAACTCACTCGATTGGTCGCCAACCAATCCATTCCCAGAATTACATCAAACCCATGTATACTCAACATGATTAGATCTGCTAACATCACTCTATCTCCCACCTTAATTTCACACCCTCTACAGATTAACTCAGTTCTCTGGGATTCACGCATAGGGGTATTTACATGTAGTATATATTCTAGAGGTTCAAACTTCAAGTTTAATCTACATGCAAAATGCTCAGAAATAAACGAATGCGTGGATCCTGAATCAATCAACACATGAGCCTCATAATTACAGACAAAGAGTGTACCTCTTATAGTTTTCGCTGATGCGTCTGCGGTCTCCTTATCCAGGGCAAACACACGTCCCTGTGCCACAGGTTTCTTCCCTTTCTCTACCGCAGTGGCCCATCTCCGGGGATCCACTCTCTGAGGCTGTTGTCTAATGGGCTCCGAAGCATGTGGTATCTGAGGTTGGGGACAGTCTTTCACTCTGTGACCCATGTCACCACATCTGAAACATCCATGGATCGACCCAGTACAACTTCCCTCATGCGATCGGCCACAATCTCTACAAATCCTCATCCCCTGCCTGACATATCGGGGGGCCTCCTTGATAATAGGATAGGCTCTGGGTCTCTCCAATCTGTCCTTCTGCACTTCAATCCTTCCTCTTCTGAAGGAACCTCTCCGAGCCTCTGACTGGAAAAGTGCTGGCCTCTTGCCCTTATCTCTATTCACCGCTCTGAGCTCATTCTGGGATTGTACCATCTCAATCCCTCTTTCAACCTCTTGTGCTCGTCTCAGAGCATCTCCAAACTCGGTAATACATAGCCCCATCAGTCTATCTCTAATAACGGGCTTCAACCCATACACAAACTTCTCTGTGCGGAGCTCTTCACTCTTGAAGGTCTCTGGGTCATATCTCAGTAGTGCGGTGAACTGGCTCTCATAGTCATCCACCGACATGTCACCCTGTACCAAACTCAAAAACTTGGCCTGTTTCCTTCTCTGGGCGGCTCGTGGTACATATTGGGTTCTAAAAGCTGTCTGGAACTCTTCCCAACCAATCACATCCTAGTGGGACATCAAGATACCCTGGGTAGTACTCCACCAATCTCGAGCTCTCCCCTTCAGCATATAGGCACTCATACTGACTCTCTCAGCATCGGTGCACCCCAGTAAATCAAATATAACTCTCAACTCCGTCAACCACTCCTCAGCCTCTGTAGGATCCTTCTTTCCCTTAAATGCGGGTGGATTCATCTTCAGAAATTCCTTTAGTCGGACCTTACTTCTATCCTCAGGCTGAGTGACGGGAGGCACTGGGGGTATGGGAGGTCCTGGTGGTGGTGTAGGGGTAGTATCCGAGGCATTAACTCCAAAGTGTTGCGCGAATAACGCTGCCATCTGCTCAAAACCTTGCCTCACATCGGTCTCAATCCGATTAAATCGAGAGTTAGGACTCTCTGGTTGTGGGACAGGTGGCGGAGGGGACTCTGCCTGCCTCCTCGAACGACCTCGTCGTTTACTCATTCTCAATCTCAACTCGTCTCCTGCGCGTACATATCACAATCGATTGAAATCTCAATCCTCAATTTCAGTTCATGACCAGACTATTACAGACACTTGGGATGTATTCTATTTCACTTAACCGACACTGACAGTACTAGACACCCTAAGCTCTGATACCAAGAAAACTCTGTCACGCCCCGAATATGCAGAAAATAGGGCAAATTTAAAACTTTTTACTCGTTAATTTATAAATAAAGAGTGCATTCCTGTGCAGTGTCATACATCATCATAATTATCATGCCTCAGGATCTCATCATGATATAACAAATATTGTATTATACCCATTACTCGATTACAAGTTAATTAATCCTAATACATCCCATATAATGTCATACATCAAGTGTCTGTAATTACAATAATAGTCTGGGTACATGAAAAAATAAATATACCTCAAAGTACAAAATATATATAGCCTGGAGCTCGGATCCTCCACTAGCCACTACTCCGTACGTCGCAGGGAAGTCCTTATTCACTTGAAGAACTCTGGGGGGAAAGAAAAACAGGGTGAGCTTCTAAATCGCTCAGTAAGGGGGGTAGGGGACTCGTTTCATAAACCAAAATGCACATCACAAAGCATTTATTTGTATGTGAAACTCATTTGAAAACCATAGCATGAAAATACTCAAAACGACACTCTCATGTGTCAAGTCATGTGAAAACATGAAGTAAAAAGGCTCACTCTAGAGCAAAACAAAGCATGTGAAAATACGCGTTAAACGCTTTCTCAAATAACGTGGCATAGCCACTGATTTAAAATCACTAGTGGCATCGCCACAAAACACACGTGGCAAAGCCACAGAATTATTTTCTCACGTGGCATAGCCACAAAACACACGTGGCAAAGCCACTGATTATTTTCTCACTTGGCATAGCCACAAAACACACGTGGCAAAGCCACTGAATTATTTTCTCACGTGGCATAGCCACAAAATAGGGTTTCTCAACGTGGCACTGCCACCAATGGGGTATACGTGGCACAGCCACCGATGGGGTATAACGTGGCACAGCCACCAATGGGTTTCTCAACGTGACACAGCCACCAATGGGGTATACGTGGCACAGCCACCAATGGGGTATACGTGGCACAGCCACCAATGGGTTTCTCAACGTGGCACAGCCACCAATGGGGTATACGTGGCACAGCCACCAATGGGGTATACGTGGCACAGCCACCAATGGGTTTCTCAACGTGGCACAGCCACAGAATAGGTCATTCTCACGTTACCAGAACGGAGAAGAAATCGGGCTTACATGCTACCAGAGCAATGCCCGGTGTGTACTCACAACTACACACCTAAGTCTTATCACATAAGACGGGTTTGCCTTCACGTAGAACTCGTAATGGTTTTCTCTCATAAAACTCATTTGAAATCGTTTTGTACTCAACACAAAACATAGTAAAACCGAGTTCCAACCAGCAAAGCACACGCACACATTTCTCAAATCACAATATTGCCTTAACGTAGAGCCCAGTTATAAACTCATAAAACATTGGGCTCCAACCGGCTATAAAATCGTGTGCAGTTTAATCTCAACACAAAACACTCAACATGCTTGTTTATAAATCATAAATCATGCTAAAACAGTTTGCAATTCACATACACAAATGGTTTAGATTTCCCTTACCTCTTTGCACCTCGTATAGTGCAATCGTTCCCCCGTATCACGGACTAGCCTCGCATTCCACTCTGGAACTCCCGAGCTATCCAAATGATGTTAAAAACATCAATACTCAACATCACATAAATCTCAATTCTCAAAATCGAGCATAATTGCTCATAACACCTCAAATCCCTTGATTCTCGTAACTCAACCCTAAACTACAACCTCATTTTCAATATCTCGAAGTTCTACATCTCTAATACCAATTATCTACGCTAATTTACCACCTTGTCTATATTTTCGTTTATAGCACAATCCTCAAAATTGCCACAATTTCCAAATATCAACATTAATCCCACTACATTACAATCTCATCAATCCCTAATCATTCCTCAACTATTTTAACACGATTACAACCACCAATAACATCAAAATCAGCTCAAATATCAAGATCGAGGTTTAGAAATTACCCAAAGCTTGTGAGACGCACAACTCACACCTCGATCCGATTCGTCCTTTGATTTCCAAGTATGTTGTTCTCCCTTTGATGAGGAACAACTTTCCTTCTTTCCACAATAGCTGATTCGGCCGGAAATGGGGGATTTGGAGGAGTGAGAAACTAGGTTTTCAGAAAAATGGAGGTTTGGAAGAGAGAGAAAGTGAGATTTCAGGAGAAAACACGGGTTCCTTATATAGACTGGAGGTAGGAGATCGATCTGCCTCTTGATGAGATCGATCTGTGTTTGAAATTTGGGGGCGATCTGGGCAATTTTATGCCTAGGAGATCGATCTGTCGAGGGGTGAGATCGATCTCTTTATGGCTTTATGAGATCAATCTGCTCCTAAGGAGATCGATCTTCTCCCCAAACAGAAGCATTTGGAGATCGATCTCCTCCTCATGAGATCGATCTTCTCTCAAACAGATTCATTTGGAGATCGATCTCTTCCTCATGAGATCGATCCCTTCTCAAACAGATTCATAAGGAGATCGATCTCTTCCATTGGAGATCGATCTGCTCTTCAAATTTCCCCTTCCTCGTCATTTTTAACTCACCAGATCGATCTCTCCTTCTCCCAGATCGATCTGTCCTCATGCTTCCTGCTCATTTTACACACTTAACATATAAATCTCCAATTATAATTCCTACAATTCACTTAGCTCAATAAATTACACTTCAATTTATTATTACATCATTAAATATGTCTGAAATTCTCAGATCTCACATTGATAAGGTGGGAGACAAGGCGTATAGGTTGGCATTGCCACCAGAGTTGGCAAGTGTGCATAACGTCTTCCACGTATCCATGTTGAGGAAGTATCACCCGAACCCGGCACATGTGATAAGATATGAGCCTTTGGAGCTCAATGAGGGTATGACCTATGTTGAGAAGCCAGTTCGGGTATTGGACAGAAAAGAGAAAGTGCTGAGGACAAAGACAATTCCCTTGGTGAAGATACTTTGGCAACATCACACTGTGGAAGAAGCCACATGGGAATTGGAGAATTTGATGCGGGAGAGGTATCCCGAGTTGTTCACAGAATAATTGGTTCCAATTTGGAGGACCAAATTTTCTAAGTGGGGGAGAATGTGAGACCCCGTATATGTATAAGGGTATATATGCACATAGAAGTGTAAATAGAGTTGTACTATGAATTCATGAGTGAAGTATATGTGATGTAAGTCCACAAGTAATGTACACACTTGTAATGAGAGTGATAATCGTACATACAAGTTTCATTATATATGAATGTGTAGTAATGGACTTAAACATGTGGAGAATGTGTGTAGAATGGATTTTGAATAGCTTGGTAAAATGGAAGTATAATTGCATAAGATGTGCATTTCCATTTTAGTTTATATTAAGTACCATTGGTCATACAAAGATCCTACACAAATTTTAATGTGTATGAAGTGAGGATAGATGTCATCTTCAAGTCTCAAAGATGAATGAATGAGGAAATGATCATGGTAGCAAATTAAGGATGTTTGGTAAGTGTTGTTGCAGAGGAAATCTGGAAAATTTGAAGGGCAGATCGATCTCATGGGATGAGAGATCGATCTGGAAGAGCCAGAATGCTCTTATTTGGGCGAGAGAATAGAACAGATCGATCTCCAATGGACCAGATCGATCTCCTTAGCTCTCTGTTTGGGAGCAGATCGATCTCATGCTTCGACAGATCGATCTCATACCTTGACAGATCGATCTCATGCTTCGACAGATCGATCTCAGGCTTAAAAATGCCGTGAAAAAGAGGGATTTTAAGGGACCAGATCGATCTCCTCTTGGACCAGATCGATCTCCTCAAGCTATTTCTATATAAGGAGTGCTGGAAATCAGAAAATTTCGAGAAAAAACACAAACTTTCCACTTTAAACCTAAAAAACCTAACATTCTCTCTCTAAAATCAGCCATTTTTAGTGAGGTTTGAAGAGAGATCATTAGAGACAAAGTTGTTCCTATCAAAGAGAAGAACAACATAGTTGGAAAGCATTTTCCCATTGTTGGTATTGGAGGAGTTAAGGGCATTGCCATTTGGAGCAAGAAGAGAAATCAAATTTGGTAAGATTCTAACACTCCAACTGTGGTACATTGTTTATTAAGTGATTTTGGAGTTGTTGGCATGAGTATAGATGGTTAGAAACTATCTAAATGCATTGGTATGATTATGACCTAGAAATGATTTAGTGTGAGAAAGTGAAATGGATTTGGGATTAATGAGAAATGGGATGTCTAGAGGTGACAATAATGTTATGGGTATGAATTTAAGATGTTGTTAGTGGATAAATTGTGAGATTTACCTAAAAGAGGTAAAATGTGAAGTTAAGGCATTTGTAAAATGCCTAAGTAAATAATGTTGACTAGTGAGGTCAATTATGGGTTAAATACGTTAACTCAATCGATTTAATGAATGAATCGCAGCTTCCGAGGATACGCCGAGGCGAGTTGAGCCAAGAGCGTGAGAAGCTAAAAGAGAAAAAGGAGTCACACCAAGTAAATCAAGGTAAGGGAATTGTGTGGACTCTTAGAGATATTGTGCGCAATTTGGGCGCATAAATATTTTGCTAGAATGCATGAGATTAGGAAATGTTGTTGTTGGGTGATTGAAGGGTAAAAGTTGGGAGTTTGAGAAATGTACATGAAAACAAAAGCATATTGCTTTGAAAATCATGTTTTATTGCTTTTAGCAAATGATTGGTAGGTTGGCTAACACTGAAATGATTTGCAAAAGAAATGAGTATGTTTTGGTTCTGATAACCACATTTTGCAAGTTTTGAGCCACCTACATGATTTCGTGAGTATGAAAGAGTGCAAGAGGCACTAGTTTTCACATGGATTTCATATCGTTTTGGCATTGTGCTTGAGTTTGTCTCGCACTGGATGCCCACCTTGCATGTTGCCGTGTTTGGAGCTTCGAGTAGACTTGGTGTCATATCGATTAAATAGGCTCACACGTGCATTGTTTTGAGACATGGCATGTTAAAACAACCTGATGAGCCCGAACGAGGGATAAGGGTTGGAGATCCACCTGATGAGCCCGAACGAGGGATAAGGGTTGGAGGAACAGCTGATGAGCCCGAACGAGGGATAAGGCTAGGGGTCCACGGAGTACGTTGTACCGTGCATGTAGCATGGAGTACATTGTACCGTGTTGTGATGTGATGTGCCATCTTCGGACGAGATCTGCTATGGACCGGCGGGTAGGATTTGACCCACCTCCCGTGTGGAAGCAGATGGTGGTGATATCCCGCACACCTGATCCGTGTAGCCGGTATCACAGGTTATGTACATAGGCCTTGAGGTTATTACCTATTGTTGAAACTGCCTATCTCACATGTCTAATGCTATTTGAGAATAAATCCATGTTTGAAGTGATTGTGGTCAGGAAAGCCCGAGGGATGGGCTGGGACCTGACGTTGAATTGATTTGTTAATGGTTTTAAAGTGCACGGATGCATGATGTTTAATGCCATGCTTTATTGTGAAAATGCATGATGTTTAATGCCATGCTTTTATTGTGAATTATGCATGATGATTTATACCATGCTTTGAGTTGAAATGTGCACTGAATTTTAATAGCATGAATGCTTTACATACCATTAACACAATCATACACTCATGTCTTGAGATAAACAATGAATTAAATGCTTTTGAGCATGGCATCACGATCACGTAGATAGTACAGTATCTACCTGTTCGCATGATTGCCTTACTGAGCGTGTGGTTTGCTCACCCCCCTTATTTTCCCCCTCTCTACAGAGATTTGAGTATAGATTGAGCGTGACTGGAGGCGTTTCCCTTTTTGGTAATCCGCTGCATCCCATCGCTAAAGGTATACACACTTGGATTATTTTGTATCTAAACTAGACATAGCACAGTAGCATTTTGTATGTAACTACTGGGGATGTAAAGCAATGTAAACACATGTAACAACTCTGATATATATGCATTTATAAAAGTGTTTACTCATGAATAATGTTTCAAATTGAATTGGTATGGTGGAGTGAGTTAGACGTCGACACACAGCCCAACTGTTAAGTGTGTGGTTGTTCACGATCGAGGAAGGATGATTAAGGGTTGATGTATGAAAATGCGAAAAATTCGTACGTATTTTGGTAAGTTGAGGGTCGTGACAAGTATTCTCTAGCACTTATGGTTTTCACACAGAACCTGATAGATAGCTATTTAAATCACAATTCACTCAAGTTCAAATCAAATAAGCACTCAATGTGCTGTTTTGAATACACATGAAAACATTAGCCATTCTATCATGCAAAATCATGAATCTTAATCACAATAGGCTTCTAAGGTATTTTCACCCTATTTTTTGTATAAAACACATTTATCCTCTTTGATTTCTGTTGCACATCATGCCTATTCAGGGGAATTCATATAGCATATAATATCAAAATGCTATTCAAAATATGTGGAGCCATTTCTAGCTACTCACGAAATTTCCTTACCTCGGATCACGTCAAGTGACCTCACTTCTTCGGTTCTGCTCAACTCTTGCAGTCTGATCAGCTTCAATGTGATTCTTCAAAGCTGTTATACGTATTTACATTAGTATATCATATTATACTCTTTTCATTTAGTAAATCTCAACTTAACACATCATTTTCATGATTTTCTTTCCCAAATATGGTATTATACCATATTTTCCATATTGCTATATTTATTTCTCCTTATTTCCAATATATGCATCTCATAAGATTAATTTATAATCTTCCATACATGTATATTCCATCATCAAATTTATGTTAACACCATTTCCTCATCATTTTCCCATTTTCATGCAAAAACTAGGTCATGTTCATTTTTCATGATTATTTTATTTTCAACAATTCATACATATACCAATAAACTCATCAACACACCTAGTTTAACATATATCAACTTGGTGCATTATATCTTACCTAGCTGAGATTTCCTTCCTTTTTCACTAAATTGATATAAATCCTCCTTGCTCTTGAAATCCTTGATTTCAATCTCTTGTTTCCAAGTTTGTTGTTCTCCTCTTTGCCAAGAACAACTTTGCTCAACTATATCTAACTCAAAACTGATAACAAACTGAAGTTTCCTAGCTTAGAAATGTTAGGATACACTTTTGCTCTTGAATGGAATAGTGAATCTCGCGAAAAACTGAAATGCAGAACCCAGTATTTATAGAATTGTCTCTATGAGATCGATCTGCCCTGCATTTTTCCTCTCAAAATCAACTTTCCAGGCTCAATGAGATCTATCTTTCCAAGTCAATAGCTTAAGGAGATCGATTTGCTCCAAGGGTGACATCGTTCTTCTCCAAGTCAGTATCTTAAGGAGATCGATCTAGCCCTTTCGAGGATCAAATCCTTCTTTACAGAATGTTTACCAGATCGATCTAACCCCATTGGAGATCGATCTGATCTGTTCCATCGCTCGAATAAGAGCATTTTTGGCTCTGTAAGATCGATCTCTCATCCTATGAGATCGATCTGGCATTCGTATTTTTCAGATTTTGTTGCCGTTTTCTACAGTAACTCACACCAAACTTCATAAATTTTGCTGTCATAGTCATTTTCCCATCCAACCACCTTTAAGGCTTGAAAATGACATCCATTCATACTTTGTACACGTTAAAACTTGTGTGCATTTATTGTATAACCAAAGGTATACAATACAAAACTAAATGGAATTACAAAGATTTATGTAACTTATGCAAACTTCATTCCATTTTACCACACCACCCAAAATTTCATATATTCACATTCATCACATACAAAAGTCCATTTCTGCATATCCATATATAATGAAACTTGTACGTACATCACAAACTCATACTACAAGTGTGTACATTGAATTCATGGACTTCGCATAACTTATCCTTCACATAGCATGTACATGTATATACTTATGAATTTAAGGGTCTTACATTATATGCATGCCTTATAAACTGTCACGACCCAATTCCATTCTCTTTAACCGAAAATCACTAAAATTTTTTCGCGTTTTACTGTTACCTTACTCGGTCATGAACTAACTCACCACACACTGTTGGGCTGTGAGTCAATAATAAACTCCACATCTCATTCATAATCAGTTAAATAAAACGATGTCATACATTTGCATTTAATCTTGTACTTATACAAAAGCATGTTTTACTGACATCTACATCCCCCATAATTACAACTCAAAAGAATACTGTGCTTTTACATTGTTTAGATACAAAAAGAATCACTGTGTATATACCTCTAAGCGATGGAGATGCAGCGGAGTCCAAAATACCACGCCTCAGTCCTCACTGGGCTACTATGCACGCTTTGTAGGGAGGGAAATAGAGAGGGATGAGCAACCACACTCTCAGTAAGGCAATAATGCAAGCATGGTAGATAACTACTCTATCTACATGCTGATAGTGTAATGCATAAATCATTTATGGTAGGAGCATGAGGAATAAAACTATGCCATATGAGTATACATATATATCATGTGTAAAAATCATATACATTGGCATATCAAACATGGTAAAAAGAACATCATGTATAAATCATCTCATGCTCAATCTCATTTAAATTCATAAAAAGGGCAATTCATTAAGAAACCTCCTTTTTAGACCAACATCATAAACCTCTTTCTCAACACATAAATACCACCAAATCAATTCACAATCACAACCACATTTTCATTTCACAATCATGCATGTGTATAAAAACTAGGTCACTATATCAAAAGTGCAAATGTGGACCACTACATCATAAATCATCCCAGACCACACGCATCTAGGTGTGTGGGGTATCATGCTGGCACGAAAATGGATTATCCCTCGCCAGACTTTCTCATCACATAACCATCATGCGGTACATCGTACTCCATGTGATATACACGGTACAGCGTACTCCGCAGACTCATATCGTGATTGGGGGTGTCATTCCTAGGTCTTACCTACCCCATACCAAGAGTTTTCCATATCCGTGAAGGAGAGCCTCCCTGCCGAACAGAGCCTCCCTGCCTAATAGAGCCTCCCTGCCTCCTCGGGGTTAAAGATGTTAGCTTAAGGATGTTGGGCTTAAGGATCCTTCCGTAAAAGAGCCTCCCCACCAAACAGAGCCTCCCCGCCTCTTTGGGCTTAAGGATGTTGGCTTAAGGATGTAGGGCTTAAGGATCTTACCGTACCCATGTAGGAGAGCCTCCCCGCCCCTCCAGGGCTTAAGGATGTTGGCTTAAGGATCCCACCGTAAGAGAGCCTCCCCACCGAACAGAGCCTCCCCGCCTAACAGAGCCTCCCCGCCTCTTTGGGCTTAAAGATGTTAGCTTAAGGATGTAGGGCTTAAGGATCTTACCAACTTTCACAACCTTATACGTATCACAATGTGCAAACTTGTGCAAGCAAAGCTCTAGCACGACTCATGCATCCTATCATAAAGAGACGCGTACGAGCATAGCTCTTGTACGGTTATACTCATAAGACAAACCACTCAAAAGCCATGTACGAGCAGAAGCTCCAGTACGGTTTATAAACATCATCATAGTTTCCAAATCAAGGTGCGAGCTAAGCTCCAGCACATTTCATACAAATGAAAACATCAATACCCGGTGCGAGCTAGGCTTTAGCACGGTTTAATTCACATAAACATGATAGGCGGCTCATAAGCTTTTAAAGCTATCTCAAAACATATTTGGCACTTCACATGTGCTATCACAAACATCAAACCACAATAGCCATCCTATCTATCAATTCGTTTAAAACCAAACACATGTTTTGTGAAAGCATTCAAAACACTTGATTTATGCAATTATTAGCCTTACTATCCCTTTTTATACATCCATGTAAACCAAATCATCTAATATTCACAACTATTTTCGCATACCAAACAACAAATTTCTCAAACGTTCATGCATTTCATAAACACCCTATAATCCCACAAATTACAAGCAGCTACCTCTATATACTTACAGAATTCCCTTACCTGGAATCGCGATGCGCGATTCCTCTTCCTTGAGCTGCTTACTCGTATGGTTCGATTCATCTTCAATAACTCTTCGATACTGCGCATAATCATATTTCACATTATATTCGATCCATATAATGCAACCCTTGTGCTTGCTATAGTCAATTTAATCTATAGCCTCTATTAACGCTTATGAGGCCTCGTTTCATTAGTTTACCCAAAACTCAAGTCTATAGATTCTTTTAACTCATTTCAAATCGATATTAAATTGACATTAAGCTCATAATGTTCATATTTCATGAATTCCCTCACTATGGCATTTTATCAAGCATATACATACTCATTTTCACAATTTCACTTAAACCCATATTATAACTCCACATAACCATTCCAAATCACCCACATTCTCATTTAACAACTTATCTTAACCCATAAACCACTAACTCCCCAATTCATACTTTCTCACACTAGGGGCATTCCATTTTCTGGGTTACATTAGTTTCTAACACAACCTAGGTGTTTCCATCCATACATACTCATGCCAAACAACTCCAAAATCAATTAAATAGACAATGTACTTAGATTGGAGTGTTAGAATCTTACCAAATATGATTTTTCTTCTTGCTCCAAATGTCAATGCCCTTATCTCCTTCAATACCCACAATGGGATTTTGGGTTCCAACTATGTTGTTCTCTTCCTCAAGATGAACAACTCAATGTCTAATGGTCTCCCCTCAATTCTTGCTAAAAATGGCTGATTTTAGAGAGAGAAAGTTAGGTTTTCGGGTTAGAAATGGAAGATTGGTGTTTTTCCCAAAATTTTTAGATTTTCAGCCCTCCTTATATAGAAATAGCTTGAGGAGATCGATCTGGTCCAAGAGGAGATCGATCTGGTCCCCTTAAATCTCTCATTTTCACAAAATTTTAAGCATGAGATCGATCTGTCGAAGTATGAGATCGATCTGGTCCCAAACAGAGAGCTAAGGAGATCGATCTGGGTGCTTGAGGATCGATCTTTTCATTACAGAATGCTTAGGAGATCGATCTGGCACCACTGGAGATCGATCTGCTCTATTTCATTGCCCAAATAAGAGCATTCTGGCTCTTCCAGATCGATCTCTCATCTTATGAGATCGATCTGGCCATCATGTTTTCCAGATTTTCTGCAGTTTCCTTGCTGCAACTCATACTAACACATCCTTGATCTATTGCCATGGCCATTTTCTCATCCATCCACCTTTATAACTTGAAAATGGCATCCATTCATACCTTATGCACATTGAAACTTGTGTGCATTCATTGTATGTCCAAAGGTATGCTACATAAAACCAAATGGAAGCATTTATATTCATGCAACTTCCTTCCATTTACCACACCACCCATTTTGAGTTTCAATTACATCCATCACTTATAAGGACTCATTTCTTCATATTCAAACTCAATGGAACTTGTATGTACGTTACAAATCATATTACACGTACATACATTGAATCCATAGACTTACATCGATCATACTTTACATTACAAGTCCATTCACATTCATTACACATTACAACTTTACATATACGGGGTCTCACATTCTCCACTCCTTCAAGGAATTTGGTCCTCCAAATTAGAACCAAGTCACTCTTCAAAAAGTTGAGGGTACTTCTCCCGTATCAAGTTCTCCAATTCCCATGTGGCCTCTTCCGCCATGTGGTGTTGCCAAAGAACTTTCACCAAGGGAATTGTCTTATTCCGCAACACTTTCTCTTTTCTGTCCAATATCCGAACCGGCTTCTTAACATATGTCATACTCTCATGGAGCTCCAACGGCTCATATCTTATCACGTGTGCCGGGTCCGGGTGATACTTTCGAAGCATCGAGACGTGGAAGACGTTGTGGACATTTGCCAAGTCCGGTGGTAATGCCAACCTATACGCCTTATCTCCCACTCTCTCCAAAATCTCGAAGGGTCCGATATATCTAGGGCTCAGCTTGCCCTTCTTACCAAATCTCATAATACCCTTCGATGGTGATACCCTCAGAAACACCGACTCAACCTCATCAAACTCCAGTGGTCTTCGTCTCTTGTCAGCATAACTCTTTTATCGGCTCTGAGCTGTCCGTAATCTCTCACATATCAACTGGACGTCTTCAGATGCTTGCTGCACTAAGTCTGGAGTAAAAATCTGTCTGTCACCAACCTCTTCCCATCCAATAGGGGAACGGCATCTATGTCCATACAATGCCTCATAGGGTGCCATCCCGATACTCGCATGATAGCTATTATTATAAGCGAACTTGGCTAACTGCAGGTGGTCATCCCAGGAGCCTCTAAAATCCAGCACACATGCTCTCAACATATCTTCGAGGGTCTGTATAGTCCTCTCTAACTGCCCATCTGTCTGAGGATGAAAAGCGGTGCTAAAACTCAGTCGGGTCCCCAGCGCTTCTTGAAAATATTCCCAAAAATGGGAAGTGAAGCGGGCATCCCTATCAGAAACAACGCTCACTGGTACACCATGTAGCCGTACTATCTCTCAAATATATAGGTTTGCCAACTGACTCAGTGTATCGGTAGCTCTCATAGCCAAGAAATAGGTGGACTTAGTCAACCGGTCCACAATAACCCATATGGCATCATGACCTCTACGGGTCCTCGGCAACCCTATCACAAAATCCATGGTGACGTGCTTCCACTTCCATGTCGGTATCGGTAGAGGCTGCAATAATCCTGCAGGCTTCTGATGCTCTACCTTCACTTGCTGACAAATGAGACACTTAGCGACATATTCAGTAATGTCTCTCTTCATTCCAGACCACCAATAAACCTTCCGAAGGTTTTGATACATCTTGGTACTTCCCGGATGTATCGTATACTTCGATGAGTGAGCCTCTGATAAAATCGTCTCCTGATCTCAGGATCCTTGGGAACGTATACTCTGCCTCTGAACCTCAATAACCCATCAGCACTCTGCTCAAAATCAATACCCACACCTGTCTGTATCTGCCTCAGCCAATCGATGCATCGTCGATCTCTCAGCTGGACTCTCTGAATACGGCCAATCAACTCTGGCTCTAGTCTCAAACTAGCCATGATCTCAAGTCTCTCAGATCCAGGTGGGGTTACATCTAAACTGAGGTTCGCAAAGTGTTCTAACAATTCATGTTCCTATACCATCATATAAGACACCAACTCAAGGTTCTTTCTACTCAAAGCATCGGCAACTACATTTGCCTTACCCTAGTGGTACATGATTTCACAATCATAGTCTTTCAGGAGTTCGAGCCATCTCCTCTGTCTCATATTCAGTTCTTTCTGCAAGAACAGGTACTTAAGGCTCTTATGATCTGTGAACACCTGAAATTTCTCACCATAGAGATAGTGGTGCCATATTTTCAAAGCAAATACTACAGCCGCCAACTCCAAATCATGTGTCGGGTAGTTCCTCTCATGATCTTTTAACTATCTCGATCCATAGGTAACTACCTTCCCCTCCTGCATAAGAATACAACCCAGTCCCTGGTGTGATGCATCCATATACACCGAGAATCCTCCTGAGCTGGTAGGAATGGTGAGAACTGGAGCAGTCGTCAATCGACGCTTAAGCTCCTCAAAACTCCTCTCACATGCCTCATCCCATACAAACTTAACATCTTTTCGCGTAAGGCGTGTCAATGGAGCAGTTAGTCTGGAGAAACCCTCTACAAATCTCTGATAATATCCTGCCAATCCCAGAAAACTCCTGATCTCAGTTACTGTCTTGGGCTGTTCCCACTGTACAACTGCCTCTATCTTGGATGGATCCACCGATACCCCATCCTTTGACACAACATGCCCCAGAAATGAGATCTGTTCCAACCAAAAGTTACACTTGCTGAGTTTGGCATACAATTCTCTCTCTCGGAGGGTCTACAGAACTATCCTCAAGTGCTCCTCATGATCTTCCCTGGACTTGGAATACACCAAAATGTCATCAATGAACATTATTACAAACTTGTCCAGGTATGGCTTGAATATATCATTCATCAATGCCATAAATGCTGCGGGAGCATTCATCAATCCGAATGGCATCACCAAAAACTCGTAGTGGCCATAACGGGTATGAAATGCTGTCTTGGGTATATCTCCACTCCTGATCCTCAATTGATGATACCCTGATCGCAGATCTATCTTAGAAAATACTTCGGCTCCCTGGAGCTGATCCAACAAATTGTCGATTCTTGGAAGGGGGTACTTGTTCTTAATGGTGGCCTTATTTAACAACCAGTAATCTATACATAGTCGGAGGCTTCCATCCTTCTTCCTTACAAATAGAATCGGTGCTCCCCAAGGTGAGACACTTGGTCTAATAAACCCCTTCTCCAGTAACTCTTGCAGCTATTTCTTCAGCTCTTCCAATTCTATCGGAGCCATTCTATAGGGTGATTTTGATATCGGCTCTATACCAGGCACTAGCTCAATGCAAAATTCCATTTTCCTTTCAGGTGGTAGTCCTGGTAATTTATCCGGAAAGACATCAGGGTAATCCGTAATTACGGCTATGTCTCTCAATTCCGGGTGTGCCTCATCTATATCAACCACGTATGCAATGAACCCTTCACATTGTCCTCTCCATTGTTAGTAACATAAACCATCACTCCACATTCAACATTTATCATAAACAATAATTTATCTCTCAAGCAATATGCATTTAAAATCATACTCCTTTATTTACAACAAACATGCTATTTTCATATCATTTCTTTTCATCAAAATTTACAATAAGATTGTCTAATCTTGAAAACATCAATGTTTTGGCATGACAATCCATCACAACACGATTGGTAGCCAACCAATCCATTCCCAAAATTACATCAAAATCATTCATATTCAATAAAATCAGATTGGCTATCATTTCCTTCCCCTCTATCTTTAACTTACAATCTCTACATACATGCTCAGTCAATTGACTATCATTCATGGGTGTGGAAATCATTAACATTTTACCCAACAATGTTGGTTTCACATGCTTCAGTAATTCATGTGCAAAGGAAGGTGATATGAAAGAATGCGTGGCACCAGGATCAAATAATACTAATGCTTCTAAATCAAAGATTCGGATGGTACCTTTAATCACATCCGTCGAAGCATCTGCGGTGTCCTGATCCAGTGCATGTACTCTTCCTCTGCTCACACCCGCAGCCTGTTTCCCTTTCTCCTCAGCTGTAGCCCTCCTCCTCGGGGCTGCTGTCTCAACTGGAGCTCCCTCAGGCTCCTTGCCCTTTTGTGGGGCAATCTCTATCTTCTCGGGACAATACTTAGCCATATGTCCTGGTCTCTCGCATCTAAAACACACCATAGGGGTCATCAGACAAGGCCTATTCCCATGAAATCTCCCACATCTCCTACACTGATCAGTAGTAGGTCGTGGTTCTCCAATAGTCATACCCCTCGGTGCAGTCAAGGCTGGGTATATGGGAGGTCTAGTAGCTCTCTCATGCACCTCCTCAATCTTAGGCCTCTTCTCGAAAAATCTTTGGCCACCTCTCTTGGCCACTCTTCCAAACCTGGATCTCTTCCGGTCTCTATCCTTTCTAACACTGACTCTCCCAAACTCGGAGGCATTTCACTCAAAGTCTTGCTCACATAACTGAGCCTTATGTACAGCCTCCTCATAGGTCAAGATGTCAAAGGGAGCTAGCTTAGTTCGGATGGTCAATCTCAATCCATCCATGAACTTTTGAATCTTTTGGGTCTCACTACCCATCGTGTCCGGGTCATATCTCCCCAAGGACATAAACTTGGACTCATACTCGTCCACAGTTCGGTTCCCTTGAACCAAGTTCATAAATTCCATCCGCAATTTCCTCTGTGCGGTAGCTGGAATATACTATCTTCTGAAGGCCTCCAAAACATCTCTCATGAAATCTCGGAGTGTCTAGCCCTTAAAATAGCTTCGGTGGACCTCCACCAGTGCTCTGCCTTGCCTTTCAGCATAAACACGGTAAAGGCAACCTTCTCAGCTGAATTGCATCGAAAGAACCTATATAGTTTCTCCATCTCATACACCCAATCCTCCGTAATCACTGGGTCCTTCACCCCTCTAAACACTGGGGGTTTCAGCGCTTGAAACTTTTGTAACCTGCTCAAGTCGCAGTCATAACCCAAATCACTACCGCTCTGCTGTGGAGCGATAGGAGAAGCTATATCCTGGGCTGGAGGTGGTGTAACTGTAGCTGTCTCAGCAGTCTGAGATCTCTCTGCCTCTGCAGCTGCCTGTTCAGTAGTAGGCTGTGCCGCGGGACCTCGTCTATCACGGCGCCCAAGGCCTGCGTGACTATCTCCACCAAATTCTCAATACTCCGCTCTAACCTAGCAAAGCGAGCCTCAGTATCCTCTGCTCTCCCAGCAGGGTTCTATGGAGCCTGCTCAGTCTGTGGCTCCGCACGACTCTCAGGCCTACCTCTACGGCCTCTAGCACGTGCTCTCGCCCCTCTACCTTTGCGTGTAACTGGCATAGTGCCTAACTTCCTGTATTATAATAATTCATTAAGCTCAATCCATCACGGTATACACAGTTATATCTAAACAAAAGCACAGTACTATGGGGATGTACTTTCCTACGTTTTATTAATGACTCACATCAGGCCAACACAGCTCTGATACCAATCTCTGTCACGACCCAATTCCATTCTCTTTAACTGAAAATCACTAAAAAATTTTCGCGTTTTACTATTACCTTGTCCGGTCGTGAACTAACTCACCACACACTGTTGGGCTGTGAGTCAATAATAAACTCCACATCTCATTCATTCTCAGTTAAATCAAACGATGTCATACATTTGCATTTAATCTTGTACTTATACAAAAGCATGTTTTACTGACATCTACATCCCCCATAATTACAACTCAAAAGAATACTGTGCTTTTACATTGTTTAGATACAAAAAGAATCACTGTGTATATACCTCTAAGCAATGGAGATGCAGCGGAGTCCAAAATACCACGCCTCAGTCCTCACTGGGCTACTATGCACGCTCTGTAGGGAGGGAAATAGAGAGGGATGAGCAACCACATGCTCAGTAAGGCAATAATGCAAACGTGGTAGATAACTACTCTATCTACATGTTGATAGTGTTATGCATAAATCATTTATGGTAGGAGCATGAGGAATAAAACTATGCCATATGAGTATACATATATATCATGTGTCAAAATCATGTACATTGGCATATCAAACATGGTAAAAAGAACATCATGTATAAATTATCTCATGCTCAATCTCATTTAAATTCATAAAAAGGGCAATTCATTAAGAAACTTCCTTTTTAAACCAACATCATAAACCTCTTTCTTAACACATAAATACCACCAAATCAATTCATAATCACAACCACATTTTCATTTCACAATTCGCGCTTGTGTATAAAAACTACGTCACTATATCAAAAGTGCCTATGTGGACCACTACATCATAAATCATCCCAGACCACACGCATCCAGGTGTGCGGGGTATCATGCTGGCACGAAAATGGATTATCCCTCGCCAGACTTTCTCATCACATAACCATCATGCGGTACATCGTACTCCATGTGATATACACGGTACAGCGTACTCTGCAGACTCATATCGTGATTGGGGGTGCCATTCCTAGGTCTTACCTACCCCATACCAAGAGTTTTTCATATCCGTGAAGGAGAGCCTCCCTGCCGAACAGAGCATCCCCGCCTAACAGAGCCTCCCTGCCTCCTCGGGCTTAAGGACGTTAGCTTAAGGATGTTGGGCTTAAGGATCCTTCCGTAAGAGAGCCTCCCCGCCTAACAGAGCCTCCCCGCCTCTCTGGGCTTAAGGATGTTGGCTTAAGGATGTAGGGCTTAAGGATCTTACTGTACCCATGTAGGAGAGCCTCCCTGCCTAACAGAGCCTCCCCGCCCCTCTAGGGCTTAAGGATGTTGGCTTAAGGATCCCACCGTAAGAGAGCCTCCCCACCGAACAGAGCCTCCCCGCCTCTTTGGGCTTAAGGATGTTAGCTTTAGGATGTAGGGCTTAAGGATCTTACCAACTTTCACAACCTTATACGTATCACAATGTGCAAACTTGTGCGAGCAAAGCTCTAGCACGACTCATGCATCCTATCATAAAGAGACGCGTACGAGCATAGCTCTTGTACGGTTATACTCATAAGACAAACCACTCAAAAGCCACGTACGAGCAGAAGCTCCAGTACGGTTTATAAACATCATCATAGTTTCCAAATCAAGGTGCGAGCTAAGCTCCAACACGTTTCATACAAATGAAAACATCAATACCCGGTGCGAGCTAGGCTCTAGCACGGTTTAATTCACATAAACATGATAGGCGGCTCATAAGCTTTTAAAGCTATCTCAAAACATATTTGGCACTTCACATGTGCTATCACAAACATCAAACCACAATAGCCATCCTATCTATCAATTCGTTTAAAACCAAACACATGTTTTGTGAAAGCATTCAAAACACTTGATTTATGCAATTATTAGCCTTACATCCCTTTTTATACATCCATGTAAACCAAATCATCTAATATTCACAACTATTTTCGCATACCAAACAACAAATTTCTCAAACGTTCATGCATTTCATAAACACCCTATAATCCCACAAATTACGAGCAGCTACCTCTATATACTTACAGAATTCCCTTACCTGGAATCGCGATGCGTGATTCCTCTTCCTTAAGCTGTTTACTCGTACAGTTCGATTCGTCTTCAACAACTCTTCGAGACTACACACAATCATATTTCACATTATATTCGATCCATATAATGCAACCCTTGTGCTTGCTATAGTCAATTTAATCTATAGCCTCTATTAACGCTTATGAGGCCTCGTTTCATTACTTTACCCAAAACTCGAGTCTATAGATTCTTTTAGGCCTATTAACTCATTCCAAATCGATATTAAATCGACATTAAGCTCATAGTGTTCATATTTCATGAATTCCCTCACTATGGCATTTTATCAAGCATATACATACTCATTTTCACAATTTCACTTAAACCCATATTATAACTCCACATAACCATTCCAAATCACCCACATTACTCATTTAACAACTTATCTTAACCCATAAACCACCAACTCCCCAATTCATACTTTCTCACACTAGGGGCATTCTATTTTCTAGGTTACATTAGTTTCTAACACAACCTAGGTGTTTCCATCCATACATACTCATGCCAAACAACTCCAAAATCAATTAAATAGACAATGTACTTGGATTGGAGTGTTAGAATCTTACCAAATATGATTTTTCTTCTTGCTCCAAATGTCAATGCCTTTATCTCCTTCAATACCCACAATGGGATTTTGGGTTCCAACTATGTTGTTCTCTTCCTCAAGATGAACAACTCAATGTCTAATGGTCTGTGAGGTCCGGTCCCGCAGGACACATGACACTTCAACACATCCATGAATTGTTCTCTTTTGGTCCCACTGGACCAGCAAGAATTTGTTCCCTCAGGATGCGTCTCCCAGGTTTTGAACTCAGGACATAGTCCTTTGTCCGACACCCCTGGTACCATTGAGCCAAGTCGAGCTTAATGGTACCAGGGGTGTCGGATAAAGGATAATATCCTGAGTTCAAAACCTGGGGGACGCGTTCTAAGGGGAATTTCCCCAAAGGGAACAAAGCCGTGCTGGTCCAGTGGGACCAAGAGTGGACAATACATGGCTATGGTGTAGTGTCCGGTGACGTGTCCTGCGAGACCTCACAGGGACCTCACATAAAAATGCGCATTTTTATGTGAGGTCCGATCCCGCAGGACACAGGACACTACATAGCTACAAATTGTCCGCTTTTGGTCCCCTGGACCAGCACGGATTTGTTCCCACAGGACGCATCTCTCAGGTTCGAACTCAGGACATAGTCCTTTGTCCGACACCCCTGGTACCATTGAGCCAAGTTGGCTCGATGGTACCAGGGGTGTCGGACAAAGGACTATGTCCTGAGTTCGAAACCTGGGAGACGCATCCTGTGGGAACAAATCCGTGCTGGTCCAGTGGGACCAAAAGCAGATAATTCGTAGCTATGTAGTGTCCTGTGTCCTGCGGGATCGGACCTGAGTTAGGACTCTCTGGTTGTGAGGTAAGGTTTTGAGCAGATGACAGCGTTATTCGCACAACACTTTGGAGTTAATGCCTCGGGTACTGCTCCTACACCACCACAAGGACCTCCCATACCCCCAATACAGATGGACCCAGAGCCTCCCATCACTCAGCCTGATGATAGAAGTATGGTCCGACTGAAGGATTTTCTGAAGATGAATCCACCCGCGTTTAGGGGAAAGAAGGATCCTACAGAGGCTGAGGAGTGGTTAACGGAGTTGAGAATTATATATGATTATCTGGGGTGCACCGATGCTGAGAGGGTCAGTATGAGTATCTATATGTTAAAAGGGAGAGCTTGAGATTGGTGGGGTACTACCTAGGGTATTTTGATGTCCCACCAGGATGTGATTGGTTGGGAAGAGTTTCAGACAGCCTTTAGAACCCAATATGTACCACGAGCCACCCAGAGAAAGAAACAGGCTGAGTTTTTGAGTTTGGTACAGGGTGATATGTCTGTGGATGACTATGAGAGCCAATTCACCGCGCTATTGAGATAAGACCCAGAGACCTTCAAGAATGAAGAGCTCCGCACAGAGAAATTTGTGTATGGATTGAAGCCCATTATCAGAGATAGATTGATAGGGCTATGTATTACTGAGTTTGGAGATGCTTTGAGACGAGCACAAGAGATTGAGAGGGGAATTGAAATGGTACAATCCCAGAATGAGCTCAGAGCAGTGAATAGAGATAAGGGCAAGAGGCTAGCGATTTTCCAAATAAAGGCTCAGAGAGGTTCCTTCAGAAGAGGAAGGATTGAGGTGCAGAAAGGCAGATTAGAGAGACCCAGAGGTTACCCTAACATTAGGGAGACCCCTCGAGATGTCAGGCCTGAGACAAGGTTTTGCAAAAATTGTGGTCGAATGCATGAGGGAAGTTGTACTGGGTCGATCCATGGATGTTTTAGATGTGGAGACATGGGTCACATGGTGAAGGATTGCCCTCAACCTCAAAAACCACATATTCCAGAGCCGCTAGACAACAGCCTCAGAGAGTCAATCCCCAAAGACGGGCCACTACTGCGGAGAAAGGAAAGAGACCTGTTACACAGGGATGTGTGTTTGCCCTGGATAAGGAGACCGCAGACACTTCTACAGAAACTATAAGATGTACACTCTCTGTCTGTAATCATAAGGCTCATGTGTTGATTGATTTAGGATCCAGGCATTCGTTTATTTCTGAGCATTTTGCATGTAGATTAAACTTGAAGTTTGAACCTCTAGAATACCTACTACATGTAAATACCCCTATGCGTGAATCCCAGAGAACTGAGTTAATCTGTAGAGGATGTGAGATAAAGGTGGGAGATAGAGGGATGTTAGCAGATCTAATCATGTTGAATATACATGGATTTGATGTGATTTTGGGGATGGATTGGTTGGCAACCAATCAAGTGAGTTTAGACTGTTACACTAAGATTGTAACTTTCTCCCTACCTGAACCTTACAGTGTACGTTTGAAATATTAAGTTAATAGAAGTATGGAATTTTGTAAGCAATTTAAGAATTTTGATATTATTTTGGAGAGTAATAAATATGATTGTTCATGTGAAGGTTATGAAACACTCATATCAGATGATGATCGGGAACATCCGAGGATTGAGGATATACCTGTGGTGTGTGAATTTTTGGATGTTTTTCCAGATGAATTGTCAGGTTTACCACCAGAGAGAGAGCTAGAGTTTTCCATTGATTTGGTACCAGATACTCAACCGATCTCTAAACCTCCCTACAGGATGGCATTAGTGAAACTTGAGGAATTGAAGAAACAACTACAGGAGTTGTTGGATCAAGGGTTCATTAGACCCAGTGTTTCACCGTGGGGAGCACCAGTATTATTTGTTAAGAAGAAGGATGGTAGTCTCAGATTATGCGTAGACTACCGGCTGTTGAATAAAGCCACGGTGAAGAATAAATACCCACTGCCCAAGATTGATGATCTACTTGATCAGCTGAGAGGGACATTAGTCTTTTCGAAGATTGATTTGAGATCAGGCTATCACCAATTGAGGATCAAGGAAGATGATATTCCAAAGACGGCCTTCAAGATGAGGTATGGCCATTATGAATTTTTGGTGATGTCCTTTGGATTGATGAACGCCCCTGCAGCGTTTATGAGATTAATGAACAAGGTGTTCAGAGACTATCTAGATAAGTTTGTGATAGTCTTTATTGATGATATCTTGCTGTACTCTCGATCGTATGAGGAGCATGCACAGCATTTGTGGTTAGTACTTCAGATACTCCGAGATAAACAATTGTATGGAAAGCTTAGTAAATGTGAGTTTTGGTTGGATCGGATAGCTTTCCTTGGTCATATAGTCTCAGAGGAAGGAGTATCAGTGGATCCAAGTAAAGTGGAGGCTGTGCTTAATTGGGAGAGGCCGAGGACAGTTACTGAGGTCCGAAGCTTCCTTGGTTTGGCAGGGTATTACAGAAGATTTATGAAAGAATTTTCAAGGATTGTCGCTCCTTTGACTAAGCTCACGCGCAAAGAGACTCCATTTATATGGACTAATCAATATGAGCTCAGTTTTTAGGAATTAAAGAGGAGGTTGATAGCGGCACCTGTGTTAACTATTCCTGAGGGATCAGGAGGATTCTCGGTGTATAGTGATACATCTCATCAAGGATTGGGGTGTGTGCTTATGCAGCATGGAAGAGTGGTCGCTTATGGATCGCGACAGTTGAAAGACCATGAGCGGAATTACCCCACGCATGATTTGGAGTTAGCCGCTGTGGTATTTGCCTTGAAGATCTATCGACACTACTTATATGGGGAAAGATTCCAGATCTTCACTGACCACAAGAGTTTGAGATATCTCTTTGATTAGAAAGAGTTAAACATGAGACAAAGGAGATGGATGGAACTCCTTAAGGATTATGACTGCGAGATTCTATATCATCCAGGCAAGGCGAATGTGGTTGCTGATGCCCTGAGCAGGAAGAGTATGATATCTGCTATGATGATCAAGGAATGGGATTTACTGGAGCAGTTTGTCAAACTCCGGATCAGAATTAAAGAGATAGAGACTGGATTTTTGGCTAGCTTACGAATAGAGCTCAAGATCATGGATCAGATTAGAACTGGACAGCGTAGTAATCAGAGATTGATAGATATGGTTAGCCAAGCTGAACAAAGTTCGCAGTCGGATCTCACAGTCAGTGTGGATGGATTGTTGAGATTCAGAGGACGGATTTATGTACCAGACGATGATACCCTAAAGAGACAGATACTGAGAGAATCCCACTGCTCGTGATACACCATGCACCCAGGGAGTACTAAGATGTACTGAGATTTGAGAAAGGTGTACTGGTGGAGTGGTATGAAGCAAAATGTGGTGGATTATGTGGCCAGATGTTTAGTATGCTAGCAAGTGAAAGCTGAGCATCGGAAGCCCGGAGGATTACTACAGCCCTTACTTGTACCTACATGGAAATTGGAACAGGTCACTATAGTCTTTATTATGGGTTTACCGAGGACCCGAAGAGGTTGTGACGCTATATGGGTTATAGTGGATAGATTGACCAAGAGTGCCCACTTCTTTGCCATCAAGAGCACAGATACTGTGGATGCCTTAGCTGAGCTGTATATCAGCGAGATAGCTAGATTACATGGGGCTCCAGTGAGTATTACTTCTGATAGAGATTCTCGATTTACTTCCAGATTTTGGACCCAGTTTCAGGAGTCCATGGGATCTCGATTGAGTTTTAGTACCGCCTATCATCCTCAGACAGATGGTCAGTCAGAGAGGACTATTTAGACCCTGGAGGATATGTTGAGGGCATGTACAATGGATTTTAAGGGATCATGGGATGATCACCTGCCCCTAGCAGAGTTTGCATACAATAACAGCTATCATGCGAGTATTGGAATGGCACCTTTTGAGGCTCTATATGGTAAGAGGTGTAGATCCCCTGTAGCTTGGGAAGAAGTTGGTGACAGAAAGATAAATGCTCCTGAGCTTGTTGAGCAAGCTGTACAAAGTGTGAAACTCATATGTGAGAGGCTACAGGCTGCACAAAGTAGACAGAAAAGCTACGCGGATGTGCGTAGACGGCCACTCGAGTTTGATGTTGGTGATGTAGTATTTCTGAAAATATCACCGAGTAAGGGTATCATGCGATTTGGGAAGAAAGAGAAATTGAGTCCTCGATACATAGGACCATTCAAGATTCTCGAGAGAGTGGGAGAGGTAGCTTACAGATTAGCATTACCCCCACAGATGTTCGAAATACACAATATTTTTCATGTGTCTATGTTGAGGAAGCACCACCCGGACCCTTCTCACGTCATAGAGTATGACGAGATGAACATTCAAGAGGATATGAGCTATACTGAGGAACCCGCCCAGATTCTCGATAGAAAGGAGAAGGTACTGAGAACTAAGAGCATCCTATTAGTGAAAGTTTTATGGAAACATCACTCAATGGAAGAGGCAACATGGGAACTAGAGAATCTCATGAAGGAGAAATATCCCCATCTATTTGACTAGTTGAGTTGAATTTGGAGGACCAAATTCTTTTTAAGGTGGGGAGGATGTGAGATCTAAGAATTTCAGACATATTTTAATTATGCAATAAGAACTTGAAGTGTAATTTATTGAGCTAAGTGAATTGTGGGAATGATAATTGGAGATTTATATGTTAAGTGTTTAAAATAAGTGTGAAGCTATGAGGACATATCAATCTGGGAGAAGGAGAGATCGATCTGGTGAGTTAAAAATGACAAGGAAGGAGGAATTTAAGGAGCAGATCGATCTCCAATGGAAGAGGATTGATCTCCTTATGATTCTATTCGAGAGAAGATCGATCTCATGAGGGAGGGATCGATCTCCAAATGATTCTGTTTGGGAGAAGATCGATCTCCTCAAGGAGCAGATCGATCTCATAAAGCCATAAAGAGATCGATCTCACCCCTTGACAGATCGATCTCCTAGGCATAAAATTTACCCAAATCGTCCCAAATTCAAATGCAGATTGATCTCACCAAGAGCCAGATCGATCTTCTACCCTCAGTCTATATAAGGAACCCTTGTTTTCTCCTGCAATTTCATTTTCTCTCTTCCAAACCCCATTTTTACCGAGCCCTAGCTTTCTCACTCATCTAAAGCACCCATTTTCGGCCAAATCAGAGGCTGTGGCAAGAAGGGAAGTTGTTCCTCGTCAAAGGGAGAACAACATACTAAGAAATCGAAGGATGAATCGAATCGAGGCGTGGGTTGTGCACCTCACAAGCTTTGGGTAATTTTTAAACCTCGATCTTGATATTTGAGTTGATTTTGGTGATAATGGTTGTTGGCATTGTATTGCAGTAGCTAGAAAATGATTAGGGATTGATGAAATTACAATGTAGTTGGAGTGATGTTGATATTTAGCAATTTTGGTAATTTTAGGAATTTTGAGCTATAAATGGAAATTTAGACAATGTGGTGAATTAGCATAGATAATTTGGCATGAGAAATGTAAAACGTTGAGATGTTGTGAATGAGATTGTAGTTTGGGGTAGAGTTACGAGAATCAAGAGATTTGAGGTGTTATGAGCAATTATGCTCGATCTTGAGAATTGAGGTTACCGTGATGATGAATATTGATGTTTTAACATCGTTTGGACAGCTCAGGAGTTTCAGAGTGGAATGCGAGACTAGTCCGTGTCAAGGGGGAAACGATTGCACTATACGAGGTGCAAAGAGGTAAGGGAAACTAAACCATTTGTGTATGTGATTTGTGAACTATTATAGCATGATTTGTGATTTATAAAACAAGCATGTTGAGTGTTGTGTTGTGATATAATTGCACACGATTTTTATAGCCTGTTGGAGCCTAATGTTTTTATGAGTTTATAACTAGGCTCTACGTTAAGGCAATATCGAGATTTGAGAAATGTGTGCATGTTTTGCCGGTTGGGACTCGATTTCAATATGTTTTGTGTTGAGTACAAAACGGTTTTAAATGAGTTTTATGAGAGAAAAACCACTATGAGTTCTACGTGAAGGCAAACCAGTCTTATGTGATAAGACTTAGGTGTGTGATTTTGAGTACACACCGGGCATTGCTCTGGTAGCATGTAAGCCCGATTCTTCTCCATTCTGGTAACGTGAGAAACCCCATTCTGTGGCTATGCCACGTATATTTGGTGGCCGTTGCCACGTGAGAACCCTATTTGGTGGCCGTTGCCACGTGAGAACCCTATTTGGTGGCCGTTGCCACGTGAGGACCCTATTTAGTGGCCGTTGCCACGTGAGAACCCTAATTGGTGGCCATTGCCATGTGAGATTCCCCATTCAGTGGCTCTGCCACGTATATTTGGTAGCCATTGCCACGTGAAAACCCTATCCTGTGGTTGTGCCACGTGTGAATTTAAATCAGTTGCTATGCCATGTGTGTTTAGTGGCTGTGCCACGTGTGAATTTAAATCAGTGGCTATGTCACGTGTGTTTAGTGGCTGTGCCACGTGCATTATTATTACAGTGATTTTATCACGTTTATTGAGAAAGCGATTATCGCATTATTTTCACATGCTTTGTTACTGCTCTATACTGAGCATTTTACTTCATGTTTTCACATGATTTGAGATATGAGAATACTGTTTTGAGTACTTTCATGCTATGGTTTTCAAATGAGATTAATGAGTTTCACATACAAATAAATATTTTGTGATGTGCATTTTGGTTTATGAAATGAGTCCCTTACCCCCTTTACTGAGCAATTTAGAAGCTCACCCTATTTTCTTCCCCCCAGATTTCTTCAAGTGAAAAAGGATTTCCCTGCGACGTACGGAGTAGTGGCTAGTGGAGGACTTGAGCTCCAGGCCATATATTGTATTTTGAGGTATCTTTTATCTTTTCATGTACCTACATTTATTGTAATTGCAGACACTTGATGTATAACATTGTGTGGGATGTATTAGGATTAATTAACTTGAGATTGATTAATGTATTTGATATGATATATAATTTCTAGTGATGAGATCCTGAGGTATGATAAATATGATGATGTATGACACTGCACAGGAATGCACCCTTAATTGTGAGTTAATGAGTAAAAATTTTTAAATTTGCTCTATTTTCCGCATTTTCGGGGCGTGACAGAGCTTTCTTGGTATCACTTGGCTCGATGGTACCAGGGGTGTCGGACAAAGGACTATGTCCTGAGTTCGAAACTTGGGAGACGCGTCCTGTGGGAACAAATTCATGCTGGTCCAGTGGAACCAAAAGTGGACAATTCGTAGCTATGTAGTGTCCTGTGTCCAGTGGGACCAGACCTCACATGGTCTCCCCTCAATTCTTACTGGAAATGGCTGATTTTAGAGAGAGAAAGTTAGGTTTTTGGGTTAGAAATGGAAGATTGGTGTTTTTCTCGAAATTTTTAGATTTTCAGCCCTCTTTATATAGAAATAGCTTAAGGAGATCGATCTGGTCCAAGAGGAGATCGATCTGGTCCCTTAAATCTCTCATTTTCATGAAATTTTAAGCATGAGATCGATCTGTCGAAGTATGAGATCGATCTGTCGAAGTATGAGATCGATCTGTCGAAGTATGAGATCGATCTGTCGAAGTATGAGATCGATCTGGTCCCAAACAGAGAGCTAAGGAGATCGATCTGGGTGCTTGAGGATCGATCTTTTCATTACAGAATGCTTAGGAGATCGATCTGGCACCACTGGAGATCGATCTGCTCTATTTCATTGCCCAAATAAGAGCATTCTGGCTCTTCCAGATCGATCTCTCATCTTATGAGATCGATCTGGCCTTCATGTTTTCCAGATTTCCTGCCGTTTCCTTGCTGCAACTCATACTAACACATCCTTGATCTATTACCATGGTCATTTTCTCATCCATCCACCTTTATAACTTGAAAATGGCATCCATTCATACCTTATGCACATTGAAACTTGTGTGCATTCATTGTATGTCCAAAGGTATGCTACATAGAACCAAATGGAAGCATTTATATTCATGCAACTTCCTTCCATTTACCACACCACCCATTTTGAGTTTCAATTACATCCATCACTTATAAGGACTCATTTCTTCATATTCAAACTCAATGGAACTTGTATGTACGTTACAAATCATATTACACATACATACATTGAATCCATGGACTTACATCAATCATACTTTACATTACAAGTCCATTCACATTCATTACACATTACAACTTTACATATACGGGGTCTCACATAAACCTATCCAATCTTACAAATTGATGGCACCCAATTACACCATCATCATGTACTCATCATAACCAACCTATACATGCCATTAAACATCATGCATGTTCCTCATAAAATTAAAACCCATTTTTGGCCGAACATAAATCTATACCTAAGGTGATGTTTTGTCATATAATTCATACACCAATGAACTCCATAAAATCCCTAGATTAACATATGTAAGATTGGTGGATTCAAAACTCACCTAGCTTGACTTTTTCAACTTGGTTGAGAATGAAGGAAGACTTATGGCTCTCCAATTCAACTTCTTAGGCACTGGTTTTAGAGTATTTTAACCTCCTTTCAATTTAGAACAACTTTAATGAAGATCACTTGTTCCAAATATGCTTGTAGATGGGTAAAATCTAGTGAGAGAAAGCTTGAAAGCATATGGTTTAATGGTGGCCAAAACTTAGATTAATGAAGAAGATTTCAACACTTAGCAAATTCTGATTTTTCCTTCTTAATTTCAGCCAACATTTCACTTAAAATCATCCCATGAATTGGGCTTGAAATTTGGTTTGGGCTTGGTTAAGTTTTGGGCTTGAAATTGTGCTTGAACTATTCATATTGGGCTCGTCTTAAAATTCCTATTGGGCTTTCGGTTTGGGCCTAAAATTTTTTGATTTTGGGCTTTAATTTTCTTAGTAATTTGGCCTATATTATGCTTTGAAATGTCACGACCCAATTCCATTCTCTTTAACCGAAAATCACAGAAAATTTTTCGCGTTTTACTGTTACCTTACCCGGTCGTGAACTAACTCACCACGCACTGTTGGGCTGTGAGTCAATAATAAACACCACATCTCATTCATTCTCAGTTAAATAAAACGATGTCATACATTTGCATTTAATCTTGTACTTATACAAAAGCATGTTTTACTGACATCTACATCCCCCATAATTACAACTCAAAAGAATACTGTGCTTTTACATTGTTTAGATACAAAAAGAATCACTGTGTATATACCTCTAAGCGATGGAGATGCAGCGGAGTCCAAAATACCACGCCTCAGTCCTCACTGGGCTACTATGCACTCTCTGTAGGGGGAAAATAGAGAGGGATGAGCAACCACACGCTCAGTAAGGCAATAATGCAAGCATGGTAGATAACTACTCTATCTACATGCTGATAGTGTTATGCATAAATCGTTTATGGTAGGAGCATGAGGAAGTTACAACTATGCCATTGAGTATACATATATATCATGTATCAAAATCATGTACATTGGCATATAAACATGGTAAAAACATCATGTATAAATCATCTCATGCTCAATCTCATTTAAATTCATAAAAAGGGCAATTCATTAAGAAACCTCCTTTCTAAACCCAAGTCATAAAACTCTTTCTCAAACACATACAATCTCATCATATCAATTCACAATCACAACCTCATTTTCATTTCACAAATCAATTTCATGAGGCTCGACCCCTCCTTCGGGTCTACCTTAAACAATCACAAATCACACTTAGAGATTTAAAATCATGTGGTAGTAAGTAAATCAAGCAAGGAGACAGGTTACTATATCTTAAGTGACTACGTTGGTCAATCGTCACGTATCATCCCAAACCACATGGATCTCGGTGTGCGGGGTATCATGCTGGTACGAAGGTGGGTTAGTTCTCCGCCAGACTTTCTCAAATCAAGTAACCACCATGCGGTACATCGTACTCCATGTGATATACATGGTACATCGTACTCCGCCGACCCATAACATGGTTGGGGGTGCCTGTCGTAGGTCTTATCTACCCCATGCCAAGTGTAACCTTTATAGTCTCAAGAGCACGTGGGAGTAACCTCAATACCAGGTCCTAGCCCCTCATGGCCTTGCTCGCCCCTGTTGGGTTCCCTGATTTAGGTCCTAGCCCCTCACCCTCACCCCACTCAAGAGGTCTGTTAGGCCTGTTGGGTTCCCTGAATGGATTATGTCAGGTCCTAGCCCCTCACCCTTACCCCACTCAAGAGGTCTGTCAGGCCTGTTGGGTTCCCTGAGTTAATCCATATCTCTCACCACGGCCTCATACATACCACAGTGTGAAAACCAGCGTGAGCTACGCTCTAGCACGAATTCATGCATCTAAACCAATCACTTCGTACGAGCAACGCTTTAGTACGGCATTTATGCATAAAAATATGAAGAAACCATGTACGAGCATAGCTCCAGTACAGTTATATGCATAAGAAAAACCACTCAAATCCCAGTACGAGCGTAAGCTCCAGTACGATTTATAAAACATTGTCACAATACAAATCAATGTGCGAGCTAAGCTCAAGCACGTTTCACACAAGTGAAAACATAGAAATCCAGCGCGAGCGAGGCTCTAGCGCGATTTATGTTATGCAAATACGATAGACGGCTCATACACAATCAAACAATCTCGGCAATCGGGTTTAGCACTTCACAAATGCTTTTCCACAACATCAATAAAACACTAGCCGGCCCATCTACAAGCTTACTTAAAACCAAGCAATTCCGTTTTGAAAAACATCAAAATATTAGATTTATGCAATTATTAGCCTTACTATCCCATTTCATGAAATCCACTTCAAAACCAAAATCACGCATATACTTATCATCATTCACGAATACCATCAATCATTTACTTGAGCAACCATGCATTTCATAAAACACCCAATATTCACCCACAAGTTCACAGTACGAGCAGCTACCTCTATATACTCACAAAATTCCCTTACCTGGAATCGCGATGCATGATTCCACTTCCTTAAGCTGCTTACTCGTACGGTTTGATTCGTCCTCAACGAACTCTTTGGGACTGCACAAAATCGTATCCCGCATTATATTCGATCCATATAATGCAACCCTTGTGCTTGCTATATAGTCAATTTAATCTATAGCCTTTATTAACGCTTATATGGCCTCGTTTCATTACTTTACCCAAAATTCGAGTCTATGGATTCTTTTAGGCCTATTAACTCATTCCAAATCGATATCAAGCTCATAGTGTTCATATTTCATGAATTCCCTCACTATGGCATTTTATCAAGCATATACATACTCATTTTCACTTTTTTTACTTAAACCCATATTATAACTCCACATAACCATTCCAAATCACCCACATTACTCATTTAACAACTTATCATAACCCATAAACCACCAACTCCCCAAATCATACTTTCTCACACTAGAGGCATTCCATTTTCTAGGTTACATTAGTTTCTAACACAACCTATGTGTTTCCATCCATCCATACTCATGCCAAACAACCCCAAAATCAATTAAATAGACAATGTACTTAGATTGGAGTGTTAGAATCTTACCAAATATGATTTTTTCTTCTTGCTCCAAATGTCAATGCCCTTATCTCCTTCAATACCCACAATGGGATTTTGGGTTCCAACTATGTTGTTCTCTTCCTCAAGATGAACAACTTAATGTCTAATGGTCTCCCCTCAATTCTTGCTGGAAATGGCTGATTTTAGAGAGAGAAAGTTAGGTTTTTGGATTAGAAATGGAAGATTGGTGTTTTTCCCGAAATTTTCAGATTTTTAGCCCTCCTTATATAGGAATAGCATTGGGAGATCGATCTGGTCCAAGAGGAGATCGATCTGGTCCCCTTAAATCTCTCATTTTCATGAAATTTTAAGCATGAGATCGATCTGTCGAAGCATGAGATCGATCTGGTCCCAAACAGAGACCTAAGGAGATCGATCTGGGTGCTTGAGGATCGATCTTTTCATCACAGAATGCTTAGGAGATCGATCTGGCCCCATTGGAGATCGATCTGCTCTATTCCATTGGCCAGATAAGAGTATTCTGGCTCTTCTAGATCGATCTCTCATCCTATGAGATCGATCTGGCCTTCATGTTTTCCAGATTTCCTGCAGTTTCCTTGCTACAACTCATACTAACACATCCTTGATCTATTGCCATGGCCATTTTCTCATCCATCCACCTTTATAACTTGAAAATGGCATCCATTCATACCTTATGCACATTGAAAATTGTGTGCATTCATTGTATGTCCAAAGGTATGCTACATAAAACCAAATGGGAGCATTTATATTCATGCAACTTCCTTCCATTTACCACACCACCCATTTTGAGTTTCAATCACATCCATCACTTATAAGGACTCATTTCTTCATATTCAAACTCAATGGAACTTGTATGTACGTTACAAATCATATTACACATACATATATTGAATCCATGAACTTACATCGATCATACTTTACATTACAAGTCTATTCACATTCATTACACATTACAACTTTACATATACGGGTTCTCACATTCTCCCCTCCTTCAAGGAATTTGGTCCTCCAAATTAGAACCAAGTCACTCTTCAAAAAGTTGGGGGTACTCCTCTCGTACCAAGTTCTCCAATTCCCATGTGGCCTCTTCTGCCGTGTGATGTTGCCAAAGAACTTTCACCAAGGGAATTGTCTTATTCCGTAACACTTTCTCTTTTCTGTCCAATATCCGAATCGGCTTCTCAACATATGTCATACTCTCATGGAGCTCCAACGGCTCATATCTTATCACGTGTGCCGGGTCCGGGTGATACTTTCGAAGCATCGAGACGTGGAAGACGTTGTGGACATTTGCCAAGTTCGGTGGCAATGCCAACCTATACGCCTTATCTCCCACTCTCTCCAAAATCTTGAAGGGTCCGATATATCTAGGGCTCAGCTTGCCCTTCTTACCAAATCTCATAAGACCCTTCGATGGTGATACCTTCAGAAACACCGACTCACCCTCATCAAACTCCAGTGGTCTTCGTCTCTTGTCAGCATAACTCTTTTGTTGGCTCTGAGCTGTCCGTAATCTCTCACATATCAACTGGACGTCCTCAGATGCCTACTGCACTAAGTCCGGAGCAAAAATCTATCTGTCACCAACCTCTTCCCGTCTAATAGGGGAACGGCATCTACGCCCGTATAATGCCTCATAAGGTGCCATCCCGATACTAGCATGATAGCTATTATTATAAGCGAACTCGGCTAACTGCAGGTGGTCATCCCAAGAGCCTCTAAAATCCAGCACACACGCTCTCAACATATCCTCGAGGGTTTGTGTAGTCCTCTCTGACTGCCCATCTGTCTGAGGATGAAAAGCGGTGCTAAAACTCAGTCGGGTCCCCAGCGCTTCCTGAAAATGTTCCCAAAAATGGGAAGTGAAGCGGGCATCCCTATCAGAAACAATGCTCACTGGTACACCATGCAGCCGTACTATCTCTCGAATATACAGGTTCGCCAATTGACTCAGTGTATCGGTAGCTCTCATAGCCAAGAAATGGGCGGACTTAGTTAATCGGTCCACAATAACCCATATGGCATCATGACCTCTACGGGTCCTCGGTAACCCCATCACAAAATCCATGGTGACATGCTCCCACTTCCATGTCGGTATCGGTAGAGGCTGCAATAATCCTATAGGCTTCTGATGCTCTACCTTCACTTGCTGATAAATGAGACACTTTGCGACATATTCAGCAATGTCTCTTTTCATTCCAGACCACCAATAAACCTTCCGAAGGTTTTGATACATCTTGGTACTTTTCGGATGTATCGTATACTTCGATGAGTGAGCCTCTGATAAAATCGTCCTCCTGATCTTAGGATCCTTGGGAACGCATACTCTGCCTCTGAACCTCAATAAGCCATCAGCACTCTGCTCAAAATCAATACCCACACCTGCCTGTATCTGCCTCAGCCAATCGATGCACCGTCGATCGCTCTGCTGGGCTTGCCGAATACGGCCAATCAACTCTGGCTCTAGTCTCAAACTAGCCATGATCTCAAGTCTCTCAGATCCAGGTGGGGTTATATCTAAACTGAGGTTCACAAAGTGTTCTAACAATTCATGTTCCCGTACCATCATATAAGACACCAACCCAAGGTTCTTTCTACTTAAAGCATCGGCAACTACATTTGCCTTACCCGAGTGGTACATGATTTCACAATCATAGTCTTTCAGGAGTTCGAGCCATCTCTTCTGTCTCATATTCAGCTCTTTCTACGAGAACAGGTACTTAAGGCTCTTATGATCTGTGAACACCTGAAATTTCTCACCATAGAGATAGTGGTGCCATATTTTCAAAGCAAATACTACAGCCGCCAACTCCAAATCATGTGTCGGGTAGTTCCTCTCATGATCTTTCAATTGTCTAGATCCATAGGCAACTACCTTCCCATCCTGCATAAGCACACAGCCCAGTCCCTGGTGTGATGCATCCGTATACACCGAGAATCCTCCTGAGCTGGTAGGAATGGTGAGAACTGGAGCAATCGTCAATCGACGCTTAAGCTCCTCAAAACTCCTCTCACAAACCTCATCCCCCACAAACTTAACATCTTTTCGCGTGAGGCGTGTCAATGGAGCAGCTAGTCTGGAGAAACCCTCTACAAATCTCCGATAATATCCTGCCAATCCCAAAAAACTCCTGATCTCAGTTACTGTCTTGGGCTGTTCCCACTGTACAACTGCCTCTATCTTGGATGGATCCACTGATACCCCATCCTTTGACACAACATGCCCCAGAAATGAGATCTGTTCCAACCAAAAGTTACACTTGCTGAGTTTGGCATACAATTCTCTCTCTCGGAGGGTCTGCAGAACTATCCTCAAGTGCTCCTCATGATCTTCCCTAGACTTGGAATAAACCAAAATGTCATCGATAAACACTATCACAAACTTGTCCAGGTATGGCTTGAACACATCATTTATCAATGCCATAAATGCTGCGGGAGCATTCGTCAGTCCGAATGGCATCACCAAAAACTCGTAGTGGCCATAACGGGTACGAAAGGCTGTCTTGGGTACATCTCCACTCCTGATCCTCAACTGATGATACCCTGACCGCAGATCTATCTTAGAAAATACTTCGACTCTCTGGAGCTGATCCAACAAATCATCGATTCTTGAAAGAGGGTACTTGTTCTTAATGGTGGCCTTATTCAACAACCGGTAATCTATACACAGTCGGAGGCTTCCATCTTTCTTCCTTACAAATAGATTCGGTGCTCCCCAAGGTGAGACAGTCGGTCTAATAAACCTCTTCTCCAGCAACTCTTGCAGCTATTTCTTCAGCTCTTCCAATTCTATCGGAGCCATTCTATAGGGTGGTTTCGATATCGGCTCTGTACCAGGCACTAACTCTATGTAAAATTCCATTTCCCTTTCACGTGGTAGTCCTGGTAATTCATCTGAAAAGATATCAGGGTAATCTGTAATTACGGGTATGTCCCTCAATTTCGGGTGTGCCTCATCTATATTGACCACGTATGCAATGAACCCTTCACATTATCCTCTCCATCGTTAGTAACATAACCCATCACTCCACATTCAATATTCATCATAAACAAATAATTTATCTCTCAAGCAATATGCATTTAAAATTATACTCTTTTATTTACCACTATTATACAAGTTTCATATCATTTCTTTTCATCAAAATTTACAATAAGATTGTCTAATCCTGAAAACATCAATGTCTTGGCATGACAATCTATAACAATCCGATTGGTGGCCAACCAATCCATTCCCAATGTTACATCAAAATCATTCATATTCAATAAAATCAGATTGGCTATCATTTCCTTCCCCTCTATCTTTAACTTACAATCTCTACATACATGCTCAGTCAATTGACTATCATTCATGGGTGTGGAAATCATCAACATTTTATCCAACAATGTTGGTTTCACATGCTTCAATAATTCATGTGCAAAGGAAGGTGATATGAAAGAATGCGTGGCATCAGGATCAAATAATATCAATGCTTCTAAATCAAAGATTCGGATGGTACCTTTAATCACATCCATCGAAGCATCTGCGGTGTCCTGATCCAGTGCATGTACTCTTCCTCTGCTCACACCCGCAGCCTGTTTCCCTTTCTCCTCAGCTGTAGCCCTCCTCCTCAGGGCCATTGTCTCAACTGGAGCTCCCTCAGGCTCCTTGCCCTTCTGTGGGGCAACCTCAATCATCTCAGTGCAGAACCTCGATATATGTCCTGGCCTCCCACACCTAAAACACGAAACAGGGGGCACCTGACATGGCCTAGTCCCATGGTATCTCCTACATCTCCTACACTGGTCAGTAGTAGGTCGTGGTCCTCCAATAGTCATACCCTTCGGCGCAGTCAAGGCTGGGTATATGGGAGGTCTAGCAGCTCTCTCCTGCACCTCCTCGATCTTAGGTCTCTTCTCAAAATACCTTGGGCCTCTTTTCCTAGCCATTCTATCCCTCCCGGATCTCTTCCGATCTCTGTCCTTTCCAACACTGATTCTCCCAAGCTCGGAGGCATTTCGCTCAAAGTCTTGCTCACATAACTGAGCCTTATGTACAGCCTCCTCATAGGTCAAGATGTCAAAGGGATCTAGCTTAGTCCGGATGGTCAATCTCAATCCATCCATGAACTTCTGAATCTTTCGGGTCTCACTACCCATCGTGTCCGGGTCATATCTCCCCAAGGACATAAACTTGGACTCATACTCGTCCACAGTCCAATTCCCCTGAACTAAATTCATAAATTCCATTCGCAGTTTCCTCTGTGCGGTAGCTGGAATGAACTGTCTTCGGAAGGCTTCTAGAAATATCTCCCATGAGATCTCAGAGTGTCTGGCCCTCAAAATAGCCTCAGTGGATCTCCACCAATGCTCAGCCTCGCCTTTCAACATAAACACGGCAAAGGCTACCTTCTCAGCTGAAGTGCATCGAAAAAACCTAAACAGTTTCTCCATCTCATACACCCAATCCTCCGTAACCACTGGGTCCTTCACCCCTCTAAACACTGGGGGTTTCAACGCTTGAAACTCTCGCAACCTGCTCAAATCGCAATCATAACCCAAATCACTACCGCTCTGCTGTGGAGCGATAGGAGAAGCTATATCCTGGGCTAGAGGTGGTGTAACTGTAGCTGTCTTAGCAGTCTGAGGTCTCTCCGCCTCTGCAGCTGCCTATTCAGTAGTAGGCTGTGCCGCAGAACCTTGTCTGTCACCGGCACCCAATGCCTGCGTGACTATCTCCACCAAATTCTCAATACTCCGCTCTAACCAGCGAAGCGAGCCTCAGTATCCTCTGCTCTCTTAGTAGGATTCTGTGGAGCCTGCTCAGTCTGTGGCTCCGCAAGGCTCTCAAGCCTACCTCTACGGCCTCTAGCAAGTGCTCTCGCCCCTCTACCTTTGCGTGTAACTGGCATAGTGCCTAACTTCCTGTATTATAATAATTCATTAAGCTTAATCCATCACGGTATACATAGTTATATCTAAACAAAAGCACAGTACTATGGGGATGTACTTTCCTATGTTTTATTAATGACTCACATCAGGCCAACACAGCTCTGATATCAATCTCTGTCACGACCCAATTCCATTCTCTTTAATCGAAAATCACTGAAAATTTTTTGCGTTTTACTGTTACCTTACCCGGTCGTGAACTAACTCACCACGCACTGTTGGGCTGTGAGTCAATAATAAACACCACATCTCATTCATTCTCAGTTAAATAAAACGATGTCATACATTTGCATTTAATCTTGTACTTATACAAAAGCATGTTTTACTGACATCTACATCCCCCATAATTATAACTCAAAAGAATACTGTGCTTTTACATTGTTTAGATACAAAAAGAATCACTGTGTATATACCTCTAAGCGATGGAGATGCAGCGGAGTCCAAAATACCATGCCTCAGACCTCACTGGACTACTATGCACTCTCTGTAGGGGGAAAATAGAGAGGGATGAGCAACCACACACTCAGTAAGGCAATAATGCAAGCATGGTAGATAACTACTCTATCTACATGCTGATAGTGTTATGCATAAATCGTTTATGGTAGGAGAATGAGGAAGTAAAACTATGCCATATGAGTATACATATATATCATGTATCAAAATCATGTACATTGGCATATAAACATGGTAAAAACATCATGTATAAATCATCTCATGCTCAATCTCATTTAAATTCATAAAAAGGGCAATTCATTAAGAAACCTCATTTCTAAACCCAAGTCATAAAACTCTTTCTCAAACACATACAATCTCATCATATCAATTCACAATCACAACCTCATTTTCATTTCACAAATCAATTCCATGAGGCTCGACCCCTCCTTCGGGTCTACCTTAAACAATCACAAATCACACTTAGAGATTTAAAATCATGTGGTAGTAAGTAAATCAAGCAAGGAGACAGGTTACTATATCTTAAGTGACTACGTTGGCCAATCATCACGTATCATCCCAGACCACACGGATCCCGGTGTGCGGGGTATCATGCTGGTACGAAGGTGGGTTAGTTCTCCGTCAGACTTTCTCAAATCAAGTAACCACCACGCGGTACATCGTACTCCATGTGATATACACAGTACATCGTACTCCGCGGACCCATAACATGGTTGGGGGTGCCTGTCGTAGGTCTTATCTACCCCATGCCAAGTGTAACCTTTATAGTCTCAAGAGCGCGTGGGAGTAACCTCAATACCAGGTCCTAGCCCCTCATGGCCTTGCTCGCCCCTGTTGGGTTCCCTGATTCAGGTCCTAGCCCTTCACCCTCACCCCACTCAAGAGGTCTGTTAGGCCTGTTGGGTTCCCTGAATGGATTATGTCAGGTCCTAGCCCCTCACCCTCACCCCACTCAAGAGGTCTGTCAGGCCTGTTGGGTTCCCTGAGTTAATCCGTATCTCTCACCACGGCCTCATACATACCACAGTGTGAAAACCAGTGCGAGCTATGCTCTAGCACGAATTCATGCATCTAAACCAATCACTTCGTATGAGCAACGCTCTAGTACGGCATTTATGCATAAAAATATGAAGAAACCATGTACGAGCATAGCTCCAGTATGGTTATATGCATAAGAAAAACCACTCAAATCCCAGTACGAGCGTAAGCTCTAGTACGGTTTATAAAACATTGTCACAATACAAATCAATGTGCGAGCTAAGCTCAAGCACGTTTCACACAAGTGAAAACATAGAAATCCAGCGCGAGCGAGGCTCTAGTGCGATTTATGTCATGCAAATATGATAGGCGGCTCATACACAATCAAACAATCTCGGTAATCGGGTTTAGCACTTCACAAATGCTTTTCCACAACATCAATAAAACACTAGCCGGCCCATCTACAAGCTTGCTTAAAACCAAGCAATTCCTTTTTGAAAAACATCAAAATATTAGATTTATGCAATTATTAGCCTTACTTACCATTTCATGAAATCTACTTCAAAACCAAAATCACGCATATACTTATCATCATTCACGAATACCATCAATCATTTACTTGAGCAACCATGCATTTCATAAAACACCCAATATTCACCCACAAGTTCAAAGTACGAGCAGCTACCTCTATATACTCACAAAATTCCTTAAGCTGCTTACTCGTACGATTTGATTCGTCCTCAATGAACTCTTCGGGACTGCACAAAATTGTATCCCGCATTATATTCGATCCATATAATGCAACCCTTGTGCTTGCTATAGTCAATTTAATCTATAGCCTTTCTTAACGCTTATATGGCCTCGTTTCATTACTTTACCCAAAACTCGAGTCTATGAATTCTTTTAGGCCTATTAACTCATTCCAAATTGATATTAAATCGATATCAAGCTCATAGTATTCATATTTCATGAATTCCCTCGCTATGGCATTTTATCAAGCATATACATACTCATTTTCACAATTCACTTAAACCCATATTATAACTCCACATAACCATTCTAAATCACCCACATTACTCATTTAACAACTTATCATAACCCATAAACCACCAACTCCCCAAATCATACTTTCTCACACTAGAGGCATTCCATTTTCTAGGTTACATTAGTTTCTAACACAACCTATGTGTTTCCATCCATCCATACTCATGCCAAACAACCCCAAAATCAATTAAATAGACAATGTACTTTGATTGGAGTGTTAGAATCTTACCAAATATGATTTTTTCTTCTTGCTCCAAATGTCAATGTTCTTATCTCCTTCAATACCCACAATGGGATTTTGGGTTCCAACTATGTTGTTCTCTTCCTCAAGATGAACAAATTAATGTCTAATTGTAACGACCCTTGACCCTGAAATTCGAGAAATATTTTTTTTTTTAAAACTTCTTTACCCATTTATTCTCTTACTCACTTAGGTTGTATTCCTGTACAGTGTCAAAGCATTATTCCTATTTCTTTTCTCGTAATTAGTAATTAATTTCCACATTTTTAGATTATATAACCGATAGAAATTTCGGCAGCACAACGGCTTATATATGAACCTACCCACCTGCAAACCAATTATTTTTGGCAATCCTAGGTATCCACCACTACCAAGCATACTTTCCAATTCATCCTTACCACTCCAGACATCTATTTAGAATTTAATACCAGTCATCTAAAGTATTCTCCCAAAATAATAAGGTTTACATCATTCCTTACAAAATTACATCCCAACCGTTAATTTCAACACATGTCTGTGCATACAATTCTGTCTGGTACAGGAATGTAAATGTATACCTTATGCGTGTACAAAATGTAGCCTAGGGTAGCTCTTCCCACCAGCCTACGTCGTGTACGCGGCAGGTAGCGCCTATAGAATCACTGCAAAAGATCTGAAGGTAGAGGGGTGAGCTTTTGGGGAAAAGCCCAGTAAGATAGTACCTTTAAATTTATCCTGATATATATATATGTGAAAAGCATGTAGAAATCATTTGTAAGATCATACTTTAAGTACAAAGGAAAAACTTAAATCATCACTTTATGCAATTTATCGTAAAAGTCATAAAGCATACAAGTTCAAAGCAAAATCATGCTCAACCATGCTATAAATTCTTTCATAAGCTTTTCCCATACATTGTATAATCATTTCGTTTTACTTCGTAAACATGTCGTAAACATTTTGTGAAACTTTCATGCAACATTTCATAAGCACTTTGTAAACATCAATCATTGAAATTCATAAGGCACATACTCATTGCCACATTTATCATTCATATCTAAATCATGGAGACCAGGCTATAACTAAGTCATGCGATACGTGTCATTCTCCGTAGAGAGCTAAACATGATACCTATGGCCATGGTAAGTGGCTGTAGACTGGATCAAGGTCGTACAGCTCTTTCTTAAAAAAAACATGGGTAGTATCCATCTTACATACTTTTACTAGCACATAGCTAGGACACGGGCACCAAAGGCACTCTCCGTGTGGGCAACATAGTTGCGTGCTGCGCGGGCACGAGATACTACCAAAACATCATCATCATAAACCACAAGTAGCACGACATCTTCCACACAGGTTGAGTCAAGTGCTAAATGGGTCAACGTACCGGCACCCCAAGTGGTGGAGCCGGAACACCACGAGAAATAGCCAAGCATGAAGCCTAAGTCTCAAAACATAGTTTCAAAATCTTTCTTGGGTTTCATAACCCATAAACTCATATCGAGTTATAAAATCAAATTCCTTGAAATCTGAAACTCTTTCATAAAACAGAAAGACTGTGTGGCACTTTGTTCCCGTAGGACTCAAGAGGTGGCCCCCACAATCCCCTTTCGAAAATAATTTCTTTTCTTAAAAACTTTTGAAATCGTCAGAGTTTCTTTAACAGTATGGATATAAAAACATAATAAATGTAAAACATCCATACGCTTCATACCCTTGGGAAAATTTATTTCATATCATGTAAAATATTCAGGGGACATTTAACATATTTAAAACGTGTTAAATAATCATTGTACCGGTATAAAAGCATCTATAAATCATTTCGAAATTCACATGCTCTTTTCATAAAGTCATTCATCGGTAAAAACAATATGCAATATCAGGACATAGTCAAATAGTACCCCTTACCTCGATGTATCGGATATCTCACGTTCACGAAGTAACGCCTTCCAACACCTCCGTCAACTCGTCTACGTTTTACCTACATCGGAGGTAGTTTACTTAACTTCCTATTTATACGAGTAACTCGAAATACGTTAAAAATCGTAACCTATTCGTTTTTCCTCGTGTGTACATTTAATCATGCGTACCTAGGCTATTCACGTACGTATATATATTTTTCGTACCCTATATTATTTTTGTACGTACACACCTCGGTATACCTATTATTATATACAACTACGTATATATACTAGCGAGTATGTATGTATATATAATCCTATATATGCATTATTATTTGTTTTCATTTATGCACCATCACATAAATATATATGTATACATTTTTTTTTGTCTATTATTCATCTCTCCCATTTTTATTTTTATTTCACTTCTAATTCAATTTACCTTATCATACTTATACACCATCACATATATATACATGAAAAATTAAATATACATATATACATATAGATTTTTACCTATTTTCCCTTTATTTTCATTTTATCACACATACATGCATGTTCTGGTATGTACATATACTTAACATGCCTATTCATTATATACACTTATATGTATACACCCAACATATATATATATATATATATTCACATAAATACATACATATATATATATTATCACTTATTTCCAATATTTCATCAACACATAAATAAATATATATACATATCCATATATGTATATACATTTTGTCTAGTTAAATCTATACTAACATACTTGCATCCACATCTCATATATCTACATGTATCTCAATATACATATATATATTTACCTCTCTTTTCCTTTAAATTCCCCAGCTTCTTCTTCTCTTTTTTTTTTTTTTCCAGCTTTTATTTCTTCTTCCTCTGTTTCAGCTCTCGGTTCCAGCCCCTCTTCTTCTCGGTTTCTCCCTTCTTCTCTCGGTTTCACCCTCCATTTCCAGCCCCTGTTCTGCTATCCTTTCAAGCCGATTCTGTTTTCCAGATTTCCTATTCTCGGTGCTGCCTCTTCAGTCCCTGTTTCGTTTCAATTTCTTCCCCCCTTGCCTCTGTTCTAGCTTCGATTCTGCTCTGCTTCTTGGTTCTTGCTGGTTTTCGTCCCTCTCCTCTTCGGTTCTCGATTTTCCAGCTCCCCTTCAGCCTCGATTCTACCTCTCTTCAGTCCCGTTTCTTTTTCTTTTTCTCTTCTTCCCTTCTTCTCCAGCAGACCGAGCCTCTCCTTCCTTTCTCCTTTCTCCTTTCTCCTTTCTCCTCTTTCCTTCTTCTTCTTCCTCGGCCAGAACCAGCTTCCTTTCCTTTCCTTTCCTGGTTTTTCCTTCTCTCCCGGCCAGACCTCTCTTCCTCTCCTCCTTCTTTTCTTCTCCTCCTCTTCTCCTCTTCCTTTTCCTTTTTCCCGCCCGAGCCTCCTCTGCTTTGTTTGATTTCTTTTGCTTGTTTTCAATTGAAAACAGTGGCAGACGGAATTGGCTTTTCTAAGCCAATTCCGTACATGCCAATATATATATATATATATTAGTTTAATATATATGTATATATATTATATTAGTATTTAGGTATTATTTGTTATGTATTGTATTGTTATTATTATTACTATTATTGTATATATATATATATAATTTTTTTTTCCATTTTATTTTAAATATCTTATACATTATACCTTACAATACATATATATTTGTCATATATATATATATATATATATTATACCTATGTATATATATATATATATATATACATATTACCTTCCCTTTTATTTCACTTCATTATTTTTATTATTATTATTTATTTGTCTCATGTTTTATTTCCATTCATTTTATTTTATCTTACACTTATACATTAAATACTATACATTAAACCTACACACTAAATAATATATATGCCATATATATTATTTTTTTTCTTTTATTAAAATGTCTAGTATATATGTATATATATATATATACATATTCACCTATGTATATATGTGCATATATATACATTTTCTTGTATAATTTGTCCAATGACACAATATCATGCCTTCCATGAAATTTTATTATTCCGAAATAAAATGTCATTGACGTTCCATCCTTCCTCGTAAATCTTGACATAAATTTTTTTTTACATCCAACCCTTGACTAATAGATCAACACTTTTCAATCCTTCCATGTTCGCCTTTGCTCCATCACATCTCGTGTCTCGGGTTCCTAGTCATCTTCGAGTCCTACAATGATCATGCACACTTCCATTAATATTTATTATTTTTATTTTTATAAAATCTAACTAGAGATAGGAAATTTGCGGGGTTTACACTAATGGTCTCCCCTCAATTCTTGCTGGAAATGGCTGATTTTAGAGAGAGAAAGTTAGGTTTTTGGGTTAGAAATGGAAGATTGGTGTTTTTCCTGAAATTTTTAGATTTTTAGCCCTCCTTATATAGAAATAGCTTTGGGAGATCGATCTGGTCCAAGAGGAGATCGATCTGGTCCCCTTAAATCTCTCATTTTCATGAAATTTCATGAGATCGATCTGTCGAAGCATGAGATCGATCTGGTCCCAAACAGAGACCTAAGGAGATCGATCTGGGTGCTTGAGGATCGATCTTTTCATCACAGAATGCTTAGGAGATCGATCTGCTCTATTCCATTGGCCAAATAAGAGCATTCTGGCTCTTCCAGATCGATCTCTCATCCTATGAGATCGATCTGGCCTTCATGTTTTTCAGATTTCCTGCAGTTTCCTTGCTGCAACTCATACTAACACATCCTTGATCTATTGCCATGGCCATTTTCTCATCCATCCACCTTTATAACTTGAAAATGGCATCCATTCATACCTTATGCACATTGAAACTTGTGTGCATTCATTGTATGTCCAAAGGTATGCTACATAAAACCAAATGGGAGCATTTATATTCATGCAACTTCCTTCCATTTACCACACCACCCATTTTGAGTTTCAATCACATCCATCACTTATAAGGACTCATTTCTTCATATTCAAACTCAATGGAACTTGTATGTACGTTACAAATCATATTACACATACATACATTAAATCCATGGACTTACATCGATCATACTTTACATTACAAGTCCATTCACATTCATTACACATTACAACTTTACATATACGGGGTCTCACATTGAAATGGGACCATATTCGTGTAAGACCCCGTATATGTATAAGGGTAATGTGTGTAATTGGATCAAATAATATGAATGGACTTGTAATGTAAAGTATGATTGATGTAAGTCCATGGATTCAATGTATGTATGTGTAACATAAATTGTAACGTACATACAAGTTTCATTGAGTATGAATACGAAGAAATGAGTTCTAGCAAGTGATGGATGTGATTTAGACTCAAGATGAGTAGTGTGGTAAAATAGAATGGAGTTATGCTTCCATTTGGTTTTATGTAGCATACCTTTGAACATATAATGAATGCACACAAGTTTCAATGTGCATAAGGTATGAATGGATGCCATTTTCAAGTTATAAAGGTGGATGGATGAGAAAATGGCCATGGCAATAGATTAAGGATGTGTTGGTATGAGTTGCAGCAATGAAACTGCAGGAAATCTAGAAAACATGAGGTCCAGATCGATCTCATAGGATGAGAGATCGATCTGGAAGAGCCAGAATGCTCTTATTTGGGCGAAAGAATAGAGCAGATCGATCTCCAATGGAGCCAGATCGATCTGCCAAGCATTCTATAGTGAAAAGATCGATCCTCAAACACCCAGATCGATCTCCTTAGCTCTCTGTTTGGGACCAGATCGATCTCATGCTTTGACAGATCGATCTCATGCTTCAACAGATCGATCTTATTGCTTCGACAGATCGATCTCAGGCTTAAAAATGCCGTGAAAAAGAGGGATTTTAAGGGACCAGATCGATCTCTTCTTGGACCAGATCGATCTCCCCAAGCTATTTCTATATAAGGAGAGCTGAAAATCTGGAAATCTCGGAAAAACATATTAACCTCCCATTTTTAACCCAAAAACCTAATTTTCCCCCTCTAAAATCAGCCATTTTCAGTGAGATTTGGAGAGAGATCATTAGAGGCAAAGTTGTTCCTATCAAAGAGAAGAACAACATAGTGAGAGGGCATCTTCCCATCTTTGGAATTGAAGGAGTTAAGGGCATTACCATTTAGAGTAAGAAGAGAAATCATATTGGTAAGATTCTAACACTCCAATCCAAATGCATTAGCTATTTAATTGATTTTGGAGTTGATTGATATGAGTATTGATGGATAAACTACCTAGGAATGTAGTGGAATCGGTGTGACCTAGAAATCTAAAATGGGTATAATGTGAGGATATGTGGGATTAGATGAGCCTATGATTTATGGCATGCTAAAGTTGTTATTGGGGTAATATTTATGATTTTAAATGGTTAAATGAGATTACATTGTGAGTTTGGAGGAATTGTGGAAATGGGTATGTATATGATTGATAAATGCCATAGTGAGGGGATTCATGGAATATGAACGCTATGAGCTTTACATCGATTTGATATCGACTTTGAATAAGTTATTAGGCCTAAGAAGGTCCATAGACTCGAGCTATGGGTAAAGTAATGAAACGAGGCCAAATAAGCTTTAATAGAGGCTATAGATTAAATTGACTATAGCAAGCACAAGGGTTGCAATATATGGATCGAATATAATGCGGGATACGATTTTGTGCAGTCCCGAAGAGTTCGTTGAAGGCGAACCGAACCGTACGAGTAAGCAGCTTAAGGAAGTGGAATCACGCATCGCGATTCCAGGTAAGGGAATTTTGTGAGTGTATAGAGGTAGCTGCTCGTACTTTAAACTTGTGGGTGAATATCGGGTGTTTTTATGAAATGCATGATTGCTCAAATAAATGTTGATGGTATTCGTGAATGATGACGAGTATATGCGTGGTTTTGGATTTGAAGTGGATTTTATGAAATGAGATAGTAAGGCTAATAATTGCATAAATCTAATGTTTTGATTCTTTTCAAAACGAATTGCTTGGTTTTAAGCAAGCTTGTAGATAGGTCGGCTAGTATTGTATTGTTGTTGTGGAAAAGCATTTGTGAGTGCTAAACCCAAATTGCCGGGATTGATAAATTGTATATGAGCCGCCTATCACATTTGAATGACATAAATCGCGCTAGAGCCTCGCTCGCGCTGGATTTCTATGTTTTCACTTGTGTGAAACGTGCTTGAGCTTAGCTCACACTTTGAATTTGAATTGTGATAATGTTTATAAACCGTACTGGAGCTTACGCTCGTACGTGGATTTGAGTGATTTTTCTTATGCATATAACTGTACTGGAGCTATGCTCGTACATGGTTTCTTCATATTTTATGCATAAATGTCGTACCAGAGCGTTGCTCGTACGAAGTGATTGGTTTTGATGCATGAATTCGCGCTAGAGTGTAGCTCGCGCTGGTTTTCACACTATGGTATGTATGAGGCCGTGGCGAGAGATACGGATTAACTCAGGGAACCCAACAGGCCTGACAGACCTCTTAGGTGGGGTGAGGGTGAGGGGCTAGGACCTGACATAATCCATCCAGGGAACCCAACAGGCCTGATAGACCTCTTAGGTGGGGTGAGGGTGAGGGGCTAGGACCTGGATCAGGGAACCCAACAGGGGCAAGCAAGGCCATGAGGGGCTAGGACCTCGTATTGAGGTTACTCCCACGCGCTCTTGAGACTATAAAGGTTACACTTGGAATGGGGTAGATAAGACCTATGGCAGGCACCCCCAACCATGTTATGGGTCCGCGGAGTACGATGTACCGTGTATATCACATGGAGTACGATGTACCGCGTGGTGGTTACTTGATTTGAGAAAGTCTGGCAGAGAACTAACCCACCTTCGTGCCAGCATGATACCCTGCACACCGGAATCCGTGTGGTCTGGGATGATATGTGACGATTGGCCAACGTAGTCACTTGAGATATAGTAACCTGTCTCCTTGCTTGATTTACTTACTACCACATGATTTTAAATCTCTAAGTGTGATTTGTGATTGTTTAAGGTCGACCCGAAGGAGGGGTCGAGCCTCGTGGATTTGATTTGTGAAATGGAAATGAGGTTGTGATTGTGAGTTGATGTGATGTGATTGTATGTGATGAGAAAGAGTTTTATGACGTGGGTTTAAAAAGGAGGTTTCTTAATGAATTGCCCTTTTTATGAATTTAAATGAGATCGAGCATGAGATGATTTATACATGATGTTTTACCATGTTTTATATGCTAATTTTACATGACTTTGATACATGATATATATGTATACTCATATGGCATAGTTTTATTCCTCATGCTCCTATCATAAATGATTTATGCATAACACTATCAGCATGTAGATAGAGTAGTTATCTACCATGCTTGCATTATTGCCTTACTGAGCGTGTGGTTGCTCATCCCACTCTATTTTTCCCCCTACAGAGCATGCATAGTAGCCCAGTCAGGACTGAGGCGTGGTATTTTGGACTCCGCTGCGTCTCCATCGCTTAAAGGTATATACACAGTGATTCTTTTTGTATCTAAACAATGTAAAAACACAGTATTCTTTTGAGTTGTACTTATGGGGGATGTAGATGTCAGTAAAACATGTATTCGTATAAGTACACGATTAAATGCACATGTATGACATCGTTTTAATTAATTGAGAATGAATGAGATGTGGTGTTTATTATTGACTCACAGCCCAACAGTGTGTGGTGAGTTAGTTCACGATCGGGTAAGGTAACAGTAAAACGCGAAAAATTTTCAGTGATTTTCGGTTAAAGAGAATGGAATTGGGTCGTGACAATTCGGCCCAATTGCTTGGCCTAATTTTTTGCCCACTTCATCAATGCTTAATGGGCTTTAACCGTTTAACTATTTAGCCAATTAGTATTTTTCATTTTCAACCTATATAATTTTAACCTAATTAAATTTAATAAATTTACTAAGCATTATTGGTTGGAAATTAGGTGTTTTAACCCGAGATAACTTTTCTCAAGCCTTAACCATGGTTGTGTTAAGTTAACCATGCTTTGGTGAACTAGTCAAAGCTTATTTTTCAATTCTTGAGTTTTCTCTTATCTTTGACCATTGACCACGTTTGACTAAAGTCAACTAGCCCAAATTTATGCATTCCAATGCTTGGTTAGTCCATCTTGACGTTTTGGACACTCTTGGTAGGTGAATGTGTTAAAAACACCTCAAAGGATCGATTTCGAGCTCGTTTGGGCCCTTTTTGACATTTTCACCACTTCAACCTTATCGGGACCATACCAAACCAACTTCCCTTCTTGACCTATCCTTAATTTGATGTTTTAAGTTTTTATCTTCTGTCAAAATGGTTGGAATCCCTTTGGTTTAGCCTAAGCTCACTATGGCTCACATTTAGCTCTTTAATGCATTCATGGCATTTTCTACTTTCACTTGAATTTGGAAATTGAAATACAACCTTTCTTATGATTCCAATAACATATATCAATGTTTACATTGATGGATCATAAGTGATACAAGTGAAATTTTTGGGTCTTAAAATCTTGGACATTTTGAAAAGTTCAAGAAGTCCTCTTCAACTTTTCATGAAGAATTCATCTTCATCCAAGAATTTTAAAATCATAAAATTACCATTCTGATTAGAAATCAGAAATTGTTCTTTAGCTTACTATAAAAGCTTGATTTTGCTACCTAAAGTATAAAATAAACATTAGCAAGCTGATTTAGGTTATTTAAAAGAATAATTATAAACTATTAGATAACACATTTTTGTTCCCTATCAACTATATCGGATCAAGTCGCATGCTCTTGAAATGCCCAGGCTCATTTGTTAGGCTCTATCAATGTTGAGTTTGACAATGTTAAGCTCTATCAATGCTTCTTGATGAATGTTTTTTGAATCATTGCTCCTCCTACTAGAGTATAGTCAACTATCTTATTCCCCTTCCTACCTTTATGATCTTGACCATTGAAAACATCATACCTTTTCCTCCAAATTTGCTAAAGTGCTATAAAGATATCATATCATATCATATCATATCATACCATATCATAAAAATGCTATGAAAACATTTTAAAATAATTATAACACATATACATGTAAAATAAATAACAATAAAAAAAAGATCATACATATTAATAGGATTAAGTGGGTATGTGATACAAACAAAAAATGTGGTAATTTTTAAAACTCTTAACATGCTCATGAATAGTATATATTTTTAAACAATTTTTTATTTATTTTTTATGTTAACCTATTAGCTAAAAGTTTAAAATTTTCTTTTTTCAAATTTAAAATATGTAGAAAATATACTCTTAAATTTTTTATGTTAAAAACTATTAAAATTGCATTTTAAGTACTTGAATTTGATAATGTTTTGATGAAGTTTAATCTACATTCACCACAAAAAGAATATTGAAATGTATTAATGTATTTTACGATATGTATCGATTGTGTAGTGAATCAAGTTATATTTTATAATATGTTTTGAGTATTGTACGATATATATATATGTTCGAAACAATAACCTGATTTGTTACACACTCTCTTTCAAAAGCATGATGATATAAAGTTTGTAGTATTTATCTTGAAGGTTGTTATGTAATTTAACCATTGGATAATAAATTAAAGATAATTATAATATATTTATTATTGGCCAAACAAGAGGGATCCATTTAGGGCTAGTTTGAATGGACGGTATGATTGAATTTAGTGAGATTGAAAATAGCAGTGGTAATGAGATTGATGTAGAACTTGATGCGTTTGATGCAGTCGCAACAGTTACAATAAGGTAAGTGTAATGAAAAGAGAAAATGGTCATTAAAAATATTATATTAAAATAAGATAAAATAAAAAAATGTGGGCTGACAAATTTGGAAATGCAACACAATAAGAATTCTCACCATGCCACATCATTCTCTTTGGTGAGCCAAACTGGATAGTGTAAATACTAATTTAATTGTATGCACTTTAATATCTTTCTATATGACTTATAGTTTCTTAATCTGACCATTAAATTTTATACTCTATGCATGTAAATCATGCATGTCAAATTTTAAATTAATTGAAAATATTTAACTATTAGTTTGATAATAATAAAATTTCAACTGTTAATATATATTGAAGAAGATGTTCTTAATCAAAATTATAAAAATATTGAATCGACTCAAAAACTTTACATGCATAACATACAATTGGTTTATAACAACATTAATCTTATATAAAATTATAAAAATCTTGTAAAATAATTTGCTTTACATTTAACTTATTCTTTCATTATCTAAATCTACAAAATAATACGTATGAAAAAAAGAACTTCAGCTACTTGAACAAAAATTTTCATTATTTTACAGAAGCGTTTTGATTGACCTACATGTTTTTTATGTTAATACAAGTAGTGTCATTAATTAATTGTAATGCCTGGAAGCACAGAAATTCGGGTTATTTGTGTAACTTATATCATTAACAGTTAATGTTGCTTTGTGTGCAATGTAAGTTGCCAACACGTTTTATTACTTACAATTTATAATCCTTTATTGCTTAAACTAGTTCACAAACCTTTGATAATATTAGTGATGCAACGAAATCCAAAATAAACTTCAACATACTTAGACTAACTTGATCATGCATCACATGAATTAACTTAACTCGATAAGTTGTAAACTAACATACTGAACTTAATTACATCCCAAAAATATTAAAATGAATACATTTATTTGTGTCAACTGGACGACTAGAAATAAATAGAAAAAGAGGTTATACCTCACATGGTACAAACTATAGCCTGAGGAGGCATTAGTCCACTAATATACATCGTGTAATCCGCAGGTACAGTCACTACAAATAGCATAAAAGAGTAAGGGATGAGCTTTAAGGAAAGCCCAGTAAGGAAATGTATTTAAAAACTTAATAGCATCAAAAACAGTTTATGAAAACTATAGTGCTAAATAAATCACAGGTGCATTTTTAAATATTCATAATAAGTATTTCCAAACACAAAATGTAGTGTAGAAATCATAATTTCGTAATTAAATCGCATATGAAATTTCCAAGCTCAGTTCACAATATTTCACATTATTTGATCATAAATACTTCACATAGAAATTCAAAAATAAATTCATAGAGTTGGAAAATAACACAATTTCATATAGAGACTAGGCAAAGACATTATAGCTATCATGCAGTCATCCTCAATGGAGGGAATATAGTACCTATGCCTATGGTAGACTATAGACTTTGCTGAAGTCTTACAATAGTTCACAATCTCACATCTAGCTAGCACAAAACTAGAGCACGAGTACCAGTAGCGCTTACCATTTGGGAAATCACATATATCATGCCAAATAGACATGAGTCTCACAATCAGTCACCACAGAGGCAGTGCATGACATGCTCATGGCATACACTATAGGTGGCCTAAGTCTCAAAACATGTCATATAAATTCACAATAATCTAAAAATCATGATTTTTTAAAATACATTTAGAAATCAAGTTTAAAACTCACATCAGTTCACATACTTTAAAATCACATGATTTTTTTTTTCAAAAGTCTAGTGCATCAATAAAATAGGGGTTTGGGCTCTCGAAGTCTCGAAATTTATGTTTCTAAGTTTGAAGAGGCTAAGTTCTCCAAAATCCTATGGATGAGCTTAAATCGTGGTTTTCTTCTATAATTTAGGATTCTCCTAATTTCTAGTTCGAAAATCATCGGAACCAATTTTGAGTAGTCGAATCATACTTCAAATATTATTTCTTTATATAAGAAGTAAGATAAAGGGATACCATTAAGAATTTAAATTACATTGCTTACCTCTCGCTCACCAAGGACAGCAAGCAACCTTTCAAACACCGAGCATATACCCCTATGTTGGTAAATCACAACATTTGCTGCCACAAATAATTCAAATATTTTTCGATTAATAATCTGTAAATACCATAAATTTTCATATACTCGGTTTTATCAATAAATAAAAATTAAACTGTTGAGATTTAAAAGGTGTTTTTGTGGATGATTAATAAGATTTAAATATGGTATGAGAGATTTTGACAAATTCAAGCAAGTAAATATTTCTTTTAAAGTATACATGAATATGAGACTAAATCCAATTATAATACAATAAGGAAAATCTATTTAGTGTAATGATATGTATAAATATTTATAAATTATTTAATTATAGTTCAAGAAAAGAACGTAGGTATATACATGTAAAAATAAATATATATATATATATATATGTATAAGTATACATACACATACCCCAACTCGTGGAATTGGCTTCTAAAATGAAGCCAATCCCGAGGGCCTACCTTTGTTGTGCATAATGGAAAGAAAAGAAGAAAACGTAAGGAAAGACTGATATGGGAGATAGTTTGGTGCAAGGAAACGTGAAGGAGAAAGAATGACAATGATGGTGTTCGGTGAATGAAAAAATATATATGGAAACGATAGACCCGAGGCTGAGGGTGGAAATGGTGATGATTCATGATGTGAAAGAATAGAAACATCAATTGACTAGTATATGAATAATGGAGAGGAATTGAAGTTAGTGCTCAGCAGTGGGGAAAAACTAGCAGAAAAGAGTGATGAAGCTGACCGAGATATGGGAGGGAACAAAAAGAAGTGAGAGGCGTCCTTGTAGAGAGAATATATAAATACAATGAAGTATATTACACGTTTTCTTAGCATTGAAAGTGGGAAAATTCTGAAACAATATGAAATATGACAAGAGAAGGGAAGAAACCAAAGTAGGTGAAGACTAGAACCCTGCGATGTACAACAGTAAAGGTAATACAAACCTCTGTCCTGATAGTATAACTGAACCAAATTTAATGAAAAATAAAGAGGTGTCATGTTGCTACAATATGAGGCTCGAAAGTGAACATAAATAGTTTGCTGGAAATGGGGATAAAAACTGTGGGATAAAAGCTTGAATCGAGGCACTTGTAAGGGGGTCTGCTAACCTGAAATATGTTAGGTGAAATATACCTATATCTTCATTACCAACTTCATCTTAGGACAATAATGCAATGGTAGGTGCTGGAACTGAAGCTGAACTGTGGGTTACAGAAGGGTTGGCTTTTAAAGCCATTCATCATTCTCAAAATCTCTCAGGAGCAGTACAGGCAGAGTGGAGCTTATCTTCGATAGCCACTATTTAGGGATCATTTGGTTAGATTGAAACATGGTTTGGAACATCTCAGTTTGAAGGGTTAGATGTTACGACCCTCAACTTACCAAAATACGTACAAATTTTTCGCATTTTCATGCATCAATTGTTAATCATCCTTCCTCGATCGTAAACAACCACACTCTTAACAGTTGGGCTGTGTGTCGACGTTTAACTCATTCCACCATACCCATTCAATTTGAACATTATTTATGAGTAAACAATTGTATAAATGTATATATATCAGAGTCGTTACATGTGTTTACATTGTTTTACATCCCCAATAGTTACATACAAAATGCTACTGTGCTATGTCTAGATTAGATACAAAATAATCCAAGTGTGTATACCTTTAGCGATGGGATGCAGCGGATTACCAAAAGGGAACGCCTCCAGTCACGCTCAATATATACTCAACACTCTGTAGAGAGGGGGAAAATAAGGGGGGTGAGCAAACCACACGCTCAGTAAGGCAATATGCGAACAGGTAGATACTGCACTAGCTACGTGATCGTGATGCCATGCTCAAAAGCATTTAATTCATCATTTATCTCAAAACATGAGTGTATGATTGTGTCAATGGTATGTAAAGCATTCATGTTATTAAAATCCAGTGCACATTTCAACTCAAAGCATGGTATAAATCATCATGCATAATTCACAATAAAAGCATGGCATTACCCATCATGCATTTTCACAATAAAGCGTGACATTAAACATCATGCATCCGTGCACTTTAAAAACCATTAACAAATCAATCCAAACACTGGTCAGGTCTCAGCCCATCCCTCGGACTTTCCTGACCCACAAATCATTTTAAACATGGATTTATTCTCAAAGTAATAGACATGTGAGATAGGCAGTTCAACAACAGGTAATAACCTCAAGGCCTATGTACATAACCTGTGATACCGGCTACACGGATCAGATGTGCGGGATATCACCACTATCTGCTTCCACACGGGAGGTGGGTCAAATCCTACCCATCGGTCCATAGTAGATCTCGTCCGAAGACAGCACATCACAACTCAATACGGTACAACGTACTCCATGCTACATGCACGGTACAACGTACTCCGTGGACCCAATCAACACATCATATCACGCCACATCTCAAACGCACGTGTGAGCCTATTTAATCGGTACGACCTCTTGTCTACCCGAAGCTCCTAACACGGCTAATTAATCATGTCAAAACAATGCACGTGTGAGCCTATTTAATCGATGTGACACCCAGTCTACTCGAAGCTCTAAACACGGCAACATGCAAGGTGGGTATCTAGTGCGAGACAAACTCCAAGCACAATGCCAAAACAAATATGAATTCCATGTGAAAACTAGTGCCTCTAGCACTCATGTGTATAAAACACGTCAAATCTCGTAAGAGTCATACTCTAGCACGCTTTCATACTTACGAAATCATGTAGGTGGCTCAAAACTTTGCAAGGTATGGTTAACAAAACCAAAACACACTCATTTCTTTTACAAATCATTTCAATGTCAGCCAACCTACCAATCATTTGCTAACAAGCAATATGTCACGCCCCGAAAATGCGGAAAATAGGGCAAATTTAAAACTTTTTACTCGTTAATTCACAAATAAAGAGTGCATTCCTGTGCAGTGTCATACATCATCATAATTATCATGCCTCAGGATCTCATCATGATATAACAAATATTGTATTATACCCATTACTCGATTACAAGTTAATTAATCCTAATACATCCCATATAATGTCATACATCAGGTGTCTGTAATTACAATAATAGTCTGGGTACATGAAAAGATAAATATACCTCAAAGTACAAAATATATAGCCTGGAGCTCGGATCCTCCACGAGCCACTACTCCGTACGTCGCAGGGAAGTCCTTATTCACTTGAAGAACTCTGGGGGGAAAGAAAAACAGGGTGAGCTTCTAAATCGCTTAGTAAGGGGGTTAGGGGACTCATTTCATAAACCAAAATGCACATCACAAAGCATTTATTTGTATGTGAAACTCATTTGAAAACCATGGCATGAAAATACTCAAAACGACACTCTCATGTGTCAAGTCATGTGAAAACATGAAGTAAAAAGGCTCACTCTAGAGCATTAACAAAGCATGTGAAAATACGCGTTAAACGCTTTCTCAAATAACGTGGCATAGCCACTGATTTAAAATCACTCGTGGCATCGCCACAAAACACACGTGGCAAAGCCACTGATTTAATATCACTCGTGGCATCGCCACAAAACACACGTGGCAAAGCCACTGATTTAATATCACTCGTGGCATCGCCACAAAACACACGTGGCAAAGCCACTGAATTATTTTCTCACGTGGCATAGCCACTAAACACACGTGGCAAAGCCACTGATTATTTTCTCACGTGGCATAGCCACAGAATAGGGTTTCTCAACGTGGCACAGCCACCAATGGGGTATACGTGGCACAGCCACCAATGGGTTTCTCAACGTGGCACAGCCACCAATGGGGTATACGTGGCACAGCCACCGATGGGGTATACGTGGCACAGCCACCAATGGGTTTCTCAACGTGGCACAGCCACCAATGGGGTATACGTGGCACAGCCACCAATGGGTTTCTCAACGTGGCACAGCCACCAATGGGGTATACGTGGCACAGCCACCAATGGGTTTCTCAACGTGGCACAGCCACAGAATAGGTCGTTCTCACGTTACCAGAACGGAGAAGGAATCGGGCTTACATGCTACCAGAGCAATGCCCGGTGTGTACTCACAACTACACACCTAAGTCTTATCACATAAGACGGGTTTGCTTTCACGTAGAACTCGTAATGGTTTCTCTCTCATAAAACTCATTTGAAAATCGTTTTGTACTCAACACAAAACGTAATAAAAATCGAGTTCTAACCAGCAAAGCACACGCACACATTTCTCAAATCTCAATGTTGCCTTAACGTAGAGCCCAGTTATAAACTCATAAAACATTGGGCTCCAACCGGCTATAAAATCGTGTGCAATTTAATCTCAACACAAAACACTCAACATGCTTGTTTATAAATCATAAATCATGCTATAACAGTTTACAAATCACATACACAAATGGTTTAGATTTCCCTTACCTCTTTGCACCTCGTATAGTGCAATTGTTCCCCCGTATCACGGACTAGCCTCGCATTCCACTCTGGAACTCCCGAGCTGTCCAAACGATGTTAAAAACATCAATACTCAACGTCACATAAACCTCAATTCTCAAAATCGAGCATAATTGCTCATAACACCTCAAATCCCTTGATTCTCGTAACTCAACCCTAAACTACAACCTCATTCTCAATATCTCAACGTTCGATATCTCTAATACCAATTATCTAAGCTAATTCTCCACATTGTCTATATTTCCATTTATAGCTCGATTCTCAAAATTGTCACAATTTCCAAATATCGACATTAACCCAACTACATTACAATCTCATCAATCCCTAATCATTTCTCTACTATTTCAACACAATTACAACCACCAATAACATCAGAATCAGCTCAAATATCAAGATCGAGGTTTAGAAATTACCCAAAGCTTGTGAGACGCACAACTCTCACCTCGATCCGATTCGTCCTTCGATTTCCAAGTATGTTGTTCTCCCTTTGATGAGGAACAACTTCCCTTCCTACCACAATAGCTGATTCGGCCGGAAATGGGGGATTTGAAGGAGTGAGAAACTAGGTTTTCGGAAAAATGGAGGTTTTGGAGGAGAGAGAAAGTGAAATTGCAGAGAAAACACGGGTTCCTTATATAGACTAGAGGTAGGAGATCGATCTGCCTCTTGATGAGATCGATCTGTGTTTGAAATTTGGGGACGATCTGGCAATTTTATGCCTAGGAGATCGATCTGTCGAAGGGTGAGATCGATCTCTTTATGGCTTTATGAGATCGATCTGCTCTTCAAATTTCCCCTTCCTCGTCATTTTTAACTCACCAGATCAATCTCTCCTTCTCCCAGATCGATCTGTCCTCATGCTTCATGCTCATTTTACATACTTAACATATAAATCTCCAATTATAATTCCTACAATTCACTTAGCTCAATAAATTACACTTCAATTTATTATTACATCATTAAATATGTCTGAAATTCTCAGATCTCACACAATAAAACATGATTTTCAAAGCAATATGTTTTTGTTTTCATGTACATTTCTCGAACTCCCAACTTTTACCCTTCAATCACCAAAAATCATTTCCTAATCTCATGCATTCTAGCAAAACATTTAATGCGCTCAAGTTGCGTACAGATATCTCTAAGAGTCCACATAATTCCCTTACCTCGATTTACTTGGTGTGACTCCTTTCCTCTTAGCTTCTCATGCTTTTGGCTCAACTCGCCCTGATGTATCCTCGAAAGCTACGATTCATTCATTCAAATCATTTGAGTTAATATTTTTAACCCATATTTGATCTCACTATTCAATATAATTGACTTATGCATTTTACCAATGCCTTAATCCACATTTTACCCCTTTTTGGTAAATCTTACAAATTTATCCACCAACAACATCTTAAAATCATACCCATAACACTATTGTCACCTCTAGACAACCCATTTCTCATTAATCTCCATCAATTCCACTTTCTCACACTAAACCATATCTAGGTCATAATCACTCTAATGTATTTTAGATAGTTTCTAACCATCCATACTCATGCCAAATAACTCCAAAATCAATTAAATAGACAATGTACCATAGTTGGAGTGTTAGAATCTTACCAAATTTGATTTCTCTTCTTACTCCAAATGACAATGCCCTTAGCTCGTTCAATACCAACAATGAGAAAATGCCTTTCAACTATGTTGTTCTTCTCTTTGATAGGAACAACTTTGCCTCTAATGGTCTCTCTTCAAATCTTACTGAAAATGGCTGATTTTAGAGAGAGAAAGTTAGGTTTTTGGGTTGAAAATGGAAGGATAGTGTTTTTTCAGAAATTTTTTGATTTTCAGCGCTCCTTTTATAGAAATAGCTTGAGGAGATCGATCTGGTCCCCTTAAATCCCTCATTTTCATGGCATTTTAATCATGAGATCGATCTGTCGAAGCATGAGATCGATCTGCTCCCAAACAGAGAGCTAAGGAGATCGATCTGGGTGCTTGGGGATTGATCTTTTCATTACAGAATGCTTAGGAGATCGATCTGGCTCCATTGGAGATCGATCTGCTCTATTCCATTGCCTAAATAAGAGCATTCTGGCTCTTTCAGATTGATCTCTCATCCCATGAGATCGATCTGCCCTTTATAGTTTCCAGATTTTTTGCAGTTTTTCTGCAGTAACTCATACTCAAACATCCTTAATTTGCTACCATGATCATTTTCTCATTCATTCATCTTTGAGGCTTGACAATGACATCCATACATACCTTATACCTATTGAAACTTGTGTGGAATCCTTGTATAACCAAAAGTATACGATATAAACCAAATGGAAGTGCACAACTTATGCAATTCAACTTCCATTTTATCACACTACTCATAATCCATTCTACTCACATTCTCCACATGTTTAAGTCCATTTCTTTACATTCATACATAATGTAACTTGTATGTACAATTAAAACTCTTATTTACATTTCTATGTACATATATACTATTATACATATACGGGGTCTCACATTAGAAGTGATGACAAATAACAAGATATGGTTCTTGTTCGGTGAAAAACACAAGGTGTGAAGTAAGCTGGTTTCTACGGGTTCTAGGGGTGCACAGTGGAGTTCAAGGGCTTCATCCTAGGGCATACTGAACTAAGACAGAAAATGTGAGAAGGAAATGAAAGCTTGAAGAAAGAAAACAGGAGAAGGAACTTTAGTATCGAGGCAGTGCACCTCTGTTTCATTTGCTAGAAAACGAGATCGGGCAGTACACAGCCCTTATCGAGGGAGAAGCAAGCAGAGGCAGAGGGGTTCGAAGGATGCAGCTGGTGTCAGAAGAACATGAACAGAGCGGAGTTGAAGCTAGAAATGAGCATGTGAGAATGGAAGAAAGTTGAAAGCATTAGCATGAAATCGAAAAGAGAAATGCAGAGAAGGAAAGGAGGTTGAAGGATTTAGAAATGGGAACATCAACAGGGGAGTGAAGTTTGGAAATAGAGGCGAGAACTGAAAAAGGGTACGTGTAAGGGGGAGGAATCACGTTGCTACTATAAAAGGAAGAGCTGGAACAATGAAGGCAGAAGGAAGAAGAAACACAAGGGAGGAAGAAAAAGGGAGCTGAGAGCTTTAGAGCCTCGGGTTTAAGTGTGAGGGGAACTAGAAAACAAAATGGGACGTCGGAGCCGGTAGAAGTAGCCTTTAACGAAGTGGCCAGAGGAACCTCGATCACCTATATCGGAAGGAAATGGCTAGAGAGGAAGGAGGTGGCAACATCGGGACGTGGTTGATGAGGGTGGATTGAGCCGAGGAGTGAAACAGTGAAAGAGAAGGGGGGAGAAGAAGAAGGAAGAGAAGGGAAAGGGAATGTTTATTTATTTATATATATAATTATTTTGATTATATATATAAATAAATAATAAATTTAAATTAGATCAGACTACATAAAGAATCTAGAAAATTTGAGGAGAGGCTGTTTGGAAATATTATTGCAAATACCGGTATAGAATTCTGGGAAAAGACACTGAGTAGACTGGACCCGTCGACTCACAACATTGAGGCATTAAGGACTACCGGCAGACATCGAGGCAAGAAAAATTATCGTTGCTACTAGAGATAAACATGCATAATTTTTGTAAATTTTAGACTGAATTTCGCAGTACCGAAATTACTGAAAAATCCAAGGTGAATTTTATGACTCTGAAAATTAGATGTTTTAGCCTGGTTGATCAGCTTAATTTTACTGATCGAATTTAAGTGGTTTACATGGATTCTAATATGGCATGAATTCTGTTTAAAACTGAAAATCTTAAATTTTTAAAATGTTTTGTCACAACTCGATTCCATTCCCTTTAATCGAAAATCACTGAAAATTTTTTATGTTTATTCCATTTCTTACTCGATAATGAACTAACTTACCACCACACTGTTGGGCTGTGAGTTAATAATAAATATCACATCTCATTCATTCTCAGTTAAATAAAGCGATGTCATACATTTGAAAGTTAATCATTAACTTACACAAGTTATGTTCACTGATATCTACATCCCTCATAATTACAACTTAAAAGACTACTGTGCTTTTACATTGTTTAGATAAAAAAGAATCCTGTGTATATACCTTTCGGCGATGGAAGTAGCGGATGTCCAAAAACACAATGCCTCAGTCCTCACTGGGCTACTATGTACGCTCTGTAGGAGGGGGAAATAGAGAGGGATGAGCAACCACACGCTCAGTAAGGCAATAATGCAAGCATGGTAGATAACTACTCTATCTACATGCTGATAATGTTATGTATAAATCATTTATGGTAGAAGAATGAGGAAGTAAAACTATGCCATATGAGTATACATATATATCATGTATCAAAATAATATACATTGGCATATAAAACATGGTAAAAACATCATGTATAAATCATCTCATGTTCAATCTCATTTAAATTCATAAAAGGGCAATTCATTAAGAAACCTCCTTTTAAACCCACATCATAAAACTCTTTCTTAAACACATACAATTCCATCACAAACCATTTACTCAATCACAAACATCATTACCATTTCACAAATCAAATCCCACAAGGCTCGACCCTTCCCTCTTGTCTACCTTGGATATTCACAATCACACATATGTAATAGAACCAGGTCACTATATCAAAAGTGCCTATGTGGACCAACTACATCATAAATCATCCTACACCACATGCATCCATGTGTGCGGGGTATTGTGTTGGCACAAAGGTGGATTATCCCTCGCCAGACTTTCTCATCGCATAACCATCACGCGGTACATCGTACTATGTGATATACACGGTACAGTGTACTCCACGGACTCATATCATGATTGGGGGTGCCATTCCTAGGTCTTACCTACCCCATACCAAGAGTTTTCCATATCCATGCAGGAGAGCCTCCCTGCCGAACAGAGCCTTCCCGTCCCTCCAGGGCTTAAGGATGTTGGCTTAAGGATCCCACCATAAGAGAGCCTCCCCACCGAACAGAGCCTCCTCGCCTCCTAGGGCTTAAAGATGTTAGCTTAAGGATCTTACCGTACCCATGTAGGAGAGCCTCCCCATCCCTTTAGGGCTTAAGGATCTTACCAACTTTCATGACCTCATACGTATCAGAATGTACAAACTTGTGCGAGCAAAGCTCTAGCACGACTCATGCATCCTATCATAAAGAGATTACGTACGAGCAGAAGCTCCAGTACGGTTTATAAACATCATCATAGTTTCCAAATCAAGATGCGAGCTAAGCTCCAGCACCTTTCATACAAATGAAAACATCAATACCTAGTGCGGGCTAGGCTCCAGCACAGTTTAATTCACATAAACATGATAGGTGGCTCATAAGCTTTCAAAACCAATCTCAAAACATATTTGGCACTTCACATGTGCTATCACACAACTTCAAACCACAATTGTAAGACCCCGTATATGTAAAAGGGTAATGTGTGTACTTGGATTAAATAATATGAATGGACTTGTGATGTAAAATATGATTGATGTAAGTCCATGGATTCAATGTATGTATGTGTAATATAAGTTGTAACGTACATACGAGTTTCATTGAGTATGAATACGGAGAAATGTGTCCTAGCAAGTGATGGATGTGATTGAGACTCAAAATGAGTAGTGTGGTAAAATGGAATGGAGTTATGCTTCCATTTGATTTTATGTAGCATACCTTTGAACATACAATGAATGCACACAAGTTTCAATGTGCATAAGGTATGAATGGATGCCATTTTCAAGTTATAAATGTGGATGGATGAGAAAATGGCCATGGCAATAGATTAAGGAGGTGTTGGTATGAGTTGCAGCAATGAAACTGCAGGAAATCTGGAAAACATGAGGTCCAGATCGATCTCCCAGGATGAGAGATCGATCTGGAAGAGCCAGAATGCTCTTATTTGGGTGAACAAATAGAGCAGATCGATCTCCAATGGAGCCAGATCGATCTGCCAAGCATTCTGTAAGTGAAAAGATCGATCCTCAAGCAGCCAGATCGATCTCCTTAGCTCTCTGTTTGGGACCAGATCGATCTCATGCTTCGACAGATCGATCTCATGCCTCAACAGATCGATCTCATTGCTTCGACAGATCGATCTCAGGCTTAAAAATGCCGTGAAAAAGAGGGATTTTAAAGGACCAGATCGATCTCCTCAAGTCATTTCTATATAAGGAGAGCTGAAAAATCTGGAAATCTCGGAAAACACTTAACCTTACAATTTCAACCCCAAAAACCTAATTTTCCCTCTCTAAAAATCAACCATTTTCAGTGAGATTTGAAGAGAGATCATTAGAGGCAAAGTTGTTCCTATCAAAGAGAAGAACAACATAGTGAGAGGGCATTTTTCCATTCTTGGAGTTGAAGGAGTTGAGGGCATTACCAATTGTAGCAAGGAGAGAAATCACATTGGTAAGATTCTAACCCTCCAATCCAAATGTATTAGCTATTTAATTGATTTTGGAGTTGATTGATAGGAGTATTGATGGATAAACTACTTAGGAATGTTGTGGAAGTGGTGTGACCTAGAAATCTAAAATGGGTATAATGTGGGGATATGTGGGATTGAATGAGCCTATCATTTATGGCATGCTAAAGTTGTTATTGGGGTAATGTTTATGATTTTAAATGGTTAAATGAGATTACATTGTGAGTTTGGAGGAATTGTGGAAATGGGTATGAATATACTTGATAAATGCCATAGTGAGGGAATTAATGAAGTATGAACACTATGAGCTTAATATCGATTTTGAATAAGTTAATAGGCCTCAAAAGATCCATAGACTCGAGTTATGGGTAAAGTAATGAAACGAGGCCGTATAAGCGTTAATAGAGGCTATAGGTTAAATTGACTATAGCAAGCGCAAGGGTTGCAATATATGGGTCGAATATAATGCGGGATATGATTTTGTGCAGTCCCGAAGAGTTCGTTGAAGGCGAACCGAATCGTACGAGTAAGCAGCTTAAGGAAGTGGACTCACGCATCGCAATTCCAGGTAAGGGAATTTTGTGAGTATATAGAGATAGCTGCTCGTATTTTGAACTGGGTGAATATTGGGTGTTGTATGAAATGCATGAATTGCTCAAATAAATGTTGATGGTATTTGTGATAGATGATGGGTATATGCGTGGTTTTGGTTTTGAAGTGGATGTTATGAAAAAGGGATAGTAAGGCTAATAATTGCATAAATCATGTGTTTTGAATGCTTTTACAAAACACAATGCTTTGATTTGAGCAAATAAAAGGATAGGCTGGCTGGTACTTGAATGATGTTGTGAAATAGCCCATATGAGGCACTAAGCATATTAAGTGATGTTTTGAATGCACATAAGCCGCCTATCGCGTGTATGTGATATAATTCGCGTTAGAGCCTCGCTCGCGCGAGATTTCTATGTTTTCACTTGTGTGAAACGTGCTTGAGCTTAGCTCGCACTTTGAAATTGAATTGTGATGATGTTTATAAACCGTACTGGAGCTTCTGCTCGTACGTGGATTGTGAATGGTTATCTTATGAGTATAACCGTACTAGAGCTATGCTCGTACGCGCCTCTTTATGAGAAGATGCATGATGCATGAGTCGTGCTAGAGTTTTACTCGCACAAGCTTGTACAATGGGATTCGTATAGGGTTGTGAAAGTGGGTAAGATCCTTAAGCCTTACATCCTTAAGCTAACATCCTTAAGCCCGAGGAGGCAGGGAGGCTCTGTTAGACGGGGAGGCTCTGTTTGGTGGGGAGGCTCTCTTACGGTGGGATCCTTAAGCCAACATCCTTAAGCCCCAAAGAGGCGGGGAGGCTCTGTTAGGCAGGGAGGCTCTCCTACATGGGTATGGTGAGGGTAAGATCCTTAAGCCTTACATCCTTAAGCTAACATCCTTAAGCCCGAGGAGGCAGGGAGGCTCTGTTAGATGGGGAGGCTCTGTTTGGTGGGGAGGCTCTCTTACGGTGGGATCCTTAAGCCAACATCCTTAAGCCCCAAAGAGGCGGGGAGGCTCTGTTAGGCAGGGAGGCTCTCCTACATGGGTATGGTGAAGGTAAGATCCTTAAGCCCTACATCCTTAAGCTAACATCCTTAAGCTTGAGGAGGCAGGGAGGCTCTGTTAGGCGGGGAGGCTCTGTTCGGTGGGGAGGCTCTCTTACGGAAAGGACCCTTAAGCCCTACATCCTTAAGCTAACATCCTTAAGCCCGAGGAGGCAGAGAGGCTCTGTTAGGCGGGGAGGCTCTGTTCGGCAGGAAGGCTCTCCTTCACGGAATATGGAAAACTCTTGGTATGGGGTAGATAAGACCTAGAAATGGCACCCCCAATCATGATATGAGTTGCGGAGTACGATGTACCGTGTATATCACATGGAGTACTATGTACCGCATGATGGTTATGTGATGAGAAAGTCTGGCGAGGGATAATTCATCTTCGTGCCAGCATGATACCCCGCACACCTGGATGCGTGTGGTCTGGGATGATTTATGATGTAATGATTCACATAGGCACTTCTGATATAGTGACCTAGATTTATACACATGCGTGAATTGTGGAATGTAAATGTGGTTGTGGTTTGTGAGTTGATTTGGTGGTGTTATGACGTTGGTTCAAAAAGGAAGTTTCTAAATGAATTGCCCTTTTATGAATTTAAATGAGATTAAGCATGAGATGTTTTATACATGATGTCTCTACCATGTTTTATATGCCAATGTACATGATTTGATACATGATATATATATGTATATTCACATGGCATAGTTTTATTCCTCATGCTCGTACTATAAACGATTTATGCATAACACTATCAGCATGTAGATAGAGTAGTTATCTACCATGCTTGCATTATTGCCTTACTGAGCGTGTGGTTGCTCATCCCACTCTATTTTCCCCCTACAGAGCGTGCATAGTAGCCCAGTGAGGACTGAGGCGTATTATTTTGGACTCCGCTGCATCTCCATCGCAAAAAGGTATATACACAGTGATTCTTTTTGTATCTAAACAATGTAAAAGCACAGTATTCTTTTGAGTTGTACTTATGGGGGATGTAGATGTCAGTAAATCATGTATTCGTATAAGTACACAATTAAATGCACATGTATGACATCGTTTTAATTTATTGAGAATGAATGAGATGTGGTGTTTATTATTGACTCACAGCCCAACAGTGTGTGGTGAGCTTAGTTCACGACTGGGTAAGGTAACAGTAAAACGCGAAAAATTTTCAGTGATTTCGGTTAAAGAGAATGGAATTGGGTCGTGACAGAGATTGGTATCAGAGCTGTGTTGGCCTGATGTGAGTCATTAATAAAATGTAGGAAAGTACATCCCCATAGTACTGTGCTTTTGTTTAGATATAACTGTGTATACTGTGATAGATTGAGCTTAATAAATTACTATAATACAGGGAGTTAGGCACTATGCCAGTTACACGCAAAGGTAGAGGGGTGAGAGCACGTGCTAGAGGCCGTAGAGGTAGGCCTGAGAGCCGTGCGGAGCCACAGACTGAGTAGGCTCCACAGAACCCTGCTGAGAGAGCGGGTGATACTGAGGCTCGCTTCGCTAGATTAGAGCGGAGTATTGAGAGTCTGGTGGAGATAGTCACGCAGGCCTTGGGCGCCGGTGACAGACGAGGTCCCGCGGCACAGCCTACTACTGAACAGGCAGCTGCAGAGGCGGAGAGACCTCAGACTGCTGAGACAGTTACAGTTACACCACCTCCAGCCCAGGATACAGATTCTCCTATTGCTCCACAGCAGAGCGGTAGTGATGTGGGTTATGACTGCGACTTGAGCAGGTTGCGAGAGTTTCAAGCGCTGAAACCCCCAGTGTTCAGAGGGGTGAAGGACCCAGTGATTACGGAGGATTGGGTGTATGAGATGGAGAAACTGTATAGGTTTTTCCGATGCACTTCAAGTGAGAAGGTTGCCTTTGCCGTGTTTATGCTGAAAGGCGAGGCCAAGCATTGGTGGAGGTCCACCGAGGTTATTTTGAGGGCCAGACACTCTGAGATCTCATGGGAGATATTTCTAGAGGCCTTCAGGAGACAATATGTCCCAGCTACCGCACAGAGGAGACTGCGGATGGAATTCATGAATTTGGTTCAGGGGAACCGTACTGTGGACGAGTATGAGTCCAAGTTTATGTCCTTGGGGAGATATGACCCGGACACGATGGGTAGTGAGACCCGAAAGATTCAGAAGTTCATGGATGGATTGAGATTGGCCATCCGGACTAAGCTAGCTCCCTTTGATATTGTGACTTATGAGGAGGCGGTACACAAGGCTCAGTTATGTGAACAAGACTTTGAGCGAAATGCCTCCGAGCTTGGGAGAGTCAGTGTTAAAAAGGACAAGGATCGGAAGAGATCCGGGTTTGGAAGAGTGGCCAAGAGAGATGGCCAAAGATTTTTCGAGAAGAGGCCAAAGATTGAGGAGGTGCGGGAGAGAGCTGCTAGACCTCCCGTATACCCAGCCTTGACTGCGCCGAGGGGCATAACTATTGGGGGACCACGACCTACTACTGATCAGTGTAGGAGATGTGGGAGATTCCATGGGAATAGGCCCTGTCCGATGACCCCTATGGTGTGTTTTAGATGCGAGAGACCAGGACATATGGCTAAGTATTGTCCCGAGAAGATGGAGATTGCCCCACAGAAGGGCAAGGAGCCTGAGGGAGCTCCAGTTGAGACAGCAGCCCCGAGGAGGAGGGCTACAGCTGAGGAAAAAGGGAAACAGACTGCGGGTGTGAGCAGAGGAAGAGTACATGCACTGGATCAGGACACCGCAGATGCTTCGACGGATGTGATAAAAGGTACCATCCGAATCTTTGATTTAGAGGCATTGGTATTATTTGATCCTGGTGCCACACATTCTTTCATATCACCTTCCTTTGCACATAAATTGTTGAAATATGTGAAACCAACATTGTTGGATAAAATGTTGATGATTTCCACACCCATGAATGATAGCCAATTGACTGAGCATGTATGTAGGGATTGTAAATTAAAGATAGAGGGGAAGGAAATGATAGCCAATCTGATTTTATTAAATATGAATGATTTTGATGTAATTTTGGGAATGGATTGGTTGGCTACCAATCGTGTTGTGATGGATTGTCATGCCAAAACATTAATGTTTTCAGGACTAGACAATCTTATTGTAAATTTTGATGAAAAGAAATGATATGAAAACTTGTATACTTGTGGTAAATAAAGGAGTATGATTTTAAATGCATAATGCTTGAGAAATAAATCATTTATTTTGATAAATATTGAATGTGGTGTGGTGGTTTATTTTACTAATGATGGAGAGGATATTGTGAAGGGTTCATTGCCTATGTGGTCGATATAGATGAGACACCCCCGGAATTGAAGGACATACCCGTAATTACGGATTACCCTGATGTCTTTCCGGATGAATTACCAGGACTACCACCTGAAAGGGAAATGGAATTTTGCATTGAGTTAGTGCCTGGTACAGAGCCGATATCGAAACCACCCTATAGAATGGCTCCGATAGAGTTGGAAGAGCTGAAGAAACAACTGCAAGAGTTGTTGGAGAAGGGGTTTGTTAGACCGAGTGTCTCACCTTGGGGAGCACCGGTTCTATTTGTAAGGAAGAAGGATGGAAGCCTCCGACTGTGTATAGATTACCGGTCGTTGAATAAGGCCACCATTAAGAACAAGTACCCCCTTCCAAGAATCGATGATTTGTTGGATCAGCTCCAGGGAGCCGAAGTATTTTCTAAGATAGATCTGCGGTCAGGGTATCATCAATTGAGGATCAGGAGTGGAGATATACCCAAGACAGCATTTCGTACCCATTATGGCCACTACGAGTTTTTGGTGATGCCATTCGGATTGACGAATGCTCCCGCAGCATTTATGGCATTGATGAATGATATATTCAAGCCATACCTGGACAAGTTTGTGATTGTTTTCATAGATGACATTTTGGTGTATTCCAAGTCCAGGGAAGATCATGAGGAGCACTTGAGGATAGTTCTGCAGACCCTCCGAGAGAGAGAATTGTATGCCAAACTCAGCAAGTGTAACTTTTGGTTGGAACAGATCTCATTTTTGGGGCATGTTGTGTCTAAGGATGGGGTATCAGTGGATCCATCCATGATAGAGGCAGTTGTGCAGTGGGAACAGCCCAAGACAGTAACTGAGATCAGAAGTTTCCTGGGATTGGCAGGATATTATCGGAGATTTGTAGAGGGTTTCTCCAGACTAGCTGCTCCGTTGACACGCCTCACGCGTAAAGATGTTAAGTTTACATGGGATGAGGCATGTGAGAGGAGTTTTGAGGAGCTCAAGCGTCGATTGACGACTGCTCCAGTTCTCACCATTCCTACCAGCTCAGGAGGATTCTCGGTGTATACGGATGCATCACACCAGGGACTGGGCTGTGTGCTTATGCAGGATGGGAAGGTAGTTGCCTATGGATCTAGACAGTTGAAAGATCATGAGAGGAACTACCCGACACATGATTTAGAGTTGGCGGCCGTAGTATTTGCTTTGAAAATATGGCGCCACTATCTCTATGGTGAGAAATTTCAGGTGTTCACAGATCATAAGAGCCTTAAGTACCTGTTCTCGCAGAAAGAGCTGAATATGAGACAGAGGAGATGGCTCGAACTCCTGAAAGACTATGATTGTGAAATCATGTACCACCCGGGTAAGGCAAATGTAGTTGCCGATGCTTTGAGTAGAAAGAACCTTGGGTTGGTGTCTTATATGATGGTACGGGAACATGAATTGTTAGAACACTTTGCGAACCTCAGTTTGGATGTAACCCCACCTGGATCTGAGAGACTTGAGATCATGGCTAGTTTGAGACTAGAGCCAGAGTTGATTGGCCGTATTCGGCAAGCCCAGCAGAGCGATCGACGGTGTATCGATTGGCTGAGGCAGAGACAGACAGGTGTGGGTAGTGATTTTGAGCAGAGTGCTGATGGCTTATTGAGGTTCAGAGGCAGAGTATGCGTTCCTAGGGATCCTGAGATCAGGAGAACGATTTTATCAGAGGCTCACTCATCGAAATATACGATACATCCGGGAAGTACCAAGATGTATCAAAACCTTCGGAAGGTTTATTGGTGGTCTGGAATGAAAAGAGACATTGCGGAATATGTCGCTAAGTGTCTCGTTTGTCAGCAAGTGAAGGTAGAGCATCAGAAGCCTGCAGGATTATTGCAGCCTCTACCGATACCGACATGGAAGTGGGAGCATGTCACCATGGATTTTGTGATGGGGTTGCCGAGGACCCGTAGAGGTCATGATGCCATATGGGTTATTGTGGACCGGTTGACTAAGTCCGCCCATTTCTTGGCTATGAGAGCTACCGATACACTGAGTCAGTTGGCGAACCTGTATATCCGAGAGATAGTACGGCTACACGGTGTACCAGTGAGCGTTGTTTCTGATAGGGATGCCCGCTTCACTTCCCATTTCTGGGAACATTTTTAGGAAGCGCTGGGGACCCGACTGAGTTTTAGCACCGCTTTTCATCCTCAGACAGATGGGCAGTCAGAGAGGACTATACAGACCCTCGAGGATATGTTGAGAGCGTGTGTGCTGGATTTTAGAGGCTCCTGGGATGACCACCTGCAGTTAGCCGAGTTCGCATATAATAATAGCTATCATGCTAGTATCGGGATGGCACCCTATGAGGCATTATACGGGCGTAGATGCCGTTCCCCTATTGGATGGGAAGAGGTTGGTGACAGACAAATTTTTGCTCCGGACTTAGTGCAGCAGGCATCTGAGGACGTCCAGTTGATATGTGAGAGATTACGGACAGCTCAGAGCCGGCAAAAGAGTTATGCTGACAAGAGACGAAGACCACTGGAGTTTGATGAGGGTGAGTCGGTATTTCTGAGGGTATCACCATCGAAGGGTATTATGAGATTCGGTAAGAAGGGCAAGCTGAGCCCTAGATATATCGGACCCTTCGAGATTTTAGAGAGAGTGGGAGAAAAGGCGTATAGATTGGCATTGCCACCGGACTTGGCAAATGTCCACAACGTCTTCCACGTTTCGATGCTTCGGAAGTATCACCCGGACCCGGCACACGTGATAAGATATGAGCCGTTGGAGCTCCATGAGAGTATGACGTATGTTGAGAAGCCGGTTCGGATATTGGACAGGAAAGAGAGAGTGTTGCGAAATAAGACAATTCCCTTGGTGAAAGTGCTTTGGCAACACCACACGGCGGAAGAGGCCACGTGGGAATTGGAGAACTTGATACGGGAGAAGTACCCCCAACTGTTTGAAAAGTGACTTGGTTCTAATTTGGAGGACCAAATTCCTTGAAGGAGGGGAGAATGTAAGACCCCGTATATGTAAAAGGGTAATGTGTGTACTTGGATTAAATAATATGAATGGACTTGTGATGTAAAATATGATTGATGTAAGTCCATGGATTCAATGTATGTATGTGTAATATAAGTTGTAACGTACATACGAGTTTCATTGAGTATGAATACGGAGAAATGTGTCCTAGCAAGTGATGGATGTGATTGAGACTCAAAATGAGTAGTGTGGTAAAATGGAATGGAGTTATGCTTCCATTTGATTTTATGTAGCATACCTTTGAACATACAATGAATGCACACAAGTTTCAATGTGCATAAGGTATGAATGGATGCCATTTTCAAGTTATAAATGTGGATGGATGAGAAAATGGCCATGGCAATAGATTAAGGAGGTGTTGGTATGAGTTGCAGCAATGAAACTACAGGAAATCTGGAAAACATGAGGTCCAGATCGATCTCCCAGGATGAGAGATCGATCTGGAAGAGCCAGAATGCTCTTATTTGGGTGAACGAATAGAGCAGATCGATCTCCAATGGAGCCAGATCGATCTGCCAAGCATTCTGTAAGTGAAAAGATCGATCCTCAAGCAGCCAGATCGATCTCCTTAGCTCTCTGTTTGGGACCAGATCGATCTCATGCTTCGACAGATCGATCTCATGCCTCAACAGATCGATCTCATTGCTTCGACAGATCGATCTCAGGCTTAAAAATGCCGTGAAAAAGAGGGATTTTAAAGGACCAGATCGATCTCCTCAAGTCATTTCTATATAAGGAGAGCTGAAAAATCTGGAAATCTCGGAAAACACTTAACCTTACAATTTCAACCCCAAAAACCTAATTTTCCCTCTCTAAAAATCAACCATTTTCAGTGAGATTTGAAGAGAGATCATTAGAGGCAAAGTTGTTCCTATCAAAGAGAAGAACAACATAGTGAGAGGGCATTTTTCCATTCTTGGAGTTGAAGGAGTTGAGGGCATTACCAATTGTAGCAAGGAGAGAAATCACATTGGTAAGAGTCTAACCCTCCAATCCAAATGTATTAGCTATTTAATTGATTTTGGAGTTGATTGATAGGAGTATTGATGGATAAACTACTTAGGAATGTTGTGGAAGTGGTGTGACCTAGAAATCTAAAATGGGTATAATGTGGGGATATGTGGGATTGAATGAGCCTATCATTTATGGCATGCTAAAGTTGTTATTGGGGTAATATTTATGATTTTAAATGGTTAAATGAGATTACATTGTGAGTTTGGAGGAATTGTGGAAATGGGTATGAATATACTTGATAAATGCCATAGTGAGGGAATTAATGAAGTATGAACACTATGAGCTTAATATCGATTTTGAATAAGTTAATAGGCCTCAAAAGATCCATAGGCTCGAGTTATGGGTAAAGTAATGAAACGAGGCCGTATAAGCGTTAATAGAGGCTATAGGTTAAATTGACTATAGCAAGCGCAAGGGTTGCAATATATGGGTCGAATATAATGCGGGATATGATTTTGTGCAGTCCCGAAGAGTTCGTTGAAGGCGAACCGAATCGTACGAGTAAGCAGCTTAAGGAAGTGGACTCACGCATCGCAATTCCAGGTAAGGGAATTTTGTGAGTATATAGAGATAGCTGCTCGTATTTTGAACTGGGTGAATATTGGGTGTTGTATGAAATGCATGAATTGCTCAAATAAATGTTGATGGTATTTGTGATAGATGATGGGTATATGCGTGGTTTTGGTTTTGAAGTGGATGTTATGAAAAAGGGATAGTAAGGCTAATAATTGCATAAATCATGTGTTTTGAATGCTTTTACAAAACACAATGCTTTGATTTGAGCAAATAAAAGGATAGGCTGGCTGGTACTTGAATGATGTTGTGAAATAGCCCATATGAGGCACTAAGCATATTAAGTGATGTTTTGAATGCACATAATCCGCCTATTGCGTGTATGTGATATAATTCGCGTTAGAGCCTCGCTCGCGCGAGATTTCTATGTTTTCACTTGTGTGAAACGTGCTTGAGCTTAGCTCGCACTTTGAAATTGAATTGTGATGATGTTTATAAATCGTACTGGAGCTTCTGCTCGTACGTGGATTGTGAATGGTTATCTTATGAGTATAACCGTACTAGAGCTATGCTCGTACGCGCCTCTTTATGAGAAGATGCATGATGCATGAGTCGTGCTAGAGTTTTACTCGCACAAGCTTGTACAATGGGATTCGTATAGGGTTGTGAAAGTGGGTAAGATCCTTAAGCCTTACATCCTTAAGCTAACATCCTTAAGCCCGAGGAGGCAGGGAGGCTCTGTCAGACGGGGAGGCTCTGTTTGGTGGGGAGGCTCTCTTACGGTGGGATCCTTAAGCCAACATCCTTAAGCCCCAAAGAGGCGGGGAGGCTCTGTTAGGCAGGGAGGCTCTCCTACATGGGTATGGTGAGGGTAAGATCCTTAAGCCTTACATCCTTAAGCTAACATCCTTAAGCCCGAGGAGGCAGGGAGGCTCTGTTAGATGGGGAGGCTCTGTTTGGTGGGGAGGCTCTCTTACGGTGGGATCCTTAAGCCAACATCCTTAAGCCCCAAAGAGGCGGGGAGGCTCTGTTAGGCAGGGAGGCTCTGCTACATGGGTATGGTGAAGGTAAGATCCTTAAGCCCTACATCCTTAAGCTAACATCCTTAAGCTTGAGGAGGCAGGGAGGCTCTGTTAGGCGGGGAGGCTCTGTTCGGTGGGGAGGCTCTCTTACGGAAAGGACCCTTAAGCCCTACATCCTTAAGCTAACATCCTTAAGCCCGAGGAGGCAGAGAGGCTCTGTTAGGCGGGGAGGCTCTGTTCGGCAGGAAGGCTCTCCTTCACGGAATATGGAAAACTCTTGGTATGGGGTAGATAAGACCTAGAAATGGCACCCCAATCATGATATGAGTTGCGGAGTACGATGTACCGTGTATATCACATGGAGTACTATGTACCGCATGATGGTTATGTGATGAGAAAGTCTGGCGAGGGATAATTCATCTTCGTGCCAGCATGATACCCCGCACACCTGGATGCGTGTGGTCTGGGATGATTTATGATGTAATGATTCACATAGGCACTTCTGATATAGTGACCTAGATTTATACACATGTGTGAATTGTGGAATGTAAATGTGGTTGTGGTTTGTGAGTTGATTTGGTGGTGTTATGACGTTGGTTCAAAAAGGAAGTTTCTAAATGAATTGCCCTTTTATGAATTTAAATGAGATTAAGCATGAGATGTTTTATACATGATGTCTCTACCATGTTTTATATGCCAATGTACATGATTTGATACATGATATATATATGTATATTCACATGGCATAGTTTTATTCCTCATGCTCGTACTATAAACGATTTATGCATAACACTATCAGCATGTAGATAGAGTAGTTATCTACCATGCTTGCATTATTGCCTTACTGAGCGTGTGGTTGCTCATCCCACTCTATTTTCCCCCTACAGAGCGTGCATAGTAGCCCAGTGAGGACTGAGGCGTATTATTTTGGACTCCGCTGCATCTCCATCGCAAAAAGGTATATACACAGTGATTCTTTTTGTATCTAAACAATGTAAAAGCACAGTATTCTTTTGAGTTGTACTTATGGGGGATGTAGATGTCAGTAAATCATGTATTCGTATAAGTACACAATTAAATGCACATGTATGACATCGTTTTAATTTATTGAGAATGAATGAGATGTGGTGTTTATTATTGACTCACAGCCCAACAGTGTGTGGTGAGCTTAGTTCACGACTGGGTAAGGTAACAGTAAAACGCGAAAAATTTTCAGTGATTTCGGTTAAAGAGAATGGAATTGGGCCGTGACAGAGATTGGTATCAGAGCTGTGTTGGCCTGATGTGAGTCATTAATAAAATGTAGGAAAGTACATCCCCATAGTACTGTGCTTTTGTTTAGATATAACTGTGTATACTGTGATGGATTGAGCTTAATAAATTACTATAATACAGGGAGTTAGGCACTATGCCAGTTACACGCAAAGGTAGAGGGGTGAGAGCACGTGCTAGAGGCCGTAGAGGTAGGCCTGAGAGCCGTGCGGAGCCACAGACTGAGTAGGCTCCACAGAACCCTGCTGAGAGAGCGGGTGATACTGAGGCTCGCTTCGCTAGATTAGAGCGGAGTATTGAGAGTCTGGTGGAGATAGTCACGCAGGCCTTGGGCGCCGGTGACAGACGAGGTCCCGCGGCACAGCCTACTACTGAACAGGCAGCTGCAGAGGCGGAGAGACCTCAGACTGCTGAGACAGTTACAGTTACACCACCTCCAGCCCAGGATACAGATTCTCCTATTGCTCCACAGCAGAGCGGTAGTGATGTGGGTTATGACTGCGACTTGAGCAGGTTGCGAGAGTTTCAAGCGCTGAAACCCCCAGTGTTCAGAGGGGTGAAGGACCCAGTGATTACGGAGGATTGGGTGTATGAGATGGAGAAACTGTATAGGTTTTTCCGATGCACTTCAAGTGAGAAGGTTGCCTTTGCCGTGTTTATGCTGAAAGGCGAGGCCAAGCATTGGTGGAGGTCCACCGAGGTTATTTTGAGGGCCAGACACTCTGAGATCTCATGGGAGATATTTCTAGAGGCCTTCAGGAGACAATATGTCCCAGCTACCGCACAGAGGAGACTGCGGATGGAATTCATGAATTTGGTTCAGGGGAACCGTACTGTGGACGAGTATGAGTCCAAGTTTATGTCCTTGGGGAGATATGACCCGGACACGATGGGTAGTGAGACCCGAAAGATTCAGAAGTTCATGGATGGATTGAGATTGGCCATCCGGACTAAGCTAGCTCCCTTTGATATTGTGACTTATGAGGAGGCGGTACACAAGGCTCAGTTATGTGAACAAGACTTTGAGCGAAATGCCTCCGAGCTTGGGAGAGTCAGTGTTGAAAAGGACAAGGATCGGAAGAGATCCGGGTTTGGAAGAGTGGCCAAGAGAGATGGCCAAAGATTTTTCGAGAAGAGGCCAAAGATTGAGGAGGTGCGGGAGAGAGCTGCTAGACCTCCCGTATACCCAGCCTTGACTGCGCCGAGGGGCATAACTATTGGGGGACCACGACCTACTACTGATCAGTGTAGGAGATGTGGGAGATTCCATGGGAATAGGCCCTGTCCGATGACCCCTATGGTGTGTTTTAGATGCGAGAGACCAGGACATATGGCTAAGTATTGTCCCGAGAAGATGGAGATTGCCCCACAGAAGGGCAAGGAGCCTGAGGGAGCTCCAGTTGAGACAGCAGCCCCGAGGAGGAGGGCTACAGCTGAGGAAAAAGGGAAACAGACTGCGGGTGTGAGCAGAGGAAGAGTACATGCACTGGATCAGGACACCGCAGATGCTTCGACGGATGTGATAAAAGGTACCATCCGAATCTTTGATTTAGAGGCATTGGTATTATTTGATCCTGGTGCCACACATTCTTTCATATCACCTTCCTTTGCACATAAATTGTTGAAATATGTGAAACCAACATTGTTGGATAAAATGTTGATGATTTCCACACCCATGAATGATAGCCAATTGACTGAGCATGTATGTAGGGATTGTAAATTAAAGATAGAGGGGAAGGAAATGATAGCCAATATGATTTTATTAAATATGAATGATTTTGATGTAATTTTGGGAATGGATTGGTTGGCTACCAATCGTGTTGTGATGGATTGTCATGCCAAAACATTAATGTTTTCAGGACTAGACAATCTTATTGTAAATTTTGATGAAAAGAAATGATATGAAAACTTGTATACTTGTGGTAAATAAAGGAGTATGATTTTAAATGCATAATGCTTGAGAAATAAATCATTTATTTTGATAAATATTGAATGTGGTGTGGTGGTTTATTTTACTAATGATGGAGAGGATATTGTGAAGGGTTCATTGCCTATGTGGTCGATATAGATGAGACACCCCCGGAATTGAAGGACATACCCGTAATTACGGATTACCCTGATGTCTTTCCGGATGAATTACCAGGACTACCACCTGAAAGGGAAATGGAATTTTGCATTGAGTTAGTGCCTGGTACAGAGCCGATATCGAAACCACCCTATAGAATGGCTCCGATAGAGTTGGAAGAGCTGAAGAAACAACTGCAAGAGTTGTTGGAGAAGGGGTTTGTTAGACCGAGTGTCTCACCTTGGGGAGCACCGGTTCTATTTGTAAGGAAGAAGGATGGAAGCCTCCGACTGTGTATAGATTACCGGTCGTTGAATAAGGCCACCATTAAGAACAAGTACCCCCTTCCAAGAATCGATGATTTGTTGGATCAGCTCCAGGGAGCCGAAGTATTTTCTAAGATAGATCTGCGGTCAGGGTATCATCAATTGAGGATCAGGAGTGGAGATATACCCAAGACAGCATTTCGTACCCATTATGGCCACTACGAGTTTTTGGTGATGCCATTCGGATTGACGAATGCTCCCGCAGCATTTATGGCATTGATGAATGATATATTCAAGCCATACCTGGACAAGTTTGTGATTGTTTTCATAGATGACATTTTGGTGTATTCCAAGTCCAGGGAAGATCATGAGGAGCACTTGAGGATAGTTCTGCAGACCCTCCGAGAGAGAGAATTGTATGCCAAACTCAGCAAGTGTAACTTTTGGTTGGAACAGATCTCATTTTTGGGGCATGTTGTGTCTAAGGATGGGGTATCAGTGGATCCATCCATGATAGAGGCAGTTGTGCAGTGGGAACAGCCCAAGACAGTAACTGAGATCAGAAGTTTCCTGGGATTGGCAGGATATTATCGGAGATTTGTAGAGGGTTTCTCCAGACTAGCTGCTCCGTTGACACGCCTCACGCGTAAAGATGTTAAGTTTACATGGGATGAGGCATGTGAGAGGAGTTTTGAGGAGCTCAAGCGTCGATTGACGACTGCTCCAGTTCTCACCATTCCTACCAGCTCAGGAGGATTCTCGGTGTATACGGATGCATCACACCAGGGACTGGGCTGTGTGCTTATGCAGGATGGGAAGGTAGTTGCCTATGGATCTAGACAGTTGAAAGATCATGAGAGGAACTACCCGACACATGATTTAGAGTTGGCGGCCGTAGTATTTGCTTTGAAAATATGGCGCCACTATCTCTATGGTGAGAAATTTCAGGTGTTCACAGATCATAAGAGCCTTAAGTACCTGTTCTCGCAGAAAGAGCTGAATATGAGACAGAGGAGATGGCTCGAACTCCTGAAAGACTATGATTGTGAAATCATGTACCACCCGGGTAAGGCAAATGTAGTTGCCGATGCTTTGAGTAGAAAGAACCTTGGGTTGGTGTCTTATATGATGGTACGGGAACATGAATTGTTAGAACACTTTGCGAACCTCAGTTTGGATGTAACCCCACCTGGATCTGAGAGACTTGAGATCATGGCTAGTTTGAGACTAGAGCCAGAGTTGATTGGCCGTATTCGGCAAGCCCAGCAGAGCGATCGACGGTGTATCGATTGGCTGAGGCAGAGACAGACAGGTGTGGGTAGTGATTTTGAGCAGAGTGCTGATGGCTTATTGAGGTTCAGAGGCAGAGTATGCGTTCCTAGGGATCCTGAGATCAGGAGAACGATTTTATCAGAGGCTCACTCATCGAAATATACGATACATCCGGGAAGTACCAAGATGTATCAAAACCTTCGGAAGGTTTATTGGTGGTCTGGAATGAAAAGAGACATTGCGGAATATGTCGCTAAGTGTCTCGTTTGTCAGCAAGTGAAGGTAGAGCATCAGAAGCCTGCAGGATTATTGCAGCCTCTACCGATACCGACATGGAAGTGGGAGCATGTCACCATGGATTTTGTGATGGGGTTGCCGAGGACCCGTAGAGGTCATGATGCCATATGGGTTATTGTGGACCGGTTGACTAAGTCCGCCCATTTCTTGGCTATGAGAGCTACCGATACACTGAGTCAGTTGGCGAACCTGTATATCCGAGAGATAGTACGGCTACACGGTGTACCAGTGAGCGTTGTTTCTGATAGGGATGCCCGCTTCACTTCCCATTTCTGGGAACATTTTTAGGAAGCGCTGGGGACCCGACTGAGTTTTAGCACCGCTTTTCATCCTCAGACAGATGGGCAGTCAGAGAGGACTATACAGACCCTCGAGGATATGTTGAGAGCGTGTGTGCTGGATTTTAGAGGCTCCTGGGATGACCACCTGCAGTTAGCCGAGTTCGCATATAATAATAGCTATCATGCTAGTATCGGGATGGCACCCTATGAGGCATTATACGGGCGTAGATGCCGTTCCCCTATTGGATGGGAAGAGGTTGGTGACAGACAAATTTTTGCTCCGAACTTAGTGCAGCAGGCATCTGAGGACGTCCAGTTGATATGTGAGAGATTACGGACAGCTCAGAGCCGGCAAAAGAGTTATGCTGACAAGAGACGAAGACCACTGGAGTTTGATGAGGGTGAGTCGGTATTTCTGAGGGTATCACCATCGAAGGGTATTATGAGATTCGGTAAGAAGGGCAAGCTGAGCCCTAGATATATCGGACCCTTCGAGATTTTAGAGAGAGTGGGAGAAAAGGCGTATAGATTGGCATTGCCACCGGACTTGGCAAATGTCCACAACGTCTTCCACGTTTCGATGCTTCGGAAGTATCACCCGGACCCGGCACACGTGATAAGATATGAGCCGTTGGAGCTCCATGAGAGTATGACGTATGTTGAGAAGCCGGTTCGGATATTGGACAGGAAAGAGAGAGTGTTGCGAAATAAGACAATTCCCTTGGTGAAAGTGCTTTGGCAACACCACACGGCGGAAGAGGCCACGTGGGAATTGGAGAACTTGATACGGGAGAAGTACCCCCAACTGTTTGAAAAGTGACTTGGTTCTAATTTGGAGGACCAAATTCCTTGAAGGAGGGGAGAATGTAAGACCCCGTATATGTAAAAGGGTAATGTGTGTACTTGGATTAAATAATATGAATGGACTTGTGATGTAAAATATGATTGATGTAAGTCCATGGATTCAATGTATGTATGTGTAATATAAGTTGTAACGTACATACGAGTTTCATTGAGTATGAATACGGAGAAATGTGTCCTAGCAAGTGATGGATGTGATTGAGACTCAAAATGAGTAGTGTGGTAAAATGGAATGGAGTTATGCTTCCATTTGATTTTATGTAGCATACCTTTGAACATACAATGAATGCACACAAGTTTCAATGTGCATAAGGTATGAATGGATGCCATTTTCAAGTTATAAATGTGGATGGATGAGAAAATGGCCATGGCAATAGATTAAGGAGGTGTTGGTATGAGTTGCAGCAATGAAACTACAGGAAATCTGGAAAACATGAGGTCCAGATCGATCTCCCAGGATGAGAGATCGATCTGGAAGAGCCAGAATGCTCTTATTTGGGTGAACGAATAGAGCAGATCGATCTCCAATGGAGCCAGATCGATCTGCCAAGCATTCTGTAAGTGAAAAGATCGATCCTCAAGCAGCCAGATCGATCTCCTTAGCTCTCTGTTTGGGACCAGATCGATCTCATGCTTCGACAGATCGATCTCATGCCTCAACAGATCGTTCTCATTGCTTCGACAGATCGATCTCAGGCTTAAAAATGCCGTGAAAAAGAGGGATTTTAAAGGACCAGATCGATCTCCTCAAGTCATTTCTATATAAGGAGAGCTGAAAAATCTGGAAATCTCGGAAAACACTTAACCTTACAATTTCAACCCCAAAAACCTAATTTTCCCTCTCTAAAAATCAACCATTTTCAGTGAGATTTGAAGAGAGATCATTAGAGGCAAAGTTGTTCCTATCAAAGAGAAGAACAACATAGTGAGAGGGCATTTTTCCATTCTTGGAGTTGAAGGAGTTGAGGGCATTACCAATTGTAGCAAGGAGAGAAATCACATTGGTAAGATTCTAACCCTCTAATCCAAATGTATTAGCTATTTAATTGATTTTGGAGTTGATTGATAGGAGTATTGATGGATAAACTACTTAGGAATGTTGTGGAAGTGGTGTGACCTAGAAATCTAAAATGGGTATAATGTGGGGATATGTGGGATTGAATGAGCCTATCATTTATGGCATGCTAAAGTTGTTATTGGGGTAATATTTATGATTTTAAATGGTTAAATGAGATTACATTGTGAGTTTGGAGGAATTGTGGAAATGGGTATGAATATACTTGATAAATGCCATAGTGAGGGAATTAATGAAGTATGAACACTATGAGCTTAATATCGATTTTGAATAAGTTAATAGGCCTCAAAAGATCCATAGACTCGAGTTATGGGTAAAGTAATGAAACGAGGCCGTATAAGCGTTAATAGAGGCTATAGGTTAAATTGACTATAGCAAGCGCAAGGGTTGCAATATATGGGTCGAATATAATGCGGGATATGATTTTGTGCAGTCCCGAAGAGTTCGTTGAAGGCGAACCGAATCGTACGAGTAAGCAGCTTAAGGAAGTGGACTCACGCATCGCAATTCCAGGTAAGGGAATTTTGTGAGTATATAGAGATAGCTGCTCGTATTTTGAACTGGGTGAATATTGGGTGTTGTATGAAATGCATGAATTGCTCAAATAAATGTTGATGGTATTTGTGATAGATGATGGGTATATGCGTGGTTTTGGTTTTGAAGTGGATGTTATGAAAAAGGGATAGTAAGGCTAATAATTGCATAAATCATGTGTTTTGAATGCTTTTACAAAACACAATGCTTTGATTTGAGCAAATAAAAGGATAGGCTGGCTGGTACTTGAATGATGTTGTGAAATAGCCCATATGAGGCACTAAGCATATTAAGTGATGTTTTGAATGCACATAATCCGCCTATCGCGTGTATGTGATATAATTCGCGTTAGAGCCTCGCTCGCGCGAGATTTCTATGTTTTCACTTGTGTGAAACGTGCTTGAGCTTAGCTCGCACTTTGAAATTGAATTGTGATGATGTTTATAAATCGTACTGGAGCTTCTGCTCGTACGTGGATTGTGAATGGTTATCTTATGAGTATAACCGTACTAGAGCTATGCTCGTACGCGCCTCTTTATGAGAAGATGCATGATGCATGAGTCGTGCTAGAGTTTTACTCGCACAAGCTTGTACAATGGGATTCGTATAGGGTTGTGAAAGTGGGTAAGATCCTTAAGCCTTACATCCTTAAGCTAACATCCTTAAGCCCGAGGAGGCAGGGAGGCTCTGTTAGACGGGGAGGCTCTGTTTGGTGGGGAGGCTCTCTTACGGTGGGATCCTTAAGCCAACATCCTTAAGCCCCAAAGAGACGGGGAGGCTCTGTTAGGCAGGGAGGCTCTCCTACATGGGTATGGTGAGGGTAAGATCCTTAAGCCTTACATCCTTAAGCTAACATCCTTAAGCCCGAGGAGGCAGGGAGGCTCTGTTAGACGGGGAGGCTCTGTTTGGTGGGGAGGCTCTCTTACGGTGGGATCCTTAAGCCAACATCCTTAAGCCCCAAAGAGGCGGGGAGGCTCTGTTAGGCAGGGAGGCTCTCCTACATGGGTATGGTGAAGGTAAGATCCTTAAGCCCTACATCCTTAAGCTAACATCCTTAAGCTCGAGGAGGCAGGGAGGCTCTGTTAGGCGGGGAGGCTCTGTTCGGTGGGGAGGCTCTCTTACGGAAAGGACCCTTAAGCCCTACATCCTTAAGCTAACATCCTTAAGCCCGAGGAGGCAGAGAGGCTCTGTTAGGCGGGGAGGCTCTGTTCGGCAGGAAGGCTCTCCTTCACGGAATATGGAAAACTCTTGGTATGGGGTAGATAAGACCTAGGAATGGCACCCCCAATCATGATATGAGTTACGGAGTACGATGTACCGTGTATATCACATGGAGTACTATGTACCGCATGATGGTTATGTGATGAGAAAGTCTGGCGAGGGATAATTCATCTTCGTGCCAGCATGATACCCCGCACACCTGGATGCGTGTGGTCTGGGATGATTTATGATGTAATGATTCACATAGGCACTTCTGATATAGTGACCTAGATTTATACACATGCGTGAATTGTGGAATGTAAATGTGGTTGTGGTTTGTGAGTTGATTTGGTGGTGTTATGACGTTGGTTCAAAAAGGAAGTTTCTAAATGAATTGCCCTTTTATGAATTTAAATGAGATTAAGCATGAGATGTTTTATACATGATGTCTCTACCATGTTTTATATGCCAATGTACATGATTTGATACATGATATATATATGTATATTCACATGGCATAGTTTTATTCCTCATGCTCGTACTATAAACGATTTATGCATAACACTATCAGCATGTAGATAGAGTAGTTATCTACCATGCTTGCATTATTGCCTTACTGAGCGTGTGGTTGCTCATCCCACTCTATTTTCCCCCTACAGAGCGTGCATAGTAGCCCAGTGAGGACTGAGGCGTATTATTTTGGACTCCGCTGCATCTCCATCGCAAAAAGGTATATACACAGTGATTCTTTTTGTATCTAAACAATGTAAAAGCACAGTATTCTTTTGAGTTGTACTTATGGGGGATGTAGATGTCAGTAAATCATGTATTCGTATAAGTACACAATTAAATGCACATGTATGACATCGTTTTAATTTATTGAGAATGAATGAGATGTGGTGTTTATTATTGACTCACAGCCCAACAGTGTGTGGTGAGCTTAGTTCACGACTGGGTAAGGTAACAGTAAAACGCGAAAAATTTTCAGTGATTTCGGTTAAAGAGAATGGAATTGGGTCGTGACAACAATAGCCAGCCTATCTATCAATTCGTTAAAAACAAAACACATATTTTTTGAAAGCATTCAAAACACTTCATTTATGCAATTCTTAACCTTACTATCCCATTTCTCAAGAACCATTTCAAAAACCACATCTCATACAATTTCTCACAGCAATTCACGCATATCAACAACCATTTACTTAAACATTCATGCATTTCATAAACGCCCTCTATCGACCCACAAAATATGAGCAGCTACCTCTATATACTTACAGAATTCCCTTACCTTGAATCGCGACGCGTGATTCCGTTTCCTTAGCGCTGCTCACTCGTGTGGTCCGATTCGTCTTTAACGAACTCTTCGGGACTGCACACAATCATATTTCACATTATATTTGATCCATATAATGTAACCCTTGTGCTTGCTATAGTCAATTCAATCTATAGTCTCTATTAACGTTTATGAGGCCTCGTTTCATTACTTTACCCATAACTCGAGTCTATGGATCTTCTTAGGCCTATTAACTCATTCCAAATTGATATGAAATCGACATTAAGCTCATAGTATTCATATTTCATGAATTCCCTCACTATGACATTTATCAAGCATTTACATACTCATTTTCATAATTTCACTTAAACCCACAATGTAATTCCATTTAACCATCTAAAATCATACACATTACCTCAATAACAACTTTAGCATGCCCATAAATCATAAACTCATTCAACCCATATCTTTTCACATTATACCCATTCTAGGTTTTCTAGGTTGCACCACATCCCTAGATAATTTATCCATCAATACACATCCAACTCAACTCAAAAATCACTTAAATAAAAAATGTACTTGGATCGGAGTATTAGAATCTTACCAAATCTGATTTTTCTTCTTGCTCCAAATGTCAATGCCCTTAGCTCCTTCAATACCAACAATGAGATTTTGGGTTTCAACTATGTTGTTCTCTTCCTCAAGATGAACAACTTAGTGTCTAATGGCATCCCCTCAAATCTTACTGGAAATGGCTGATTTTAGAGAGAGAAAGTTAAGTTTTTGGGTTGAAAATGGATGGATGGTGTTTTTTTTTCAAAATTTTTAGATTTTTACCACTCTTTTTATAGAAATAGCTTGAGGAGATCGATCTGCACAAAGAGGAGATCGATCTGGTCCCCTTAAATCCCTATTTTTCACGACATTTTAAGCATGAGATCGATCCGTTGAAGCATGAGATCGATCTGCTCCCAAACAGAGAGCTAAGGAGATCGATCTGTATGCTTGAGGATCGATCTTTTCATTACAGAATACTTACGAGATCGATCTGGCCCCATTGGAGATCGATCTGCTCTATTCCATTACCCAAATAAGAGCATTCTGGCTCTTCCAGATCGATCTCTCACCTTATGAGATTGATCTGACCTTCATACTTCCCATATTTTCTGTAGTTTTCCTGCTGCAACTCACACCAAAACATCCTTAATCTGCTGCCATGACCATTTTCTCATCCATCCACCTTTCTAACTTGAAAATGGCATCCATTCATACCTAATTCACATTGAAACTTATGTGCATTCCTTGTATATCCAAAGATATACTATATAAAACCAAATGGAAGCATTTATATTCATGTAACTTCCTTCCATTTATCACACAACTCATTTTGAGTTCCATTCACATTCATCACTTATAAGAACTCATTCCTTCATATTCATATACAATGAAACTTGTATGTACATTACAAAATCATACTACCATTATGTACATTGAATCCATGGACTTACATCAATTACACTTTACATTACAAGTCCATTCACATTTATTTGATCCAATTACACATGTTACAAATATACATGTACGGGGTCTCACATGTTCATAGACTGTTTTTTGAGATTTTATCCGAAAATGGGCTAGTCAGTCTGTTTGGAATTGTTTTTTGAAACAAACTGAATTTACATGTGATTTAAGGAAAAATGAACAGTTTATAAAGAAATATTGATGTGATGTGCTAGAGCGCGTGCTGACTGTGTGTCGTACGGTCCGACTCGCACTAATTTTGAGACAAAGGCGTTGGAGAGATTATGCTACATTGTTAATGTTACCATGTAATGATGTCACAACAGTCATTGTTTGTGGGTCCATAGGGGTGGCCATGGCCGGCTGGGCTGGTCCATTACATCAGTGATGATCTATTTCTGTTTTTGTGGTCCACGAGTACGATATACCGTGTTTCTGATTCTGTTTATGGTATTCGAACATTTTGATCTATGAGCAGTTTGGGTAGCTGACTACTCCCACGACGATTGACATCCTGGCACACCTGACCCGTGATTACCCAGAGTCACCGACATTGGCCAATTGTCATTTCTAATATATGATATAGCATGTCTGCCTTGTCTCATCTATTTGAACTTTTGAATTGACTATGTGATTGTATTTTCGTATGAAACTTAATATTTTAATGCATAAAAGACCGTGGAGGCCACCTCTTGAATCCTACGAGACCAAAGTGACACACCGACATCGCTTTTAAAAGCTGTTTAAAGTTTTAGAAATGGTATTGATTTCAGTTCCATTTTCATATTGAATTTGCCATGGATTTTTTGACGTTGATTTTTTTGAAATTGGCAGTGTCTCTGTGTTTATTTAAAATATTTTTTTAACTGTCTACATAGATTGGGATATTCTGGAAATTTGTTTATTTTGCTACTGGAAACTCTGAAATTTTCTGTATTTACCACAATAACTAATTTTACTGCCGATATATGTTCTAGTTTCTGAAATCTATTTTTTGAAATTTATGAATTTGTCGAACTACTTGTATACTTTGTGAAAATGTTTCAAATTATATATATATCTTAGGTAGTATATTTATCTACCTACTCTGAGCTTTTTCTTACTGAGCATGTTGAGCTCACCTCTCTTACTTTCCTCCACAGAGTCTCTCTGTAGCTTGGTTCGCTTCCGTTAGTAAGGCATTTCGTACAGTTATGATTCCATGGAGCATATTTCTGCATCGAAGGTATACCCAGGTTTAAAGAAGTTTTATTGTATCTAAAATTTTTGTAAGTACAGTAATCCAATACAAGATGTGTCTAAGGAATGTGAATAGATTTTATTTAAAATTTGTTACTAAGAAAGAAAATTAATCAGATTATGTTATTGTTCTGACCTAATATCGACTTGTAGCCCAACCAAATTGTGTCTAATTTAGATCGTTACAGATTAATTTATTGTTCTGATCTAATATCGACTTGTAGCCCAACCAAATTGTGTGTAATTTGGTTGTTACAAAAGTGGTCTCAGAGCAAGGTTGGCCTGATACGAGTCGATATTAAAAGTGATAGAAAATTCAAAAAGTTCACATCCCCAACACTACTGCACATTATTTAGATACAAACGGGTATACCTGGCTGTGTTTTATTGAAAATTGTGTTAGTGAATGAAGGAAAACTGATAGATATGGCTGATTAGTATTACAACCATATTGATAGATGGAAATGAACCATTCCTCGAGGCCGTAGAGGTAGGCTCGAGAGGTGTAGTGAACCCTCGTCTGAGTGTATACTTTATAGTTTCACTAAAAATGTTTTGAGTCCGTTTCATAAAGTTTGAGTGGGACATGGAAATAATGATGACATTGTCGGGTCAAGTGATTGTGGCCCCATGACAATGATAACGATTTAGGTGAGATTGAGAGCAAGATTGAGACAATTTCAAAAAAATTATACTATTAAATACTGGAGTCAAGAATCCCATTGTAATGGAAAACTGGAATAAATGAATTGGAAAACCTATATGGATTCCTAGGGTATGGCTTTGAACTTAATAGATTGAGGCAAATAAAGAAGTTTGAGCCTCTGTTTTCTTTCGGTGGAGTTAAGAAATTCAACGATTGTAGAAGATTAGATGTGAGATCTGAGAATTTTACACATTTCAAATTATGTAATGAGAACATGAAGTGTAATTGATTGAACTAAATATGATATACTCATTTATTGAGTTGGTATGGAATGAAATTTTAAGTGATGAATGAGTTATAAATGAGATTTTATGTTAAAGTGTGAAACTATGAGGCCAGATCGATCTTGGAGAAGAGAGGATCGATCTGGTAAGTTAAAAATGACAAGGAAGGAGGAAATTAATTGAGCAGATCGATCTCCAATGGAAGAGGATCAATCTCCTTATGATTCTATAATGAAGAGATCGATCTCATGAGGAAGGAATTGATCTCAAAATGTTTATGTTAAGGAGAAGATTGATCTCCTTAAGGAGCAGATCGATCTCATGAAGCATTCTGTAAACTAGAGATCGATCTCATAATTGGAGCAGATCGATCTCATAAAGCTATTAGGAGATCGATCTCACCCCTCGACAGATCGATCTCCTAGGTATAAAATTATCCCAAATCGTCCCCAAATTCAAATGCAGATCGATCTCATCAAGAGCTAGATCGATCTCCTACCTTCCATCTATATAAAGACCCCTGTGTTTTCCTACATTTCATCTTTTCTCTCTCTGTCAACCTCCATTTCAGCCGAACCCTAGCTTTCTCTCTCTTCCAAAGTCCTTATTTTCGTCCAAATTGAAGGTTGGCGTAAGAGGAAAAGTTGTTCTTCATCCAAAGGAGAATAACATACTTGGAAATCGAAGAACGAATCGAATCGAGGTGTGAGTTGAGCACTCCACAAGTTTGGGTAATCGCTAAACTTCAATCCTTGAAGTAATCTTTATTGATTGTAGGCATGGGCACTGTGATGAAATAGTTGGAAAATGATTAGGGATTGATGAAACTATGATTTCGTTGGAGTAGAGATGTTATTATGCAATTTGGGGTAATTTTGGGAGTTTTGGGCTATAAATTGAAATTGAGGGAATGAGACAAATATTGACATGGATTTTTGTGCACAATAAATGTAGGATTGGAAATGTAGTAAATGGGATTATGAATGGTGATAGAGTTATGAGAATTGAGAGATTTAGGTGTTAGTGAGAAATATGAGCAAATGTATGCTCAATAATGAAATTGAGTCGAGATATTGATGTTTTAACATCGTTTGGATAGCTCGAGAGTTTCAAAGTGGAATGCAAGGCTAGTCCGTGAGACGGGGGAACGATTGCACTATACGAGGTGCAAAGAGGTAAGGGAAAACTAAACTCATTTGTGTATGTGTTTTGTGGCAATATTGTAGCATGATTTTTGATTGAGAAAACAATCATGTTTTATGTGTTGTGAATGAGAATTGCACACGACTATATAGCCGGTTGGGGCCCAACCTTTATGAGTTGTAAACTATATGTGAAAATGTTGTACAACAATTTTTGTGTTTAAAATGTGAACAATGTTTTGGGTCCTACATTAAGGCGTACTGAGATTTGAGAAATGTGTGTGTGGTTTTGTCGATTAAAGCTCGGTTTTAACATGTTTTGTGTTGAGTACAAAACGGTTTGAAATGAATTTTATGAGAGAAAACCATTATGAGCTTTACGAGAAGGCAACCTGATTTTTATTATAATGGCTATTGATTGAGACTTAGGTGTGTCATTTTGAATACACATTGGGCATTGCTCTAGTAGCATGTAAGTTCGATATTCCTCCATTTTGGTAACGTGAGATGACTCCTACTCTGGTAGCATTGGTTACCTACCACGTGTGAATCTAAATTAGTGGTTGTGCCATGTGTATTTAGTGACTGTGACACATGTGAATCTTAATCAGTGGCTGTGCCACATGTATTTGGTGGTTGTGCCACGTACGAATCTAAATAAGTGGCTTTGCCACGTATCTTTGGTGGCTGTGCCATGTGCGGATCTTAATTAGTGGCTGTGACACGTGCCGATTGTATTTGGTAGCAGTGCCACGTGCATCCTTATTGCAGTTATCATGTTTTAAAGAGAAAAGTCATTATCACAACTTGATTTCCACATGCTTGTAACTGTGATTCGTACTGAGTATGTACTTCCATGTTTTACATGATGTTTTAATGAGTTCATGCTACGTTTTCTATTGAGTTTTCAACTGTGAAATAAATGATTGTGTGTGCAAATCATTAATTTAACAATGAGTCCCTTACCCCCTTACTGAGCGATTTAGAAGCTCACTCTATTTTATCTCCCCTCCAGATTTCTTCAAGTGAGGAGAATTTCCTGCGACGTACGGAGTAGTGGCTAGTAGAAGACTTGAGCTCCAGGCCATATATTTGTATTAGAGGCATAATTTACATTTCATGTACCCAGACTAATGTGTATTTACAGACACTTGATGTACTATGATGTATGAGATGTATTAGGATAATTAAATCTGAGTTGAGGAATGTATCTGATTTGATATATTTAAGTATGTGATGATAGATCCTGAGGTGTGGGTGTTTATGATATATATACAAATATTGATGCATGACACTGTATAGGAATGCACCCATAAATGTGTATTGATGTAAATAAAAGTTTAAATTTGTCCTGTTTTTCGCACTTCCGGGGCATGACATTAGATAAATGAGATGGATAAACCTTATGAAATTTTTATAGTAACTCTACCGAAAAAGTTGCTCTAGCAATTTTCTGGTAAAGAATTGGGAAAGTTATATGAACTTTTGAATTGCACTACTATAAAGAAGTAGGTTTTATAGTATTAGTATCGAAATGGAAAGTCGAGCTCGGAGGAAAGTCCCCCGATTTAATCTGAGAGCCGACATATAAAAATTACATGGATATTTTTTGGAAGCCCTTAGATGGCAACACATTTCGAATGAAACAAAGTGGCAATTATAGATGAAATGATTGTAATCAGACATAAAGTAACAAGTTTGTGGATGAATATGAAATTAAATTTATAGCTTTGGAAGAAGAATAATCCAGATAAGTGGAGATCTGAAATGGAGTAAGTCTAGGAAACTCGTAAGAGGTACTAAGATCCTCAATTGAGCTAACTTAGCCCCATTGGATGTTATTTTGAGGAAGCAGTGTGCAAGGCACAACTATGATGATATGAAATGTATATTTCGAGGTTACTAAGAAAATAAAAAGGTAAAGAGAGTGACAGGAAAGAGATATACTCAGGAAGCAGTGAGAGTGAGAGAGTAAAGTCACTATAATTGAAAAGATGAATTATGGATCTAAAAGTATAAATGAAACCTAAAGGTTTCACTGCGTACATGATTGATAAGGATAGGGCATGTCCGGAATGAAGAGACATTCCTGTAGACAGGAAGTTTTTTCGATAAATATTCAGATGATCTACCAAAGCTACCACCAGATTGAAATGTGAAGTTCTGAAATCGATTTAGCACATGGTATCGAATTAATTATTCAGACCACTGTACTCAATGCTTCAATTGAATTCGAAGAACTGAAAAAAGAAGTTACAAGAATTATATGAAAAGGAGATTATCAGACCAGGTGATCCACTTGGAGTTAATTTTTAAGGAGACCCGGAGTCTTCTGAGTCATGTTATATTAAGAATGAGAGTCAATTAGATCCTCCTAAAATAGAGATTATAGATCAAAGGGAAAGACCCAAAACTGTTAAGATGATTTAGAGTTTGGAGTATAAGGAGACTATGGAATATGAATTATGTATCGAGTCTAAGGATTGTAAATTGCTTATACTTATGTTTCGAATGCGAGACTTAATTGGAATAAGGAAAGAGTTATGTTATAATTGATGTACGAAATGAGACAAGCTTCAAATGTGATAGATTATGAATACAAATTACATTGGAATAAGAGGTGTATGCAAGGTAAGAATATCTCTTGTATGTGAAGTGATTCGGATCAAGTGATATGAACTGAAAATGAATTGCGACCAAGGATAATTGAGAATATCGATAAATTCTGGTATCCTGCTTCCTATTGGAACTAAACCTTGAACCCTTATATCCATAACTAGTTTATGTAGTCAAGTCTGATGGCTAATGAAGGTATGTCAAAATACCTCCCTGCTTGAGAAACTTGATAGCGTCTAGAAATACCTATAACCCATAAATTGAAATTGACAATCGTAATATTCACGTACCATTACTTGTGCGGTGAAGAATTATAGAATCCCACTGATTATGAAGGTTTAAATATTAAATTTCATAAAGGCCATCTAATACAAGAAAAAGGAAATGACTAGGATTAGTGCTTTGAGCAGAAGTGACTTGTGGATGACATTATATATTTATAATATTGGTGAAGGTCATGAGTTATTGAAATATTTAGTGAACCTCGGCTTGATGTGATTTTTCTGATACTGATGTTTACTGTATGGTAGCTAACTTAATATCTAAACACTCAACTTGATTGATCGAATCGAGCAGGCTCAGCGTATTGATAAGTACCATATTAATGTAGCTAATTAGATCCAGATGGGTGCTGCAACAGGTTTTTGGTATTGGTACTGATGATTTAAAGGTAGAATTGAGTACCAAATGATTTATAGTTAAAGGAATTGATGTCATCAGAGACTCATTTACAAAGATATACTTTGCATCCGGAGAGTAGTAAAGATTTATCAAATCTCCTTATGGTATATTGGGAATCAAGTACGATAAGAGGTATAACTAAATCTATGACTAAATGTCTCATACATCATCAAGTTAAGGTTGAGTACCAGAAGCCTATGAAATTATTACAATCTTTATCCATGCTAATATGGAATTGGGAGCATGTGCCCAAGATTTTAAAGGCTCCTGGAAAGACTGATTGCCAATTAGCAAAATCGCATTTAATAACTGTCACAACCATCAACTTACCAAAATCGTCACAAAATTTTCACTTTTCATACATTATTTGTTATTCGTTCTTACATTACCTCGATCGTGATCAACTACATTCTCAACAGTTGGGCTGTGTGTCGATGTTTATCTCATCCAATCATAACAATTTATTTGGCATTATAATTTAGAAGTAACACTTGTATAAATAAATCAGAGTTGCTGTTTACTTGTGTTTACATTGCTTTACATCCCCAGTGGTTACATTCAAAATGCTATTGTGCTATGGTAAGTTTAGATACCAAATCATACAAGTGTGTATACCTTACGTGATGGGATGCAGTGGATATCAAAAAAGAAACCTCCAGTCGCCTTCAGTCTATAGTCAATGCTCTGTAGAGACGGGAAAAATAAGGGGGTGAGCAAACAACATGCTCAGTAAGGCAATCCTGTGAACAAGTAGATATTGCACTATCAATGTGATCGTGATGCCATGCTTAAAACCATACATTTCTCATCACACCTCAAAAAGCATCAGTTTATGCTTGTGTTAATGGCATGTAAAGTAAGTCATGCTTATTAAAATTCAGAGCATAACTTAAATTTAAGGCATGGAAAATCATCATGCATATCCCATAAATAAGACATGAAAAAATCATCATGCGTAAGTGCACTTTAAAGCCATTATCATACTTTCTCAAGCAAATCATGCGATTTATTTCAGTGCACAAATCAAGTTCAAAGCATGGAAAACCATCATGCGTGTTTCACCAGTAAAGCATGGAAAATCGTCATGCATCAGTGCACTTTAAAGCCATTATCATGCTTTCTCATCTCAATAAAATCAACACTTATCAGGACTCAGCCCCTCCTTCAGACTGTCTTGACTCACAATACATTTCAAAACATGGATTCATTCATAAATAAGAGACATGTGAGATAGGCAATATAACAGGGAAATATCCTCTAGGACTATGACCATATCCTCTGTGATCCCAGGCTACACTAATCAGGTGTACGAGGTATCATCTCTTTTTGCTTCTGCATGGGAAGTGGGTCAGATCTAACCTATCGGTCCATAACAGATCTAAACATCGTTCAAAGACGGCATATCATAATCTTAACACGGTACAATGTACTCCATGCTACATGCATGGTACAACATCTCCGTGGACCCATATCAACACATCATATCATGCCATATCTCAAAATGCACGTGCGAGCCTATTTAATCGGTGCGACACCCAGTCTACCTGAAGCTCCTAGCACGACTATAAACATGTCATAAAATCACGTGCGAGTAATCTCAAGCACGGTATCAAGTATTGTGGACATCTAATGTGATCTATGCTCTAGCACCATGTTAAAACCCGTATAAAGTCTATGCGAGCTAAGCTCTAGCACAACATCAAAGAAATTCATGTGAAAACTAGTGCGAGCTAAGCTCCAGCACTCATGCGTATAAAACACATCAAATCTCATGCAAGTCATACTCTAGCACACTTTCATTCTCATGAAATCCATGTAGGTGGCTCAATTCTTAGCAAAGCATGATTATAAACCAAATAAATCATTTCTTTTATAAATCATTTCAAATGTTAGCCAACCTACCAATCACTTGCTAAAAAGCAATAACACAGGATTTTCAAAGCATCATGCTTTTATTTTCATGCACATTTCTCAAAACCCAACTCTTTGCCCTTCAATCACCCATTTCATTTCCTATTACAACATGTATTCTAGAAAACATAATGCGCCTAAAATGCACCCAAATATCTCTAAGAGTCCACACAATTCCCTTACCTCGATTTACTTGGGAACGACTCTCGTCCTTTACACGTCTCACGCTTTTGGCTCAACTTTCTCTAGCGTATCCTCAGGAGCTGCAAATCATTCACCAATCACTTGAGTTAATGTTGCTAACTCACATTTGACTTCAACTAGCCAATATATTTCATTGAGCCTAGTTCGTTAATGTTTGACCCATTTCTGCATTTGGCCATCATCAAGCCTTTGTAAACAAACTTATCTAGTAACTCACTTAGTTACTTGTTTAGGATTTGATGTGAAATGCTCTACCCTTACTCTCTCATTCATATATGCATTTTTACCAATGCCTTAAATACACATTTCACCCTTTTTTGGTAAATCTCACAATTCATTCCTTATCACCATCTTAAAATCATACTCACAACACCATTATCACCTTAAGATATCCCATTCATCATTAATTTCAAAACATTTCATTTTCTTACACTAGACTCATTCCAGGTCATAATTGTTCCTATGCATTCTAGGTAGTTTCTACCATTAATATACCACCCAATCAACTCAAAATAGTAATTAAACAAACATATATTTGACTTGGTGTATTAGAAACTCACCTATTTGGATTTTCTTCTTGCTCCAAATGAAAATGCTCCTAGCTCCTTCAATACAACAAATGGGGTAATGACTCCAAGCTATGTTGTTCTTCTCTTTGATGTGAACAACTTTGTATTTAATAGCTTTCCCTTAAATCTTATGAAAATGGGTGGATTTAGGAGTGAGAAAGCTAGGTTTTTGGATTGAAAATTGAAAGGAATGGTTGTTCCCGTGAAATACAGATTTCATCTGCTCCCTTTTATAGAAATAGCTTAATGAGATCGATCTGCTTTAGTGAATAAGATCGATATGCTCTATGTGATGAGATCGATTTTCTCCAGGTAGAGAGCTAAACAGATCGATTTGGCACAAGGATGGGATCGATCTGCTCTTGGCCGAGAGCTAAGGAAATTGATCTGGCTTGCATTGAGGATCAATCTCCTCATTCCAGAATGCTTAGCAGATCGATCTGACCCCATTGGAGATCGACTTCCCTATTCCATTGCTCGAATAAGAGCATTTTTTTGCTCTTCCAGATGGATCTTTCATTCTATGAGATTGATCGGGCATTCATATTTTCCAGATTTTGCTGTAGTTTCTGCAGTAACTCACACAAAACATCCTTAATTTTGCTGCCATAGTCATTTTCTCATCCAACCACCTTTAAGACTTGAAAATGACATCAATTCATACTTTATACACATTAAAACTTGTGTGCATTCATTGTATAACCAAAGGTATACAATACAAAACTAAATGGAAGTACGAAGTTTACACAACTCATGCAACTTCATTCCATTTTACCATAGCACTCAAAACTCAATATATTCACATTCCACTCATGGAAATATCCTTCTTACACTTGCTATACACTTTAAAATTTACGTGTATTCATTTCACAATCTAATATACACCTTACAAAATTAAATGGGAGTTTACAAAAATTAAGGGTATTACATTCTCCCCTCCTTAGAAAATTTGGTCCTCCAAATTGGAACCAATCATTCTGTGAATAACTCGGGATACCTCTCCTGCATCAAACTCTCCAATTCCCATGTGGCCTCTTCCACTATGTGATGTTGCCAAAGAACTTTCACCAAGGGAATTATCTTTGTCCTCTACACTTTCTCTTTTTTATCCAATATCCAAACCGGCTTCTCAATGTACGTCATGCTTTCATTGAGCTCCAATGGTTCATACCTTATCACATGCGCCGGGTCCGGGTGGTATTTTCGTAACATGGATACATGGAAGACGTTATGTACGCTCGCTAGCTCAGGTGGTAATGCTAGCTTGTATGCCTTATCTCCCACTTTATCAAGTATCTCAAATGGCCTTATATACCAAGGGCTCAACTTCCCTTTCTTCTCGAATCTTATAATCCCCTTCGAGGGAGAAACCTTTAAAAACACTGACTCACCCACCATAAATTGTAGTGGTCTCCGTCTCCTATCAGCATAACTCTTTTGTCTGCTCTGCATTATCCGTAACCTCTCACAAATCAACTGGATGTCCTCTGAGGCTTGTCCAACCAAGTCAGGAGCAAAGATCTGTCTGTCACCAGCCTCTTCCCATCCAATAGGGGAATGACATCTATACCCATACAATGCCTCATATGGTGCCATCCAAATACTCGCATGGAAACAGTTATTATAGGTGAACTCTACGGGTGGAAAATGGTCATCCTAGGAGCCTCTGAAATCCAATCCACATGCTCTCAACATATCCTCCAGGGTTTGTATAGTCCTCTCTGACTGACCATCTGTTTGAGGATGAAACGCAATGCTAAAACTCAACTGGGTCCCCATCACTTCCTAAAAATGTTCCCAAAAGTGGGAAGTGAAGCAGGCATCCCTATCAGAAACAACGCTCACTGAAATTCCATGTAGCCTCACTATCTCATGCACATACAAGTTTGCTAACTGGTTCAGAGTATCGGTAGGTCTCATAGCTAGGAAATGGGCTGACTTTGTCAACCGATCCACAATCACCCATATGACATCATGACCTCTGCAGTCCTCAGTAATCCCATCACAAAATCCATGGTGACATGCTCCCACTTCCATGTCGGTATTGGTAGAGGCTGTAATAATACTGCAGGCTTGTGATGCTCTACTTCACCTGCTGACAAACGAGACACTTAGCGACATATTTAGCAATGTCTTTCTTCATTTCGGACCACCAATAAACTTTTTGAAGGTTTTGATACATCTTAGTACTCCCTGGATGTATCGTATACCTCGATGAGTGAGCCTCTGTCAAGATCAACTTCCTGATCTCTGGATCATTAGGAACACACATATCCTACCTCTGAACCTTAACAATTCATCATAACTCAACTTAAAATCAATTTATGTGCCCCTATGTATCTGCCTGATAATATCACTGCACTGCTGATCAATTCGCTGAGCCTGTCGAATTCGATCTACCAGATCTGGTTCCAACCGCAGGCTAGCTATCATAAAGCCACTATCAACATCAGGTGGGGTCACATCCAAACTGAGGTTCATGAATTACTCCAACAGCTAGTGTTCCCTGATCATCATGAATGATAGTAACTCAATATGCTTTCTACTCAATGCATTAGCAACTACATTCTCTTTACCCGGGTGGCACAAGATCTCACAATCGTAATCCTTTAAAAGCTCGAGTCATCTCCTTTGTCTCATGTTTAACTTTTTCTACAAGAATAGGTACTTAAGGCTCTTATGATCAATGTAAACCTGAAATCTCTCACCATAGAGATAGTGGCACCATATTTTCAATGCAAATACTATGGTCGCCAACTCTAAATCGTGGGTCAGGTAGTTCCTCCCATGATCTTTTAATTGTATTGATCCATAGGCTACTACCTTCCCATCCTACATCAATACACAGCCCAGTCCTTGGTGTGAAGCATCTGTATATACTGAGAAACCTCCTGAGCTGGTAGGAATGTTGAGAATCGGAGCTGTGGTTAATCTCTTTTTCAACTCCTGAAAACTTTCCTCACACTTATCGTTCCACATGAATTTAACATTCTTTCTCGTGTGACGTGTCAAAAGAGCAGCTAATCTCAAGAATCCCTTCACAAACTGTCGATAATATCCAGCTAAACTTAGGAAACTTTTGATCTCTGTTACTGTCTGGGGTCTCTATGCTGGTCGTGCCCATGACTCAGGAGTTGTCGCCTACTCGGCATCACCCTGCGTAGCAGGACTCTGTCTGCCCCCAACTCCAGATAAAGATTGAGTGACCAACTCTAAGATCATCTCTATACTCAGCTCAATCCTCGCGAAGTGTGCTTCAGTACTTTCGGGTCTCTCTTTCGGACCCTGTGGAGCATGTTCAACCTCAGCCTCCACCTCAATCTCTTCCTGAGTCTCGTGTGTTTCTGGCTCAACACTACCCTCAGGCCTACCTCGGCCACCTCTAACTTACGCTCTCGCCTTTCTACCGCGACTGGTGTTAGGCATAATGCTCAATTCCCTACATACACATCAATTTCTTAGTCAACCATTGACACACATAATTTGTATCTAAATAAGCACAGTAACATGGGATGTAATTTTCCAACTTATTAAGTGATTTAGACACTGACACAAGTCAGACCAACTCAGCTCTGATACCAACTTCTGTCACGACCCTCAACTTACCAAAATCATCACAAATTTTTATAAGAGTCCACATAATTCTCTTACCTTGATTTACTTGGGAACGACTCTCTTCCTTTTTGCTTCTCGCGCTTTTGGCTCAACTTGCTCCGGTGCATCCTCAGGAGTTGTAAATCATTCACCAATCACTTGAGTTAATGTTGCTAACTCACATTTAACTTCAACTAGCCAATATATTTCATTGAGCCTATTTCATTAATGTTTGACCCATTTTTGCATTTGGCCATCTTCAAGCCTTTCTAACCAAACTTATCTAGTAACTCACTTAGTTACTTGTTTAGGACTTGATGTGAAATGCTCTACCCTTACTCTCTCATTCATTTATGCATTTTTACCAATACCTTAAATACACATTTTACCCCCTTTTTGGTAAATCTCACAATTCATTCATTATCACCATCTTAAAATCATACTCACAACACCCTTATCACCTTAAGATATCTCATTCATCAATAATTCCAAAACATTTCATTTTCTCACACTAGACTCATTCTAGGTCATAGTTATTCCTTTGCATTTTAGGTAGTTTCTACCATTAATACACCACCCAATCAACTCACAATAGCAACTAAACAAACATATATTTGACTTGGTGTATTAGAAACTCACCTCTTTGGATTTCCTTATTGCTCCAAATGAAAATGCTCCTAGCTCCTTCAATACAACAAATAGGGTAATGACTCCAAGCTATGTTGTTCTTCTCTTTGATGTGAACAACTTTGTACTAATAACTTTCCCTAAAATCTTTATGAAAATGGGTGGATTTATGAGTGAGAAAACTAGGTTTTTGGATTGAAAATGGAAAAGAATGGTTGTTCCTGTGAAATGCAGATTTCATCTGCTCCCTTTTATAGAAATAGCTTAATGAGATTGATCTGCATAGAGTGGAGATCGATCTGCCTTAAATTCCTCATTTTCATGATATTCTAAAGGCATGAGATTGATCTGTCGAGGGCTTGGGATCGATCTGCTTTAGTGAATAAGATTGATCTGCTCTAAGTGATGAGATCGATCTTCTCCAAGTAGAGAGCTAAATAGATCTGGCACAAAGATGTGATCGATCTGCTCCTGGTCGAGAGCTAAGAAATCGATCTGGCTTGCACTGAGGATCGATCTCCTCATTCCAGAATGCTCAGCAGATCGATCTGGCCCCATTGTAGATCGATCTGCCCTGTTCCATTGCTCGAATAAGAGCATTTTTTGCTATTCCAGATCGATCTTTCATTTTATGAGATCGATCTGCCCTGTTCCATTGCTCGAATAAGAGCATTTTTGGCTATTCCAGATCGATCTTTCATTTTATGAGATCGATCTGGCATTCATATTTTTTAGATTTTACTGTATAACTCATACAAAACATCATTAATTTTGTTGTCATAGTCATTTTCTCATCCACCCACCTTTAAGACTTAAAAATGACATCCATTCATACTTTATACACATTAAAACTTGTGTGCATTCATTGTATAACCAAAGATATACAATACAAAACTAAATGGAAGTACAAAGATTTACACAACTCATGTAACTTCATTCCATTTTACCACACCACTCAAAACTCAATATATTCACATTCCACTCATGGAAATGTCCTTCTTACACTCGTTATACACTTTAAAATTTACGTGTATTCATTTCACAATCTAATATACACCTTACATAATTAAATGGGAGATTACAAAAATTAAGGGTATTACAATAACAGTTACCCCTTGAGTATTGGAAGGGCACCGTATGAAGCGTAGTATGGCAAAAAATGTCATTCACCGATTGAATGGAAGCAGTAGGTGAAAGGAAGATAATTGTTCCCAATTTAATTGAGCAAGCTTCCAATGAAGTACGATTAAGATTTGGAAAGAAAGGAAAGTTAAAGTCCCCGTTATATTGGGCCTTTTGAGATCTTAGATCAAGAAGAAGACAAAATGCACTGGTTGGCGTTATCGCCAGAAATAGCAAGTATTCAAAATGTCTCCCATATTTTGATGTTACACAAGTATCATCCAGGCCCGACATATGTGATTAAGTATGAACTGCTGGAGTTAAAAGAGGATATGACGTATGTGGAAAAGCCGATACAAATTTTGGATAGGAAAGAAAAAGCATTGCATTCTAAGACAATTTCTCTGGTTAAAGTTCTATGGCAGTATCATACTTCGGAAGAGGCTGCGTGGGAATTGGAAAGCCTAAGGCGAGAGAAATACTGATATCTATTTAAAGACTAATGTATTTTCAAATTTGGGGATCAAATTTTCTAAGGTGGGGAGAATGCAAATACCATAAATTTTCATATACTCAATTTTATCAATAAACAACAATTAAACTGTTGAAATTTAAAAAGGTGCTTTTGTGGATGATTAATAAGATTTAAATATGGTATGAGAGATGTTGACAAATTCAAGCAAGTAAATATTTCTTTTAAAGTATACATGAATATAAGACTAAACCCAATTATAATGCAATAAGGAAAATCTATTTAGTGTAATGATATGTATAAATATTTATATAAATTATTTAATTATAGTTCAAGAAAAGAATGTAGGTATATACATGTAAAAATAAATGTATATGTATAAGTTTACATACACATACCCCAACTGGTGGAATTGGCTTCTAAAATGAAGCCAATCCCGATGGCCTGCCTTTGTTGTGCATAATGGAAAGAAAAGAAGAAAACGTAAGGAAAGATTGATATGGGAGATAGTTTGGTGTAAGGAAACGTGAAGGAGAAAGAATGACAATGATGATGTTCGGTGAATGAATATATATATATATATATGGAACGATGGACCCGAGGCTTAGGATGGAAATGGTGATGATTCATTATGTGAAAGAATAGAAACATCAATTGACTAGTATATGAATAATGGAAAGGAATTGAAGTTAGTGCTTGACAGTTGGGAAAAACTGGTAGAAAAGAGTGATGAAGCTGACCGAGATATGGGAGGGAACAAAAGGAAGTGAGAGGCATCCTTGTAGAGAGAATATATAAATACCATGAAGTATATTACACGTTTTCTTAAGCTTTGAAAGTGGGGAAAGTCTAAAATAATATGAAATATGATAAGAGAAGGGAAGAAACCAAAACAGGTGAAGACTAGAACCTTGCGGTATACAGTAGCCAAGGTAATACAAACCTCTGTCCTGTTAGTATAACTTAACCAAATTTAATGGAAAACAAAGAGGTGTCTTATTGTTACAGTATGAGGCCCAAAAGTGAACTAAAATAGTTGCTGGAAATGGGGATAAAAATTGTGGAATAAAAGCTTGAATCGAGGCACTTGTAAAGGGGTCTGCTAACCTAAAATATGTTAGGTGAAATATATCTATATCTTTATTACCAACTTCTTCTTAGGACAGTAAAGTAAGAGTGGGTGCTGGAACTGAAGCTGATCTATGGATTAATGAAGGGTTGGCTTGTAAAGCCATTCATCATTCTTAAAATCTCTCGAAAGCAGTATAGGCAGAGTGGAGCTTATCTTCCATAGCCATTGTTCAGGGATTATTCAGTGAGATTGAAACATGGGTTGGAACATCTCGGTTTGAAGGGTTAGAAGTGATGACAAAGGACAAGATATAGTTATTTTTTGATGAAGAACAAAAGGTGTGAAGTAAGCTGGTTTCTTGTGGGTTCCAGGGGTGTACAGTGGAGTTTAAGGGCTTCATCCTAGGGCCTACCCAACTGAGACAGAAAACGTGAGACAGAAACAAAAACTTGAAGAAAGAAAACGGGATAAGGAACTTTAGGATCGAGGCAGTGCACCTCTATTTCATTTGCTAGAAGACGAGATCAAGCAGTACACAACCCTTGTCGAGGGAGAAGCAAGCGGAGGTAGAGGCGTTTGAAGGATGCGGCTGGTGTCAGGAAGGACATGAATCGAGTTGAGTTGAAGCTGGAAATAAGTATGCGAGAAAGGAAAAAAAACTGAAAGTAGTAGCATGAAACCAAAAGGAGAAATGCAGAGAAGGAAAGAAGGCTAAAGGATTTGGAAACAAGAAGATCAACAGGGGAGTGAAGTTTGGAAACAGAGGCGAGAACTGAAATAGGGTAGGTGTAAGGGGGAGGAATCACGTTGCTGCTATAGAAGGAAGAGCTTAAACAGTGAAGGCAAAAGCAAGGAGATGCATGAAGGTGGAAGAAAAAAGAAGCCGAGAGCTTTGGAGCCTCGGGTTTAAGGGTGAGAGGAACTAAAAAACAAAATAGGGACGTCGGAGTCAGTAGAAGTAGCCTGAAATGAAGTAGCCGGAGGAACCCCAATCATCAACACCGAAAGGAAACGACTAGAGAGGAAGGATGTGGCAGTATCGGGAGGTGGTTGATGTGGGTGGACTGAGTTGAGGAGTGAAAGAGTGGAGGAGAAGGGGAGAAGAAGAAGGAAGAAAAGAAAAAAAGAGAAAGGCGTGAAAGTTTAAAACCGTGAAAAAAAAGGAATGTTTATTTATTTATATATATGTTGGCTCAACAGAGAGGGGGGTGAATCAGTTTTCAATTAATTTATCAAATTTAAAACTTACTTAGCTAATACTGCACACAAATAAATTTATAACTATAATAAGATAGAGAATAAATGTGTAGTAAATAAGCAGATAAAGGAAAGAAGTAGCAAACACAATGATTTATAAAGGTTTAGCCAAATCCTTTACCTACGTCCTCTCTTCTTGACATTCTTGTCAAGGAGTCACTTCCACTATTAAGCTGAGCTTTACAACTTCCTTTTCAAGGTTAAGGAATAACCTCTCTACCCTCTTAGCAAGTATTGCTATTCAAACTCTTTTACAACAATTCTCACATAAAGGAACTTTCCCCTTTACTTTAAGATAAAGAGTGAATACAATTAAGTCTCTCTTAATAAGTAGGTAATGAATACTTAACTAAAGCTTTCAATGACAATTAAGTACACTATTGCTGAAGACACAAAGAATGTTTTCTCATGATTGCCCAAAGCTTCTCTACTTTCTTGCTTCTTGTCTCTAATGTCTTTATGACTTGTATTTATACACCCAATTGGTTGGTGAAGCATTTCATGCAATTTTTCCCATTGAAACTCTATAAAACTAGTCATTAGAGTCCTGCAGACGAATGCCAGATCGATCTCCTTTACCTGAGAAGATTGATCATATGGTTTCAGAACCTCCAGCCACAAAGGTACTCCAAGAAGGAAAGATCTATCTCATTATATGAGGGATCGATCTTCTCTTCTTGAGAAGTCAGTCATCATATTCATTAAAACAAGGGAGATTGATCTCTTATTCAAGGAAGATTGATCTCTGCATTGAACAAATTGCTACTGTGTCATGACCCATTTTCATCAATTTCATCTAAAAATTACCATAAATTTTCACTTAATTCGTTAACTTACCTAGTCGTGTACAACCCTCACCAATAACAATTGGGCTGTGAGTCAGTAATAATCATCATTTTCAAACATCTTTCAATTAATCAAAAGTATACACATATATGACTTGTTTGATAACACTTACATCACCCATATTACATTTCAGAATGATTACTTTGCTATTACATGTTTAGATACAAAAAGAATTCATGTGTGTATACCTCTAGGCGATGGAGAGTAACGAATATCCAAATATAACACCTCAATCCTTCACTAGGCTACTATGCGCTCTCTGTAAAGGGAGGGAAATGAAGGGATGAGCAACCATACACTCAGTAAGGCAATAATGCAAGCATGGTAGATAACTACACTATCTACATGCTTATAATGTCATGGCATAAATCATTTATATTCAGAGCATGAGGAAATAATAAAACTATGCCACGTGTATAAACATATATCATGTACTTAAAAACATGAAAATAGGCATGTAAACATGGAAAATCATCATGTGAAAACCTCTCATGCTCAATATAATAAATATTTATCGATTCATCTCAATATAAACCCCGTATATGTATAATTGTATATATGTACATAGAAATGTAAATGAAGTTGTATTATGAAGTCATAAGTTTGATGATACAATTGTAATGTGAAGTATATGTGATGTAAGTCCATAAGTTAATACACTTGTGATAAGAGTTGTGATTGTACATACAAGTTACATTATGTATTAATGAGAAGAAATGGACTTAAACATGTGGAGAATGCGAGTAAAATAGAATATGAGTACTGTGGTAAATGGAAGGAAGATGTGCATAAGTTGTGCACTTCCATTTGGTTTATATCATGGACCTTTGGTTATACAAGGATTCCACACAAGTTTCAATAGGTATAAGGTATGTATGGATGTCATTGTCAAGCCTCAAAGATGATTGGATGAGAAAATGACCATGGTAGCAAATTAAGGATATTTGAGTATGAGTTGCTGCAGAAAAACTGCAAAAAATCTAGGAAATATGAAGAGTAGATCGATCTGGAAGAGTCAGAATGCTCTTATTTGGGCAATGGAATAGAGCAGATCGATCTCCAATGGAGCCAGATGGATCTCCTAAGCATTCTGTAATGAAAAGATTGATCCTTAAGCACCTAGATCGATCTCTTTAGCTCTTTGTTTGGGAGCAGATCGATCTCAAGCTTCGACAAATTGATCTCATGCTTAAAAAGTCATGAAAAAGAGGGATTTAAGGGGATTAGATCGATCTCCTCCTAGTGCAGATCGATCTCCTCAAGCTATTTCTATAAAAGGAGTGTTGAAAATATGAAAATTTCGAGAAAAACCATTTCCTTCCATTTTTAACCCAAAAACCTAACTTTCTCTCTCTAAAATCAGCTATTTTCAGTAAGATTTGAAGATAGACCATTAGAAGCAAAGTTGTTCATCTTGAGGAAGAGATCAACATAGTTAGGAAGCATTTCCCCATTTGTTAGATTGAAGGAACAAAGGGCATTTCTAATTCAAGCAAAGAGGAAATCCAAGAGGTAAGTTTCTAGTGCACAAAATCCAAGTACATTTGTCTAGTTAATAATTTTGAAGTGATTTGGGTGTGCACATTATGGGTAAAACTATCTAGAATACATTGAAATGATTATGACCTAGAAATGGTCTAGTGTGAGAAAGTGGAATGTATGGAGATTAATGAGAAATGGGATATCTAGAGGTGATAATAGTGTTATGGGTATGATTTTAAGATGTGGTTAGTGAATAAACTATGAGATTTACCTAAAAGGGTTAAAATGTGAATTAAGGCATTGGTAAATGCAAAGATGAGTTATATTGACTAATGAGGTCAAATGTGAGTTAACAACTTTAACTTAAGTGGTTTGGATGATTGAATTGCAGCTTTCGAGGATACGTCGAAGCGAGTTGAGCCAAGAGCGTGAGAAGCTTAGAGGAAAAGAGTCACACCAAGTAAATCGAGGTAAGGGAATTGTGTGGACTCTTAGAAATATCTGTGTGCAATTTGGGCGCTTAAATGTTTTGCTAGAATGCATGAGATATTAGGAAATGATGTTGGGTGATTGAAGGGTAAAAGTTGAGAGTTTGAGAAATGTGCATGAAAACAAAAGCATAATTCTTTAAAAATCATGTTTTATTGGTTTTTAGCAAGTGATTGGTAGGTTGACTAGCATTTGAAATGATTTGCAAAAGAAATGAGTTGTTTTGGTTTGTTAACCACACTTTGCAAAGAAATGTGCCACCTACATTGTTTTCGTGTGTATGAAAGCATGCTAGAGTATGACTCGCATGAGATTTGACGTGTTTTATACACATGAGTGCTAGAGCTTAGCTCGCACTAGTTTTCACATGGATTTCATACTAGTTTTGGCATGGTACTTTGAGCTTGGCTCACACTAGATGCCCACCTTGCTTGTTGCCGTGCTTGGAGCTTCGAGTAGATTGGGTGTTACATCGATTAAATAGGCTCGTACTTGCATTGTTTTGACATGATTGATTAGCCATGTTAGGCGCTTCAGGTAGACAAGAGGTCGTATCGATTAAATAGGCTTACACGTGCGTTTGAGATGTGGCGTGATATGATGTGTTGATTGGGTCCATGGAGTATGTTGTACCATGCATGTAGCATGGAGTATGTTATACCGTGTTGAGATTATGATGTACCATCTTCGGACGAGATCTGCTATGGACCGACAGGTAGGATTTGACCCACCTCCCGTGTGGAAGCAGATACTAGTGATATCCCGCACACCTGATCCGTGTTGCCGGTATCACAGGTTATATACATAAACCTTGAGGTTATTACCTATTATTGAATTGTCTATCTCACATGTCTATTGCTTTGAAAATAAATTCATATTTAAAATGATTTGTGGGTCAGGACAGTCCGAGGGATGGGCTGAGACCTGACAAGTGTTGAATTGTTTTGATATATCGACGTTAATGCTTTCTAAAGTGCACGGATGCATGATGTTTAATGCCATGCTTTATTGTGAAAAATACATGATGGTTAATGCCATGCTTGAGAAAACGCATGATGGGTAATGCCATGCTTTATTGTGAATTATGCATGATGATTTATACCATGCTTTGAATTGAATTGTGCACTGGATTTTAATAGCATGAATGCTTTACATACCATTAACACAATCATTCACTCATTTTTTGAGATAAAATTATGAACTATATGCTTTTGAGTATGGCATCACGATCACGTAGATAGTGCAGTATCTACCTGTTCGCATGATTACCTTACTGAGCGTGTGGTTTGCTCACCCCCTTATTTTCCCTCTCTACAGAGATTTGAGTATAGAGTGAGCATGACTGGAGGTGTTCCCTTTTGGTAATCCGCTGCATCTTATCGCGTAAGGTATACACACTATTGTAATTTTGTATCTAAACTTACGATAGCACAGTAGCATTTTTGTATGTAACTATTGGGGATGTAAAACAATGTAAACACATGTAACAACTCTGATATATACATTTATACAAGTGTTTACTCATAAATAATATACAAATTGAATTGGTATGGTGGAGTGAGTTAGACGTCGACACACAGCTCAACTATTGAGAAAATTTGCTGTTCACAATTGAGGTAAGGATGAATAATAAATGATGCATGAAAATGAGAAACAGTTACGTCGAATTTGGTAAGTTAAGGGTCGTGAAATCGACCCTTCCCTCGGGTCTACCCTGGACAACATAAATCATCACCAGTATCTAAAACCATGTGATATCATGTGAGACAGGTGATCACAGTAAACCATGGACTTTGTTGGCCAACTATGTCATAAGCATCCCAGACCACACAGATCTCGGTGTGCGGGGCATCATGCTAGAACGAAGGTGGGTTAGTCCTACGCCAGACTTTTAAATCAGCATCACAACCACGCGGTACAGCGTACTCCATGTGATCTACATGGTACAACATACTCCGTGAACCCATATCATGGTTGGGGGTGCCTGCCATAGGTCTTATCTACCCCATGCCATGCATAACCTACTCAGTCTCAAGTACACGTGCTAGTATCTCATCCGTGTGACTAGCAGTCTACACGAGGCATCTAGCATTGCTCGTGCGAGCATCTCATTTGTGTGACACAAAGTCTACACGAGGCATCTAGTATGACTCATTACATATCACAGAGTGAAAACTCAATGCGAGCAAAGCTCTAGCACGATCTCATGCATCATCAGGAAATACCCTCGTACGAGCAATGCTCTAATACAGCTTTGTGCATAACAAATAATGAAGAAATCACATATAAGCATAGCTTCAGTACGGTTATATGCATACGTAAGTCAAGGAAAACCCACGTACGAGTTATCAACTCCAGTACGGCTTATAAAACATCATTAACTCAAATGTGGTGTGAGCTAGGCTTCAGCACGTTTCATACATATTTAAAACATAAAAAATCCAGTGCAAGCAAGGCTCTAGCATGATTTAACTCATATAAGTACGATAGGCAGCTATATTTCAACAAAACACTCTCAAAACCAATGTTAGCACCTCACTTGTGCTATTTCACAAATCATGAAATCACTAGCGAGCCTATCTATTAATTGTGCTTAAACTAAAGCAATGTATTTAGTAAAAACATCAAAACATGTGATTTATTCAATTATTAGCCTTACTATCCCCTTTTTGTAAGATTCGCTTCTAAGCCAAAATCATTTATATCCGAAGTTTATCATACAATTATCATTTCTTTTCTAGATAATCAAGCATTCATAAAGCCCTATAATGTGAGACCCAGTATAGGTTTAACCTTAAACATAGGTAAATGAATTCATAAGTATGATGATGTACTAGTAATATGAAGCATATGTGCTATAAAGTCCATAAGTTAAATGTACACACTTGTAATGAGAGTTGGTGATTGTACGTATAAGTTTCATTATATACAAATATGAAGAAATGGACTTTGATATATGATGAATGTGATGTCACGACCCAATTCCATTCTCTTTAACCGAAAATCACTGAAAATTTTTCATGTTTTACTGTTACCTTACCCGGTCGTGAACTAAACTCACCACACACTGTTGGGCTGTGAGTCAATAATAAACACCAAATCTCATTCATTCTCAATTAATTAAAACGATGTCATACATTTGCATTTAATCGTGTACTTATACGAATACATGTTTTACTGACATCTACATCCCCCATAATTACAACTCAAAAGAATACTGTGCTTTTACATTATTTAGATACAAAAAGAATCACTGTGTATATACCTCTTAGCAATGGAGATGCAGCGGAGTCCAAAATACCACGTTTCAGTCCTTACTGGGCTACTATGCACGCTCTGTAGGGGGAAAATAGAGTGGGATGAGCAACCACACGCTCAGTAAGGCAATAATGCAAGCATGGTAGATAACTACTCTATCTACATGCTGATAGTGTTATGCATAAATCATTCATAGTAGAAGCATGAGGAAGTAAAACTATGCCATGTGAGTATACATATATATCATGTATTAAAATCATGTACATTGGCATATTAAAACATGGTATAAACATCATGTATAAATCATCTCATACTCAATCTCAGTTAAATTTATAAAAAGGGCAATTCGTTAAGAAACCTCCTTTTTAAACCAACATCATAAACCTCTTTCTCAACACATACATATCACCAAATCAATTCATAATCACAACCACATTTTCATTTCACAATTCACGCATGTGTATAAAAACTAGGTCACTATATCAAAAGTGCCTATGTGGACCACTACATCATAAATCATCCCAGACCACACGCATCCAGGTGTGCCGGGTATCATGCTGGCACGAAGATGGCTTATCCCTCGCCAGACTTTCTCATCACATAACCATCATGCGGTACATCGTACTCCATGTGATATACACGGTACAGCGTACTCCGCAGACTCAAATCGTGATTGGGGGTGCCATTCCTAGGTCTTACCTACCCCATAACAAGAGTTTTCCATATCCGTGAAGGAGAGCCTCCCTACCGAACAGAGCCTCCCCGCCAAACAGAGCCTCCCTACCTCCTCGGGCTTAAGGATGTTAGCTTAAGGATGTAGGGCTTAAGGATCCTTCCGTAAGAGAGCCTCCCCACCGAACAGAGCCTCTCCACCTAACAGAGCCTCCTTGCCCCTCCAGAGCTTAAGGATGTTGGCTTAAGGATCCCACCGTAAGAGAGCCTCCCTACCGAACAGAGCCTCCCCGCCTAACAGAGCCTCCCCGCCTCTTTGGGCTTAAGGATGTTGGCTTAAGGATGTAAGGCTTAAGGATCTTACCAACTTTCACAACCTTATACGTGTCACAATGAGCAAACTTGTGCGAGCAAAGCTCTAGCATGACTCAGGCATCCTCTCATACAGAAATGCATACGAGCATAGCTCTAGTACGGTTATACTCATAAGACAACCACTCAAAATCCACGTACGAGCAGAAGCTCCAGTACGGTTTATAAACATCATCATAGTTTCCAAATCAAGGTGCGAGCTAAGCTCCAGCACGTTTCATACAAATGAAAACATAGAAATCCAGCGCGAGCGAGGCTCTAGCACGATTTATGTCATACAAATACGATAGGTGGCTCATACACAATCAAACAATCCCAGCAATCGGGTTTAGCACTCACAAATGCTTTTCCACAACAACCATACAATACTAGCCGACCCATCTACTAGCTTGCTTAAAACCAAGCAATTTCGTTTTGAAAAGCATCAAAACATTAGATTTATGCAATTATTAGCCTTACTATCCCATTTCATAAAATCGACTTCGAATCCAAAACCACGCATATACTCCTCATCATTCACGAATACCATCAATCATTTATTTGAGCAACCATGCATTTCATAAAACACCCAATATTCACCCACAAGTTTAAAGTATGAGCAGCTACCTCTATATACTCACAAAATTCCCTTACCTGGAATCGCGATGCGTGATTCCACTTCCTTAAGCTGCTTACTCGTACGGTTCGATTCGTCTTCAACGAACTCTTCGGGACTGCACAAAATCGTATCCCGCATTATATTCGATCCATATAATGCAACCCTAGTGCTTGCTATAGTCAATTTAATCTATAGCCTCTATTAACGCTTATATGGCCTCATTTCATTACTTTACCCATAACTCGAGTCTATGGATCTTCTTAGGCCTATTAACTTATTCCAAATCGATATTAAATCGACATTAAGCTCATAGTGTTCATATTTCATGAATTCGCTCACTATAGCATTTTATCAAGCATATACATACTCATTTCCACAATTCCTCCAAACTCACAATGTAATCTCATTTAACCATCTAAAATCATAAGCATTACCTCACTAGCAACTTTAGCATGCCCATAAATCATAAACTCATTCAACCCATATATTCTCACATCATACCCATTCTAGATTTTCTAGGTCACACCAATTCCACCACATCCCTAGATAATTTATCCATCAATAGTCATGCCAAACAACTCTAAAATCAATTAAATAGACAATGTATTTGGATTGGAGTGTTAGAATCTTACCAAATATGATTTTTCTTTTTGCTCCAAATGGCAATGCCCTTAACTCCTTCAATACCAACAATGGAAAGATGCCTTCACACTATGTTGTTCTTCTCTTTAATAGGAACAACTTTGCCTTTAATGGTCTCTCTTTAATTCTTGTTGGAAATGGCTGATTTTAGAGAGGGAAAGTTAGGTTTTTGGGTTGAAAGTGAAAGGTTAGTGTTTTTCTCGAGATTTCCTGATTTTCAGCTCTCCTTATATAGAAATAGCTTGAGGAGATCGATCTGGTCCAAGAGGAGATCGATCTGATCCCTTAAAATCCCTCTTTTTCACGGCATTTTTAAGCTTGAGATCGATCTGTTGAAGCATGAGATCGATCTACTCCCCAAACAGAGAGCTAAGGAGATTGATCTGGGTGCTTGGGGATCGATCTTTTCACTACAGAATGCTTGGGAGATCGATCTGGCTCCATTGGAGATCGATCTGCTCTATTCTTTTGCCCAAATAAGAGCATTCTGGCTCTTCCAGATCGATCTCTCATCCTATGAGATCGATCTGGCCCTCATGTTTTCCAGATTTCCTGTAGTTTCCTTGCTGCAACTCATACCAATACATCCTTAATCTATTTCCATGGCCATTTTCTCATCCATCCACCTTTATAACTTGAAAATGGCATCCATTCATACCTTATGCACATTGAAACTTGTGTGCATTCATTGTATGTCCAAAGGTATGCTACATGAAACCAAATGGAAGCATAACTCCATTCCATTTTACCACACTACTCATCTTGAGTTTCAATCACATCCATCACTTGCCAGAACTCATTTCTTCATATTCGGACTCAATGAAACTTGTATGTATGTTACAATTCATATTACACATACATATATTGAATCCATGGACTTACATTAATCATACTTTACTTTACAAGTCCATTCATATTATTTGATCCAATTACACACATTACCATTATACATATACGGGGTCTTACATTCTCCCCTCCTTCAAGGAATTTGGTCCTCCAAATTAGAACCAAGTCACTCTTCAAAAAGTTAGGGGTACTTCTCCCGTATCAAGTTCTCCAATTCCCACGTGGCCTCTTCCGCCGTGTGATGTTGCCAAAGAACTTTCACCAAGGGAATTGTCTTATTCCATAACACTTTCTCTTTTCTGTCCAATATTCGAACCGGCTTCTCAACATACGTCATACTCTCATGGAGCTCCAACGGCTCATATCTTATCACGTGTGCCGGGTCCGGATGATACTTTCGAAGCATCGAGACGTGGAAGACATTGTGGACATTTGCCAAGTCCGGTGGCAATGCCAATCTATACGCCTTATCTCCCACTCTCTCCAAAATCTTGAAGGGTCCGATATATCTAAGGCTCAGCTTGCCCTTCTTACCAAATCTCATAATACCCTTCGATGGTGATACCCTCAGAAACACCGACTCACCCTCATCAAACTCCAGTGGTCTTCGTCTCTTGTCAGCATAACTCTTTTGTCAGCTCTGAGCTGTCCGTAATCTCTCACATATCAACTGGACATCCTCAGATGCCTGCTGCACTAAGTTCGGAGCAAAAATCTATCTGTCACCAACCTCTTCCCATCCAATGGGGGAACGGCATCTACGCCCGTACAATGCCTCACAGGGTGCCATCCCGATACTCGCATGATAGCTATTATTATAAGCGAACTCGACTAACTGCAGGTGGTCATCCCAGGAGCCTCTAAAATCCAGCACACACGCTCTCAACATATCCTCGAGGGTCTGTATAGTCCTCTCTGACTGCCCATCTGTCTGAGGATGAAAAGCGGTGCTAAAACTCAATCGGGTCCCCAGCGCTTTCTGAAAATGTTCCCAAAAATGGGAAGTGAAGCGGGCATCCCTATCAAAAACAACGCTCACTGGTACACCATGTAGCCGTACTATCACTCGAATATACAGGTTCGCCTACTGACTCAGTGTATCGGTAGCTCTCATAGCCAAGAAATGGGCAGACTTAGTCAACCGGTCCATAATAATGCATATGGCATCATGACCTCTACGGGTCCTCGATAACCCCATCACAAAATCCATGGTGACATGCTCCCACTTCCATGTCGGTATCGGTAGAGGCTGCAATAATCCTGCAGGCTTCTGATACTCTACCTTCACTTGCTTACAAACGAGACACTTAGCGACATATTTAGCAATGTCTCTCTTCATTCCAGACACTTCCCGGATGTATCGTATACTTCGATGAGTGAGCCTCTGATAAAATCGTTCTCCTGATCTCAGGATCCCTGGGAACGCATACTCTGCCTCTGAACCTCAATAAGCCATCAGCACTCTGCTCAAAATCAATACCCACACCTGTCTGTATCTGCCTCAGCCAATCGATACACCGTCGATCGCTCTGCTGGGCTTGCCGAATACGGCCAATCAACTCTGGCTCTAGTCTCAAACTAGCCATGATCTCAAGTCTCTCAGATCTAGGTGGGGTTACATCTAAACTGAGGTTCGCAAAGTGTTCTAACAATTCATGTTCCCGTATCATCATATAAGACACCGACCCAAGGCTCTTTCTACTCAAAGCATCGGTAACTACATTTGCCTTACCTGGGTGGTACATGATTTCACAATCATAGTCTTTCAGGAGTTTGAGCCATCTCCTCTGTCTCATATTCAGCTCTTTTTGCGAGAACAGGTACTTAAGGCTCTTATGATCTGTGAAAACCTGAAATTTCTTACCATAGAGATAGTGGCGCCATATTTTCAAAGCAAATACTACAGCCGCCAACTTCAAATCATGTGTCAAGTAGTTCCTCTCATGATCTTTCAACTGTCTAGATCCATAGGCAACTACCTTCCCATCCTACATAAGCACACAACCCAGTCCCTGGTGTGATGCATCCGTATACACCGAGAATCCTCCTGAGCTGGTAGGAATGGTGAGCACTGGAGCAGTCGTCAATCGACGCTTAAGCTCCTCAAAACTCCTCTCACATGCCTCATCCCATGTAAACTTAACATCCTTACGCATGAGGCGTGTCAACGGAGCAGCTAGTCTGGAGAAACCCTCTACAAATCTCCGATAATATCCTGCCAATCCCAGGAAACTTCTGATCTCAGTTACTATCTTGGGCTGTTCCCACTGTACAACTGCCTCTATCTTGGATGGATCCACCGATACCCCATCCTTTGACATAACATGCCCCAGAAATGAGATCTGTTCCAACCAAAAGTTACACTTGCTGAGTTTGGCATACAATTCTCTCTCTCGAAGGGTCTGCAGAACTATCCTCAAGTGCTCCTCATGATCTTCCCTGGACTTGGAATACACCAAAATATCATCAATGAACACTATTACAAACTTGTCCAGGTATGGCTTGAATATATCATTCATCAATGCCATAAATGCTGCGGGAGCATTCGTCAATCCGAATGGCATCACCAAAAACTCGTAGTGGCCATAACGGGTACGAAATGCTGTCTTAGGTACATCTCCACTCCTGATCCTCAACTGATGATACCCTGACCACAGATCTATCTTAGAAAATACTTCGGCTCCCTGGAGCTGATCCAACAAATCATCGATTCTTGGAAGGGGGTACTTGTTCTTAATGGTGGCCTTATTCAACAACCGGTAATCTATACACAGTCTGAGGCTTCCATCCTTCTTCCTTACAAATAGAACTGGTGCTCCCCAAGGTGAGACACTCGGTCTAACAAACCCCTTCTCCAGCAACTCTTGCAGCTGTTTCTTCAGCTCTTCCAACTCTATCGGAGCCATTCTATAGGGTGGTTTCGATATCGGCTCTGTACCAGGCACTAACTCAATGCAAAATTCCATTTCCCTTTCAGGTGGTAGTCCTGGTAATTCATCCGAAAAGACATCAGGGTAATCCGTAATTACGGGTATGTCCTTCAATTCTGGGTGTGCCTCATCTATATCGACCACATAGGCAATGAACCCTTCACATTATCCTTTCCATCGTTAGTAACATAAACCATCACTCCACATTCAATATTTATCAAAAACAAATAATTTATCTCTCAAGCAATATGCATTTAAAATTATACTCTTTTATTTACCACAATTATACAAGTTTCATATCATTTCTTTTCATCAAAATTTACAATAAGATTGTCTAATCCTGAAAACATCAATGTTTTGGCATGACAATCCATCACAACACGATTGGTAGCCAACCAATCCATTCCCAAAATTACATCAAAATCATTCATATTCAATAAAATCAGATTGGCTATCATTTCCTTCCCCTCTATCTTTAACTTACAATCCCTACATACATGCTCAGTCAATTGACTATCATTCATGGGTGTGGAAATCATCAACATTTTATCCAACAATGTTGGTTTCACATATTTCAACAATTTATGTGCAAAGGAAGGTGATATGAAAGAATGCGTGGCACCAGGATCAAATAATACCAATGCTTCTAAATCAAAAATTCGGATGGTACCTTTAATCACATCCGTCGATGCGTCTGCAATGTCCTGGTCCAGTGCATGTACTCTTCCTCTGCTCACACCCGCAGCCTATTTCCCTTTTTCCTCAGCTGTAGCCCTCCTCCTTGGGGTTGCTGTCTCAACTGGAGCTTCCTCAAGCTCCTTGCCCTTCTGTGGGGCAATCTTCATCTTCTCGGGACAATACTTAGCTATATGTCCTGGTCTCTCGCATCTAAAACACACCATAGGGGTCATCAGACAGGGCCTATTCCCATGAAATCTCCCACATCTCCTACACTGATCAGTAGTAGGCCGTGGTCCTCCAATAGTCATGCCCCTCGGCGCAGTCAAGGCTGGGTATACGGGAGGTCTAGCAGCCCTCTCTTGCACCTCCTCGATCTTAGGTCTCTTCTCAAAATACCATGGGCTTCCTTTCCTGGCCACTCTATCCTTCCCGGATCTCTTCCGGTCTCTGTCCTTTCCAACGCTGATTCTCCCAAGCTCGGAGGCATTTCGCTCAAAGTCTTGCTCACACAACTGAGCCTTATGTACAGCCTCCTCATAAGTCACAATGTCGAAGGGAGCTAGCTTAGTCCGAATGGCCAATCTCAATCCATCAGTGAACTTTTGAATCTTTCAGGTCTCACTACCCATCGTGTCCTGGTCATATCTCCCCAAGGACATAAACTTGGACTCATACTCGTCCACAGTCCGATTCCCTTGAACCAAATTTATAAATTCCATCCCTAATTTTCTCTGTGCGGTAGCTAAAATATACTGTTTTCTGAAGGCCTCTAAAAATATCTCCCCCGAGATCTCAGAGTGTCTAGCCCTCAAAATGCTCGGCCTCGCCTTTCAACATAAACACGGCAAAGGCTACCTTTTCAGCTGAAGTGCATCGAAAAAACCTATACAGTTTCTCCATCTCATACACCCAATCCTCCGTAACTGCTAGGTGCTTCACCCCTCTAAACACTGGGGGTTTCAGCGCTTGAAACTCTCGCAACCTGCTCAAGTCGCAGTCATAACCCAAATCACTACCGCTCTGCTGTGGAGAGATAGGAGAATCTATATCTTGGGCTGTAGGTGGTGTAACTGTAGCTGTCTCAGCAGCATGAGGTCTCTCCGCCTCTGCAGCTGCCTGTTCAGTAGTAGGCTGTGCTGCGGGACCTCGTCTATCGCCGGCGCCCAAGGCCTGCGTGACTATCTCCACCAAATTCTCAATACTCCGCTCTAACCTAGCGAAGCGAGCCTCAGTATCCTCTGCTCTCTCAGCAGGGTTTTGTGGAGCCTGCTCAGTCTGTGGCTCCACACGGCTCTCAGGCCTATCTCTACGGCCTCTAGCACGTGCTCTCGCCCCTCTACCTTTGCGTGTAATTGGCATAGTGCCTAACTTCCTGTATTATAATAATTCATTAAGCTCAATCCATCACGGTATACACAGTTATATCTAAACAAAAGCACAGTACTATGGGGATGTACTTTCCTACGTTTTATTAATGACTCACATCAGGCCAACACGGCTCTGATACCAATCTCTGTCACGACCCAATTCCATTCTCTTTAACCGAAAATCATTGAAAATTTTTCGCGTTTTACTGTTACCTTACCCGGTCTTGAACTAAACTCACCACACACTGTTGGGCTGTGAGTCAATAATAAACACCAAATCTCATTCATTCTCAATTAATTAAAACGATGTCATACATTTGCATTTAATCGTGTACTTATACGAATACATGTTTTACTGACATCTACATCCCCCATAATTACAACTCAAAAGAATACTATACTTTTACATTGTTTAGATACAAAAAGAATCACTGTGTATATACCTCTTAGCAATGGAGATGCAGCGGAGTCCAAAATACCACGCCTCAGTCCTTACTGGGCTACTATGCACGCTCTGTAGGGGGAAAATAGAGTGGGATGAGCAACCACACGCTCAGTAAGGCAATAATGCAAGCATGGTAGATAACTACTCTATCTACATGCTGATAGTGTTATGCATAAATCATTCATAGTAGGAGCATGAGGAAGTAAAACTATGCCATGTGAGTATACATATATATCATGTATTAAAATCATGTACATTGGCATATTAAAACATGGTATAAACATCATGTACAAATCATCTCATGCTCAATCTCAGTTAAATTTATAAAAAGGGCAATTCGTTAAGAAACTTCCTTTTTAAACCAACATCATAAACCTCTTTCTCAACACATACATATCACCAAATCAATTCACAATCACAACCACATTTTCATTTCACAATTCACGCATGTGTATAAAAACTAGGTCACTATATCAAAAGTTCCTATGTGGACCACTACATCATAAATCATCCCAGACCACACGCATCCAGGTGTGCGGGGTATCATGCTGGCACAAAGATGGATTATCCCTCGCCAGACTTTCTCATCACATAACCATCATGTGGTACATCGTACTCCATGTGATATACACGGTACAGCGTACTCCGTAGACTCAAATCGTGATTGGGGGTGCCATTCCTAGGTCTTACCTACCCCATAACAAGAGTTTTCCATATCCGTGAAGGAGGACCTCCCTGCCGAACAGAGCCTCCACGCCTAACAGAGCCTCCCTGCCTCATCGGGCTTAAGGATGTTAGCTTAAGGATGTAGGGCTTAAGGATCATTCCGTAAGAGAGCCTCCCTACCGAACAGAGCCTTCCCGCCTAACAGAGCCTCCCCGCCTCCTCGGGCTTGAGGATGCTGGCTTAAGGATGTAGGGCTTAAGGATCTTACCGTACCCATGTAGGAGAGCCTCCCTGCCTAACAGAGCCTCCCCGCCCCTCCAGGGCTTAAGGATGTTGGCTTAAGGATCCCACCGTAAGAGAGCCTCCCCACCGAACAGAGCCTCCCCGCCTAACAGAGCCTCCCCGCCTCTTTGGGCTTAAGGATGTTGGCTTAAGGATGTAAGGCTTAAGGATCTTACCAACTTTCACAACCTTATACGTGTCACAATGAGCAAACTTGTGCGAGCAAAGCTCTAGCACGACTCAAGCATCCTCTCATACAGAGACGCGTACGAGCATAGCTCTAGTACGGTTATACTCATAAGACAACCACTCAAAATCCACGTACGAGCAGAAGCTCCAGTACGGTTTATAAACATCATCATAGTTTTCAAATCAAGGTGCGAGCTAAGCTCCAGCACGTTTCATACAAATGAAAACATAGAAATCCAGCGCGAGCGAGGCTCTAGCGCGATTTATGTCATACAAATACGATAGGCGGCCCATACACAATCAAACAATCTCGGCAATCGGGTTTAACACTCACAAATGCTTATCCACAACAACCATACAATACTAGCCGACCCATCTGCTAGCTTGCTTAAAACCAAGCAATTTCATTTTGAAAAGCATCAAAATATTAGATTTATGCAATTATTAGCCTTACTATCCCATTTCATAAAATCCACTTCGAATCCAAAACCACGCATATACTCCTCATCATTCACGAATACCATCAATCATTTATTTGAGCAACGATACATTTCATAAAACACCCAATATTCACCCACAAGTTCAAAGTACGAGTAGCTACCTCTATATATCACAAAATTCCCTTACCTGGAATCGCAATGCGTGATTCCACTTCCTTAAGCTGCTTACTCGTACGGTTCGATTCGTCTTCAACGAACTCTTCGGGACTGCACAAAATCGTATCCCGCATTATATTCGATCCATATAATGCAACCCTTGTGCTTGCTATAGTCAATTTAATCTATAGCCTCTATTAACGCTTATATGGCCTCGTTTCATTACTTTACCCATAACTCGAGTCTATGGATCTTCTTAGGCCTATTAACTTATTCCAAATCGATATTAAATCGACATTAAGCTCATAGTGTTCATATTTCATGAATTCGCTCACTATAGCATTTTATCAAGCATATACATACTCATTTCCACAATTCCTCCAAACTCACAATGTAATCTCATTTAACGATCTAAAATCATAAGCATTACCTCACTAACAACTTTAGCATGCCCATAAATCATAAACTCATTCAACCCATATATTCTCACATCATACCCATTCTAGGTTTTCTAGGTCACACCAATTCCACCACATCCCTAGATAATTTATCCATCAATAGTCATGCCAAACAACTCCAAAATCAATTAAATAGACAATGTATTTGGATTGGAGTGTTAGAATCTTACCAAATATGATTTTTCTTCTTGCTCCAAATGGTAATGCCCTTAACTCCTTCAATACCAACAATGGAAAGATGCCTTCACACTATGTTGTTCTTCTCTTTAATAGGAACAACTTTGCCTCTAATGGTCTTTCTTTAATTCTTGCTGGAAATAGCTGATTTTAGAGAGGGAAAGTTAGGTTTTTGGGTTGAAAGTGAAAGGTTAGTGTTTTTCTCGAGATTTCCTGATTTTTAGCCCTCCTTATATAGAAATAGCTTGAGGAGATCAATCTGGTCCAAGAGGAGATCGATCTGGTCCCTTAAAATCCCTCTTTTTCACGGCATTTTTAAGCTTGAGATCGATCTGTCGAAGTATGAGATCGATCTGCTCCCCAAATAGAGAGCTAAGGAGATTGATCTGGGTGCTTGGGGATCGATCTTTTCACTACAGAATGCTTGGGAGATCGATCTGGCTCCATTGGAGATCGATTTGCTCTATTCTTTCGCCCAAATAAGAGCATTCTGGCTCTTCCAGATCGATCTCTCATCCTATGAGATCGATCTGGCCCTCATGTTTTCCAGATTTCCTGTAGTTTCCTTGCTGCAACTCATACCAATACATCCTTAATCTATTTCCATGGCCATTTTCTCATCCATCCACCTTTATAACTCGAAAATGGCATCCATTCATACCTTATGCACATTGAAACTTGTGTGCATTCATTGTATGTCCAAAGGTATGCTACATGAAACCAAATGGAAGCATAACTCCATTCCATTTTACCACACTACTCATCTTGAGTTTCAATCACATCCATCACTTGCCAGAACTCATTTCTTCATATTCGGACTCAATGAAACTTGTATGTATGTTACAATTCATATTACACATACATACATTGAATCCATGGACTTACATCAATCATACTTTACTTTACAAGTCCATTCATATTATTTGATCCAATTACACACATTACCATTATACATATACGGGGTCTTACATGTGAGAGGAATGAAAAATGAGTATTGTGATAAAATGGAATAAGTTGCATAAGTGTTGTAACTTTGGCACTTCCATTTAGCTAAGTATGGTATACCTTTAGTTATACAAAGATTTCCCATAAGTCTTAATGGGTACAAAGTGTAAATGGATGCCATTTTCAAGTCTCAAAGATGATTGGATGAGACAATGACTATGGCAGTAAATTTAAGATGTTTTGAGTGAAGTTACTGCATAAAAACTGCAGGAAAACTGGAAAATATGAAGGTCAAATCGATCTCATAGGATGAGAGATTGATCTGAAAGAGCCAAAATGATCTCATTTTGAGCTATGGAGCAGGACAAATCGATCTCTAAGGAGCCAGATCGATCTGCTAAGCATTCTGTAATGAGGAGATCGATCATTAAGGCAAGCAGATCGATCTCCTTAACTCTCTATTTGAGACAGCTCAATCTCAAGACAAGACAGATCGATCTCCTTAAGGGTTCTGTAAAGAGCAGATCGATCTCCTACAAGAGGCAGATCGATCTCCAAGAGGAAAATTGGCCTTCGACAGATCAGTCTCATAAAGGAAGAAGATCGATCTTGTAGTGGTTATGTTTGGTAAAAAGAACTACCAAACCTTGTATAGATCGATCTCCACAAGGGCCAGATCGATCCCATGTCTTTGTATTTATAAAAAGGGGCGCGAGATTGGACTGAAAACTCAGATTTTCCCTCCCACCAAACTTCACCTGCCATTTTCTCTCAAAACTCAAGCTTTCTCACTCTAAAGATCACTACATTCCAGCCAATTTTGGAAGAAGCTCAAGAAGGGAAAGTTGTTCCTTGAAGCAAGGAGAGCAACATATCCAAAAATCTCACATTAGTGTGACCAAGAGAAGGAGTTGTGGCTACCACAAGTTTGACTAAGTAAAGAGGTAAGCTCTTCAACCTTCAGGCTTCTAAATATGATTTCTAGATAGTTATGGGTTGAAGGATATGTGAAATGTAGATAGGAATGATGAATGTAGTGATGGGTGAATGATATTAAGGGAGATTTATAAAGAGGAAATACATAGAAAAGTGATGGAAAGCTTAAGAGAGGGAAAAAATGATATTTGTGGAAGAGTGAAATGTGATTTAAAGGTTTGAGAAGCATGAATAGATAAGTAGAAGATAATGTTTATGTTTAGTAGAGGGAAAAGAAAATAACTTGATGATTTATAAGTGTAACTCGGAATACATGAGACATGACTAACCTGGATCGCGAATGGAGCAAACGTGATAGAGGAAATACGATCGCAATTCGAGGTAAGAGACTGTGTTAGCAATAGAGGTATTTATACGTATTTTACTACAATTTAAGTAGTTACGATGCTAGAGATAATATGTTTAGCAATTGAGCTATGGAAATCTATATGAAAGTATGAAAAGTATTAGATATACATATATATATATTATGAAAATGAGATGTGGGAAGGAAAAACAGCCTGACATGCATGTTTTCAATGCTTTTACATCTATTCATGATGTTTTGATATTTTCTCATCCATATACTGGTTTTGAGATTGAGAAATGATAATAGGTAGGCTGGCTAGTTTTACATGTTCAGCATGGGGTGGCATGCTACGTAAATATACATGTTTTGAGTTTTAAAAGATAAAATAGCCACCTATCGGATTTGAGATGAGATTTGGTGTTGGAGCTCTGGCTCACACCGTTTTAATGACTTTGACTATGCTAGAGTTTCAGTCGTATACGTCTACATGTTTTGATAAACCGTGCTGGAGCATGTCTCGCACAGGGTTTTATAATGATAATATGCTGGAGTTTAACTCGTACGATGATTTTGAGAAAAAAGTGTTGGAGCTTTGTTCACACCTGTTTTTACTGAGTTGAGGTAAACTTGGGGGTCTGAGACCCAAGGGGATGCCAGTCGACGGCCTTGGAATGGGCTGAGCCTTAACAATAATCATACCACACTGGAGCCTTGCGATGACTGTGTGTCACGCTGATTGCTCGCTTGGTATATGAGACATGGTTCAGGATGAAAAGTCCATTGGAGTTGGTAGATGAGCTTGGGTCCACGGTCGTATGTAGAACTGTGTAGTTATCCATTGGTATACTATGTACCGTGCTGAGTGCACGCAAGTACGATTATCATGTAGATAACACATGGCGTACCTTATACCGTGAGTATATGAGGAGATGAGGTTGATTGAGATGAGCCAGAGGGTAGGACTGACCCATCCCCCTTCAGGTGAAGTGATGCCCTGTGCACACCTGATCAATGAGGCCTGGGATCACTGACTATGGCCATATATCGTGGATATTAGATTGTCAAAAATTCTATGCATGTCTCAGAGATACGAGTAATTGAGAAACTCAAAAAAGAAAGAGTTTTGATGAAAAGAAATGATTTGAGAAAAGCAAAGAGAGTTTGTGATTTGATAAACCTCTCGATTTGAATGCTCGTGCTATGATAACACTGTTTATGACATGTTTTCTAATGGGAATATCGTATATATGTTTTCATGAAAATGCTTATATGAGAAATGAATGTTTCAATGCATTTTCTAGTAATATTTCCATTTACATTGAAACATGGTTTTGTTTATGCATGCATGGGTTATGTAGATAGTACAGTATCTACCTGCTAGCATCCATTTCCTTACTGAGCTGTGCTTTTTTCATCCCACTACTTTTCCCCCTCCAGATACTGAGAAGTAAGGCAGTGCAGTGGTCTTTGGATCCTTTTGTGTTGGACAACTCCCACCAGTTGCAAAGTATAAGATTTGTATACACATAAGTCTTTTGTATCTATTATATTGTATCGCACAGTTACAAATTGAGAATGTAACAGTGGTATGGGGGATGTTATGTAAAGATATTATTATATAATTAATTTTGTATATTTACACACACTTGGGAGTGTGAATTAAAGTTTAAATATTTTCGCTGTAAATGAATGAAATTTTAGTAATTGCATTGTCTCACAGCCTAACTATAGTAGTGTATGTATTGATAAAGGGCACCCAGGAGTGGGGTGTGACATATAAACACCATTAAAATACGTGTAACTATCTCTATATACTCACAAAATTCCCTTACCTGGAGTTGCGTCGAGTGATTCCACTTCCTCAAAGATGCTCGTTTATGCAATTCGATTCATCTCCAACGAAATCTTTGAGATTGCATGAAATCATATATCACATCTGTGAGACCCCGTATATGTAAAGTTGTAATGTGTAATGAATGTGAATGGACTTGTAATGTAAAGTATAATCGATGTAAGTCCATGGATTCAATGTATGTATGTGTAATATGATTTGTTGTGAGACCCCGTATATGTAAAGTTGTGATGTGTAATGAATGTGAATGGACTTGTAATGTAAGATTGATGTAAGTCCATGGATTCAATGTACGTATGTGTAATATGATTTGTAACGTACATACAAGTTCCATTGGGTATGAATATGAAGAAATGAGTTCTTATAAGTGATGGATGTGACTGAAACTCAAAATGAGTAGTGTGGTAAAATGGAATGAAATTATGCTTCCATTTGGTTTTATGTAGCATACCTTTGGACATACAATGAATGCACACAAGTTTCAATGTGCATAAGGTATGAATGGATGCCATTTTCAAGTTATAAAGGTGGATGGATGAGAAAATGGCCATGGCAATAGATCAAGGATGTGTTAGTATGAGTTGCAGCAAGGAAACTGCAGAAAATCTGAAAAACATGAAGGCCAGATCAATCTCATAGGATGAGAGATCGATCTGGAAGAGCCAGAATGCTCTTATTTGGGCAATGGAATAGAGCAGATCGATCTCCTAAGCATTCTGTGATGAAAAGATCGATCCTCAAGCACTCAGATCGATCTCTTTAGCTCTCTGTTTGGGAGAAGATCGATCTCATGCTTAAAATTTCATAAAAATGAGAGATTTAAGGGGACCAGATCGATCTCCTCTTGGACCAGATCGATCTCTACAAGCTATTTCTATATAAGGAGGGCTGAAAATCTGAAAATTTTGGGAAAAACACCAATCTTCCATTTCTAACCCAAAAACCTAACTTTCTCTCTCTAAAATCAGCCATTTCCAGCAAGAATTGAGGGGAGACCATTAGACATTAAGTTGTTCATCTTGAGGAAGAGAACAACAAAATTGGAACCCAAAATCCCATTATGGGTATTGAAGGAGATAAGAGCATTGACATTTGGAGAAAGAAGAAAAATCATATTTGGTAAGATTCTAACACTCCAATCTAAGTACATTGTCTATTTAATTGATTTTGGGGTTGTTTGGCATGAGTATGGATGGATTGAAACACATAGGTTGTGTTAGAAACTAATGTAACCTAGAAAATGGAATGCCTCTAGTGTGAGAAAGTATGATTTGGGGAGTTGATGGTTTATGGGTTATGATAAGTTGTTAAATGAGTAATGTGGGTGATTTGGAATGGTTATGTGGAGTTATAATATGGGTTTAAGTGAAATTGTGAAAATGAGTATATATATGCTTGATAAAATGCCATAGTGAGGGAATTCATGAAATATGAATACTATGAGCTTAATGTCGATTCAATATCGATTTGGAATGAGTTAATAGGCCTAAAAGAATCTATAAACTCGAGTTTTGGGTAAAGTAATGAAATGAGGCCTCATAAGCGTTAATAGAAAACTATAGGTCGAATTGACCACAGTGAACAGACGATGTCATATTATATGGATCGAATATAATGCGGGATACGATTTTGTGCAGTTCCGAAGAGTTCGTTGGAGACGAATCAAACCGTACGAGTAAGCAGCTTAAGGAAGTGAATCACGCATCGCGATTCCAGGTAAGGGAATTTTGTGAGTATATAGAGGTAGCTGCTCGTACTTTGTACTTGTGGGTGAATATTGGGTGTTTTATGAAATGCATGGTTGCTCAAGTAAATGATTGATGGTATTCGTGAATGATGATGAGTATATGCGTGATTTTGGTTTTGAAGTGGATTTTATGAAATGGGATAGTAAGGCTAATAATTGCATAAATCTAATGTTTTGATGTTTTTCAAAATGAAATTGCTTGGTTTTAAGCAAGCTTGCAGATGGGCCGGCTAGTGTTTTATTGATGTTGTGGAAAAGCATTTGTGAAGTGCTAAACCCGATTGCCGGGATTGTTTGATTGTGTATGAGCCGCCTATCGTATTTGCATGACATAAATCGCGCTAGAGCCTCGCTCGCGCTGGATTTCTATGTTTTCACTGGTGTGATACGTGCTTGAGCTTAGCTCACACTTTGATTTGAATTGTGATGATGTTTTATAAACCGTACTGGAGCTTACGCTCATACTTGGATTTGAGTGGTTTTTCTTATGCATATAACCGTACTGGAGCTATGCTCGTATGTGGTTTCTTCATATTTTATGCATAAATGCCGTACTAGAGATTTGCTCGTACGAAGTGATTGGTTTTGATGCATGAATTCACGCTAGAGCGTAGCTCACGCTAGCTTTCACACTGTGGTATGTATGAGGCCGTGGTGAGAGATACGGATTAACTCAGGGAACCCAACAGGCTTGACAGACCTCTTGAGTGGGGTGAGGGTGAGGGGATAGGACCTAACATAATCTATTCAGGGAACCCAACAGGCCTGACAGACCTCTTGAGTGGGGTGAGGGTGAGGGGCTAGGACCTGACATAATCCATTCAGGGAACAAAACAGGCCTAACAGACCTCTTGAGTGGGGTGAGGGTGAGGGGCTAGGACCTGAATCAGGGAACCCAATAGGGGCGAGCAAGGCCATGAGGGGCTAGGACCTAGTATTGAGGTTACTCCCATGCGCTCTTGAGACTATAAAGGTTACACTTGGTATGGGGTAGATAAGACCTATGGCAGGCACCCCCAACCATGTTATGGGTCCGTGGAGTACGATGTACCATGTATATCACATGGAGTACAATGTACCGCGTGGTGGTTACTTGATTTGAGAAAGTCTGGTGGAGAACTAACCCACCTTCGTGCCAGCATGATACCCCGCACACCGAGATCCGTGTGGTCTAGGATGATATGTGACGATTGGCCAACGTAGTCACTTGAGATATAGTAACATGTCTCCCTGCTTGATTTACTTACTACCACATGATTTTAAATCTCTAAGTGTGATTGTGATTGTTTAAGGTAGACCCGAAGGAGGGGTCGAGCCTCGTGGATTTGATTTGTGAAATGAAAATGAGGTTGTGATTGTGAATTGATGTGATGTGATTGTATGTGTTGAGAAAGAGTTTTATGACGTGGGTTTAAAAAGGAGGTTTCTTAATGAATTGCCCTTTTATGAATTTAAATGAGATCGAGCATGAGATGATTTATACATGATGTTTTTACCATGTTTTATATGCCAATGTACATGATTTTGATACATGATATATATGTATACTCATATGGCATAGTCTTTTCCTCATGCTCCTACCATAAATGATTTATGCATAACACTATCAGCATGTAGATAGAGTAGTTAGCTACCATGCTTGCATTATTGCCTTACTGAGCGTGTGGTTGCTCATCCCTCTCTATTTTCCCCCTACAGAGCGTGCATAGTAGCCCAGTGAGGACTGAGGCGTGGTATTTTGGACTCCGCTGCATCTCCATCGCTTAGAGGTATATACACAATGATTCTTTTTGTATCTAAACAATGTAAAAGCACAGTATTCTTTGAGTTGTAATTATGGGGGATGTAGATGTCAGTAAAACATGCTTTTGTATAAGTACAAGATTAAATGCAAATGTATGACATCGTTTTATTTAACTGAGAATGAATGAGATGTGGAGTTTATTATTGACTCACAGCCCAACAGTGTGTGGTGAGTTAGTTCACGACCGGGTAAGGTATCAGTAAAACGTGAAAATTTTTTAATGATTTTCGGTTAAAGAGAATGGAATTGGGTCGTGACAGAAATTGGTATCAGAGCTGTGTTGGCCTGATGTGAGTCATTAATAAAACGTAGGAAAGTACATCCCCATAGAACTGTGTTTTTGTTTAGATATAACTGTGTATACTGTGATGGATTGAGCTTAATGAATTATTATAATACAGGAAGTTAGGCACTATGCCAGTTACACGCAAAGGTAGAGGGGTGAGAGCACGTGCTAGAGGCCGTAGAGGTAGGCCTGAGAGCCATGCGGAGCCATAGACTGAGCAGGCTCCACAGAACCCTGCTGAGAGAGCAGAGGATACTGAGGCTCGATTCGCTAGGTTAGAGCGAAGTATTGAGAATTTGGTGGAGATAGTCACGCAGGCATTAGGTGCCAGTGACAGACGAGGTCCCGCGACACAGCCTACTACTAAACAGGCAGCTGCAGAGGCGGAGAGACCTCAGACTACAGAGATTGCTACTGCTACACCACCTCCAGCCCAGGATATAGCTTCTCCTATCGCTCCACAACAGAGCGGTAGTGATTTGGATTATGACTGTGACTTGAGTAGGTTGCGAGAGTTTCAAGCGTTGAAACCCCCAGTGTTTAGAGGGGTGTAGGACCCAGTCGTTTGGAGGACTGGGTGTATGAGATGGAGAAACTATATAGGTTTTTTCGATACACTTCAGCTGAGAAGGTTGCCTTTGCCGTGTTTATGTTGAAAGGCGAGGCAGAGCACTGGTGGAGATCCACCGAAGCTATTTTGAGGGCTAGACACTCCAAGATTTCATGGGAGATATTCTTGGAGGCCTTCAGAAGACAGTATATTCCAGCTACCGCACAGAGAAAACTGCGGATGGAATTTATGAATTTGGTTCAGGAGAACCATACTGTGGACGAGTATGAGTCCAAGTTTATGTCCTTGGGGAGATATGACCCGGACACGATGGGTAGTGAGACCCAAAAGATACAGAAGTTCATGGATGGATTGAGATTAGCCATCCGGACTAAGCTAGCTCCTTTCGATATCTTGACCTATGAGGAGGCTGTACATAAGGCTCAGTTATACGAGCAAGATTTTGAGCGAAATGCCTCCGAGCTTGGGAGAATCAGTGTTAGAAAGGACAGAGACCGGAAGAGATCTGGGAGGGATAGAGTGGCCAGGAAAGGAGGCCCAAGGTATTTTGAGAAGAGACCTAAGATCGAGGAGGTGCAGGAGAGAGCTGCTAGACCTCCCGTATACCCAGCCTTGACTGCACCGAGGGGTATAACTATTGGAGGACCACGACCTACCACAGATCAGTGTAGGAGATGTGGGAGATACCATGGGACTAGGCCATGTCAGGTGCCCCCTGTTTCGTGTTTTAGGTGTGGGAGGCCAGGACATATATCGAGGTTCTGCACTGAGATGATTGAGGTTGCCCCACAAAAGGGTAAGGAGCCTGAAGGAGCTCCAGTTGAGACAGCGGCCCCGAGGAGGAGGGCTACCGCTGAGGAAAAAGGGAAACAGGCGATGAGTGTGAGCAGAGGAAGGGTGCACGCACTGGACCAGGACACTGCAGACGCATCGACGGATGTGATTAAAGGTACCATCCGAATCTTTGATTTAGAAGCATTGGTATTATTTGATCCTGGTGCCACGCATTCTTTCATATCACCTTCCTTTGCACATAAATTGTTGAAATATGTGAGACCAACATTGTTGGATAAAATGTTGATGATTTCCATACCCATGAATGATAGTTAATTGACTGAGCATGTATGTAGAGATTCTAAGTTAAAGATAGAGGGGAAGGAAATGATAGCCAATCTGATTTTATTGAATATGAATGATTTTGATGTAATTTTGGGAATGGATTGGTTGGCTACCAATCGTGTTGTGATGGATTGTCATGCCAAAACATTGATGTTTTCAGGATTAGACAATCTTATTGTAAATTTTGATGAAAAGAAATGATATGAAAATAGTATGTTTGTTGTAAATAAAGGGGTATGATTTTTAAATGCATAATGCTTGAGAGATAAATTTATTGTTTATTATAAATGTTAAATGTGGAGTGATGGTTTATGTTACTAACGATGGAGAGGATGATGTGAAGGGTTCGTTGCCTATGTGGTCGATATAGATGAGGCGCACCCAGAATTGAGGGACATACCCATAATTGCGGATTACCCTGATGTATTTTCGGATGAATTACCAGGACTACCACCTGAAAGGGAAATGGAATTTTGTAATGAGCTAGTGCCTGGTACAGAGCCGATATCGAAACCACCCTATAGAATGGCTTCGATAGAATTGGAAGAGCTGAAGAAACAGCTGCAAGAGTTGCTGGAGAAGGGGTTTATTAGACCGAGTGTCTCACCTTGGGGAGCACAGGTTCTATTTGTAAGGAAGAAGGATGAAAGCCTCTGACTGTGTATAGATTACCGGTTGTTGAATAAGGCCACCATTAAGAACAAGTACCCCTTCCAAGAATCGATGATTTGTTGGATCAGCTCCAGGGAGTCGAAGTATTTTCTAAGATAGATTTGCGGTCAGGGTATCATCAGTTAAGGATCAGGAGTGGAGATGTACCCAAGACAGCATTTCGTACCCGTTATGGCCACTACGAGTTTTTGGTGATGCCATTCGGATTGACGAATGCTCCCGCAACATTTATGGCATTGATGAATGATATATTCAAGCCATACCTGGACAAGTTTGTAATAGTGTTCATTGATGACATTTTGGTGTATTCCAAGTCCAGGGAAGATCATGAGGAGCACTTGAGGATAGTTCTGCAGACCTTCAGAGAGAGAGAATTGTATGCCAAACTCAGCAAGTGTAACTTTTGGTTGGAACAAATCTCATTTTTGGGGCATGTTGTGTCAAAGGATGGGGTATCAGTGGATCCATCTAAGATAAAGGCAGTTATACAGTGGGAACAGCCCAAAACAGTTACAGAGATCAGAAGTTTCCTGGGATTGGCAGGATATTATCAGAGATTTATAGAGGGTTTCTCCAGACTAGCTGCTCCGTTGACACGCCTTACGCGTAAAGATGTTAAGTTTACATGGGATGAGGCATGTGAGAGGAGTTTTGAGGAGCTTAAGCGTCGATTGACGATTGCTCCAGTTCTCACCATTCCTACCAGCTCAGGAGGATTCTCGGTGTATACGGATGCATCACACCAAGGACTGGGTTGTGTGCTTATGCCGGATGAGAAGGTAGTTGCCTATGGATCTAGACAGTTGAAAGATCACGAGAGGAACTACCTGACACATGATTTGGAGTTGGCGTCTGTAGTATTTGCTTTGAAAATATGGCGCCACTATCTCTATGGTGAGAAATTTCAGTTGTTCACAGATCATAAGAGCCTTATGTACCTGTTCTCGCAGAAAGAGCTGAATATGAGACAGAGGAGATGGCTCGAACTCCTGAAGGACTATGATTGTGAAATCATGTACCACCCGGGTAAGGCAAATGTAGTTGCCGATGCTTTGAGTAGAAAGAACCTTGGGTTGGTGTCATATATGATGGTACAGGAACATGAATTGTTAGAACACTTTGCGAACCTCAGTTTGGATGTAACCTCACCTGGGTTTGAGAGACTTGAGATCATGGCTAGTTTAAGACTGGAGCCAGAATTGATTGACCGTATTCGACAAGCCCAGCAGAGCGATCGACGGTGCATTGATTGGCTGAGGCAGATACAGACAGGTGTGGGTATTGATTTTGAGCAGAGTGCTGATGGCTTATTGAGTTCAGAGGCGAGTATGCGTTCCCAGGGATCCTGAGATCAGGAGAATGATTTTATTAGAGGCTCACTCATCGAAGTATACGATACATCTAGGGAGTACCAAGATGTATCAAAACCTTCGGAAGGTTTATTGGTGGTCTGGAATGAAAAGAGACATTGCTGAATATGTCGCTAAGTGTCTCGTTTGTCAGCAAGTGAAGGTAGAGCATCAGAAGCCTGCAGGATTATTACAGCCTCTACCAATACCGACATGGAAGTGGGAGCATGTCACCATGGATTTTGTGATGGGGTTACCGAGGACCCATAGAGGTCATGATGCCATATGGGTTATTGTGGATCGATTGACTAAGTCCGCCCATTTCTTGGCTATGAGAGCTACCGATACACTGAGTCAGTTGGTGAACCTGTATATTCGAGAGATAGTACGGCTACATGGTGTACCAGTGAGCGTTGTTTCTGATAGGGATGCCCGCTTCACTTCTCATTTCTGGGAACATTTTCAGGAAGCGCTGGGGACCCGACTGAGTTTTAGCACCGCTTTTCATCCTCAAACAGATGGGCAGTCAGAGAGGACTATACAGACCCTCGAGAATATGTTAAGAGCGTGTGTGCTGGATTTTAGAGGCTCCTGGGATGACCACCTGCAGTTAGCCGAGTTCGCTTATAATAATAGCTATCATGCTAGTATCGGGATGGCACCCTATGAGGCATTATACGGGCGTAGATGCCGTTCCCCTATTGGATGGAAAGAGGTTGGTGACAGACAAATTTTTACTCCAGACTTAGTGCAGCAGGCATCTGAGGACGTCCAGTTGATATGTGAGAGATTACGGATAGCTTAGAGCCGGCAAAAGAGTTATGCTGACAAGAGACGAAGACCACTGGAGTTTGATGAGGGTGAGTCGGTGTTTCTGAAGGTATCACTATCGAAGGGTATTATGAGATTCGGTAAGAAGGGCAAGTTGAGCCCTAGATATATCAGACCCTTCGAGATTTTGGAGAGAGTGGGAGATAAGGCGTACAGGTTGGCATTGCCACCGGACTTGGCAAATGTCCACAACGTCTTCCACGTCTCGATGCTTCGAAAGTATCACCCGGACCTGGCACACGTGATAAGATATGAGCCGTTGGAGCTCAATGAGAGTATGACATATGTTGAGAAGCCGGTTCGAATATTGGATAGAACGGAGAAAGTGTTGCGGAATAAGATAATTTCCTTGGTGAAAGTCCTTTGGCAACATCACACGGTGGAAGAGGCCACATGGGAATTGGAGAACTTGATACGGGAGAAGTACCCCCAACTTTTTAAAGAGTGACTTGGTTCTAATTTGAAGGACCAAATTCCTTGAAGGAGGGGAGAATGTGAGACCCCGTATATGTAAAATTGTGATGTGTAATGAATGTGAATGGACTTGTAATGTAAAGTATGATTGATGTAAGTCCATGGATTCAATGTACGTATGTGTAATATGATTTGTAACATACATACAAGTTCCATTGGGTATGAATATGAAGAAATGAGTTCTTATAAGTGATGGATGTGACTGAAACTCAAAATGAGTAGTGTGGTAAAATGGAATGAAATTATGCTTCCATTTGGTTTTATGTAGCATACCTTTGGACATACAATGAATGCACACAAGTTTCAATGTGCATAAGGTATGAATGGATGCCATTTTCAAGTTATAAAGGAGGATGGATGAGAAAATGGCCATGGCAATAGATCAAGGATGTGTTAGTATGAGTTGCAGCAAGGAAACTGCAGAAAATCTGAAAAACATGAAGGCCAGATCGATCTCATAGGATGAGAGATCGATCTGGAAGAGCCAGAATGCTCTTATTTGGGCAATGGAATAGAGCAGATCGATCTCCAATGGGGCCAGATCGATCTCCTAAGCATTCTGTGATGAAAAGATCGATCCTCAAGCACCTAGATCGATCTCCTTAGCTCTCTGTTTGGGAGCAGATCGATCTCATGCTTCGACAGATCGATCTCATGCTTAAAATTTTGTGAAAATGAGAGATTTAAGGGGACCAGATCGATCTTCTCTTGGACCAGATTGATCTCCCCAAGCTATTTCTATATAAGGAGGGCTGAAAATCTAAAAGTTTTGGGAAAAACACCAATCTTCCATTTCTAACCCAAAAACCTAACTTTCTCTCTCTAAAATCAGCCATTTCCAGCAAGAATTGAGGGGAGACCATTAGACATTCAGTTGTTCATCTTGAGGAAGAGAACAACATAGTTGGAACCCAAAATCCCATTGTGGGTATTGAAGGAGATAAGAGCATTGACATTTGGAGCAAGAAGAAAAATCATATTTGGTAAGATTCTAACACTCCAATCTAAGTACATTGTCTATTTAATTGATTTTAGGGTTGTTTGGCATGAGTATGGATGGATGGAAACACATAGGTTGTGTTAGAAACTAATGTAACCTAGAAAATGGAATGCCTCTAGTGTGAGAAAGTATGATTTGGGGAGTTGATGATTTATGGATTATGATAAGTTGTTAAATGAGTAATGTGGGTGATTTGGAATGGTTATGTGGAGTTATAATATGGGTTTAAGTGAAATTGTGAAAATGAGTATGTATATGCTTGATAAAATGCCATAGTGAGGGAATTCATGAAATATGAACACTATGACCTTAATGTTGATTCAATATCGATTTGGAATGAGTTAATAGGCCTAAAAGAATCTATAGACTCGAGTTTTAGGTAAAGTAATGAAACGAGGCCTCATAAGCATTAATAGAAAACTATAGGTCGAATTGACTATAGTGAATGCACGATGTCATTGTAAGACCCCGTATATGTATAATGGTAATGTGTGTAATTGGATCAAATAATATGAATGGACTTGTAATGTAAAGTATGATTGATGTAAGTCCATGGATTCAATGTATGTATGTGTAATACAAATTGTAACGTACATACAAGTTTCATTGAGTATGAATACGAAGAAATGAGTTCTAGCAAGTGATGGTTGTGATTGAGACTCAAGATGAGTAATGTGGTAAAATGGAATGGAGTTATGCTTCCATTTGGTTTTATGTAGCATACCTTTGAACATACAATGAATGCACACAAGTTTCAATGTGCATAAGGTATGAATGGATGTCATTTTCAAGTTATAAAGGTGGATGGATGAGAAAATGGCCATGGCAATAGATTAAGGATGTGTTGGTATGAGTTGCAGCAATGAAACTGCAGGAAATCTGGAAAACATGAGGTCCAGATCGATCTCATAGGATGAGAGATCGATCTGGAAGAGCCAGAATGCTCTTATTTGGGCGAAAGAATAGAGCAGATCGATCTGCCAAGCATTCTGTAGTGAAAAGATCGATCCTCAAGCACCCAGATCGATCTCCTTAGCTCTCTGTTTGGGACCAGATCGATCTCATGCTTCGACAGATCGATCTCATGCTTCAACAGATCGATCTCATTGCTTCGACAGATCGATCTCAGGCTTAAAAATGCCGTGAAAAAGAGGGATTTTAAGGGACCAGATCGATCTCCTCTTGGACCAGATCGATCTCCTCAAGTCATTTCTATATAAAGAGAGCTGAAAATCTGGAAATCTCAGAAAAAACATATTAACCTCCCATTTTCAACCCAAAAACCTAACTTTCCCTCTCTAAAATCAGCCATTTTCAGTGAGATTTGGAGAGAGATCATTAGAGGCAAAGTTGTTCCTACCAAAGAGAAGAACAACATAGTGAGAGGGCATCTTCCCATCTTTGGAATTGAAGGAGTTAAGGGCATTACCATTTGGAGCAAGAAGAGAAATCATATTGGTAAGATTCTAACACTCCAATCCAAATGCATTAGCTATTTAATTGATTTTGGAGTTAATTTATATGAGTATTGATGGATAAACTACCTAGGAAAGTAGTGGAATTGGTGTGACCTAGAAATCTAAAATGGGTATAATGTGAGGATATGTGGGATTAAATGAGCCTATGAATTATGGCATGCTAAAGCTGTTATTGGGGTAATGTTTATGATTTTAAATGGTTAAATGAGATTACATTGTGAGTTTGGAGGAATTGTGGAAATGGGTATGTATATGATTGATGAATGCCATAGTGAGGATTCATGGAATATGAACACTATGAGCTTAATGTCGATTTAATATCGATTTTGAATAAGTTAATAGGCCTAAGAAGATCCATAGACTCGAGTTATGGATAAAGTAATGAAACGAGGCCAAATAAGCTTTAATAGAGGCTATAGATTAAATTGACTATAGCAAGCACAAGGGTTGCAATATATGGATCGAATATAATGCGGGATACGATTTTGTGCAGTCCCGAAGAGTTCGTTGAAGACGAACCGAACCGAACGAGTAAGCAGCTTAAGGAAGTGGAATCACGCATCGCGATTCCAGGTAAGGGAATTTTGTGAGTATATAGAGGTAGCTGCTCGTACTTTGAACTTGTGGGTGAATATCGGGTGTTTTTATGAAATGCATGATTGCTCAAATAAATGTTGATGGTATTCGTGAATGATGATGAGTATATGCGTGGTTTTGGATTTGAAGTGGATTTTATGAAATGGGATAGTAAGGCTAATAATTGCATAAATCTAATGTTTTGATGCTTTTCAAAACGAATTTGCTTGGTTTTAAAGCAAGCTTGTAGATAGGTCGGCTAGTATTGTATTGTTGTTGTGGAAAAGCATTTGTGAGTGCTAAACCCGAATTGTCGGGATTGATAAATTGTATATGAGCCGCCTATCACATTTGTATGACATAAATCACGCTAGAGCTTCGCTCGCGCTGGATTTCTATGTTTTCACTTGTGTGAAACGTGCTTGAGCTTAGCTCTCGCCTTGAATTTAAATTGTGATGATATTTATAAACCGTAGTGGAGCTTACGCTCGTACGTGGATTTGAGTGATTTTTCTTATGCATATAACTGTACTGGAGCTATGCTCGTACATGGTTTCTTCATATTTTATGCATAAATGTCGTACCAGAGCGTTGCTCATACGAAGTGATTGGTTTTCATGCATGAATTCGCGCTAGAGCGTAGCTCGCGCTGGTTTTCACACTGTGGTATGTATGAGGCCGTGGTGAGAGATACGGATTAACTCAGGGAACCCAACAGGCCTGACAGACCTCTTAGGTGGGGTGAGGGTGAGGGGCTAGGACCTGACATAATCCATCCAGGGAACCCAACAGGCCTGACAGACCTCTTAGGTGAGGTGAGGGTGAGGGGCTAGGACCTGGATCAGGGAACCCAACAGGGGCGAGCAAGGCCATGAGGAGCTAGGACCTGGTATTGAGGTTACTCCCACGCGCTTTCGAGACTATAAAGGTTACACTTGGTATGGGGTAGATAAGACCTATGGCAGGCACCCCCAACCATGTTATGGGTCCGCGGAGTACGATGTACCGTGTATATCACATGGAGTACGATGTACCGCGTGGTGGTTACTTGATTTGAGAAAGTCTGGCGGAGAACTAACCCACCTTCATGCCAGCATGATACCCCGCACACCGGGATCCGTGTGGTTTGGGATGATATGTGACGATTGGCCAATGTAGTCACTTGAGATATAGTAACCTGTCTCCTTGCTTGATTTACTTACTACCACATGATTTTAAATCTCTAAGTGTGATTGTGATTGTTTAAGGTAGACCCGAAGGAGGGGTCGAGCCTCGTGGATTTGATTTGTGAAATGAAAATGAGGTTGTGATTGTGAATTGATGTGATGTGATTGTATGTGTTGAGAAAGAGTTTTATAACGTGAGTTTAAAAAGGAGGTTTTTTAATGAATTGCCCTTTTTATGAATTTAAATGAGATCGAACATGAGATGATTTATACATGATGTTTTTACCATGTTTTATATGCCAATATACATGATTTTGATACATGATATATATGTATACTCATATGGCATAGTCTTATTCCTCATGCTCCTACCATAAATGATTTATGCATAATACTATCAGCATGTAGATAGAGTAGTTACCTACCATGCTTGCATTATTGCCTTACTGAGCGTGTGGTTGCTCATCCCTCTCTATTTCCCCCTACAGAGCATGCATAGTAGCCCAGTGAGGACTGAGGCGTGGTATTTTGGACTCCGCTGCATCTCCATTGCTTAGAGGTATATACACAGTGATTCTTTTTGTATCTAAACAATGTAAAAGCACAGTATTCTTTGAGTTGTAATTATGGGGGATGTAGATGTCAGTAAAACATGCTTTTGTATAAGTACAAGATTAAATGCAAATGTACGACATCGTTTTATTTAACTGAGAATGAATGAGATGTGGAGTTTATTATTGACTCACAGCCCAACAGTGTGTGGTGAGTTAGTTCACGACCGGGTAAGGTAACAGTAAAACGCAAAATTTTTTTAATGATTTTCGGTTAAAGAGAATGGAATTGGGTCGTGACATTTGTAAAGTACATACAAGTTCCATTGAGTTTGAATATGAAGAAATGAGTCCTTATAAGTGATGGATGTGATTGAAACTCAAAATGGGTGGTGTGGTAAATGGAAGGAAGTTGCATGAATATAAATGCTTCCATTTGGTTTTATGTAGCATACCTTTGGATATACAATGAATGCACACAAGTTTCAATGTGCATAAGGTATGAATGGATGCCATTTTCAAGTTATAAAGGTGGATGGATGAGAAAATGGTCATGGCAATAGATCAAGGATGTGTTAGCATGAGTTGCAGCAAGGAAACTGCAGGAAATCTGGAAAACATGAAGGCCAGATCGATTTCATAAGATGAGAGATCGATCTGAAAGAGCCAGAATGCTCTTATTTGGGCAATGAAATAGAGCAGATCGATCTCCTAAGCATTCTGTAATGAAAAGATGGATCCTCAAGCACCCAGATCGATCTCCTTAGCTCTCTGTTTGGGACCAAATCGATCTCATGCTTCGACAGATCGATCTCATGCTTAAAATTTCATGAAAATGAGAGATTTAAGGGGATCAGATCGATCTCCTCAAGCTATTTCTATATAAGGAGGGCTGAAAATCTAAAAATTTCGGGAAAAACACCAATCTTCCATTTCTAACCCAAAAATCTAACTTTTTCTCTCTAAAATCAGTCATTTCCAGCAAGAATTGAGGGGAGACCATTAGACATTAAGTTGTTCATCTTGAGGAAGAGAACAACATAGTTGGAACCCAAAATCCCATTGTGGGTATTGAAGGAGATAAGGGCATTGACATTTGGAGAAAGAAGAAAAATCATATTTGGTAAGATTCTAACACTCCAATCCCTAATGTAACCTAGAAAATGGAATGCCTCTAGTGTGAGAAAGTATGAATTGGGGAGTTGGTGGTTTATGGGTTAAGATAAGTTGTTAAATGAGTAATGTGGGTGATTTGGAATGGTTATGTGGAGTTATAATATGGGTTTAAGTGAAATTGTGAAAATGAGTATGTATATGCTTGATAAAATGCCATAGTGAGGGAATTCATGAAATATGAACACTAGAAGCTTAATGTCGATTTAATATCGATTTGGAATGAGTTAATAGGCCTAAAAGAATCCATAGACTCGAGTTTTGGGTAAAGTAATGAAACGAGGCCTCATAAGTGTTGATAGAAAACTATAGGTCGAATTGACTATAGTGAACGCACGATGTCATATTATATGGATCGAGTATAATGCGGGATACGATTTTGTGCAGTCCCGAAGAGTTTGTTGAAGACGAATCGAACCGTACGAGTAAGCAGCTTAAGGAAGTGGAATCACGCATCGCGATTCCAGGTAAGAGAATTCTGTAAGTATATAGAGGTAGCTGCTCGTAATTTGTGGGATTATAGGGTGTTTATGAAATGCATGAATGTTTGAGAAATTGGTTGTTTGGTATGCGAATATTAGATGATTTGGTTTACATGGATGTATAAAAAGGGATAGTAAGGCTAATAATTGCATAAATCAAGTGTTTTGAATGCTTTCACAAAACATGTGTTTGGTTTTAAACGAATTGATAGATAGGATGGCTATTGTGGTTTGATGTTTGTGATAGCACATGTGAAGTGCCAAATATGTTTTGAGATAGCTTTAAAAGCTTATGAGCCGCCTATCATGTTTATGTGAATTAAACCGTGCTAGAGCCTAGCTCGCACCGGGTATTGATGTTTTCATTTGTATGAAACGTGCTAGAGCTTAGCTCGCATCTTGATTTAGAAACTATGATGATGTTTATAAACCGTACTGGAGCTTCTGCTCGTACATGGCTTTTGAGTGGTTTATCTTATGAGTATAACCGTACTAGAGCTATGCTCGTACACGTCTCTTTATGATAGGATGCATGAGTCGTGCTAGAGCTTTGCTCGCACAAGTTTGCACATTGTGATACGTATAAGGTTGTGAAAGTTGGTAAGATCCTTAAGCCCAAAGAGGCGGGGAGGCTCTGTTAGGCAAGGAGGCTCTGTTCGGTGGGGGGGCTCTCTTACGGTGGGATCCTTAAGCCAACATCCTTAAGCCCTGGAGGGGCGGGGAGGCTCTCCTACATGGGTACGGTAAGATCCTTAAGCCCTACATCCTTAAGCCAACATCCTTAAGCCCAAAAAGGCGGGGAGGCTCTATTCGGTGGGGAGGCTCTCTTACGGTGGGATCCTTAAACCAACATCCTTAAGCCCTGGAGGGGTGGGGAGGCTCTGTTAGGCAGGGAGGCTCTCCTACATGGGTATGGTAAGATCCTTAAGCCCTACATCCTTAAGCCAACATCCTTAAGCCCAAAGAGGCGGGGAGGCTCTGTTAGGTGGGGAGGCTCTGTTCGGTGGGGAGGCTCTCTTACGGAAGGATCCTTAAGCCCTACATCCTTAAGCTAACATCCTTAAGCCCGAGGAGGCAGGGAGGCTCTATTAGGCGGGGAGGCTCTGTTCGGCAGGGAGGCTCTCCTTCACGGATATGGAAAACTCTTGGTATGGGGTAGGTAAGACCTAGGAATGGCACCCCCAATCACGATATGAGTCTTCAGAGTACGCTGTACCGTGTAAATCACATGGAGTACGATGTACCGCATGACGGTTATGTGATGAGAAAGTCTGGCGAGGGATAATCCATCTTCATGCCAGCATGATACCCCGCACACCTGGATGCGTGTGGTCTGGGATGATTTATGATGTAGTGGTCCACATAGGCACTTTTGATATAGTGACCTAGTTTTTATACACATGCATGAATTGTGAAATGAAAATGTGGTTGTGATTGTGAATTGATGTGATGTGATTGTATGTGTTTGAGAAAGAGTTTATGACGTGGGTTTAAAAAGGAGGTTTCTTAATGAATTGCCCTTTTTATGAATTTAAATGAGATCGAGCATGAGATGATTTATACATAATGTTTTTACCATGTTTTATATGCCAATGTACATGATTTTGATACATGATATATATGTATACTCATATGGCATAGTCTTATTCCTCATGCTCCTACCATAAATGATTTATGCATAACACTATCAGCATGTAGATAGAGTAGTTATCTACTATGCTTGCATTATTGCCTTACTGAGCGTGTGGTTGCTCATCCCTCTCTATTTCCCTCCCTACAGAGCGTGCATAGTAGCCCAGTGAGGACTGAGGCATGGTATTTTGGACTCCGCTGCATCTCCATCACTTAGAGGTATATACACAGTGATTCTTTTTGTATCTAAATAATGTAAAAGCACAGTATTCTTTTGAGTTGTAATTATGGGGGATGTAGATGTCAGTAAAACATGCTTTTGTATAAGTACAAGATTAAATGTAAATGTATGACATCATTTTATTTAACTGAGAATGAATGAGATGTGGAGTTTATTATTGACTCACAGCCCAACAGTGTGTGGTGAGTTAGTTTACGATAGGGTAAAGTAACAATAAAATGCGAAAATTTTTTAGTGATTTTCAGCTAAAGAGAATGGAATTGGGTCATGACAGATATTGGTATCAGAGCTGTGTTGGCCTGATTGAGTCACTAATAAAACGTAGGAAAGTACATCCCCGTAGTACTGTGCTTTTGTTTAGATATAACTGTGTATATTGTGATGGATTGAGCTTAATAAATTATTTAAATACAGGAAGTTAGGCACTATGCCAGTTACACGCAAAGGTAGAGGGGCGAGAGCACGTGCTAGAGGCCATAGAGGTAGGCCTGAGAGCCGTACGGAGCCACAGACTGAACAGGCTCCACAAAACCCTGCTGAGAGAGCAGAGGATACTGAGGCTCGCTTCGCTAGGTTAGAACGGAGTATTGAGAATTTGGTGGAGATAGTCACGCAGGCCTTGGGCGCCGGTGACAGACGAGGTCTCGCGGCACAGCCTACTACTGAACAGGCAGCTGCAGAGGCGGAGAGACCTCAGACTGCTGAGACAGCTACAGTTACACCACCTCCAGTACAGGATATAGATTCTCTTATCGTTCCACAGCAGAGCGGTAGTGATGTAGGTTATGACTGCGACTTGAGCAGGTTGCGAGAGTTTCAAGTGCTAAAACCTCCAATGTTTAGAGGGGTGAACGACCCACTGGTTACGGAGGATTGGGTGTATGAGATAGAGAAACTATATAGGTTTTCTCGATGCACTTCAGCTGAGAAGGTAGCCTTTGCCGTGTTCATGTTGAAAGGCGAGGCAGAGTACTGGTGGACGTCCATCGAGGCTATTTTGAGGGTCAGACACTCTGAGATCTCATGGGAGATATTTCTAGAGGCCTTCAGAAGATAATATATTCCAGCTACCGCACAGAGGAAACTGCAGATGGAATTTATGAACCTGGTTCAAGGGAACCGAACTGTGGACGAGTATGAGTCCAAGTTTATGTCCTTGGGGAGATATGATCCGGACACGATGGGTAGTGAGACCCGAAAGATTCAGAAGTTCATGGATGGATTGAGATTGGCCATTCGGACTAAGGTACCTCCCTTTGACATCTTGACCTATGAGGAGGCTGTACATAAGGCTCAGTTATGTAAGCAAGACTTTGAGCGAAATGCCTCCGAGCTTGGGAGAGTCAGTGTTAGAAAGGACAGAGATCGGAAGAGATCCGGGTTTGGAAGAGTGGCCAAGAGAGGTGGCCAAAGATTTTTCGAGAAGAGGCCTAAGATTGAGGAGGTGCAGGAGAGAGCTGCTAGACCTCCCATATACCCAGCCTTGACTGCGCCGAGGGCTATGACTATTAGAGGACCACGGCCTACTACTGATCAGTGTAGGAGATGTGGGAGATTTCATGGGAATAGGCCCTGTCTGATGACCCCTATGGTGTGTTTTAGATGCGAGAGGCCAGGACATGTGGCTAAGTATTATCCTGAGAAGATAGAGATTACCCCACAGAAGGGCAAGGAGCCTGAGGGAGCTCCAGTTGAGACAGCAGCCCCGAGGAGGAGGGCTACAGTTGAGGAGAAAGGGAAACAGGCTGCGGGTGTGAGCAGAGGAAGAGTACATGCACTGGATCAGGATACCGCAGATGCTTCGACGGATGTGATTAAAGGTACCATCCGAATTTTTAATTTAGAAGCATTGGTATTATTTGATCCTGGTGGCACGCATTCTTTCATATCACATTCCTTTGCACATAAATTATTGAAGCATGTGAAACCAACATTGTTGAATAAAATGTTGATGATTTCCACACCCATGAATGATAGTCAATTGACTGAGCATGTATGTAGAGATTGTAAGTTAAAGATAGAGGGGAAGGAAATGATAGCCAATCTGATTTTATTGAATATGAATGATTTTGATGTAATTTTGGGAATGGATTGGTTTGCTACCAATCGTGTTGTCATGGATTGTCATGCCAAAACATTGATGTTTTCAGGATTAGACAATCTTATTGTAAATTTTGATGAAAAGAAATGATATGAAAATAGTATGTTTGTTGTAAATAAAGGAGTATGATTTTAAATGCATATTGCTTGAGAGATAAATTATTGTTTATGATAAATGTTGAATGTGAAGTGATGGTTTATGTTACTAACGATGGAGAGGACAATGTGAAGGGTTCATTGCATACATGGTTGATATAGATGAGGTACACCCGAAATTGAGGGACATAACCGTAATTACGGATTACCCTGATGTCTTTTCAGATGAATTACTAGGACTACCACCTGAAAGGGAAATGGAATTTTGCATTGAGCTAGTGCCTGGTACAGAGCCGATATCGAAACCACCCTATAGAATGGCTCCGATAGAATTGGAAGAGCTGAAGAAACAGCTGCAAGAGTTACTGGAGAAGGGGTTTATTAGACCGAGTGTCTCACCTTGGGGAGCACCGGTTCTATTTGTAAGGAAGAAGGATGGAAGCTTTCGACTGTGTATAGATTACCGATTGTTGAATAAGGCCACCATTAAGAACAAGTACCCCCTTCCAAGAATCGATGATTTGTTGGATCAGCTCTAGGGAGCCGAAGTATTTTCTAAGATAGATCTGTGGTCAGGGTATCATCAATTGAGGATCAGGAGTGGAGATGTACCCAATACAGCATTTCGTACCCGTTATGGCCACTACGAGTTTTTGGTGATGCCATTCGGATTGACAAATGCTCCCGCAGCATGTATGGCATTGATGAATGATATATTCAAGCCATACCTGGACAAGTTTGTAATAGTGTTCATTGATGACATTTTGGTGTATTCCAAGTCCAGGGAAGATCATGAAGAGTACTTGATGATAGTTCTGCAGACCCTCCGAGAGAGAGAATTGTATGCCAAACTTAGCAAGTGTAACTTTTGGTTAGAACAGATCTCATTTCTGGGGCATGTTGTGTCAAAGGATGAGGTATAGGTGGATCCATCCAAGATAGAGGCAGTTATACAGTGGGAACAGCCCAAAACAGTTACTGAGATCAGAAGTTTTCTGGGATTGATAGGATATTATCAGAGATTTGTAGAGGGTTTCTCCAGAATAGCTGCTCCATTGACACACCTCATGAGAAAAGATGTTAAGTTTGTATGGGATGAGGCATGTGAGAGGAGTTTTAAGGAGCTTAAGCGTCGGTTGACCACTGCTCCCATTCTCACCATTCCTACCAGCTCAGGAGGATTCTCGTTGTATACGGATGCATCACACCAGGGACTGGGCTGTGTGCTTATGCAGGATGGGAAGGTAGTTGCCTATGGATCGAGACAGTTGAAAGATCATGAGAGGAACTACCCGACACATGATTTGGAGTTGGCGGCTGTAGTATTTGCTTTGAAATTATGGCGCCACTATCTCTATGGTGAGAAATTTTAGGTGTTCACAGATCATAAGAGCCTTAAGTACCTGTTCTCGCAGAAAGAGCTGAATATGAGATAAAGGAGATAGCTCGAACTCCTGAAAGACTATAATTGTGAAATCATATACCACCCGGGTAAGGCAAATGTAGTTGCCAATGCTTTGAGTAGAAAGAACCTTGGGTTGGTGTCATATATGATGGTACGGGAACATGAATTGTTAGAACACTTTGCAAACCTCAGTTTAGATGTAACCCCACCTGGATCTGAGAGACTTGAGATCATGGCTAGTTTGAGACTAGAGCCAGAGTTGATTGGCCGTATTCGGTGAGCCCAGCAGAGCGATCGACGGTCTATCGATTGGCTGAGGTAGATACAGACAGGTGTGGGTATTGATTTTGAGCAGAGTGCTGATGGGTTATTGAGGTTCAGAGGCAGAGTATGCGTTCCCAGGGATCCTGAGACCAGGAGAATGATTTTATCAGAGGCTCACTCATCGAAGTATATGATACATCTGGGAAGTACCAAGATGTATCAAAACCTTCGAAAGGTTTATTGGTGGTCTGGAATGAAGAGAAATATTGCTAAATATGTCACTAAGTGTCTCGTTTGTCAGCAAGTGAAGGTAGAGCATCAGAAGCCTGCAGGATTATTGCAGCCTCTACCGATACCGACATGGAAGTGGGAGCATGTCACCATGGATTTTGTGATAGGGTTATCGAGGACCCGTAGAGGTCATGATGCCATATGGGTTATTGTGGACCAGTTGACTAAGTCCGCCCATTTCTTGGCTATGAGAGCTACTGATACACTGAGTCAGTTGGCGAACCTGTATATTCGAGAGATAGTACGGTTACATGGTGTACCAGTGAGCGTTGTTTCTGATAGGAATGCCCGTATCACTTCCTATTTTTGGGAACATTTTCAGGAAGCGCTGGGGACCCGACTGAGTTTTAGCACCGTTTTTCATCCTCAGATAGATGGACAGTCAGAGAGGACTATACAGACCCTCGAGGATATGTTGAGAGCGTGTGTGCTGGATTTTAGAGGCTCCTGGGATGACCACCTGCAGTTAGCCGAGTTCGCTTATAATAATAGCTATCATGCGAGTATCGGGATGGCACCCTATGAGGCATTGTATGGACGTAGATGCCGTTCCCCCATTGGATGGGAAGAGGTTGGTGACAGACAGATTTTTGCTCTGGACTTAGTGCAGCAGGCATCTGAGGACGTCCAGTTGATATGTGAGAGATTACGGACAGCTCAGAGCCGACAAAAGAGTTATGCTGACAAGAGACGAAGACCACTGAAGTTTGATGAGGGTGAGACGGTGTTTCTGAGAGTATCACCATCAAAGGGTATTATGAGATTTGGTAAGAAGGGCAAGCTGAGCCCTAGATATATCAGACCCTTATAGATTTTGGAGAGAGTGGGAGATAAGGCGTATAGGTTAGCATTGCCACCGGACTTGGCAAATGTCCACAACGTCTTTCACGTCTCGATGCTTCGGAAGTATCACCCGGACCCGGCACATGTGATAAGATATGAGCCGTTGGAGCTCAATGAGAGTATGACGTATGTTGAGAAGTCAATTTGGATATTGGACAGAAAAGAGAAAGTGTTGCGGAATAAGACAATTCCATTGGTGAAAGTTCTTTGGCAACATCACACGGCGGAAGAGGCCACATGGGAATTGGAGAACTTGATATGGGAGAAGTACCCCCAACTTTTTGAAGAGTGACTTGGTTCTAATTTGGAGGACTAAATTCCTTGAAGGAGGGGAGAATGTGAGACATCGTATATGTAACGTTGTAATGTGTAATGAATGTGAATGGACTTGTAATGTAAAGTATGATCGATGTAAGTCCATGGATTCAATGTATGTATGTGTAATATGATTTGTAACGTACATACAAGTTCCATTGAGTTTGAATATGAAGAAATGAGTCCTTATAAGTGATGAATGTGACTGAAACTCAAAATGGGTGGTGTGGTAAATGGAAGGAAGTTGCATGAATATAAATGCTTCCATTTGGTTTTATGTAGCATACCTTTGGACATACAATGAATGCACACAAGTTTCAATGTGCATAAGGTATGAATGGATGCCATTTTCAAGTTATAAAGGTGGATGGATGAGAAAATGGCCATGGCAATAGATCAAGGATGTGTTAGTATGAGTTGCAGCAAGGAAACTGCAGGAAATCTGGAAAACATGAAGGCCAGATCGATCTCATAAGATGAGAGATCGATCTGGAATAGCCAGAATGCTCTTATTTGGGTAATGAAATAGAGCAGATCGATCTCCAGAGGTGCCAGATCGATCTCCTAAGCATTCTGTAAGAAAAGATCAATCCTCAAGCACCCAGATCGATCTCCTTAGCTCTCTATTTGGGATCAGATCGATCTCATGCTTCGACAGATCGATCTCATGCTTAAAATTTCATGAAAATGAGAGATTTAAGGGGACCAGATCGATCTCCTCTTGGACCAGATCGATCTCCTCAAGCTATTTCTATATAAGGAGGGCTGAAAATCTGAAAATTTCGGGAAAAACACCAATCTTCCATTTCTAACCTAAAAACCTAACTTTCTCTCTCTAAAATCAGCCATTTCCAGCAAGAATTGAGGGGAGACCATTAGACATTAAGTTGTTCATCTTGAGGAAGAGAACAACATAGTTGGAACCCAAAATCCCATTGTGGGTATTGAAGGAGATAAGGGCATTGACATTTGGAGCAAGAAGAAAAATCATATTTGGTAAGATTCTAACACTCCAATCCAAGTACGTTGTCTATTTAATTGATTTTGGAGTTGTTTGACATGAATATGTATGGATGGAAACACCTAGGTTGTGTTAAAAACTAATGTAACCTAGAAAATGGAATGCCTCTAGTGTGAGAAAGTATGAATTGGGGAGTTGGTGGTTTATGGGTTAAGATAAGTTGTTAAATGAGTAATGTGGGTGATTTGGAATGGTTAGGTGGAGTTATAATATGGGTTTAAGTGAAATTGTGAAAATGAGTATGTATATGCTTGATAAAATACCATAGTGAGGGAATTCATGAAATATGAACACTATGAGCTTAATGTCGATTTAATATCGATTTGGAATGAGTTAATAGGCCTAAAAGAATCTATAGACTTGAGTTTTGGGTAAAGTAATGAAACGAGGCCTCATAAGCGTTAATAGAAAACTATAGGTCGAATTGACTATAGTGAACGCACGATGACATATTATATGTATCGAGTATAATACGGGATACAATTTTATGCAGTCCCGAAGAGTTCGTTGAAGACGAATCGAACCGTACTAGTAAGCAGCTTAAGGAAGTGGAATCACGCATCGCGATTCCAGGTAAGGGAATTCTGTAAGTATATAGAGGTAGCTGCTCGTAATTTATGGGATTATAGGGTGTTTATGAAATGCATGAACGTTTGAGAAATTGGTTGTTTGGTATGCGAATATTAGATGATTTGGTTTACATGGATGTATAAAAAGGGATAGTAAGGCTAATAATTGCATAAATCAAGTGTTTTGAATGCTTTCACAAAACATGCGTTTGGTTTTAAACGAATTGATAGATAGGATGGCTATTGTGGTTTGATGTTTTTGATAGCACATGTGAAGTGCCAAATTTGTTTTGAGATAGCTTTAAAAGCTTATGAGCCGCCTATCATGTTTATGTGAATTAAACCGTGCTAGAGCCTGGCTCACACCGGGTATTGATGTTTTCATTTGTATGAAACATGCTAGCTCGCATCTTGATTTGGAAACTATGATGATGTTTATAAACTGTACTGGAGCTTCTGCTCGTACGTGGCTTTTGAGTGGTTTGACTTATGAGTATAACCGTACTAGAGCTATGCTCGTACACGTCTCTTTATGATAGGATGCATGAGTTGTGCTAGAGCTTTGCTCGCACAAGTTTGCACATTGTGATACGTATAAGGTTGTGAAAGTTGGTAAGATCCTTAAGCCCTACATTCTTAAGCCAACATCCTTAAGCCCAAAGAGGCGGGGAGGCTCTGTTCGGTGGGGAGGCTCTCTTACAGTGGGATCCTTAAGCCAACATCCTTAAGCCCTGGAGGGGTGGGGAGGCTCTGTTAGGCAGGGAGGCTCTCCTACATGGGTACGGTAAGATCCTTAAGCCCTACATCCTTAAGCCAACATCCTTAAGCCCAAAGAGGCGGGGAGGCTCTGTTAGGTGGGGAGGCTCTGTTCGGTGGGGAGGCTCTCTTACGGAAGGATCCTTAAGCCCTACATCCTTAAGCTAACATCCTTAAGCCCGAGGAGGCAGGGAGGCTCTATTAGGCGGGGAGACTCTGTTCGGCAGGGAGACTCTCCTTCACGGATATGGAAAACTCTTGGTATGAGGTAGGTAAGACCAAGGAATGGCACCCCCAATCACGATATGAGTCTGCAGAGTACGCTGTACCGTATATATCACATGGAGTACGATGTGCCGCATGACGGTTATGTGATGAGAAAGTCTTGCGAGGGATAATCCATCTTCATGCCAGCATGATACCCCGCACACCTGGATGCATGTGGTCTGGGATGATTTATGATGTAGTGGTCCACATATGCACTTTTGATATAGTGACCTAGTTTTTATACACATGCGTGAATTGTGAAATGAAAATGTGGTTGTGATTGTGAATTGATGTGATGAGATTGTATGTGTTTGAGAAAGAGTTTATGACGTGGGTTTAAAAAGGAGGTTTCTTAATGAATTGCCCTTTTTATGAATTTAAATGAGATTGAGCATGAGATGATTTATACATGATGTTTTTACCATGTTTTATACGCCAATGTACATGATATATATGTATACTCATATGGCATAGTTTTACTTACTCATGCTCCCACTATAAATGATTTATGCATAACACTATCAGCATGTAGATAGAGTAGTTATCTACCATGCTTGCATTATTGCCTTACTGAGCGTGTGGTTGCTCATCCCTCTCTATTTCCCTCCCTACGAGAGTGCATAGTAGCCTAGTGAGGACTGAGGCGTGGTATTTTGGACTCCGCTGCATCTCCATCGCTTAGACATATACACATTGATTCTTTTTGTATCTAAACAATGTAAAAGCACAGTATTCTTTTGAGTTGTAATTATGGGGGATGTAGATGTCAGTAAAATATGCTTTTGTATAAGTACAAGATTAAATACAAATGTATGACATAGTTTATTTAACTGAGAATGAATGAGATGTGGAGTTTATTATTGACTCACAGCCCAACAGTGTGTAGTGAGTTAGTTCACGATCGGGTAAGGTAACAGTAAAACACAAAATTTTTTTAGTAATTTTCAGTTAAAGAGAATGGAATTGGGTCGTGACAACATCAATTTGGTCTAATATAGCACAATTCTTGCGTTTACTATAGTCGATTCAACCTATGGTTTTCATTAACACTTATAAGGCCTCACTTCCTCTTAAGTCTGTTTTGGTCGCTTTATTAATTTCTTGAGAGTCTATTAAACTCTTTTAGGCCTATTGATTCACACTAAATCGATATTAAGCTTATAGTGCCTCTAGTCCATCATTTACTTCACTATGGCAATTTATCAAACACCTCATATACTTATTTTCTTAACTTGACTAATCTCACAATGTAGCTTCATTCTATCATATCAAAGTCATACATATCACCTCACTAACACTTTAGTTCAAGCCATTCATCATCAACTCAACCATAACACATTTTCTCACACTAGACTCATTCTAGGTCATACTTATTCCATTACATTCTAGGTAGTTTCAATCATCAATACCTACACCAATCTACTCACAACAACAACTAGATAAATATACTTTTAGTTGGTGTATTAGAAACTTACCTAATTTGATTTTCTTCTTGCTTCAAATAAGAACACTCCTTTGCTCCTTCAATCCAACCAATGAAGTATTGATTCCAAGCTATGTTGTTCTTCTCTTTATAACAAACAACTTTGTTCTAATAGTTTTTTTCTCAAATCTTTATAGAAATGTGATGGTTTTAGAGTGAGAAAGCTAGGTTAAGGTTTAAAAATGGAAGAATGAACTTGTTTCACATGAATTACAGATCCAACTGCTCTGTTTTTATAGAAATGGCATTAGGAGATCGATCTGCATAGGGTGGAGATCGATCTGGCCTTGCTTGAATCCTTCAAAATTTCGATAAATTTGCAGGCAGGGGATCGATCTGTTTATTGCATGAGATTGATCTGTTCCAAGCAGAAGGCTTAAGAGATCGATCTGGCATTAAGAGGAGATCGATCTGTTTATTGTATGAGATTGATCTGTTCTAGGCAAAAGGCTTAGGAGATAGATCTGGCCTTAATAGGAGATCGATCTGGCATATCTAGAGACCAATGGAGATCGATATGCTTGAGTGAGGGATCGATCTTCCTCTTGCAGAATACTTAGCATTGTGTTCTCCAGGCCATGAGATCGATCTCTCCTCGCATGGGATCGATCTGGCCTTCATCCTGCATCATTTTTACTGCAATTTTCCTAGTTAAACTCATATTCAATGATTTCAACACTCATTTATCAATCAATTCACACTTAGAACTTAAAAACATTTATTTCTTGTAATTCATATGTAATCTAACTTGTATGTACATCAATTAATCATATACATTACATAGAAATTTACGGGTCTTATATTCCTCCCCTCCTTCAAGAAATTTTGTCACGACCCTCAACTTACCAAAAATCAGCATAAATTTTTTGCTTTTCATACTTTATTTATTATTCGTTCTTACCGTACCTCGATCGTGATCAGCTACACTCTTAAACAGTTGGGCTATGTGTCAATGTCTACCTCATCCAACCATAATAATTCATTTTCAATATAATTTATAAGTAAACACTTGTATAAATAAAAACAGTGTTGTTTACATGTGTTTACATTGCTTTACATCCCCAACAGTTACATATAAGATGCCACTATGCTATAAAAGGTTTAGATACAAAATTCTACAAGTGTGTATACCTTTAGCGATGGGATGCAATGGATACCAAAAGGGAAAGCCTCCAGTCACCCACAATCTATACACAAAGCTCTATAGAGAGGGGAAAATAAGGGAGGTGAGCAAACTACATGCTCAGTAAGGCAATCATGCGAACAGGTAGATACTGCATTATCTATGTGATCGTGATGCCATGCTAAAAAACCACATAATTATCATTCACACCTCAAAAGCACTAGTTCATGCTGGTGTTAATGGCATGTAAAGCAAATCATGCTATTTAGTTCAGTGCACAAATCAAATTTAAAGCATGGCATTAATCATCATGCATATTTCATAAACAAGGCATAGAAAACCATCACGCGTAAATGCACTTTAAAGCCATTTTAATCATTGCTCAAGCAAATCATGCTTTCTCATCTCAATGAAATCAACACTCGTTAGGTCTCAGCCCCTCCCTCGGACTGTCCTGACTCACAAAACATTTCAAAGATAGATTTATTTCATAAACAATAGACATGGGAGATACCATATATATAATAAAGGAAATCTCCTCGAGGACTATGGCCATATCCTGTGATCCTAGGCTACACTGATAAGGTGTGCAGGGTATCACCACTATCTGCTTCCATACGGGAGGTGGGTCACGTCCAGCTCGTCGATCCATAGCAGATCTCGTCCGAAGATGACACATCACAATCTCAACACATTGCAACCCATGCTACCTGGACGGTACAGCGCACTCCGTGGACCCATATCAACACATCATATCATGCCACATCTAAAAAATGCATGTGCGGGCCTATTTAATCAGTATGACTTCTTGTCTACCCGAAGCTCCTAACACGACTATCAACATGTCAATTCTTAAAATGCACATGCGAACCTATTTAATCAGTGCGAACACCTAGTCTACCTGAAGCTCCTAGCACGGCAACAAGTATGGTAGGCATCTAATGCGAGCTATGCTCTAACACCATGGCAAAACCAATATAAAGTCTATGCGAGCTTAACTCTAGCACAACATCATAAAAATCCATGTGAAAACTAGTGCGAGCTACGCTCTAGCACTCATACGTATGAAAACACATCAAATCTCGTGCGAGTCATACTCTAGCACGCTTTCATTCTGACGAAATCCATGTAGGTTGTTCAATTCTTTGCAAAACATGGTTATCAACCAAATTAAATCATTTCTTTTGAAAATCATTTCAAATGTTAGTTGACCCACCATTCATTTGCTAAAAAGCAACAAAACAAGGTTTTCAAAGCATCTTGCTTTTGTTTTCATGCACATTTCTCAAAACCTAATTCTTTGCCCCTCAATCACACAATTTCATTTCCTAGTGTCACATGCACTATAGGCAAACATTTAAGCACCCAAATTACGTACAAGTATCTCTAAGAGTCCACACAATTCCTTATCTCGATTTACTCGGGGTGCGACTCTCTTCCTTTATGTTTCTAGCGTTTTTCTTTCAACTTGCTCCGGTGTATCATCCTCGGGAGCTATAATTCATTTATCAAATGCTCGAGTTAGTGTTGCTAACTCTTACTTAACTATGCATTCTACGCAATGTCTTAAATGTTCATTTTACCCCTTTTTGGGTAAGTCTCACAATCCATTCTATAACACCATCTTAAATCCATACCCACAATACCATTATCACTTAAAGATATCCTATTCATCATTTATTGCACTACGTTCCACTTTCTCACACTAATCTATTTCTAGGTTATAATCATTCCATGGCATTCTAGGTAGTCTACCATAAATATGCACACCAAACCAACTTCAATATCCTTAACTAAACAAATGTACTTAATTTTTTACATTAGAATACCTCTTTGGATTTTCCTCCTTGCTCCAAATAGAAATGCTCCTTGTCCCTTAAATCCAACAAATGGGGAAAATGGCTCCAAGTTATGTTGTTCTTCTCTTTGATGTGGCAACTTTACGTCTAATAGCCTTCCCTCAAATCTTCTTGAAAATGGGTGGATTTAGAGAGAGAAAACTAGGTTTTTGGATTGAAAATGGAAGGAATTGGTTTTGTCCCGAAATCTGTAGATCTAACTACTCCTATTTATAGATTTAGCTAGATGAGATCGATCTGGTCCCCTTAAAATTCCTCTTTTTCATGACATTTAAAAGCAAGAGATCGATCAGTCAAAACCTTGAGATCGATCTTATCTCAAGCAGAAAGTTAAGGAGATCGATCTGGCTATGGAGGAGATCGATCTGCTCCAACTTAAGATCTAAGGAAATCAATCTGTTTACCTTAAGAATCGATCCTCATTTTATAGAATGTTTAGGAGATCGATCTGGCTCCATTGGAGATCGATCTGCATTGTTCCTATTGCTCGAATAAGAGCATTTTGGCTCTTCCAGATCGATCTCTCATCCTATGAGATCGATCTGACCTTCATATTTTCCAAATTTTCTACAGTTTTTCTACAGCAACTAACACCCAAACATCCTTAATTTACTGCCATAGTCATTTTCTCGTCCAACCACCTTTCAGACTTGAAAATGGCATCTATTCATACTTTATACACATTAAAACTTGTGTGAAATCTTTGTGTAACCAAAGGCATATAATATAAGATAAATAGAAGTGCATAACTCATGTCAATCTTCATTTTATTTTACCACACTACTCATATTCCATTCCACTCACATTTATCACGAACAAAAGTCCATTTCTTCTTATTCATACTCAATAAAACTTGTACATACATCACAATCTTATTCCAAGTGTGTACATGGAACTTATGGACTCTACATCATTTATGCTTCACATTACAAACACATCACCATTTACATATATACCAAGTTATACATATATGGGGTCTCACATTGTCCCCCACTTAGAAAATTTGGTCCTTCAAATTGGAACCAATCATTCTATGAATAACTTGAGATAGCTCTCCCGCATCAAACTCTCTAATTTCCAAGTGGCCTCTTCCATCGTGTGATGTTGCCAAAGAACTTTCACCAAGGGAATTATCTCTATCCTTAACACTTTCTCTTTTCTGTCTAATATCTGAATCGGCTTCTTAACGTACGTCATACTTTCATTGAGCTCCAAAGGCTTGTACCTTATCACATGTGCCGGGTTCAGGTGGTATTTTTGTAACATGGATACGTGGAAGACGTTATGAACACTTGCCAACTTTGGTGGTAATGCCAACCTATAAGCCTTATCTCCCACTTTATCAAGTATCTCAAATAGCCCTATGTATCAAGGGCTCAACTTCCCCTTCTTCCCGAATCTCATAATCCCCTTTGAGGGAGAAACCTTCAAAAACACTGACTCACCCACATTAAACTCTAGTGGTCTCTGTCTTCTGTCAGCGTAACTCTTTTGTCTGCTCTGAGCTGTCCGTAGCCTCTCACAAATCAACTGGACATCCTTAGAGGCTTGTCTAACCAAGTGAGGAGCAAAGATCTATCTGTCACCAACCTCTTTCCATCTAAAATAGAGGAACGACATCTACACCCATACAATGCCTCATATGGTGCCATCTCGATACTCGCATGAAAACTGTTATTATAGGCGAACTATGAGAGCGACAAATGGTCATCTCAAGAGCCTCCAAAATCCAATACAAACGCTCTCAACATATCCTCCAGGGTCTGTATAGTCCTCTCTGACTGACCATCTGTCTTAGGAGGAAATGTAGTGCTAAAACTCAACTGGGTCCCCATCACTTCCTGAAAACGTTCCCAGAAGTGTGAAGTAAAGTGGGCATCCCTATCAGAAACAACCCTCACTGGAATTCCATGTAGCCTCACTATCTTGCGCACATACAAGTTCGCTAACTGGCTCAAAGTATCAGTAGCTCTCATAGCTAGAAAATAAGCTATTTTATCAACCGATCCACAATCACCCATATGACATCATGACCTCTGTGGGTCCTCGACAATCCCATCACAAAATCCATGGTGACATGCTCCCACTTGCATGTCGGTATTGGTAGAGGCTGTAATAACCCTACAGGCTTCTGATGCTCTACCTTCACCTACTGACAAACGAGATACTTAGTGACATATTTAGCATCTCTTTCTTTATTCCAGACCACTAATAAACCTTTCACAGGTCTTGATACATCTTAGTACTTCCTGGATGTATCGTATACCTCGATAAGTGAGCCTCTAACAAGATCAATTTCTTGACCTCTGGATCATCGAGAACACATATCCTACCTCTAAACCTCAACAATCCATCTGAACTTAATTCAAAATCCATCTCTGTACCCCTCTATATCTGCCCGACAATATCACTGCACTACTGATCAATTCGCTGAGCCTGTCGTACTCGATCTACCAGATCCGGTTCCAATTGCAGGCTAGCTATCATAAATCCACTATAAGTGTCAGGCGGGGTCACATCCAAACTGAGGTTCGTGAACTGTTCCAACAGCTCGTTTTCCCTAACCATCATGAATGACACCAACCCGAGGTACTATCTACTCAAGGCATCAGCAACTACGTTAGCTTTACTCGGGTGGTACAGGATCTCAATCATAATCCTTTAAAAGTTCAAGCCATCTCCTCTGTCTCATGTTTAACTCTTTTTGCGAGAACAGGTACTTAAAGCTCTTATGATCTGTGTAAACCTGAAATCTCTCACCCTATAGATAGTGGCGCCATATTTTCAATGCAAACACTACAGCCACCAACTCTAAATCATGGGTCGAGTAGTTCCTTTAATGATCCTTCAACTTTCTAGACCCATATGCAACTACCTTTCCATCCTGCATAAGTACACAGCCTAGTCCTTGGTGTGATGCATCCGTATACACCGAGAAACCTCCTGAGCTAGTAGGGATGGTGAGTATAGGAGCTGTAGTCAATCTCTTTTTCAACTCTTGAAAACTTTCCTCACACTTTTCATCCCACATAAACTCTGCATTTTTTCTCGTGAGATGTGTTAATGGAGTACCTAGCCTTGAGAATCCCACCACAAACCTTCGATAATACCTAGCTAAACCTAGAAAACTTTTAATCTCTGTAACTATCTGGGGTCTCTGCCATTGTATCACTGCCTTAATCTTCGATGAATCCACTGACACTCCATCTTTTGATACTATATGACCCAGAAAAGAGATCTGTTCCAACCAAAAATCGCACTTACTGAGTTTAGCATACAATTTCTTCTCTCGGAGGGTTTGTATCACTATCCTTAGGTGTTGTTCATGCTCCTCTCTAGATTTTGAGTACACCAGTATATCATCGATAAAGACAATAACAAATTGATCCTAGTACTGGTGAAACACTTCATTCATCAATGACATAAAAGCTATGGGAGCATTTGTTAACCCGAATGGCATAACCCTAAACTCATAATGTCCATACCGGGTGTGAAAACCTATCTTGGGTACATCTCCTCTCCTTATCTTCAACTGATGGTACCTCTTAGGTCTATCTTGGAGAAGACCTACGCTCCCTTAAGGTAATCTAACAAATCATCGATGCGTGGAAGGGGATACTTATTCTTGATGGTGGCCTTATTCAACAATTAGTAATCTATACACAGTCGAAGGCTTCCATCTTTCTTCCTTTCAAACAGAACCGGTGCTCCCTAAGGTGATACTCTCGGTCTGATGAACCCCTTCTCTAGTAGTTCCTCTAACTGCTTCCTTAATTCTTCAAATTCAACTTGAGCCATTTTGTACGATGGCTTAGATATCGGCTCTATACCAGGTGCCAAGTCTATACCAAATTCCATCTCTTTATTTGGAGGTAACCCTGATAATTCATCCGGAAAGACATCTAGAAATTCCCTGACCACTGGGATATCTATCAACTCCGAACATGCCTTATCCGTCTCAATCACATAAGCAATGAACCCTTCACATTATCCTTTCCACCGTTAGTAACTCAAATCATCACATTAACATATATATTTGATAAACAAATTCATCTCTCGAATACTATGAATTTAAATCATACTCTTCTCATTTATAAAGATTATGTCATTTCATTTCCTTTCATCAAAGTTTACAATAAGATCGTCTAATCCTGAAAACATCGAGGTTCTAGCACGACAATCCATAACAACATGGTTTGCAGCCAGCCAATCCATACCTAGGATTACACTCATATTTAATAAGATTAAATCGGCCGCCATTTCTTTACCTCCTATCCTCATCTTACAATCTCTATATACATACTCAGTCAACTGGCTATCAGTCATAGGGGTAGATATCATCAACATTTTATCAAGCAGTGTGGGTTTTACATGCTTCAACAATTTACATGCAAAGGATGCCGATATAAAAGAATGCGTGTGAATCAAAGATTTGGATGGTATCTTTAACCACATTCGAAGACTGATCTGCAGTGTCCTAGTCCAGTGCGTGCACTCATCCTCTGCTCACACCCACTGCCTGCTTCCCTTTTTCCTTAGTTGTAGCCCTCCTACTCGGAGCAGCTGTACCAACTGGAGCTCTTTTTGGCTCCCTACCCTTCTTTGAGGGTCTCTTTGTCATCTCTGGGCAATCTCGGCTTATGTGCCCTAGTTTCCCACATCTAAAGCATACTACAGGAGGTCTATAGCATGGTCGAGTACCATGGTACCTGCCACACTTGCCACACTATTCTGTAGTAGGTCGTGACCCTCCAATCATAATTCTCTTAACTGGAGCTATAACTGAATACATGGGAGGATTAATTGTCCTCTCTCGGATTTCTTCAGTCCTTAGCCTCTTTCCAGAAAACCTCTTACTTCCCTTATAACTGAAGCCTCTATCTAGCACTGGTCTCTTCTTATCTTTGTCCCTCACTTTAACAACCTTTCCAAACTCTCAAGCGATTTGATCAATATCTTGTTCACACAATTATGCCCTACGCACTGCCTCCTCATAGGTTGGTATATCTAGGGGAACCGATCTGCACTTGATGGTCGATCTCAATCCATCCACGAACTTCTGGATCTTCTCGACCTCATTACCCATTGTGTTGGAATCATATATGCCCTGGGAGATAAAGGTCGTCTCATACTTATTTACAGTCCTGCTCCCTTGGGTTAGTCCCAAAAGTGCCATCTTCATTCTCCGTTGTGCAGTATACGGAACATACTGTCTCCGAAAAGCCTCCAAAAATACATCCTAGTTGATCTCTGCATGTCATGCTCTCAAAATAGGCCTGATAGATTTTTACCAATGTTCAGCTGATCCCTTTAGCATGAAAGAGACAAATGCTACCATCTCGGTAGTAGTGCACTCGAAGAACCCATATAACTTCTCAATCTTATTTATCCAATCCTCTGCAGCTACTAGGTCCTTAACTCCATTGAAAGATGGTCGTCCAAACTTCTGGAACTGCTGCAGTCTATCCAAATCACAACCGTAACCCCAGCCTCTATTGCCCTGTGGTGTAGCAATAGGCATAGGCATATCTTGTGCAAATGGGGGTGTAGGTGTATCTGTCATCTGAGGTCTCTGGGCTGGTTGTGCCTATTCCTCAGGAGCTACCGCCTGCTTGACATTACCCTCTGTAGCGGGACTCTATCTGCCCCTAACTCCAGGCAACAATTGAGTGACCAACTCCAAGATCATATCAATACTCCACTCAATCCTCCCGAAGCGTGCCTCAGTACTCTCGGGTCTCTCATTTGGACCCTATGGAGTATGCTCAACCTCAGCCTCCACCTAAATATCTTCCTGAGCCTCGTGTGTTTTTGGCTCAATACTATCCTCAGGCCTACCTCTACGGCCTCGAGCATGCGCTCTCTTCCCTCTACCACGACTGGTGTTAGGCATAATGTTTCACTTCCCTACATACACATCAATTTCTTAGTCAACCCATCAATACACACACAATTGTATCTAAACAAGCACAGTAACATGGGGATGTAATTTTTTCCAACTTATTAAGTATTTTAGACACCGACACATGTCATATCAACTCAGCTCTGATACTAACTTCTGTCACGACTCTCAACTTACCAAAAATCAGTGTAAATTTTTTGCTTTTCATACTTTATTTATTATTTATTCTTACTTACCTCGATCGTGATCAGCTACACTCTCAAACAGTTGGGCTATGTGTCAATGTCTACCTCATCCAACCATAATAATTCATTTTCAATATAATTTATAAGTAAACACTTGTATAAATAAAACATAGTGTTGTTTACATGTGTTTACATTGCTTTACATCCCCAATAGTTACATACAAAATGCTACTGTGCTATAAAAGGTTTAGATACAAAATTTTACAAGTGTGTATACCTTTAGTGATGGGATGCAATGAATACCAAAAGAGAAAGCCTCCAGTCGGCCATAATCTATAATCAAAGCTCTGTAGAGATGGGAAAATAAGGGGGTGACTAAACCACACGCTCAGTAAGGCAATCATGCGTACAAGTAGATACTGCACTATTTACGTGATCGTGATGCCATGCTAAAAGACCACACAATTCTCATTCACATCTCAAAAGCATTAGTTCATGCTGGTGTTAATAGCATGTCAAGCAAATCATGCTATTTAGTTCTGTGCACAAATCAAATTCAAAGCATGGCATTAATCATCATGCATATTTCATAAACAAGGCATGGAAAACCATCATGCATAAGTGCACTTTAAAACCATTTTCATCATTTCTCAAGCAAATCATGCTTTCTCATCTTAATGAAATCAACACTCGTCAAGTCTCAACCCCTCCCTCAGACTGTCCTGACCCACAAAACATTTCAAACATGTTTTTATTTCATAAGTAATAGACATGTGAGATAGGCAATATATATAATAAGGGAAATCTCCTCGAGGACTATGGTCATATCCTATGATCTCAGGCTACACTGATCAGGTGTGCGGGGTATTACCACTATCTACTTTCACACGGAAGGTGGGTCACGTCCAGCCCATTGGTCCATAGCAGATCTCGTCCGAAGACGGTACATCACAATCTCAACACAGTACAACGTACTCCATGCTACCTGCACGATACAACATACTTTGTGGACCCATATCAACACATCATATTACGCCACATCTCAAAACTTCACGTGCGAGCCTATTTAATCGGTACGACTTCTTGTCTACCCAAAGCTCCCAACACAACTATCAACATGTCAATTCTTAAAATGCACGTGCGAGCCTATTTAATCGATGTGACACCTAGTCTACCTGAAGCTCCTAGCATGGCAACAAGTATGGTGGGCATCTAATATGAGCTATGCTCTAGCACCATGATAAAACCAGTATAAAGACTATGCGAGCTCAACTCTAGCGCAACATCATAAAATCCATGTGAAAACTAGTGCGAGCTACGCTCTAGCACTCATGCATATGAAAACACATCAAATCTCGTGTGACTCATACTCTAGCACGCTTTCATTCTCACGAAATCCATGTAGGTGGCTCAATTCTTTGCAAAACATGGTTATCAACCAAATTAAAGCATTTCTTTTGAAAATCATTTCAAATGTTAGCCGACCCACCATTCATTTGCTAAAAAGCAACAAAATAAGGTTTTCAAAGCATCATGCTTTTGTTTTCATGCACATTTCTCAAAACCTAACTCTTTGCCCTTCAATCACCCAATTTCATTTCCTAGTGTCACATGCAATCTAGTAAAATAATTAAGCGCCCAAATTGCACATAGCTATCTCTAAGAGTCCACACAATTCCCTTACCTCGATTTACTCGAGGTGCGACTCTCTTCCTTTACGTTTCTCGCGTTTTTCACTCAACTTGCTCAGGTGTATCCTCGGGAGCTGCAATTTATTCATTGAACGCTTAAGTTAGTGTTGCTAACTCTCACTTAACTATGCATTCTACCCAATGTCTTAAATGTTCATTTTACCCATTTTTGTGTAAGTCTCCCAATCCATTCCATAACACCATTTTAAATCCATACCCACAATACCATTATCACCTAAAGATATCCTATTCATCAATTACCCACTACATTCCACTTTCTCACACTAACCCATTTCTAGGTTATAATCATTCCATGTCATTCTAGGTAGTTATACCATAAATATGCACACCAAATCAACTTTAATATCCATAACTAAACAAATGTACTTAATTTTGTACATTAGAAACTCACCTCTTTGGTTTTTTCCTTCTTACTCCAAATAGAAATGCTCATTGTCCCTTAAGTCAAACAAATGGGAAAAATGCCTCCAAGCTATGTTGCTCTTCTCCTTGATGTGAACAACTTTGTGTCTAATAGCCTTCCCTTAAATCTTCTTGGAAAGGGTGGATTTAGAGATAGAAAACTAGGTTTTTGGATTGAAAATGGAAGGAAATGGTTTTGTCCCAAAATCTGTAGATCCAACTGCTCCTATTATAGATTTAGCTTGATGAGATCGATCTGTCGAGACATGAGATTGATATGATCCCCTTAAAATCTCTCTTTTTCATGACATTTGAAGGTGGGAGATCGATCTATCGAAACCTTGAGATCGATCTTGTCTCAAGCAGAGAGTTAAGGAGATCGATCTATCTATGAAGAAGATCGATCTGCTCCAACCCGAGAGCTAAGGAGATCGATCTGTTTGCCTTAAGAATCGATCCTCATTTTACAGAATGTTTAGGAGATCGATTTGGCTCCATTGGAGATCGATCTACACTGTTCCTACTGCTCGAATAAGAGCATTTTGGCTCTTCCAGATCGATCACTCATCCTATGAGATCGATATGACTTTCATATTTTTTAGATTTTCTGCAGTTTTTTTACAACAACTAATACCCAAACACCCTTAATTTACTGCCATAGTCATTTTCCCATCCAACCACCTTTAAGACTTGAAAATGGCATCTATTCATACTTTATACACATTAAAACTTGTGTGAAATCTTTGTATAACGAAAGGCATATAGTATAAGCTAAATGAAAGTGCATAACTCATGCCAATCTTCATTCCATTTTACCACATACTCATATTCCATTCCACTCACATTTATTTCAAATAAAAGTCCATTTTTTCATATTCATACTCAATGAAACTTGTATGTACATCACAATCTCTTATTTCAAGTGTGTACATTGAACTTATGGACTCTACATCATTTATGCTTCACATTACAAATACATAACCATTTACATATATACCAAGTTATACATATATGGGGTCTCACAAATTTGGTCCTCCAAATTAGAACCAAGTTCACCTAAAAACAACTCCGGGTACTTTTCTTGTACCATGCTCTCCAATTCCCATGTAGCTTCTTTCGGAGCGTGATATTGCCAACGAACTTTCACTAAGGGAATAATCTTCGACCTCAATACCTTCTCTTTTCTATCTAATATCTGAACCGGCTTCTCAACATACGACATACTCTTATTGAGCTCCAATGGCTCATATCTTATCACGTGCCGGGTCCAGGTGGTACTTCCGAAGCATAGAGATGTGGAAGACATTATGAACACTCGCTAAGTCTGGTGGCAACGCCAACCTATAAGCCTTATCTCTCACTCTCTCCAGAATCTCGAAGGGTTCAATATACTGAGGGCTCAACTTTCCCTTCTTACAGAACCTCATAATCCTTTTAAAGGGAGAGACTTAAAAAATACCGACTCACCCACAGCAAACTCCAGTGGTCTCTGTCTCCTATTAGCATAACTCTTTTATCGACTCTGAGCTATTCGTAATCTCTCACATATCAGTTGGACGTCTTCAAAGGCCTGCTACACTAAATCGGGAGTAAAAATCTATCTGTCACTAACCTTTTTCCATCTAACAGGGGATCGACATCTACATCCATACAGTGCCTCATATAGTGCCATCCCGATACTTACATGATAGCTGTTATTATAGGCGAACTCGACAACGGTAGGTGATCATCCCATGAGCCTCCAAAATCCAGTACACACACTCTCAACATATCCTCTAAGGTCTGTATAGTCCTCTCTGATTGACTATCTATCTGAGGATAAAAAGCGGTGCTAAACTCAGTTGGGTCTCCATCGCTTCCTGAAAATGTTCCCAAAAATGGGAAGTGAAGCGGGTATCCCTATCAGCAACAACGCTCATTGGAACACCATGTAACCAAACTATCTCTCGAACAAACAATTCATCAACTGGCTTAGAGTATCAGTAGCTCTCATGGCTAAGAAATGGGCTGACTTCGTCAATCGATCCACAGTAACCCAAATGGCATCATGACCTCTCCGAGTCCTCGGTAAACCCACCACAAAATTCATGGTGACATGCTCCCATTTCCATGTCGGTATCGATAGAGGCTACAATAACCCTGCATGTTTCTGATGCTCTACCTTCACTTGCTGACAGACGAGACATCTAGCGACATATTTAGTAATGTCTTTTTTCATTCCAGACCACCAATAAACCTTTCGAAGGTTTTGATACATCTTGGTACTCCCCGGATATATCGTATACTTCGATGAGTGAGCCTTTGATAAAATCAATCTGTTGATCTTTGGATCCTCAGGAACACATACTCTACCCCTGAACCTCAATAATCCATTTATACTCAGCTCAAAATTTATACCCACACCTGTCTGAGCCTGACTCAACTAATCGATATACTATCGATCACTCTGCTGAGCCTGTCGAATAAGAAAAATCAACTCTGACTCCAATCTCAAACTAGCCACAATATTAATCTCTCTATACTAGGTGGGGCTACATCCAGACTAAGGTTCACAAATTGCTCTAACAACTTGTGTTCCCGAACCACCATATAAGACACCAACCCAAGGTTCTTCATGCTCAAGGCATCGACAACTACATTCGCCTTACTTGGGTGGTACATGATTTCACAATCATAATCCTTCAGGAGTTCGAGCCATCTTCTCTATCTCATATTCAACTCTTTCTGTGAGAATAGATACCTAAGGCTCTTATGATACTTATATACCTGAAATTTCCTACTATAGAGTAGTGGCAGCATATATTCAATGCAACCACTATGGAGGCCAACTCTAAATCGTGAGTCGGATAGTTCCTCTCATGATCCTTTAACTGTTTGGACCCATAGGAAACTACCTTCCCATCTGGCATAAGTATACAGCCCAGTCCCTGGTGTGATGCATCCGAATACACAGAGAAACCTTTTGAGCTGGTAGGAATGGTGAGAATCAAAGCAGTGGTCAACCGACGCTTAAGCTCCTGAAAACTCCTCTCACATGCCTCATCTCGCATAAACTTAACATCTTTTCGTGTGAGACGTGTTAACAGAGCAGTTAGTCTAGAGAAATCCTCAACAAATATCCTATAATAACCTTTCAATCCTAAAAACTTCTGATTTTAGTAACTGTCTTGGGCTGTTCCCACTGTACAACTGCCTCAATCTTTGATGGATCCACTAATACCCCATCCTTCGACACAACATGTCCCAGAAATGAGATTTGCTCTAACCAAAAGTTACACTTACTGAGTTTGGCATATAATGTAATGCCGATAATGCTACAAGGATTTCTTAAAAGGTTATGGTGTATATATGTATATGTATATGTACATTGTTCCTAGTGTATAAATAATAAAGGATGTAAGAAATTATGAGATTTAATGAAACATCCATGATTTTAAGTTGTGTGCACAAGTTTCATTAACTATGAACTATGTGGAATGGATGCCATGGTGTGTTAAATGTGCACGGAATGAGAATTGAGGTATGAAGCAAAAGAGGGTAAGTGTACAATTTGGAAATTTGTAGAAAACTGTAGAAAATAAGGGTGTAGAAGATGAGAGATCGATCTCATATGAATGAGAGATCGATCTTCCCTCATGAAATGCCCAAAATTTGTCGAATGGAACTAGGAAGATCGATCTCATGGGAAGGCAGATTGATCTCCTTAAGTCTCTGTCTGGAATGAATCGATCTCTCACAAGCACAAAATGATCTCCTTATCTCTTAGCCTGAAAGAGACCAATCTCTCCTAAGCATCGATCTCATTAAGGTTCTGTAAAAAGCAGATCGATCTCCTATAAGAGAAAGATCGATCTTCGATGAGAGATTTGCTTGTAAACAGATCGATCTAATCATGGAAGAAGATCGATCTGGTAGTAGTTGTGTTTAGTAAAAAAGACTACCAAACCATGTAGAGATTGATCTCCACAAGGACCAGATCGATCTCATGTCTTTGCGTCTATAAAAAGGGTACGAGATTTGGACTGAAAATCATATTTCCCACCTACCAAACCTCACCTGCCATTTTCTCTCAAAGACCCAAGCTTTCTCACTCTAAAAATTACTACATTCCATCCAGAATCTGGAAAAGCTCAAGAAGGAAAAGTTGTCCCTTGAAGCAAAGAGAACAACATACCCAAAAATCACACATTGGTGTGACCAAGAGAAAGAGTTTTGGCTAAGTAAAGGGGTAAGCTCTTCAACCTTCAAACTTTAAATATGGATTTCTAGGCATTTAATGGGTTGAATGGTATGTGAAATATTGCTAAGAATGATGATTGTAGTGATGAGTGAGTAATATTAAGAGGAATTTATGAAGGGAAATCTATGAGAAAGTGATGGAAAACTTAGGGTGAGATATAGTGAATACAAATAGGAAAGGTGAAATGTGATTTTAAGGATTAAGAAGTATGAATAGATAAATAGAAGATAATATGTGTGTTTAGTAGAGGGAAAAAAATAACTTAATGATTTATACGTGTAGATCAAAAATACGTGGAATACGATTGACCCGGATTGTGAACGGAGCAAACGAGAAGAAGGAAATACAAGCACAATTCGAGGTAAGGGACTGTATGTTAGCGATAGAGATATTCATACGTATTTTACTGCGATTTTAGTAGATATGATGCTAGAATCAGTATGTTTAGCTACGAAATCATGAAAATATACTATGATATATATGTATTGTGAAAATGAGATGTGGGAAGGAAACTAGCCTGACATGCATGTTTTTCTTTTACATCTATACGATGTTTTCTCAACCATGTATTGATGGATAGGTTGAGAAATGATGATGGATAGGTTGGCTAGTTTTACATGTTTAGCATGGGACGACATGCTACATAAATAAACATGTTTTGGATTTTTAAAAGAGAAAATAGCCACCTATCGGATTTGAGATGTGAATTGGTGTTTGAGCTCTAGCTCATACCCGTTTTAATGATTTTGACTATGCTGGAGTTTCACTCACATACGTCTTCATGTTTTGATAAACCGTGCTAGAGCGTGACTCACATGTGGTTTTATAATGATAATGTGCTGATGTGTTAGCTCACACATGTTTCTATGTTTTGATATGCCGTGCTGGAGTTCATCTCACATGATTGATTTGAGAAAGGTGCTGGAGTATTGCTCGCACCAATTTTGGTGAGTTTGAGTTGATATAGTGCTAGAAGCTGTTGCTCGCACTGAAAGATACTACGTTGGAGCCTTGTGATGATTGTGTGTGCGCTCGCCTGGTGTCTAAGACATGGTTTAGGATGATGAGTCCATCAAAGTAGGGTGGATGGATTGGGTCTACGGTCATACGTTGAACTGTGTAGTTGTCCGTTGGTATATTATGTAGCATGCTGGGTGCACGTGATTACGAGTATCGCGTAGATGACACATGGTGTACCTTGTACCGTGAGTTAATTAGGAAGATGATGATGATTGAGATGAATCAGAGGGTAGGACTGACCCATCACCCCTTAAGGCAAGTGATACCCTGTGCACATTTGATCAGTGAGGCCTGAGATCACTGACTATGGTCATATGTCGTGGATATTACATTACTGAGAATTCCATGCCTGATATGCGCGTACAAGAGGATGTTTTAGGACGATCAAGGAAACGTGTGGATTGAGAATTGAAACAGCTAAAAACGCAAGATGGGCGGAAATAACGATGGTAGACTTTGACTGGTAAACAAGATATCAATCTAGACCCGAAGTCTAAAGAGACTCAAACCAAAGGAATTGGACCTCGACCCTACGAATATAAAATTTAAGAACCAAAGGTATAAAAATGGTTGTTGGTGAAGAGGAAGGTGCCACAAGGAAGAAAACCTTAATAAGCCTAGTTGAGAGGGAACCTTAGAAAGAGGCACACTCCAATTTCTAAAAATCCAATATGATCTATTATGTTCTTTTTTTCAAGAGCGTTTACAAAATATTTATAATAATATCTAGCACTTAAGCCCTTAAATAAGTGGGCTAGAATTAACACTAAATAGAAAATAAGACAAAAACTTAAATTTGCGCATAAGCCTAGTTACATAGGATAATTGGTCTAAAACGCTATAAAACTCAAATGTGGGCTATTTAAACACTTAACCCAACTTATTACAAAAATAAGACTCATGTTGTTTAGGCTTCCAAACAAATATAGGTGGCTGGGGACTTTTCATGGAAGCTTCCTTGATAAAACAATGATGCTAGGGCTTGTTGCATCTTCTTAGCTTGAGTTCGGGTAATTGGACCTCTTTGGATGACCCATGGATCCTTGGCGTCAAGATCATCATTAACATCACGAGCAAGTGGACCTCCATCATTCTCCCTCTCTTCAAAAGGATTTGTCCTCAAATCGCATGTACCTTCATCAAAAGAAAAGGGAGAAAGATCAGAAACAATAAAAGTAGCAGATACACCATACTCACCAGGAAGATCCAATCGGTAGGCATTATCGTTGATCTTCTCAATGACTTGGAATGGTCCATCTCCTCGGGGATGCAATTTAGTTCGTCACTGAGTAGGAACCTCTCCTTTCTCATATGTACCCAAATCCAATCACCAGGTTCAAAGACTACTTTCCTACGATGCTTATTGGCTTGGGTGGTATACTGGTCAGTCTTCCTTTCAATAGCTTGACACACTTTCTTAAGGAGTTGCTTCATAAACTTAGCCTTCTGTTCTCCATCTAAGTTACTCTGCTCGGCACTAGGTAATGGCAACAAATCCAAAGGAGTAAGAGGATTAAAGCCATAAACAACTTCAAATGGAGAGCAACTTGTAGTGGAGTGGACACTGCGGTTATAGGCAAACTCAACATATGGCAAGCATTCTTCCCAATTTTTCAAATTCTTCTATATGACAGACCTCAATAATGTAGATAGGGTTCGGTTGACCACCTCAGCCTGTCCATCAGTTTAGGGGTGACAGGTGGTGGAGAATAACAATTTAGTTCCCAGTTTTCCCCATAACGTCTTCCAAAAGTAACTAAGGAACTTAACATCACGATCGGAGACAATAGTCCTTGGCACACCATGTAGACGTACTATCTCTTGAAAAAAAAGGTCAGCAACGTTGCTTGCATCATCTGACTTGTGGCAAACAATGAAATGAGCCATCATGGAGAATCTGTCAACCACAACAAAAATAGAATCTCTAAAACGTTTTGTTCTAGGCAAGCCCAAAACAAAATCCATAGAGATATCAGTCCACGACGTAGTAGGAATGGGTATAGGAGTATATAAGCTGTGATTATGAACTCTAGATTTAGCTTACCTACATGAAATGTATCTATCACATAACTGCTCTACATCTCTTCTTATGCTAGGCCAAAAGAAGTGCTCATGCAAAACATCTAAAGTTTTTCTAACTCCAAAGTGACCCATTAACCCTCCACTATGGGTTTCTATAACTAACAGCTCACGCAAAGAACTCCTAGGCACACATAACTTATTCTCTCTAAATAAGAACCCATCATGCCTATAGAACTTGCCAAAACTAGATGTTGCACATGCATCATAAACATTACCAAAATCAGCATCATCAACATATTGATGATTGATATACTCAAATCCTAAGAGCTTAGCATCAAGAGTTGTGATAAGAGTATACCTACGAGACAACGCATCAGCTACGACATTCTCTTTACCTTGTTTATATTTGATCACGTACGGGAACTCCTCAATGAACTCCATCTACTTGGCATGATGCTTGTTCAGCTTGCTCTGTCCTTTCAGATGCTTTAAGGACTTGTGATCGGTGTGGATGACGAATTCTTTGGGCCACAGGTAATGTTTCGATGTCTCCAAGGTACTCACTAACGCATACATCTCCTTGTCATATGTGGGATAGTTAAGTGCTGTCTCACTTAACTTCTCATTGAAGAAGGCTATTGGGCGTTTTTCCTGCATGAGCACAGCTCTAATTCCTACACCTAAGGCATCACACTCAATCTCAAAAGTTTTAGTAAAGTCTGGCAGAGTTAATAAAGGAGCAGAATAAAGTTTATCCTTGAGCAAATTAAAAGTATGCTCTTGTGCAGGACCCCAATGAAATGCAACATTCTTTTTAACCACTTCGGTCAAAGGTACGACTATAGTGCTAAAGTCTCTAACGAATCAACGATAGAAACTAGCTAAGCCATGAAAACTGGGCACTTCAAAAACAGACTTAGGTATAAGCCAATCTCTAATTGCCTTTACCTTCTCATCATCAACAGAAATGCCATGTGAAGAAACTACATACCGAAGGAAAACAACCTTATCAGTGCAGAATGTACATTTCTTAGAATTGGCATACAAACTTTCATTCCTCAAAACAGTAAGAACATTCCTAAGATGCTCAACATGCTCATGCAGACTCGTACTGTAAATTAGAATGTCATTGAAGTAGACAACCACATATTTACCAATGAAAGCACGTAAAACATAGTTCATTAAGCGCATGAAAATACTGGGTGCGTTAGTTAAGCCAAAAGGCATAACTAACCACTCATAAAGATCGTGTTTAGTCTTAAATGCGGTTTTCCATTCATCACCTTCTTTCATACGAATTTGGTAATATCCACTCTTTAAATCAATTTTAGAAAATATGCATGCACCATGCAAGTCATCTAGCATGCCATCTAGCCTAGGAATAGGATAGCGATACTTTACAGTGATTTTGTTGACGGCTCGGCAGTCAACGCACATCCTTCACGTCCCATCCTTTTTAAGCACAAGCAATACGGGCACGGTGGATGGACTCATGCTCTCTCTCACGTAACCTTTCCTCATGAGCTCCTTAACTTGCCTTTGAAGCTCATTCGTTTCCTCTGGATTACTTCTGTAGGCTGGGCGGTTAGGTATGGCAGCTCCAGGGACAAGGTCAATCTGATGCTTAATCCCACGAATCGGTGGTAGTCCATTTGGGATCTCCTTAGGGAATACATCCTCGAACTCCTGCAATAATGAGATAACATCAATAGGCAAAGTATCTTGGAGTTCAGTATCAATGAAACAAGAATCTTTAAATAAAAGCAAAAGGATAAGAGACTTAGCAATAAATGTAGTCTTCACATCTCGGGGGTTATCAAGGTAGCTCACTGCTTTGCTTTCCTTGCTTCCTTTCTTTTCTTTAGCTAGCTTCTTTTGCTCATCGTGTTGCTCCTTCAGCCTTAATTGATCCTCGTAAATCTCCTTGGGGCTAAGGGGAGCAAGAGTGATCTTCTTGCCATCCATAAAAAAGGAGTAACGGTTAGTGTAGCCGTCATGGATGATTCTCCGATCATACTGCCACGATCTACCCAGTAACAGGTGGCCATCTTGCATGGGTACCACGTCACACAACACTTTATCTTGATATCTTCCAATACGAAAAGTAACCAAGACTTGCTTCACCACAGTCATTAATCCACTGTAACTTATATTGGCGGTGATGCTTGGTAGTGGGCAATTTTAGCTTATCAACAAGGTATATGCTAGCAACATTAGTACAGCTCCCACCATCAATGATCACAGAGCATGCCTTATCACTAATATGGCATCTTGTATGGAAGATGTTTTCACGTTGTACCTCATCCTCAAACTTCACATGAGTATTAAGAGCACGTCTGGCAATAAGTGCTTCACCATAAGTAGCAAACTCAACAACTTCTTCTTCTTTAGCATCTTCTAACGTAGGTATCTCATCCTCAATACCAACATCAGAACCTTTACTCTCAACATCTCCATTCTCAAGCATGAGCATCACTCTAAGGTTAGGACACTGAGAGGTAACATGTCCACGACCTAAACACTTTAAACACTTTATGCCACGTGTTTTGCTCTGGGATGCTTGAGCAGGCTCAGTCTTAGGCTTTGGAGGGTCCTCAGACTTTGGCTTAACGAATCTTTCTGACTTAGGCTTAAACATAGGCTTATCATCCCTACGAAAGGTGTTAGATTTCCAAACTGGAACTAAACTAGGAGTGAAACGGGATGTTCCTTTCCTTTTGAGTTGCCTTTCCACTTTGATGGCCACATGTAGCATCTCCTCTAAAATCCATGTAATGCTGTAACTCTACAACATTAGAAATCTCACGATTCAATCCTTGGAGAAAATGAGCTATAGTAGCTTCTGCATCCTCCTGGATATTAACTCATATCATAATTATCTTCATCTCCTTGTAATAATCGTCAACACTTTTTAAACCCTGGGTGAGACCTTGGAGCTTCTGGTAGAGCTCTCTGTAATAATGGTTAGGCACAAATCTTTTCCTCATGAAACGCTTCATCTCATCCCTGTAGACACTGGAGGATTACCACATCTTCTTCTACTGGAGACCAGCTGATCCCACCATATCATAGCATATTCTATGAACTCTACTGCAGCAAGTTTAACCTTCTTTACCTCAGAGTAATGGTGGCAGTCATGTGAGACCCCGTATATGTAAAGTTGTAATGTGTAATGAATGTGAATGGACTTGTAATGTAAAGTATGATCGATGTAAGTCCATGGATTCAATGTATGTATGTGTAATATGATTTGTAACGTACATACAAGTTCCATTGAGTATGAATATGAAGAAATGAGTTCTTATAAGTGATGGATGTGACTGAAACTCAAAATGAGTAGTGTGGTAAAATGGAATGAAATTATGCTTCCATTTGGTTTTATGTAGCATACTTTTGGACATACAATGAATGCACACAAGTTTCAATGTGCATAAGGTATGAATGGATGCCATTTTCAAGTTATAAAGGTGGATGGATGAGAAAATGGCCATGGCAATAGATCAAGGATGTGTTAGTATGAGTTGCAGCAAGGAAACTGCAGGAAATCTGGAAAACATAAAGGCCAGATCGATCTCATAAGATGAGAGATCGATCTGGAAGAGCCAGAATGCTCTTATTTAGGCAATGACATAGAGCAGATCGATCTCCAGTGGTGCCAGATCGATATCCTAAGCATTCTGTAATGAAAAGATCGATCCTCAAGCACCCAGATCGATCTCATGCTTCGACAGATCGATCTCATGCTTAAAATTTCCTGAAAATGAGAGATTTAAGGGGGCCAGATCAATCTCCTCTTGGACCAGATCGATCTCCTCAAGCTATTTCTATATAAGGAGGGTTGAAAATCTAAAAATTTCAGGAAAAACACCAATCTTCCATTTCTAACCCAAAAACCTCACTTTCTCTCTCTAAAATCAGCCATTTCCAGCAAGAATTGAGGGGAGACCATTAGACATTAAGTTGTTCATCTTGAGGAAGAGAACAACATAGTTGGAACCCAAAATCCCATTGTGGGTATTGAAGGAGATAAGGGCATTGACATTTGGAGCAAGAAGAAAAATCATATTTGGTAAGATTCTAACACTCCAATCCAAGTACATTTTCTATTTAATTGATTTTAGAGTTGTTTGGCATAAGTATGTATGGATGGAAACACCTAGGTTGTGTTAGAAACTAATGTAACCTAGAAAATGGAATGCCTCTAGTGTGAGAAAGTATGAATTAGGGAGTTGGTGGTTTATGGGTTAAGATAAGTTGTTAAATGAGTAATGTAGGTGATTTGGAATGGTTATGTGGAGTTATAATATGGGTTTAAGTGAAATTGTGAAAATGAGTATGTATATGCTTGATAAAATGCCATAGTGAGGGAATTCATGAAATATGAATACTATGAGCTTAATGTCTATTTAATATCGATTTGGAATGAGTTAATAGGCCTAAAAGAATCCATAGACTCGAGTTTTGGGTAAAGTAATGAAATGAGGCCTCATAAGCGTTAATAGAAAACTATAGGTCGAATTGACTATAGTGAACGCACGATGTCATATTATATGGATCGAGTATAATGCGAGATACGATTTTGTACAGTCTCGAAGAGTTCGTTGAAGACGAATCGAGTGGTACGAGTAGCAGCTTTAAGGAAGTAGAATCACGCATCGCGATTTCAGGTAAGGGAATTCTGTAAGTATATAGAGGTAGCTGCTCGTAATTTGTGGGATTATAGGGTGTTTATGAAATGCATGAACGTTTGAGAAATTGGTTGTTTGGTATGCGAATATTAGATGATTTGGTTACATGGATGTATAAAAAGGGATAGTAAGGCTAATAATTGCATAAATCAAGTGTTTTGAATGCTTTCACAAAACATGTGGTTAGTTTTAAACGAATTGATAGATAGGATGGCTATTGTGGTTTGATGTTTGTGATAGCACATGTGAAGTGCCAAATATGTCTTGAGATAGATTTAAAAGCTTATGAGCCCCCTATCATGTTTATGTGAATTAAACCGTGCTAGAGCCTAGCTCACACCGGGTATTGATGTTTTCATTTGTATGAAACGTGCTGGAGCTTAGCTCGCACCTTGATTTGGAAACTATGATGATGTTTATAAACCGTACTGGAGCTTCTGCTCGTACGTGGCTTTTGAGTGGTTTGTCTTATGAGTATAACCGTACTAGAGCTATGCTCGTACGCATCTCTTTATGATAGGATGCATGAGTCGTGCTAGAGCTTTGCTCGCACAAGTTTGCACATTGTGATACGTATAAGGTTGTGAAAGTTGGTAAGATCCTTAAGGCCTACATCCTTAAGCCAACATCCTTAAGCCCAAAGAGGCGGGGAGGCTCTGTTAGGCGGGGAGGCTCTATTCGGTGGGGAGGCTCTCTTACGGTGGGATCCTTAAGCCAACATCCTTAAGCCCTGGAGGGGTGGGGAGGCTCTGTTAGGCAGGGAGGCTCTCCTACATGGGTACGGTAAGATCCTTAAGCCCAAAGAAGCGGGGAGGCTCTGTTAGGCGGGGAGGCTCTGTTCGGTGTGGAGGCTCTATTACGGAAGGATCCTTAAGCCCTACATCCTTAAGCTAACATCCTTAAGCCCGAGGAGGCAGGGAGGCTCTGTTAGGCGGGGAGGCTCTCCTTCACGGATATGAAAAACTCTTAGTATGGGGTAGAGTAAGACCTAGGAATGACACCCCCAATCACGATATGAGTCTGCGGAGTACGCTGTACCGTGTATATCACATGGAGTACGATGTACCGCGTGATGGTTATGTGATGAGAAAGTCTGGCGAGGGATAATCCATCTTCGTGCCAGCATGATACCCCGCACACCTGGATGCGTGTGGTCTAGGATGATTTATGATGTAGTGGTCTACATAGACACTTTTGATATAGTGACCTAGTTTTTATACACATACGTGAATTGTGAAATGAAAATGTGGTTGTGATTGTGAATTGATTTGGTGGTATTTGTGTGTTGAGAAAGAGGTTTATGATGTTGGTTTAAAAAGGAGGTTTCTTAATGAATTGCCATTTTTATGAATTTAAATGAGATTGAGCATGAGATGATTTATACATGATGTTCTTTTTACCATGTTTGATATGCCAATGTACATGATTTTGACACATGAAATATATATGTATACTCATATGGCATAGTTTTATTCCTCATGCTCCTACCATAAATGATTTATGCATAACACTATCAGCATGTAGATAGAGTAGTTATCTACCATGCTTGCATTATTGCCTTACTGAGCATGTGGTTGCTCATCCCTCTCTATTTCCCCTACAGAGCGTGCATAGTAGCCCAGTGAGGACTAAGGCGTGGTATTTTGGACTCCGCTGCATCTCCATCGCTTAGAGGTACATACACAGTGATTCTTTTTGTATCTAAACAATGTAAAAGCACAGTATTCTTTTGAGTTGTAATTATGGGGGATGTAGATGTTAGTAGAACATGTTTTTGTATAAGTACAAGATTAAAGGCAAATGTATGACATCGTTTTATTTAACTGAGAATGAATGAGATGTGGAGTTTTTTATTGACTCATAGCCCAACAGTGTGTGGTGAGTTAGTTCACGACCGGGTAAGGTAACAGTAAAACGCGAAAAAATTTTAGTGATTTTCGGTTAAAGAGAATGGAATTGGGTCGTGACAAATCTCGGAGTGTCTAGCCCTCAAAATAGCTTCGGTGGACCTCCACCAGTGCTCTACCTCACCTTTCAGCATAAACACGGTAAAGGCAACCTTCTCAGCTGAAGTGCATCGAAAAAACCTATATAGTTTCTCCATCTCATATACCCAATCCTCCGTAACCACTGGGTCCTTCACCCCTCTAAACACTGGGGGTTTCAGCGCTTGAAACTCTCGCAACCTGCTCAAGTCGCAGTCATAACCCACATCACTACCGCTCTGCTGTGGAACGATAGGAGAATCTATATCCTGTACTGGAGGTGGTGTAGCAGTAGCAGTCTCTGCAGTCTGAGGTCTCTCCGCCTCTGCAGCTGCCTGTTCAGAAGTAGACTGTACCGCGGGACCTCGTCTGTCACTGGCATCCAAGGCCTCCGTAACTATCTCCACTAAATTCTCAATACTCCGCTCTAACCTAGTGAAGCAAGCCTCGATATCCTCTGCTCTCTCAGCAGGGTTCTGTAGAGCCTGCTTAGTCTGTGGCTCCACACGGCTCTCAGGCCTACCTCTACGGCCTCTAGCACGTGCTCTCACCCCTCTACCGTTGCGTGTAACTGGCATAGTGCCTAACTTCCTGTATTTAAAATCATTTATCAAGCTCAATCCATCATGGTATACACAGTTATATCTAAACAAAAGCACAGTACTATGGGGGTGTACTTTCCTACGTTTTATTAATGACTCACATCAGGCCAACACAGCTCTGATACCAATCTCTGTCACGACCCAATTCCATTCTCTTTAACCGAAAATCACTAAAAATTTTTTGCGTTTTACTGTTACCTTACCCGGTCGTGAACTAACTCACCACACACTGTTGGGCTGTGAGTCAATAATAAACTCCACATCTCACTGGGCTACTATGCACGCTCTGTAGGAAGGGAAATAGAGAGGGATGAGCAACCACACGCTCAGTAAGGCAATAATGCAAGCATGGTAGATAACTACTCTATCTACATGTTGATAGTGTTATGCATAAATCATTTATGTTAGGAGCATGAGGAATAAAACTATGCCATATGAGTATACATATATATCATGTGTCAAAATCATGTACATTGGCATATCAAACATGGTAAAAAGAACATCATGTATAAATCATCTCATGCTCAATCTCATTTAAATTCATAAAAATGGCAATTCATTAAGAAACCTCCTTTTTAAACCAACATCATAAACCTCTTTCTCAACACACAAATACCACCAAATCAATTCACAATCACAACCATATTTTCATTTCACAATTCACGCATGTGTATAAAAACTAGGTCACTATATCAAAAGTGCCTATGTAGACCACTACATCATAAATCATCCCAGACCACACGCATCTAGGTGTGCGGGGTATCATGCTAGCACGAAGATGGATTATCTCTCGCCAAACTTTCTCATCACATAACCATCACGCGGTACATCGTACTCCATGTGATATACACGGTACAGCGTACTCCGCAGACTCATATCGTGATTGGGGGTGCCATTCCTAGGTCTTACTTACCCCATACCAAGAGTTTTCCATATCCGTGAAGGAGAGCCTCCCTGCCGAACAGAGCCTCCCCGCCTAACAGACCCTCCCTGCCTCCTCGGGCTTAATGATGTAGGGCTTAAGGATCCTTCCATAAGAGAGCCTCCCCACAGAACAGAGCCTCCCCGCCTAACAGAGTCTCCCCGCCTCTTTAGGCTTAAGGATGTTGGCTTAAGGATGTAGGGCTTAAGGATCTTACCGTACCCATGTAGGAGAGCCTCCCTGCCTAACAGAGCCTCCCCACCAAACAGAGCCTCCCCGCCTAACAGAGCCTCACCGCCTCTTTGGGCTTAAGGATGTTGGCTTAAGGATGTAGGGCTTAAGGATCTTACCAACTTTCACAACCTTATACGTATCACAATGTGCAAACTTGTGCGAGCAAAGCTCTAGCACAACTCATGCATCCTATCATAAAGAGACGCGTACGAGCATAGCTCTAGTACGGTTATACTCATAAGACAAACCACTCAAAAGCCACGTACGAGCAGAATCTCCAGTACGGTTTATAAACATCATCATAGTTTCCAAATCAAGGTGCGAGCTAAGCTCCAGCACGTTTCATACAATTGAAAACATCAATACCCGGTGCGAGCTAGGCTCTAGCACGGTTTAATTCACATAAACATGATAGGCAGCTCATAAGCTTTTAAAGCTATCTCAAGACATATTTGGCACTTCACATGTGCTATCACAAACATCAAACCACAATAGCCATCCTATCTATCAATTCGTTTAAAACCAACCACATGTTTTGTGAAAGCATTCAAAACACTTGATTTATGCAATTATTAGCCTTACTATCCCTTTTTATACATCCATGTAAACCAAATCATCTAATATTCGCATACCAAACAACCAATTTCTCAAACGTTCATGCATTTCATAAACACCCTATAATCCCACAAATTACGAGCAGCTACCTCTATATACTTACAGAATTCCCTTACCTGGAATCGCGATGCGTGATTCCACTTCCTTAAAGCTGCTACTCGTACCACTCGATTTGTCTTCAACGAACTCTTCGGGACTGTACAAAATCGTATCCCGCATTATACTCGATCCATATAATATGACATCGTGCGTTCATATAGTCAATTCGACCTATAGTTTTCTATTAACGCTTATGAGGCCTCGTTTCATTACTTTACCCAAAACTCGAGTCTATGGATTCTTTTAGGCCTATTAACTCATTCCAAATCGATATTAAATCGACATTAAGCTCATAGTGTGCATATTTCATAAATTCCCTCACTATGGCATTTTATCAAGCATATACATACTCATTTTCACAATTTCACTTAAACCCATATTATAACTCCACATAACTATTCCAAATCACCCACATTACTCATTTAACAACTTATCTTAACCCATAAACCACCAACTCCCCAATTCATACTTTCTCACACTAGAGGCATTCCATTTTCTAGGTTACATTAGTTTCTAACACAACCAAGGTGTTTCCATCCATACATACTCATGCCAAACAACTCCAAAATTAATTAAATAGACAATGTACTTGGATAGGAGTGTTAGAATCTTACCAAATATGATTTTTCTTCTTGCTCCAAATGTCAATGCCCTTATCTCCTTCAATACCCACAATGGGAATTTGGGTTCCAACTATGTTGTTCTCTTCCTCACGATGAACAACTTAATGTCTAATGGTCTCCCCTCAATTCTTGCTGGAAATGGCTGATTTTAGAGAGAGAAAGTTAGGTTTTTGGGTTAGAAATGGAAGATTGGTGTTTTTCCCAAAATTTTTAGATTTTCAGCCCTCCTTATATAGAAATAGCTTGAGGAGATCGATCTGGTCCAAGAGGAGATCGATCTGGCCCCCTTAAATCTCTCATTTTCAGGAAATTTTAAGCATGAGATCGATCTGTCAAAGCATGAGATCGATCTGGTCCCAAACAGAGAGCTAAGGAGATCGATCTGGGTGCTTGAGGATCGATCTTTTCATTACAGAATGCTTAGGAGATCGATCTGGCACCACTGGAGATCGATCTGCTCTATGTCATTGCCCAAATAAGAGCATTCTGGCTCTTCCAGATCGATCTCTCATCTTATGAGATCGATCTGGCCTTCATGTTTTCCAAATTTCCTGCAGTTTCCTTGCTGCAACTCATACTAACACATCCTTGATCTATTGCCATGGCCATTTTCTCATCCATCCACTTTTATAACTTGAAAATGGCATCCATTCATACCTTATGCACATTGAAACTTGTGTGCATTCATTGTATGTCCAAAGGTATGCTACATAAAACCAAATGGAAGCATAATTTCATTCCATTTTACCACACTACTCATTTTGAGTTTCAGTCACATCCATCACTTATAAGAGCTCATTTCTTCATATTCATACTCAATGGAACTTGTATGTACATTACAAATCATATTACACATACATACATTGAATCCATGGACTTACATCGATCATACTTTACATTACAAGTCCATTCACATTCATTACACATTACAACTTTACATATACGGGGTCTCACAAGTCAAATACCATGTCAATCTTCTTTTCCTACTCTAAATATGCATCGAGATCATTCTTGCCTTGGAAAGAAGGAATCTTCATTTTTATGTTGCCAAGGTTCCCATCCATCTTCTCTTTGCCTCTATCACAAGCTCTATCAACTAGATCTCTATCTCTATACTTATGATGCCTTCTATGATGTCTATCTGCCTCAGACTCTTCTTCCAAATCATACCCAACATTATCATCATACTCTTCATTGGTGACAATCTTACTTTTCATACTGGAAGAATCACCTTATTGGATCCTTGCAATCTGAGCTTCATGTCGGTCCAACTTATCATGAATGTCATTAAATTTCACGTCCATCTATTGGAACTGTTGTTGCATTGCCTAGAGCATGAACTCAATTTTTTTAAAATCTAACTTATCACCTTCAGAAGATATCTTTACCCAGCAAAAAATGTTAGTGATAACAGAAAACAAAGAACCTCACAAGTGATAACCTCACGTGTTTACACTCAATTCACTCAAGATGAGGCACTCACACTCGTGTTTCACTCAAGTAATTCGGCTTTCCTCTACTAATGTTTCTCACATGCTCATGCCTTTTTACATTACTCTACCTCAACTCTATAGGTTCACAATCGTACTAGCGACTCAGTCAAAGATTCAACCTCGAAAGATCAACCAATTCACCAAGTATTTTTTTTTCTTTTTTTTGCTTTTTTTTCTCTTTCTTTTTTTTTACAAAGACTAATCTGATTTGTGGCTAGAGTGGTGAGGAAGAGTTTTAGTGTGGCTAAGAGACTGACTTGAAACAAAAATTCAAAAGTTCAATTCAAACACAACAACTAAGTGTAGAGTCCAACTCAAACACAACGACTAAGTGTAGAGTCTAACTCAAACACAATAACTAACTGCAGAGTCCAACTCAAACACAACAACTAAGTGTAGAATCCAACTCAAACACGACAACTAAGTGTAGGATTTTTTTTTTACTTTTTTTTAACAAAGACTAATCTGATTTGTGGCTAGAGTGGTGAGGAAGAGTTTTAGTGTGGCTAAGATACTGACTTGAAACAAAATTTCAGAAGTCCAACTCAAACACAACAAGAATCTCAAAGAAATAATCACCAGAAAAACAAAAAAATGCCTAAAACTATAGGAAAACAATTGAATTTGGCCAAGAGAGGGTGGGGCCCATGAATTTTCATGGGTTCGTTGTATTTCATCATTTTCTTTAAAATGTGTACTCCTGCGTCTCATAACTTAACAAATTTTTTTAACAGTGTTTGAACCGTACACGTTTTCTTTTCTTTTTTCCTTTTTTTTGACACTGACTTAGTGTTAGAGATGAAGGGGAAGACGCACAACCAGGAAATTAAAACTTTGCTCTGATACCAAACTGATATGCGCGTACAAGAGGATGTTTTAGGACGATCAATGAAACGTGTGGATTGAGAATTGAAATAGCTAAAAACGCAAGATGGGCGAAAATAACGATGGTAGACTTTGACTGGTAAATAAGATATCAACCTAGACTCGAAGTCTAAAGAGACTTGAACCAAAGTATTGGACCTCAACCCTACGAATATAAAATTCAAGAACCTAAGGTATAACAATGGTGGTTGGTAAAGAGGGAGGTGCCACAAGGAAGAAGACCTTGATAAGCCTAGTTGAGAGGGAACCCTAGAAAGAGGCACACTCCAATTTCTGAAAAGTCAATATGATCTATCATGTTCTTTTTTTCAAGAGCGTTTACAAAGTATTTATAATAATATCTAGCACTTAAGCCCTTAAACAAGTGGGCTAGAATTAACACCAAACAGAAAATAAGACTAAAACTTACATTCGCGCATAAGCCTAGTTACATATGATAATTGGTCTAAAACACTATAAAACTCAAACGTGGGCTATTTAAACATTTAACCCAACTTATTACTAAACCAAGAATCATGTTGTTTGGGTTTACAAACAAATATAGGTGGTTTGGAAACTTTTCATGGAAGCTTCCTTGATAAACCAATGAGGCCAGGGCTTATTGCATCTTCTTAGCCCAAGCTCGGGTAATTGGACCTCTTTAGATGACCCATGGATCCTTGGCATCACGATCATCATGAACATCACGAGCAAGTGGACCTCCATCAATGCCTATCTCAGAGATAAGAGAAATTAAGAAAACTCAGAAAAGAAATGATTTGATAAAAGCAAAGGGGTATTGTGATTTGATAAATATCTTGATTTGAATGCTTGTGCTGTGATAGCACTATTTCATGACATGTTTTAACTGGAAGTATTACATATGGTTTGACTTGGAAATGCCTATGAGAAATAAATGTTTAAATGCATTTTCTAGTAATAATTCCTTTTATTTTGAAAATGATTTGTTTATGCATGCATGGGCTATGTAGATAGTACAATATCTATATGTTAGCATCATTTTTCTTGCTGAGCTGTGGTTTGCTCATCCCACTATTTTTCCTCCTGTAGATACTGAGAAGTAAGACAGTGCGGTGGTTTGAGATCCCTTTTTATATTGGACAGCTCTCACCAGTTGCAAAGGTATAAGGATTTGTATACACATGAGTATTTTGTATCTAGTATAATATATCGCACAGTCATGAATCGAAAATGTAATCAGTTGTATGGGGATGTTATATAAAGATATTATATTATACAATTGATTTTGTATATCTATACACACACATACACCTAGGAGTGTGAATTAAAGTTTTAAAATTTTTCGCTATAAATGTATGAAATTTAGTAATTACATTGACTCATAGCCCAACCATAGTAGCGTATGTATGGATAAAGGGCACCCGAAAGTGGGGTGTGACAAATTTGGTATTAAAGCTTGGTTGGTCTAATGTGAGTCGATGTTTAGGACTAAGAAAACATACATCCCCAAGTTACTATGCACTATTTAGATACAAATGTGTATACGAAGCTGATTGTGAATTAAAATTTTGTTATAAATGCAGGAAAGTAAGTAGGCTTGTGAGATATGCCTGAGAAACAGCACAAGAAGGGAGAGAGCATGAGAGCTCAAGGACAGAATGACAGGACTGAGAGGCATAGTAGATCATCCTCTAGTCATGAGCCCTATGAACAGATATAGGCTTTCGATCCTCCGGTAGCCCAATTAGAGTAAGATATGCATACGGTGATGACCATGATGGGTCAGATTATGGCTAGGTTTGAGGGTATACTTGGGACAGTAGGATAGGCTGCACCGAATCCCCCGCAGCTGTACTGGAACCTAAGAATGTTTCACCTGCACAACCTGAACCTGTTAGGCCATGAGATCCCCATATTCGACTAGTACCTACTCTAGTAGCCCCACAACAGTATGATAATGATGATTTGGGGTATATATGACTGTGATATGGAGAGGTTGAGGCATTTCATGGATTTCAAGCCTCATTCTTTTAGTGGAGTAAAGAATCTAGCAGTGGTTGAGGACTCAATGAGCCAGATAGAGAAATTATTTGACTTCAATAGATGTTCGGCTATAGAGAGAGTACCGCTTGCAGCCTTTATACTGAGAGGCGAGGCAGAGCACTGGTGGAAGTCCACCAAGCCTATGTTGAGAGCTCAGGGTATGGCTATCACATGGGATATGTTTTTGGATGTTTTTAGAGAGCAATACATCCTAGATACCGCTCGACGTAGGTTACAGATGGAATTTTTGAATCTGACTCAAGGGAATCGAACATTTGATGAGTACGAGTCACGATTCACCTCATTGGGTCGGTATAATCCAAACTCTAGAAGGAGTGAAGCTATTAGGGTTTATAGATTTGTGGATGGATTGAGGCCTTCGATTCAAGCTAAGTTTACCCCATTTGATGTTGCTACATATAGATAGGTTGTACGACAGGCCCAATTGTTTGAGCAGGGCTATAACCTGTAAATTTTAGAGTTTAATTAGGGTATGGACAAAGGTCCGAGGGAACTGAGAGGTGGCAAGAGTGCCAGGTTTGGATGAAAAACTATGAGTAAGTGTCAGAGAGAGGCAGACGAGTCACAGAAGAAGGCTGCTAGACCTTTTATACCTCCGACTCAGACACCAGCCAGGGATATAGTGATTGGTGGACCTCGGTCGACTACTGATCAGTGCAAAGTATATGGCCGATATCATGGTGGTAGGCCTTGTCATTTTCATACTGCTTGATGCTTCAGATGTGGTAGGCTTAGGCACTATGCAAGAGATTACCCAGAAGCAGTTGAGGTAGTCCCACAGTAGGGTAAGGAGCTAGAGAAAGTTCCTACAGTAACACCTCCTGCATGGAAGAGAGCCACGACTGAAGAAAAAGAAAGCAAGTTGTGGGTCAAGGCAGGGTATATGCGATAGACCAGGCATAAGCAAATACCTCTTCTAAGGTGATAAAAGGTACAATCCTGATTTTTAATTTAGAAGCTATAGCTTTGTGCTACACATTTCTTCATATCACCTGCATGTGCATCAAGGTTAACAGCTTTTGTGGAACCCACATACTTAACTGGGACCTTGTTAATAAGTACTCCAATGAGAGTTAGTCAATTAGCCGAACAAGTGTATAAAGATTGTAAAGTGAGGGTAGGAGGTAAGTACACGATAGCTAATTTGATTTTGTTAACTATGTATGATCTTGATATAATCTTGGGAATAGATTGGTTAGCTACCAATCATGCTGTCATAGACTGTTATTCTAAGTCCATTACATTTTCTCTACCTGAAGAATGTGTTGTAAAATTTTAAGAGAAGTAATGAAATCTTGAATTTTGTGACAAGTAAAGTGCATTGGTATATTCATGACATGAATCTTGTTTTGAAGGTTTTATTGCTTATGTGGTGGATTTGAACAAAACACATCCGGATATAGATGATATTTTAGTGGTTAGAGAATTCTCTGATGTCTTTTCAGACGACTTACAGGGATTACCACTGGATAGAGAAATAGAATTTAGTATAGATTTAACACCTGGAACAGAGCCAATATCCAAGCCACGATATAGGATGGCTCCAATTGAGCTAGAGGAATTAAGGAAGCAGTTGCAAGATATGCTAGATAAGGGGTTTATAAGACCGAGCGACTCACCATGGGAGCTCTGGTATTGTTTGTGAGGAAGAGAGATGGGAGCCTCAGGCTGTGTATTGACTATCGAATGTTGAACAAGGCTACCATTAAGAATAAGTACCCCTTACCGCTCATCGATGATCTATTTGATCAGCTTAGGGGAGCACGGATCTTTTTCAAGATAAATCTTAGGTCTGGGTATCATCAACTGAAGATTCAGAATGAAGATGTGCCCAAGACAGCTTTTTACACCCGCTATGGCCATTACAAATTCCTGATGATACCTTTTGGGTTGACGAATGTGCCAACAGCTTTTATGGCTCTAATAAATGAGGTATTCAAGCCATACCTGGCCCAATTCATAATCATTTTCATTAATGGTATATTGGTGTATTCAAGGTCCAGGGAAGATCATGAGTAGCACTTAAGGATTGTTTTACAAACCCTTAGAGAGAGAAAGTTATATGTCAAACTTGGTAAATGTGACTTTTAGCTAGAGCAGATTTCCTTTCTGGGTCATGTTATATCGAAAGAGGGGTGTCAGTGGATCCATACAAGATTGAGGCTATTGTTCAGTGGGAATAGCCCAGGACAGTCACAGAGAACAGAAGCTTTCTGGGTTTGGCTAGTTACTACAGGAGATTTGTAGAGGGTTTTTCTCGACTGGCTGCTCCATTGACACAACTCACAAGGAAGAATGTGGAGTTTACGTGGGATGAAGTATGTGAGAGGAGTTTTCAGGAACTTAAGTGCAGATTAACCATCGCGCTAGTTCTTATCATCCCTAACAACTCAAGAAACTACTCTGTGTATACAGATGCTTCACATCAAGGACTAGGCTATGTTTTGATGCAGAACGGAAGGGTAGTTGCTTATGGATCTAGACAGTTGAAAGATCATGAGAAGAACTACCCCACACACGATTTGGAGTTGGCGGCTGTAGTATTTGCATTGAAGATATGGTGCCACTACTTGTATGGTTAGAGATTTTAGATTTTTACGGATCACAAGAGTCTTAAGTATCTGTTCTCATAGAAGGAGTTAAATATGAGACAGAGAAGGTTGTTAGAACTCCTCAAAGACTATGATTGTGAGATTTTGTACCACCCGGAGAAGGCGAATGTGGTTGTCGATGCATTGAGTAGAAAGAGTCTCGGGTTGGTATCACATATGATGGTTAGGGAGCACGAGTTGTTGGAACAATTCATGAATTTTAGTTTGGATATGACCCTACCTGAGATTGGCAATTATGGAATTATAGCTAGTTTGAGATTAGAGCCAGAGTTGATTGAGAGAATCCGACAAGCTCAACAAAATGATCAATGGTGCATTGATGTGATTAGCTAAATTCAGAAAGGTAAGGGTGCTGAATTTGTATTGAGTTTAGATGAAATACTAAGGTTCTGAAATAGAATATGTGTTCCTAAGGATTCAGAGCTGAGGAAGTTGATCTTATTTGAGGCTCACTCATCGAGATATATAGTACACATGGGGAGTTGTAAAATGTATCAAAACCTCTGGAAGGTGTATTAGTGGTTGGGAATGAAAAGAGACATAGCTGAGTATGTTCCTAGATGTCTTATCTGTCAGTAGGTAAAGGTAGCGCACCAAAAACTTGAAGGATTATTGCAACCTCTACCGATACCAACATGGAAGTAGGAGCACGTCACCATGGACTTTGTGATGAGATTACCGAGAACCCGTAAGAACCATGATGTAATCTGGGTGATAGTAGATCGATTAACGAAATCGACACACTTTTTGGCTATGAGATCTACAGATACTTTGAGTGTATTGGCGAACCTGTATGTACAGGAAATAGTGAGATTGCATGGAGTCCCAGTGAGTATTGTTTTTGATAGGGATGCCCACTTCACTTCCCACTTTTGGAGACGTTTTCAGGAATCGATGGGGATCCAGTTGCGTTTTAGCACCGCTTTTCATCCTCAAACAGATGGTCAGTCAGAGAGGACTATACAAACCCTGGTGGATATACTGAGAGTGTGTGTGCTGGATTTTAGAGGCTCATGGGATGATCACTTGCCATTGATTGAGTTCACCTATAATAACAGTTATCACTCAAGTATTGGTATAGCCCCTTATAAGGCACTATATGGTCATAGATGCCGATCACCCATTGGTTGGGAAGAAGTTGGTGACAAACAGTTGCTCGCTTTCGATTTGGTTAGACAAGCCTTCGAAGATGTTCAGATAATATGTGAGAGGCTGTGAACAGCTCAAAGTCGATAAAAGAGCTATGCTGACAGGAGACGGAGACCACTTAAGTTTGATGTGGGTGAGTCTATATTTTTGAGAGTATCTCCTTCTAAGGGAATAACGAGGTTCAGAAAGAAAGGAAAACTAAGTCCTCATTATATCAGTCACTTCAAGATTTTGGATAGAGTGGGATATAGAGCATATAGGCTAGCCTTACCACCTGAGCTAGCAGAGGTTCACAATGTCTTCCATGTTTCTATGCTTCGAAAGTACTACCTGAATCTGACACATGTAATTAGCTATGAGCCATTGGAGCTCAAGGAGGATATGTCGTATGTGGAGAAATTGATCTGGATATTGGACAGAAAAGAGGTGTTGCGAAACAAGTTGATTTCATTGGTTAAGGTCCTGTGGCAGCATCATACATCGGAGGAAGCCACATGGGAGTTAGAGGATCTAATGAAGGAGAAATATTCCCAACTTTTTGAGGAATAGACTTGGTTTAATTTGGAGGATGAAATTTTCTAAGGAGGGGAGAAGTGTAATGCCTGTAATGCTATAAGGATATCTTAAGAGGCTATGATGTATATATGTATATGTACATGTACATTGTGACTAGTGTATAAATAATAAATGATGTAAGAAATTATGAGATTTAATGGAACATCCATGATTTTAAGTTGTGTGCATAAGTTTCATTAACTATGAACTATGTGGAATAGATGTCATGGTGTGTTAAATGTGCACAGAATGAGAATTGAGGTATGAAGCAAAAGAGGGTAAGTGTACAATTTGGAAATCTGCAGAAAACTACAGAAAATGAGGGTGCAGAGGATGAGAGATCGATCTCATATGACGGAGAAATCGATCTCCCCTCATGAAATGCCCAGAATTTGTCGAATGGAACTAGGAAGATCGATCTCATGGGAAGGCAGATCGATCTCCGAGGAGAGATTTGCTTGCAAACAGATCGATCTCATCATGAAAGAAGATCGATTTGGTAGTAGTTATGTTTGGTAAAAAGGACTACCAAATCATGCAGAGATCGATCTCCACAAGGACCAGATCGATCTCATGTCTCTGTGTCTGTAAAAAAGGGCACGAGATTTAGACTAAAAATTAGATTTCCCTCCCACCAAACCGCACCTGCCATTTTCTCTCAAAGACCTAGGCTTTCTCACTCTAAAAATCACTACATTCTAGCCAGAATCTGAAGAAGCTCAAGAAGGAAAAGTTTTTCCTTAAAGCAAGGAGAACAACATACCCAAAAATCACAGATTGGTGTGACCAAGAGAAGGAGTTTTGGCTACCACAAGTTTGGCTAAGTAAAGGGGTAAGCTCTTCAACCTTCAAGCTTTAAATATGGATTTCTAGGCATTTAATGGGTTGAATGGTATATGAAATATTGCTAAGAATGATGATTGTAGTGATGAGTGAGTAATATTAAGAGGAATTTATGAAGGGAAATCTATGGGAAAGAGATCGAAAACTTAGGGTGAGATATAGTGAATACAAATGGGAAAGGTGAAATGTGATTTTAAGGATTGAGAAGTATGAATAGATAAATAGAAGACAATGTGTGTGTTTAGTAGAGGAAAAAGAAAATAACTTAATGATTTATACGTGTAGATCGAAAATACGTGGAATACGATTGACCCGGGTCGCGAACGGAGCAAACTAGACGAAGGAAATATAAGCGCAATTCGAGGTAAGGGACTGTATGATATGCGTGTACAAGAGGATGTTTTAGGACGATCACAGAAACGTGTGGATTGAGAATTGAAACAGCTAAAAATGTAAGATGGGCAGAAATAACGATGGTAGACTTTGACTGGAAAACAGGATATCAACCTAGACCCGAAGTCTAAAGAGACTTGAACCAAAGGTATTGGACCTCGACCCTACGAATATAAAATTTAAGAACCTAAGGTATAACAATGGTGATTGGTAAAGAGGGAGGCACCACAAGGAAGAAGACCTTGATAAGCCTAGTTGAGAGGGAACCCTAGAAAGAGGCACACTCAAATTTTTTAAAATTCAATCTGATCTGTTCTGTCTTATTCAAGAGTGTTTACAATGTATTTATAATAATATCTAGCACTTAAGCCCTTAAACAAGTGGGCTGAAATTAACACCAAATAGAAAATAAGATTAAAATCTAAATTCACACCTAAGCCTAGTTACATAGGATAATTGGTCTAAAATGTAATAAGACTCAAATGTGGGTTATTTAAACACTTAACCCAATTTATTACTAAACTAAGACTCATGTTGTTTGGGCTTCCAAACAAATATAGGTGGCTGGGAACTTTTCATGGAAGCTCCCTTGATAAACCAATGAGGCCAGGGCTTGTTGCATCTTCTTAGCTCGAGCTCGGGTAATTGGACCTCCTTGGATGACCCATGGATCCTTGGCATCACGATCATCATGAACATCACGAGCAAGTAGACCTCCATCAAGTGTACCTCCATCATTCCCCCTCTCCTCAAAAGGATTTATCCTCAAATCGCATGTACCTTCATCAAAAGAAAAGGGAGAAAGATCAAAAATATTAAAAGTAGCAGATACAGCATACTCACCAGGAAGATCTAATCGGTAGGCATTATCGTTGATCTTCTCAATGACTTGGAATGGTCCATCTCTTCAGGGATGCAACTTAGTTCGTCTCTGAGTAGGGAACCTCTCCTTTCTCATATGTACCCAAACCCAATCACCAGGTTCAAAGACTACTTTCTTGCGGTGCTTATTGGCTTGGGTGGTATACTGCTTAGTCTTCCTTTCAATAGCTTAACGCACTTTCTCACGGAGTTGCTTCACAAACTTAGCCTTTTGTTCTCCATCTAAGTTACTCTGCTCGGCACTAGGTAATGGCAAAAAATCTAAAGGAATGAGAGGATTGAAGCCATAAAAAACTTCAAATGGAGAGCAACTCGTAGTGGAGTGGACACTGCAGTTATAGGCAAACTCAACATGTGGCAAGCATTCTTCCCAATTTTTCAAATTCTTCTGTATGACAGACCTCAATAATGTAGATAGGGTTCGGTTGACCACCTCAGTCTGTCCATCAGTTTGGGGGTGATAAGTGGTGGAGAATAACAATTTAGTTCCCAATTTTCCCCATAACGTCTTCTAAAAGTAACTCAGGAACTTAACATCACGATCGGAGACAATAGTCCTCGGTACACCATGTAGACGTACTATCTCTTTAAAAAAAAAGTTAGCAACGTTGTTTACATCATCCGTCTTGTGGCAAGCAATGAAATGAGCCATCTTGGAAAACCTGTCAACCACAACAAAAATAGAATCTCTACCACGTTTTGTTCTAGGCAAGCCCAAAACAAAATCCATAGAGATATCAGTCCACGACGTAGTAAGAATGGGTAAAGGAGTATATAAGCCATGATTATGAACTCTAGATTTAGCTTGCCTACATGAAATGCATCTATCACATAACTTCTCTACATCTCTTCTCATGTTAGGCCAAAAGAAGTGCTCATGCAAAACATCTAGAGTTTTTTTAACTCCAAAGTGACCCATTAACCCTCTACTATGGGCTTCTCTAACTAACAGCTCACGCAAAGAACTCCTAGGCTCACATAACTTATTCTCTCTAAATAAGAACCCATCATGCCTATAGAACTTGCCAAAACCAGATGTCACACATGCATCATAAACATTACCAAAATCAGCATCATCAGCATATTGATATTTGATATACTCAAATCCTAAAAGCTTAGTATCAAGAGTTATGATAAGAGTATACCTACGAGACAACGCATCAGCTACGACGTTCTCTTTACCTTGTTTGTACTTGATCACGTACGGGAACTCCTCAATAAACTCCATCCACTTGGCATGACGCTTGTTCAGCTTACTCTGTCCTTTCAGATGCTTTAAGGACTCGTGATCGGTGTGGATGATGAATTCTTTAGGCCACAGTAATGTTGCCATGTCTCCAAGGCCCTCACTAATGCGTACATCTCTTTGTCATATGTGGGATAGTTAAGTGCTGTCCCACTTAACTTCTCACTGAAGAAGGCAATTAGGCATTTTTCCTGCATGAGCACAGCTCAAATTCCTACACCTAAGGCATCACACTCAATCTCAAAAGTTTTAGTAAAGTCAGGTAGAGTTAACAAAGGAGCGGAACAAAGTTTATCCTTGAGCAAATTAAAAGTATGCTCTTGTGCAGGACCCCAATGAAATGCAACATTCTTTTTGACCACTTCGGTCAAAGGTGCAGCTATAGTGCTAAAGTTTCTAACGAATCGATTATAGAAACTAGCTAAGCCATGAAAACTGCGCACTTCAGAAATAGACTTAGGTATAGGTCAATCTCTAATTGTCTTTACCTTCTCATCATCGACAGAAATGCCATGTGAAGAAACTACATACCGAAGGAAAACAACCTTATCAGTGCGGAATGTACATTTCTTAGAATTGGCATACAAACTTTCATTCCTCAAAACAGTAAGAACATTCCTAAGAAGCTCAACATGCTCATGCAGACTCTTACTGTAAATTAGAATGTCATCAAAGTAGACAACCACATACTTACCAATGAAAGCACGTAAAACATAGTTCATTAAGTGCATGAAAGTACTGGGTGCATTAGTCAAGCCAAAAGGCATAACTAATTACTCATAAAGATCGTGTTTAGTCTTAAATGCGATTTTCCATTCATCACCTTCTTTCATACAAATTTGGTGATATCCACTATTTAAATCAATTTTAGAAAATATGCATGCACCATGCAACTCATCGAGCATGTCATCTAGACTAGGAATAGGATAGTGATACTTTACAGTGATTTTGTTGATGGCTCGGCAGTCAACGAACAACCTCCACGTCCCATCCTTTTTAGGCACAAGCAATACGGGCACATCGCATGGACCCATGCTCTCTCTCACGTAACCTTTCCTCATGAGCTCCTCAACTTACCTTTGAAGCTCCTTCGTTTCCTCTAGATTACTTCTATAGGCTGGGGGGTTAGGTATGGTAGCTCTGGGGACAAGATCAATCTGATGCTCAATCCCACCAAATCGGTGGTAGTCCATTTGGGATCTCCTTAGGGAATACATCCTCGAACTCTTGTAACAATGAGATAACATCAGTAGGCAAAGTATCATGGAGTTCAGGATCAATGAAATAAGAATCTTTAAATAAGAGCAAAAGGATAGGAGACTTAGCAATAAATGTAGTCTTCACATCTCGAGGGTTGGCATTGTAGCTCACTGCTTTGCTTTCATTGCTTCTATTCTTTTCTTTAGCTAGCTTCATTTGCTCGTCATGTTGCTCCTTCAGCCTTAATTGATCCTCGTAAATCTCCTTGGGGCTAAGGGGAGCAAGAGTGATCTTCTTGCCATCCATAAAAAAGGAGTAACGGTTAGTGTAACTATCATGGATGATTCTCAGATCATACTGCCACGGTCTACCCAGTAATAGGTGGCTAGCTTACATAGGTACCATGTCACACAACACTTTATCTTGATATCTTCCAATACGGAAAGGAACCAAGACTTGCTTTACCACGTTCACTTCACCACAGTCATTAATCCACTGCAACTTATATGGGGTGGTGATGCTTGGTAGTAGGCAATTTTAGCTTATCAACAAGGTATGTGCTAGTAACATTAGTATAACTCCCACCATCAATGATCACAGAGCATACCTTGTCACTAATATAACATCTTGTATTGAATATGTTTTCACATTGTATGTCATCCTCAAACTTCACATGAGTATTAAGAGCACATCTGGTAACAAGTGCTTCACCATAAGCAGCAAACTCAACAACTTCTTCTTCTTTAACATCTTCTAACCCAGGCATCTCATCCTTAATACCAACATCAGAACCCTCACTCTCAACATCTCCATTCTTAAGTAGGAGCATCACTCTACGGTTAGGATACTGAGAGGCAACATGTCCATGACCCAAACACTTAAAACACTTTATGTCACATGTTCTGCTCTGGGATGCTTGTGCAGGCTTAGTCTTAAGCTTTGGAGGGTCTTCAGACTTTGGCTTAACAAAACTTTTTGACTTAGGCTTAAACACAGGCTTATCATCCCTACGAAAGGTGTTATTTCCAAACAGGAACTGAACTAGGAGTGAAACGGGATGTACTTTTCCTTTTGAGTTGCCTTTCCACTTTGATGGCCACATGCAGCGCAGCATCTCTTCTAAATCCATGTAATGCTGTAACTCTACAACATTGGTAATCTCAGGATTCAAACCTTAGAGAAAACGAGTCATAGTAGCTTTTGCATCCTCCTAGATATTAGCTCGGATCATGATTATCTCCATCTCCTTGTAATAATCGTCAACACTTTTTGAACCCTGGGTGAGACCTTGGAGCTTCTGGTACAGCTCTCTGTAATAATGGTTAGGCACAAATCTTTTCCTCATGATATGCTTCATCTCATCCCATGTAGACACTGGAGGATCACCACATCTTCTTCTACTGGAGACCAACTAATCCTACCATACCATAGCATATTCTGTGAACTCTACTGCAGCAAGTTTAACCTTCTTTACCTCAGAGTAGTGGTGACAGTCAAATACCATGTCAATCTTCCTTTCCCACTCTAAATATACCTCAGGATCATTCTTGCCTTGGAAAGGAGGAATCTTCAATTTTATGCCGCCAAGGTTTCCATCCATCTTCTCTTTGCCTCTATCATGGGCTCTATCATCTCGATCTCTATCTCTATACTCATGATGCCTTCTATGATGTCTATCTGCCTCAGACTCTTCTTCCAAATCATACCCAACATTATAATCATACTCTTCATTGGTGACAATCTTACTTTTCATATGGGAAGAATCACCTTGCATCCTTTCAAACTGAGCTTCATGTTGGTCCAACTTATCATGAATGTCATTGAATTTCACGTCCATCCGTTGGAACTGTTGTTGCATTGCCTGGAGCATGAACTCAATTTTTTTAAAGTCTGACTTATCACCTTCAGAAGACATCTTTAACCTACAAGAAACATTAGTGATAACAGAAAACAAAGAACCTCACAAATGATAACCTCACGTGTTTACACTCAATTCACTCAAGATGGGGCACTCACACTCGTGTTTCACTCAAGTAATTCGGCTTTTCTCTACTAATGTTTCTCACACGCTCATGCCTTTTTCCCTTACTCTACCTCAACTCTATAGGTTCACAATTGTACTAGAGACTCAGTTAAAGATTCAACCTTGAAAGATCAACCAATTCACCAAGTATTTTTTTCTTCTTTTTTTTTTTGCTTCTTTTTTATCTCTTTTTTTTTTACAAAGACTAATCTGATTTGTGGCTAGGGTGGTGAGGAAGAGTTTTAGTGTGGCTAAGAGACTGACTTGAAAAAAAAATTTAGAAGTCCAATTCAAACACAACAACCAAGTGTAGAGTCCAACTCAAACACAACGACTAAGTTTAGAGTCCAACTCAAACACAACGACTAAGTGTAGAGTCCAACTCAAACACAACGACTAACTGTAGAGTCCAACTCAAACACAATGACTAAGTGTAGAATCCAACTCAAACACTACAACTAAGTGTAGGATTTTTTTTTTTGCTTTTTTTTTAACAAAGACTAATCTGATTTGTGGCTAGGGTGGTGAGGAAGAGTTTTAGTGTGGCTAAGATACTGACTTGAAACAAAATTTCAAAAGTCCAACTCAAACACAACAAGAATCTCAAAGAAATAATCACCAGAAAAACAAAAAAATACCTAAAACTATAGGAAAACAATGGAATTTGGCCAAGAGAGGGTGGGGCCTGTGAATAAATTTCACAGGTTCATTGTATTTCATCGTTTTCTTTAAAACATGTACTTGTGCGTCTTGTAACTCAACAAAATTATTTTTTTGAACAGTGTTTGAACCGTACACGTTTTCTTTTCTTTTTTTTTTCTTCTTCTTTTCTTCTTTCTTCTCTTTTTTTTTGACACTGACTTAGTGTTAGAGATGAAGGGGAAGACGCACAACCAGAAAATCAAAACCTTGCTCTGATGCCAAACTGATATGCGTGTACAAGAGGATGTTTTTGGACGATCAAGGAAACGTGTAGATTGAGAATTGAAACAGCTAAAACGCAAGGTGGGCAGAAATAATGATGGTAGACTTTGACTGGAAAATAGGATATCAACCTAGACCCGAAGTCTAAAGAGACTTGAACCAAAGGTATTGGACCTCGACCCTATGAATATAAAATTTGAGAACCTAAGGTATAACAATGGTGGTTGGTGAAGAGGGAGGCGCCACAAGGAAGAAGACCTTGATAAGCCTAGTTAAGAGGGAACCCTAGAAAGAGGCACACTCAAATTTTTAAAAATTCAATATGATCTATTCTGTCTTATTCAAGAGTACTTACAATGTATTTATAATATTATCTAGCACTTAAGCTCTTAAACAAGTGGGCTGAAATTAACACCAAACAAAAAATAAGACTAAAACATAAATTCACACCTAAGCCTAGTTACATAGGATAATTGATCTAAAATGTAATAAGACCTTGACTTACTTAGGCATATAACTGTACTGGAGCTATACTCGTACATGATTTCTTCATTATTTGTTATGCATAAAGTCGTACTAGAGCATTGCTCATATGAGGGTATTTGCTGATGATGCATGAGATCGTGCTAGAGCTTTATTCGCACTGAGTTTTCACATTGTGATATGTAATGAGTCGTGCTGGATGCCTCGTGTAGACTTTGTGTCACACAGATGAGATGCTCGCACGAGTCGTGCTGGATGCCTCGTGTGGACTGCTAGTCACACGGATGAGATGCTCGCACGTAGACTTGAGACTGAGTAGGTTATGCATGGCATGGGGTAGATAAGACCTATGGCAGGCACCCCCAACCATGATATGGGTTCGTAGAGTACGTTGTTCTGTGTCGATCACATGGAATACGTTGTACTGCATGGTTGTGATGTTGATTTAAAAGTTTAGCATTGGATTAATCCACCTTCATTCCAGCATGATGCCCCGTACACCGAGATCCATGTGGTCTGGGCTGATTATGACAAAGTTAGCCAACAGAGTCCTTAGTTTACTGTGATCGCCTGTCTCACATGATATCACATGATTTTAGATACCGATGATGATTTATGTTGTCCAGGGTATACCCGAGGGAGGGGTCGAAATGTTTTAAAGGAATGATACATTGTTTTGATGGGTTTTGCTAATGTTTTGAGAAGGTACCACTTTGAGGGAATGATTTATGATGAACCTTTTGATTTGAGATCAAATCGATAAATATTTATTATATTGAGCATGAGAGGTTTTCACATGATGAATTTCCATGTTTACATGCTTATTTCCATATTTTTTCAGTACATGATATATGTATATACATGTGGCATATTTTTATTATTTCCTCATGCTCTGAATATAAATGATTTATGCCATGACATTATAAGCATGTAGATAGTGTAGTTATCTACCATGCTTGCATTATTACCTTACTGAGTGTGTGGTTGCACATCCCTTCATTTTCCCCCTCTACAGAGAGCACACAGTAGCCTAGTGAAGGACTGAGGCGCTATATTTGGATATCCGTTGCTCTTCATCGCCAGAGGTATACACACAAGAATTCTTTTTGTATCTAAACATGTAATAGTACAGTAATTATTTTGAAATGTAATATGAGGGATGTAAATGTTATCAAACAAGTCATGTATGAGTATGCTTTTGACAAATTGAAAGATGTGTGAAAATGGTGATTATTACTAACTCACAGCCCAACTATTATTGGTAAGGGTTGTACAGGATTGGGTAAGTTAACGAATTAAGCAAAAATTTATGATAATTTTTAGATGAAATGGATGAAAATGGGTCGTAATAGAGATTGGTATCAAAGCTGAGTTGGCCTGATGTGAGTCAGTAATAATAAGTACAAAAATTACGTTCCCATATTACTGTGCTTTTGTTTAGATATAACTGTGTATACTGAGATGGAATGAGACTAATAAATGGTTATGGATATAGGAAGTTAGACATTATGTCTGTTACACACCGAGGTTGAAGAGCAGGTGCCCGTGCTAGAGGCAGTAGGGGCAGGCCTGAGAGTCATGTGGAGCCACAACTGATCAAACTCCACAGGACCCTACTGAGAGACCAGGGGATATCGAGGCACGCTTCGCTAGGATAGAGCGGAGTATTGAGAGCCTTGTTGAGATAGTCACGTAGGCATTAGGGGTCGGTGATAGACGAGGTCCAGCAGTACAGCCTACTACTACTGGACAGGCAGCTGAAGAGGTGGAAATACCTCAGACTATAGAGACCGTTACACCCTTAGTTCAGGATACCGCTTCTCCTATCGCTTTACAACCGAGCAAGAGTAACTTGGGTTATGACTGCGAGTTGAGCAGGTTAAGGCAGTTTCAAGAGTTGAAACCTCCGATATTTTGGGGAGTGAAGGACCCGGTTGTGGCTGAGGATAGGGTATATGAGATGGAAAAGTTGTATGGGTTCTTCAGATGTACATCGACCGAGAAGGTTGCCTTTACTGTATTTATTCTAAAAGGTGAGGCAGAGCATTGGTGGAGATCCACAATGTCTATCTTGAGAGTCCGACATTCAGAGATTTCATGGGAGATATTTTTCGAGGCCTTTAGGAGGTAATATATTTCGACCACCGCTTAGAGGAAATTACGGATGTAGTTTATGAACTTGGTTTAAGGGAACCATTCCGTTGATGAGTATGAGCCGAGGTTCATATCTTTGGGGAGATACGACCCGGATACGATGAGCAGTGAGACTCGAAAGGTCTAGAAGTTCAAGGATGGATTGAGATTAGCCATCCGGACTAAATTAGCTCCATTTGACATCCTCACGTACGAGGAGGCAGTACACAGGGCACAATTGTGTGAGCAGGACTTTGAGCGGAATGCCTCCGAGCTTGGGAAGGTTAATGGCAGAAAGGACAGAGACCGAAAGAGATCCAAAGTTGATAGAGTGGTCAGAAGAGGAAGCCAAAGATTATTTGAGAAGAGGCCAAAGATTGAAGAGGTGTAGGAGAGAGCTGCTAAACCTCATGTGTATCCAGCGTTAGCTCCACCGAGGGGTATGATCATTGGAGGACCACGTCCTACTATTGAGCAGTTTAGGAGATGTGGCAGATCTCATGGAACTAGGCCTTATCTGATGACCCCTGTAGTGTGTTAGAGATGTGGGAGACTAGGACATGTTGTGAGGTATTGTCCTGTGATGATTGAGATTACCCCATAGAAGGGCAAAGAGCCAGATAGAGCTCTAGTTGAGTTAACTGCTCCGAGGAGGTGAGCTACAACTGAGGAAAAAGGGGAACAGGCAATTGGTGTTGGTAGAAGGCGAGTGCATGCACTGGACCAGGAAACCGCTGACACTTTTACGGATGTGATTAAAGGTACCATCCTAATTTTTTATTTAGAAGCATTTGTATTATTTGATCCTGGTGCCACACATTCTTTCATATCGCCTTTCGTGGCACATAAATTGTTGAAGCATGTAAAACCCATATTGTTAGATAGGATGATGATTTCTACACCTATGAATGATAGTCGTTGATTGAGTATGTTTATAAGAATTGTAGGTTGAAGATAGGGGGAAAAGATATGGCAGCAGATTTAATTTTATTGAGTATGAGCGATTTTGATGTAATCTTAGAAATGGATTGGTTGACAGCAAATCGTGTTGTTATGGATTGATATGATAAGACATTGATGTTTCCAGAGATAGATAATCTTATTGTAAACCTTGTTGAAAAGAAATGAAGAACATGATCATTGTAAATGAAAATAGTATAATTTTAATCCAACATATTTGAAAGATGAATTTATTTATTAATTGTGAATGATAATGCGATGACTTATGTTACTAATGGTGGAAAGGATAATGTGAAGAGTTCATTGCATACATGGTTGACACAGATAAGGCATATCCGGAAATGAGAGATATTCCAATAGTTACAAAATTTCCTGATGTCTTTCCGGATGATTTACCAGAGCTACCACCTGATAGGGAAATGGAGTTTTACATAAAGTTAGTACCTAGTACATAGCCGATATCTAAGCCACCATATAAATGGCTCCGATTAAGTTGGAGGAGTTAAAGAAGCAATTGCAAGAGTTGCTAGAGAAAGGGTTTATTAGACCGAGCATCTCACCTTGGGGAGCTTCGATTCTGTTTGTAAGGAAGAAGGATGGGAGCCTCCGACTGTGTATAGATTATCGATTGTTGAATAAGGCCACCATTAAGAACAAGTACCCCCTTCCATGCATTGATGATTTATTGGATCAACTTCGAGGTGCACAAGTCTTTTCTAAGATAGATCTGCGATTTGGGTACCATCAGTTGAGGATTCGGAGTAGAGATGTACCCAAGACAACATTTCGTACCCGTTATGGCCATTACAAGTTTTTGGTTATGCTTTTCGGATTGACGAATGCCCCCGCAACATTTATAGCGTTGATGAATGATGTATTTACGCCATACCTGGACCAGTTTGTGATAGTGTTCATTGATGATATATTGGTTTATTCCAAGTCCAAGGAAGATCATGAGGAGCACTTAAGTATAGTTGTGTAGACCCTCCGAGAGAAGGAATTATATGCCAAACTCAGTAAGTGTAACTTTTGGTTAAAGTAGATCTCATTTCTGGGCCATGTTGTGTCGAAGGATAGGGTATCAATGGATCCATCCAAGATTGAGGCAGTTGTATAGTGGGAACAGCCCAAGACAGTTACTGAGATCAGAAGTTTTTTAGGATTGGTAGGTTATTATCGGAGATTCGTTGAGGGTTTCTTCCAACTAGCTGCTCAGTTGACACGCCTCACCTGGAAAGATGTTAAGTTTGTGTGGGATGAGGCATGTAAGGGGAGTTTTCAGGAGCTTAAGTGTTGGTTAACCATTGCTCTGATTCTTACCATTCCTGCTAACTCAGGAGGTTTCTCTGTGTATACGGATGCATCACACCAGGGACTAGGCTATGTACTTATGTAGGATGAGAAGGTAGTTGCCTATGGGTCCAGATAGTTAAAAGATCACGAGAGGAACTATCCGAGTCACGATTTAGAGTTGGCGACTGTAGTATTTGCATTGAAGATATGGTGCCACTATCTCTATGGTGAGAAATTTTAGCTATATACGGATCATAAGAGCCTTAAGTATCTATTCTCACAGAAAGAGTTGAATATGAGATAAAGAAGATAGCTCGAGCTCCTGAAGGATTATGATTGCAAAATCATGTACCACCCGGGTAAGGCGAATGTAGTTACCATGCCTTAAGCAGGAAGAACCTCGGGTTTGTGTCTTATATGATGGTTTAGGAACATGAGTTGTTGGAGCAATTTATGAACCTCAATCTAGATGTATCCCCACCTAGTATAAAAAGATCTGATATTGTGGCTAGTTTGAGATTGGAGCCAGAGTTGATTTGTCGTATTTGACAGGCCCAACAGAGTGATCGACAATGTATCGATTGGTTAAGTCAAGCTCAGACAGGTGTGGGTACGGATTTTGAGCTGAGTACAGATGGATTATTGAGGTTCAGGGGCAGAGTATGTGTTCTCGAGGATCCAGAGATCAGGAGACTAATTTTATCAGAGGCTCACTCATTGAAGTATACAATACATCTGAGGAGTACCAAGATGTATCAAAACCTTCGAAAGGTATATTGGTGGTCTGGAAAGAAAAGAGACATTACTGAATATATTGCTAGATTTCTCATCTGTCAGCAGGTGAAGGTAGAGCATCAAAAGCCTACAGGGTTATTGTAGCCTCTACCGATACCGACATGGAATTGGGAGCACGTTACCATGAATTTTATGAAAGGTTTACCGAGGACTCGCAGAGGTCATGATGCCATTTGGGTTATTGTTGTAAGACCCATAAATTTCCACGTAATATTTATGATTTTGAAATGTACATACAAGTTATATTATTTATAAATCATAAGAAATGGATGTTTTAAAGTTCTAAGTGTGAATGAATTTGCAAAATGAGTGTTGAAGCAATTGCATGGGAGTTTAACCTTGGAAATATAGGAAAATTACAGCTGAATTGCTGTAGGATGAATACCAGATCGATCTCAGTGCAAGGGAGATCGATCTCATTGCTTGGAAACTGCAATCCAGAGGCATTCTATAAGCGGGAGATCGATCCCTCACCCAAGTAGATCGATCTCAAGTTGTCTCGGGTTGGACCAGATCGATCTCCTCTTATAGGCAGTTCGATCTCTTGTTGCCTCTGGATAGGCTAAATCGATCTTTGAAGTCCTCTGCTTGAAACAGATCGATCCTATACCAATGAGCAAATTGATCTCATGCATTCGACAGATCGATCTCCTGCCTGCAAATTTTTGAATTCTAAAGGAATTTAAGCAAGGGCAGATCGATCTCCTCCCTTTGGAAATTGATCTCATAAGGCATTTTCTATATAAACTGGGTAGCAGAATCTGCATTTCACTAGGGTAACCCATTTTCCCTCCATTTTTAACATAACCTAGCTTTCTCACTCCAAAATCACCATTTTCAAATCAGTTTTGAGAGTAGTTCCTTTGAGTAAATTTGTTCCTAGTGAGGAAGAGAACAACATAGTCGAATATTGGAAGCTCAAACATTAGATTGAAGGAGAAAAGAAGATTTTTCCCAAATTGGCAAAAAGAGGAAAAAGGTCAATCTAGGTAAGATTTCAATACACCATTTTCTAGTATGTTGATCTAGATATTATGATGAGTGATATGGTGTATATAATGTTGGATGAAATGCTCATTTACATGCTTAAACAACTATAACCTAAAATAGGCTTAGTGAGAGAAAGTTGTAATGGCATGGAGTTAATGATGATATAAGCATGTATAGATGATTCTAAGATAGCTTTGTGAAATCCATATGTTGGATTAGATGAGGATTGATAATGGGCATAATAGGTGTTTGATGAAATGCCATAGAGAAAGAAAAATGATGAACTTGAGGCATTGTAAGCTTAATGCTAATTTAATAAGAATCAATTGACTCGATGAGTCTAATGGATTCTCGAGAAAACGAATAGAATGATTGAAAGGGGTTTAAGAGGGATTAGAGCCCCCATAAGCTGTAATGAGGCCATATTGATGTAACGGGTCTATGCATCGATTTGAAAGCCATGTAAATTAGTGTCACGACCCAATTCCATTCTCTTTAATCGAAAATCACTAAAAAATTTTTGCGTTTTACTGTTACCTTACCCGGTCGTAAACTAACTCACCACACTCTGTTGGGCTGTGAGTCAATAATAAACTCCACATCTCATTCATTCTCAGTTAAATAAAACGATGTCATACATTTGCATTTAATCTTGTACTTATACAAAAGCATGTTTTACTGACATCTACATCCCCCATAATTACAACTCAAAAGAATACTGTGCTTTTACATTGTTTAGATACAAAAAGAATCACTGTGTATATACCTCTAAGCGATGGAGATGCAGCGGAGTCCAAAATACCACGCCTCAGTCCTCACTGGGCTACTATGCACGCTCTGTAGGGAGGGAAATAGAGAGGGATGAGCAACCACACGCTCAGTAAGGTAATAATGCAAGCATGGTAGATAACTACTCTATCTACATGTTGATAGTGTTATGCATAAATCATTTATGGTAGGAGCATGAGGAATAAAACTATGCCATATGAGTATACATATATATCATGTGTCCAAATCATGTACATTGGCATATCAAACATGGTAAAAAGAACATCATGTATAAATCATCTCATGCTCAATCTCATTTAAATTCATAAAAAGGGCAATTCATTAAGAAACCTCCTTTTTAAACCAACATCATAAACCTCTTTCTCAACACATAAATACCACCAAATCAATTCACAATCACAACCACATTTTCATTTCACAATTCACGCATGTGTATAAAAACTAGGTCACTATATCAAAAGTCCCTATGTGGACCACTACATCATAAATCATCCCAGACCACATGCATCCAGGTGTGCGGGGTATCATGCTGGCACGAAAATGGATTATCCCTCGCCAGACTTTCTCATCACATAACCATCATGCGGTACATCGTACTCCATGTGATATACACGGTACAGCGTACTTCGTAGACTCATATCGTGATTGGGGGTGCCATTCCTAGGTCTTACCTACCCCATACCAAGAGTTTTCCATATCAATGAAGGAGAGCCTCCTTGCTGAACAGAGCTTCCCCGCCTAACAGAGCCTCCCTGCCTCCTCGGGCTTAAGGATGTTAGCTTAAAGATGTTGGGCTTAAGGATCCTTCTGTAAGAGAGCCTCCCCACCGAACAGAGCCTCCCCGCCTAACAGAGCCTCCCCGCCTCTTTGGGCTTAAGGATGTTGGCTTAAGGATGTAGGGCTTAAGGATCTTACCGTACCCATGTAGGAGAGCCTCCCTGCCTAACAGAGCCTCCCCGCCCCTCCAGGGCTTAAGGATGTTGGCTTAAGGATCCCACCGTAAGAGAGCCTCCCCACCGAACAGAGCCTCCCCGACTAACAGAGCCTCCCCGCCTCTTTGGGCTTAAGGATGTAGGGTTTAAGGATCTTACCAACTTTTACAACCTTATACGTATTACAATGTGCAAACTTGTGCGAGCAAAGCTCTAGCACGACTCATGCATCCTATCATAAAGAGACGCGTACGAGCATAGCTCTTGTACGGTTATACTCATAAGACAAACCACTCAAAAGTCACGTACGAGCAGAAGCTCCAGTACGGTTTATAAACATCATCATAGTTTCCAAATCAAGGTGCGAGCTAAGCTCCAGCACGTTTCATACAAATGAAAACATCAATACCCGGTGCGAGCTAGGCTCTAGCATGGTTTAATTCACATAAACATGATAGGCGGCTCATAAGCTTTTAAAGCTATCTCAAAACATATTTGGCACTTCACATGTGCTATCACAAACATCAAACCACAATAGCCATCCTATCTATCAATTCGTTTAAAACCAAACACATGTTTTGTGAAAGCATTCAAAACACTTGATTTATACAATTATTAGCCTTACTATCCCTTTTTATACATCCATGTAAACCAAATCATCTAATATTCACAACTATTTTCGCATACCAAACAACAAATTTCTCAAATGTTCATGCATTTCATAAACACCCTATAATCCAACAAATTACGAGCAGCTACCTCTATATACTTACAGAATTTTCTTACCTGGAATCGCGATGCGTGATTCCTCTTCCTTAAGCTGCTTACTCGTACGGTTCGATTCGTCTTCAACAACTCTTCGAGACTGCACACAATCATATTTCACATTATATTCGATCCATATAATGCAACCCTTGTGCTTACTATAGTCAATTTAATCTATAGCCTCTATTAACGCTTATGAGGCCTCGTTTCATTATTTTAGTCAAAACTCGAGTCTATAGATTCTTTTAGGCCTATTAACTCATTCCAAATCGATATTAAATCGACATTAAGCTCATAGTGTTCATATTTCATAAATTCCCTCACTATGGCATTTTATCAAGCATATACATACTCATTTTCACAATTTCACTTAAACCCATATTATAACTCCACATAACCATTCCAAATCACCCACATTACTCATTTAACAACTTATCTTAACCCATAAACCACTAACTCCCCAATTCATACTTTCTCACACTAGGGACATTCCATTTTCTAGGTTACATTAGTTTCTAACACAACCTAGGTGTTTCCATCCATACATACTCATGCCAAACAACTCCAAAATCAATTAAATAGACAATGTACTTGGATTGGAGTGTTAGAATCTTACCAAATATGATTTTTTTTCTTGCTCCAAATGTCAATGCCCTTATCTCCTTCAATACCCACAATGGAATTTTGGGTTCCAATTATGTTGTTCTCTTCCTCAAGATGAACAACTCAATGTCTAATGGTCTCCCCTCAATTCTTACTGGAAATGGCTGATTTTAGAGAGAGAAAGTTAGGTTTTTGGGTTAGAAATGGAAGATTGATGTTTTTCCTGAAATTTTCAGATTTTTAGCCCTCCTTATATAGAAATAGCTTGAGGAGATCGATCTGGTCCAAGAGGAGATCGATCTGGTCCCCTTAAATCTCTCATTTTCATGAAATTTTAAGCATGAGATCGATCTGTCGAAGCATGAGATCGATCTGGTCCCAAACAGAGAGCTAAGGAGATCGATCTGGGTGCTTGAGGATCGATCTTTTTATTACAGAATGCTTAGGAGATCGATCTGGCACCACTGGAGATCGATCTGCTCTATTTCATTGCCTAAATAAGAGCATTCTGGCTCTTCCAGATCAATCTCTCATCTTATGAGATCGATCTGGCCTTCATGTTTTCCAGATTTCCTGCAGTTTCCTTGCTGCAACTCATACTAACACATCCTTGATCTATTGCCATGGCCATTTTATCATCCATCCACCTTCATAACTTGAAAATGGCATCCATTCATACCTTATGCACATTGAAACTTGTGTGCATTCATTGTATGTCCAAAGGTATGCTACATAAAACCAAATGGAAGCATTTATATTCATGCAACTTCCTTCCATTTACCACACCACCCATTTTGAGTTTCAATCACATCCATCACTTATAAGGACTCATTTCTTCATATTCAAACTCAATGGAACTTGTATGTACATTAAAAATCATATTACACATACATATATTGAATCCATGGACTTACATCGATCATACTTTACATTACAAGTCCATTCACATTCATTACACATTACAACTTTACATATACGGGGTCTCACAATTAGAATTGAGTATAATGAAATAATACTGATGCGAGTAGTAAATGCTTGCAGCTCCTAAAGATAAAGTCGGAGCCGATAAGACTGGATCATGAGTGTTAGAAATCAAGGAAGCGATTCAAGCATGATTCAAGGTAAGTGACTTATGCGAGCTATTAGAGATAGCTATACGTATGTTTTCTTACCTGCTGCGTGTGAATTTATGCAGTAAGTATGTAGATATTGATATATATATCTAGGTGAAAACTATGTATTAGAAGAATTATATACATGAATTGCATGATTTCTATGCCTTGTTGTGAAAAGATGGTTTTACAAGTGTTTTGACAAAGAATAATAATAGATTGGCTCATAGTTTAGTAAATTACATGAAAAGCTTCAACGAGTGATTAAAGGGAGATTGCTCTCTAACTCATACTCAATGAATGTGGCCATCTGTTTCTTTTCTGTGTGAACTTGTGCTAGAGCCTAATTGGCAATGGTAGATTTACCAACCCTGCTCGTACATCATTTATAAAAAGGGATTTTGAGAAAAGTAAAAACTGTGCTCGATGCCTCGAGTGATGTTGTGTGTTCCACTCGAGAGCTTGCACTAGATTTTAGGAATCATGCTGGAGCCAAAGAGTACTACTTAGTGATCTTGATCTTATTTTGCTTGGATGTGACCCCCTCGATTTAAAGTGATGAGATAAAGTCGTGCTCGATTCCTTACGTATGTTGTGTGTCCTTACACTGAGTTGCTCGCACTTGGTCTCTTGAGCTTTATTGTGTGATAAACAAAACTGTGCTCAATTCCTCGGGTGATGCTGTGTGTTCCACGCTGAGTTGCTCACGCGTGGTTTATGATGTTTGCTATGTGATGAATAAAATCGTGCTGGAGCCGTCGTGTATTGCTTAGTGATCTTACACAGACCTACTCACACGTGATTTTGAGACAACTAAAATGGGTGATAAGGATCCATGGGAGCACAATATACCATGAGTGTTAGTCATGGGGTACGATGTGCCGTGATATCTTAGTGATTCTATGTAAGCTGAAGAGATGGTTGATCCGCCTCCCTAAGCATAGGATTCCCGCACACCTGATCAGTTTTACCTGGAATCCGAACTATGGCCATAAGTCTTCTTTTATCTATGTGATGTGACATTGTGTTGCTATTGTGTGAGGTGACAAATACCCACTGCTGTGTGATATAGGGTGATATAAAATCTCATTATATGTCTCATGTTTATTGATTTACAAAGATATTTGTAAGTGTGTTCTGTGTGAACTGATAAACAAAGCTGTGTGGTTTTCAAAGATTGAACTGTGTGAATTGATGATGTATATGTATGTACCAATCTAGCGAATTAATAGTTTCGCATCGATGAAAGATATTTTTAAAGAATGCATATGTTTTATAAGGGAAATAAATGATTATATTTTAGCATGTAGATAGTGTAGTTGTCTACCTTCTTTCATATTTTCCTTACTGAGCGTGCTAGCTCACCCCCTTATTTCCTCCTCCACAGATACCACGCAGTAGTGCAATACTACAGTTGTCCGTACTATGGTGTTCTCCAGCTCTCCAGCATTACAGAGGTATACACTTGAGAGAAAAGTTTTATATCTTGTAAATTAATGCACAGTATAGTTATCTTTTATACGAAAGAGATGTATATGATAGAAACTAATGTAAACGTTTTGCGCATAATTATAAAATGACAGTTTCTATTTCATTAAATGAATTAAAAAATTATGAATGGATGAGATGTAGATATGGATGTTGACTCACAGCCCAACTGTTAGTAGTAATAATAGTCACGGAAGAGGGTTGTGACAGAGATGGGTATCAAAGCTTGAGTTAGGCTGATGTGAGTCAGTATCCATAGTTAGGAAATTATACATCCCTAAAGTATGTACATTATTTGGATACAATTGTGTATTTTAAGCGAAAAATGTAACTGAGACACTTGTCATTGAGTATGCAAGATGTCTGATAGACGATGTACTCGTCAAGGAGAGAGTTCGCTCTCTCAAGGGTGCAGTTCTAGTAGAGATACACCCGATCTTAGTAAGGTCATTGAGGAATGTATAGCGCAGTTATAGCACAGTGTAGACATAGTCATGGAGATGTTTACACAAGCAATGGCCAGATTTGAGAGTAGATAGGAGAACCTTAGTGGTCAGGCTGCTGCACTTGAGAGACAAGAGCAAGCACAGCCTGCACCGAGACCTTGGGCTACAGAGGTAGAGATACCTACACCCACTCCAGTTTAGGACATTCTCCCACCAGTGTAGGATCCTGTAGCTCCACAACAGGTTGGTGGAGAGGGATTTTATGATTATGACCTAGGCAGGTTGAGATAGTTCAGGATGTTTAGACCACCTTCGTTTAGTGGGTTGAAAGACCCAGTGTTAGCGAAGCATTAGATTCGCAGTATGGAGAAGCTCTACAGATTCATCCATTACTCTACCACAGAGAAGGTCACTTTTGCAGCCTTTGTATTAGAGGGTGAGGCCAAGCATTGGTGGATGGCCACCCAGCCAATTCTGAGTGGACGTCACCCGGTGGTGACTTGGGATATATTTTTGGATGCCTTTAGGATGCAGTACATTCCAGCCACTGCTCAAAGGAAGATGCAAATGGAATTTCTGACCTTGACTCAGGGGAATCATACAATGGATGAGTATGAGTCTGGATCCACCTCCCTGGGTATATATGACAGAGTGACCGTGGGCTATCAGGACAAGAAGATCCAAAAATTTCTTGAGGGGTTGAGACCTTTGATCAGAGCCAGATTGGCCCCATTTGACATTACAAGCTATGATAAGGTAGCATGCAGAGGTCAGTAATGTGAGCAATATTATGATTTGCATGCCTTGGAGTTGAGCAAGAGTGGTAAGGGCAGAGATAGAGACCGAAAGAGGTCAGTGGATGATAGAGGGTTCAGAAAGGGTCGACGATTATTTGGTAAAGAGCCTAAGATTGACGAGGTACGAGAGAGGCTAGTGAAGCCTCCAGCTTCACCTCTAGCTTCGAGGGGCATACATATTGGCAGACCCTGGCCTACCACCAAGCAGTGAAGGACGTGTGGTAGATATCATGGGAGTAGACCATACCCTATGATGAGATTATAAATGTGGTAAACCAAGGCATATAGCTCATGAATGCCCAAAGTTGATGGATACAGCCCCACAGAAGGGTAAAGAGCCAGAGAAGGCTACAATTGAGACATCTGCTCCTAGGAGGAAGGCCATAGCTGAAGAGAAAGGGAAACATGTTATTAGTCGAGGGCGAGTGCTTGCTTTAGACCAGGCATCTGCAGAAGCTTCTACAGATGTGATCAAAGGTACCATTCTAGTCTTTAATTTTAAAGAATTAGCAATAATTGATCCTGGTGCCATGTATTCATTCATATCGCCTACATTTGCATGTAAATTGTTGGAACATGTGAAACCTGTACTTCTAGGTAGGATATTGCTCATAAGCACTCCATTGAGAGTCAACGTAGTAATTGAATATGTGTGTAAGAGTTGTAAGTTGAAAGTAGGGGAAAAGGATATGTTGGCCAACCTCATTCTATTAAACATGAGGGATTTTGATGTAATATTATGGATGGATTGGTTAGCTACAAACCATGCTATTTTAGACTGTTATGCTAAGACAGTCTACCACCCTTGAAAAGTATGTTGTAAGATTTGTTAAGTAATGAAAGAAGTTGTAAATTATTTCCAAGGATGGGTGATTTTACTAACAAATGTGGTCATAATATGTTGAAGGTTTTATAGCATATGTGGTTGATTTGGATAAGGTACACCCAAAATTAGTTGACATCCCAGTGGTTAGAGAATTCCTCGATGTCTTTTCGAAAGAATTATCAGGGTTGCCACCAGATAGAGAGATAGAATTTTGTATTGATGTGGTGCTTGGAACTGAATCGATATCCAAGCCACCGTATATAATGGCTTCTTTGGAATTGGAGGAGCTAAAGAAATAATTACAAGAGTTGTTGGACAAGGGGTTTATCTAACTGAGTGCATCATCACCTTGGGGAGCACCAGTTCTGTTTGTAAGGAAAAAAGATGGGAGTCTCCGACTGTGTATAAATTATCGGTTGTTGAACAAGGCTACGATCAAGAATAAGTATCCCCTTCCACGGATAGATGATCTATTGGATTAGTTGCAAGAAGCACAGATTGATCTGAGCTCTGGGTATTATCAGTTGAGGATTCAGGTGGAGATGTTCCCAAGACAATGTTTTGGACACGTTATGCCCATTATGAGTTTTTGGTTATGCCATCTGGGTTCATGAATGCTCCTGCAGTATTTATGGGATTAATAAATGATGTGTTTAAGCCATACCTGAAAAACTTCGTGATTGTATTTATAGATGACATATTGGTGTACTCGAAGTCCAAGGAAGAGCATGAGTAGCATTTGAGAACAGTGTTACAGATCCTCCAAAATTAGGAGTTGTATGCTAAACTCAACAGGTGTGATTTCTGGCTGAGTGAGATATCGTTTCTGGGTTATGTAGTCTTGAGAGATAGGGTATCAATGAATCCGTCTAAGATAGAGGTTGTGATACACTGGGAAAGACCCAAGACAATTATAGCTGGCTGCTCCTTTGACACGTCTCACTCGAAAGAATGTGGCATTCGAGTTGGATGATAAATGTGAAAGAAGTTTATGTGAGTTAAAGCATAGACTGACCACCGTACCTATTCTCACCATACCCACCAGCTCAAGAGGTTACTCAATGTATACAGATGCCTCGAGACAGGGACTGGGCTGTGTATTAATGCAGGATGGGAATGTAGTAGCCTATGGATCCAGATAGCTTAAGGACCATGAGAGGAACTACCCAACCCATGATTTAGAGTTGGCAGCTGTGGTATTTGCCTTAAAGATTTGGTGCCACTACTTATACAGTGAGACATTTCAGGTGTATATAGATCATAAGAGCCTCAGATATCTATTTTCTAAGAAAGAGTTGAATATGAGGCAGAGACGATGAATAGAGCTTCTGAAAGATTATGATTGTGAGATATTGTACCATCCAGGAAAGGCTAATGTTATGGCAAATGCCCTGAGTAGAAAGAGCCTTAGAATGGTATCGTACATGATGGTCAGAGAATATGAGTTGCTCGAGCAGTTTGCTCACCTCAGGTTGGATGTAGACCTTCTTGATATTGGCAGTGGCTGTGTGATAGCTAGCTTGTGAGTGGAATTGGATTTGATTGACCGGATATGACAAGCGCAGCATGCCAATCTACTATATGAGGATCGTGCGAGTCTGATTCAGAGGGGTGATGTGACCAATTTCTTAGTGAATGATGATGGCCTACTAAGGTTTAGAGGTAGGATTTACGTTCCTGATAACCCAAAGCTAAAAACACTGATTTTGACAGAAGCTCATTCATCTAGATATACATTGCATATAGGGAGTAACAAGATGTATCAGAACCTCTGGAAAGTGTATTGGTGGTCCGGGATGAAAAAGGATATCGTAGAGTTTGTGGTAAAATGTCTAGTATGTCAGCAAGTGAAGGTAGAACATCAAAAGCCTGCAGGGTTATTACAGCCTCTACCTATATTGACTTGGAAATGGGAGCACGTGACCATGGATTTAATAATAGGATTGCTGAAGACTAAGAGGAACCATGATGCTATCTAGGTAGTGGTAGACAGATTGACGAAATCCATCCACTTTCTAGCCATGAGGTTTACAGATACTTTAAGTAGTTTGGCAAAGTTGTATGTACGGGAGATAGTAAGGCTACATGGTGTTCCAGTGAGCATTGTATCAGATAGGGATTCTCGCTTCACTTCTCACTTTTGGGAACATTTTCAGGAAGCTGTGGGAACCCAATTAAGTTTCAGTGCCGTTTTCCACCCTCAAACCTATGGTCAGTCAGAGAGAACCATCCAAGCATTAGAGGATATGCTGAGAGAGAGTGTTATGGATTTTAGAGGCTCCTGGGATGATCACCTACCATTGGCCAAATTTGCATACAACAATAGTTATCACTTAAGTATCGGGATGGCATCGTATGAGGCATTGTATGGTAGAAGGTGTCGTTCCCCTATTGGTTGGGAAGAAGTGGCTGATAGAAGAACTTTGCTCTCGATTTGGTACAACAAGCCTCTGAGGTTGTTTAACTGATATGTGAGAGATTGAGAACAGCTCAGAGCAAGCAGAAACATTACGTTAACATGAGATGGAGGCCACTAGAGTTCACTGTGGGTGACTCATTATTTTTGAAGGTTTCTCCCTCGAAAGGGATTATGAGGTTCGGTAAGAAAGGTAGGTTGAGCCCTAGGTATATCAAACTGTTTGAGATATTGGAGCGAGTGGGAGATAAGGCCTATAGGCTAGGGTTGCCACTGGAGCTATCAAGCATTCATAACATCTTCCATGTATCAATGCTTCGAAAGTACCATCCAGATCCAACTCATGTGATTTGGTATGAGTAGAGCTCAAGGATGATTTGACTTATATAGGGAGATCAATCCAGATACTGGATAGGAAGGAAAATATGTTAAAAAATAAGACAACTCCACTTGTTAAGGTTCTCTGGTAGCACCACAATTCAGAAGAAGCTACTTGGGAGTTAGAGAATCTGATAAGGGAAAAGAACCCCTGACTTTTTGACGAATGACTTAGTTCTAATTTGGATGACCAAATTTTTTGAAGGAGGGGAGGATTGTAAGACCTGAAAATTTCCATGTAATATTTATGATTCTAGAATCTACAGACAAGTTATATTATTTATGAATCATAATAAATGGATGTTTAAAAGTTCTAAGTGTGACTGAATTTGCAAAATGAGTGTTGAAGCAATTACAAGGGAGTTTAGCCTTGGAAATATAGGAAAATTGTAGCTGAACTGTTGCAGGATAAATGCTAGATCGATCTCAGTGCAAGGGAGATCGATCTCATTGCCTGGAAAATGTAATGCAGAGGCATTCTACAAGAAGAAGATCGATCCCTCACCTAAGTAGATCGATCTCAAGTTATCTCAAGTTGGACCAAATCGATCTCCTTCCATAGGCAGATCGATCTCTTGTTACCTCTGGATAGGCCAGATCGATCACCTCTTAAGGTCAAATCGATCTTTAAAGTCCTTTTCCTGAAACAGATCGATCCTATGCCAATGAGCAGATCGATCTCATGCATTCACTAGATCGATCTCGTGCCTGTAAATTTTCAAATTCTAAAAGATTTTAAGCAAGGGCAGATCGATCTCCTTCCTTTGGAGATCGATCCCATAAGGCATTTTCTATATAAACTGGGCAGCATAATCTGCATTTCACGAGGGCAACCTATTTTTCCTCCATTTTTAACATAACCTATCTTTCTCACTCCAAAATCACCACTTTTCAATCAGTTTTGAGAGTAGTTCCTTTGAGCATAGTTTTTCCTAGTGAGGAGGAGAACAATATAGTCAAATTTTGGAAGCTCAAACATTAGATTAAAGGAGAAAAGAGGATTTCCCCCAAATTGGCAAAAAGAGGAAAAATACACCATTTTCTAGTATGTAGATCTAGATATTATGATGAGTGATATGGTGTATATAATGTTGGATGAAATGCTCATTTACATGCTTAAACAACTATAATCTAAAATGGGCTTAGTGAGAGAAAGTTGTAATGGCATAGAGTTAACGATGATATAAGCATGTATAAATGATTCTAAGATAGCTTTGAGAAATCCATATGTTGGATTAGATGAGGATTGATAATGGGCATAATAGGTGTTTGATGAAATGCCATAGAGAAAGAAAAATGATGAACTTGAGGCATTGTAAGCTTAATACCAGTTTAATAAGAATCAATAGACTCGATGAGTCTAATGGATTCTCGAGAAAATGAATAGAACGATTGAAAGGGGCTTAGGAGGGATTAGAGCCCCATAAGCTGTAATGAGGCCATATTGATGATAATTCTATATTTTTAGAATTATTTGTGCTTAATTTCCTAATTAATTATTTAAATCCCTAATTTATTTTGTTAATTATCCCCTTTATTTAATTAAAATTCTCATGTTTGTAGATAAATTAAATCCGGATGAATTTTGAATATTTCGATAGAAAATGGACCGAAATTGAGCTAATATCAAGATTGGACCACGCGGACAACACGAGCCTAGCACATCCAATTGGACAAAAAGAATTGATGTAACGAGTCAATCCATCGATTTGAAAGCCATGTAAATGGGAATCGAGTATAATGAAATAATACTGATGTGAATAGTAAATGTTTGCAGCTTCTGAAGATAAAGTGGGAGCTGATAAGACTGGATCACGAGCGTTAGAAATCAAGGAAGTGATTCCAGCATGATTCGAGGTAAGGGACTTATGCGAGTTATTAGAGATAGCTATATGTATATTTTCTTACCTGCTACATGTGAATATATGCGATAAGTATGTAGATATTGATATATATCTAAGTGAAAACTACGTATGAGAAGAGATTATATGCATGAATTGCATGATTTCTATGCCTTATTGTGAAAAGATGTTTTTACAAGTGTTTTGAGAAAGAATAATAATAGATTGGCTCCCGATTTAGTAAATTTCATGAAAAGCTTATAACGAGTGATTGAAGGGAGATTGCCCTCTCACTCATACTCAGCGAATGGGGCCATCTATTTCTTTTCTGTGTGAACTTGTGCTTGAGCCTAATTAGCAACGATAGATTTGCCAACCCTGCTCGCACATCATTTTTAAAAAAAGGATTTTGAGGAAAGCAAAAAATATGCTCGATGCCTCGGGTGATGCTATGTGTTCCACTCGAGAGCTCACACTAGATTTTGAGAATCATGTTGGAGCCAAAGAGTACTGCTTAGTGATCTTGCTCTGATTTTTCTCGCATGTGACCCCCTCGATTTAAAGTGATGGGATAAAGTCGTGCTCAATGCCTCAGGTATGCTATATGTCCTTACACTGAGTTGCTCGCTCATGGTCTCTTGAGCTTTACTGTATGATAAGCAAAACCGCTCGATGCCTCGGGTGATGCTGTGTGTTCCACGCTAAGTTTCTCGCACGTGGTTTATGATGTTCGCTATGTGATGAATAAAATCATAGTGGAGTCTTCGTGTATTGCTTAGTGATCTTGCACAGACCTGCTCGCACGTGATTTTGAGACAATAGAAATGGATGATAAGGATCCACGGGGAGCATGATGTACGGTGAGCATTAGCCATGGGGTACGATGTGTTGTGATATCTTTGTGATTCTGTGTGAGCTGAAGGGATGGTCGATCTGCCTCCCTAAGCATAGGGTTTCCGTACACCTGATCAATGTTGCTTGGAATCCAAACTATGGCAATAAGTCTTCTTTTATCTATGTGATACGACATTGTGTTGCTACTGTGTGAGGTGACAAATGTCCCCCATGCTGTGTGATACATGGTGATATAAAATCCCATTATATGTCTCATGTTTATTGATTTACAAAGAGATTTTTAAGTGTGTTCGTGTGAACTAATAAACAAAGCTGTGTGGTTTTCAAAGACTGAACTATGTGAATTGATGATGTATATGCGTGTACCCATCTAGCGAATTAATAGTTTCGCATCTATGGAAGATATTTTTAAGGAATGCATATGTTTTATAAGGTAAATAAATGATTATATTTTAGCATGTAGATAGTGTAGTTGTCTACCTACTTTCATATTTTCCTTACTGAGCGTGTTAGCTCACCCCCTTGTTTCCTCCTCCACAGATACCATGCAGTAGTGAGATATTGCAGTTGTCCCTACTACGGTGTTGTCCAGTTCTCCAGCATTACAGAGGTATACACTTGAGAGAAAATTTTTGTATCTTGTAAATTAATGCACAATATAGTTATCTTTTGTACGAAAGGGATGTGCAGTTTCTATTTATAGAAACTGATGTAAACATTTCAGCATATTTATAAAAGTGCAGTTTCTATTTCATTAAATGAATTATAAAATTATAAATAGATGAGATTTGGATATGAATGTTGACTCACAGCCCAACTGTTAGTAGTAAGAATAGTCAGGGAAGAGGGTCGTGACAATTGTGGATGGGTTGACGAAGTTAGCCCATTTCTTAGCCATGAGAGCTATCGATACTCTGAGCCAGTTGCTGAACTTGTATGTTCGAGAGATAGTTCAGTTATTTGGTGTTCCAGTGAGCGTTGTTTCTGATCGGGAACATTTTCAGGAAGCGATGGAGTTCCAACTGAGTTTCAACATTGCTTTTCATCCTCAAACAGATGGTCAGTCAGAGAGGACTATACAGACCCTGGAGGATATGTTGAGATCGTGTGTGCTGGATTTTAGAGGCTCCTGGGATGATCACCTACCATTGGTCGAGTTCGCCTATAATAACAGTTGTCATGCGAGTATCGGGATGACACCATATGAGGAACTATATGGACGCAGATGTTGATCCCTTGTTGGATGGGAAGATGATGGTGACAGACAGATTTTTGCTCTCGGTTTAGTACAGTAGTGTAAGACCCCGTATATGTATAATGGTAATATGTGTAATTGGATCAAATAATATGAATGGACTTGTAATGTAAAGTATGATTGATGTAAGTCCATGGATTCAATGTATGTATGTGTAATATGATTTGTAACGTACACACAAGTTCCATTGAGTATGAATATGAAGAAATGAATTCTTACAAGTGATGGGTGTGATTGAAACTCAAAATGGGTAGTGTGGTAAAATGGAATGAAGTTATACTTCCATTTGGTTTTATGTAGCAAACCTTTGGACATACAAGGAATGCACACAAGTTTCAATGTGCATAAGGTATGGATGGATGCCATTTTCAAGTTATGAAGGTGGGTGGATGAGAAAATGGCCATGGCAACAGATTAAGGATGTGTTGGTATGAGTTTCAATAAGGAAACTGTAGGAAATTTGGAAAACATGAAGGCCAGATCGATCTCATAGGATGAGAGATCGATCTGGAATAGCCAGAATGCTCTTATTTGGACAATGGAATAGAGCAGATCGATCTCCAATGGAGCCAGATCGATCTCCCAAGCATTCTGTAGTAAAAAGATCGATCCCCAAGCACCCAGATCGATCTCCTTAGCTCTCTGTTTGGGAGTAGATCGATCTCATGCCTCGACAGATCGATCTCATGCCTCGACAGATCGATCTCAAGCTTAAAAATATCGTGAAAAAGAGGGATTTTAAGGGACCAGATCGATCTCCTCTTGGACCAGATCAATCTCCCCAAGCTATTTCTATATAAGGAGGGCTGAAAATCTGAAAATCTCGAAAAAACATATTAACCTCCCATTTTCAACCCAAAAACCTAACTTTCCCTCTCTAAAATCAGCCATTTTCAGTTAGATTTAAAGAGAGATCATTAGAGGCAAAGTTGTTCCTATCAAAGAGAAGAACAACATAGTGAGAGGGCATTTTCTCATTTTTGGAATTGAAGGAGTTAAGGGCATTACCATTTGGAGCAAGAAGAAAAAATCATATTGGTAAGATTCTAACACTCCAATCCAAATGCATTAGCTATTTAATTGATTTTGGAGTTGTTTGGTATGAGTATTGATGGATAAACTACCTAGGAATGTAGTGAAATTGGTATGACCTAGAAATCAAAAATGGGTATAATGTGAGAATATGTGGGATTGAACGAGCTTATGATTTATGGCATGCTAAAGTTGTTATTGGGGTAATGTTTATGATTTTAGATGGTTAGATGGAATTAAATGGTGAGTTGGAGGAATTGTGAAAATGGGTATGTATATGGTTGATAAATGCCATAGTGAGGGGATTCATGAAATATGAACACTATGAGCTTTATGTCGATTTGATATCGATTTTGAATAAGATAATAGGCCTAAGAAGATCCATAGACTCGAGCTATGGGTAAAGTAATGAAACGAGGCCAAATAAGCTTTAATAGAGGCTATAGATTATATTGGATATAGCAAGCACAAGGGTTGCATTATATGGATCGAATATAATGCGGGATATGATTTTGTGCAGTCTCGAAGAGTTCGTTGCAGACGAATTGAACCGTACGAGTAAGCAGCTTAAGGAAGTGGAATCACGCATCGCGATTCCAGGTAAGGGAATTTTGTGAGTATATAGAGGTAGCTGCTCGTACTTTGAACTTGTGGGTGAATATCGGGAGTTTTACGAAATACATGGTTGCTCAAATAAATGTTGATGGTATTCGTGAATGATGATGAGTATATGTGTGATTTTGATTTTGAAGTGGATTTTATGAAATGGGATAGTAAGGCTAATAATTGCATAAATCTAATGTTTTGATGTTTTTCAAAACGAAATTGCTTGGTTTTAAGCAAGCTTATAGATGGGTCGGCTAGTATTGTATTGTTATGGTGGAAAAGCATTTGTGAGTGCTAAACCCGATTGCCGGGATTGTTTGATTGTGTATGAGCCGCCTATCATATTGTATGACATAAATCGCGCTAGAGCCTCGCTCGCGCTGGATTTCTATGTTTTCATTTGTATGAAACGTGCTGGAGCTTAGCTCGCACCTTGATTGGAAATTATGTTGATGTTTATAAATCGTACTGGAGCTTTTGCTCGTACGTGGCTTTTGAATGGTTGTCTTATGAGTATAATCGTACTAGAGTATGCTCGTACGCGTCTCTTTACGAGAGGATGCATGAGTCGTGCTAGAGCTTTGCTCGCACAAGTTTGCACATTGTGATAAGCATAAGGTTGTGAAAGTTGGTAAGATCCTTAAGCCCTACATCCTTAAGCCAACATCCTTAAGCCCGAGGAGGCAGGGAGGCTCTGTTAGGCGGGGAGGCTCTGTTCGGTGGGGAGGCTCTCTTACGGTGGGATCCTTAAGCCAACATCCTTAAGCCCAAAGAGGCGGGGAGGCTCTGTTAGGCAGGGAGGCTCTCCTACATAGGTACGGTAAGATCCTTAAGCCCTACATCCTTAAGCCAACATCCTTAAGCCCAAAGAGGCGGGGAGGCTCTGTTCGGTGGGGAGGCTCTCTTACGGAAGGATCTTTAAGCCCTACATCCTTAAGCTAACATCCTTAAGCTCGAGGAGGCAGGGAGGCTCTGTTAAGCGGGGAGGCTCTGTTCGGCAGGGAGGCTCTCCTTCATGGAATATGAAAAACTCTTGGTATGGGGTAGGTAAGACCTAGGAATGGCACCCCCAATCACGATATGAGTCTGCGGAGTACGCTGTACCGTGTATATCACATGGAGTACGATGTACCGCATGATGGTTATGTGTTGAGAAAGTCTGGTGAGGGATAATCCACCTTCATGCCAGCGTGATACCCCGCACACATGGATGCGTGTGGTCTGGGATGATTTATGATGTAATGGTCCACATAGGCACTTTTGATATAGTGACCTAGTTTTTATACACATGCGTGAATTATGAAATGAAAATGTGGTTGTGATTGTGAGTTGATTTGGTGGTAATTATGTGTTGAGAAAGAGGTTTATGAAGTTGGGTTAAAAAGGAGGTTTCTTAATGAATTGCCCTTTTTATGAATTTAAATGAGATTGAGCATGAGATGATTTATACATGATGTTTCTACCATGTTTTATATGCCAATGGACATGATTTTGATACATGATATATATGTATATTCACGTGGCATAGTTTTATTCCTCATGCTCCTACCATAAATGATTTATGCATAACACTATCAGCATGTAGATAGAGTAGTTATCTACCATGCTTGATTTATTGCCTTACTGAGCGTGTGGTTGCTCATCCCACTCTATTTTCCCCCTACAGAGCGTGCATAGTAGCCCAGTAAGGACTGAGGCATGGTATTTTGGACTCCGCTGCATCTCCAATGCTAAGAGGTATATACATAGTGATTCTTTTTGTATCTAAACAACGTAAAAGCACAGTATTCTTTTGAGTTGTAATTATGGGGGATGTAGATGTCAGTAAAACATGTATTCGTATAAGTACACGATTAAATGCAAATGTATGACATTGTTTTAATTAATTGAGAATGAATGAGATTTGGTGTTTATTATTGACTCACAGCCCAACAGTGTGTGGTGAGTTTAGTTCACGACCGGGTAAGGTAACAGTAAAACGCGAAAATTTTTCAGTGATTTTCGGTTAAAGAGAATGGAATTGGGTCGTGACAAGTAGGCCTTTGAGGATGTCCAGGTGATATGTGATAGGTTATAGATAGCTCAGAGTCGATAAAAGAGTTATGCTGATAGGAGACGAAGACCATTGGAGTTTGTTGTAGGTGAGTCGGTATTTTTTAGAGTTCCTCCCTCTAGAGGGATTATGAGGTTTGGTAAGAAGGAAAAGTTGAGCCCTCAGTATATTGGACCCTTCGAGATTTTGGAGAGAGTGAGAGATAAGGCTTATAGGTTAGCGTTGCCATCAGACTTATCAAGTGTTCATAACGTCTTCCACATCTCTATGCTTCAGAAGTACCACCTGGACCCGACATATGTGATAATATATGAGCCATTGGAGCTCAATGAGAGTATATCTTATGTTCAAAAGACGGTTCGAATATTGGATAGGAAGGAGAAGGTGTTGAGGTCGAAGACTATTCCTTTAGTGAAAGTTCTTTGACAATATCACACTCAAGAGGAAGCTATATGGGAATTAGAGAGCATGATACAAGAGAAGTACCCGAAGTTATTTTTAGGTTAACTTTGTTCTAATTTAGAGGACCAAATTTCTTGAAGGAGGGAAGGAATGTAAGACCCGTAAATTTCTATGCAATGTATATGATTAATTGATGTACAGACAAGTTACATTACATATGAATTACAATAAATAAACGTTTTTAAGTTCTAAGTGTGAATGGATTGATAAATGAGTGTTGAAGTCATTGAATATGAGTTTAATTGGGAAAATTGTAGCAAAAATGATGCAGGATGAAGGCCAGATCGATTCCATGAGAGGAGAGATTGATCTCATAGCCTGGAGAACACAATGCCAAGCATTCTACAAGAGGGAGATTGATCCTTCACTCAAGCAGATCGATCTCCATTGGTCTTTGGATAGGTCAGATTGATCTCCTCTTAAGGCCAGATCGATCTCCTAAGCTTTCTGCCTGTAATAGATCAATCTCATGCAATAAAAAAATCGATCCCCTGCATGTAAATTTGTTAAAATTTTGAATGATTCAAGCCAGGCCAGATCGATCTCCACCCTATGCAGATCAATATCCTAATGTCATTTCTATAAAAATAGAGCAACTGGATCTACAATTCATGGGAAACAAGTTCATTCTTCTATTTTTAAACCTTAACCTAGCTTTCTCACTCTAAAAACCATCACATTTCCATAAAGATTTGAGAAAAAGCCATTAGAACAAAGTTGTTCATTATAAAGAGAAGAACAACATAGCTTGGAATCAATACTTCATTGGTTGGATTGAAGGAGCAAAGCAGTGTTCTTATTTGGAGCAAGAAGAAAATCAAACTAGGTGAGTTTCTAATACACCAACTCAAAGTATATTTATCTAGTTGTTGTTATGACTAGATTGGTGTAGGTATTGATGATTGAAACTACCTAGAATGTAATGGAATAAGTATGACCTAGAATGAGTCTAGTGTGAGAAAATTTGATATGGTTGAGTTGATGATGAATGGCTTGAACTAAAGTGTTAGTGAGGTGATATGTATGACTTTGAGATGATAGAATGAAGCTACATTCTGAGATTAGTCAAGTTAAGAAAATAATTATATAAGGTGTTTGATAAATTGCCATAGTGAAGTAAATAATGGACTAGGGCACTATGAGCTTAATATCGATTTAATGTGAATCAATAGGCCTTAAGGAGTTCAATAGACTCTTGAGAAATTAATAAAGCGATTAAAACAGACTTAAGAGGAAGTGAGGCCTTTTAAGTGTTAATGAAAACTATAGGTCGAATCGACTATAGTAAATGCAAGAATTCTGTTATATTAGATCAAATTAATGTGATCTATGATTTCGTGCAGTCTCAGTGGTTTCGTTGGAGGTGAATCGAACTGCACAAATGAGTAGCTCTGAGGAAGTGGAATCACTTGACGTGATTCCAGGTAAGGGAATTTTATGAGTATATAGAGATAGCTGTACGTATTTTGAGGGTGTTTATAGGGCTTTATGAATGCTTGATTATCTAGAAAAGAAATGATGTTTGCATGACAAACTTCGGATATAAATGATTTTGGCTTGGAAGCGAATCTTACAAAAAGGGGATAGTATGGCTAATAATTACATAAATCACATGTATTGATGTTTTCACTAAATACATTGCTTTGTTTTAAGCAAAATTAACGGATAGGCTGGCTAGTGATTTCATGATTTGTGAAATAGTACAACTGAGGAGCTAACTTTGGTTTTGAGAGTGTTTTGTTAAAATAGAGCCGCCTATCATACTTATACGAGTTAAATCATGCTAGAGCCATTCTTGTACTAGATTTTTGATGCTTTCAATATGTATGAAACATGCTGGAGCCTAGCTTGCACCATATTTGAGTTAATGATGTTTTATAAGCCGTACTGGAGCTGATAGCTCGTACGTGGGTTTTCCTTGACTTACTTATGCATATAACCGTACTGGAGCTATGCTCGTACGTGATTTTTTCATTATTTGTTATGCATAAAGTCATATTAGAGCGTTACTCGTACGAGGGTATTTACTGATGATGCATGAGATCGTACTTGAGCTTTGCTCGCACTTAGTTTTCACACTGTGATATGTAATGAGTCGTGCTGGATGCCTCATGTAGACTTTGTGTCACACGGATGTGATGCTCACACGAGCCTTACTGGATACCTCGTACAGACTGCTAGTCACACGGATGAGATGCTCGTACGTGCACTTGAGACTGAGTAGGTTATGAATGGCATGAGGTAGATAAGACCTATGGAAGGCACCTCCAACCATGATATGGGTCCACGGAGTACATTGTACCGTGTAGATCACATGGAGCACACTGTACTGCGTGATTGTGATGTTGATTTAAAAGTCTGGCATAAGACTAGCCCACCTTCGTTTCAGTATGATGCCCCGCACATCGGGATCTGTGTGGTCTGGGATGATTATGACATAGTTGGCCAATAGAGTCATTGGTTTACCGTGACCTCTTGTCTCACATGATATCACATGGTTTTAGATACCGATGATGATTTATGTTGTCCGAGGTAGACCCGAGAGAGGGGTCAAACCTTGTAGTATGGTTTAAAGGAATGATACATTATTTTGATGGGTTTTCCTAATGTTTTGACAAGGTGTTACTGTGAGACCCCGTATATGTATAGTTGTAACGTGTGTAATTGGATCAATGAATGCTAATGGACTTGTAATGTAAAGTGTAATTGATGTAAGTCCATGGATTCAATGTACATAATGGTAGTATGATTTCGTAATGTACACACAAGTTTCATTGGGTATGAATATGAAGGAATGAGTTCTTATAAGTGATGAATGTGAATGGAACTCAAAATGAGTAGTGTGGTAAAATGGAATGAAGTTATGCTTCCATTTAGTTTGGAATGTGATACTTTTGGATATACAAGGAATGCACATGAGTTTCAATATGTATAAGGTATGAATGGATGCCATTTTCAAGTCATAAAGGTGGATGGATGAGAAAATGGTTATGGTAGCAAATAAAGGACATTTAGGTATGAGTTGCAGCAGGAAAACTACAGAAAATTTGGGAAGTATGAAAGCTAGATCGATCTCATAGGATGAGAGATCGATCTGGAAGAGCTAGAATGCTCTTACTTGGGCAATGGAATAGAGCAGATCGATCTCTAATGGGGCCAGATCGATCTCCTAAGCATTCTGTAATGAAAAGATCGATCCACAAGCATACAGATCAATCTCCTTAGCTCTCTGTTTGGTAGCAGATCGATCTCAAGCTTTGATGGATCGATCTCATGCTTAAAATGCCATGAAAAAGAGGGATTTAAGGGGACCAGATTGATCTTCTCTTGGTGCAGATCGATCTCCTCAAGTGATTTCTATAAAAGGAGTGCTGAAAATCTAAAAATTTTGAGAAAAACATCAACCTACCATTTTCAACCTAAAAACCTAACTTTCTCTCTCTAAAATCAGCCATTTCCAGTAAGATTTTAGGGGAGGCCATTAGACACTAAGTTGTTCATCTTGAGAAAGAGAACAGCATAGTTGGAACCCAAAATCCCATTGTTGGTATTAAAGGAGCTAAGAACATTGACATTTGGAGTAAGAAGAGAAATCAAATTTGGTAAGATTCTAACACTCCAACTCTGGTACATTGTCTATTTAATTGATTTTGGAGTTGTTTGGCATGAGTATGGATGGTTGAAAACACCTAGGTTGTGTTAGAAACTAATGTAACCTAGAAAATAGATGTAGTCTAGTGTGAGAAAGTGTGGATTGGGTATGTTGATGACTTATGGGTTATGATAAGTTGTTGTTGAAGTAGTATAGATGATTTGAGATGGGTAAATGAAGCCACATTGTGTGTATAGGGAATTTATGGAAATGAGTATGTAAAATGCTTGGTAAATGCCATAATGAAGAAGTCCATGAAATATGAACACTATGGACTTAGTATCGATTTAATATCGATTTGGAATCAGTTGATAGGCCTAAAAGGAATCCATAGACTAGAGAAATGAAACAAGGCCTTATAAGCGTTAAAAGAAACTATAGGTCGAATCAACTATAGTGAACGCACGATGTCCTGTTATATGGATCGAATATGATGTGAAATATGATTATGCACAGTTTCGAGGAGTCCAGTGGAGACGAATCGAACCGTACGAGTAAGCAACTCTAAGGAATTGGAATCACGCGTCGCGATTCCAGGTAAGGGAATTTTGTGAGTATATAGAGGTAGCTGCTAGTACTTTGAACTTGTGGGTGAATATGGGGTGTTTTATGAAATGCATGGTTGCTCAAGTAAATGATTGATGGTATTTATGAATGATGATAGTATATGCGTGATTTTGGTTTTGAAGTGGATTCTATGAAATGGGATAGTAAGGCTAATAATTGCATAAATCTAACGTTTTGATGTTTTACAAAACGTAATTGCTTTGTTTTAAGTAAGCTTGTAAATGGGTCGGCTTGTGTTTTATTAATGTTATGGAAAAAGCATTTGTGAAGTGCTAAACCCGGTTGCCGAGATTGTTTGATTGTGTGTGAGCTACCTATCGTATTTGTATGACATAAATCGTGCTAGAGCCTCGCTCGCACTGGATTTCAGTGTTTTCACTTGTGTGAAACATGCTGGAGCTTAGCTCACACTTTGATTTAAATTGTGATGAGGTTTTATAAATCATACTGGAGCTTTTGCTTGTACGTGGTTTTTGATGGGTTTCCTATGCATATAACCGTACTGGAGCGATTCTCGTACGTGATTTCTTCATATTTTTATGCATAAATGTCGTACTAGAGTGTTGCTCGTACGAGGTAATTTATTTTGATGCATGAATTCGCACTAGAGCGTAGCTCACGTTGGTTTTCACACTGTGGTATGTATGAGGCCGTGGTGAGAGATACGATTGGTGTTCAGGGAACCCAACAGGCCTAACAGACCTCTTGAGTGGGGTGAGGGTGAGGGGCTAGGACTTGAATCAGGGAACCCAACAGGGGCGGGCGAGCAAGGCCATGAGGGGCTAGGACCTAGTATTGAGGGTACTCCCACATGCACTTGAGACTATAGAGGTTACACTTGGTATGGGGTAGATAAGACCTATGACAGGCACCTCCAACTATGTTATGAGTCCACGGAGTATGATGTACCATGTATATCACATGGAGTACGATGTACCGCGTGGTGGTTACTTGATTTGAGAAAGTCTGGCGAAGAACTAACCCACCTTTGTGCCAGCATGATACCCCGAACATCGGGATTCGTGTGGTCTGGGATGAATATGACAGTTGGCCAACATAGTCAGTTGAGATATAGTAACATGTTTCCTTGCTTGATTTACTTACTACCACATGATTTTAATCTATAAGTGTGATTGTGACTGACCAAGGTAGACTCGAGGGAGGGGTTGAGCCTTGTGGACTTGTTTGTGAAACAATGATGATGTTTATGATTGAAAAAATGGTTTGTGATGGGATTGTATGTGTTTGAGAAAGAGCTTTATGATGTGGGTTTAAAAAGGAGGTTTCTTAATGAATTGCCCTTTTTATGGATTTAAATGAGATTGAGCATGAGATAATTTATACATGATGTTTTTACCATGTTTTATATGCCAATGTACATGATTTTGATACATGATATATATGTATACTCATATGGCATAGTTTTACTTCCTCATGCTCCTACCATAAACGATTTATGCATAACATTATCAGCATGTAGACAGAGTAGTTATCTACCATGCTTGCATTATTGTCTTACTGAGCGTGTGGTTGCTCATCCCTTTCTATTTTCCCCTCCTACAGAGTGTGCATAGTAGCCCAGTGAGGACTGAGGCATTGTGTTTTTGGACATCTGCTGCTTCCATCACCGAAGGAATATACACAGTATTCTTTTGTATCTAAACAATGCAAAGGTACATTAATTTTTGAATTGTAACTATGGAAGATGTAGATGTCAGTAAAACATGTTTTGTATAAGTAAATGATTAACTTCGAATGTATGACATCATTTTATTAAAATGTAAATGAATGGTAAGTGGTGATTATTATTGACTCACAGCCCAACTGTGTTGTGGTGAGTTTGTTCATGACCGAGTAAGGAAAGGAATAAACGCGAAAAATTTATTGAGATTTTCAGTTAAAAGGAATGGAATTGGGTCGTGACAGTTACGCTTTGAGGGAATGATTTATAATGAACCTTGTGATTTGAGATGAAATCGATAAATATTTTTTATATTGAGCATGAGAGGTTTTTACATGATGATTTTTCATGTTTACATGCCTATTTCCATGTTTTTCAAAACATGATATATGTATATACATGTGGCATAGTTTTATTATTTCCTCATGCTCTTAATGTAAATGATTTATGCCATGACATTATAAGCATGTAGATAGTGTAGTTATCTACCATGCTTGCATTATTACCTTACTAAGCGTGTGGTTACTCATCCCTTCATTTCCCCCCTTTACAGAGAGTGCATAGTAGCCTAGTGTAGGACTGAGGCGTTATATTTGGATATCCGCTACTCTCTATCGCCCAGAGGTATACACTTGTATCTAAACATGTAATAGCACAGTAATCGTTTTGAAATGTAATATGGGGCATGTAAGTGTTATCAAACAAGTCATGTATGTGTATGCTTTTGACTAATTGAAAGATGCTTGAAAATGGTGATTGTTACTGACTCACAATGCAATTGTTATTGGTGAGGGTTGTACATGACCAGGTAAGTTAACAAATTAAACAAAAATTTATGGTAATTTTTAGATAAAATGGATGAAAATGGGTCATGACAACAAGGTTCGACCCCCCCCCTCTGGTCTACCCTGGACAACATAAATCATCATCGGTATCTAAAACCATGTAATATCATGTGAGACAAGGGGTCATGGTAAACTAAGGACTCTATTGGCAAACTATGTCATAATCATCCCAGACCACATGGATCTCGTTGTGCATCATGTTGGAACGAAGGTGGGTTAGTCCTATGCCAGACTTTAAATCAACATCACAACCACGCGGTACAACGTACTCCACGGACCCATATCATGGTTGGGGGTGTTTGCCATAGGTCTTATCTACCCCATGCCATGCATAACCTACTCAGTCTCAAGTGCATGTGTGCGCATCTCATCCGTGTGACTAGTAGTCTACACTAGGCATCTAGCACAGCTCGTACAAGCATCTCATCTGTGTGACACAAAGTCTACACGAGGCATCCAGCATGACTCATTACATATCATAGTGTGAAATCTCAGTGCGAGGAAAGCTCTAGAACAATCTCATGCATCATCAGCAAATACCCTCATACGAGCAATGCTCTAATATGGCTTTATGCATAACAAATAATGAAGAAATCACGTACGAGCATGACTTTAGTACGGTTATATGCATAAGTAAGTCAAGGAAAACCCACGTATGAGCTATCAGCTCCAGTTCGGCTTATAAAACATTATTGACTCAAATATGGTGAGAGCTAGACTCCAGCACGTTTCATACATATTGAAAACATCAAAAATCCAATGCGAGCAAGGCTCTAGCATGATTTAACTCATATAAGTACGATATACAGCTATATTTCAACAAAACACTCTCAAAACCAAAGTTAGCACCTTACTTATGCTATTTCACAAATCATGAAATCACTAGCCAGCCTATCTGTTAATTTTACTTAAACAAAAGCAATCTATTTAGTAAAAACATCAAAACATGTGATTTATGCAATTATTAGCCTTACTATCCCCTTTTTGTAAGATTCGCTTCCAAGCAAAAATCATTTATATCCGAAGTTTGTCATGCAATCATAATTTCTTTTCTAGATAATCAAGCATTCACAAAGCCTTATAAAAACCCTCAAAATATATGCAGCTATCTCTATATACTCATAAAATTACCTTATTTGGAATCGCGTCGAGTGATTCCACTTCCTCAGAACTGCTCATTTGTGCAGTTCGATTCACCTTTCACGAAATCTTCGGGACTGTACGAAATCATATATCACATCAATTCAATCCAATATAAAACAATTCTTACATTTACTATAGTCGATTCGACCTATAGTTTTCATTAACACTTATAAGGCCTCACTCCCTCTTTAGTCTGTTTTGATCGCTTTATTAATTTCTCGAGAGTCTATTGAACTCTTTTAGGCCTATTGATTCAAACTGAATTGATATTAAGCTCATAGTGCCTCTAATCCATCATTTACTTCACTATGGCAATTTATTAAACATCTCATATACTTATTTTCTTAACTTGACTAATCTCACAATGCAGCTTCATTCTATCATCTCAAAGTCATACATATCACCTCACTAACACTTTAGTTCAAGCCGTTCATCATCAACTCAACCAATCACATTTTCTGACACTATACTCATTCTAGGTTATACTTATTCCATTACATTCTAGGTAGTTTCAATCATTAATACCTACACCAATCTACTCACAACAACAACTAGATAAATATACTTTGAGTTGGTGTATTAGAAACTCACCTAGTTTGATTTTCTTCTTGCTCCAAATAAGAACACTCATTTGCTCTTTCAATCCAACCAATGAAGTATTGATTCCAAGCTATGTTGTTCTTCTCTTTATAATGAACAACTTTGCTCTAATAGCTTTTTCTCAAATCTTTATGGAAATGTGATGGTTTTTAAAGTGAGAAAGCTAGGTTAAGGTTTAAAAAATGGAAGAATGAACTTGTTTCCCGTGAATTGTAGATCCAACTGCTCTGTTTTTATAGAAATGGCATTAGGAGATTGATCTGCATAGGGTGGAGATCGATCTGACCTTGCTTGAATCCTTCAAAATTTTAACAAATTTGTAGGCAGGGGATTGATCTGTTTATTGCATGAGATCGATCTATTCCAGGCAGAAGGTTTAGGAGATCGATTTGGCCTATCTAGAGACCAATGGAGAACGATCTGCTTGAGTGACAGATCGATCTTCGTCTTGCAAAATTCTTGCCATTGTGTTCTCTAGGCCATGAGATTGATCTCTCCTCGCATGGGATCAATCTGGCCTTCATCCTGCATCATTTTTGCTGTAATTTTCACAGTTAAACTCATATTCAATGACTTCAACACTCATTTATCAATCCATTCACACTTAAAACTTAAAAACGTTTATTTCTTGTAATTCATATGTAATGTAACTTGTCTGTACATCGATTAATCATATACATTACCTAAAAATTTATGGGTCTTACATACTGCCTAGAAGATATCAATCTCACAACCCCAAGAGATTGATCTCACAATGTTTCTACCAAAGAAGATCGATCTTTCAAAGATTCTATCAAGAGGAGATCGATATCAAGAGATCGATCTCACAACCCAGGAGATCGATCTCTTTGCTTAAGTATCGTTTTTCCTATAGAGATTTAGTTTGCAAAGGTTTAAGGTTACTAAGTTTAGTTCTTCCCCAAGTTTTCTAAATAATTTTTAGTACAATTGACAATATTTTCTCTAAGACAATTACTTAGAAATAATACCTTACAAATGATTTGAAGATTTAACTTAAGCACATTTAAATTAATGTTTTATCATTTCAAAATATATCATTCAAAGTTAATAATCTCCCTCTTTGTGATATGACAAAACTTAGTTCAATATTTTAAGATTTTGGTCCTTAAAATGTCTGGTTTCAAAATCATTTGTATTTAAAAATTTGCTCCCCCTTAATATATATGCTTAATGTTTTTTCCCCCTTAATATATGCATATCATATATCTTCTCCCCCTTTTTTTCATATCAAGAAGGCAAACATTAGCCTTTTGAATCACCATGCAAAGATTAGCTGAATATAGCAAATGTCATTTCAAAATGTAAATAAGTATTTCAAACAATCACCACTAGATAATCAAGTAACACGGGTACGAAAATGTGATTAATGAACCCTAAAATGATGGAGGAAAGTGATCAAAAAGTTCATCAACATGGGTACGAGTGGTCTGCAACTCTTCAAACATAGCTTGTTGAGTTTCTTAAAGAATTGCAACTTGAGACTTAAGATTTGCTTGCTGTGCCACAACATCATCGAAGCACTGATCAAGCTGATGACGAAAGTCCAGAATCATGGCAGCAAGGGACTCCAAGGTGAAAGTGGATGAAGCAACAGGGGGTGTTGGTTCCTCAACAAGGGGTGTTAGTGCCTCAGCGAAAACATCGGTCTCCATATCTGCATCGTGAGTAGGAGGTCCAGCCTTTTACACCAATTTGCATCATCATCTTAATAGTACCCAGCATGTGAAGCGAGCTGATGTTTATAACATTCTTCTATGAAGGTAGTTCACTCACTTCACAAGAGCAATCAACACCAAGTCGTTGAAGGAGGAAGGCAAGTGGTTATGAAAAAAATGGTAGTGGCTCTTAACCAAAGATGAAATGAATCAGGTTTGTCTCTTGACCGTAAGGAGAATGAATGTTATGGAGCCAAAAATAATCAAGCTTCCAACGGTTAAGTGTCGAGTGCCAAAAGGACAGAGATTTCAGGAAATAATGAGATGAAATAGGTGAGGATGCATAGGTAAGTCACTAGGGCGGTCATTGGTAATTGGAAAATCTAGTGGTACCTCTGCTTCTTCATTGGTAAGACCCAAATTAGATATACCAAAAACTCTTGCTATAATTTCTTTGTCAATGCATAAAGATTTAGCCATGACAAAGGTTTTAAATCATATTGTTCGACATGAATCATTAGGGGAAGTGACAATTTCAGCATTAGAAAAGAATGCACGAACTATGTTAGGAGGTATGAGAGTATTGATTTTCAAAAATTGAAGCCACTCGTACTCCTAAAATTTAGAGAGATGGAAAATCAATATGGTCAACAAAGGAAAAGTCTATAGTTCGCCAATGTTTAATGGTTATGGTAGAAAAGTGTTCATCAAACCTTTTACGTTTAGCCGGGGTTTGAAAACATCGACTAAACGTAGTGGGAGGAGTTGGATTAACGGTTAAAGGTTGTGAGGTGGGTGGTCTAGAAGAGGATATACGAGATGGTCGGGAGGAGGAAGGCTTAGATGATATTGATTTGGTACGTGGTGGCATGGTGTTTTAAGTTTATAGGGAATTTTAACAAACACTTGGTAGACACACTTTAAGAAATATATGGAAATGGTGAGTGTAGGATTTGGGGATTTCTAATCCTGCAAAAAGAAACCTAATCTAGACAGATAATCAACCAATTCAATCTAACCTACTAAACGAACGAATTATGGGTTCACTAGAACTATCAGGATTCAATAGAAATCAAGTAATATATGGAAAATACGAACAACCAGATCTATCTATCGAAAAAATGGAAGAACATAAACGTTTGAATAAAACACAAAATGTTGGGCCTATAATACTGAGAAAAATTGATAACAAAAGTTGAAACCTGACCCAAAACTTGATCCTGGGGGTGAGAGAGAAAGAGGAAGAAATGCGATTTTCATGTGAGAGGAGGGTTTTGTGTTTTTGTGTCACAACCCAATTCCATTCCCTTTAACCGAAAATCACTAAATTTTTTTCCCATTTTACTGTTACCTTTCCCGGTTGTGAACTAACTTACCACCACACTGTTGGGCTGTGAGTCAATAATAAACATCACATCTCATTCATTCTTAGTTAAATAAAGCGATGTCATACATTTAAAAGTTAATCATTAACTTAGACAAGTTATGTTCACTGACATCTATATCCCCCATAATTACAACTCAAAAGATTACTGTGCTTTTACATTGTTTAGATACAAAAAGAATCTTGTGTATATACCTCTCGACGATGGAAGTAGCAGATGTCCAAAACACAATGCCTCAGTGCTCACTGGGCTACTATGCACACTTTGTAGGAGGGGGAAAATAGAGAGGGATGAGCAACCACACACTCAATAAGGCAATAATGCAAGCATGGTAGATAACTACTCTATCTACATGCTGATAGTGTAATGCATAAATCATTTATAATAGGAGCATGAGGAATAAAACTATGCCATATGTGTATACATATATATCATGTATCAAAATCATGTAAAATTGGCATATAAAACATGGAATATCAACATGTGAAAACATCTCATGTTCATCTCATTAAACTCATAAAAAGGGTAATTCATTAAGAAACCTCCTTTTTAAACCCATATCATAAAAACTCTTTCTCAAACACATATAATCCCATCACAAGCCATTTTCTAAATCACACACATCAATACCAATTCACAAATCAAATCCCACAAGGCTCGACCCCTCCCTCGGGTCTACCTTGGACAATCACAATCACACATATGTAATAGAAACCAGGTCACTATATCAAAAGTGCCTATGCAGACCAACTACATCATAAATCATCCCAGACCACACGCATCCAGGTGTGCAGGGTATTGAGCTAGCACAAAGGTGGATTATCCCTCGCCAGACTTTCTCATCACATAACCATCACACGGTATATCGTACTCCATGTGATATACATGATACAGCATACTCTGCAGACTCATATCGTGATTAGGAGTGCCATTCCTAGGTCTTACCTACCCTATACCAAGAGTTTTTCATATCCATGTAGGAGAGCCTCCCTACCCAACAGAGCTTTCTCGCCCTTCCAGGGCTTAATGATGTTGGCTTAAGGATCCTTCTATACCCATGTAGGAGAGCCTCCCTGTCGAACAGAGCCTCCTTGCCCCTTCAGGGCTTAAGGATGTTGGCTTAAGGATCCCACCATAAGAGAGCCTCCCCGCCCCCCTCAGGGCTTAAGGTTGTTGGCTTAAGGATCCCACTGTAAGAGATCCTTCCCACCGAACAGAGCCTCCCCGCCTCCTCGAGCTTAAGGATGTTGGCTTAAGAATGTAGGGCTTGAGGATCTTACCAACTTTCACAACCTCATACGTATCAGAATGTGCAAACTTATGCGAGCAAAGCTCTAGCATGACTCATGCATCCTATCATAAAGAGACCATGTATGAGAATAGCTCTAGTACGGTTATACTCATAAGAAAAACCACTCAAAAGCCACGTACGAGCGGACGCTCCAGTACAGTTTATAAACATCATCATAGTTTCCAAATCAAGGTGCAAGCTAAGCTCCAGCACGTTTCATACAAATGAAAACATCAATACCCGGTCTGAGCTAGGCTCTAGCACGGTATAATTCACATAAACATGATAGGCCATAAGCTTTCAAAACCAATCTCAAAACATATTTGGCACTTCACATGTGCTATCACACAACATCAAACCACAATAGCCATCCTATCTATCAATTCGTTCAAAACAAAACACATGTTTTGTGAAAGCATTCAAAACACTTAATTTATGCAATTATTAGCCTTACTATCCCATTTCGAAAACCAAATCTCATACAATTTCTCACAGCCATTCACGCATTTCATAAACGCCTTATATCGACCCACAAAATACGAGCAGCTATCTCTATATACTTACAGAATTCCCTTACTTGGAATTGCGACGCGTGATTTCATTTTCCTTAGCGCTGCTCATTCGTGTGGTCCAATTCGTCTTCAACGAACTCTTCGAGACTGCACACAATCATATTTCACATTATATTCGATTCATATAACAGGATATCGTGCGTTCACTATAGTCGATTCGACCTATAGTTTCTATTAACTCATAAGGCCTCATTTCATTTCTCTTGTCTATGGATTCCTTTTAGGCCTATCAACTCATTCCAAATTGATATTAAATCGATACTAAGTCCATAGTGTTCATAATTCATTGACTTCTTCACAATGGCATTTATCAAGCATTTACATACTCATTTTCATAATTTCACCTAAACCCACAATGTAATTCCATTTAACCATCTAAATCATACACATTACCTCAATAACAACTTTAGCATGCCCATAAATCATAATCTCATTCAACCCATATCTTCTCACATTATACCCATTATAGGTTTTTGAGGTCACACCAATTCCACGACATCCGTAGATAATTTATCCATCAATACACATCCAACTCAACTCCAAAATCACTTAAATAAACAATGTACTTGGATTGGAGTATTATAATCTTACCAAATCTGATTTTTCTTCTTGCTCCAAATGTCAATGCCCTTAGCTCTTTCAATACCAACAATGGGATTTTGGGTTCCAACTATGTTGTTCTCTTCCTCAAGATGAACAACTTAGTGTCTAATGGCCTCCCCTCAAATCCTACTGGAAATGGGTAATTTTAGAGAGAAAAAGTTAGGTTTTTGGGTTGAAAATGGAAGGATGGTGTTTTTCTTGAAATTTTTAGATTTTCAGCACTCCTTTTATAGAAATCACTTGAGGAGATCGATCTGGTCCCCTTAAATCCCTCTTTTTCATGGCATTTTAAGCATGAGATCGATGTGCTCCCAAACAGAGAGCTAAGGAGATCGATCTGTATGCTTGAGGATCGATCTTTTCATTACAGAATGCTTAGGAGATCGATCTGGCCCCATTGGAGATCGATCTGCTCTATTCCATTGCCCAAATAAGAGTATTCTGGCTATTCCAGATCGATCTCTCATCCTATGAGATCGATCTAGCCTTCATACTTTCCATATTTTTTACAGTTTTCCTGCTGCAACTCACACCAAAACATCCTTAATCTGCTGCCATGGCCATTTTCTCATCCATCCACCTTTATAACTTGAAAATGGCATCCATTCATACCTTATTTACATTTAAACTTGTGTGCATTCATTGTATATCCAAAGGTATACTATATAAAACCAAATGAAAGCGTTTATATTCATGCAACTTCCTTTCATTTCCCACACTACTCATTTTGAGTTCCCATCACATTCATTACTTACAAGAACTCATTTCTTCATATTCATACACAATGAAACTTGTATGTACATTACAAATCATATTACACATATGTACATTGAATCCGTGGACTTACACCACTTATGCTTTACATTACAAGTCCATTCACATTAATTGATCCAATTACACACGTTACAAATATACATGTACGGGGTCTCACATTCTCCCCCCTTCAAGGAATTTGGTCCTCCAAATTAGAACCAAGTCACTCTTCAAAAAGTACTTCTCCCGTATCAAGTTCTCCAATTCCCATGTGGCCTCTTCCACCGTGTGATGTTACCAAAGAACTTTCACCAAGGGAATTGTCTTATTCCGTAACACTTTCTCCTTTCTGTCCAATATCCGAACTGACTTCTCCACATATGTCATACTCTCATTGACTCCAACGGCTCATATCTTATCACATGTGCTAGGTCCAGGTGATACTTCCGAAGCATAGAGACGTGGAAGACATTGTGGACATTTGCCAAGTCCGATGGCAATGCCAACCTATACACCTTATCTCCCACTCTCTCCAAAATCTCAAAGGGTCTGATATATCTAGGGCTCAGCTTGCCCTTCTTACCGAATCTCATAATACCCTTTGAAAGAGAAACTTTCAAGAATACTGACTCACCCTCATCAAACTCTAGTGGTCTCTGTCGCTTGTCACCATAACTCTTTTGTCGGCTCTGAGCTGTCCGTAATCTCTCACATATCAACTAGACGTCCTCAAATGCCTACTGCACTAAGTCCAAAGCAAAAATCTGTCGGTCACTAACCTCTTTCCATCCAATAGGGGAACGACATCTACACCCGTACAATGCCTCATAGGGTGCCATCCCGATACTCACATGATAGCTATTATTATAAGTGAACTCGGCTAACTGTAGGTGGTCATCCCAGGAGCCTATAAAATCTAGCACACACGCTCTCAACATATTCTCGAGGGTCTGTATAGTCCTCTCTGACTGCCCATCTGTCTGAGGATGAAAAGCGGTGCTAAAACTCAGTCGGGTCCTCAGAGCTTCCTGAAAATGTTCCCAGAAATGAGAAGTGAAGCGGGCATCCCTATCTGTCATGACCCAATTCCATTCTCTTTAACCGAAAATCACTAAAAAAATTTCGTGTTTTACTGTTACCTTACCCGGTCGTGAACTAACTCACCACACACTGTTGGGCTGTGAGTCAATAATAAACTCCACATCTCATTCATTCTCAGTTAAATAAAACGATGTCATACATTTGCATTTAATCTTGTACTTATACAAAAGCATGTTTTACTGACATCTACATCCCCCATAATTACAACTCAAAAGAATACTATGCTTTTACATTGTTTAGATACAAAAAGAATCACTGTGTATATACCTCTAAGCGATGGAGATGCAGCGGAGTCCAAAATACCACGCCTCAGTCCTCACTGGGCTACTATGCACGCTCTGTAGGGGAAAATAGAGAGGGATGAGCAACCACACACTCAGTAAGGCAATAATACAAGCATGGTAGATAACTACTCTATCTACATGCTGATAGTGTTATGCATAAATCATTTATGCATGAGGAAGTAAAACTATGCCATATGAGTATACATATATATCATGTATCAAAATCATGTACATTGGCATATAAAACATGGTAAAAACATCATGTATAAATCATCTCATGCTCAATCTCATTTAAATTCATAAAAAGGGCAATTCATTAAGAAACTTCCTTTTTAAACCCACGTCATAAACTCTTTCTCAAACACATACAATCTCATCACATCAATTCACAATCACAACCACATTTTCATTTCACAATTCACGCATGTGTATAAAAACTAGGTCACTATATCAAAAGTGCCTATGTGGACCACCACATCATAAATCATCCCAGACCACACGCATCCAAGTGTGCGGGGTATCATGCTGGCACGAAGATGGATTATCCCTCGCCAGATTTTCTCATCACATAACTATCATGCGGTACATCGTACTCCATGTGATATACACGGTACAGCGTACTCCGCAGACTCATATCGTGATTGGGGGTGCCATTCCTAGGTCTTACCTACCCCATACCAAGAGTTTTCCATATCCGTGAAGGAGAGCCTCCCTGCCGAACAGAGCCTCCCCGCCTAACAGAGCCTCCCTACCTCCTCAGGCTTAAGGATGTTAGCTTAAGGATGTAGGGCTTAAGGATCCTTCCGTAAGAGAGCCTCCCTACCGAACAGAGCCTCCCCGCCTCTTTGGGCTTAAAGATGTTGGCTTAAGGATGTAGGGCTTAAGGATCTTACCGTACCCATGTAGGAGAGCCTCCCTGCCTAACAGAGCCTCCTTGCCCCTCCAGGGCTTAAGGATGTTGGCTTAAGGATCCCATCGTAAGAGAGCCTCCCCACCGAACAGAGCCTCCCCGCCTAACAGAGCCTCCCCGCCTCCTCGGGCTTAAGGATGTTGACTTAAGGATGTAGGGCTTAAGGATCTTACCGTACCCATGTAGGAGAGCCTCCCTGCCTAACAGAGCCTCCCCGCCCCTCCAGGGCTTAAGGATGTTGGCTTAAGGATCCCACCGTAAGAGAGCCTCCCCACCGAACAAAGCCTCCCCGCCTAACAGAGCCTCCCCGCCTCCTCGGGCTTAAGGATGTTGGCTTAAGGATGTAGGGCTTAAGGATCTTACCAACTTTCACAACCTTATACGTATCACAATGTGCAAACTTGTGCGAGCAAAGCTCTAGCACGACTCATGCATCATAAACACGGTAAAGGCTACCTTTTCAGTTGAAGTGCATCGAAAAAACCTATATAGTTTCTCCATCTCATACACCCAATCCTCCGTAACCACTGGGTCCTTCACCCCTCTAAACACTGGGGGTTTCAGTGCTTGAAACTCTCGCAACCTGCTCAAGTTGCAGTCATAACCCACATCACTACCGCTCTGCTGTGGAACGATAGGAGAATCTATATCCTGTACTGGAGGTGGTGTAACTATAGCTGTCTCAACAGTCTGAGGTCTCTCCGCCTCTGCAACTGCCTGTTCAGTAGTAGGCTATGCCACGGGACCTCGTCTGTCACTGGCGCCCAAGGCCTGCGTGACTATCTCCACCAAATTCTCAATACTCTGCTCTAACCTAGCGAAGCGAGCCTCAGTATCCCCTACTCTCCCAGCAGGGTTCTGTGGAGCCTATTCAGTCTGTGGCTCCGCACGGCCCTCAGGCCTACCTCTACGGCCTCTAGCACGTGCTCTCGCCCCCTACCTTTGCGTGTAATTGGCATAGTGCCTAACTTCCTATATTATAATAATTCATTAAGCTCAATCCATCATGGTATACACAGTTATATCTAAACAAAAGCACAATACTATGGGGATGTACTTTCTTACATTTTATTAATGACTCACATCAGGCCAACACAGCTCTGATACCAATCTCTGTCACGACCCAATTCCATTCTCTTTAACCGAAAATCACTAAAAAATTTTCACGTTTTACTGTTACCTTACCCAATCGTGAACTAACTCACCACATACTGTTGGGCTGTGAGTCAATAATAAACTCCACATCTCATTCATTCTCAGTTAAATAAAACGATGTCATACATTTGCATTTAATCTTGTACTTATACAAAAGCATGTTTTACTGACATCTACATCCCCTATAATTACAACTCAAAAGAATACTGTGCTTTTACATTGTTTAGATACAAAAAGAATCACTGTGTATATACCTCTAAGCGATGGAGATGCAGCGGAGTCCAAAATACCACTCCTCAGTCCTCACTGGGCTACTATGCACGCTCTGTAGGGGGAAATAGAGAGGGATGAGCAACCACACGCTCAGTAAGGCAATAATGCAAGCATGGTAGATAACTACTCTATCTACATGCTGATAGTGCTATGCATAAATCATTTATGCATGAGGAAGTAAAACTATGCCATATGAGTATACATATATATCATGTATCAAAATCATGTACATTGGCATATAAAACATGGTAAAAACATCATGTATAAATCATCTCATGCTCAATCTCATTTAAATTCATAAAAAGGGCAATTCATTAAGAAACCTCCTTTTTAAACCCACGTCATAAACTCTTTCTCAAACACATACAATCTCATCACATCAATTCACAATCACAACCACATTTTCATTTCACAATTCACACATGTGTATACAAACTAGGTCACTATATCAAAAGTGCCTATGAGGACCACTACATCATAAATCATCCCAAACCACACGCATCCAGGTGTGCGGGGTATCATGCTAGCACGAAGATGGATTATCCCTCGCCAGACTTTCTCATCACATAACCATCATGTGGTACATCGTACTCCATGTGATATACACGGTACAGCGTACTCCGTAGACTCATATCATGATTGGGGTGCCATTCCTAGGTCTTACCTACCCCATACCAAGAGTTTTCCATATCCGTGAAGGAGAGCCTCCCTGCCGAACAGAGCCTCCCCACCTAACAGAGCCTCCCTGCCTCCTCGGGCTTAAGGATGTTAACTTAAGGATGTAGGGCTTAAGGATCCTTCCGTAAGAGAGCCTCCCCACCGAACAGAGCCTCTCCGCCTAACAGAGCCTCCCCGCCTCTTTGGGCTTAAGGATGTAGGGCTTAAGGATCTTACCGTACCTATGTAGGAGAGCCTCCCTGCCTAACAAAGCCTCCCCGCCCCTCCAGGGCTTAAGGATGTTGGCTTAAGGATCCCACCGTAAGAGAGCCTCCCCACCGAACAGAGCCTCCCCGCCTAACAGAGCCTCCCCACCTCCTCGGGCTTAAGGATGTTGGCTTAAGCATGTAGGGCTTAAGGATCTTACCGTATCCATGTAGGAGAGCCTCCCTACCTAACAGAGCCTTCCTGCCCCTCCAGGGCTTAAGGATGTTGGCTTAAGGATCCCACCGTAAGAGAACCTCCCCACCGAGCAGAGCCTCCCCGCCTCCTCGGGCTTAAGGATGTTGGCTTAAGAATGTAGGGCTTAAGGATCTTACCAACTTTCATAACCTTATACGTATCACAATGTGCAAACTTGTGCGAGCAAAGCTCTAGCACGACTCATGCATCCTATCATAAAGAGACGCGTACGAGCATAGCTCTAGTACGGTTATACTCATAAGACAAACCACTCAAAAGCCACGTACGAGCAGAAGCTCCAGTACGGTTTATAAACATCATCATAGTTTCTAAATCAAGGTGCGAGCTAAGCTCCAACACGTTTCATACAAATGAAAACATCAATACCCGGTGCGAGCTAGGCTCTAGCACGGTTTAATTCACATAAACATGATAGGCGGCTCATAAGCTTTTAAAGCTATCTCAAAACATATTTGGCACTTCACATGTGCTATCACAAACATCAAACCACAATAGCCATCCTATCTATCAATTCGTTTAAAACCAAATACAGATTTTGTGAAAGCATTCAAATCACTTGATTTATGCAATTATTAGCCTTACTATCCCTTTTTATACATCCATGTAAACCAAATCATCCAATATTCACAACTATTTTTGCATACCAAACAACCAATTTCTCAAACGTTCATGCATTTCATAAACACCCTATAATCCCACAAATTACGAGCAGCTACCTCTATATACTTACAGAATTCCCTTACCTGGAATCGCGATGCGTGATTCCACTTCCTTAAGCTGCTTACTCGTACGGTTCGATTCGTCTTCAACTAACTCTTCGGGACTGCACAAAATCGTATTCCGCATTATACTCGATCCATATAATATGACACCGTGCGTTCACTATAGTCAATTCGACCTATAGCTTTCTATTAACGCTTATGAGGCCTCATTTCATTACTTTACCCAAAACTCGAGTCTATGGATTCTTTTAGGCCTATTAACTCATTCCAAATCAATATTAAATCGACATTAAGCTCATAGTGTTCATATTTCATGAATTCCCTCACTATGGCATTTTATCAAGCATATACATACTCATTTTCACAATTTCACTTAAACCCATATTATAACTCCACATAACCATTCCAAATCACCCACATTACTCATTTAACAACTTATCTTAACCCATAAACCACCAACTCCCCAATTCATACTTTCTCACACTAGAGGCATTCCGTTTTCTAGGTTACATTAGTTTCTAACACAACCTAGGTGTTTCCATCCATACATACTCATGCCAAACAACTCCAAAATCAATTAAATAGACAATGTACTTGGATTGGAGTGTTAGAATCTTACCAAATATGATTTTTCTTCTTGCTCCAAATGTCAATGCCCTTATCTCCTTCAATACCCACAATGAGATTTTGGGTTCCAACTATGTTGTTCTCTTCCTCAAGATGAACAACTTAATGTCTAATGGTCTCCCCTCAATTCTTGCTGGAAATGGTTGATTTTAGAGAGAGAAAGTTAGGTTTTTGGGTTAGAAATGGAAGATTGGTGTTTTTCTCAAAATTTTCAAATTTTCAGCCCTCCTTATATAGAAATAGCTTGAGGAGATCGATCTAGTCCAAGAGGAGATCGATCGATCTGGTCCCCTTAAATCTCTCATTTTCATGAAATTTTAAGCATGAGATCGATCTGTCAAAGCATGAGATCGATCTGGTCCCAAACAGAGAGCTAAGGAGATCGATCTGGGTGCTTGAGGATCGATCTTTTCATTACAGAATGCTTAGGAGATCGATCTGGCACCACTGGAGATCGATTTGCTCTATTTCATTGCCCAAATAAGAGCATTCTGGCTCTTCCAGATCGATCTCTCATCTTATGAGATCGATCTGGCCTTCATGTTTTCCAGATTTCCTGCAGTTTCCTTGCTGCAACTCATACTAACACATCCTTGATCTATTGCCATGGCCATTTTCTCATCCATCCACCTTTATAACTTGAAAATGGCATCCATTCATACCTTATGCACATTGAAACTTGTGTGCATTCATTGTATATCCAAAGGTATGCTACATAAAACCAAATGGAAGCATTTACATTCATGCAACTTCCTTCCATTTACCACACCACCCATTTTGAGTTTCAATTACATCCATCACTTATAAGGACTCATTTCTTCATATTCAAACTCAATGGAACTTGTATGTACGTTACAAATCATATTACACATACATACATTGAATCCATGGACTTACATCGATCATACTTTACATTACAAGTCCATTCACATTCATTACACATTACAACTTTACATATACGGGGTCTCACACTATCAAAAACAACGCTCACTGGTACACCATGTAGTCGTACTATCTCTCGAATATACAGGTTTGCCAACTGACTCAGTGTATCGGTAGCTCTCATAGCCAAGAAATGGGCGGACTTAGTCAACCGGTCCACAATAACCCATATGGCATCATGACCTTTACGGGTCCTTGTCAACCCCATCACAAAATCCATGGTGACATGCTCCCACTTCCATGTCGGTATCGGTAGAGGCTGCAATAATCCTGCAGGCTTCTGATGCTCTAGCTTCACTTGCTGACAAACGAGACACTTAGCGACATATTCAGCAATGTCTCTTTTCATTCCAGACCACCAATAAACCTTCCAAAGGTTTTGATACATCTTGGTACTTCCCAGATGTATCGTATACTTCGATGAGTGAGCCTCCAGTAAAATCATTCTCTTGATCTCAAGATCCTTGGGATCGAATACTTTATTTTTGAACCTCAATAAGCCATCTGTACTCAACTCAAAATCACTACCCACACCTGTCTGTATCTGCCTTAGCTAATCGATGCATCGTCGATCGTTCTGCTGGGCTTGCCAAATACGACCAATCAACTCTGGCTCTAGTCTCAAACTAGCCATCATCTCAAGTCTCTCTGAACCAGGTGGGGTTACATCCAAACTGAGGTTCGCAAAGTGTTCTAACAATTCATGTTCCCGTACCATCATATATGACACCAACCCTAGGTTTTTTCTACTTAAAGCATCGACAACTACATTTGCCTTACTCGGGTGGTACATGATTTTACAATCATAGTCCTTTAGGAGTTCGAGCCTTCTCCTCTGTCTCATATTCAGCTTTTTCTGCTAGAACAGGTACTTAAGGCTCTTATGATCTATGAACACCTAAAATTTCTCACCTAGAGATAGTGGCACCATATTTTCAAAGCAAATACCACGGTCGCCAACTCCAAATCATGTGTCTGGTAGTTCCTCTCGTGATCTTTCAACTGTCTAGATCCATAGGCAACTACCTTCCCATCCTGCATAAGCACAAAGCCCAATCCCTAGTGTGATGTATCCGTATACACCGAGAATCCTCTTGAGCTGGTAGGAATGGTGAGAACTGGAGCAGTGGTCAATCGATGCTTAAGCTCCTCAGAACTCCTCTCACATGCCTCATCCCATACAAACTTAACATCCTTCTGTGTGAGGCAAGTCAACGGAGCTGCTAGTCTGGAGAAACCCTCTACAAATCTTCGATAATATCCTGCCAATCCTAGAAAACTTCTGATTTCAGTAACTGTCTTGAGCTGTTCCACTGTACGACCACCTCTATCTTGGATGAATCCACCGATACCCCATCCTTCGACACAACATGGCCTAGAAATGAGATTTGCTCTAACCAAAAGTTACACTTGCTGAGTTTGGCATACAACTCTTTCTCTCGGAGGCTCTGCAGAACTACTCTCAAGTGCTCCTCATGATCTTCTCTGGACTTGAAATATACCAATATGTCATCAATGAACACAATCATAAACTTGTCTAGGTATGCCTTGAATATATCATTCATCAGTGCCATAAATGCTGCGGGAGTATTCGTCAATCCGAATGGCATCACCATAAACTCGTAGTGGCCATAACGGGTACAAAATGCTGTCTTGGGTACATCTCCACTCCTGATCCTCAACTGATGGTACCCTGACCGTAGGTCTATCTTAGAAAACACTTCGGCTCCTTGGGGCTGATCTAACAAATCATCGATTCTTAGAAAGGGGTACTTGTTCTTAATGGTGGCCTTATTCAACAATCGGTAATTTATACACAATCGGAGACTTCCATCTTTCTTCCTTACAAATAGAACCGGTGCTCCCCAAGGTGAGACACTCGGTCTTATAAACCCCTTCTCCAGCAACTCTTGCAACTGTGTCTTTAGCTCTTCCATATTGGAGCCATTCTATAAGGTGGTTTCGATATTGGCTCTTTACCAGGCACTAACTCTATATAAAATTCCATTTCCCTTTTAGGTGGTAGTCCTGAAAATTCATCCGAAAAGACATCAGGGTAATCCGTAATTACGGGTATGTCCCTCAATTCTGGGTGTGCCTCATCTAAATCAACCACGTATGCAATGAACCCTTCACATTATCCTTTCCATCATTAGTAACATAAACCATCACTCCACATTCAACATTTATCATAAACAATAAATTTATCTCTCAAGCATTATGCATTTAAAAATCATACTCTTTTATTTACAACAAACATACTATTTTCATATCATTTCTTTTCATCAAAGTTTACAATAAGATTGTCTAATCCCGAAAACATCAATGTCTTGGCATGACAATCCATAACAACACGATTGATAGCCAACCAATCCATTCCCAATATTACATCAAAATCATTCATATTCAACAAAATTAAATTAGATATCATTTCTTTTACCTCTATCTTTAACTTACAATCTCTTCATGCATGTTCAGTCAATTGACTATTATTCATGGGTGTGGAAATCATCAACATTTTATCCAACAATGTTGGTTTCACATGCTTCAATAATTTATGTGCAAAGGAAGGTGATATGAAGGAATGCGTGGCACCAGGATCAAATAATACCAATGCTTCTAAATCAAAGATTCAGATGGTACCTTTAATCACATCCGTCGAAGCATCTGCGGTGTCCTGATCTAATACATGTACTCTTCCTCTGCTCACACCCGCTGCCTGCTTCCCTTTCTCCTCAGTTGTAGCCCTCCTACTTGGGGCAACTACCTCAACTGGAGCTCTCTCTAGCTCCTTGCCCTTCTGTGGGGCAATCTCCATCTTCTCTGGACAATACTTAGCTATATGTCCTGGTCTCTCGCATCTAAAACACACCATAGGGGTCATCTGACAGGGCCTAGTCCCATGAAATCTCTCACATCTCCTACACTGATCAGTGGTAGGTCATGGTCCTCCAATAACCATACCCCTCGGTGCGGTCAAAGCAGGGTACACGGGAGGTCTAGCAGCTCTCTCTTACGCCTCCTCGATCTTAGGCCTCTTCTCAAAAAACCTTTGGCCTCCTCTCTTGGCCACTCTATCAAACCCGAATCTCTTTCGGTCTCTGTCCTTCCTGACACTAATCCTCCCAAGCTCGGAGGCATTTCGTTCAAAGTCTTGCTCACACAGCTAGGCCTTATGTACTGCTTCCTCATAAGTCTGAATATCAAATGGGGCTAGCTTAGTTCGGATGGCCAATCTCAATCCATCCATGAACTTCTATATCTTTCAAGTCTCACTACCCATTGTGTCCGGATCATATCTCCTCAAGGACATAAACTTGGACTCATACTCGTCCACAGTTCGGTTACCTTGAACCAGATTCGTAAATTCCATCTGCAACTTCCTTTGTGTGGTGGCTGGGATATACTGTCTCCTGAAGGCCTTTAGAAATATCTCCCATGAGATCTCAGACTGTTTGGCCCTCAAAATAACCTCGGTGGACCTCCACCAATGCTCGGCCTCGCCTTTCAGCATAAACACGACAAAGGTAACCTTCTCAGCTGAAGTGCATCAAAAAACCTATACAGTTTCTCCATCTCATAAACCCCATCCTCCGTAACCACTGGGTCCTTCACCCCTCTGAACACTGGGGGTTTCGACGCTTGAAACTCTCGCAGTCTACTCAAGTTGCAGTTATAACCAAAATCATTATCGCTTGATTGTGAAGCGATAGGAGAAGCTATATCCTGGGCTGGAGGTGGTGTAACTGCAGTTGTCTCAGCAATCTGAGGTCTCTCCTCCTCTGCAGCAGCCTATTGAGTAGTAGTCTGTGCTACGGGGCCTCGTCTATCACCAGCACCTAAGGCCTGTGTGACTATCTCCACCAGATTCTCAATACTCCACTCTAACCTAGCGAAGCGAGCCTCAGTGTCTTCTGCTCTCTCAGTAGGGTTCTGTGGAGCCTGATCAGTTTGTGGCTCCGCACGGCTCTCAGGCCTAACCTCTACGGCCTCTAGCACGTGCCCTCGCCCCTCTATCTTGACATGTAATTGGCATAATGCCTAATTTAAAATCATCTATCAAGCTCAATCCATCACGGTATACACAGTTATATCTAAACAAAAGCACAATACTGTAGGGATGTAACTTTTCCTATCTTTTATTAATGACTCACATCAGGCCAACACAGCTCTGATACCAATCTCTGTCACGACCTAATTCCATTCCCTTTAACCAAAAATCACTGAAATTTTTTTCCCATTTTACTGTTACCTTTCCCGATCGTGAACTAACTTACCACCACACTGTTGGACTATGAGCCAATAATAAACATCACATCCCATTCATTCTTAGTTAAATAAAACAATGTCATACATTTGAAAGTTAATCATTAACTTACACAAGTTATGTTCACTGACATCTACATCCCCCATAATTACAACTCAAAAAACTATCGTGCTTTTACATTGTTTAGATACAAAAAGAATCTTGTGTATATACCTCTCGACGATGGAAGCAACGGATGTCCAAAACACAATGCCTCAGTGCTCACTGGGCTACCATACACGCTCTGTAGGAGGGGAAAATAGAGAGGGATGAGCAACCACACGCTCAGTAAGGCCATAATGCAAGCATGGTAGATAACTACTCTATCTACATGCTAATAATGTTATGCATAAATCATTTATAATAGGAGCACGAGGAATAAAACTATGCCATATGTGTATACATATATATAATGTATCAAAATCATGTAAAATTGGCATATAAAACATGGAATATCAACATGTGAAAACATCTCATGCTCATCTCATTAAACTCATAAAAAGGGCAATTCATTAAGAAACCTCCTTTTTAAACCCACATCATAAAAACACTTTCTCAAACACATACAATCTCATCACAAGCCATTTTCTCAATCACACACATCAATACCAATTCACAAATCAAATCCCACAAGGCTCGACCCCTCCCTCGGGTCTACCTTGGACAATCACAATCACACATATGTAATAAAAACCAGGTCACTATATCAAAAGTGCCTATGTGACCAACTACATCATAAATCATCCCAGACCACACGCATCCAGGTGTGCGGGGTATCGAGCTGGCGAAGGTGGATTATCCCTCACCAGACTTTCTCATCACATAACCATCACGCGGTACATCGTACTCAATGTGATATACATGGTACAGTGTACTCCGTTGACTCATATCGTGATTGGGGGTGCCATTCCTAGGTCTTAACCTACCCCATACCAAGAGTTTTTCATATCTATGTAGGAGAGCCTCTCTGCCGAATAGAGCCTCCCCGCCCTTCCAGGGCTTAAGGATGTTGGCTTAAGGATCCTTCTATACCCATGTAGGAGAGCCTCCTTGCTGAACAGAGCCTCCCTGCCCCTCCAAGGCTTAAGGATGTTGGCTTAAGGATCCCACCGTAAGAGAGCCTCCATACCAAATAGAGCCTCCCCGCCTAACAGAGCCTCTCTGCCTCCTCGGGCTTAAGGATGTTAGCCTAAAGATGTAGGGCTTAAGGATCTTATCGTACCCATGTATGAGAGCCTCCCTGCCTAACAGAGCCTCCCCACCCCCTAGGGCTTAAGGATGTTGGCTTAAGGATCCCACCGTAAGAGAGCATCCCCACCGAAAAGAGCCTTCCCGCCTTCTCGGGCTTAAGGATGTTGGCTTAAGGATGTAGGGCTTAAGGATCTTACCGTACCCATGTAGGAGAGCCTCCCTACCTAAAGAGTCTCCCCACCCCCAGGGCTTAAGGATGTTGGCTTAAGGATCCCACCGTAAGAGTGCCTCCCCACCGAACAGAGCCTCCCCGCCTAACAGAGCCTCCCTACCTCCTCGGGCTTAAGGATGTTGGCTTAAGGATGTAGGGCTTAAGGATCTTACCAACTTTCACGACCTCATACTTATCAGAATGTGCAAACTTGTGCGAGAAAAGCTCTAGCACGACTCATGCATCCTATCATAAAGAGATAATGTACAAGCATAGCTCTAGTACGGTTATACTCAGAAGAAAAACCACTCAAAAGCCACGTACAAGCAGAAGCTTCAGTATGGTTTATAAACATCATCATAGTTTCCAAATCAAGGTGCGAGCTAAGCTCCAGCACGTTTCATACAAATGAAAACATCAATACCCGCTGCGAGCTAGGCTCCAGCACGGTTTAATTCACATAAACATGATAGGCGACTCATAACCTTTCAAAACCAATCTTAAAACATATTTGGCACTTCACATGTGCTATCACACAACATCAAACCACAATAGCCATTCTATCTATCAATTCGTTCACAACAAAACACATGTTTTGTGAAAGCATTCAAAACACTTGATTTATGCAATTATTAGCCTTACTATCCCATTTCTCAAGAACCATTTCGAAAACCAAATCTCATACAATTTCTCACAGCCATTCACGCATTTCATAAATGCCCTATATCGACCCATAAAATACGAGCAGCTACCTCTATATACTTATAGAATTCTCTTACCTGGAATCGCGACGCGTGATTCCGTTTTTCTTAGCGCTGCTTATTCGTGTGGTCCAATTCATCTTCAACAAACTCTTCAGGACTGCACACAATCATATTTCATATTATATTCGATCCTTATAACAGGACATCGTGCGTTCACTATAGTCGATTCGACCTATAGTTTCTATTAACTCATTGGGCCTCGTTTCATTTCTCTTGTCTATGGATTCCTTTTAGGCCTATCAACTCATTCCAAATCGATATTAAATCAATACTAAGTCCATAGCGTTCATATTTCATTGACTTCTTCACTATGGCATTTATCAATTTCCATACTTATTTTCACAATTTCACCTAAATCCACAATACAATTCCATTTAACCATCTAAAATCATACACATTACCTCAATAACAACTTTAGCATGCCCATAAATCATAAACTCATTCAACCCATATCTTCTCACATTATTATACCCATTTTAGGTTTTCTAGGTCACACCAATTCCACCACATCCCTAGATAATTTATCCATCAATACACATCCAAATCAACTCTAAAATCACTTAAATAAATAATGTACTTGGATTGAAGTATTGGAATCTTACCAAATCTGATTTTTCTTCTTACACCAAATGTCAATGCCCTTATCTCCTTCAATACCAACAATGGGATTTTGGGTTCCAACTATGTTGTTCTCTTCCTCAAGATGAACAACTTAGTGTCTAATGGCCTTCCCTCAAATCCTACTGGAAATGACTGATTTTAGAGAGAGAAAGTTAGGTTTTTGGGTTAAAAATGGAAGGATGGTGTTTTTTCTTTTTCAAATTTTCAGCACTCCTTTTATAGAAATCACTTAAGGAGATCGATCTGCATCAATAGGAGATCGATCTGGTCCCCTTAAATCCCTTTTTTTCACAGTATTTTAAGCATGAGATCAATCTGTCGAAGCATGAGATCGATCTGCTCCCAAACAGAGAGATTAAGAGATCGATCTGTATGCTTGAGGATCGATCTGGCCCCATTAGAGATCGATCTGCTCTATTCCATTGCCCAAATAAGAGTATTTTGGCTCTTCCAGATCGATCTCTCATCCTATAAGATCGATCTGGCCTTCATACTTTCTAGATTTTCTGCAGTTTTCCTACTGCAACTCACACCAAAACATTCTTAATCTGCTGCCATGACCAATTTCTCACCCATCCACCTTTATAACTTGAAAATTGCATCCATTCATACCTTATGCACATTGAAACTTGTGCGAATTCATTGTATGTCCAAAGGTATACTATGTAAAACCAAATGGAAGCGTTTATATTCATGCAACTTCCTTCCATTTACCACACTACTCATTTTGAGTTCCCATCACATTCATCACTTACAAGAACTCATTTCTTCATATTCATACACAATGAAACTTGTATGTACATTACAAATCATATTACACATATGTACATTGAATCCGTGGACTTACACCACTTATGCTTTACATTACAAGTCCATTCACATTAATTAATCCAATTACACACGTTACAAATATACATGTAAAGGGTCTCACATTTTGTGTTTTGGAGAAATTGGGATTTTTGCGACGTTTTAAGTGTCCAGAGCTTAAGAGATCGATCTATCGAGGGTAGAGATCTCAATTACCCAGAGTCTTAAGGAGATCGATCTTCTTGAGTGTGGATATTGATCTTAAGTACCCAGAATCTTAAAGAGATCGATATGCTATTGTGGAGAGATCGATCTTAACTACTCAGAATGTATATGAAAAACACGACAAAGATAAGAAGATTGACCTCATTGAATAGAAGATCGATCTCCTAGTCATGACCCGAATGTTGTAGGCTATTCTGAGTAAACAAGATTGATATATAATGAACAGAGATCAATCTTTCTTACCATTTTGCCTAGAAAAAAAATCAGAAAAATAGTTTAAAAATGTTTTTTTCTTAAATATGTATATAAGGAAGACGAAAGAGACATGTTCATGACTTTTATAAATCAAATGTATATGTTAAACGAATAGTCACAGTTAACGAATTTATACACATTTGATATACATCAAGCGTATCAAGGTGCATTCGTTAGTCCTAATTCACCTCTAAGAGCATAAAATCTTTCCTTGTCAAGAGGTTTAGTGAAAATATTAGCCACTTGATGCATTGTATCAACATATTCTAGAACTATATCCCTTTTTTACACATGATCTCTAATAAAGTGATGTCTAGCAACCATAAAACACACATTTTCATTTCTAAGTTCATTCAAATGTACAATATATATGTTACCTTGTCTATGTCCTAAGAAAAGAACTTTATTTTTTTTTAGCATCAATCACATGACAATTTAAGCAATCAAAAACTACTTTGTAGATATCACAAAGTTGACTAATGCTAAGTAAATTATGTTTTAATCCTCTAACAAGTAACACATTATCTATAGAAAAGGAATTATTACCAATAGACCTACTTCCTTTAATTTGGCCTTTGGAGTTATCCCCAAAAGTTACTTCTCCACCAATTTTTGATTTTAAGGTGTTAAAATGACACTTATCACCGATCATGTGTCTTGAGCACCCACTATCCAAGTACCAAGCTTCCTTTGACTTTGCTTTGAAACAATGCTCAAGTTCCTACAATCATCATTAAACATTTGTTTTAGGCACCCAATTTTTCTTTGGTCCTTGAGAGTTAGTAGACATAAGTTTTGATCCTTTAGGGATTCATTTCATTATCAATTCAATGTCTTTTGAAATTATAGCATTCTTAGGCACCCAAATTTTTCTAACTACTTTCCCTCTAAAAGTAGTTTTTCTAGCATTGCATTTATGTGATGGATGTCCTATTTTATTACATAGTGAGCAAAGAAGAGATAGATCATGCATATTATGTTTTCTAACCAAGAAGTTCTTAAGATGAGTTTCTTTGTTTCTGTCATTATATCCTAATCCATTTCTATCAAAGAAAGCTCTTTGAGTCTCTAACATATGATCTAGCTTTTGTTGACCCATGTAGAATCTAGAAAATGAATTATGTAAATTACTATTCTTTTCCTTCAAATCATGAATTTCTAGATTTGTATTTTCCAACTTATTTTCCCATTCTATCTTAGCATTTGAGAGCACTTCATTTTCTTTCTTTAATTTAGAAATCATCTTCTTGTATTTCAAATTCATACACTCAAATTCTATGGCAAGATCATCAAAAGCATCTTGCAACTCATCAAAAGAATAATTATTGGAAATAGATATTACCTTTTCTTCTTCAGATGCCATGAAACAAAGATTAGCAACTTCTTCTTCTCGTTATCATCGAAGCTGTCACTATCACTCCAAGTTGCCATCATCGCTTTCTTCTTTGGTTTCTTATCATTTGTTTTCTTTATTAGTGGACAATCAAATTTAATATGACTAGCTTTTTTACATTCATAGTACACAATAGAATCCTTATCTTTTCTACTTGACTCTCCTCTATTTTGTTCTCTCCTATGGATTCTCCTAGTACTACCATTACCACTTATTCTCATAAATTTGTTAAATCTTTTGGCAAACATTGCCATCTTAATATCCTCCTCATCATGACTCTCATTTTTATCATCTTTTAGTTCTTCATGAATAGTAGACTTTAGTGCTACTCCTACTTTCTTAGGAAGCTCTTCATTTCTTTTTAGCTTCATCTCATAAGTAAGTAGTGACCCCATTAGTTCATCTAGTGATAATGAGTGAGGATCCTTAAAATTCCTCAATAGCAGTCACTTTGGCTTCCCAAGATTTTGGTAGGCTAGTTAGAATTTTCTTTACCATCTCTACGTTGGAATATGCTTTGCCTAGAGATTTAAGCCCATTTATTATATTGGTAAACCTAGTAAACATGTCACTGATAGATTCATCTTGTTTCATTCTAAACAATTCATAATCATGTGTGAGCATGCCTACTTTTGTCTCCTTAACTTGAGTTATACCTTCATGAGTAATTGTCAACTTATCCCAAATTTGTTTGGCATTCTCACATGTAGAGACTCTATTATATTCATTAGGACCTAAAGCACAAAACAAAATGTGCATTGCCTTAGCCTTTAATTGAGCAGATTTTATGTCATTGGCATCCTATTCATCTTCTTCCTTAGGAATTTCGATTCCTCAAACTCTCTTTATAAGGATTTGTAGGCCTTGGATAATAACTCTCCATACTTCATAATCATTCGCTTGATTGAATAGCATCATCCTATTCTTCCAATAAGCATAACTTTCACCATTAAAAAAAGGAAGGTCTAACAGTAGAGTGCCCCTTTCCTACCATGCTAGTTGCTACACTATTTTGAGCAATAGAATCGTTATATACACTTACGATTTTACTTTTTTTAACCAAAGAGCTCAAGCTCTGATACCAATTGTTGGCTTAACCGAGAGGGAGGTGAATTAGTTTTCTATTAATTTATCAAATTTAAAACTTACTTAGCTAATATAGCACACAAATAAATTTATAACTATAATAAGATAGAGAACAAATGTGCAGTAAATAAGGAGATAATGGAAAGAAGTAGCAAGCACAATGATTTATAGAGGTTCGACCAAATCCTTTGCCTACGTCCTCTCTTCTTAACCTTCTTATCAAGGAGTCACTTCCACTATCAAGCTGAGCTTTACAACTTCCTTTTCAAGGTTAAGGAATAACCTCTCTACCCTCTTAGCAAGTATTGCTATTCAAACTCTTCTACACCAATTCTCACACAGAGGAACTCTCCCCTTTACTTTAAGATAAAGAGTGAATACAATCAAGGCTCTCTTAATGGGTAGGTAATGAATAGTTTAACTAAAGCTTTCAATGACAATTAATTGCAATATTGCTAAAAACACAAAGAATGTTTTCTCAAGATTGCTCAGAGCTTATCTGCTTTCTTTCTTCTTATCTCTAATGTCTTTATGACTTGTATTTATACACCCAATTGGTCGGTGAAGCATTTAATGCAATTTTTCCCGTTGAAACTCTGTAAAACTAGCCTTTGGAGTCCTAAAGACAAATGCAATATCGATCTCCTTTACCTAAGAGGATCAAACATTTGGTTCCAAAACCTGCTATCACAAAGGTACTCTAGGAAAGAAAGATCGATCTCATTATATGAGGGCTCGATCTTCTCTTCTTGAGAAGTCAGTCATCATACTCAATAAAACAAGGGAGATGATCTCTTATTCAATGGAAGATCGATCTCTGCATTGAACAAATTGGTCTCGCCTAGAGGAGATCGATCTCATAGATCGATCTCACAATGTTTCTGCCAAATGAAGATCAATCTTACAGCCCAGGGGATGAATCTTTCAATGATTCTGTCAGGAGGAGATCGATCTCACAGTGCTTCTGCCAAACAGAGATTGATCTCACAACCTAGGAGATCGATCTCTTCGCTTAAGTATCATTTTTCCTATAGAGATTTAGTTTACAAAGGTTTAAGGTTTCTAAGTTTAGTTCTTCCCAAGTTTTCTAAGTAATTTTTAGTATAATTAACAATATTTTATCTAAGACAATTACGTAGAAATAATATCTTACAAATGATTTGAAGATTTAACTTAAGCACATTTAAATTAATGTTTTGTCATTTCAAAATATATCATTCAAAGTTAACAATATATATTATTATTTTGATTATATATATAAATAAATAATAAAATTTAAATTAGATCAGACTACATAAAGAATCTGGAAAATTTGAGAGAGAGACTGTTCAGAAATATTATTGCAAATACTGGTACAAAATTCTAAGAAAATAAATCAAGTGGACCGAATCCATCGACCCGCAATGTTGAGGCATTGAGGACTACGGACAGACACCGAGATAAGAAAAATTCTCATTGCTGCTAGAGATAAATATGCATAATTTGCGTATATTTTTAAATATAAAAATCTAGGGTGAATTTTATAGCTTTAAAAATTAGAGGTCTTAGCCTGGTTCATCAACCTAATTTTACCGATCGAATTTAAGTGGTTTGCATGGATTCTGATATGGCATGAATTCTATTTAAAACCAAAAATCTTGAATTTTTTAAATGTTCACAGACTGTTTTCTGGGATTTTATCCGAAAAGGGGCTAGTCAGTCTGTTGAATTGTTTTGTGAAACAAACTTAATTTACATGTGATTAAAGGAAAAATGAACTATTTTTAAAGAAATATTTATGTGATATGCTTGAGCGCGTGCTGACTATGTGTCGCATGGTCCGATTAACACTGATTTTGAGACAAAGGCGTTTTTGAGATTTTGCTACACTGTTAATGTTACCGTGTAACGATGTCATAGTAGTCGTTATTTATGGGACCACAGGGGTGGCCATGGATGGCTGGGCTGATCCGTTACATCAGTGATGATCTGTTTTTGTTTCTGTGGTCCATGAGTACGATGTATCGTGTTTCTGATTCTGTTTCTGGTCTTCGGACATTATGATCTGTGAACCATTTAGGTAGCTGACCACTCCCACGGTAATTGACATCCCGACACACCTGGCCTGTGATTACCCAGAGTCACCGTCATTGGCAAACTGTCATTTCTCATATCTGATATAGCATGTCTGCATTGTCTCGTCTATTTGAACTTCTGAATGACTATATGATTATATTTTCGTATGAAACTTAATATTTTAATGTGAGACCTCGTATATGGATAATGGTATATATGTACATAGAAATGTATATAAAGTTGTATTATGAAGTCATAAGTTTGATGATACAATTGTAATGTGAAGCATATGTGATGTAAGTCCATAAATTAAATGTACACACATGTAATAAGAGTTGTGATTATACATACAAGTTACATTATGTATAAATGTGAAGAAATGGACTTAAACATGTGGAGAATGTGAGTAAAATAGAATATGAGTAGTGTGGTAAATGGAGGAAGATGTGCATAAGTTGTGCACTTCCATTTGGTTTATATCATGGACCATTGGCTATGCAAAGATTCTACACAAGTTTTAATGTGTATGAAGTATTAAAAGATGTCATTGTTAAGCCTCAAAGATGAATGGATGAGAAAATGACCATGACAGCAAATTAAGGATGTTTGAGTATGAGTTACTGCAGAAGAACTGTAAAAAACTAGAAAGTATGAAGGGCAGATCGATCTCATAAGATGAGAGATCGATCTGGAAGAGCCAGAATGCTCTTATTTGGGCAATGGAATAGAGCAGATCGATCTTCAATGGAGCCAGATCGATCTCCTAAGCATTCTGTAATGAAAAGATCGATCCTCAAGCACCCAAATCGATCTCCTTAGCTTTCTGTTTGGGAGCAGATCGATCTCAAGCTTCGACAGATCGATCTCATGCTTAAATTGTCATGAAAAATAGGGATTTAAGGAGACCAGATCGATCTCCTCCTAGTGCAGATCGATCTTCTCAAGCTATTTCTATAAAAGGAGTGCTGAAAATCGAAAATTTCGAGAAAAACACCATCCTTCCATTTTCAACCCAAAAACCTAACTTTCTCTCTCTAAAATCAGCCATTTTCAGTAAGATTTAAAGAGAGACCATTAGAGGCAAAGTTGTTCCTATCAAAGAGAAGAACAACATAGTTGGAAGGCATTTTCCCATTATTGGTATTGAAGGAGCTAAGAGCATTGTCATTTGGAGCAAGAAGAGAAATCATATTTGGTAAGATTCTAACACTCCAACTATGGTACATTGTCTATTTAATTGATTTTGGAGTTGTTTGGCATGAGTATGGATGGTTAGAAACTATCTAAAATGCATTGGAATGATTATGACCTAGAAGTGGTCTAGTGTGAGAAAGTGGAATGTATGGAGATTAATGAGAAATGGGATATCTAGAGGTGACAATAGTGTTATGGGTATGATTTTAAGATGTTTGTTGGTGAATAAATTGTAAGATTTACCTAAAAGGGGTAAAATGTGGATTAGGGCATTGGTAAAATGCATAAGTGAATTATATTGAATAGTGAGCTCAAATATGGGTTAAAAACATTAACTCAATTGATTTGGATGAATGAATCGCAGCTTCCAAGGATACGCCCGAGCTAGTTGAGCTAAGAGCGTGAGAAGCTAATAGGAAAAGAGTCACACCAAGTAAACCGAGGTAAGGGAATTGTGTGGAATCTTAGAGATATCTATGTGCAATTTGGGTGCTTAAATGCTTTGGTAGAATGCATGAGTTATTAGGAAATGATGTTGGGTGATTGAAGGGTAAAAGTTGGGAGTTTGAGAAATGTGCATGAAAACAAAAGCATATTGCTTTGAAAGTCATGTTTTATTGCTTTTTAGCAAATGATTGGTAGGTTGGCTAACATTTGAAATGATTTGCAAAAGAAATGAGTTGTTTTGGTTTGTTAACCACACTTTGCAAAGAAATGAGCCACCTACATTGTTTTCGTGAGAATGAAAGCATGCTAGAGTACGACTCGCACAAGATTTGACGTGTTTTATACACATGAGTGCTAGATGCACTAGTTTTCACATGGATCTCATTTTGGTTTTTGCATTGTGCTTGGATGTTAGCTCGCACTAGATACCCACCTTGCATGTTGCTGTGCTTGGAGCTTCGAGTGGATTGGGTGTCACATCGATTAAATAGGCTCGCATGTGCATTATTTTGACATGATTAATTAGCCATGTTAGGAGCTTCGGGTAGACAAGAGGTCATACCGATTAAATAGGCTCACACATGCGTTTGAGATGTGGTGTGATATGATGTGTTGATTAGGTCTATGGAGTACGTTGTACTGTGTTGAGATTGTGATGTGCCGTCTTTGGACGAGATCTGCTATGGACCGACGGGTAGGATTTGACCCACCTCCCATGTGGAAGTAGATAGTGGTGATATCCCGCACACCTGATCCGTGTAGCCGGTATCACAGGTTATGTACATAGACCTTGATGTTATTACCTGTTATTGAATTGCCTATCTCACATGTCTATTGTTTTGAGAATAAATCCATGTTTGAAATGATTTGTGGTTCAAGACAGTCCGAGGGATGGGTTGAGACCTGACAAGTGTTGAATTGTTTTGAGATATTGATGTTAATGGTTTTTAAAGTGCATGGATGCATGATGTTTAATGCCAAGCTTTATTGTGAAAAATGCATGATGGTTAATGCCATGCTTACTTGAGAAAATGCATGATGGGTAATGCCATGCTTTATCATGAAAAATGCATGATGTTTAATGCCATGCTTTATTGTGAAAAATACATGATGGTTAATACCATGCTTTATTGTAAATTATGCATAATGATTTATACCATGCTTTGAATCGAACTGTGCACTGGATTTTAATAGCATGAATGCTTTACATACCATTAACACAATCATACATTCATGTTTTGAGATAATTGATGAACTAATGCTTTTGAGCATGGCATCATGATCACGATCACGTAGATAGTGTAGTATCTACCTGTTCGCATGATTGCCTTACTGAGCGTGTGGTTTGCTCACCCCCTTATTTTCCCCTCTCTACAGAGATTTGAGTATAGAGTGAGCATGACTGGAGACTTGTCCCTTTTGGTAATTCGCTGCATCCCATCGTTAAAGGTATACACACTTGGATTATTTTGTATCTAAACTAGACATAGCACAGTAGCATTTTGTATGTAACTATTGGGGATGTAAAACAATGTAAACACATGTAACAACTCTGATATATATACATTTATACAAGTGTTTACTTATGAATAATATGCAAATTGAATTGGTATGGTGGAGTGAGTTAGACGTCGACACACAGCCCAACTATAGAGGAGAGTGCTGTTCACGATTAAGGTAAGGATGAATAATGAATGATGCTAGAAATATGAAAAATTTGTACGTATTTTGGTAAGTTGAGGGTCGTGACATTTAATGCATAAAAGACCGTGAGGGCCACCTCCTGAATCTTGTAGGACCAAAGTGCCACACTGTCATTACTTTTAAAGTTGTTTAAAGTTTTAGAAATGGTATTGATTTCAGTTCCATTTTCATACTGAATTTGCCATGGATTTTTTGACATTGATTTTTTTAGAACTGGCAGTGCCTCTGTGTTTATTTGAATTATTTTCTGAACTATCTGCATAGATTCAGATATTTTGGAAATTTATTTATTTTGCTATTGGAAGCTCTGAAATTTTTTGTATTTACCACGGTAGCTAATTTTACTACTGATATATGTTTTGGTTTTTGAAATCTGTTTTTTGAAATTAGTGAATTTGTCGAACTACTTGTATACTTTGTGAAAATGTTTCAGATTTTGGCAAGTACATATATATATATATATCATAAGTAGTATATTTATCTACTTGCTTTGGAGTTTTTCTTAGTGAGTATGTTGAGCTCACCCCCTTCCTTTCCTCCATAGAATCTCTCTGTAGCTTGGTTCGCTTCTGTTATTAAGGCAGTTATGATTCCGCGTAGCATATTTCTACATCGAAGGTATACCCAGGTTTAAAAAAGTTCTATTGTATCTAAAATTTTTGTAAGTGCAGTAATGCAATACAAGATGTGTCTGGGGAATGTGAATATATTTTGTTTAAAATTTTGTTACTAAGAAAGAAACTTAATCAAATTAAGTTATTGTTCTGACCTAATATCGACTTGTAACCAAACCAAATTGTGTGTAATTTGGGTCATTACATAATCAACTCATCCTAATATACTTTCATAGATGCTATATAGCTACACACTTCATTCAACTTAGCTATTTACCTGAATCTTTTTACTCTAATCGAATGCTTCCACTAACATACCCATACTGCAACCTTATTGCTTTCCTTTAAATCAAGCCTTGGTGTATCTTAATACATTAAACTCATCCCTAAGCAATAATTAAACCAGTTGAATCAATTCAATTATATAAAGCTCTTTATCATGGCTGAATGCCCTTGTGACCATTCTTTTAGGTTTTATTCATTTCAACCACCTAAATTAATCTTTCAAACCTTAAACAACATTATAACATTAAGATAAACCACCTGACATCATCATATCAACTTAACCCTTCATGTCCGAATTCCCTAAAGTGTCTCTATACATTTTATTTCAACATTTTACTTTAGCCTCATTCATTAACACATCACCTCAATCAACATATATTTAATCCAAATTATTCTAAAAATCATTACCTCCTTTAACCAACTTTGACCAAGCTTCCAAACCTCTTGAAGACTTCCTTGGTTGTACATCACAATGTTCATGGTCTTAAAATACTTAAATCAACCTTAGAAATCAACCAAGAAACCATGAAATAAAAGTTAAACTTACCCTTTCTATAGGACAGATTTTGTCCTTATATTTCAGGCCAAGTTTTAACCACTCTTGGGACCTTGGTTATGGTTGAATTTTTTATATGTTATATAGGGGAGAGTGTAGAAGATTTGATTCTTCTTTAGCTCAAGCTGAGTAGCTTCTAAGAATTAGAAAAAAAATCTTGGACAGTGAGGGTTACAGGAACGCCTACGCAAGCTTGAGGAGATAAGAGAGCTTCAGTCTTTTCTGTTTTAAGTCTGATTTTTTACTAAAAAATCCTTCAATGAGTGGTCTTCCTTGGGATAAAAAGGCAGCTCCAGAAGTGATTGACAACTTAGGTGAGTCCACTCTTAGTGGCAGCAGGCAATGTTTCTTCTGCCTAAACTTATAAAATTAATTTCTTTTCATTTCTAGCCCATTCCATCTGAATTTCTTATTTAAAATTACTTACTGTTAAGTCTATGTTATGTCCATAATAACTGGAAAGCAATGTGTCTACGACAAAATGATTTCAATGTCTATTAGTAGGAGTTAGTATAAGTAGGAATAGATAGCTTGAAATTTCATATTTTCTTCTCTTCTTTCCCACTCAATTTTAGCCAACTTTCATGCATTAATTGTCACGACCCTCAACTTATCAAAATACGTACAAATTTTTCGCATTTTCATGCATCAATCCTTAATCATCCTTCCTCGATCGTGAACAACCACACTTAACAGTTGGGCTGTGTGTCGACGTCTAACTCACTCCACCATACCAATTCAATTTGAAACATTATTTATGAGTAAACACTTGTATAAATGTATATATATATATCAGAGTTGTTACATGTGTTTACATTGTTTTACATCCCCAGTAGTTACATACAAAATGCTACTGTGCTATGTCTAGTTTAGATACAAAATGATCCAAGTGTGTATACCTTTAGCGATGGGATGCAGCGGATTACCAAAAGGGAACGCCTCCAGTCACGTCCAATCTATACTCAAATCTCTGTAGAGAGGGGAAAATAAGGGGGGTGAGCAAACCACACGCTCAGTAAGGTAATCATGCGAACAGGTAGATACTGTACTATCTACGTGATCATGATGCCATGCTCAAAAGCATTTAATTCATTGTTTATCTCAAAACATGAGTATATGATTGTGTTAATGGTATGTAAAGCATTCATGCTATTAAAATTAAGTGCACATTTCAACTCAAGCATGGTATAAATCATCATGCATAATTCACAATAAAAGCATGGCATTACCCATCATGCATTTTCACAATAAAGCATGGCATTAAACATCATGCATCCGTGCACTTTAAAACCATTAACAAATCAATTCAACACTGGTCAGGTCTCAGCCCATCCCTCGGACTTTCCTGATCCACAAATCATTTCAAACATGGATTTATTCTCAAATAGCATTAGACATGTGAGATAGGCAGTTCAACAATAGGTAATAACCTCAAGGCCTATGTACATAACCTGTGATACCGGCTACACGGATCAGGTGTGCGGGATATCACCACCATCTGCTTCCACGCGGGAGGTGGGTCAAATCCTACCCGTCGGTCCATAGCAGATCTCATCCGAAGACGGCACATCACATCACAACACGGTACAATGTACTCCATGCTACATGCACGGTACAACGTACTCCGTGGACCCCAACCTTATCCCTCGTTCGGGCTCATCAGCTGTTCCTCCAACCCTTATCCCTCGTTCGGGCTCATCAGGTGGATCTCCAACCCTTATCCCTCGTTCGGGCTCATCAGGTTGTTTTAACATGCCATGTCTCAAAACAATGCACGTGTGAGCCTATTTAATCGATATGACACCAAGTCTACTCGAAGCTCCAAACACGGCAACATGCAAGGTGGGCATCCAGTGCGAGACAAACTCAAGCACAATGCCAAAACCATATGAAATCCATGTGAAAACTAGTGCCTCATGCACTCTTTCATACTCACGAAATCATGTAGGTGGCTCAAAACTTGCAAAATATGGTTAACAAAACCAAAACATACTCATTTCTTTTGCAAATCATTTCAATGTTAGCCAACCTACCAATCATTTGCTAAAAAGCAATAAGACATGATTTCCAAAGAAATATGCTTTTGTTTTCATGCACATTTCTCAAACTCCCAACTTTTACCCTTCAATCACCCAACAACAACATTTCCTAATCTCATGCATTCTAGCAAAACATTTATGCGCCCAAATTGCGCACAATATCTCTAAGAGTCCACACAATTCCCTTACCTCGATTTACTTGGTGTGACTCCTTTCCTTTTAGCTTCTCACGCTCTTGGCTCAACTCACCTCGGCGTATCCTCGGAAGCTGCGATTCATTCATTAAATCGATTGAGTTAACGTATTTAACCCATAATTGACCTCACTAGTCAATATTATTTACTTATGCATTTTACAAATGCCTTAACCCTCATTTTACCTCTTTTAGGTAAACCTCACAATTTATCCACTAACCACATCTTAAAATCATACCACAATCACTATTAATGATTTCTACATATCTCATTCATCATTAATCTCCATCAATTTCACTTTCCCACACTAAACCATTTCTAGGTCAAAATCATTCCAATGCATTCTAGATAGTTTCTAACCATCCATACTCATGCCAAACAACTCCAAAATCAATTAAATAAACAATGTACCATAGTTGGAGTGTTAGAATCTTACCAAATTTGATTTCTCTTCTTGCTCCAATGGCAATGCCCTTAACTCCTCCAATACCAACAATGGGAAAATGCTTTCCAACTATGTTGTTCTTCTCTTTGATAGGAACAACTTTGTCTCTAATGATCTCTCTTCAAACCTCACTGAAAATGGCTGATTTTTGAGAGAGAATGTTAGGTTTTTGGGTTGAAAGTGGAAAGTTTGTGTTTTTTCCGAAATTTTCTGATTTCCAGCACTCCTTATATAGAAATAGCTTGAGGAGATCGATCTGGTCCAAGAGGAGATCGATCTGGTCCCTTAAAATCCCTCTTTTTCACGGCATTTTTAAGCTTGAGATCGATCTGTCGAAGCATGAGATCGATCTGTCAAGGCATGAGATCGATCTGTCGAAGCATGAGATCGATCTGCTCCCAAACAGAGAGCTAAGGAGATCGATCTGGTCCATTGGAGATCGATCTATTCTATTCTCTCGCCCAAATAAGAGCATTCTGGCTCTTCCAGATCGATCTCTCATCCCATGAGATCGATCTGCCCTTCAAAATTTTCAGATTTCCTCTGCAACAACACTTACCAAACATCCTTAATTTGCTACCATGATCATTTCCTCATTCATTCATCTTTGAGACTTGAAGATGACATCCATCCTCACTTCATACACATTAAAATTTGTGTAGGATCTTTGTATGACCAATGGTACTTAATGTAAACTAAAATGGAAATGCACATCTTATGCAATTATACTTCCATTTTACCAAGCTATTCAAAATCCATTCTACACACATTCTCCACATGTTTAAGTCCATTACTACACATTCATATATAATGAAACTTGTATGTACGATTATCACTCTCATTACAAGTGTGTACATTACTTGTGGACTTACATCACATATACTTCACTTATGAATTCATAGTACAACTCTATTTACACTTCTATGTACATATATACCCTTATACATATACGGGGTCTCACATTAATCTTATTCAATTTAATTCTATTTACACACCTTAATATGTCTTATATAATACTTACTGATGGTAGGTTGATCGCATGGCCATCTTGCGTGCATTTCATGCACTAATCAACCAGCCAAGGAGGATCGAGTAGAATTTTTGGTTTCGTATTCAACCATTTTGCATAATTTTTCTTATGGCTTTAATGACCTTATTTTCCATTGAAATTTTACCCAAAAATCATTGACACCCCTTAAGTAGATGTATACAATTTGGGTTCATTCCAAGTTCATCTTGGCCTTCAAATAATTTTCTACTTTAACCTCGAATTCTTACATATAAGCAATAACTTTCCAAGGCTTTCGGTTTCACTTCACCACTTTATCCCATGACCTTAACCATAATATTTCAAGCCAAATTTAATTTATTCTAAGTGTTTACACCCTATATTAATTTATTAAAATGTTAAAATAATTTTTATTAGCCTTTGGGGATTTTTATTAAATTAAACTTACTTACTTAGATTTTCTCGATTTTATACTAACTTGAGAATTTCCCCCTTTTTTCGACTTAACTAAGGCTAACCTAACTTCTATGCATACAAAGCACATTCGTATGATCATAGACACTTGAAATTCAATTCATTAGAGTTTCTTACCTTTTGACTTCATGCTTCTAGGACTTAGCTCTGATTTTCATTCACTAGCCCCATAGCTATTCTTGAGTCCTACAAAAAACACTTGGTTAATCTTTTGTAATTTCTTTTATTTAATTAGTAAACAGTAATACAAAATTTTTGTATTTTACATTCTCCCCACCTTAAAGAATTTAGTCCTCCAAATTTGACCAAGTCTATTAGAATAGGTGAAGGTTCATTCTTTCATCAATCTTTCTAGCTTCCACATAGCCTCCTCTACCAAATAATGCTGCCAGAGAACCTTAAAGTAACAGAATAGTACTCGACCAAAGTATCTTCTCCTTTCTGTGCAAAATCTAGATAGACTTCTTTATACAGGTCATATCCTACTGATATCTAATGTAAGACCAGATTTTTTTATTGTAATTTCTTATGAAGGATTGAAATGGAATTCCCGAACACGTTGAAGGGTAAAACGGTCAAAGACTAACATTCTTTGACAAGAAAATGTAATTAAAAATACGAAATTGAGAAATCTTGATCAATAACGAAGAAATAATTAAATTTCAGATTAAATTGATCAATATATGAATTTATTAAAATAAATCGAAATTTTCACATCGAAAAATTATCCCGAAAGACGCAATAAGATTGATAAATTCATTTAATTGGTTAAATGAATAAAATATAATTTTTAAGATATTTTGGATTTTTAAGAATAAAATAATGAATAAAATAATGAATAAAATAATATTAAAATAAATAAATAAATAAATAAGGCTGAAATCGCAAAAATCGTGTAGCCTGAAAATGAAGCAGAAAAATGAGGGAGCCGAGCCCGACTTCCCTCACCAAACGGAGCGGCTAGCGGCGGACACACCAGGCGAGGGGGCGAGGTAGCCGATGCTGACCCCAGGCGAAATTCGGCAAGTAGGCACATCAATGAAAGGAGAAAAAGAGAACCGAGAGAGGAAAAAAAAGAGGATCTGGTGACTGGCACTAATCTAGGCCCGACCACCGCCAGCCGAAGGAACCCCATGTGAATATCGACCGATCAACGGCTGAATCGACCAATGAGACGGCGGCTAGCACTGATAACAACGGCAAAAAGAAACGGCACCGACGCCAAAAGGGAGAAGAGCCGGACCGGCCACTTTTCGCCCACCTCTGACCAAATTGACCCCAGATCCGAGCTTCGCGAGGTGCCGCGGAGCTGCTGGTGATGGAAGCCGGTGAAGAACTGACCGACAAAGCCCTGAACCATCCGAATCGGACTGAACCAGCTGAACCAAACTTATCTGAACCGGGCTGAATCAGACCGAATCGGTTCATCCAGGAAAGATGAAAAAGAAAGAGAAAAAGCGAAAAAGAAAAAGAGAAAAAACTGGAAAAAATTTCGACGATGCAATCGAGCTACGGGTAAGTCGGTAAGCGGTCAAAATTGATCGATTTAAATTTCAAAATATTTAATTTGATTAATAATCGACTGAAAATTTACATGAAAAAATATGTAATGTGTAGCTCGACAATTGACGTCAAACGAGAGCTCAAGACAGCCTCGATTTGCATACTATCATGGAATCTCAGGTAAGTAACCCTTATTTACAACAATTTGCAGTTATGGGTGTTAAGAATTTACCATATATTTTTACGGATTAATTTCGTATAAAATGAATTAAATTATGGAATTAGAGATAAATTGTTGTAAATAATTAATTGAGCTATCCGAGAGTTTAGAACGAGGCCCAATAAATATTGATGGGTCCAATGAGCCCAATAGGCCTCGATAATGTAAATAATAAGTGAAAAACGGGTTTAAGGCCGATTAAGGTCCATTATGGTACAATCGGGTCTAATATGGGTAAACGGGCCCAATGATTTAAATTAATCCCAAAAAATATGAAATATAATAAATTATATTGTATTTGACCTGATGTATAATTTATACCAGTTTTGAAGATTTGATTGAGAGCAAATCGGACTGCATGACGAGACATTAGTAGAAAGGTTATACTGTACAAAAAAATGAGGTAAGGGAATTATGTGAGTAGTTGGAGGTAGCTACGTGTATTTTAATAGCTTTTGTATACACTGAATATGTATAAAGGTCCTAAAAATGGTTTAAAGATTTTAAGGACTCAAAAATAAGAAAAGACTATTTTACCCATATTGAGGGAATTCACCAAAGAATGGTGAAAGCATGACATGCATGAAATGCATGATTTAAGGAATTTTCTAATTTAAGGAATTTTCTTGATTTTTAAGCAAAGCAAATCGATAGATTGGCTAGTAATTGCATAAATTTCACAATATAACACTACGTAAGTGTTATTTAGATTTAAATAAAAATCCTTTGGAAAAAGGGCCAACTATCAAGTTTATATGGAAATAGATAGTGCTGACGCATAGCTCGCACTATATCTGAGTTTGTGAGTGTGCATAAAATGTGCTTGAGCGGTTTCTCGCACCGACTTGTGTGACATCATATGCATGAAATGTGCTAGAGCGGTTGCTCGCACTGATTTTATTATTGTGAAATGCATGAGAGGTGCTGGAGCCTAGCTCGCACCCTGTTTTGACTGTTTTGGACTGTTTTGACTTGATATGCATAAAAGGTGCTGGAACTATTGCTCGCACTAGTTTTAATGATTTGACATGAATAAGAGGTGCTGGAGCTTAGCTTACATCCTGTTTTGATATGATAATTGCATAAAAGCCATGCTGGAGTGTAACTCACACGAGATTTGATTTATTTATGCATAAAATCATGCTGGAGCTTACTCGTACATGATTTTATATGGATTTATAACTCTTTTAAGTCGTACTAGAGTGCTACTCGTACGCAGATGTTACTGATTCTTATGAAACCATGCTAGAGCTTCGCTCGCACGAGATTTTCAGATATCATGAATATGTATGGAGCCGTGCTAGAGCTTCGCTCACACAGGGATTTATATGACATGCATATAGCCGTGTTGGAACCTTCTGTAGACTGTGTGTCATAGTGAGATGATATACCACACGTGCATACTGAGACATAATTGGTAAGGGTGGATAAGACCTATTACAGGCCCCCCTGACTGAGATTGGGTTCACGGAGTATGTTGTACCATGTATATCACATAGAGTACGTTGTACCGTGGGGATTGTTGGTGTGGAGTGGCATTAGCCACGAGGCAGCAAGCCTTGCCCTCGCAATCCTGATGTTATGTTGTTCTGACGGCAGGATTGACCCACCTCCCATTTCAGGTGTGATACCTCGTACACTAGGTACCGTGTAGCCAAGGATCACTAGGTTATGGCCATAGTCCTCGATGTTACTGATAGTCATCTACATGTGTCACATGATATAACTTGTGGTCTCGATAGACCAAGGTAGACTCGAGGGAGGGGTCAGACCCCCGATTTTATGATTTTCACTGAGAAGTGATTTTCTACTTTGATGATAGATTATCTAAGAATTTTATGACATGTGACCCTAAAAGAAGAGTGATTTTATAACTGAAATTTATAACGAATTGTTTTATGTGTTTGAGATTTATTTATGAGATGATTGACCCGGAGGGGTTATTTTATACTGCAACTTTAATGAAGTGATTTAAATGCAGTAGCATGATGAGTTTTCCATGCTTTAATGATAAATTCATGATAGGATTATTTCTCATGATTTGTTTCACATGGCATGAACTAATGCATGATCTTGATTTATTTCATGCTAATTATGATTTTATGATTTTACATAAAATGCCATTGATGCATGAGTTGCATGATTTCTATATGCACGAATAGTTTTTATAAACTATAGCATTAATGTATGGATGATTTTATGCGTGAGATTTAAAAGAAAAGAAATGAATTTTAAGGGCATGGCATTATGAGCATGTAGATAGTGGAGCTATCTACTTACTTGCATAATTGCCTTACTGAGCGTGTGGTTTGCTCACCCCCTTATTATCCCTCTTTTACAGAGTACTTTTAGTAGTTTGAGTGCGGTTGAGGACTTGCATTCCTGGTATCCGCTGCATCCCATCGAAAGACAGGTATACACATTTGTATAGTTTCGTATCTAAATATGTAAATGCACAATACTGTAAATGGATATGATGTCGGGCATGTAAGGTTATGTAAATACCATTGTATAAGTATTTAGTTAAATTCAAAGGATAGTAAATCCTGATATGTGAATGTGATTATGGAAATGGAATGGTAAATAGGTAAGGGGTGACTAACACCGAATCATAGCCCAATTGTTAGTAGGATGGTCATGATGCGAGAAAGGTAAGAATTAAAGAATAAACGAAAAATCAAAAATTTATAGTGATTTTTAGGAAATTTGGGTCGTGATATGTAATGGCTCATATTCAATCACATGTGAGGGATCCGAATATACTTTCTCAACAAAGATATAAACGACATTATGTACTTTAGAAAGCTGTGGTAGTAGAGCAAGTCTATATGCAACCTTCGTAACTCTCTCTAATATCTCAAATGGACCAATGAAGTACTCAATTTCCCTTTCTTCCCGAAGTGCATAATACCCTTACATGGAGGTACCTTGAGGAATAAGAATCTTCAACCTGAAACTCAAGGGGCTGTTTGTACACGTCTGCATAACTCTTCTGATGGTTCCAAGCTGTACGCAGTCTATCACAGATAGTTTGACACCTTCAAATGCCTACTCAATAAGATCGAGAACTGAAATCTTCCTATCACTAACTTCTTCTCAAGCCATTGGTGATCTACATGTTCTACCATTAAAACCTCATAAGGCACGATCCTGATGCTGGCATGGAAATTGTTATTATAACCAAACTATGCCAGCGGTAGGTGATCATCCCATGAACCCCGAAAATCAATAACACACGCCTTCAACATATCCTCTAAAATTTGAGTGGTTTGCTTAGACTGATCGTCAATTTAAGGATGGAATGTCGTGTTAAAATTCAATTGAGATCAGATAGCTTCCTAAAATGCTTCCAAAACATTGAAGTAAACTAATTTCTGTCAAATGTGATACTAATAGGGGTACCATAGAGTCGTACTATCTCCCTTATAAAGTACTCCACGAATGAACTCAGAGAATTAGTACTCTTAATAGCCAATAAGTGAGCAGTCTTAGTCAGTCTATCCACTATCACCCACATCGCATCATGGCCCTTCTTAAACCTTGGTAAACCCATAATAAAATCCATGGTGACATGCACCCATTTACAAGTGGGCACGGTAAAGATTGAAGCAACCTTACTAACTTCTGATACTTGATCTTTACCTATTCACATATAAGACATCTGGACACAAATCTAGCCACATCTTTTTTCATACCCGACCATCGATACACCTGTCATAAATTATGATACTTCTTAGTACTCCCCACGTGCCTGGTGTACCATTAATTGTGAGCCACTATCAAAATCTGATGTTTCAAACTATCATCGCTTGGTATACAGATCTAACTCTTATATCTAAGTAATCCATCTCCACTGACCAAAAAATCTGACTATGAACTATGTTTTACTGGACTAACCCAATCCAATAGCCTTTGATCATATCTCTACCCTGTCCTTATCTGATTAATAATACTTGGCTCAATTTGCATGCTATCTAATACTCAATCCTCCAAAAACTCTGCACTTATACATATGGGGCGTTTGGTATCATGCATGTAATCACTTTGCACTGTAATTTAATTAGGCGTAAAGTAATTACAATGTTTGATATCAAGAAAATTGCAGCCCAAGTAGGATGTAATCACTTTGTAGCCTTGACTAAAAAGTTAATTTTACCTGAGTTGTCCTTTTAACAAAACACCCAAAAATTTTTTATTAGGATTTATTATAACTTTTATGAATATTTATAGGGTATCATGTATGAAAAATATTTTATTAGGATTTGTATGAATTATTATAACTTCCATTGAAGTTATAGGTAGGTACTATGTTGATGCCATGATAAATGGAAATTTACAATTGATACATTAAAATTTCGTATGACATTAATAATACATGAATTTTTAATATTATACTAATTAAAATTAAAATTAATAATAATACATGACAATTTAAAATTAAAATGAAGAGTAATATTAATAAAAGAACCTTTATTTTAATTAAATTTCATTGGAAAGTTGCTTTTATATTTATGGATATTTTTGAAATTTGTCATTACTTTCCCAGCAAAGTGACTGCATATCAAACGCTGCAAAATTACTTTCGCTGTAGTTTAAATAGAACTTTAAATTTCTATACCAAACATTGCAAAGTTACTTTCCCAGCAATCACATTCCCTGCAATCACTTTTCCTGTTATAACTTAACACTGCAATCACTTTCCCTACAAGTTACCAAACGGTACCTTAGCTCAGAGAACTATTCTAATAGATCCCACTCTTTAACCACCATATAGGATAGCATCCATTTTCTATTAAGAGCATTAGCCATAACATTCGCCTTACCCAGATGGTAAAAGGATCTTGCAGTAATAGTCTTTAAGAAGTTCTATCCAACGTCTCTATCTCATATTAAGTTTCTTCTGATCAAATAGATACTTGAGGCTCTTATGGTTAATAAAAATTTGGAATCTCTCACTATATAAGTAATACCGCTAAATCTTCAAAACAAATACCACAGCGGCTAATTCCAAATAAGCACACTACTATCGGGAACCATATGCAACCATCCTACCATACTGCATAAGCACACAACCCAAACCCTGTAAGAAAGCATCACTGTAGATAAAGAAAACCCCTGAGCCACTCGGTATAGTAGGGATCAGTGCTGTTGCCAGTCGATGCTTCAACTCCTAAAAGCTCCGCTTACACGCGGACGTCCATTCGAATTTTGCATCCTTGCATGTGAGACATATCAGAAGAGTAGCAAGTCCAGAGAAACCCTCTACAAACTGTGATATGTGCGTACAAGAGGATGTTTTAGGATGATCAAGGAAACGTGTGGATTGAGAATTGAAATAGCAAAAAAAAAATGCAAGCGGGGCGAAAATAATGATGGTAGACTTTGAATGGAAAATAGAATAACAACCTAGACCCGAAGTCTAAAGAGACTTGAACCAAAGGTATTGGACCTCGACCCTACGAATATAAAATCTGAGAACCTAAGGTATAACAAGGGTGGTTGGTGAAGAGGGAGGCGCCACAAGGAAGAAGACCTTGATAAGCATAGTTGAGAGGGAACCCTAGAAAGAGGCACACTCCAATTTCTAAAAATTCAATCTGATCTATTCTCTTTTTATTCAAGAGTGTTTATAATGTATTTATAATAATATCTAGCACTTAAGCTCTTAAACAAGTGGGCTGAAATTAACACCAAACAAAAAAATAAGACTAAAACCTAAATTCACACCTAGCCTAGTTACTTACATAGGATAATTGGTCTAAAATGTAATAAGACTCAAATGTGGGCTATTTAAACACTTAACCCAACTTATTACTAAACTAAGACTCATGTTGTTTGGGCTTCCAAACAAATATAGGTGGCTGGGGACTTTTCATGGAAGCTTCCTTGATAAACCAATGAGGTCAGAGCTTGTTGCATCTTCTTAGCTCGAGCTTGGGTAATTGGACCTCCTTGGATGCCCCATGGATCCTTGGCATCACGATCATCATGAACATCACGAGCAAGTGGGCCTCCATCAAGTGGACCTCCATCATTCTCCCTCTCCTTAAAAGGATTTGTCCTCAAATCGCATGTACCTTCATCAAAAGAAAAGGGAGAAAGATTAGAAACATTAAAAGTAGCAGATACATCATACTCACCATGAAGATCCAATCGGTAGGCATTATCGTTGATCTTTTCAATGACTTGGAATAGTCCATCTCCTCGGGGATGCAACTTAGTTTGTCGCTGAGTAGGGAACCTCTCCTTTCTCATTTGTACCCAAACCCAATCACCAGGTTCAAAGACTACTTTCTTGCGGTGCTTATTGGCTTGGGTGGTATACTGCTCAGTCTTCCTTTCAATAGCTTGACACACTTTCTTATGGAGTTGCTTCACAAACTTAGTCTTCTGTTCTCCATCTAAGTTACTCTGCTCAGCACTAGGTAATGACAACAAATCCAAAGGAGTAAGAAGATTGAAGTCATAAACAACTTCGAATGGAGAGCAACTCATAGTGGAGTGGACACTGCAGTTAGGTATGGCAGCTTCGAGGACAAGGTCAATCTGGTGTTTGATCCCACGAATCGGTGGTATTCCATTTTGGATCTCCTCGGGGAATACATCCTTGAACTCCTGTAATAATGAGACAACATCAGTAGGCAAAGTATCATGGAGTTCAATATCAATGAAACAAGATCTTTAAATAAAAGCAAAAGGATAGGAGACTTAGTAATAAATGCTGTCTTCACATCTCGGGGGTTGGCATGGTAGCTCTCTGCTTTGCTTTCCTTACTTCCTTTCTTTTCTTTAGCTAGCTTCCTTTACTAATCATGTTGCTCCTTCAGCCTTAATTGATCCTCGTAAATCTCCTTGGAGCTAAAGGGAGCAAGAGTGATCTTCTTGCCATCCATAAAAAAGGAATAACGGTTAGTGTAATCGTCATGGATGATTCTCCGATCATATTGCCAGGTCTAACTAGCAACAGGTGGCTAGCTTGCATGGGTACCACATCACACAACACTTTATCCTGATACCTTCCAATACGAAAAGGAATCAAGACTTGCTTCACCACGTTCACTTCACCACAGTTATTAATCCGCTGCAACTTATATGGGTGGTGATGCTTGGTAATGGGCAACTTTAGCTTATCAACAAGGTATGTGCTAGCAACATTAGTACAGCTCCCACCATCAATGATCACAGAGCATACCTTGTCACTAATATAACATCTTGTATGGAAGATGTTTTCACATTGTACCTCATCCTCAAACTTCACATGAGTATTAAGAGCACGTCTGGCAACAAGTGCTTCACCATAAGCAGCAAACTCAACAACTTCTTCTTCTTCAGCATCTTCTAATGTAGGCATCTCATCCTCAATACTAACATCAGAACCTTCACTCTCAACATCTCCATTCTCAAGCATAAGCATCACTCTACGGTTAGGACACTAAAAGGCAACATGTCCACGACCCAAACACTTAAAACACTTTATGTCACGTGTTCTGCTCTGGGATGCTTGGGCAGGCTCAGTCTTAGGCTTTGGAGGGTCCTCAGACTTTGGCTTAACAAAACTTTCTAACTTAGGCTTAAACACAGGCTTATCATCCCTACGAAAGGTGTTAGATTTCCAAACAGGAACTGAACTAGGAGTGAAACGAGATGTACCTTTCCTTTTGAGTTACCTTTCCACTTTGATGGCCACATGCAGCATCTCCTCTAAATCCATGTAATGCTGTAACTCTACAATATTGGTAATCTCACGATTCAAACCTTGGAGAAAACGACCTATAGTAGCTTCTGCATCCTCCTGGATATTGGCTCGGATCATGATTATCTCCATCTCCTTGTAATAATCGTCAACACTTTTTGAACCCTGGGTAAGACCTTGGAGCTTCTGGTACAGCTTTCTGTAATAATGGTTAGGCACAAATCTTTTCCTCATGATACACTTCATCTCATCCCATGTAGACACTGGAGGATCACCACATCTTCTTCTACTGGAGACCAGCTGATCCCACCATACTATAGCATATTTTGTGAACTCTACTGCAGCAAGTTTAACCTTCTTTACCTCAGAGTAGTGGTGGCAGTCAAATACCATGTTAATCTTCCTTTCCCACTCTAAATATGCCTCGAGATCATTTTTTCCTTGGAAATGACGAATCTTCAATTTTATGCTGCCAAGGTTTCCATCCATCTTCTCTTTACCTCTTTCATGGGCTCTATCAACTCGATCTCTATCTCTATACTCATGATGCCTTCTATGATGTCTATCTACCTCAGACTCTTCTTCCAAATCATACCCAACATTATCATCATACTCTTCATTAGTGACAATCTTAATTTTCATACGGGAAGAATCACCTTGTTGGATCCTTGCAAACTGAGCTTCATGTCGGTCCAACTTATCATGAATGTCATTAAATTTCACATCCATCTGTTGGAACTGTTGTTGCATTGCCTGGAGCATGAACTCATTTTTTTAAAGTCTGACTTATCACCTTCAGAAGACATCTTTAACCTGCAAGAAACGTTAGTGATAACAGAAAACAAAGAACCTCACAAGTGATAACCTCACGTGTTTTCACTCAATTCACTCAAGATGGGGCACTCACACTCATGTTTCACTCAAGTAATTCAGCTTTTCTCTACTAATGTTTCTCACACGCTCATGCCTTTTTCCCTTACTCTACCTCAACTCTATAGGTTCACAATTGTACTAGAGACTCAGTCAAAGATTCAACCTCGAAAGATCAACCAATTCACCAAGTATTTTTTTTCTTCTTTTTTTTTTTTGCTTCTTTTTTTTCTCCTTTCTTTTTTTTTTTTTTACAAAGACTAATCTGATTTGTGGCTAGGGTGGTGAGGAAGAGTTTTAGTGTGGCTAAGAGACTAACTTGAAACAAAAATTCAGAAGTCCAATTCAAACACAACAACTAAGTGGTAGAGTCCAACTCAAACACAACGACTAACTGTAGAGTCCAACTCAAACACAACGACTAAGTGTAGAATCCAACTCAAACACTGCAATTAAGTGTAGGATTTTTTTTTTTACTTTTTTTTAACAAAGACTAATCTGATTTGTGGCTAGGGTGGTGAGGAAGAGTTTTAGTGTGGCTAAGATATTGAATTGAAACAAAATTTCAGAAGTCCAACTCAAACACAACAAGAATCTCACAAAAATAATCACAAGAAAAACAACAAAATGCCTAAAACTATAGGAAAATAATGGAATTTGGCCAAGAGAGGGTGAGGCCCATGAATTTGATTCATGGGTTCGTTGTATTTCGTCGTTTTCTTTAAAACGTGTACTCGTGCGTCTCATAACTCAACAAAAGTTTTTTTTTGAACAGTGTTTGAATCGTACACAGTTTTTTTTTTGACATTGACTTAGTGTTAGAGATGAAGGGGAAGACGCACAACCAGAAAATTGAAACCTTGCTTTGATGCCAAACTGATATGCGCGTACAAGAGGATGTTTTAGGACGATTAAGGAAACATGTGGATTGAGAATTGAAACAGCAAAAAAAATGCAGGCGGGGCAGAAATAATGATGGTAGACTTTGAATGTAAAATAGAATAACAACCTAGACCCGATGTCTAAAGAGACTTGAAACAAAGGTATTGGACCTCGACCCTATGAATATAAAATTCGAGAACCTAAGGTATAACAATGGTGGTTGGTGAAGAGGGAGGCGCCACATGGAAGAAGACCTTGATAAGCATAGTTGAGAGGGAACCCTAGAAAGAGGCACACTCAAATTTTTGAAAATTCAATCTGATCTGTTCTCTTTTTATTCAAGAGTGTTTACAATGTATTTATAATAATATCTAGCACTTAAGTGTGAGACCCCGTATATGTATAGTTGTAACGCGTGTAATTGGATCAATGAATGCTAATGGACTTGTAATGTAAAGTGTAATTGATGTAAGTCCATGGATTTAATGTACATAATGGTAGTATGATTTTGTAATGTACACACAAGTTTCATTGGGTATGAATATGAAGGAATGAGTTCTTATAAGTGATGAATATGAATGGAACTCAAAATGAGTAGTGTGGTAAAATGGAATGAAGTTATGCTTCCATTTAGTTTGGAATGTGATACTTTTGGATATATAAGCAATGCACACGAGTTTCAATGTGCATAAGGTATGAATGGATGCCATTTTTAAGTCATAAAGGTGGATGGATGAGAAATGACTATGGTAGCAAATAAAGGACATTTGGGTCTGAGTTGCAGCAGGAAAACTACAAAAAATCTAGGAAGTATGAAGGCCAGATCGATCTCATAGGCTGAGAGATCGATCTAGAAGAGTCAGAATACTCTTATTTGAGCAATGAAATAGAGCAGATCAATCTCCAATGGGGCCAGATCGATCTCTGAAGCATTCTGTAATGAAAAGATCAATCCTCAAGCATACAGATCGATCTCCTTAGCTCTCTGTTTGGGAGCAGATCAATCTTAAGCTTTGGCATATCGATCTCATGCTTAAAATGCCATGAAAAAGAGGGATTTAAGGGGACCAGATCGATCTCCTCTTGGTATAGGTCAATCTCCTCAAGTAATTTCTATAAAAGGAGTGCTAAAAATCTGAAAAATTCGAGAAAAACACCAACCTTCCATTTTTAACCCAAAAACCTAACTTTCTCTCTCTAAAATCAGCAATTTCTAGTAAGAATTGAGGGGAGGCCATTAGAAGAAAAGTTGTTCATCTTGAAGAAAAGAACAACATAGTTGGAAAATCCCATTGTTGGTATTGAAGGAGCTAAGGGCATTGACATTTGGAGCAAGAAGAAAAATCAGATTTGGTAAGATTCTAATACTCCAATCCAAATACATTATTTCTTTAAGTGAGTTTGGAGTTGAGTTGGATGTGTATTGATGGATAAATTATCTAAGGATGTGGTGGATTTGGTGTGACCTAGAAAACCTAGAATGGGTATAATGTGAGAAGATATGGGTTGAATGAGTTTATGATTTATGGGCATGCTAAAGTTGTTATTGAGGTAATGTGTATGATTTTAGATGGTTATATGGAATTACATTGTGGGTTTAAGTGAAATTATGAAAATGAGTATATAAATGCTTGATAAATGCCATAGTGAGGGAATTCATGAAATATGAACACTATGGACTTAGTATCGATTTAATATCGATTTGGAATGAGTTGATAGGCCTAAAAGGAATCCATAAACAAGAGAAATGAAACAAGGCCTTATGAGCGTTAATAGAAACTATAGGTCGAATCGACTATAGTGAACGCACGGTGTCCTGTTATATGGATCAAATATAATGTGAAATATGATTATGCGTAGTTTCAAAGAGTCTGGTGGAGACGAATCGAACCGTACGAGTAAGCAGCTCTAAGGAAGTGGAATCATGCGTTGCGATTCCAGTAAGAGAATTTTGTGAGTATATTCGTACTTTGAACTTGTGGGTGAATATTAGGTGTTTTATGAAATGCATGGTTGCTCAAGTAAATGATTGATGGTATTCATGAATGATGATAGTATATGCGTGATTTTGGTTTTGAAGTGGATTCTATGAAATGGGATTGTAAGGCTAGTAATTGCATAAATCTAACGTTTTGATGTTTTACAAAACGTAATTGCTTTGTTTTAAGCAAGCTTGTAAATGGACCGGCTAGTGTTTTGTTGATGTTGTGGAAAAAGCATTTGTGAAGTTCTAAACCCGGGTGTCGGGATTGTTTGTTTGTGTATGAGCCGCCTATCGCATTCGTATGACATAAATCGCGCTAGAGCCTCGCTCACGCTAGAGTTCAGTGTTTTCACTTGTGTGGAACGTGCTAGAGCTTAGCTCGCACTTTGATTTGAATTGTGATGAGGTTTTATAAACCGTATTGGAGCTTTTGCTCGTACGTGGTTTTCGATGGTTTTCCTATTCATATATAACCATACTGGAGCAATGCTCGTACGTGGTTTCTTCATATTTTTATGCATAAATGTCATACTAGATCGTTGCTCGTACGAGGTGATTTATTTTAATGCATGAATTCGTGCTAGAGTGTAGCTCGCGCTAGTTTTCACACTGTGGTATGTATGAGGCCGTGGTAAGAGATACAGATTGGTGTTTAGGGTACCCAACAGGCCTAACAGACCTCTTGAGTGGGGTGAGGGTGAGGGGCTAGGACCTGAATCAGGGAACCCAACAGGGGGGAGCAAGGCCATGAGAGGCTAGGACCTGGTCTTGAGGGTACTCCCACGCGCACTTGAGACTATAGAGGTTACACTTGGTATGGGGTAGATAAGACCTACGGCAGGCACCCCCAACCATGTTATGGGTCCGCAGCGTACGATGTACTGTGTATATCACATGGAGTACGATGTACCGTGTGGTGGTTACTTGATTTGAGAAAGTCTGGCGGAGAACTAACCCACCTTCGTGCAAGCATGATACCCCGCACACCGGGATCCGTGTGGTCTAGGATGATATGTGAAAGTTGGCCAACATAGTCAGTTGAGATATAGTAACCTATCTCCTTGCTTGATTTACTTACTACCACATGATTTTAATCTATAAGTGTGATTGTGATTATCCAGGTAGACCCGAGGGAGGGGTCGAGCCTTGTAGACTTGATTTGTGAAACGATGGTGATGTTTGTGATTGAGAAAATGATTTGTGATAGGATTGTATGGTTTAAGAAAGAGTTTTATGACATGGGTTTAAAAAGGAAGTTTCTTAATGAATTGCCCTTTTTATAAATTTAAATGAGATTGAGTATGAGATGATTTATACATGATGTTTTTACCATATTTTATATGCCAATGTACATGATTTTGATACATGATAAATATGTATACTCATATGGCATAGTTTTACTTTCTCATGCTCCTACCATAAACGATTTATGCATAACACTATCAGCATGTAAATAGTAGTTATCTACCATGCTTGCATTATTGCCTTACTGAGCGTGTGGTTGCTCATCCCTCTCTATTTTCCCCTTCCTACAGAGTTTGCATAATAGCCCAGAGAGGACTGAGGCATTGTGTTTTTGGATATCCGCTGCTTCCATCGTCGAAGGTATATACACAATATTCTGTTTGTATCTAAACAATGTAATGGCATAGTAATTATTGAGTTGTAATTATGGGGGATGTAGATGTCAGTAAAGCATGTGTTGTATAAGTAAATGATTAACTTTGAATGTATGACATCGTTTTATTAAATTGTGAATGAATGGTAAGTGGTGATTATTATTGACTCACAACACAATTATGTTATGGTGAGTTTGTTCACGACAGGGTAAGGAACAAAATTTGTGAAAAATTTATAGTGATTTTTGGTTAAAGGGAATGAAAACTAGTTGTGACAGAGATTGGTATCCGAGCTGTGTTGGCCTGATGTGAGTCAGTAATAAAATGTAGGAAAGTACATTCCCATATTACTGTGCTTTTGTTTAGATATAACTATGTATACCGTAATAGATTGAGCTTAATAAATTATTATAATACAGGAAGTTAGGTATTATGCCAATTACATGCCAAGGTAGAGGGGCGAGGGCACGAGCTAGAGGCCATAGAGGTAGGCCTGAGAGCCGTGCGAAGCCACAGACTAATCAGGCTCCACAAAACCCTGCTGAGAGAGTAGAAGATATTGAGGCTCGCTTCGCTATGTTAGAGCGGAGTATTGAGAACCTGGTAGAGATAGTCACGCAGGCCTTGGGTGCCAACGATAGACGAGGTCCCGCGGCATAGCCTACTACTTAACAGGTAGCTGCAGAGGTGGAGAGACCTCAAACTACAGAGATTGCTATTGCTACACCACCGCCAGTACAGGATACAGATTCTCCTATCGCTCCACAGCAGAGCGATAGTGATTTGGGTTATGACTGCAACTTGAGTAGGTTATGAGAGTTTCAAGCGCTGAAACCCCCAGTGTTCAGAGGGGTGAAGGACCCGGTTGTCATGGAGGATTGGGTGTATGAGATGGAGAAACTGTATAGGTTTTTTCGATGCACTGCAGCTGAGAAGGTAGCCTTTGCCGTGTTTATGTTGAAAGGTGAGGCCGAGCATTGGTGGAGGTCTACCAAGGTTATTTTGAGGGTCAGACACTCTGAGATCTCATGGGAGATATTTCTAGAGGCCTTCAGGAGACAGTATATCCCAGCCACTGCACAACAGAAATTGTGGATAAAATTTATGAATCTGGTTCAAGAGACCCAAACTATGGACGAGTATGAGTCCAAGTTTATGTCCTTGGGGAGATATGACCCGGACATGATGGGTAGTGAGACCCAAAAGATACAGAAGTTCATGGATGGATTGAGATTGGCCATCCGGACTAAGCTAGCTCCCGTTGACATTTTGACTTATGAAGAGGCTGTACAAAAGACTCATTTATGTGAGCAAGATTGAAATGCCTCTGAGATTGGGAGAATCAGTGTTATAAAGGACAGAAACATGAAGAGATCCGGGATAGATAGACGGCCCAGGATAGATCTGGGATAGAAGAGGAGGCAAAAGATATTTTGATAAGAGGCCCAAGATTGAGGAGGTGCAAGAGAGAGCTGCTAGACCTCCCGTGTACCCGGCTTTAACCGCGTCAAGGGGTATGACTGTTGGAGGACCACGACCTACCACTAATCAGTGTAGGAGATGTGGCAGAAACCATGGGAGTAGGCCCATGTCAGATACCCCCTTGTCTCGTGTTATAGATGTGGGAGGTAGGGACATATATCGGGGTTCTGCAATGAGATGATTGAGATCGCCCCACAGAAGGGCAAGGAGCCTGAGGGAGCTCCAGTTGAGACAGCAGCCCCGAGGAGGAGGGCTACAGCTGAGGAAAAGGGGAAACAGGCTGTAGGTACGAGCAGATGAAGGGTGCACACACTGGACCAGGACACTGCAGACGTATCGACGGATGTGATTAAAGGTACTATCTGAATCTTTGATTTAGAAGCATTGGTATTATTTGATCCTGGAACCACGCATTCCTTCATATCACCTTCCTTTGCATATAAATTATTGAAGCATGTGAAACCAACATTGTTGGATAAAATGTTGATGATTTCCACACCCATGAATGATAGTCAATTGACTGAGCATGTATGTAGAGATTGTAAGTTAAAGATAGAGGGGAAGGAAATGATAGCCAATTTGATTTTATTGAACATGAATGATTTTGATGTAATTTTAGGAATGGATTGGTTGGCTATCAATCGTGTTATTATGGATTGTCACACTAAGACATTGATGTTTTCAGGATCAGACAATCTTATTGTAAACTTTGATGAAAAGAAATGATATGAAAATAGTATGTTTGTTGTAAATAAAGGAGTACGATTTTAAATGCATAATGCTTGAGAGATAAATTTATTGTTTATGATAAATGCTGAATGTGGAGTGATGGTTTATGTCATCAACCTCTTCCCATCCAATAGAGGATCGACATCTGTGTCCATACAGTGCCTCATAGGGTGCCATTCTGATACTTGCATGATAGCTATTATTATAGGCGAACTCAGCTAACTGTACACACGCTCTCAACATATCTTCGAGGGTCTGTATAGTCCTCTCTAACTGCCATCTGTCTGAGGATGAAAAGCGGTGCTAAAACTCAGTCGGGTCCGCAGCGCTTCCTGAAAATGTTCCCAAAAATGGGAAGTGAAGCCGGCATCCCTATCAAAAACAACGCTCACTGGTACACCATGTAGCCGTACTATCTCTCGAATATATAGGTTCGCCAACTGACTCAGTGTATTGGTAGCTCTCATAGCTAAGAAATGGGTGGACTTAGTCAACTGGTCCACAATAACCCATATGGCATCATGACCTCTGCGGGTCCTCGGTAACCCCATCACAAAATCCATGGTGACGTGCTCCCACTTCCATATCGGTATCGGTAGAGGCTGCAATAATCCTGCAAGCTTCTGATGCTCTACCTTCACTTGCTGACAAATGAGACACTTAGCGACATATTCAACAATGTCTCTTTTCATTCCCAACCACCAATAAACCTTCTGAAGGTTTTGATACATCTTGGTACTTCCCGGATGTATCGTATACTTCGATGAGTAAGCCTCTGATAAAATCATTTTCCTGATCTCAGGATCCTTGGGAACACATACTCTGCCTCTGAACCTCAATAAGCCATCTGTACTCAGCTCAAAATCACTACCCACACCTATCTGTATCTGCCTCAGCCAATCGATGTACCGTCGATCACTTTGCTGGGCTTGCCGAATACGGCCAATCAATTCTGGCTCCAGTCTCAAACTAGCCATGATCTCAAGTCTCTCAGATCCAGGTGGGGTTACATCCAAACTGAGGTCCGCAAATTGTTCTAACAATTCATGTTCTCTTACCATCATATAAGACACCAACCCAAGGTTCTTTTTGCTTAAAGCATCGATAACTACATTTGCCTTACCTGGGTGGCACAAGATTTCACAATCATAGTCCTTTAAAAGTTCGAGCCATCTCCTCTGTCTTATATTCAGCTCTTTCTGTGAGAACAGGTACTTAAGGCTCTTATGATCTGTGAACACTTGAAATTTCTCACCATAGAGGTAGTGGCGCCATATTTTCAAAGCAAACACCACGGCCGTCAACTCCAAATCATGTGTCAGGTAGTTCCTCTCGTGATCTTTCAACTGTCTAGATCCATAGGCAACTACCTTCCCACCCTGCATAAACACACAGCCCAGTCCCTGGTCTGATGCATCCGTATACACTGAGAATCCTCTTAAGCTGGTAGGAATGGTGAGAACTGAAGCAGTGGTCAATCGACACTTAAGCTCCTCAAAACTCATCTCACATGCCTCATCCCACACAAACTTAACATCCTTAAGCATGAGGCGTGTCAATGGAGCAGCTAGTCTGGAGAAACCCTCTACAAATCTTTGATAATATCCTGCCAATTCCAGAAAACTCCTGATTTCAGTTACTATCTTGGGTCGTTCCCACTGTACAACTGCCTCTATCTCAGATGAATCGACCGATACTCCATCCTTCGACACAACATGGCCCAATAATGAGATCTGCTATAACCAAAAGTTACACTTGCTAAGTTTGGCATATAATTCTCTCTCTCGAAAGGTCTGCAGAAATATCCTCAAATGCTCCTCATGATCTTCCCTAGACTTAGAATATACCAAAATGTCATCAATGAACACAATCACAATCTTGTCCAGGTATGGCTTGAATATATCATTCATCAGTGCCATAAATGTTGCGGGAGTATTCGTCAATCCGAATGGCATCACCAAAAACTCGTAGTGGCCATAACGGGTACGAAATGCTATCTTGGGTACATCTCCACTCCTGATCCTCAACTGATGGTACCCTGACCGCAGGTCTATCTTAGAAAACACTTTGGCTCCCTATAGCTGATCCAACAAATCATCGATCCTTGGAAGGGGGTACTTATTCTTAATGGTGGCCTTATTCAACAATCAGTAATCTATACACAGTCGGAGGCTTCCATCCTTCTTCCTTACAAACAATACCGGTGCTCCCCAAGGTGAGATACTCGATCTTATAAACCCCTACTCCAACAACTCTTGTAGTTGCTACTTTAACTCCTCTAACTCAATCGGTGCCATTTTATATGGTGGTTTTGATATCGGCTCGGTACTAGGCACTAACTCTATGCAAAATTCCATTTTCCTTTCAGGTGGTAGTCCTGGTAATTCATCTGAAAAGACATTAGGAAAATCTATAATTACGGGTATGTCCCTCAATTCCGGGTGTGCCTCATCTATATCGACCACGTAGGCAATGAACCCTTCATATTGTCCTTTCCATCGTTAGTAACATAAACCATCACTCCACATTCAACATTTATCATAAACAATAAATTTATCTCTCAAGCATTATGTATTTAAAATCATACTCTTTTATTTACAACAAACATACTATTTTCATATCATTTCTTTTCATCAAAGTCTACAATAAGATTGTCTAATCCTGAAAACATCAATGTCTTGGCATGACAATCCATAACAACACGATTGGTAGCCAACCAATCCATTCCCAATATTACATCGAAATCATTCATATTCAATAAAATCAAATTGACTATCATTTCCTTCCCCTCTATCTTTAACTTACAATCTCTACATTCATGCTTAGTCAATTGACTATCATTCATGGGTGTGGAAATCATCAACATTTTATCCAACAATGTTGGTTTCACATGCTTCAATAATTTATGTGCAAAGAAAGGTGATATGAAAGAATGTGTGGCACCAGGATCAAATAATACCAATGCTTCTAAATCAAAGATTCGGATGGTACATTTAATCACATCTGTCGATGCGTCTGCAGTGTCTTGGTCCAGTGCGTGCACCCTTCCTCTGCTCACACCCACAGCTTGTTTCCCTTTTTCCTCAGCTGTAGCCCTCCTCCTCGGGGTTGCTGTCTCAACTGAAGCTCCTTCAGGCTCCTTGCCCTTTTGTGGGGTAGTCTCAATCATCTCATTGCTAAACCTCGATATATGTCCCGACCTCCCACATCTATACCATGAGACAGGGGGCATCTGACATGGCCTAGTCCCATGGTATCTGCCACATCTCCTACACTAATCACTGGTAGGTCGTGGTCCTCCAATAGTTATACCCCTCAGCGCAGTCAAAGCTGGGTATACGAGAGGTCTAGCAGCTCTCTCCTGCATCTCCTCGATCTTAGGTCTTTTCTCAAAATACCTTGGGCCTCCTTTCCTGGTCACTCTATCCCTCCCGAATCTCTTCCGGTCTTTGTCCTTCCTGACATTAATCCTCCTAAGCTCAGAGGCATTCTGCTTAAAATCTTGCTCGCATAACTGAGCCTTATGTAAAGCCTCCTCATAAGTCAAAATGTCAAAGGGAGCTAGCTTAGTCCGGATGGCCAATCTTAATCCATCCATGAACTTCTGTATCTTTCGAGTCTCACTACCCATCGTGTCAGGGTCATATCTCCCCAATGACATAAACTTGGACTCATACTCGTTCGCAGCTTCCTCTGTGCGGTGGTTGAAATGTACTGTTTCCTGAAGGCCTCTATAAATATCTCCCATGAGATCTCAGAGTGTCTGGCCCTCAAAATAGCCTCGGTGGACCTCCACCAGTGCTCCGCCTCGCCTTTCAACATAAACACAGCAAAGGCAACCTTCTCAGCTGAAGTGCATCGAAAAAACCTATATAGTTTCTCCATCTCATACACCAAATCCTCTGTAACCATTGGGTCCTTAACCCCTCTGAACACTGGGGGTTTCAATGCTTGGAACTCTTGCAACCTGCTCAAATCGCAGTCATAACCCAAATCACTACCGCTCTGCTGTGGAGCGATAGGAGAAGCTATATCCTGTGGTGTAACTGTAGCTGTCTCAGCAGTCTGAGGTCTCTCCACCTGTGCAGCTGCCTGTTCAGTAGTAGGCTGTGCCGTGAGACCTCGTCTATCATCGACACCCAAGGCCTGCGTAACTATCTCCACCAAGTTCTCAATGCTCCGCTCTAACCTAGCGAAGCGTGCCTCTGTATCTTCTGCTCTCTTAGCAGGGTTATGTGGAGCCTACTCAGTCTGTGGCTCTGCACGACTCTCAGGCCTACCTCTATGGCCTCTAGCACGTGCCCTCGCCCCTCTACCTTGGTGCGCAATTGGCATAATGCCTAACTTCTTGTATTATAATAATTTATTAAGCTCAATCCATCACGGTATACACAGTTATATCTAAACAACAACACAGTAATAAGGGGATGTACTTTCCTACGTTTTATTACTGACTCGCATCAAACCAACTCAGCTCTGATACCAATCTCTGTCACGACCCTTTTTCATTCCCTTTAACCGAAAATCACCAAAAAATTTTTGCATTTTACGGTTACCTTACCCGGTCGTGAACTAACTTACCACCACACTGTTGGGCTGTGAGTCAATAATAATCACCACTTATCATTCATTCACAATTTAATAAAAGGATGTCATACATTCGAAGTTAATCGTTTACTTATACAAAATATGATTACTGACATCTACATCCCCCATAATTACAACTCAATAATTACTGGGTCATTACATTGTTTAGATACAAAAAGAATACTGTGTATATACCTTCGACGATGGAAGCAACATAATGCCTCAGTCCTCACTGGGCTACTATGCACGCTCTGTAGGAGGGGGAAAATAGAGAGAGATGAGCAACCACACACTCAGTAAGGCAATAATGCAAGCATGGTAGATAACTGTTCACACCTACATGCCGATAGTGTTATGCATAAATCATTTATAGTAGGAGCATGAGGAAGTAAAACTATGCCATATGAGTATACATATATATCATGTATCAAAATCATGTACATTGACATATAAAACATGGTAAAAACATCATGTATAAATCATCTCATGCTCGATCTCATTTAAATTCATAAAAAGGGCAATTCATTAAGAAACCACCTTTTTGAAACCCACATAATAAATTTCTTTCTCAAACACATGCAATCCCATCACAACCCATTTTCTCAATCACAAACACCATCATCGTTTCACAAATCAAGTCTACAAGGCTCAACCCCTCCCTCGGGTCTATCCTGGACAGTCAAAATCACACTTTTAAAATCATATGATAGTAAGTAAATCAAGTAAGGAGACAGGTTACTATATCTCAACTGACTATATTGGCCAACTGTCACATATCATCCCAGACCACATGGATCTCAGTGTACGGGGTATCATGCTGGTACGAAGGTGGGTTAGTTCTCCACCAGACTTTCTCAAATCAAGTAACCACCACGCGGTACATCATACTCCATGTGATATACATGGTACATCGTACTCCGCGGACCCATAACAAGGTTGGGGGTGCTTGCCATAGGTCTGATCTACCCCATACCAAGTGTAACCTCTATAGTCTCAAGTGCGTGTGGGAGTACCCTCAATACCAGGTCCTAGCCCCTCATGGCCTTGCTTGCCCCTGTTGGGTTCCCTGATTCAGGTCCTAGCCCCTTACCCTCACCCCACTCAAGAGGTCTGTTAGGCCTGTTGGGTTCCCTGAATGGAATATGTCAGGTCCTAGCCCCTCACCCTCACTCCACTCAAGAGGTCTGTTAGGCCTGTTGGGTTCCCTGAACACAAATCTGTTTCGCTCACCACGGCCTCATATATACCACGGTGTAAAAACCAGCACGAGCTACGTTCTAGCGCGAATTCATGCATCATAATAAATCACTTCATACGAGTAACGCTCTAGTACGGCATTTATGCATAAAACTATGAAGAAACCACGTACGAGCATCGCTCCAGTACAGTTATATGCATAAGAAAACCACTCAGAAATCCATGTACAAGCAAAAGCTCTAATACGATTTAAAAAACATCCTCACAATTCAAATCAAAGTGCGAGCTAAGCTCCAGCACGTTTCACACAACTGAAAACACTAAAATCCAGTGCAAGTGAGGCTCTAGCGTGATTTATGTCATACAAATATGATAGGCGACTCATACACAATCAATCAATCCTGGTAACCAGGTTTAGCACTTCACAAATGCTTTTTCTATAACATCAATTAAAACACTAGCTGGCCCATCTACAAGCTTGCTTAAAACAAAGCAATTACGTTTTGTAAAATATCAAAACATTAGATTTATGCAATTATTAGCCTTACTATCCCATTTCATAGAATCCACTTCAAAACCAAAATCAGGCATATACTTATCATCATTCATGAATGCCATCAATCATTTACTTGAACAACCATGTATTTCATAAAACACCCAATATTCACCCACAAGTTCAAAGTACGAGCAGCTATCTCTATATACTCATAAAATTCCCTTACCTGGAATCGCGATGCGTGATTCCACTTCCTTAAAGCTACTTACTCGTACAACTCGATTCGTTTCCAACGGACTCTTCGAAACTGCGCATAATCATATTTCACATTATATTCGATCCATATAAAAGGACATCGTGCGTTCACTATAGTCGATTAGACCTATAGTTTCTATTAACACGCATAAGGCCTTTTTTCATTTCTCTAGTCTATGGATTCCTTTTAGGCCTATCAACTTATTCCAAATTGATATTAAATCGATACTAAGTCCATAGTGTTAATATTTTATTAACTTCTTCACTATGGCATTTACCAAGCATTTATATACTTATTTTCATAATTTCACTTAAACCCACAATGTATTTCCATTTAACCATCTAAAATCATACACATTACCTCAATAACAACTTTAGCATGCCCATAAATCATAAACTCATTCAACCCATATCTTCTCACATTATACCCATTCTAGGTTTTCTAGGTCACACAAAATCCACCACATCCCTATATAATTTATCCATCAATACACATCCAACTCAACTCCAAAATCACTAAAATAAATAATGTACTTGGATTGGAGTATTAGAATCTTACCAAATCTGATTTTTCTTCTTGCTCCAAATGTCAATGCCATTAGCTCCTTCAATACCAACAATGGGATTTTGGGTTCCAACTATGTTGTTCTCTTCCTCAAAATGAATAACTTTACTTCTAATGGCCTCCCCTCAATTCTTATTGGAAATGACTGATTTTAGAGAGAGAAAGTTAGGTTTTTGGGTTAGAAGTGGAAGGTTGATGTTTTTCCCTGAATTTTTTAGATTTTCAGCACTCCTTTTATAGAAATCACTTGAGAACATCGATCTGCACCAAGAGAAGATCGATCTAGTCCCCTTAAATCCCTCTTTTTCATGGCATTTTAAGCATGAGATCGATTTGTCGAAGTATGAGAACGATCTGCTCCCAAACAGAGAGTTAAGAAGATCGATCTGTATGCTTGAGGATCGATCTTTTCATTACAGAATGCTTAGGAGATCGATCTAGCCCCATTGGAGATCGATCTGCTCTATTTCATTGCCCAAATAAGAGCATTCTAGCTCTTCCAGATCGATCTCTCATCCTATGAGATCGATTTGACCTTCATACTTTTCAGATTTTCTACAATTTTCCTGCTGCAACTTACACCCAAATTTTCTGTAGTTTTCCTACTGCAACTCACACCCAAATGTTCTTAATTTCTACCATAGCCATTTTCTCATCCATCCACCTTTATAACTTGAAAATGGCATTCATTCATACCTTATGCACATTGAAACTTGTGTGCATTCATTGTATATCCCAAGGTATACTATATAAAACCAAATGGAAGCATTTGTATTCATGACACTTCCTTCCATTTACCACACTACTCATTTTGAGTTCCAATCACATTCATCACTTACAAGAACTCATTTCTTCATCTTCACAGACAATGAAACTTGTATGTACATTTCAAATCATATTACACATATGTACATTGAATCCATGGACTTACATTAATTACACTTTACATTACAAGTCCAATAGTTTCATTGATCCAATTACACACATTACAACTATACATGTATGGGGTCCCATAATTTACCCATCTTAAATCATCCATACTACTTCAACAACAACTTATCATAACCCATAAGTCATCAACATACCCAAATCACACTTTCTCAAACTAGAGGCATTCCATTTTCTAGGTTACATTTGTTTCTAACACAACCTAGGTGTTTCCAACCATCCATACTCATGCCAAACAACTCCCAAAATCAATTAAATAGATAATGTACTAGAGTTGGAGTGTTAGAAACTTACCAAATCTGATTTTTCTTCTTGCTCCAAACGGCAATGCCCTTAGCTCCTTCAATACCAACAATGGGATATTGGGTTCCAACTATGTTGTTCTCTTTCTCAAGATGAACAACTTAGTATCTAATGGCTTCCCCTCAATTCTTATTGGAAATGGCTGATTTTAGAGAGAGAAAGTTAGGTTTTTGGGTTGAAAATGGAAGGGTAAGATTTTTCTCAAAATTTTTAGATTTTCAACACTCCTTTTATAGAAATCACTTGAGGAGATCGATCTGCACCAAGAGGTGTAAGACCCCGTATATGTAAAAGGGTAATATGTGTAATTGGATCAAATAATATGAATGGACTTGTAATGTAAAGTATGATTGATGTAAGTCCATGGATTCAACGTATGTATGTGTAATATGAATTGTAACGTACATACAAGTTTCATTGAGTATGAATACGAAGGAATGAGTTATGGCAGGTGATGGATGTGATTGAAACTCAAAATGAGTAGTGTGGTAAAATGGAATGGAGTTAAGCTTCCATTCGGTTCTATGTAGCATACCTTGGGACATAAAATGAATGCACACAAGTTTCAATGTGCATAAGGTATGAATGGATGCAATTTTCAAGTTATAGAGGTGGATGGATGAGGAAATGGCTATGGCAATAGATTGAGAGTGTGTTGGTATGAGTTGCAGCAATGAAACTGCAGGAAAATTTGGAAAACATGAGGTCCAGATCGATCTCCTAGGGTGAGAGATCGATCTGGAAGAGCCAGAATGCTCTTATTTGGGCGAAAGAATTGAGCAGATCGATCTCTCAAGCATTCTGTAGTGGAAAGATCGATCCCCAAGCACCCAGATCGATCTCCTTAGCTCTCTGTTTGGGACCAGATCGATCTCATGCTTCGACAGATCGATCTCATGCTTCAACAGATCGATCTTATTGCTTCGACAGATCGATCTCAGGCTTAAAAAATGCCGTGAAAAAGAGGGATTTTAAGGGACCAGATCGATCTCCTCTTGGACCAGATCGATCTCCTCAAGTCATTTCTATATAAGGAGAGCTAAAAAAATCTGGAAATCTCGGAAAACACTTAACCTTACAATTTTAACACTAAAAACCTAACTTTCCCTCTCTAAAATCAGCCATTTTCAGTGAGATTTGAGAGAGATCATTAGAGGCAAAGTTGTTCCTATCAAAGAGGAGAACAACATAGTGAGAGAGCATTTTCCCATTTTTGGAATTGAAGGAGTTAAGGGCATTACCAATTGGAGCAAGAAGAGAAATCATATTGGTAAGATTCTAACACTCCAATCCAAATGCATTAGCTATTTAATTGATTTTGGAGTTGATTGATATGTGTATTGATGGATAAACTACCTAGGAATGTAGTGGAATTGGTGTAACCTAGAAATCAAAAATGGGTATAATGTGAGGATATGTGGGATTGAATGAGCTGATGATTTATGGCATGCTAAAGTTGTTATTGGGGTAATGATTATGATTTTAAATGGTTAAATGAGATTACATGGCGAGTTTGGAGGAATTGTGGAAATGGGTATGTATATAATTGATAAATGCCATAGTGAGGGGATTCATGGAATATGAATGCTATGAGCTTTATGTCGATTTGATATCGACTTTGAATAAGTTAATAGGCCTAAGAAGGTCCATAGCCTCGAGTTATGGATAAAGTAATGAAACGAGGCCAAATAAGCTTTAATAGAGGCTATAGATTAAATTAACTATAGCAAGCACAAAGGTTGCAATATGTGGATCGAATATAATGCGGGATACGATTTTGTGCAGTCCCGAAGAGTTCGTTGAAGGCGAACCGAACCGTACGAGTAAGCAGCGTAAGGAAGTGGAATCACGCATCGCGATTCCAGGTAAGGGAATTTTGTGAGTATATAGAGGTAGCTGCTCGTACTTTGAACTTGTGGGTGAATATCGGGTGTTTTTATGAAATGCATGATTGCTCAAATAAATGTTGATGGTATTCGTGAAAGATGATGGGTATATGCGTGGCTTTGGATTTGAAGTGGATTTTATGAAAAAGGGATAGTAAGGCTAATAATTGCATAAATCATGTGTTTTGAATGCTTTTACAAAACACAATGCTTTGATTTGAGCAAATAAAAGGATAGGCTGGCTAGTACTTGAATGATATTGTGAAATAGCCCATATGAGGCACTAAGCATATTATGAGATGTTTTGAATGCATGTAAGCCGCCTATCACGTGTATGTGATATAATTCGCGTTAGAGCCTCGCTCGCGCGAGATTTCTATGTTTTCACTTGTGTGAAACGTGCTTGAGCTTAGCTCGCACTTTGAAATTGAATTGTGATGATGTTTATAAATCGTACTGGAGCTTATGCTCGTACGTGGATTTGAGTGGTTTTTATTATGCATATAACTGTACTGGAGCTATGCTCGTACATGGTTTCTTCAAATTTTATGCATAAATGCCGTACCAGAGCGTTGCTCGTACGAAGTGATTGGTTTTGATGCATGAATTCGCGCTAGAGCCTAGCTCGCGCTGGTTTTCACACTGTGGTATGTATGAGGCCGTGGTGAGAGATACGGATTAACTCAGGGAACCCAACAGGCCTGACAGACCTCTTAGGTGGGGTGAGGGTGAGGGGCTAGGACCTGACATAATCCATCCAGGGAACCCAACAGGCCTGACAGACCTCTTAGGTGGGGTGAAGGTGAGGGGCTAGGACCTGGATCAGGGAACCCAACAGGGGCGAGCAAGGCCATGAGGGGCTAGGACCTGGTATTGCGGTTACTCCCACGCGCTCTTGAGACTATAAAGGTTACACTTGGTATGGGGTAGATAAGACCTATGGCAGGCACCCCCAACCATGTTATGGGTTCGCGGAGTACGATGTAGCGTGTATATCACATGGAGTACGATGTACCGCGTGGTGGTTACTTGATTTGAGAAAGTCTGGCGGAGAACTAACCCACCTTCGTGCCAGCATGATACCCCGCACACCGAAAATCCGTGTGGTCTGGGATGATATGTGACGATTGGCCAATGTAGTCACTTGAGATATAGTAACCTGTCTCCTTGCTTGAATTACTTACTACCACATGATTTTAAATCTCTAAGTGTGATTGTGATTGTTTAAGATAGACCCGAAGGAGGGGTCGAGCTTCGTGGATTTGAATCGTGAAATGAAAACGTGGTTGTGATTGTGAATTGATGTGATGTGATTGTATGTGATGAGAAAGAGATTTATGACGTGGGTTTAAAAAGGAGGTTTCTTAATGAATTGCCCTTTTATGAATTTAAATGAGATCGAGCATGAGATGATTTATACATGATGTTTTACCATGTTTTATATGCCAATTTTACATGACTTTGATGCATGATATATATGTATACTCATATGGCATAGTTTTATTCCTCATGCTCCTACTATAAAGGATTTATGCATAACACTATCAGCATGTAGATAGAGTAGTTATCTACCATGCTTGCATTATTGCCTTACTGAGCGTGTGGTTGCTCATCCCACTCTATTTTTCCCCCCTACAGAGCGTGCATAGTAGCCCAGTGAGGACTGAGGCGTGGTAATTTGGACTCCGCTGCATCTCCATCGCTTAAAGGTATATACACAGTGATTCTTTTTGTATCTAAACAATGTAAAAGCACAGTATTCTTTTGAGTTGTACTTATGGGGGATGTAGATGTCAGTAAAACATGTATTCGTATAAATACACGATTAAATGCACATGTATGACATCGTTTTAATTAATTGAGAATGAATGAGATGTGGTGTTTATTATTGGCTCACAGCCCAACAGTGTGTGGTGAGTTTAGTTCACGATCGGATAAGGTAACAGTAAAACGTGAAAAATTTTCAGTGATTTTCGGTTAAAGAGAATGGAATTGGGTCGTGACAGAGATTGGTATCAGAGCTGTGTTGGCCTGATGTGAGTCATTAATAAAATGTAGGAAAATACATCCCCATAGTGCTGTGCTTTTGTTTAGATATAACTGTGTATACTGTGATGGATTGAGCTTAATAAATTATTATAATACAGGGAGTTAGGCACTATGCCAGTTACACGCAAAGGTAGAGGGGCGAGAGCACGTGCTAGAGGCCGTAGAGGTAGGCCTGAGAGCCGTGCGGAGCCACAGACTGAGCAGGCTCCACAGAACCCTGCTGAGAGAGCAGGTGATACTGAGGCTCGCTTCGCTAGGTTAGAGCGGAGTATTGAGAGTTTGGTGGAGATAGTCACGCAGGCATTGGGTGCCGGTGATAGACGAGGTCCCGCAGCACAGCCTACTACTGAACAGGCAGCTGCAGAGGCAGAGAGACCTTATGCCGCTGAGACAGCTACAGTTACACCACCTCCAGCCCAGGATATAGATTCTCCTATCGCTCCACAGCAGAGCGGTAGTGATGTGGGTTATGACTGCGACTTGAGCAGGTTGCGAGAGTTTCAAGCGCTGAAACCCCCAGTGTTTAGAGGGGTGAAGGACCCAGTGATTACGGAGGATTGGGTGTATGAGATGGAGAAACTGTATAGGTTTTTTCGATGCACTTCAAGTGAGAAGGTTGCCTTTGCCGTATTTATGTTGAAAGGCGAGGCCGAGCATTGGTGGAGGTCCATCGAGGTTATTTTGAGGGCCAGACACTCTGAGATCTCATGGGAGATATTTCTAGAGGCCTTCAGGAGACAGTATATTCCAGCTACCGCACAGAGGAAACTGCGGATGGAATTTATGAACTTGGTTCAGGGGAACCGTACTGTGGACGAGTATGAGTCCAAGTTTATGTCCTTGGGGAGATATGACCCGGACACGATGGGTAGTGAGACCCGAAAGATTCAAAAGTTCATGGATGGATTGAGATTGGCCATCCGGACTAAGCTAGCTCCCTTCGATATTGTGACTTATGAGGAGGCTGTACTTAGGCTCAGTTATGTGAGCAAGACTTTGAGCGAAATGCCTCCAAGCTTGGAAGGATCAGTGTCAGGAAAGATAGAGACCGGAAGAGATCTGGGTTTGGAAGAGTGGCCAAGAGAGGTGGCCAAAGGTTTTTCGAGAAGAGGCCTAAGATCGAGGAGGTGCAGGAGAGAGCTGCCAGACCTCCCGTGTACCCAGCCTTGACAGCGCCGAGGGGTATAACTATTGGAGGACCACGACCTACCACGGATCAGTGTAGGAGATGTGGGAGATACCATGGGACTAGGCCATGTCAGGCGCCCCCTGTTTCGTGTTTTAGGTGTGGGAGGCTAGGACATATATCGAGGTACTGCACTGAGATAATTGAGGTTGCCCCACAGAAGGGCAAGGAGCCTGAGGGAGCTCCAGTTGAGACAGCAGCCCCGAGGAGGAGGGCTACAGCTGAGGAAAAAGGGAAACAGGCTGCGGGTGTGAGTAGAGGAAGGATGCACGCACTGGACCAGGACAATGCAGACGTATCGACGGATGTGATTAAAGGTACCATCCGAATCTTTGATTTAGAAGCATTGGTATTATTTGATCCTGGTGCCACGCATTCTTTCATATCACCTTCCTTTGCACATAAATTGTTGAAATATGTGAAACCAACATTGTTGGATAAAATGTTGATGATTTCCACACCCATGAATGATAGTCAACTGACTGAGCATGTATGTAGAGATTGTAAGTTAAAGATAGAGGGGAAGGAAATGATAGCCAATCTGATTTTATTGAATATGAATGATTTTGATGTAATTTTAGGAATGGATTGGTTGGCTACCAATCGTGTTGTGATGGATTGTCATGCCAAAACATTGATGTTTTCAGGATTAGACAATCTTATTGTAAACTTTGATGAAAAGAAATGATATGAAAATAGCACGTTTGTTGTAAATAAAGGAGTATGATTTTAAATGCATATTGCTTGAGAGATAAATTTATTGTTTATGATAAATGTTGAATGTGGAGTGATGGCTTATGTTACTAACGATGGAGAGGATAATGTGAAGGGTTCATTGCCTATGTGGTCGATATAGATGAGGCACACCCGGAATTGAAGGACATACCTGTAATTACGAACTACCCTGATGTCTTTCCGGATGAATTACCAGGACTACCACCTGAAAGGGAAATTGAATTTTGCATTGAGTTAGTGCCTGGTACAGAGCCGATATCGAAACCACCCTATAGAATGGCTCCGATAGAATTGGAAGAGCTGAAGAAACAACTGCAAGAGTTGTTGGAGAAGGGGTTTATTAGACCGAGTGTCTCACCTTGGGGAGCACCGGTTCTATTTGTAAGGAAGAAGGATGGAAGCCTCCGACTGTGTATAGATTACCGGTTGTTGAATAAGGCTACCATTAAGAACAAGTACCCCCTTCCAAGAATCGATGATTTGTTGGATCAGCTCCAGGGAGCCGAAGTATTTTCTAAGATAGATCTGCGGTCAGGGTATCATCAGTTGAGGATCAGGAGTGGAGATGTACCCAAGACAGCATTTCGTACCCGTTATGGCCACTACGAGTTTTTGGTGATGCCATTCGGATTGACGAATGCTCCCGCAGCATTTATGGTATTGATGAATGATATATTCAAGCCATACCTGGACAAGTTTGTGATAGTGTTCATTGATGACATTTTGGTGTATTCCAAGTCCAGGGAAGATCATGAGGAGCACTTGAGGATAGTTCTGCAAACCCTCCGAGAGAGAGAATTGTATGCCAAACTCAGCAAGTGTAACTTTTGGTTAGAACAGATCTCATTTCTGGGGCATGTCGTGTCAAAGGATGGGGTATCAGTGGATCCATCCAAGATAGAGGCAGTTGTGCAGTGGGAACAGCCCAAGACAGTAACTGAGATCAGGAGTTTCCTGGGATTGGCAGGATATTATCGGAGATTTGTAGAGGGTTTCTCCAGACTAGCTGCTCCGTTGACACGCCTCACGCGTAAGGATGTTAAGTTTACATGGGATGAGGCATGTGAGAGGAGTTTTGAGGAGCTTAAGCGTCGATTGACGACTGCTCCAGTTCTCACCATTCCTACCAGCTCAGGAGGATTCTCGGTGTATACGGATGCATCACACCAGGGACTGGGCTGTGTGCTTATGCAGGAAGGGAAGGTAGTTGCCTATGGATCTAGACAGTTGAAAGATCAAGAGAGGAACTACCCGACACATGATTTGGAGTTAGCGGCTGTAGTATTTGCTTTGAAAATATGGCGCCACTATCTCTATGGTGAGAAATTTCAGGTGTTCACAGATCATAAGAGCCTTAAGTACCTGTTCTCGCAGAAAGAGCTGAATATGAGACAGAGGAGATGGCTCGAACTCCTGAAAGACTATGATTGTGAAATCATGTACAACCCGGGTAAGGCAAATGTAGTTGCCGATGCTTTGAGTAGAAAGAACCTTGGGTTGGTGTCTTATATGATGGTACAGGAACATGAATTGTTAGAACACTTTGCGAACCTCAGTTTGGATGTAATCCCACCTGGATCTGAGAGACTTGAGATCATGGCTAGTTTGAGACTAGAGCCAGAGTTGATTGGCCGTATTCGGCAAGCCCAGCAGAGCGATCGACGGTGTATCGATTGGCTGAGGCAGGTACAGACAGGTGTGGGTATTGATTTTGAGCAGAGTGCTGATGGCTTATTGAGGTTCAGAGGCAGAGTATGCGTTCCCAGGGATCCTGAGATCAGGAGAATGATTTTATCAGAGGCTCACTCATCGAAGTATACGATACATCCGGGAAGTACCAAGATGTATCAAAACCTTCGGAAGGTTTATTGGTGGTCTGGAATGAAGAGAGACATTGCTAAATATGTCGCTAAGTGTCTCGTTTGTCAGCAAGTGAAGGTAGAGCATCAAAAGCTTACAGGATTATTGCAGCCTCTACCGATACCGACATGGAAGTGGGAGCATGTCACCATGGATTTTGTGATGGGGTTGCCGAGGACCCGTAGAGGTCATGATGCCATATGGGTTATTGTGGACCGATTGACTAAGTCCGCCCATTTCTTGGCTATGAGAGCTACCGATACACTGAGTCAGTTGGCGAACCTGTATATTCGAGAGATAGTACGGCTACATGGTGTACCAGTGAGCGTTGTTTCGGATAGGGATGCCCGCTTCACTTCCCATTTCTGGGAACATTTTCAGGAAGCGCTGGGGACCCGATTGAGTTTTAGCACCGCTTTTCATCCTCAGACAGATGGGCAGTCAGAGAGGACTATACAGACCCTCGAGGATATGTTGAGAGCATGTGTGCTGGATTTTAGAGGCTCCTGGGATGACCACCTGCAGTTAGCCGAGTTCGCTTATAATAATAGCTATCATGCTAGTATCGGGATGGCACCCTATGAGGCATTATACGGGCGTAGATGCCGTTCCCCTATTGGATGGGAAGAGGTTGGTGACAGACAAATTTTTGCTCCGGACTTAGTGCAGCAGGCATCTGAGGACGTCCAGTTGATATGTGAGAGATTACGGACAGCTCAGAGCCGACAAAAGAGTTATGCTGACAAAAGACGAAGACCACTGGAGTTCGATGAGGGTGAGTTGGTATTTCTGAGGGTATCACCATCGAAGGGTATTATGAGATTCGGTAAGAAGGGCAAGCTGAGCCCTAGATATATCGGACCCTTCGAGATTTTGGAGAGAGTGGGAGATAAGGCATATAGGTTGGCATTGCCACCGGACTTGGCAAATGTCCATAACGTCTTCCACGTCTCGATGCTTCGGAAGTATCACCCGGACCCGACACACGTGATAAGATATGAGCCGTTGGAGCTCCATGAGAGTATGACGTATGTTGAGAAGCCGGTTCGGATATTGGACAGAAAAGAAAAAGTGTTGCGGAATAAGACAATTCCCTTGGTGAAAGTGCTTTGGCAACACCACACGGCGGAAGAGGCCACGTGGGAATTGGAGACCTTGATACGGGAGAAGTACCCCCAACTGTTTGAAGAGTGACTTGGTTCTAATTTGGAGGACCAAATTCCTTGAAGGATGGGAGAATGTAAGACCCCATATATGTAAAAGGGTAATATGTGTAATTGGATCAAATAATATGAATGGACTTGTAATGTAAAGTATGATTGATGTAAGTCCATGGATTCAACGTATGTATGTGTAATATGAATTGTAACGTACATACAAGTTTCATTGAGTATGAATACGAAGGAATGAGTTATGGCAGGTGATGGATGTGATTGAAACTCAAAATGAGTAGTGTGGTAAAATGGAATGGAGTTAAGCTTCCATTCGGTTCTATGTAGCATACCTTGGGACATACAATGAATGCACACAAGTTTCAATGTGCATAAGGTATGAATGGATGCCATTTTCAAGTTATAGAGGTGGATGGATGAGGAAATGGCCATGGCAATAGATTGAGAGTGTGTTGGTATGAGTTGCAGCAATGAAACTGCAGGAAAATCTGGAAAACATGAGGTCCAGATCGATCTCCTAGGGTGAGAGATCGATCTGGAAGAGCCAGAATGCTCTTATTTGGGCGAAAGAATTGAGCAGATCGATCTCCAATGGAGCCAGATCGATCTCTCAAGCATTCTGTAGTGGAAAGATCGATCCCCAAGCACCCAGATCGATCTCCTTAGCTCTCTGTTTGGGACCAGATCGATCTCATGCTTTGACAGATCGATCTCATGCTTCAACAGATCGATCTCATTGCTTCGACAGATATCTCAGGCTTAAAAAATGCCATGAAAAAGAGGGATTTTAAAGGACCAGATCGATCTCCTCTTGGACCAGATCGATCTCCTCAAGTCATTTCTATATAAGGAGAGCTGAAAAAATCTGGAAATCTCGGAAAACACTTAACCTTACAATTTCAACCCCAAAAACCTAACTTTCCCTCTCTAAAATCAGCCATTTTCAGTGAGATTTGGAGAGAGATCATTAGAGGCAAAGTTGTTCCTATCAAAGAGGAGAACAACATAGTGAGAGAGCATTTTCCCATTTTTGGAATTGAAGGAGTTAAGGGCATTACCAATTGGAGCAAGAAGAGAAATCATATTGGTAAGATTCTAACACTCCAATCCAAATGCATTAGCTATTTAATTGATTTTGGAGTTGATTGATATGTGTATTGATGGATAAACTACCTAGGAATGTAGTGGAATTGGTGTAACCTAGAAATCAAAAATGGGTATAATGTGAGGATATGTGGGATTGAATGAGCTGATGATTTATGGCATGCTAAAGTTGTTATTGGGGTAATGATTATGATTTTAAATGGTTAAATGAGATTACATGGCGAGTTTGGAGGAATTGTGGAAATGGGTATGTATATAATTGATAAATGCCATAGTGAGGGGATTCATGGAATATGAACGCTATGAGCTTTATGTCGATTTGATATCGACTTTGAATAAGTTAATAGGCCTAAGAAGGTCCATAGCCTCGAGTTATGGATAAAGCAATGAAACGAGGCCAAATAAGCTTTAATAGAGGCTATAGATTAAATTGACTATAGCAAGCACAAAGGTTGCAATATGTGGATCGAATATAATGCGGGATACGATTTTGTGCAGTCCCGAAGAGTTCGTTGAAGGCGAACCGAACTGTACGAGTAAGCAGCGTAAGGAAGTGGAATCACGCATCGCGATTCCAGGTAAGGGAATTTTGTGAGTATATAGAGGTAGCTGCTCGTACTTTGAACTTGTGGGTGAATATCGGGTGTTTTTATGAAATGCATGATTGCTCAAATAAATGTTGATGGTATTCGTGAAAGATGATGGGTATATGCGTGGCTTTGGATTTGAAGTGGATTTTATGAAAAAGGGATAGTAAGGCTAATAATTGCATAAATCATGCGTTTTGAATGCTTTTACAAAACACAATGCTTTGATTTGAGCAAATAAAAGGATAGGCTGGCTAGTACTTGAATGATGTTGTGAAATAGCCCATATGAGGCACTAAGCATATTATGAGATGTTTTGAATGCATGTAAGCCGCCTATCGCGTGTATGTGATATAATTCGCGTTAGAGCCTCGCTCGCGCGAGATTTCTATGTTTTCACTTGTGTGAAACGTGCTTGAGCTTAGCTCGCACTTTGAAATTGAATTGTGATGATGTTTATAAACCGTACTGGAGCTTATGCTCGTACGTGGATTTGAGTGGTTTTTATTATGCATATAACTGTACTGGAGCTATGCTCGTACATGGTTTCTTCAAATTTTATGCATAAATGCCGTACCAGAGCGTTGCTCGTACGAAGTGATTGGTTTTGATGCATGAATTCGCGCTAGAGCCTAGTTCGCGCTGGTTTTCACACTGTGGTATGTATGAGGCCGTGGTGAGAGATACGGATTAACTCAGGGAACCCAACAGGCCTGACAGACCTCTTAGGTGGGGTGAGGGTGAGGGGCTAGGACCTGACATAATCCATCCAGGGAACCCAACAGGCCTGACAGACCTCTTAGGTAGGGTGAAGGTGAGGGGCTAGGACCTGGATCAGGGAACCCAACAGGGGCGAGCAAGGCCATGAGGGGCTAGGACCTGGTATTGCGGTTACTCCCACGCGCTCTTGAGACTATAAAGGTTACACTTGGTATGGGGTAGATAAGACCTATGGCAGGCACCCCCAACCATGTTATGGGTCCGCGGAGTACGATGTACCGTGTATATCACATGGAGTACGATGTACCGCGTGGTGGTTACTTGATTTGAGAAAGTCTGGCGGAGAACTAACCCACCTTCGTGCCAGCATGATACCCCGCACACCGAAAATCCGTGTGGTCTGGGATGATATGTGACGATTGGCCAATGTAGTCACTTGAGATATAGTAACCTGTCTCCTTGCTTGAATTACTTACTACCACATGATTTTAAATCTCTAAGTGTGATTGTGATTGTTTAAGGTAGACCCGAAGGAGGGGTCGAGCTTCGTGGATTTGAATCGTGAAATGAAAACGTGGTTGTGATTGTGAATTGATGTGATGTGTTTGTATGTGATGAGAAAGAGATTTATGACGTGGGTTTAAAAAGGAGGTTTCTTAATGAATTGCCCTTTTTATGAATTTAAATGAGATCGAGCATGAGATGATTTATACATGATGTTTTACCATGTTTTATATGCCAATTTTACATGACTTTGATGCATGATATATATGTATACTCATATGGCATAGCTTTATTCCTCATGCTCCTACTATAAAGGATTTATGCATAACACTATCAGCATGTAGATAGAGTAGTTATCTACCATGCTTGCATTATTGCCTTACTGAGCGTGTGGTTGCTCATCCCACTCTATTTTCCCCCTACAGAGCGTGCATAGTAGCCCAGTGAGGACTGAGGCGTGGTAATTTGGACTCCGCTGCATCTCCATCGCTTAAAGGTATATACACAGTGATTCTTTTTGTATCTAAACAATGTAAAAGCACAGTATTCTTTTGAGTTGTACTTATGGGGGATGTAGATGTCAGTAAAACATGTATTCGTATAAATACACGATTAAATGCACATGTATGACATCGTTTTAATTAATTGAGAATGAATGAGATGTGGTGTTTATTATTGGCTCACAGCCCAACAGTGTGTGGTGAGTTTAGTTCACGACCGGGTAAGGTAACAGTAAAACGTGAAAAATTTTCAGTGATTTTCGGTTAAAGAGAATGGAATTGGGTCGTGACAAGAGGAGATCGATCTGGTCCCCTTAAATCCCTCTTTTCACGACATTTGAAGCATGAGATCGATCTGCTCCCAAACAGAGAGCTAAGGAGATCGATCTGTATGCTTGAGGATCGATCTTTTCATTATAGAATGCTTAGGAGATCGATCTGGCCCTATTGGAGATCGATCTGCTCTATTCCATTGCCCAAGTAAGAGCATTCTGGCTCTTCCAGATCAATCTCTCATTTTATGAGATCGATCTGGCCTTCATACTTTCCAAATTTTTTACAGTTTTCCTGCTGCAACTTACACCAAAACATCCTTAATCTGCTGCCATAGTCATTTTCTCATCCAACCACCTTTATGACTCAAAAACGGCATCCATTCATACCTTATGCACATTGAAACTTGTGTGCATTCATTGTATGTCCAAAGATATACTATATAAAACCAAATGGAAGCATTTATATTCATGCAACTTCCTTCCATTTACCACACTACTCATTTTGAGTTCCATTCACATTCATCACTTTTAAGAACTCATTCCTTCATATTCATACACAATGAAACTTGTGTGTACATTACAAAATCATACTATGTAAGACCCCATGTATGTATGATGGTAATATGTATAATTGGATCAAATAATATGAATGGACTTGTAATGTAAAGTATGATTGATGTAAGTCCATGGATTCAATGTATGTATGTGTAATATGAATTGTAACGTACATACAAGTTTCATTGAGTACGAATATGAAGAAATGAGTTTTTATAAGTGATAGATGTGATTGAAACTCAAAATGGGTTGTGTGGTGAAATGGAATGGAGTTATGCTTCCTTTTGGTTTATGTAGCATACCTTTGAACATACAATGAATGCACACAAGTTTCAATGTGCATAAGGTATGGATAGATGCCATTTTCAAGTTATAAAAGGTGGATGGATGAGAAAATGGCCATGAAAATAGATTAAGGATGTATTGGTATGAGTTGTAGCAAGGAAACTATAGGAAATCTGGAAAACATGAGGGCCAGATCGATCTCATAGGATGAGAGATCGATCTGGAAGAGCCAGAATGCTCTTATTGGGCGAAAGAATAAAGCAGATCGATCTCCAATGGAGCCAGATCGATCTCCTTAGCTCTCTGTTTGAGACCAGATCGATCTCATGCTTCGACAGATCAATCTCATGCTTCAACAGATCGATCTCATGCTTCGACAGATCGATCTCATGCTTAAAATGCCGTGAAAAAGAGGGATTTTAAGGGACCAGATCGATCTCTTCTTGGACCAGATCGATCTCCTCAAGCTATTTCTATATAAGGAGGGCTGAAAATCTGGAAATCTCAGAAAAACACTTAACTTTACAATCTCAACCCCAAAAACCTAACTTTTCCTCTCTAAAATCAGCCATTTTCAGTGAGATTTGAAGAGAGATCATTAGAGGCAAAGTTGTTCCTATCAAAGAGAAGAACAACATAGTGAGAGGGCATTTTACCATTTTTGGAATTGAAGGAGTTAAGGGCATTTCCATTTGGAGCAAGAAGAAAAATCATATTGGTAAGATTCTAACACTCCAATCCAAATGCATTAGCTATTTAATTGATTTTGGAGTTGGTTGGTATGAGTATTGATGAATAAACTATCTAGGAATGTAGTGGAATTGATGTGACCTAGAAATCAAAAATGGGTATAATGTAAGAATATGTGGGATTGAATGAGCTTATGATTTATGGCATGCTAAAGTTGTTATTGGGGTAATGTTTATGATTTTAGATGGTTAGATGGAATTACATGGTGAGTAGGAGGAATTGTGAAAATGGGTATGTATATCATTGATAAATGCCATAGTGAGGGGATTCATGAAATATGAACACTATGAGCTTTATGTCGATTTGATATCGATTTTGAATAAGATAATAGGCCTAAGAAGATCCATAGACTCGAGCTATGGTAAAGTAATGAAATGAGGCCAAATAAGTTTTAATAGAGGCTATAGATTAAATTGGATATAGCAAGCATAAGGGTTACATTTTATGGATCGAAAATAATGTGGGATACGATTTTGTGCAGTCCCGAAGAGTTCGTTGAAGACGAATCGAACCGTATGAGTAAGCAGCTTAAGGAAGTGGAATCACGCATCGCGATTCCAGGTAAGGGAATTTTGTGAGTATATAGAGGTAGCTGCTCGTACTTTGAACTTGTGGGTGAATATTGGGTGTTTATGAAATGCATGGTTGCTCAAATAAATGATTGATGGTATTTGTGAATGATGATGAGTATATGCGTAGTTTTGGTTGTTTGAAACGGTTATTGAAAAAGGGATAGTAAGGCTAATAATTGCATAAATCATGTGTTTTGAATGCTTTTACAAAACACAATGCTTTGATTTGAACAAATAAAAGGATAGGCTGGCTAGTACTTGAATGATGTTGTGAAATAGTCCATATGAGGCACTAAGCATATTATGAGATGTTTTGAATGCATGTGAGCCGCCTATCGCGTGTATGTGATTTAATTCGCGTTAGAGCCTCACTCGCGCTGCATCTCTATGTTTTCACTTGTGTGAAACGTGCTTGAGCTTAGCTCGCACTTTGAATTTGAATTGCGATGATGTTTATAAACCGTACTGGAGCTTACACTCGTACGTGGATTTGAGTGGTTTTTCTTATGCATATAACTGTACTGGAGCTATGCTCGTACATGGTTTCTTCATATTTTATGCATAAATGTCGTACCAGAGCGTTGCTCGTACGAAGTGATTGGTTTCGATGCATGAATTCGCACTAGAGCGTAGCTCGCGCTGGTTTTCACACTGTGGTATGTATGAGGCCATGGTGAGAGATACGGATTAACTCAGGGAACCCAACAGGCCTAACAGACCTCTTGAGTGGGGTGAGGGTGAGGGGCTAGGACCTGACATAATCCATTCAGGGAACCCAACAGGCCTAACAGACCTCTTGAGTGGGGTGAGGGTGAGGGGCTAGGACCTGAATCAGGGAACCCAACAGGGGCGAGCAAGGCCATGAGGGGCTAGGACTTGGTATTGAGGTTACTCCCACGCGCTCTTGAGACTATAAAGGTTACACATGGTATGGGGTAGATAAGACCTATGGCAGGCACCCCCAACCATGTTATGGGTTCGCGGAGTACGATGTACCGTGTATATCACATGGAGTACGATGTACCGCGTGGTGGTTACTTGATTGAGAAAGTCTGGCGGAGAACTAACCCACCTTCATACCAGCATGATACCCCGCACACCGGGATCCGTGTGGTCTGGGATGATATGTGACGATTGGCCAACGTAGTCACTTGAGATATAGTAACCTGTCTCCTTGCTTGATTTACTTACTACCACATGATTTTAAATCTCTAAGTGTGATTGTGATTGTTTAAGGTAGACCCGAAGGAGGGGTCGAGCCTCGTGGATTTGAATTGTGAAATGAAAATGAGGTTGTGATTGTGAATTGATGTGATGTGATTGTATGTGATGAGAAAGAGTTTTATGACGTGGGTTTAAAAAGGAGGTTTCTTAATGAATTGCCCTTTTATGAATTTAAATGAGATCGAGCATGAGATGATTTATACATGATGTTTTACCATGTTTTATATGCCAATTTTACATGACTTTGATACATGATATATATGTATACTCATATGGTATAGTTTTATTCCTCATGCTCCCACCATAAATGATTTATGCATAACACTATCAGCATGTAGATAGAGTAGTTATCTACCATGCTTGCATTATTGCCTTACTGAGCGTGTGGTTGCTCATCCCTCTCTATTTTCCCCCTACAAAGCGTGCTTAGTAGCCCAGTGAGGACTGAGGCGTGGTATTTTGGACTCCGCTGCATCTCCATCGCTTAAAGGTATATACACAGTGATTCTTTTTGTATCTAAACAATGTAAAAGCACAGTATTCTTTTGAGATGTAATTATAGGGGATGTAGATGTCAGTAAAACATGTCCTTGTATAAGTACATGATTAATGCGAATGAATGGCATCGTTTTATTTAACTGTGAACGAATGATAAGTGATGTTTATTATTGACTCACAGCCCAACAGTGTGTGGTGAGTTAGTTCACGATCGGGTAAAGTAGCAGTAAAACGCGAAAAATTTTTAGTGCTTTTTGATTAAAGAGAATGGAATTGGGTCGTGACAGAGATTGGTATCAGAGCTGTGTTGGCCTGATATGAGTCATTAATAAAATGTAGGAAAGTACATCCCCATTGTACTGTGCTTTTGTTTAGATATAACTGTGTATACCGTAATGGATTGAGCTTAATGAATTATTATAATATAGGAAGTTAGGCACTATGCCAGTTACACGCAAAGGTAGAGGGGCGAGAGCACGTGCTAGAGGCCGTAGAGGTAGGCCTGAGAGCCGTGCGGAGCCACAGACTGAACAGGCTCCACAGAACCCTGCTGAGAGAGCAGAGGATACCGAGGCTCGCTTCGCTAGGTTAGAGCGGAGTATCGAGAGTTTGGTGGAGATAGTCACGCAGGCATTGGGTACCGATGACAGACGAGGTCCCGCGGCACAGCCTACTACTGAACAGGTAGCTGTAGAGGCGGAGAGACCTCAGACTGCTGAGACAGCTACAGTTACACCACCTCCAGCTCAGGATATAGCTTCTCCTATCGCTCCACAGCAGAGCGGTAGTGATTTGGGTTATGACTGCGACCTGAGCAGGTTGCGAGAGTTTCAAGCGCTAAAACCCCCAGTGTTTAGAGGTGTGAAGGACCCAGTGATTACGGAGGATTGGGTGTATGAGATGGAGAAACTGTATAGGTTTTTTCGATGCACTTCAAGTGAGAAGGTTACCTTTGCCGTGTTTATGCTGAAAGGCGAGGCCGAGCATTGGTGGAGGTCCACCGAGGTTATTTTGAGGGCCAGACACTCTGAGATCTCGTCGGAGATATTTCTAGAGGCCTTCAGGAGGCAGTATATTCCAGCTACCGCACAGAGGAAATTACGGATGGAATTTATGAACCTGGTTCAAGGGAATCGAACTGTGGACGAGTATGAGTCCAAGTTTATGTCATTGGGAAGATATGACCCTGACACGATGGGTAGTGAGACCCGGAAGATTCAAAAATTCATGGATGGATTGAGATTGGCCATCCGGACTAAGCTAGCTCCCTTTGATATCTTGACCTATGAGGAGGCTGTACATAAGGCTCAGTTATGTGAGCAAGACTTTGAGCGAAATGCCTCCGAGCTTGGGAGAGTCAGTGTTAGGAAGGACAGAGATCAGAAGAGATCCGGGTTTGGAAGAGTGGCCAAGAGAGGTGGCCAAAGGTTTTTCGAGAAGAGGCCTAAGATCGAGGAGGTGCAGGAGAGAGCTGCTAGACCTCCCGTATACCCAACTTTGACTGCACCGAGGGGTATAACTATTGGAGGACCACGACCTACCACAGATCAGTGTAGGAGATGTGGGAGATACCATCGGACTAGGCCATGTCAGGCGCCCCCTGTTTTGTGTTTTAGGTGTGGGAGGCCAGGACATATATCGAGGTTCTGCACTGAGATGATTGAGGTTACCCCACAGAAGGGCAAGGAGCCTGAGGGAGCTCCAGTTGAGACAGCAGCCCCGAGGAGGAGGGCTACAGCTGAGGAGAAAGGGAAACAAGCTGCGGGTGTGAGCAGAGGAAGAGTACATGCACTAGATCAGGACACCGCAGATGCTTCGACAGATGTGATTAAAGGTACCATCTGAATCTTTGATTTAGAAGCATTGGTATTATTTGATCATGGTGCCACGCATTCTTTCATATCACCTTCCTTTGCACATAAATTGTTGAAATATGTGAAACCAACATTGTTGGATAAAATGTTGATGATTTTCACACCCATGAATGATAGTCAATTAACTGAGCATGTATGTAGAGATTGTAAGTTAAAGATAGAGGGGAAGGAAATGATAGCCAATCTGATTTTATTGAATATGAATGATTTTGATGTAATTTTGGGAATGGATTGGTTGGCTACCAATCGTGTTGTGATGGATTGTCATGCCAAAACATTGATGTTTTCAGGATTAGACAATCTTATTGTAAATTTTGATGAAAAGAAATGATATGAAACTTGTATAATTGTGGTAAATAAAAGAGTATAGTTTTAAACGCATATTGCTTAGGAGATAAATTATTGTTTATGATAAATGTTGAATGTGGAGTGATGGTTTATGTTACTAACGATGGAGAGGATAATGTAAAGGGTTCATTGCCTATGTGGTTGATATAGATGAGGCACACCCGGAATTGAGGGACATAGCCGTAATTTCGGATTACCCTGATGTCTTTCCGGACGAATTACCAGGACTACCACCTGAAATGGAAATGGAATTTTGCATTGAGTTAGTGCCTGGTACAGAGCCGATATCGAAACCACCCTATAGAATGGTTCCGATAGAATTGGAAGAGCTGAAGAAATAGCTGCAAGAGTTGCTGGAGAAGGGGTTTATTAGACCGAGTGTCTCACCTTGGGGAGCACCGGTTCTATTTGTAAGGAAGAAAGATGGAAGCCTCCGACTGTGTATAGATTACCGGTTGTTGAATAAGGCCACCATTAAGAACAAGTACCCCCTTCCAAGAATCGATGATTTGTTGGATCAACTCCAGGGAGCCAAAGTATTTTCTAAGATAGATCTGCGGTCAGGGTATCATCAGTTGAGGATCAGGAGTGGGGATATACCCAAGACAGCATTTCGTACCCGTTCTGGCCACTACGAGTTTTTGGTGATGCCATTCGGATTGACGAATGCTCCCGCAGCATTTATAGCATTGATGAATGACATATTCAAGCCATACCTGGACAAGTTTGTGATTGTTTTCATAGATGATATTTTGGTGTACTCTAAGTCCAGGGAAGATCATAATGAGCACTTGAAGATAGTTCTGCAGACCCTCCGAGAGAGAGAATTGTATGCCAAACTCAGCAAGTGTAACTTCTAGTTGGAACAGATCTCATTTCTGGGGCATGTTGTGTCAAAGGATGGGGTATCGGTGGATCCATCCAAGATAGAGGCAGTTGTACAGTGGGAACAGCCCAAGACAGTTACTAAGATCAGAAGTTTCCTGGGATTGGCAGGATATTATCGGAGATTTGTAGAGGGTTTCTCCAGACTAGCTGCTCTGTTGACACGCCTCACGCGTAAGGATGTTAAGTTTACATGGGATGAGGCATGTGAGAGGAGTTTTGAGGAGCTTAAGCGTCGACTGACGACTGCTCCAGTTCTCACCATTCCTACCAGCTCAGGAGGATTCTCGGTGTATACGGATGCATCACACCAGGGACTGGGCTGTGTGCTTATGCAGGATGGGAAGGTAGTTGCCTATGGATCTAGACAGTTGAAAGATCATGAGAGGAACTACCCGACACATGATTTGGAGTTGGCGGCTGTAGTATTTGCTTTGAAAATATGGCGCCACTATCTCTATGGTGAGAAATTTCAGGTGTTCACAGATCATAAGAGCTTAAGTACCTGTTCTCGTAGAAAGAGCTGAATATGAGACAGAGGAGATGGCTCAAACTCCTGAAGGACTATGATTGTGAAATCATGTACCACCCGGGTAAGGCAAATGTAGTTGCCGATGCTTTGAGTAGAAAGAACCTTGGGTTGGTGTCTTATATAATGGTACGGGAACATGAATTGTTAGAACACTTTGCGAACCTCAATTTGGATGTAACCCCACCTGGATCGGAGAGACTTGAGATCATGGCTAGTTTGAGACTAGAGCCAGAGTTGATTGGCCGTATTCGGTAACCCCAGCAGAGTGATCGACGATGCATCGATTGGCTGAGGCAGATACAGGCGGGTGTGGGTAGTGATTTTGAGCAGAGTGCTGATGGGTTATTGAGGTTCAGAGGCAGAGTATGCGTTCCCAGGGATCCTGAGATCAGGAGAATGATTTTATCAGAGGCTCACTCATCAAAGTATACGATACACCCGGAAAGTACCAAGATGTATCAAAACCTTCGGAAGGTTTATTGGTGGTCTGGAATGAAGAGAGACATTGTTGAATATGTCGCTAAGTGTCTCGTTTGTCAGCAAGTGAAGATAGAGCATCAGAAGCCTGCAGAATTATTGCAGCCTCTATCGATACCGACATGGAAGTGGGAGCATGTCACCATAGATTTTGTGATGGGGTTGCCGAGGACCCGTAGAGGTCATGATCCCATATGGGTTATTGTGGACCGGTTGACTAAGTCCGCCCATTTCCTGGCTATGAGAGCTACCGATACACTGAGTCAGTTGGCAAACCTGTATATTCGAGAGATAGTACGGCTACATGGTGTACCAGTGAGCGTTGTTTCTGATAGGGATGCCCGCTTCACTTCCCATTTCTGGGAACATTTTCAGGTAGCGCTGGGGACCCGACTGAGTTTTAGCACCGCTTTTCATCCTCAGACAGATGGGCAGTCAGAGAGGACTATACAGACCCTCGAGGATATGTTGAGAGCGTGTGTGCTGGATTTTAGAGGCTCCTGGGATGACCACCTACAGTTAGCCGAGTTCGCTTATAATAATAGCTATCATGCTAGTATCGGGATGGCACCCTATGAGGCATTGTACGGGCGTCGATGCCGTTCCCCCATTGGATGGGAAGAGGTTGGTGACAGACAGATTTTTGCTCCGGACTTAGTGCAACAGGCATCTGAGGACGTCCAGTTGATATGTGAGAGATTACGGACAGCTCAGAGCCAACAAAAGAGTTATGCTGATAAGAGACGAAGACCACTGGAGTTTGATGAGGGTGAGTCAATGTTTCTAAGGGTATCACCATCGAAGGGTATTATGAGATTTGGTAAGAAGGGCAAGCTGAGCCCTAGATATATCGGACCCTTCGAGATTTTGGAGAGAGTGGGAGATAAGGCGTATAGATTGGCATTGCCATCGGACTTGGCAAATGTCCACAACGTCTTCCACGTCTCGATGCTTCGGAAGTATCACCCGGACCCGGCACACGTGATAAGATATGAGCCGTTGGAGCTCCATGAGAGTATGACGTATGTTGAGAAGCCGATTCGGATATTGGACAGAAAAGAGAAAGTGTTACGGAATAAGACAATTCCCTTGGTGAAAGTTCTTTGGCAACACCACACGGCGAAAGAGGCCACGTGGGAATTGGAGAACTTAATACGAGAGAAGTACCCCCAACTTTTTGAAGAGTGACTTGGTTCTAATTTGGAGGACCAAATTCCTTGAAGGAGGGGAGAATGTAAGACCCCGTGTATGTATGATGGTAATATGTATAATTGGATCAAATAATATGAATGGACTTGTAATGTAAAGATGATTGATGTAAGTCCATGGATTCAATGTATGTATGTGTAATATGAATTGTAACGTACATACAAGTTTCATTGAGTACGAATATGAAGAAATGAGTTTTTATAAGTGATAGATGTGATTGAAACTCAAAATGGGTTGTGTGGTGAAATGGAATGGAGTTATGCTTCCTTTTGGTTTATGTAGCATACCTTTGAACATACAATGAATGCACACAAGTTTCAATGTGCATAAGGTATGGATAGATGCCATTTTCAAGTTATAAAAGGTGGATGGATGAGAAAATGGCCATGGAAATAGATTAAGGATGTATTGGTATGAGTTGTAGCAAGGAAACTATAGGAAATCTGGAAAACATGAGGGCCAGATCGATCTCATAGGATGAGAGATCGATCTGGAAGAGCCAGAATGCTCTTATTTGGGCGAAAGAATAAAGCAGATCGATCTCCAATGGAGCCAGATCGATCTCCTTAGCTCTCTGTTTGAGACCAGATCGATCTCATGCTTCGACAGATCAATCTCATGCTTCAACAGATCGATCTCATGCTTCGACAGATCGATCTCATGCTTAAAAATGCCGTGAAAAAGAGGGATTTTAAGGGACCAGATCGATCTCCTCTTGGACCAGATCGATCTTCTTAAGCTATTTCTATATAAGGAGGGCTGAAAATCTGGAAATCTCATAAAAACACTTAACTTTACAATCTCAACCCCAAAAACCTAACTTTTCCTCTCTAAAATCAGCCATTTTCAGTGAGATTTGAAGAGAGATCATTAGAGGCAAAGTTATTCCTATCAAAGAGAAGAACAACATAGTGAGAGGGCATTTTCCCATTTTTGGAATTGAAGGAGTTAAGGCCATTTCCATTTGGAGCAAGAAGAAAAATCATATTGGTAAGATTCTAACACTCCAATCCAAATGCATTAGCTATTTAATTGATTTTGGAGTTGGTTGGTATGAGTATTGATGAATAAACTATCTAGGAATGTAGTGGAATTGATGTGACCTAGAAATCAAAAATGGGTATAATGTGAGAATATGTGGGATTGAATGAGCTAATGATTTATGGCATGCTAAAGTTGTTATTGGGGTAATGTTTATGATTTTAGATGGTTAGATGGAATTACATGGTGAGTTAGAGGAATTGTGAAAATGGGTATGTATATGATTGATAAATGCCATAGTGAGGGGATTCATGAAATATGAACACTATGAGCTTTATGTCGATTTGATATCGATTTTGAATAAGATAATAGGCCTAAGAAGATCCATAGACTCGAGCTATGGGTAAAGTAATGAAACGAGGCCAAATAAACTTTAATAGAGGCTATAGATTAAATTGGATATAGCAAGCACAAGGGTTACATTTTATGGATCGAAAATAATGCGGGATACGATTTTGTGCAGTCCCGAAGAGTTCGTTGAAGACGAATCGAACCGTACGAGTAAGCAGCTTAAGGAAGTGGAATCACGCATCGCGATTCCAAGTAAGGGAATTTTGTGAGTATATAGAGGTAGCTGCTCGTACTTTGAACTTGTGGGTGAATATTGGGTGTTTATGAAATGCATGGTTGCTCAAATAAATGATTGATGGTATTTGTGAATGATGATGAGTATATGCGTGGTTTTGGTTGTTTGAAACGGTTATTGAAAAAGGGATAGTAAGGCTAATAATTGCATAAATCATGTGTTTTGAATGCTTTTACAAAACACAATGCTTTGATTTGAGCAAATAAAAGGATAGGCTGGCTAGTACTTGAATGATGTTGTGAAATAGCCCATATGAGGCACTAAGCATATTATGAGATGTTTTGAATGCATGTGAGCCGCCTATCGCGTGTATGTGATTTAATTCGCGTTAGAGCCTCACTCGCGCTGGATCTCTATGTTTTCACTTGTGTGAAACGTGCTTGAGCTTAGCTTGCACTTTGAATTTGAATTGCGATGATGTTTATAAACCGTACTGGAGCTTACGCTCGTACGTGGATTTGAGTGGTTTTTCTTATGCATATAACTGTACTGGAGCTATGCTCGTACATGGTTTCTTCATATTTTATGCATAAATGCCGTACGAGAGCGTTGCTCGTAAGAAGTGATTGGTTTCGATGCATGAATTCGCGCTAGAGCGTAGCTCGCGCTGGTTTTCACACTGTGGTATGTATGAGGCCGTGGTGAGAGATACGGATTAACTCAGGGAACCCAACAGGCCTAACAGACCTCTTGAGTGGGGTGAGGGTGAGGGGCTAGGACCTGACATAATCCATTCAGGGAACCCAACAGGCCTAACAGACCTCTTGAGTGGGGTGAGGGTGAGGGGCTAGGACCTGAATCAGGGAACCCAACAGGGGCGAGCAAGGCCATGAGGGGCTAGGACCTGGTATTGAGGTTACTCCCACGCGCTCTTGAGACTATAAAGGTTACACATGGTATGGGGTAGATAAGACCTATGGCAAGCACCCCCAACCATGTTATGGTCCGCGGAGTACGATGTACCGTGTATATCACATGGAGTACGATGTACCGCGTGGTGGTTACTTGATTGAGAAAGTCTGACGGAGAACTAACCCACCTTCATACCAGCATGATACCCCGCACACCGGGATCCGTGTGGTCTGGGATGATATGTGACGATTGGCCAACGTAGTCACTTGAGATATAGTAACCTGTCTCCTTGCTTGATTTACTTACTACCACATGATTTTAAATCTCTAAGTGTGATTGTGATTGTTTAAGGTAGACCCGAAGGAGGGGTCGAGCCTCGTGGATTTGAATTGTGAAATGAAAATGAGGTTGTGATTGTGAATTGATGTGATGTGATTGTATGTGATGAGAAAGAGTTTTATGACGTGGGTTTAAAAAGGAGGTTTCTTAATGAATTGCCCTTTTTATGAATTTAAATGAGATCGAGCATGAGATGATTTATACATGATGTTTTACCATGTTTTATATGCCAATTTTACATGACTTTGATACATGATATATATGTATACTCATATGGCATAGTTTTATTCCTCATGCTCCCACCATAAATGATTTATGCATAACACTATCAGCATGTAGATAGAGTAGTTATCTACCATGCTTGCATTATTACCTTACTGAGCATGTGGTTGCTCATCCCTCTCTATTTCCCCCTACAGAGCGTGCATAGTAGCCCAGTGAGGACTGAGGCGTGGTATTTTGGACTCCGCTGCATCTCCATCGCTTAAAGGTATATACACAGTGATTCTTTTTGTATCTAAACAATGTAAGAGCACAGTATTCTTTTGAGATGTAATTATGGGGGATGTAGATGTCAGTAAAACATGTCCTTGTATAAGTACATGATTAATGCGAATGAATGACATCATTTTATTTAACTGTGAACGAATGATAAGTGATGTTTATTATTGACTCACAGCCCAATAGTGTGTGGTGAGTTAGTTCACGATCAGGTAAAGTAGCAGTAAAACGCGAAAAAATTTTAGCGCTTTTTGATTAAAGAGAATGGAATTGGGTCGTGACATACTACCCTTACGTACATTGAATCCATGGACTTACACCTCTTATGCTTTACATTACAAGTCCATTCATATGAATTGATCCAATTACACACGTTACAAATATACATGTACGGGGTCTCACATTCTCCCCTCCTTCAAGGAATTTGGTCCTCCAAATTAGAACCAAGTCACTCTTGAAAAAGTTGGGGGTACTTCTCCCGTATCAAGTTCTCTAATTCCCATGTGGCCTCTTCCACCATGTGATGTTTTGTCTTATTCCGTAACACTTTCTCCTTTTTGTCCAATATCCAAACCGGCTTCTCCATATATGTTATACTCTCATTGAGCTCCAACGGCTCATATCTTATCACGTGTCCCGGGTCCGGGTGATACTTTCAAAGCATCGAGACGTGGAAGACGTTGTGGACATTTTCCAAGTCCGTGGCAATGCCAACCTATACGCCTTATCTCCCACTCTCTCCAAAATCTCGAAGGGTCCGATATATCTAGGGCTCAGCTTGCCCTTCTTACTGAATCTCATAATACCCTTCAAAGGAGAAACTCTCAGAAATACCGACTCACCCTCATCAAACTTAGTGGTCTCTATCTCTTGTCAGCATAACTCTTTTGCCGGCTCTGAGCTGTCCGTAATCTCTCACATATCAACTGGATGTCCTCAGATGCCTACTGTACTAAGTCCGGAGCAAAGATTTGTCTGTTACCAACCTCTTCCCATCCAATGGGGGATCGACACCTGTGTCCATACAGTGCCTCATAGGGTGCCATCCCGATACTCGCATGTTAGCTATTATTATAGGTGAACTCGGCTAACTGTAGGTGGTTATCCCAGGAGCCTCTAAAATCTAGCATACACGCTCTCAACATATCCTCGAGGGTCTGTATAGTCCTCTCTGACTGCCCATCTGTCTGAGGATGAAAAACAGTGCTAAAACTCTATCGGGTCCCCAACTCTTCCTAAAAATATTCCCAAAAATGGGAAGTGAAGCGAGCATAAACAACGCTCACTGGTACACCATATAGCCATACTATCTCTCGAATATATAGGTTCACTAACAGACCCAGTGTATCGGTAGCTCTCATAGCCAAAAAATGGGCAGACTTAGTCAATCGGTCCACAATAACCCATATGGCATCATCACCTCTGCGGGTCCTCGGTAACCCCGTCACAAAATCCATGGTCACATGCTCCCATTTCCAAGTCGGTATCGATAGAGGCTGCAATAATCCTGCAGGCTTCTGATGCTCTACCTTCACTATCTGACAAACGGGACACTTAGCGACATATTCAACAATGTCTCTTTTCATTCCAGACCACCAATAAACCTTTCGAAGGTTTTGATTGATCTTGGTACTTCTCGAATGTATCGTATACTTCGATGAGTGAGCCTCTGATAAAATCAGCCTCTTGATCTCAGGATCCTTGGGAACACATACTCTGCCCCTGAACCTCAACAAGCCATCAGCACTCAGCTCTAAATCAATATCCACACCTATCTGTATCTGCCTCAACCAATCGATGCATCGTCGATCACTCTGCTGGGCTTGCCGAATACAGCCAATCAACTCTGGCTCTAATCTCAAACTGTAACAACCCAATTCCATTCTCTTTAGTCTAAAATCACTGAAAATTTTTCGCATTTTACTGTTACCTTAACGGGTCGTGAACTAACTCACCACACACTGTTGGGCTGTGAGTCAATAATAAACACCACATCTCATTCATTCTCAGTTAACTAAAACGATGTCATACATTTGCATTTAATCATGTACTTATACAAAAATATGTTTTACTGACATCTACATCCCCCATAATTACAACTCAAAGAATACTGTGCTTTTACATTGTTTAGATACAAAAAGAATCACTGTGTATATACCTTTAAGCGATGGAGATGCAGCGGAGTCCAAAATACCACGCCTCAGTCCTCACTGGGCTACTATGCACGCTCTGTAGGGGGAAAATAGAGAGGGATGAGCAACCACACGCTCAGTAAGGTAATAATGCAAGCATGGTAGATAACTACTCTATCTACATGCTGATAGTGTTATGCATAAATCATTTATAGTAGGAGCATAAGGAATAAAACTATGCCATACGAGTATACATATATATCATGTATCAAAATCATGTCCATTGGCATATAAAACATGGTAAAAACATCATGTATAAATCATCTCATGCTCGATCTCATTTAAATTCATAAAAAGGGCAATTCATTAAGAAACCTCCTTTTTAAACCCACGTCATAAAACTCTTTCTCAACACATACAATCACATCACATCAATTCACAAATCAAATCCACGAGGCTCGACCCCTCCTTTGGGTCTACCTTAAACAATCACAAATCACACTTAGAGATTTAAAATCATGTGGTAGTAAGTAAATCAAGCAAGGAGACAGGTTACTATATCTCAAGTGACTACGTTGGCCAAGCGTCACGTATCATCCTAGACCACACGGATCCCGCTATGCGGGGTACCATGCTGGTACGAAGGTGGGTTAGTTCTCCGCCAGACTTTCTCAAATCAAGTAACCACCACGCGGTACATCGTACTCCATGTGATATACACGGTACATCGTACTCCGCGGACCCATAACATGGTTGGGGGTGCCTGCCATAGGTCTTATCTACCCCATGCCAAGTGTAACCTTTATAGTCTCAAGAGCGCGTGGGAGTAACCTCAATACCAAGTCCTAGCCCCTCATGGCCTTGCTTGCCCCTGTTGGGTTCCCTGATTCAGGTCCTAGCCCCTCACCCTCACCCCACTCAAGAGGTCTGTTAGGCCTGTTGGGTTCCCTGAATGGATTATGTCAGGTCCTAGCCCCTCACCCTCACCCCACTCAAGAGGTCTGTCAGGCCTGTTGGGTTCCCTGAGTTAATCCGTATCTCTCACCACGGCCTCATACATACCACAGTGTGAAAACCAGCACGAGCTACGCTCTAGCGCGAATTCATGCATCTAAACCAATCACTTCGTACGAGCAACGCTCTAGTACGGCATTTATGCATAAAAATATGAAGAAACCATGTACGAGCATAGCTCCAGTACGGTTATATGCATAAGAAAAACCACTCAAATCCAAGTACGAGCGTAAGCTCTAGTACGGTTTATAAAACATCATCACAATTCAAATCAAAGTGCGAGCTAAGCTCAAGCACGTATCACACAAGTGAAAACATAGAAATCCAGTGCGAGCGAGGCTTTAGCGCGATTTATGTCATGCAAATACGATCGGCCATATACAATCAAACAATCCCGACAACCGGGTTTAGCACTTCACAAATGCCTTTTTCCACAACATTAATAAACATTAGCCGACCCATCTACAAGCTTGCTTAAAGCAAAGCAATTTTGTTTTGAAAGACATCAAGACATTAGATTTATGCAATTATTAGCCTTACTATCCCATTTCATAGAATCCACTTCCAAAACCAAAAATCACACATATACTCTTTCTCATTCATGAATACCATCAATCATTTACTTTAGCAACCATGCACTTCGTAAAACACCCAATATTCACCCACAAATTTAAAGTACGAGCAGCTACCTCTATATACTCACAAAATTCCCTTACCTGGAATCGCGATGCGTGATTCTACTTCCTTAAGCTGCTTACTCGTACGGTTTGATTCGTCTTCAACGAACTCTTTGGGACTGCACAAAATCGTATCCCGCATTATATTCGATCCATATAATATGACATCGTGCGTTCACTATAGTCAATTCGACCTATAGTTTTCTATTAACGCTTATGAGGCCTCGTTTCATTACTTTACCCCAAAATTCGAGTCTATGGATTATTTTAGGCCAATTAACTCATTCCAAATTAAATCGATATCAAACTCATAGTGTTCATATTTCATTGATTTCCTCACTATGGCATTTGTCAAGCATTTACATACTCATTTTCATAATTTCACTTAAACCCACATTATAACTCCACATAACCATTCCAAATCACCCACATTATTCATTTAACAACTTATCATAACCCATAAACCACCAACTCCCCAAATCATACTTTCTCACACTAGAGGCATTCCATTTTCTAGGTTACATTAGTTTCTAACACAACCTATGTGTTTCCATCCATCCATACTCATGCCAAACAACTCCAAAATCAATTAAATAGACAATGTACTTAGATTGGAGTGTTAGAATCTTACCAAATATGATTTTTCTTCTTGCTCCAAATGTCAATGCCCTTATCTCCTTCAATACCCACAATGGGATTTTGGGTTCCAACTATGTTGTTCTCTTCCTCAAGATGAACAACTTAATGTCTAATGGTCTCCCTTTAATTCTTGCTGGAAATGGCTGATTTTAGAGAGAGAAAGTTAGGTTTTTGGGTTAAAAATGGAAGATTGGTATTTTTTTTCCAAAATTTTTAGATTTTCAGCCCTCCTTATATAGAAATAGCTTGGGGAGATCGATCTGGTCCAAGAGGAGATCGATCTGGTCCCCTTAAATCTCTCATTTTCATGAAATTTTAAGCATGAGATCGATCTGTCAAAGCATGAGATCGATCTGCTCCCAAACAGAGAGCTAAGGAGATCGATCTGGGTGCTTGAGGATCGATCTTTTCATCACAGAATGCTTAGGAGATCGATCTGGCCCCATTGGAGATCGATCTGCTCTATTCCATTGCCCAAGTAAGAGCATTCTGGCTCTTTCAAATCGATCTCTCATCCTATGAGATTGATCTGGCCTTCATACTTTCCAGATTTCTTGCAGTTTCCTTACTGCAACTCATACCAACACATCCTTGATCTATTGCCATGGCCATTTTCTCATCTATCCACCTTTATAACTTGAAAATGGCATCCATTCATACCTTATGCACATTGAAACTTGTGTGCATTCATTGTATGTCCAAAGGTATACTATATAAAACCCAATGGAAGCATTTATATTCATGCTACTTCCTTCCATTTACTACACTACTCATTTTGAGTTTCAATCACATCCATCACTTATAAGAACTCATTTCTTCATATTCATACTCAATGGAACTTGTATGTACGTTACAAATCATATTACACATATGTACATTGAATCCATGAACTTACATCAATCATACTTTACATTGCAAGTCCATTCAAATTTATTGATTCAATTACACATATTACCATTATACATATATGGGGTCTTACATTCTCCCCTCCTTCATGGAATTTGGTCCTCCAAATTAGAACCAAGTCACTCTTCAAAAAGTTGGGAGTACTTCTCCTGTATCAAGTTCTCCAATTCCCACGTGGCCTCTTCCACCGTGTGATGTTGCCAAAGAACTTTCACCAAGGGAATTGTCTTATTCTGCAACACTTTCTCTTTTCTATCCAATATCCGAACCGGCTTCTCAACATACATCATACTCTCATGGAGCTCCAACGGCTCATATCTTATCACGTGAGCCGGGTCCGGGTGATACTTTCGAAGCATCGAGACGTGGAAGACGTTGTGGACATTTGCCAAGTCCAGTGGCAATGCCAACCTATACGCCTTATCTCCCACTCTCTCCAAAATCTCGAAGGGTCCGATATACCTAGAGCTCAGCTTGCCCTTCTTACCAAATCTCATGATACCCTTCGATGGTGATACCCTTAGAAACACCGACTCACCTTCATCAAACTCCAGTGGTCTTCATCTCTTGTCAGCATAACTCTTTTGTCGGCTCTGAGCTATCCGTAATCTCTCACATATCAACTGGACGTCCTCAGATGCCTGCTGCACTAAGTTCGAAGCAAAAATTTATCTGTCACCAACCTCTTCCCATCCAATAGGGGAACGACATCTACGCCCGTACAATGCCTCATAGGGTGCCATCCCGATACTCGCATGATAGCTATTATTATAAGCGAACTTGGCTAACTACAGGTGATCATCCTAGGAGCCTCTAAAATCCAGCACACACGCTCTCAACATATCCTCGAGGGTCTGTATAGTCCTCTCTGACTGCCCATCTGTCTGAGGATGAAAAGCGATGCTAAAACTCAGTCGGGTCCCCAGCGCTTCCTGAAAATGTTCCCAAAAATGGGAAGTGAAGCGGGCATCCCTATTAGAAACAACGCTCACTGGTACACCATGTAGCCGTACTATCTCTCGAATATACAGGTTCGCCAACTGACTCAGTGCATCGGTAGCTTTCATAGCCAAGAAATGGGCGGACTTAGTCAACCGGTCCATAATAACCCATATGGCATCATGACCTCTACGGGTCCTCGGCAACCCCATCACAAAATTCATGGTGACATGCTCCCACTTCCATGTCGGTATCGGTAGAGGCTGTAATAATCCTGCAGGCTTCTGATGCTCTACCTTTACTTGCTGACAAACGAGACACTTAGCGACATATTCAACAATGTCTCTTTTCATTCCAGACCACCAATAAACCTTTCGAAGGTTTTGATACATCTTGGTACTTCCCAGATGTATCGTATACTTTGATGAGTGAGCCTCTGATAAAATCATCCTCCTGATCTTAGGATCCTTGGGAATGCATACGCTGCCTCTGAACCTCAATAAGCCATCAGCACTCTGCTTAAAATCAATACCCACACCGGTCTGTATCTGCCTCAGCCAATCGATGCACCGTCGATCGCTCTGCTGGGCTTGCCGAATACGACGAATCAATTCTGGCTCCAGTCTTAAACTAGCCATGATCTCAAGTCTCTCGGATCCAGGTGGGGTTACATCCAAACTGAGGTTCGTAAAGTGTTCTAACAATTCGTGTTCCCGTACCATCATATATGACACCAACCCAAAGTTCTTTCTACTCAAAGCATCAGCAACTACATTTGCCTTACCCGGGTGGTACATGATTTCACAATCATAGTCCTTCAGGAGTTCGAGCCATCTCCTCTGTCTCATATTCAGCTCTTTATGCGAGAACAGATACTTAAGGCTCTTATGATCTGTGAACACCTGAAATTTCTCACCATAGAGATAGTGGCGCCATATTTTCAAAGCAAATACTACAGCCGCCAACTCCAAATCATGTGTCGGGTAGTTCCTCTCATGATCTTTCAACTGTCTAGATCCATAGGCAACTACCTTCCCATCCTGCATAAGCACACAGCCCAGTCCCTGGTGCGATGCATCCGTATACACCGAGAATCCTCCTGAGCTGGTAGGAATGGTGAGAACTGGAGCAGTCGTCAATTGACGCTTAAGCTCCTCAAAACTCCTCTCACATGCCTCATCCCATACAAACTTAACATCTTTTCATGTAAGGCGTGTCAACGGAGCGGCTAGTCTGGAGAAACCCTCTACAAATCTCCGATAATATCCTGCCAATCCCAAAAAACTCCTGATCTCAGTTACTGTCTTGGGCTGTTCCCACTGTACAACTGCCTCTATCTTGGATGGATCCACCGATACCCCATCCTTTGACACAACATGCCCCAAAAATGAGATATGTTCCAACCAAAAGTTACACTTGCTGAGTTTGGCATACAATTCTCTCTCTCGGAGAGTCTGCAGAATTATCCTCAAGTGCTCCTCATGATCTTCCCTGGACTTGGAATACACCAAAATGTCATCAATGAATACTATTACAAACTTGTCCAGGTTTGGCTTGAATACATCATTCATCAATGCCATAAATGCTGCGGGAGCATTCGTCAGTCCGAATGGCATCACCAAAAACTCGTAGTGGCCATAACGGGTACGAAATGCTGTCTTGGGTACATCTCCACTCCTGATCCTCAACTGATGATACCTTGACCGCAGATCTATCTTAGAAAATACTTCGGCTCCCTGGAGCTGATCCAACAAATCATCGATTCTTGGAAGGGGGTACTTGTTCTTAATGGTGGCCTTATTCAACAACCGGTAATCTATACACAGTCGGAGGCTTCCATCCTTCTTCCTTACAAATAGAACCGGTGCTCCCCAAGGTGAGACACTCAGTCTAATAAACCCCTTCTCCAACAACTCTTGCAGCTGTTTCTTCAGCTCTTCCAATTCTATCGGAGCCATTCTATAGGGTGGTTTCAATATCGGCTCTGTACCAGGCACTAACTCTATGTAAAATTCCATTTTCCTTTCAGGTGGTAGTCCTGGTAATTCATCCGAAAAGACATCAGGGTAATTCACAATTACGGGTATGTCCCTCAATTTCGGGTGTGCCTCATCTATATCGACCACGTATGCAATGAACCCTTCACATTATCCTCTCCATCGTTAGTAACATAACCCATCACTCTACATTCAATATTTATCATAAACAAATAATTTATCTCTCAAGCAATATGCATTTAAAATTATACTCTTTTATTTACCATAATTATACAAGTTTCATATCATTTCTTTTCATCAAAATTTACAATAAGATTGTCTAATCCTGAAAACATCAATGTCTTGGCATGACAATCCATAACAACCCGATTGGTAGCCAACCAATCCATTCCCAATATTACATCAAAATCATTCATATTCAATAAAATCAGATTGGCTATCATTTCCTTTCCCTCTATCTTTAACTTACAATCTCTACATACATGCTCAGTCAATTGACTATCATTCATGGGTGTGGAAATCATCAACATTTTATCCAACAATGTTGGTTTCACATATTTCAACAATTTATGTGCAAAGGAAGGTGATATGAAAGAATGCGTGACACCAGGATCAAATAATACCAATGCTTCTAAATCAAAGATTTGGATGGTACCTTTAATCACATCAGTCGAAGCATCTGCGGTGTCCTGATCCAGTGCATGTACTCTTCCTCTGCTCACACCAGCAGCCTATTTTCCTTTCTCCTCAGCTGTAGCCCTCCTCCTCGGGGTTGCTGTCTCCGCTGGAGCTCCCTCAGACTCCTTGCCCTTCTGTGGGGCAACCTCAATCATCTCAGTGCAGAACCTCGATATATGTCCTGGCCTCCCACACCTAAAACACGAAACAGGGGGCACCTGACATAGCCTAATCCCATGGTATCTCCCACATCTCCTACACTGATCCGTGGTAGGTCGTGGTCCTCTAATAGTTATACCCCTCGGTGCTGTCAAGGCTGGGTATACGGGAGGTCTAGCAGCTCTCTCCTGCACCTCCTCGATCTTAGGTCTCTTCTCAAAATACCTTGGGCCTCCTTTCCTGGCCACTCTATCCCTTCCGGATCTCTTTCGGTCTCTATCCTTTCTAACACTGATTCTCCCAAGCTCGAAGGCATTTCGCTCAAAGTCTTGCTCACACAACTGAGCCTTATGTACAGCCTCCTCATAAGTCAAAATGTTGAAGGGAGCTAGCTTAGTCCGGATGGCCAATCTCAATCCATCCATGAACTTCTGAATCTTTCGGGTCTTACTACCCATCGTGTCAGGGTCATATCTCCCCAATGACATAAACTTAGACTCATACTCATCCACAGTCTGATTCCCCTGAACCAAATTCATAAATTCCATCCGCAGTTTTCTTTGTGTGGTAGCTGGAATGTACTATCTTCTGAAGGCCTTTAGAAATATCTCCCATGAGATCTCAGAGTGTCTGGCCCTCAAAATAACCTCAGTGGATCTCCACCAATGCTCGGCCTCGCCTTTCAACATAAACACGGCAAAGGCTACCTTCTCAGCTGAAGTGCATCGAAAAAACCTATACAGTTTCTCCATCTCATACACCCAATCCTCCGTAACCACTGGGTCCTTCACCCCTCTAAACACTTATAAGAACTCATTTCTTCATATTCATACTCAAAGGAACTTGTATGTACGTTACAAATCATATTACACATACGTACATTGAATCCATGGACTTACATCAATCATACTTTACATTGCAAGTCCATTCAAATTTATTGATTCAATTACACATATTACCATTATACATATACGGGGTCTTACACAAACTAGCCATGATATCCAATCTTTCCGATCCCGGTGGGGTTACATCCAAACTGAGGTCCTCAAATTGTTCCAGCAATTCATGTTCCCATACCATCATATAAGACACCAACCCAAGGTTCTTCCTGCTCAAAGTATCAGCAACTACAATTGTCTTACCCGGGTGGTACATGATTTCACAATCATAGTCTTTCAGGAGTTCGAGTCATCTCCTCTATCTCATATTCAGCTCTTTCTGCGAGTACAGGTACTTAAGGCTCTTATGATCTGTGAACACCTAAAATTTCTCACCATGGAGATAATGGCGCCATATTTTCAAAGCAAATATCACGACCACCAACTCCAAATCATGTGTTGGGTAGTTCCTCTCATGATCTTTCAACTATCTTGATCCATAGGCAACTACCTTCCCATCCTGCATAAGTACATAGCCTAGTCCCTAGTGTAATGCATCCGTATACACCGAGAATCCTCTTGAGCTGGTAGGAATGGTGAGAACTGGAGCAGTTGTCAATTGATGCTTAAGCTTCTCAAAACTCCTCTCACATGCCTCATTCCACACAAACTTAACATCCTTACGCATGAGGCGTGTCAACGGAGTAGCTAGTCTGGAGAAACCCTCTACAAATCTCTGATAATATCCTGCCAATCCCAAAAAATTTTTGATCTCAGTTACTGTCTTGGGCTGTTCCCACTGTAAACTGCCTCTATCTTGGATGGATCCACCGATACCCCATCCTTCGACATAACATGCCCTAGAAATGAGATATGTTCCAACCAAAAGTTACACTTGTTGAGTTTAGCATACAACTCTTTCTCTCGGAGGGTCTGCAGAACTACTCTCAAGTGCTCCTCATGATTTCCCTGGACTTAGAATACACCAAAATGTCATTAATGAACACAATCACAAACTTGTCCAGGTATGGCTTGAATATATCATTCATCAGTGTCATAAATGCCATGGGAGTATTCGTCAATCCAAATGGCATCACCAAAAACTCGTAGTGGCCATAACGGGTACGAAATGTTGTCTTAGGTACATCTCCACCCCTGATCCTCAATTGATGATACCCTGACCGCAGATCTATCTTGGAAAATACTTGGACTCCCTGGAGCTGATCCAACAAATCATCGATTCTTGGAAGGGGTACATGTTCTTAATGGTAACCTTATTCAACAACTAGTGATAATCTATACACAGTCGGAGGCTTCCATCCTTCTTCTTTACAAATAGTATCGATGCTCCCCAAGGTGAGACACTCGGTCTAATAAACCCCTTCTCTAGTAACTTTTGCAACTGCTTCTTTAGCTCTTCCAACTCTATTAGAGCTCTCCGCCTCTGCAGCTGCCTGTTCAGTAGTAGGCTGTGCCGCGGGACCTCATATATCGTCGGCACCCAATGCCTGCGTGACTATCTCCACCAAATTCTCAATACTCCGCTCTATCCTAGCAAAGCGAGCCTCAATATCTTCTGCTCTCTCAGCAGGGTTCTATGTAGCCTGCTCAGTCTGTGGCTCCGCACGGCTCTCTGGCCTACCTTTACGATGAGTACGTGCTCTCGCCCCTCTACCTTTGCATGTAACTGGCATAATGCCTAACTTCCTGTATTATAATAATTTATTAAGCTCAATCTATCATGGTATACACAATTATATCTAAACAAAAGCACAGTACTATGGGGATGTAACTTTTCCTACGTTTTATTAATGACTCACATCAGGCCAACACAGGTTTGATACCAATCTCTGTCACGACCCTTTTTCATTCCCTTTAATAAAAAACTCGATAAATTTTTCGCGATCCATTGTTACCTTTCCCAATTGTGAACAAACTCGCCACACACAGATAGGCTGTGAGTCAATAATAATTATCACTTACCATTCATTCACAATTTAATGAAACGATGTCATACATTCGAAAGTTAATCATTAACTTACACAAGTTATGTTCACTGACATCTACATCCCCCATAATCACATTTCAAATGACTACTATGCTTTTACATTATTTAGATATAAAAAGAATCCTGTGTATGTAGCTTTCGGCGATGGAAGCAGCGGATGTCCAAAAACTCAATGCCTCAGTCCTCACTGGGCCACTATGCATGCTTTATAAGAGGGGGAAATAGAGAGGGATGAGTAACCACACGCTCAGTAAGGCAATAATGCAAGCATGGTAGATAACTATTCTATCTATATGCTGATAGTGTTATGCATAAATCGTTTATAGTAGGAGCATGAGGAAGTAAAACTATGCCATATGAGTATACATATATATCATGTATCAAAATCATGTACGTTGGCATATAAAACATGGTAAAAACATCATGTATAATCATCTCATGCTCAATCTCATTTAAATTCATAAAAATGGCAATTCATTAAGAAACCTCCTTTTAAACCCACATCATAAAGCTCTTTTTCAAACACATACAATCCCATCACAAATCATTTTTTCAATCACAAACATCATCATCGTTTCACAATTCAAGTCCACAAGGCTCGACCCCTCCCTCGGGTCTACCCTAGTCAGTCACAATCACACTTATGGATTAAAATCATGTGGTAGTAAGTAAATCAAGCAAGGAGACATATTACTATATCTCAACTAACTATGTTGGCCAACTGTCACATATCATCCCAGACCACACGGATCCCGGTGTGCAGGGTATCATGCCGGCATGAAGGTGGGTTAGTTTTTCGCCAGACTTTCTCAAATCAAGTAATCACCACGCGGTACATCGTACTCCATGTGATATATACGGTACATCGTACTCCACAGACCCATAACATGGTTGGGGGTGCCTGCCGTAGATCTTATCTACCCCATACCAAGTGTAACCTCTATAGTCTCAAGTGCACATGGGAGTACTCTTAATACCAGGTCCTAGCCCCTCATTGCCTTGCTCGCCCCTGTTGGGTTCCCTGATTCAGGTCCTAGCCCCTCACCCTCACCCCACTCAAGAGGTCTATTAGGCATGTTAGGTTCCCTAAATGGATTATGTCAGGTCCTAGCCCCTCACCCTCACCCCACTCAAGAGGTCTATCATGCCTGTTGGGTTCCCTGAATGGATTATGTCAGGTCCTAGCCCCTCACCCTCACCCCACTCAAGAGGTCTCTTAGGCCTATTGACTGAACACCAATCTGTATCTCTCACCACGACCTCATACATACTACAGTGTGGAAACCAGCGCAAGCTACACTTTAGGGCGAATTCATGCATCATAATAAATCACTTCATACGAGCAACGCTCTAGTATGGCATTTATGCATAAAACTATGAAGAAATCACGTACGAGCATTGCTCTAGTACAGTTATATGCATAAGAAAACCACTCAAAAATCTACGTACGAGCAAAAGCTCCAATACGGTTTATAAAACATTGTCATAGTTCCAAAACAAAGTGCGAGCTAAGCTCTAGCACGTTTCACACAAGTGAAAATATCGAAATCCAGCGCGAGCAAGGCTCTAGCGCGATTTATGTCATACAAATACGATAGGTAGCTCATACACAATCAAACAATCCAGGCAACCGGGTTTAGCACTTCACAAATGCTTTTCCACAACATCAATAAAACACTAACCGGCCCATCTACAAGCTTGCTTAAAACCAAGCAATTTCGTTTTGAAAAACATCAAAACATTAGATTTATGCAATTATTAGCCTTACTATCCCATTTCATAGAATCCATTTCAAAACCAAAATCTCATACAATTATTCATAGTCACATCCATACATCGTCAAAATACATTTCTATAAATCCATGCACATTTCCAAAGCCCTATATAACCATGAGTTAAAAATACGAGCAGCTACCACTATATACTTACAAAATTCCCTTACCTGGAATCACGATGTGTGATTCCACTTCCTTAAAGCTGCTTACTCATACAACTCAATTCATTTCCAACGAACTCTTTGAAACTGCGCATAATCATATTTCACATTATATTCGATCCATATAATAGGACACCGTGCGTTCACTATAGTCGATTCGACCTATAGTTTCTATTAACGCTTATAAGACCTTGTTTCATTTCTCTAGTCTATAGATTCCTTTTAGGCCTATCAACTCATTCCAAATCGATATTAAATCGATACTAAGTCCATAGGTTCATATTTCATTGACTTCTTCACTATGGCATTTACCAAGCATTTTACATACTCATTTCTATAAATTCCCTATACTCACAATGTGGCTTCATTTACCCATCTCAAATCATCCATACTATTTCAACAACAACTTATCATAACCCATAAGTCATCAACATACCCAAATCACACTTTCTCACACTAGAGGCATTCCATTTTCTAGGTTACATTTGTTTCTAACACAACCTAGGTGTTTCCAACCATCCATACTCATGCCAAACAACTCCCAAAATCAATTAAATAGAAAATGTACCAGAGTTGGAGTGTTAAAATCTTATCAAATCTGATTTTTATTCTTGCTCCAAACGGCAATGCCCTTAGCTCCTTCAATACCAACAATGGGATATTGGGTTCCAACTATGTTGTTTTCTTCCTCAATATGAACAACTTAGTATGTAATGGCTTCCCCTCAATTCTTATTGGAAATGGCTGATTTTAGAGAGAGAAAGTTAGGTTTTTGGGTTGAAAATGGAAGGGTAAGGTTTTTCTCAAAATTTTCAAATTTTTAGCACGCGTTTTATAGAAATCACTTGAGGAGATCGATCTGCACCAAGAGAAGATCGATCTGGTCCCCTTAAATCCCTCTTTTTCCTGACATTTTAAGCATGAGATCGATCTAGCCCCATTGGAGATCGATCTGCTCTATTTCATTGCCCAAGTAAGAGCATTCTGGCTCTTCCAAATCAATCTCTCATCCTATGAGATTGATTTGGCATTCATACTTTCCAAATTTTCTACAGTTTTCCTGCTGCAACTTACACCAAAACATCCTTGATCTGCTACCATAGTCATTTTCTCATCCATCCACCTTTATGACTCAAAAATGGCATCCATTCATACCTTATGCACATTGAAACTTGTGTGCATTCATTGTATGTCCAAAGGTATACTATATAAAATCAAATGGAAGCATTTATATTCATGCAACTTCCTTCCATTTACCACACTACTCATTTGGAGTTCCATTCACATTCATCACTTTTAAGAACTCATTCCTTCATATTCATACACAATGAAACTTGTGTGTACATTACAAAATCATACTACCCTTATGTACATTGAATCCATGGACTTACACCTCTTATGCTTTACATTACAAGTTCATTCACATTAATTGATCCAATTACACACGTTACAAATATACATGTACAGGGTCTCACATCTCGTAAGATGGATAGGCTGTGAATCAAAGTCTACCCATTCTCAGCCATGTCCACCTACTGTAGATGCTCTATAAAGAGGGGAAATAAAAATGGGGTGAGCTCACAGCTCAGTAAGGAAATCAAGCAAGCAAGTAAATAACCGCACTATCTACAAAATACAATTCTTATGCCTAGAAATCATTTCCTTATCTATTTATATCTAAAGCATGCATCCTACTTAATGCTTTTATGCAATATATATATATGTACAAATCATCAGTTGTAAAACTAGAAGTATGCTGGTTTAACAACCTCAGCAGTTTATGCAAAACATTGCATTTCTCATGTAATTTCACACAAATCACATTTATCATGCCATTCATTTAAATCAAAATAATATGGCATTCAACATGTTCAAAAACATGGAAATCTGGGCCTCATCCATCCCTAAGGTTACCCTTTCATAATTCACAAATTCACATGTTCATATTATAAAAACCATGTGATAGTTCATTCAAGAAATCTCAATTTACATTGCATGAAAAGAAAACGAGATAGGTGACTACATGTTTCGAGATTATGATCATAACTCATTTTTCGTGATCCCAGGCTATACAGTACTCGATGTGCTAGGTCTCACAATTGTCGTAACGGGAGGTGGGTCAAATCTCTACCGTCAGCTCTCAAGAGAGGACATGATCCCGGAGCACGCTAGATCCCACTAGATCTCGCTCCACTGCTAACCAATCCTATCCAAATACATTCAAGTACTCACGATACAACGTACTCCATCTGACATACACGGTACACAATACTCCATAGACTATATCTCGAGGTCGGGATGCTCACCATGAGTCTTACTCCTCTTATCTTGGATATACCTTATAGTCAAGATGCTTGCCATAAGTCTTAGTCCTCATACTATAAGTTCTATTTTCGATAGCCATCGACCATATCTCAAAATATTACACGTGTCCGCATGTAATATCGGTGCCACACACAGTCAACACAGGCTCCAAACACAGCTATTTCATGCTCTTTTCAAAACTGGTATGTGCGAGTAAACTCCCAAAACTACCATATCACAATGATATAACTCTAGTGTGACCAATGCTCTTAGCACTATGTCATGTAAAAACTAAGTATGAGCAAAACTCCTAATACTCTATAATGTATAATCAATGAAAACTGAGTACGATAGAAGCTCTCAGTACTCTATCATGTAAAACTGAGTATGACCAATGCTCCCAATACTCTATAATGCATCAATCAATAAATCTGACTATGAGCAGTGCTCCCAGTACTCTAACATGCATAAATCGCTTTTAAAATTTAGTATGAGAATATACTCAAGTACTATGTGATACATATCTCAAAATCAAGTGCGAGTATTTTTTAGCACTTATGGTTTTCACACAAAACCAGATAGATGGTTATTCAAATCATAATTCACCCAAGTAAATCAAATAGGCAGTCAAATGTGTTGTTTTCATATATACATGAAAACATTAGCCATTCTATCATGCAACTATGAATTTTAGGCACAACATGCTTCTAAGGCCTTTTATCCTATATTTGGATAAAATCATACTTATCCTCATTAGTCCCTATCACAACAACATGCCTATTCACGAGAATTCATATAGAATATAGTATCGAAATTCTATTCGAAATACGTTTAGCTATCACTAGCTACTCACGAAATTCCCTTACCTCGGATCACGTCACATGACCTCACTTCCTCGATGTTGTTCACTCTCGTAGTCTGATCAGTGTCCACTGTGATTTCTGAAGCTATTATAATCATCTACATTCGTATACCGAAATATACTTGTTTCTTTTGTCAAATTTCAATTCAATACATAGATCTCATTACTTTCTTCCATTATGATATTATACTATATATTTCATATATCTCCCTTCATTTCTCGTCATTTTCAATTTATGCATTTCCTAAAAATACCACACAATCTTCCATACATGCATATTCCATCATTTAATTCATGCCAACACCACTTCCTCATCATTTTCTCACTTTCTTGCCAATAGCTAGGTCATGTTCATTTTTCATGATCCTTTTGTTTTCAACAATTTACACATATACCAATTAACTCACCAATACACCTAGATTAATATATATCAAGGTGGTGTATTGAATCTTGCCTAGCTGAAAATTTCCTCTTTTTCACCAAATTTGGCAAAATCCTTCTTGTTGTTTCAATCTTTGATTCCAACTTCCTATTTTCAAGTATGTTGCTCGCCTCTTCACTAAGAACAACTTTTCTTAACTGAATCTCACTCAAAACTACTTACAACTGAAGTTTTTTGGATTAGAAATGTTAGGTTTAGCTTGGTTTCATGAATGGAATACTGTTTCTTGGGAAAAACTAAAGTACGAAGCCCTGTATTTATAGAATTGGCTCATAGAGATCGATCTGCTAACTACATGAGATCGATTTTCCTTGCACTTTTCACCTCTAAAATTGACCTTTCAAGCCAAGGAGATCGATCTGCCTTACTCTGAACCTTAAGGAGATCGATCTGTAGTAACCCAAGCCTTTTGGAGATCGATCTGCATCGCATGATGGATCGATCTATCCGTTGCAGATGTTGTAATATTGCATATTCTACCTATGGGATCGATCTGTATTGCCAATGAGATCGATCTACTCCCTTTCTGAAGCAGTTCTGCTACAACTTCCATCCTAAAATCATTGTTACATTGGTATTTGATTTACTTAACCATCCATTTTACATTTCATACACATTTACAACTTCAAAACATTCATTCCTCATGATTTATATCAATTGTGACTTGTCCATACATCACAAAATCATATAGATTACATGTTAAATTATGGGTCTTACAATCCTCTCCACCTTAAGACATTTGATCCTCCAAATTAGAACCAAGTTACTCTACAAACAACTGGGGATATCTCTCATGCATTAGACTCTCTAGCTCCTAAGTAGCTTCCTCTGAAGTGTGATACTGCCAGAGAATCTTTACTAACCTGATAGTCTAATTTCTTAAGACTTTATCCTTTCTATCCAGTATCCGTATCGGTTTCTCTACATATGTCAAATCATCTTTGAGCTGCAATGGCTCATACTGAATCACATGATTTGGATCTGAATGATACTTCTTTAGCATCGCAATATGGAAAACATTATGCACTCTCGATAATTTCGATGCCAAAACCAATATGTATGCCTTATCTCCCACTCTGTCAAGTAACTCAAAAGGTCCAATGTAGCAAGGACTCAACTTACCTTTCTTTCCAAATCTCGCTATGCCCTTGGAAGGAGAAACCTTCAAAAACACTGAATCACCAATTGTGAACTCTAGTGGCCTCTATCTCTTGTCAGCGTAACTTTTCTTAATACTCTGAGCTATCCTTAATCTCTCAACAATCAACCGGACATCCTTAGAGGCCTGTATAACCAAGTCAGGAGTAAAACTCTTTCTGTCACCCACTTCTTCCCAACCAATAGGGGAACGACATCCACAGTCATATAAAGCCTTATACGGTGTCATCCTGATGCTCTGTTGTTATAAGCGAATTCGGCTAGAGGCAAATGATCATCCCAGGAGCCTCTAAAATCCAGCACACACGCTCTAAACATATCCTCCAGAGTCTGTATAGTCCTCCTATCTGACTGACCATCTGTCTGAGGATGAAAAGCAGTGCTCAAACTCAATAGGGTTCCCATGGCTTCCTGAAAGTGTTTCCAAAAGTGAGCAGTGAAGCGAGAAACCCTATTTGAGATAATGCTCACTGGAATACCATGTAACATCACTAGCTCTCATACATACAACTCTGTCAATGCACTCAGAGTATCGGTAGCTCCCATAGCTAACAAGTGGGCTGAATTCGTCAGTCTATCAACTATCACCCATATCGCATCGTGATTCCTCCAGGTCCTCGGTAAACCCATCATGTAATCCATGGTGATATGCTCATATTTCCATGTCAGTATAGGTAGAGGCTGCAATAACCCTGTAGGTTTTTTATGCTCTACCTTCACTGCTGACATACGAGACATCTTGCCTCAAAATCTACCACATCTCTCTTAATACTCGACCACCAGTACACCTTCCGAAGGTTCTGATACATCTTGTTACTCCCTGGATGCAACGTGTACCATGATGAACGAGCTTCCGTCAATATCAACTTCTTGAGTTCTGGATCCTTGAGAACACACAATCTGCTTCTGAACCTCAGAAGTCCATCAGAACATATCTGAAAATCAGTCACTGTGCCCTTTTGTATCTAACCAGTCACGTCAATGCAATACGGATCAGTATGCTGAGCCTCTCTGATCCTGTCTAACAAATCTGGCACCAAGCGTAGACTAGCAATCATACAGTTCGTATCCATATCAGTAGGCATGACTCCCAAACTGCTCTAGTAGCTCATGTTCCTTGACCATCATATACAATACCATCCCAAGGCTTTTCCTACTCAAAGCATTAGCTACAACATTAGCCTTACCCGGATGATAAAGTATGTCACAATCATAGTCCTTTAGAAGCTCTAGCCATCTTCTCTCTCTCATGTTCAATTCTTTCTGTGAGAACAGATACTTGATACTCTTGTAGTCGGTAAAAATCAGAAACTTTTCACCATACAAATAGTGCCGCCATACCTTCAACGCAAACACTACCGCTGCTAACTCCAAATCATAGGTCGGATAGTTCTTCTCATGGTCCTTTAGCTGTCTGGATCTATAAGTAACTACCCTCCCATCCTGCATCAATACACAGCCCAGTCCATGATGCAAAGCATCTGTATACACTGAAAATCCTCCTGAGCTGGTAGGGATAGTGAGAATAAGAGCAGTGGTAAATCCACTCTTCTACTCCTGAAAACTCTTCTCATAATCTTCATCCCATATAAAAGCTACACCTTTCCGAGTGAGACGTGTCAATGGAGCGGCCAACTTCAAAAATTCGTCAACGAATCTTCGATAATATCTTGCTAAACCCAGGAAACTTCTGATCTCAGTGACTATCCTCAGTTGTTCCCATTGAACTACAGCCTCAATCTTGGATAGATCTACTGAAACACCATCCCTTGACACAACATGTCCCAAAAACGAGATATGTGACAACCAAAAATCATACTTGTTTAGTTTAGCATACAGCTTCTGCTCTCGTAACATCTGCAACATAATCCTAAGGTGCTTCTCATGCTATTCCTTGGATTTCAAATATAACAAACTGTCATCGATGAAGACGATAACAAATTGATCTAGGTATGACTTGAACACATCGTTCATTAAAGCCATGAAAGCTGCAAGAGTATTCGTCAATCCAAATGGCATAACCAAAAACTCATAATGGCCATATCGAGTCTTAAATGCTGTCTTGGGCACATCTTCCCTCCGAATTCTCAATTGATGTTACCAAGACCTCAGATCAATCTTAAAAAAGACCTGTGCTCCCCGGAGCTGATCCAACAAATCATCAATGCATGGAAGGGGATACCTATTCTTGATGGTTGCCTTATTCAATAATCTGTAATCTATACATAATCGGAGGCTTCCATCATTCTTCTTCACAAACAAAATCGGTGTTCCCCAAGGCGAAACACTTGGTCTGATGAAGCCCTATCCAACAACTCTTGTAACTGTCTCTTGAGCTCCTCTAGCTCAAATAAGGCTATGCGATACGGTGGTTTTGATATAGGTTCAGTACCGAGAACTAAGTCTATACAGAACTCCATCTCTCTGTCTGGTGGTAACCCTGGCAATTCATCCGAAAAGACATCTGGGAATTCACTAACCATAGGAATATCTGCCAACTTCACATGTACCATATATGTATCAACCACGTACGCAATAAAATCTTTAACATGTTCATTCCTCAGTCAGCATAGTATATTGTCAATTACAACCATAACTACTACTTTTATTTCTTTTTATCAAACTTTACAACATATTTTTCAGGGTTAGGAAACATAATTGTCTTAGCATAACAATCTAACACAGCATGGTTTGATGATAACCAATCCATTCCTAAGATTACATCAAAATCACTCATACTCAAAAATATTAGATTGGCTTTATATCCTTTTCCCCTACTCTTAGCTTACAATCGTTTAACACATATTCCACTAGCTGACTATTATTCATAGGTGTACTAATCAACATTCTCCTACTCAAAGGTGTACGTTCTACATGCTTTTCTAACTTACATGCAAATGAAAGCAATACAAATGACTGTGTGGTACTAGGATCAATTAAAACATGTGCTTCTAAATCATACATCAGGATGTTACCTTTAATCACATTCGACGAAGCATCGGTTGTCCCCTGGTCCAAGGCATGCACTCGCCCTTGTCCAATGACTTGCTTCCCCTTCTTCTCTATCGCCGCTCTCCTCCTCGACACAGGTACATCAGCAATGTTAATAACTTCTTGGCAAACTCTGGCCATGTGTCCTGGTTTCCCACATCGGAAGCACAATCCACTAGAAACAGGACAAGGTCTACCTCCATGGAATCTACCATACTTGCTGCACTGCTCAGTGGTAGGCCTCGATCCTCCATCACTACTCCTCTAGCTGGCACTATAGTCGGGTATGCAAGAGATCTAACAATCTTCTTTTTTACTTTCTCGATCCTTGGTCTATTACCGATGAGTCTCCTCCCTCCTCGATATCTGAAACCTCAGGCATTGTCACTTACCGACCTCTTTCTATCTCTGTGTCTGCCTTTTCCCACTTTTTTGAACTCTAAAACATTCCTTTCATAATCTTGCTCATAGAGATGTGCCCTGCTCACTGCCTCATCATAGGTAAAGATGTCGAATGGAACCAATTTAGACCGTAATACTAGTCTCAATCCATCTATAAATTTACGGACCTACTCATGATACTGGGGTTATATCTTCCCAGAGATAGAAATCTAGTTTCATACTCATCTACTGAATGACTTCCCTGGCTCAACCTTAAGAATTCGGCCTGCAGCCTTCGCTAAGCCGTATCTGGAACAAACTGCCTCCTGAAGGTATCCTGAAATATCTCCCAACTAATCTCTATATATCGGGCTCTTAATATGGTTCGGGTGGACTTCCACTAATGCTCTGTCATCCCCTTCAATAGGAACACAGCAAATACGACCATCTTAGAAGTTGTACACTCAAAGAATTCATACAACTTCTCCATCTCTCCTATCTATTCCTCCACCCAAACTGGGTCCTTAATCCCATGAATAGTTGGAGGTCTAAGCTTCTGGAATTATCGAAGTCTGTCAAGATCACAACCATACCCCAAAACATTACCGCCCTGTCGTGGAGCAACATGAGATCGTGTTATCCTAAACTAGTGGGTGTGTAGATGTATCAGGTGCAGCTTCCTCTCTCGATGTAGTTTTTGCATCTTGTCCATGTCCTCCTGGCATAGTCTATGCCAGTATCTCAACTATGGTCCCAAGGCGACGCTATAGTCTCTCGAAACGTGCCTCGATACTCTCTAGTATCTTAGTGGGACCTGTAGTCTCATATCGGGTCTCTGGCCTACCTCTATGGCCTCGAGCCCTACCTCTAGCCCCTCTACATTTATAACCATTAATTAGTTTGATTTCCATCTTGTATACACAATTGTAACTAAACAAAGCACAATACTATGAGGATATACATTTTTCCTAATTACTAATATCGATTCACATCCGACCAACCTTGCTCTGATACCATTCTATCACACCATTCTCTCACATGCGACTTCTCCAAAATCACTACATATTTTTCACATTTCACTTACCTTTACTTCTGTCATTACTCCACACCAAAGAGTTGGGCTATGATTCGATATTAGTCACTCATTCATATCCACTCATAACATGCATACAATTTAATCTTCTTTTCTATAATGTCAGCTCTTTTACATTAATACAAATATTAGTACATATACATCCCCGATCATACAATTGTTTACATAACTGTGTTGTTACAATGTTCAATACAAAATGTCAAGTGTGTATACCTCTCGTAAGATTGATAGATAGTGGAGCAAAGTCTACCAGTTCTCAGCCATGTCCACTTATTGTGGATGCTCTGTAAAAAGGGGAAATAAAAAGTGGGTGAGCTCACAGCTCAGGAAGGAAATCAGACAAGCAAGAAGATAACCACACTATCTACAAAATACAATGCGTATCCTTTGAAATCAGTTCCTTATCTATTCGTATCTAAAGCATACATCCTACTTAAAGCTTTTATGATGGAGGTCCACTTACTCATGATGTTCATGATGATCATGATGTCAAGGATCCATGGGTCATCTAAGGAGGTCCAATTAACCAAGCTCGAGCTAAGAAGATGCAACAAGCCTTGGCCTCATTGGTTTGTCCAGGAAGCTTCCATGAAAATTACCCGAGCCCTCTATTTTTGTTTGGAAGCCCAAATGACATGAATCTTAGTTTAGTAATAAGTTGGGTTAAGTATTTAAATAGCCCACATTTGAGTCTTATTATATTTTAGACCAATTATCCTATGTTAGGCTTAGGTGTGAATTTAGGTTTTAGTCTTATTTTCTGTTTGGTGTTAATTTCTGCCCACTTGTTTAAGGGCTTAAGTGCTAGATATTATTATAAATACATTCTAAACACTCTTGAATTGAAGGAACAAATCAGATTGAATTTTCATAAATTTGAGTGTGCCTCTTTCTAGGGTTCCCTCTCAACTAGGCTTATCAAGGTCTTCTTCCTTGTGGCGCCTCCCTCTTCACCAACCACCATTGTTATCCTTAGGTTCTCGAATTTTATATTCGTAGGGTCAAGGTCTAATACCTTTGGTTCGAGTCTCTTTAGACTTTAGGTCTAGGTTGATATCCTGTTTTTCAGTCAAGTCTACCATCGTTATTTCTGCCCACCTTACGTTTTAGCTGTTTCAATTCACACGTTTCCTTGATCGTCATAAAATATCCTCTTATACGCACATATCATTTTATGCACTATATATAGATACAAATCATCAGTTGTAAAATTGGAAGTATGCTGGTTTAACAATCTCAGCAGTTTATGCAAAACATTGTATTTTTCATGTAATTTCACACAAATCACATTTATCATGCCATTCATTTAAATCAAAATAATATGGCATTCAGCATGTTAAAAAACATGAAAATCTATGCCTCACTCATCCCTCCGGTTACCCTTTTAGAATTCACAAATTTGCATGTTCATATTATAAAAACCATGTGATAGTTCATTCAAGAAATCTCAATTTACATTGCATGAAAAGAAAATGAGATAGGCGACTACATGTTCCAAGATTACGTCATAACTCATTTTCTATGATCCCAGGTTATATAATACTCGGTTTGCGGGGTCTTACTATTGCTGTAATGGGAGGTGGGTCAAATCTTTTCCATCAGCTCTCAACTGAGGACCTAATCCCAGAGCACACCAGATCCCACTGGATCCCGCTCCCACTGCTAACCAGTCTTATCCAAGTACATTCAAGCACTCACGGTACAACGTACTCCATGTGACATACATGGTACACAGTACTCCATAGACCCTATCTCGAGGTCGAGATGCTTGCCATGAGTCTTAGTCCACTTACCTTGGATATACCTCATAGTCAGGATGTTTACTATAAGTCTTAGTCCACATACTATGGGTTCTATTTTTCATAGCCCTTGGCTATATCTCAAAATATTACATGTGTGAGCATATAGTATCGGTGCGACACACAGTCAGCACAGGCTCCCAACACGACTATTTTATGCTCTTTTCAAAACAGGTACGTGTGAGTAAACTCCCAACATGACCATATCATAATGATATAACTTAGTGTGAGCAATCCTCCTAGCACTATGTCATGTAAAAATTGAGTATAAGCAAAGCTCCCAATACTCTATAGTGTATAATCAATGAAAACTGAGTACGAGTGAAGCTCCTAGTACTCTATCATGTAAAACGGAGTATGAGCAAAGCTCCCAATACTCTATAATGCATCAATCAATAAATCTGAGTACGAGCAATGCTCCCAATACTCTAACATGCATAAATCACATTTAAAATTTAGTACTACACTCAAGTACTATGTGATACATATCTCAAAATCAAGTGCGAGTATTCTCTAGCACTTATGGTTTTCACACAAACCAGATAGATGATTATTCAAATCATAATTCAACTAAGTAAATCAAATAGGCACTCAAATGTGCTATTTTTTCATATAAATGAAAACATTAGCCACTCTATCATGCAACTATGAATTTTTGCCACAACATTCTTCTAAGTCATTTTATCCTATATTTGGATAAAATCACACTTATCCTCATTAGTCCCTATCACAACAACATGCCTATTCACGAGAATTTATATATAATATAGTATCGAAATTCTATTCGAAATACGTGTAGCTATCTCTAGCTACTGACAAAATTTCCTTACCTTGGATCACGTCATGTGACCTCACTTTCTTGGTGCTCTTTACTCTCGCAGTCCAATCAACTTTCACTGTGATTTTCGAAGCTGTTATAATCATCTACATTAGTATACCGAAATATACTTGTTTCCTTTGTCAAATCTCAATTCAATACATAGATCTCATTACTTTCTTCAATTATGATATTATACTATATATTTAATATATCTCCCTTCATTTCTCCTCATTTTTAATTTGTGCATTTCCTAAAAATACTGTACAATCTTCCATACATGCATATTCCATCATTTCATTCATGCCCATACCACTTCCTCATTATTTTCTCACTTTCTTGCCAATAGCTAGGTCATGTTCATTTTTCATGATCCTTTTGTTTTCAACAATTTACACATATACCAATTGACTCACCAATACACCTAGATTAACATATATCAAGGTGGTGTATTGAATCTTACCTAGTTGAAAATTTCCTCCTTTTCACCCAATTTGGCAAAATCCTTCTTGTTGTTTCAATCTTTAATTCCTACTTCTTCTTTCCAAGTATGTTATTCTCCTCTTCACTAAGAACAACTTTGTTTAACTGAATCTCACTCAAAACTACTTGCAAATTGAAGTTTTCTAGATTAGAAATGTTAGGTTTAGTTTGTTTTCTTGAATGGAATAGTGTTTCTTGGGAAATACTGAAGTGGAGAGCCCTGTATTTATAGAATTGGCTCATAGAGATCGATATGCTAACTACATTAGATCGATCTTCCCCTAAGCTTGAGATCGATCTGCCTTACTAAGAACCTTAAGGAGATCGGTCTGGCCTTGAAATGAGATCGATCTGTTGCAACCCGAGCCTTCTGGAGATCGATCTGCATGGCATGAGGGATCAATCTATCCCTTTCAGATGTTGTAATATTGCATATTCTACCTATGGGATCGATCTGTATTGCCAATGAGATCGATCTGCTCCCCTTCTGAAGTAGTTCTGCTACAATTTTCATCCCAAAATCATTGTTACATTGGTATTTAATTTACTTAACCATCCATTTTGCATTTCATACACATTTACAACTTCAAAACATCCATTCCTCATGATTTCTATCAATTGTGACTTGTCCATACATCACAAAATCATAAAGATTACATGTTAAATTATGGGTCTTACAATCCTCCCTACCTTAAGAAATTTGGTCCTCTAAATTAGAACGAAGTTACTCTACAAACAACTAGGGATATCTCTCTCGCATTTGACTCTCTAGCTTCCAAGTAGCTTCCTTTGAAGTGTGATGCTGGAAGAGAATCTTTACTAACTGATAGTCTTATTTCTTAAGACTTTCTCCTTTCTATCCAGTGTCTGTATTGGTTTCTCTACATATGTCAAATCATCTTTGAGCTCCAACGGCTCATATCGAATCCCATGATTTGGATCTAGATAATACTTCCTTAGCATCGCTATGTGGAAAACATTATGCACTCCCGATAATATCGATGGCAAAGCCAATTTGTATGCCTTATCTCCCACTCTGTCGAGTATCTCAAAAGGTCTAATGTAGTGAGGACTCAACTTACCTCTCTTCCTAAATCTCGCTATGCCCTTGGAAGGAGAAACCTTCAAAAACATTGAATCACCAACTATGAACTCTAATGGCCTCCGTCTCTTGTGAGCGTAACTTTTCTGTCTACTCTAAGTTATCCTCAATCTCTTAACAATCAACTGGACATCCTCAAAGTTCAGTATAACCAAGTCAGGAGCAAAAATCTTTTTATCACTCAATTCTTCCCAACCAATAGGGGAACGACATCTACAGCCATATAAAGCCTCAAATGGTGCCATCTCGATACTCGCATGATAACTATTGTTCTAGGCGAATTCAGCTAGTGGTAAATGATCATCTCAGGAGCCTCTAAAACTAGTACACACGTTCTTAACATATCCTTCAGAGTCTGTATAGTCCTTTCTGACTGACCATCTATCTGAGGATGAAAAGCGATGCTCAAACTCAACTGGGTTCCCATGGCTTCTTGAAAGTGTTCTCAAAAGTGGGAAGTGAACCGGGAATCCCCATCCGAGAGAATGCTCTTTAGAATACCATGTAACCTCACTACCTCGTGTACATTGAAATATAAATTATACCTCAACACAATATATGTAGCTTGGAGCTCAAGTCCTCCACAAGCCACTACTTCGTACGTTGCAGGGAAACTCTCTTTACTTGAAGAAATTTGAGAGAGATAAGATAGTGTGAGCTTTTAAATCGCTCAGTAAGGAGGTAAAGGACTCATTAATGAAACAATGATTTGCATAGCACAATCATTTTATCTCCTACTTGAAACTCAATTAAAAACGTAGCATGAACTCATTAAAATATCATTCTCATCTCGTTTATCTAAAATCATGTAAAAACATGAGAGTACATAACTCAGCACAAATCATAATCACAAGCATGTGGAAATTAGAATGCGGTAATGACATTTCTCATTAAAATGTGATAAAAATCACCTCAATAGAATACATGTGGCACAGCCACAAAACACAAACTCATGTGTATAAAAAGGAGACTAGGCAAGAAAACTCATATAAAACTCGTCATGGCATATAAAAAATAATTCTCCTCTAGGTGCGCATTACAGGCATCTTCAAAAGAGGGAACATTGAAAATATAGGCGTGTACATGGTATATTGGACTTACACGGTACCAGAATAAGGCCCGGCCTTACATGCTACTAGAGCATTGCCTCTCCTCATGCACATTGTCCGTCTTACATACTACCAAAGAAAGGCTTAGACTTACATGCTACCAAAGCAAGGCCACCCAGCGTTACCAAAACGAGGGTCATCTTGCGTTACCAAAACGGAGGCATCTCTTGTTACCAAAACGGAAGCATCTCTCGTTACCAAAACAGAGGCATCTCACGTTACCAAAATGGAGAAATATCGGACTTACATGCTACCAAAGCAAGGCTCGGACTTGTATGCTACCAAAGCAAGGCTCGATGTGTATTCAACATGACACGCCTAAGTCTCAATCATTAGCCATTATCGTATAAAACGGTTTGCCTTCAGGTAGAACTCATAATGGTTTCTCTCATAAATCTCATTTAAAACATTTGTGTACTTAATACAAAACATGTTAAAATCAAGTTCCAACCGGTAAAACCACGCACACATTACTTAATCTCAGTACGCCTTAATGTAGAGCCCAAATCTCTTTTCGCTTTTTAATCTCAAAATGGTTGTAAAACAATTTTTCATTTAGTTTACAACTCAAAACAAATGGGCTCCACCCGGCTATAAAATCTTGTACAACAACTCATAAAAACATGCTTGTTTTCTCAAATCACGATTTCATGCTACAATATTGCCACCAATCACACGCACAAACGAGTTTAAGTTTTCCCTTACCTCGTTGCACCTTGTATAGCAATCATTCCCCTGTATCACGGACTAGTCTTGCATTACACTCTAGAACTCCCGAGCTGTCCAAATGATGTTAAAACATTAATAATTTATCTCAATCACCTCATCGAGCACATATTTGCTCATATTTCTCATCAACCTCTCCAATAGCCCAATTCTCATAATTCTATCACAATTCACATTCTCATCCACTATGTCTCAAAATTCTACATTTCTCATACCAATTTCCATTCTAAATTCACCTCATTACCTCAATTCCAAATTTATAGTAAAAAATCCCAATTACCACAAATTGCCTAACGTTATCTTTACTCTAACAAAAATCATAATTTCATCTGTAAGACCCCGTATATGTATAAGGGTAATGTGTGTAATTGGATCAAATAATATGAATGGACTTGTAATGTAAAGTATGATTGATGTAAGTCCATGGATTCAATGTATGTATGTGTAATATAAATTGTAACGTACATACAAGTTTCATTGAGTATGAATACGAAGAAATGAGTTATAGCAAGTGATGGATGTGATTGAGACTCAAGATGAGTAGTGTGGTAAAATGGAATGGAGTTAAGCTTCCATTTGGTTTTATGTAGCATACCTTTGAACATACAATGAATGCACACAAGTTTCAATGTGCATAAGGTATGAATGGATGCCATTTTTAAGTTATAAAGGTGGATGGATGAGAAAATGGCCATGGCAATATATTAAGGATGTGTTGGTATGAGTTACAGCAAAAAACTGCAGGAAAGCTGGAAAAACATGAGGTCCAGATCGATCTCATAGGATGAGAGATCGATCTGGAAGAGCCAGAATGCTCTTATTTGGGCGAAAGAATAGAGCAGATCGATCTCCAATGGAGCCAGATCGATCTGCCAAGCATTCTGTAGTGGAAAGATCGATCCCCAAGCACCCAGATCGATCTCCTTAGCTCTCTGTTTGGGAGCAGATCGATCTCATGATTTGACAGATCGATCTCATGCTTCAACAGATCGATCTCATTGCTTCGACAGATCGATCTCAGGCTTAAAAATGCCATGAAAAAGAGGGATTTTAAAGGATCAGATCGATCTCCTCTTGGACCAAATCGATCTCCTCAAGTCATTTCTATATAAGGAGAGCTGAAAAATCTGGAAATCTCGGAAAAACATATTAACCTCCCATTTTTAACCCAAAAATCTAACTTTTCCTCTGTAAAATCAGCCATTTTCAGTGAGATTTGGAGAGAGATCATTAGAGGCAAAGTTGTTCATATCAAAGAGAAGAACAACATAGTGAGAGGGCATCTTCCCATCTTTGGAATTGAAGGAGTTAAGGGCATTACCAATTGGAGCAAGAAGAGAAATCATATTGGTAAGATTCTAACACTCCAATCCAAATGCATTAGCTATTTAATTGATTTTGGAGTTGATTGATAGAAGTATTGATGGATAAACTACTTAGGAATGTTGTGAAATTGGTGTGACCTAGAAATCTAAAATGGGTATAATGTGAGGATACGTGGGATTGAATGAACTTATGGTATATGGCATGCTAAAGTTGTCATTGGGATAATGTTATGATTTTTAATGGTTAGATGGAATTACATGGTGGGTTGGAAGAAATGTGAAAATGGATATTTATGTGATGAATAAATGCCATAGTGAGGGGATTCATGGAATATGAACGCTATGAGCTTTACATCGATTTGATATCGATTTTGAATAAGTTAATAGGCCTAAGAAAATCCATAGACTCGAGTTATGGATAAAGTAATGAAACGAGGCCAAATAAGCTTTAATAGAGGCTATAGACTAAATTGACTATAGCAAGCACAAGGGTTGCAATATATGGGTCGAATATAATGCGGGATACGATTTTGTGCAGTCCCGGAGAGTTCGTTGAAGGCGAACCGAATCGTACGAGTAAGCAGCTTAAGGAAGTGGAATCACGCATCGCGATTCCAGGTAAGGGAATTTTGTGAGTATATAGAGATAGCTGCTCGTATTTTGAACTGGGTGAATATTGGGTGTTGTATGAAATGCATGAATTGCTCAAATAAATGATGGATGGTATTCGTGAATGATGACGAGTTTATGCGTGGTTTTGGATTTGAAGTGGATTTTATGAAATGGGATAGTAAGGCTAATAATTGCATAAATCTAATGTTTTGATGTTTTTCCAAAACGAATTGCTTGGCTTTAAGCAAGCTCGTAGATAGGATGGCTAGTAATGTATGGTTGTTGTGGAAAAGCATTTGTGAGTGCTAAACCCGAATTGCCAGGATTGATGAATTGTATATGAGCCGCCTATCACACTTGTATGACGTAAATCGCGCTAGAGCCTCGCTCGCGCTGGATTTCTATGTTTTCATTTGTATGAAACATGCTGGAGCCTAGCTCGCACCTTAATTTGGAAACTATAGTGATATTTATAAACCGTACTGGAGCTTCTGCTCGTACGTGGATTGTGAATGGTTGTCTTATGAGTATAACCGTACTAGAGCTATGCTCGTACACGCCTCTTTATGAGAAGATGCATGATGCATGAGTCGTGCTAGAGCTTTGCTCGCACAAGTTTTCAAGAGGGGATACGTATAAGGTTGTGAAAGTGGGTAAGATCCTTAAGCCTTACATCCTTTTAAGCTAACATCCTTAAGCCCGAAGAGGCAGGGAGGCTCTGTTAGGCGGGAAGGCTCTGTTTGGTGGGGAGGCTCTCTTACGGTGGGATCCTTAAGTCGACATCCTTAAGCCCAAAGAGGCGGGGAGGCTCTGTTAGGCAGGGAGGCTCTCCTACATGGGTATGGTAAAGGTAAGATCCTTAAGCCCTATATCCTTAAGCTGACATCCTTAAGCCCGAAGAGGCAGGGAGGCTCTGTTAGGCGGGGAGGCTCTGTTCGGTGGGGAGGCTCTCTTACGGAAAGGACCCTTAAGCCCTACATCCTTAAGCTAACATCCTTAAGCCCGAGGAGGCAGGGAGGCTCTCTTAGGCGGGGAGGCTCTGTTCGGCCGGGAGGCTATCCTTCACGGAATATGGAAAACTCTTGGTATGGGGTAGATAAGACCTAGGAATGGCACCCCCGATCACGATATGAGTTGCGGAGTACGCTGTACCGTGTATATCACATGGAGTACGATGTACCGCATGATGGTTATGTGATGAGAAAGTCTGGCGAGGGATAATCCATCTTCGTGCCAGCATGATACCCCGCACACCTGGATGCGTGTGGTCTGGGATGATTTATGATGTAATGATTCGCATAGGCACTTTTGATATAGTGACCTAGATTTATACACATGCGTGAATTATGGAATGTAAATGTGGTTGTGGTTTGTGAGTTGATTTGGTGGTGTTATGGTGTTGGTTTAAAAAGGAAGTTTCTTAAAGAATTACCCTTTTATGAATTTAAATGAGATTGAGCATGAGATGATTTATACATGATGTTTCTACCATGTTTTATATGCCAATTCACATGATTTGATACATGATATATATGTATATTCACATGGCATAGTTTTATTCCTCATGCTCCTACTATAAACGATTTATGCATAACACTATCAGCATGTAGATAGAGTAGTTATCTACCATGCTTGCATTATTGCCTTACTGAGCGTGTGGTTGCTCATCCCACTCTATTTTCCCCCTACAGAGCATGCATAGTAGCCCAGTGAGGACTGAGGCGTATTATTTTGGACTCCGCTGCATCTCCATCGCTAAGAGGTATATACATAGTGATTCTTTTTGTATCTAAACAATGTAAAAGCACAGTATTCTTTTGAGTTGTACTTATGGGGGATGTAGATGTCAGTAAAACATGTATTCGTATAAGTACACGATTAAATTCACATGTATGACATCGTTTTAATTAATTGAGAATGAATGAGATGTGGTGTTTATTATTGACTCACAGCCCAACAGTATGTGGTGAGTTAGTTCACGACCGGGTAAGGTAACAGTAAAACGCGAAAAAATTTCAGTGAGTTTCGGTTAAAGAGAATGGAATGGGTGGTGACAGAGATTTGGTATCTTTAACCGAAACTCACTGAAATTTTTTCGCATTTTACTGTTACCTTACCCGGTCGTGAACTAACTCACCACATACTGTTGGGCTGTGAGTCAATAATAAACACCACATCTCATTCATTCTCAATTAATTAAAATGATGTCATACATGTGCATTTAATCGTGTACTTATACGAATACATGTTTTACTGACATCTACATCCCCCATAAGTACAACTCAAAAGAATACTGTGCTTTTACATTGTTTAGATACAAAAAGAATCACTATGTATATACCTCTTAGCGATGGAGATGCAGCGGAGTCCAAAATAATACGCCTCAGTCCTCACTGGGCTACTATGCACGCTCTGTAGGGGGAAAATAGAGTGGGATGAGCAACCACACGCTCAGTAAGGCAATAATGCAAGCATGGTAGATAACTACTCTATCTACATGCTGATAGTGTTATGCATAAATCGTTTATAGTAGGAGCATGAGGAATAAAACTATGCCATGTGAATATACATATATATCATGTATCAAATCATGTGAATTGGCATATAAAACATGGTAGAAACATCATGTATAAATCATCTCATGCTCAATCTCATTTGAATTCATAAAAGGGCAATTCTTTAAGAAACTTCCTTTTTAAACCAACACCATAACACCACCAAATCAACTCACAAACCACAACCACATTTACATTCCATAATTCACGCATGTGTATAAATCTAGGTCACTATATCAAAAGTGCCTATGCGAATCATTATATCATAAATCATCCCAGACCACACGCATCCAGGTGTGCGGGGTATCATGCTGGCACGAAGATGGATTATCCCTCGCCAGACTTTCTCATCACATAACCATCATGCGGTACATCGTACTCCATGTGATATACACGGTACAGCGTACTCCGCAACTCATATCGTGATCGGGGGTGCCATTCCTAGGTCTTATCTACCCCATACCAAGAGTTTTCCATATTCCATGAAGGATAGCCTCCCGATCGAACAGAGCCTCCCCGCCTAACAGAGCCTCCCTGCCTCCTCGGGCTTAAGGATGTTAGCTTAAGGATGTAGGGCTTAAGGGTCCTTTCCGTAAGAGAGTCTCCCCATCGAACAGAGCCTCCCCGCCTAACAGAGCCTCCCTGCCTCTTCGGGCTTAAGGATGTCAGCTTAAGGATGTAGGGCTTAAGGATCTTACCTTTACCATACCCATGTAGGAGAGCCTCCCTGCCTAACAGAGCCTCCCCGCCTCTTTGGGCTTAAGGATGTCGACTTAAGGATCCCACCGTAAGAGAGCCTCCCCACCAAACAGAGCCTCTCCGCCTAACAGAGCCTCCCTGCCTCTTCGGGCTTAAGGATGTTAGCTTAAGGATGTAAGGCTTAAGGATCTTACCCACTTTCACAACCTTATACGTATCCCCTCTTGCAAACTTGTGCGAGCAAAGCTCTAGCACGACTCATGCATCATGCATCTTCTCATAAAGAGGCGCGTACGAGCATAGCTCTAGTACGGTTATACTCATAAGACAACCATTCACAATCCATGTACGAGCAGAAGCTCCAGTACGGTTTATAAATATCACTATAGTTTCCAAATCAAGGTGCGAGCTAGGCTCCAGCACGTTTCATACAAATGAAAACATAGAAATCCAGCGCGAGCGAGGTTCTAGCGCGATTTACGTCATACAAGTGTGATAGGCGGCTCATATACAATTCATCAATCCTGGCAATTCGGGTTTAGCACTCACAAATGCTTTTCCACAACAACCATACATTACTAGCCGTCCTATCTACGAGCTTGCTTAAAGCCAAGCAATTCGTTTTGGAAAAATATTAAAACATTAGATTTATGCAATTATTAGCCTTACTATCCCATTTCATAAAATCCACTTCAAATCCAAAACCACGCATAAACTCGTCATCATTCACGAATACCATCCATCATTTATTTGAGCAATTCATGCATTTCATACAACACCCAATATTCACCCAGTTCAAAATACGAGTAGCTATCTCTATATATACTCACAAAATTCCCTTACCTGGAATCGCGATGCGTGATTTCACTTCCTTAAGCTGCTTACTCGTACGATTCGGTTCGCCTTCAACGAACTCTCCGAGACTGCACAAAATCGTATCCCGCATTATATTCGACCCATATATTGCAACCCTTGTGCTTGCTATAGTCAATTTAGTCTATAGCCTCTATTAAAGCTTATTTGGCCTCGTTTCATTACTTTATCCATAACTCGAGTCTATGGATTTTCTTAGGCCTATTAACTTATTCAAAATCGATATCAAATCGATGTAAAGCTCATAGCGTTCATATTCCATGAATCCCCTCACTATGGCATTTATTCATCACATAAATATCCATTTTCACATTTCTTCCAACCCACCATGTAATTCCATCTAACCATTAAAAATCATAACATTATCCCAATGACAACTTTAGCATGCCATATACCATAAGTTCATTCAATCCCACGTATCCTCACATTATACCCATTTTAGATTTCTAGGTCACACCAATTTCACAACATTCCTAAGTAGTTTATCCATCAATACTTCTATCAATCAACTCCAAAATCAATTAAATAGCTAATGCATTTGGATTGGAGTGTTAGAATCTTACCAATATGATTTCTCTTCTTGCTCCAATTGGTAATGCCCTTAACTCCTTCAATTCCAAAGATGGGAAGATGCCCTCTCACTATGTTGTTCTTCTCTTTGATAGGAACAACTTTGCCTCTAATGATCTCTCTCCAAATCTCACTGAAAATGGCTGATTTTAGAGAGGGAAAGTTAGGTTTTTGGGTTGAAAATGGGAGGTTAATATGTTTTTCCGAGATTTCCAGATTTTTCAGCTCTCCTTATATAGAAATGACTTGAGGAGATCGATCTGGTCCAAGAGGAGATCGATCTGGTCCTTTAAAATCCCTCTTTTTCACGACATTTTTAAGCCTGAGATCGATCTGTCGAAGCAATGAGATCGATCTGTTGAAGCATGAGATCGATCTGTCAAATCATGAGATCGATCTGCTCCCAAACAGAGAGCTAAGGAGATCGATCTGGGTGCTTGGGGATCGATCTTTCCACTACAGAATGCTTGGCAGATCGATCTGGCTCCATTGGAGATCGATCTGCTCTATTCTTTCGCCCAAATAAGAGCATTCTGGCTCTTCCAGATCGATCTCTCATCCTATGAGATCGATCTGGACCTCATGTTTTTCCAGCTTTCCTGCAGTTTTTTGCTGCAACTCATACCAACACATCCTTAATATATTGCCATGGCCATTTTCTCATCCATCCACCTTTATAACTTAAAAATGGCATCCATTCATACCTTATGCACATTGAAACTTGTGTGCATTCATTGTTTGTTCAAAGGTATGCTACATAAAACCAAATGGAAGCTTAACTCCATTCCATTTTACCACACTGCTCATCTTGAGTCTCAATCACATCCATCACTTGCTATAACTCATTTCTTCGTATTCATACTCAATGAAACTTGTATGTACGTTACAATTTATATTACACATACATACATTGAATCCATGGACTTACATCAATCATACTTTACATTACAAGTCCATTCATATTATTTGATCCAATTACACACATTACCCTTATACATATACGGGGTCTTACATCATCCATCTCTAATCATTTCCTAGCTATTTCATCACAATGCCAGCAACCATAATCACCAAAAATCACTTTAAAATCTAAGACCAAAGTTTAGAACTTACCCAAACTTATGGAGTGCTCTATTCACACCTCGATTCGATTCGTCTTATGATTTCCAAGTATATTGTTCTCCTTTAGATGAGGAACAACTTTCCTTCTTGCTACAACCTTTGATTCGAACAAAAATGGAGGTTTTGGAAGAGAGAGAAAGCTAGGGCTCGGCTAAAATGGAGGTTTGGAAGAGAGAAAAAAGATGAAATGAAGGAAAATACGAGGGTTTTTATATAGGTAGAGGGTAGGAGATCGATCTGGTCCTTAATGAGATCGATGTGCATTTGAATTTGGGATTGTTTTAGGGTAATTTTATGTCTAGGAGATCGATCTGTCATGGGGTGAGAGCGATCTCTTAATGGCTTCATGAGATCGATCTGTTCCTTGAGGAGATTGATCTTCTGTTTACAGAACACTTCATGAGATCGATCTGCTCCTTGAGAAGATCGATCTTCTCCTTACAGAGTGATTCCCGAGATTGATTTCTTCCTCATGCGATCGATCTCTTCATTACAGAATCATAAGGAGATCAATCCTCTTCCATTGGAGATCGATCTGCTCCCTTACTTTCCTCCTTCCGTGTCATTTTAGACTACCAAATCGATCCTCTCTTTTCCAAGATCGATCTGGCCTCATAGTTTCACACTTTGGTTAAACGCTTAACATAAAATCTCATTCATGACTCATTCATCACTTAGAAATTCATTCCATATCACCTCAATGTATGAGTACATTACAGTGTAAAATTCTCAAATCTCACAGTGTAATAATAAATTTTATTATGATAAAGTAAAATATATATATATATATAATAAATAAAGGAAAAAAAAGATTGCACGACCCAAGAGGGGAGGGATCGGGAAAATCCAATCCCCCAGATTTGTCCTACTCACGACAACAATAGAAGGGAGACGGTGACCTGGGGAACGAGAAAGGACAGGGCCAACACCGACCAAGAGGAATCTGATGAAGGGAGCTCGGCGCCGATTTGGCCAGTTCCACCACTGATCGAAGGCTCTCTAGCTCAAGCTGAGGTGATGGGTGGAAGGAATTGCCAGAGAATCTACTGCCAGCGCTGGCAATGACGAAAATAAAAAAAGGAAGCGACGCCAAGGAAAGAAACGATCGAACCAGCCACTTTTCGGCCAGCTGAGGCTTGGTTACCACTAGATCCCTGCACCGCGAGTCCTCGCGGATTTGTAGGAAGTGGAAGTCGATGAAGAATCAGTCAGCAAAGCTCTGAATTGCAAAGGTGGAACTGAATCAGATTGAATCAGTCCGAACTAGTTCAGTCAGGAAAGAGAAAAAAAGAAGAAAAAAAGGGAATAAAGGAGAAAAATTCAATGATGCCCCGAGATTAAGGATAACTCGATAAGTGATCGAAATTGATTGATTTAATTTTTAAAAAATTTATTTGAAATTATATTTGACCATAGACTGGTTTAAATATATAATTGTGCAGAACAACAAAAGGTGATGGATGGGAGTTTAATCGGGCCTCGATTTACATGCTATTAAGGAATCTAGGGTAAGTGAATCTCAACTTTGATAATTTGTATAATAATGCACGTTAGAAATTCATCGTGTAAATTACAGATTAATTCCGTATAAAATGATTTATATTATGAAATTTAAAATTGGTTGTCGTGAATGATGGTATGAACTATCCAAAAAGACTAGAAAATTCTTAAGATAATGCGATGGTGATGTTAGGCTATATATTCAGCCAAACATTCGTAATGGGCCAAGCGATATGCGCGTACAAGAGGATGTTTTAGGATGATCAAGGAAATGTATGGATTGAGAATTGCAATAGCTAAAACGCAAGGTGGGTGGAAATAACAATGGTAGACTTTGACTGGAAACAGGATATCAACCTAGACCCGGATTCTAAAGAGACTCGAACTAAAGGTATTGGACCTCGACCCTACGAATATAAAATTTGAGAACCTAAGGTATAACAATGGTGGTTGGTGAAGAGGGAGGCACCACAAGGAAGAAGACCTTGATAAGCCTAGTTGAGAGGGAACCCTAGAAAGAGGCACACTCAAATTTTTGAAAATTCAATCTGATCTATTCTGTCTTATTCAAGAGAGTTTACAATATATTTATAATAATATCTAGCACTTAAGCCCTTAAACAAGTGGGCTAAAATTAACACCAAACAGAAAATAAGACTAAAACTTAAATTCACGCATAAGCCTAGTTACATAGGATAATTGGTCTAAAATGCTATAAAACTCAAATGTGGGCTATTTAAACACTTAACCCAACTTATTACTAAACCAAGACTCATGTCGTTTGGGCTTCCACAAATATAGGTAGGTGGTTGGGGACTTTTCATGGAAGCTTCCTTGACAAACCAATGAGGCCAGGGCTTGTTGCATCTTCTTAGCTCGAGCTCGGGTAATTGGACCTCTTTGGATGACCTATGGATCCTTGTCATCACGATCATCATGAGCATCATGAGCAAGTGGACCTCCATCATTCCCCCTCTCCTCAAAAGGATTTGTCGTCAAATCGCATGTACTTTCATCAAAAGAAAAGGGAGAAAGATCAGAAACATTAAAAGTAGCAGATACACCATACTCACCAGGAAGATCCAATCAGTAGGCATTATCGTTGATCTTCTCAATGACTTGGAATGGTCTATCTCTTCGGGGATGCAACTTAGTTCGTCGCTGAGTAGGGAACCTCTCCTTTCTCATATGTACCCAAACCCAATCACCAGGTTCAAAGACTACTTTCTTGCGGTGCTTATTGGCTTAGGTGGTATACTGCTCAGTCTTCCTTTCAATAGCTTGATGCACTTTCTCATGGAGTTGCTTCACAAACTTAGCGTTCTATTCTCCATCTAAGTTACTCTGCTTGGCACTAGGTAATGGCAACAAATCCAAAGGAGTAAGAGGATTGAAGCCATAAACAACTTCAAATGGAGAGCAACTCGTAGTGGAGTGGACACTGCGATTATATGCAAACTCAACATGTGGCAAGCATTCTTCCCAATTTTTCAAATTCTTCTGTATGACAGACCTCAATAATGTAGATAGGGTTTGGTTGACCACCTCAGTCTGTCCATCAGTTTGGGGGTGACAAGTGGTGGAGAATAACAATTTAGTTCCCAATTTTCCCCATAACGTCTTCCAAAAGTAACTGAGGAACTTAACATCACGATTAGAGACAATAGTCCTCGGCACACCATGTAGACGTACTATCTCTTTAAAAAAAAGGTTAGCAACATTGCTTGCATCATCCGTCTTGTGGCAAGCAATGAAATGAGCCATCTTGGAGAACCTGTTAACCACAACAAAAATAGAATCTCTACCACGTTTTGTTCTAGGCAAGCCTAAAACAAAATCCATAGAGATATTAGTCCACGGCATAGTAAGAATAGGTAAAGGAGTATATAATCCATGATTATGAACTCTAGATTTAGCTTGCCTACATGAAATGCATCTATCACATAACTTCTCTACATCTCTTCTCATGTTAGGCTAAAAGAAGTGCTCATGCAAAACATCTAGAGTTTTTCTAACTCCAAAGTGACCCATTAACCCTCCACTATGGGCTTCTCTAACTAATAACTCAGGCAAAGAACTCCTAGGCACATATAACTTATTCTCTCTAAATAAGAACCCATCATGCCTATAGAACTTGACAAAACCAAATGTCGCACATGCATCATAAACATTACCAAAATCAGCATCATCAGCATATTGATCTTTGATATACTCAAATCCTAAAAGCTTAGCATCAAGAGTTGTGATAAGAGTATACTACGGGACAACACATCAGCTACGACGTTCTCTTTACCTTGTTTGTACTTGATCACGTACGGGAACTCCTCAATGAACTCTATCCACTTGGCATGACGCTTGTTCAGCTTACTCTGTCCTTTCAGATGCTTTAAGGACTTGTGATCGGTGTGGATGATGAATTCTTTGGGCCAAAGGTAATGTTGGCATGTCTCTAAGGCCCTCACTAACGCTTATATCTCCTTATCATATGTGGGATAGTTAAGTGCTGTCCCACTTAACTTCTCACTGAAGAAGACAATTGGGTATTTTTCCTGCCTGAGCACAGCTCCAATTCCTACACCTGAGGCATCACACTCAATCTCAAAAGTTTTAGTAAAGTCAAGCAGAGTTAACAAAAGAGCAGAACAAAGTTTATCCTTGAGCAAATAAAAGCATGCTCTTGTGCAGGACCCCAATGAAATGCAACATTCTTTTTGACCACTTCGGTCAATGGTGCAGCTATAGTGCTAAAGTCTATAACGAATTGACTATAAAACTAGCTAAGCCATGAAAACTGCACATTTTAGAAATAGACTTAGGTATAGGCCAATCTCTAATTGCCTTTACCTTCTCATCATTAACAGAAATTCCATGTGAAGAAACTACATACCTAAGGAAAACAACCTTATCAATGCAGAATGTACATTTCTTAGAATTGGCATACAAACTTTAATTCCTCAAAATAGTAAGAACATTCCTAAGATGCTCAACATGCTCATGCAGACTCTTACTGTAAATTAGAATGTCATCGAAATATACAACCACATACTTACCAATGAAAGCACGTAAAACATAGTTCATTAAGCGCATAAAAGTACTGGGTGCGTTAGTCAAGCCAAAAGGCATAACTAACTACTCATAAAGATCGTGTTTAGTCTTAAATGCGGTTTTTCATTCATCACCTTCTTTCATATGAATTTGGTGATATCCACTCTTTAAATAAATTTTAGAAAATATGCATATACCATGCAACTCATCGAGCATGTCATCTAGCCTAGGACTAGGATAGTGATACTTTACAGTGATTTTATTGATGGCTCGGCAGTCAACACACATCCTCCACGTCCCATCCTTTTTAGGCACAAGCAATACAGGCACGGCGCATGGACTCATGCTCTCTCTCATGTAACCTTTCCTCATGAGCTCCTCAACTTGCCTTTAAAGCTCCTTCGTCTCCTCTGGATTACTTCTGTAGGCTGGGCGGTTAGGTATGGCAGCTCCGGGGACAAGGTCAATCTGATGCTCAATCCCACGAATCAGTGGTAGTCCATTTGGGATCTCCTCAGGGAATACATCCTTGAACTCCTGCAATAGTGAGACAACATCAGTAGGCAAAGTATCATGGAGTTCAGTATCAATAAAACAAGAATCTTTAAATAAGAACAAAAGGATAGGAGACTTAGCAATAAATGTTGTCTTCACATCTCGGGGGTTGGCATGGTAGCTCACTGCTTTGCTTTCCTTGCTTCCTTTCTTTTCTTTAGCTAGCTTCCTTTGCTCATTATGTTGCTCCTTCAGCCTTAATTGATCCTAGTAAATCTCCTTGGGGCTAAGGGGAGCAAGAGTGATCTTTATGCCATCCATAAAAAAGGAGTAACGGTTAGTGTAACCGTCATGGATAATTCTCTAATCATACTGTCACGGTCTACCCAGCAACAGGTGGCTAGCTTGCATGGGTATCATGTCACACAACACTTTATCTTGATATCTTCTAATACGGAAAGGAACCAAGACTTGCTTCGCCACATTCACTTCACCACAGTCATTAATCCATTGTAACTTATATGGGCAATGGTGCTTGGTAGTGGGTAATTTTAGCTTATCAACAAGGTATGTGCTAGCAACATTAGTATAACTCCCACCATCAATGATCACAGAACATACCTTGTCACTAATATAACATCTTGTATAGAAGATGTTTTCACGTTGTACCTCATCCTCAAACTTCACATGAGTATTAAGAGCACGTCTGGCAATAAGTGCTTCACCATAAGCAGCAAACTCAACAACTTCTTATTCAACATCTTCTAACGCAGGCATCTCATCCTCAATACCAACATCAGAACCTTCACTCTCAACATCTCCATTCTCAACCATGAGCATCACTCTACGGTTAGGATACTGAGAGGCAACATGTCCATGACCTAAACACTTAAAACACTTTATGTCATGTGTTCTGCTCTGGGATGCTTGGGTAGGCTCAGTCTTAGACTTTGGGTTAACAAAACTTTCTGACTTAGGCTTAAACACAGGCTTATCATCCCTATGAAAGGTGTTAGATTTCCAAGCAGGAACTGAACTAGGAGTGAAACGGGATGTACCTTTCCTTTTGAGTTGCCTTTCCACTTTGATGGCCACATGCAACATCTCCTCTAAATCCATGTAATGCTGCAACTCTACAACATTGGCAATCTCACGACTCAAACCTAGGAGAAAACGAGCCATAGTAGCTTCTGCATCCTCTTGGATATTGGGTCGGATCATGATTATCTCCATCTCCTTGTAATAATCGTCAACACTTTTTAAACCCTGGGTGAGACCTTGGAGCTTCTGGTACAGCTCTCTATAATAATGGTTAGGCACGAATCTTTTCCTCATGATACGTTTCATCTTATCCCATGTAGACACTGGAGGATCACCACATCTTCTTCTACAGGAGACCAGCTGATCCCACCATACCATAGCATATTCTGTGAACTCTACTGTAGCAAGTTTAACCTTTTTTACCTCATAGTAGTGGTGGCAGTCAAATACCATGTCAATCTTCCTTTCCCACTCTAAATATGCCTCAGGATCATTCTTGCCTTGGAAAGGAGGAATCTTCAATTTTATGCTACCAAGGTTTCCATCCATCTTCTCTTTGCCTCTATCACGGGCTCTATCAGCTTGATCTCTATCTCTATACTCATGATGCCTTCTATGATGTCTATCTGCCTAACACTGAGCAGTGCAGCAGGTATGGTAGATTCCATGGAGGTAGACCTTATCCTATTTCTAGTGGATTGTGCTTCCGATGTGGGAAACCAGGACACATGGCCAGAGTTTGCCAAGAAGTTATTAACATTGCCCCACAGAAGGGCAAAAAGCTAAAGAGAGTTTCAGTTGATGTACCTATGTCGAGGAGGAGAGCGGCGACAGAGAAGAAGGGGAAGCAAGTCATTGGACAAGGGCGAGTGCATGCCTTGGACCAGGGGACAACCGATGCTTCGTCGAATGTGATTAAAGGTAACATCCTGATGTATGATTTAGAAGCACATGTTTTAATTGATCCTAGTACCATGCAGTCATTTGTATTGCTTTCATTTACATGTAAGTTAGAAAAGCATGTAGAGCGTACACCTTTGAGTAGGAGAATGTTGATTAGTACGCCTATGGATAATAGTCAGCTAGTGGAATATGTATTAAACGATTGTAAGCTAAGAGTAGGGGAAAAAGATATAAAGCCAATCTAATATTTTTAAGTATGAGTGATTTTGATATAATCTTAGGAATGGATTGGTTATCATCAAACCATGCTGTGTTAGATTGTTATGCTAAGACAATTATGTTTCCGAACCCTGAAAAATATGTTGAAAGTTTGATAAAAAGAAATAAAAGTAGTAGTTATGGTTGTAATTGACAATATACTATGCTGACTGAGGAATGAACATGTTGAAGATTTTACTGCGTATGTGGTTGATACAGATATGGTACATGCGGAGTTGGCAGATATTCCTATGGTTAGTGAATTCTCAGATGTCTTTTCGGATGAATTGTCAAGGTTACCACCAGACAGAGAGATGGAGTTCTGTATAGACTTAGTTCCTGGTACTGAACCTATATCAAAACCACCGTATCGCATAGCCTTATTTGAGCTAGAGGAGCTCAAGAGACAGTTACAAGAGTTGTTGGATAGGGCTTCATCAGACTAAGTGTTTCGCCTTGGGGAACACCGATTTTGTTTGTGAAGAAGAATGATGGAAGCCTCCGATTATGTATAGATTACAGATTATTGAATAAGGCAACCATCAAGAATAGGTATCCCCTTCCATGTATTGATGATTTGTTGGATCAGCTTCGGGGAGCACATGTCTTTTTTAAGATTGATCTGAGATCTTGGTAACATCAATTGAGAATTCGGAGGGAAGATGTGCCCAAGACAGCATTTAAGACTCGATATAGCCATTATGAGTTTTTTGGTTATGCCATTCGGATTGACGAATACTCTTGCAGATTTCATGGCTTTAATGAACGATGTGTTCAAGTCATACCTAGATCAATTTGTTATCATCTTCATCGATGACAGTTTGGTATATTCGAAATCTAAGGAATAGCATGAGAAGCACCTTAGGATTATGTTGCAGATGTTACGAGAGCAGAAGCTGTATGCTAAACTAAACGAGTATGATTTTTGGTTGTCACATATCTCGTTTTTCGGACATGTTGTGTCGAGGGATGGTGTATCAGTGGATCTATCCAAAATTGAGGCTGTAGTTCAATGGGAACAACTGAGGATAGTCACTGAGATCAAAAGTTTCCTGGGTTTAGCAAGATATTATCGAAGATTCGTTGACGAATTTTTGAAGTTGGCCGCTCCATTGACACGTCTCACTCGGAAAGGTGTAGCTTTTATATGGGATGAAGATTATGAGAAGAGTTTTTAGGAGTTGAAGAGTGGAAGTATCCATGTCAGTAGGCACGACTCCTAAACTGAGGCTAGCAAACTGTTCTAGTAACTCATGTTCCTTGACCATCATATACGATACCATCCCAAGGCTTTTCCTACTCAAAGTATTAGCTACAACATTAGCCTTACCCGGATGATAAAATATGTCACAATCATAGTCCTTTAGAAGCTCTAGCCATCTTCTCTCTCTCATGTTCAATTCTTTCTGTGAGAATAGATACTTGATGCTCTTGTGATCGGTAAAAATCAAAAACTTTTCACCATACAAATAGTGGCACCATACCTTCAACGCAAACACTACCGTTGCTAACTCCAAATCATAGGTCGGATAGTTCTTCTCATGGTCCTTCAGCTGTCTGGATCTATAAGTAACTACCCTCCCATCCTGCATCAATACACAGCCCAGTCCATGATGCAAAGCATCTGTATACACTGAAAATCCTCCTGAGCTGGTAGGGATAGTGAGAATAAGAGCAGTGGTAAATCCACTCTTCAACTCCTGAAAGCTCTTCTCATAATCTTCATCCCATATAAAAGCTACACCTTTCCGAGTGAGACGTGTCAATGGAGCGGCCAACTTCAAAAATTCGTCAACGAATCTTCGATAATATCTTGCTAAACCCAGGAAACTTCTGATCTCAGTGACTATCCTCAGTTGTTCCCATTGAACTACAGCCTCAATCTTAGATAGATCCACTGATACACCATCCCTCGACACAACATGTCCCAAAAACGAGATATTTGACAACCAAAAATCATACTTGTTTAGTTTAGCATACAGCTTCTGCTCTCGTAACATCTGCAACATAATCCTAAGGTGCTTCTCATGCTATTCCTTAGATTTTGAATATACCAAACTGTCATTGATGAAGACGATAACAAATTAATCTAGTATGACTTGAACACATCGTTCATTAAAACCATGAAAGCTGCAAGAGTATTCGTCAATCCGAATGGCATAACCAAAAACTCATAATGGCCATATCGAGTCTTAAATGCTGTCTTGGGCATATCTTCCCTTCGAATTCTCAATTGATGTTACCAAGACCTAAGATCAATCTTAAAAAAGACCTGTGCTCCCCGGAGCTGATCCAATAAATCATCAATGCATGGAAGGGGATACCTATTCTTGATGGTTACATTATTCAATAATCTGTAATCTATACATAATCGGAGGCTTCCATCATTCTTCTTCACAAACAAAATCGGTGTTCCCCAAGGCGAAACACTTGGTCTGATGAAGCCCTATCCAACAACTCTTGTAACTGTCTCTTGAGCTCCTCTAGCTCAAATAAGGCTATGCGATACAGTGGTTTTGATATAGGTTCAGTACCAAGAACTAAGTCTATACAGAACTCCATCTCTCTGTCTGGTGGTAACCCTGGCAATTCATCCGAAAAGACATCTGGGAATTCACTAACCATAGGAATATCTGCCAACTCCGCATGTACCATATCTGTATCAACCACGTACGTAATAAAATCTTCAACATGTTCATTCCTCAGTCAGCATAGTATATTGTCAATTACAACCATAACTACTACTTTTATTTCTTTTTATCAAACTTTACAACATATTTTTCAGGGTTAGGAAACATAATTGTCTTAGCATAACAATCTAACACAGCATGGTTTGATGATAACCAATCCATTCCTAAGATTATATCAAAATCACTCATACTTAAAAATATTAGATTGGCTTTATATCTTTTTCCCCTACTCTTAGCTTACAATCGTTTAACACATATTCCACTAGTTGACTATTATCCATAGGCGTACTAATCAACATTCTCCTACTCAAAGGTGTACGCTCTACATGCTTTTCTAACTTATATTCAAATGAAAGCAATACAAATGACTGCGTGGTACTAGGATCAATTAAAACATGTGTTTCTAAATCATACATCAGGATGTTACCTTTAATTACATTCGACAAAGCATCGGTTGTCCCCTGGTCCAAGGCATGCACTCGCCCTTGTCCAATGACCTGCTTCCCCTTCTTCTCTGTCGTCGCTCTCCTCCTCGACACAGGTACATTAACTGAAACTCTCTTTAGCTTTTTGCCCTTCTGTGGGGCAATGTTAATAACTTCTTGGCAAACTCTGGCCATGTGTCCTGGTTTTCCACATCGAAAGCACAATCCACTAGAAACAGGATAAGGTCTACCTCCATGGAATCTACCATACCTGCTGCACTGCTCAGTGGTAGGCCTCGATCCTCCATCACTACTCCTCTAGCTGGCACTATAGTCGGGTATGCAAGAGATCTAACAATCTTCTCTTTTACTTCCTCGATCCTTGGTCTATTACCGATGAGTCTCCTCCCTCCTCGATATCTGAAACCTCAGGCATTGTCACTTACCGGCCTCTTTCTATCTCTGTGTCTACCTTTTCCCACTTTTCTGAACTCTAAAACATTCCTTTCATAATCTTACTCATAGAGATGTGCCCTGTTCACTGCCTCATCATAGGTAAAGATGTCGAATGGAACCAATTTAGACCATAATACTAGTCTCAATCCATCTATAAATTTATGGAACTACTCATGAACTTGGGGTTATATCTTCCCAGAGATAGAAATCTAGTTTCATACTCATCTACTGAATGACTTCCCTGGCTCAACCCTAAGAATTTGGCCTGCAGCCTTCGCTGAGCCGTATCTGGAACAAACTGCCTCCTGAAGGCATCTTGAAATATCTCCCAACTAATCTCTGTATATTGGGCTCTTAATATGGTTCGGGTGGACTTCCACCAATGCTCTGTCGTCCCCTTCAATAGGAACATAGCAAATACGACCATCTTAGAAGTTGTACACTCAAAGAATTTGTACAACTTCTCCATCTCTCCTATCTATTCCTCCACCCAAATGGGTCCTTAATCACATGAAAAGTTGGAGGTCCAAGCTTCTGGAATTATCGAAGTCTGTCAAGATCACAACCATACCCCAAAACATTACCGCCCTGTCATGGAGCAACATGAGATGGTGTTATCCTAAACTAGTGGGTGTGTAGATGTATCAGGTGCAGCTGCCTCTCTCGATGTAGTTTTTGCATCTTGTCCATGTCCTCCTAGCATAGTCTATGCCAGTATCTCAACTATGGTCCCAAGGCGACGCTATAGTCTCTCGAAACGTGCCTCGATACTCTCTAGTATCTTAGTGGGACCTGTAGTTTCATCTCGGGTCTCTGGCCTACCTCTATGGCCTCAAGCCCTACCTCTAGCCCCTCTACCATAGCGAGTATTAACCATAATAGCTAAATTCCTACATTTATAACCATTAATTAGTTTGATTTCCATCTTGTATACACAATTATAACTAAACAAAGCACAATACTATGAGGATATACATTTTTCCTAATTACTAATATCGATTCACATCCGACCAACCCTGCTCTGATACCATTCTATCACACCATTCTCTCACACGCGACTTCTCCAAAATCACTACATATTTTTCACATTTCACTTACCTTTACTTCTGTCATTACTCCACACCAAAGAGTTGGGCTGTGATTCGATATTAGTCACTCATTCATATTCACTCATAACATGCATACAATTTAATCTTCTTTTCTATAATGTGAGCTCTTTTACATTAATACAAATATTAGTACATATACATCCCCGATCATACAATTGTTTACATAACTGTGTTGTTACAATGTTCAATACAAAATGTCAAGTGTGTATACCTCTCGTAAGATCGATAGATAGCAGAGCAAAGTCTACCAGTTCTCAGCCATGTCCACTTATTGTGGATGCTCTGTAAAAAGGGGAAATAAAAAGTGGGTGAGCTCACAGTTCAGTAAGAAAATCAGACAAGCAAGAAGATAACCACACTATCTACAAAATACAATGCTTATCCTTTGAAATCAGTTCCTTATCTATTCGTATCTAAACCATGCATCCTACTTAAAGCTTTTATGATGGAGGTCCACTTACTCATGATGTTCATGATGATCGTGATGTCAAGGATCCATGGGTCATCTAAGGAGGTCCAATTACCCAAGCTCGAGCTAAGAAGATGCAACAAGCCCTGGCCTCATTGGTTTGTCAAGGAAGCTTCCATGAAAATTACCTGAGCCCTCTATATTTGTTTGGAAGCCCAAACGACATGAATCTTAGTTTAGTAATAAGTTGGGTTAAGTGTTTAAATAGCCCACATTTGAGTCTTATTACATTTTAGACCAATTATCCTATGTTAGGCTTAGGTGTGAATTTAGGTTTTAGTCTTATTTTCTGTTTGGTGTTAATTTCAGCCCACTTGTTTAAGGGCTTAAGTGCTAGATATTATTATAAATACATTCTAAACACTCTTGAATAGAAGGAACAAATCAGATTGAATTTTCATAAATTTGAGTGTGCCTCTTTCTAGGGTTCCCTCTCAACTAGGCTTATCAAGGTCTTCTTCCTTGTGGCGCCTCCCTCTTCACCAACCACCATTGTTATCCTTAGGTTCTCGAATTTTATATTTGTAGGGTCGAGGTCTAATACCTTTGGTTCGAGTCTCTTTAGACTTCAGGTCTAGGTTGATATCCTGTTTTCCAGTCAAAGTCTACCATCGTTATTTCTGTCCACCTTACGTTTTAGCTGTTTCAATTCTCAATTCACACGTTTCCTTGATCGTCATAAAATATCCTCTTATACGCACATATCATTTTATGCACTATATATAGATACAAATCATCAGTTGTAAAATTGGAAGTATGCTGGTTTAACAATCTCAGCAGTTTATGCAAAACATTGTATTTTTCATGTAATTTCACACAAATCACATTTATCATGCCATTCATTTAAATCAAAATAATATGGCATTCAGCATGTTAAAAAACATGAAAATCTATGCCTCACTCATCCCTCCGGTTACCCTTTCAGAATTCACAAATTTGCATGTTCATATTATAAAAACCATGTGATAGTTCATTCAAGAAATCTCAATTTACATTGCATGAAAAGAAAACGAGATAGGCGACTACATGTTCCAAGATTACGTCATAACTCATTTTCTATGATCCCAGGTACATAATACTCGGTTTGCGGGGTCTCAAAATTGCTGTAATGGGAGGTGGGTCAAATCTTTTCCATCAGCTCTCAACTGAGGACCTGATCCCAGAGCACACCAGATCCCACTGGATCCCGCTCCCACTGCTAATCAGTCTTATCCATGTACATTCAAGTACTCACGGTACAACGTACTCCATGTGACATACATGGTACACAGTACTCCATAGACCCTATCTCGAGGTCGAGATGCTTGCCATGAGTCTTAGTCCACTTACCTTGGATATACCTCATAGTCGGGATGTTTACTATAAGTCTTAGTCCACATACTATTGGTTCTATTTTTTATAGCCCTTGGCTATATCTCAAAATATTACATGTGTGAGCATATAGTATCGGTGCGACACACAGTCAGCACAGGCTCCCAACACGACTATTTTATGCTCTTTTCAAAACAGGTACGTGCGAGTAAACTCCCAACATGACCATATCATAATGATATAACTTAGTACGAGCAATCCTCCTAGCACTATGTCATGTAAAAACTGAGTATAAGCAAAGGTCCCAATACTCTATAATGTATAATCAATGAAAACTGAGTACGAGTGAAGCTCCTAGTACTCTATCATGTAAAACGGAGTATGAGCAAAGCTCCCAATACTCTATAATGCATCAATCAATAAATCTGAGTACGAGCAATGCTCCCAATACTCTAACATGAATAAATCACATTTAAAATTTAGTACAAGAATACACTCAAGTACTATGTGATACATATCTCAAAATCAAGTGCGAGTATTCTCTAGCACTTATGGTTTTCACACAAACCAGATAGATGGTTATTCAAATCATAATTCAACTAAGTAAATCAAATAGGCACTCAAATGTGCTATTTTTTCATATAAATGAAAACATTAGCCACTCTATCATGCAACTATGAATTTTTGCCACAACATTCTTCTAAGTCCTTTTATCCTATATTTGGATAAAATCACACTTATCCTCATTAGTCCCTATCACAACAACATGCCTATTCACGAGAATTCATATATAATATAGTATCGAAATTCTATTCGAAATACGTGTAGCTATCTCTAGCTACTGACAAAATTTCTTTACCTTGGATCACGTCATGTGACCTCACTTCCTTGGTGCTCTTTACTCTCGCAGTCCGATCAACTTCCACTGTGATTTTTGAAGCTGTTATAATCATCTACATTAGTATACCGAAATATACTTGTTTCCTTTGTCAAATCTCAATTCAATACATAGATCTCATTACTTTCTTCAATTATGATATTATACTATATATTTAATATATCTCCCTTCATTTCTCCTCATTTTTAATTTGTGCATTTCCTAAAAATACCTTACAATCTTCCATACATGCATATTCCATCATTTCATTCATGCCCATACCACTTCCTCATCATTTTCTCACTTTCTTGCCAATAGCTAGGTCATGTTCATTTTTCATGATCCTTTTGTTTTCAACAATTTACACATATACCAATTGACTCACCAATACACCTAGATTAACATATATCAAGGTGGTGTATTGAATCTTACCTAGTTGAAAATTTCCTCCTTTTCACCAAATTTGGCAAAATCCTTCTTGTTGTTTCAATCTTTAATTCCTACTTCTTCTTTCCAAGTATGTTATTCTCCTCTTCACTAAGAACAACTTTGTTTAATTGAATCTCACTCAAAACTACTTACAAACTGAAGTTTTCTAGATTAGAAATGTTAGGTTTAGTTTGGTTTCTTGAATGGAATAGTGTTTCTTGGGAAATACTGAAGTGGAGAGCCTTGTATTTATAGAATTGGCTCATAGAGATCGATCTGCTAACTACATTAGATCGATCTTCCCCTAAGCTTGAGATCGATCTGCCTTACTAAGAACCTTAAGGAGATCGGTCTGGCCTTGAAATGAGATCAATCTGTTGCAACTCGAGCCTTCTGGAGATCGATCTGCATGGCATGAGGGATCAATCTATCCCTTTCAGATGTTGTAATATTGCATATTCTACCTATGGGATCGATTTGTATTGCCAATGAGATCGGTCTGCTCCCCTTCTGAAGTAGTTCTGCTACAATTTCCATCCCAAAATCATTGTTACATTGGTATTTAATTTACTTAACCATCCATTTTGCATTTCATACACATTTACAACTTCAAAACATCCATTCCTCATGATTTCTATCAATTGTGACTTGTCCATACATCACAAAATCATAAAGATTACATGTTAAATTATGGGTCTTACAATCCTCCCCACCTTAAGAAATTTAGTCCTCTAAATTAGAACGAAATTACTCTACAAACAACTAGGGATATCTCTCTCGCATTAGACTCTCTAGCTTCCAAGTAGCTTCCTTTGAAGTGTGATGCTGCAAGAGAATCTTTACTAACTAATAGTCTTATTTCTTAAGACTTTCTCCTTTCTATCCAGTATCTGTATTGGTTTCTCTACATATGTCAAATCATATTTGAGCTCCAATGGCTCATACCGAATCACATGATTTGGATCTGGATAATACTTCTTTAGCATCGCTATGTGGAAAACATTATGCACTCCCGATAATATCGATGGCAAAGCCAATTTGTATGCCTTATCTCCCACTCTGTCGAGTATCTCAAAAGGTCTAATGTAGCGAGGACTCAACTTACCTCTCTTCCTAAATCTCGCTATGCCCTTGGAAGGAGAAACCTTCAGAAACACTGAATCACCAACGATGAACTCTAGTGGCCTCCGTCTCTTGTGAGCGTAACTTTTCTGTCTACTCTAAGTTATCCTCAATCTCTCAACAATCAACAGAACATCCTCAAAGTTCAGTATAACCAAGTCAGGAGCAAAAATCTTTTTATCACTCAATTCTTCCCAACCAATAGGGGAACGACATCTACAGCCATATAAAGCCTCAAATGGTGCCATCTCGATACTTGCATGATAACTATTGTTCTAGGCGAATTCAGCTAGTGGCAAATGATCATCTCAAGAGCCTTTAAAAACTAGTACACACGTTCTTAACATATCCTTCAGAGTTTGTATAGTCCTTTCTGACTGACCATCTATCTGAGGATGAAAAGCGATGCTCAAACTCAATTGGGTTCCCATGGCTTCCTGAAAGTGTTCCCAAAAGTGGAAAGTGAACCGAGAATCCCCATCCGAGAGAATGCTCTTTAGAATACCATGTAACCTCACTACCTCGTGTACATACAACTCTGCCAATGCACTCAAAATATTGGTAGCTCTCTTAGCTAGAAAGTGGGCTGATTTCATCAGTCTTTCAACTATCACCCATATTGCATCGTGATTCCTCTGGGTCCTCGGTAAACCCATCATGAAATCCATGGTAATATGTCCCCATTTTCATATAGGTATAGATAGAGGCTGCAATAACCCTGCAGGTTTCTGATGCTCTACCTTCAGCTGCTGACATATAAGACATCTAGCCTCAAAATCCACCACATCTCTCTTCATACTCGACCACCAGTACACCTTCCAGACGTTCTGATACATCTTATTACTCCCTAGATGTAACATGTACCACGAAGAACAAGCTTCCATCAATATCAACTTCCTAAGTTCTGGATCCTCGAGAACACACAATCTGCTTCTGAACCTCAGAAGTTCATCAGAACATATCTCAAAATCAGTCACTGTGCCCTTTTATATCTAACCAGTCATGTCAATGCAATACAGATCAGTCTGCTGAGCCTGTCTGATCCTGTCCAACAAATCTAGCTCCAAGCATAAACTAGCAATCATACATTCCGTATCCATGTCAGTAGGCACGACTCCTAAACTGAGGCTAGCAAACTGTTCTAGTAACTCATGTTCCTTGACCATCATATACGATACCATCCCAAGGCTTTTCCTACTCAAAGTATTAGCTACAACATTAGCCTTACCCGGATGATAAAATATGTCACAATCATAGTCCTTTAGAAGCTCTAGCCATCTTCTCTCTCTCATGTTCAATTCTTTCTGTAAGAACAGATACTTGATGCTCTTATGGTCGGTAAAAATCAGAAACTTTTCACCATACAAATAGTGGCGCCATACCTTCAACGCAAACACTACCGCTGCTAACTCCAAATCATAGGTCGGATAGTTCTTCTCATGGTCCTTCAGCTGTCTGGATCTATAAGTAACTACCCTCCCATCCTGCATCAATACACAGCCCAGTCCATGATGCAAAGCATCTGTATACACTGAAAATCCTCCTGAGCTGGAAGGGATAGTGAGAATAAGAGCAGTGGTAAATCCACTCTTCAACTCTGAAAACTCTTCTCATAATCTTCATCCCATATAAAAGCTACACCTTTCCGAGTGAGACGTGTCAATGGAGCGGCAACTTCAAAAATTCGTCAACGAATCTTTGATAATATCTTGCTAAACCCAGGAAACTTCTGATCTCAGTGGCTATCCTTGGTTGTTCCCATTGAACTACAGCCTCAATCTTGGATAGATCCACTGATACACCATCCCTCGACACAACATGTCCCAAAAACGAGATATGTGACAACCAAAAATCACACTTGTTTAGTTTAGCATACAGCTTCTGCTCTCGTAACATCTGCAACATAATCCTAAGGTGCTTCTCATGCTATTCCTTGGATTTCGAATATACCAAACTGTCATCGATGAAGACGATAACAAATTGATCTAGGTATGACTTGAACACATTGTTCATTAAAGCTATGAAAGCTGTAAGAGTATCCGTCAATCCAAATGGCATAACCAAAAACTCATAATGGCCATATCGAGTCTTAAATGATGTCTTGGGCACATCTTCCCTCCGAATTCTCAATTGATGTTACCAAGACCTCAGATCAATCTTAAAAAAAATTTGTGCTCCCCGGAGCTGATCCAATAAATCATCAATGCATGGAAGGGGATACCTATTCTTGATGGTTGCCTTATTCAATAATCTGTAATCTATACATAATCAGAGGCTTCCATCATTCTTCTTCACAAACAAAATCGGTGTTCCCCAAGACGAAACACTTGGTCTGATAAAGCCCTATCCAACAACTCTTGTAACTGTCTCTTGAGCTCCTCTAGCTCAAATAAGGCTATGCGATACAGTGGTTTTGAAATAGGTTTAGTACCAGGAACTAAGTCTATACAGAACTCCATCTCTCTGTCTGGTGATAACCCTGACAATTCATCCGAAAAGACATCTGGGAATTCACTAACCATAGGAATATCTGGCAACTCCACATGTACCATATCTGTATCAACCACGTACGTAATAAAATCTTCAACATGTTCATTCCTCAGTCAGCATAGTATATTGTCAATTACAACCATAACTACTACTTTTATTTCTTTTTATCAAACTTTACAACATATTTTTTAGGGTTAGGAAACATAATTGTCTTAGCATAACAATCTAACACAACATGGTTTGATGATAACCAATCCATTCCTAAGATTACGTCAAAATCACTCATGCTTAAAAATATTAGATTGGCTGTCATATCTTTTTCCCCTACTCTTATCTTACAATCGTTTAACACATATTCCACTAGCTGACTATTATCCATAGGCGTACATCATACTCAAAGGTGTACGCTCTACATGCTTTCCTAACTTACATGCAAATGATAGTAATACAAATGACTACGTGGTACTAGGATCAATTAAAACATGTGCTTCTAAATCATACATCAGGATGTTACCTTTAATCACATTCGACGAAGCATCGGTTGTCCCCTGGTCCAAGGCATGCACTCGCCCTCATCCAATGACTTGCTTCCCTTTCTTTTCTGTGGCCGTTCTCCTCCTCGATGCAGGTACATCAGCTGAAGCTCTTTTTGGCTTTCTGCCCTTTTGTGGGGCAATGTTAATAACTTCTTGGCAAACTCTGGCCATGTGTCTTGGCTTCCCACATCGGAAGCACAATCCACTAGAAACAGGACAAGGTCTACCTCCATGGAATCTACCACACCTGCTGCACTGCTCAGTGGTAGGCCTCAATCCTCCAATCACTACTCCTCTAGTTGGAGCTATAGCCGGGTATGCAGGAGATCTAATAATCTTCCCTTGTACTTCTTCGATCCTTAGTCTCTTACCAACGAGTCTCCTCCTTCCTTGATATTTGAAACCTCGGGCACTGTCACTTACCGACCTGTTCCTATCTTTGTCTATGCTTCTCGTGTTCTTATCTCGACTTGTTTTGGTGTATCGTTAGGGAACTGCTATTCATCCATCAAGCACTTGAGTTAACGTTTCTAACTCTTGTTCAACTAAGCATTTATCAAATGCCTTAAATATACATTTTACCCCTTGTGGTAAATCTCACAATTTATCCCAACATCAGCACATCCAAATCATACCCACAACACAATCATCCTCTTAAGATAACTCATTCATCATTAATACTTCTACATTCCACTTTCTCACACTAGACTATTTCTAGGTTATGGTGGATTCTTTACTTTCTAGGTGGTTTCTATCATTTCTATGCATACTAATCATTTCCCACATCAATATCCAAACAAATATACTTTGGTATTTGCATTAGAAGCTCACCTAGCTTGATTTCCTCCTTGCTCCAATAAAAATGCACCTTGTTGCTTAAATCCAACAAATGGGAAAAATGCCTCCCAATTCTGTTGTTCTTCTCTTTGATGTGAACAACTTTATCTCTAATAGCTTTTCCTCAAATCTTACTAAAAATGGCTGGATTTAGGAGTGAGAAAGCTAGGTTTTTGAGTTGAAATGGAAAAGGTGAAGTGTTTTTTCGAAATCTACAGATTCACTGCTCCTATTTATAGAATTGGCTTGATGAGATCGATCTGCTCTAAGAGGAGATCGATCTGGTCCCTTTAAATCCCTCTTTTTCATGACATTTTAAGCATGAGATCGATCTGCTCCAAACAAAGAGCTAATGAGATCGATCTATTTCCTTAAGGATCGATCTGCATTTTTAGAGAGTTTTGAAGATCAAGCTTGCTCCCTTAGAGATCGATCTACCCTATACCATTGCTCAAATAAGAGCATTCTGGCTCCTCCAGATCTATCTCTCATCCTATGAGATCGATTTGACCTTCATATTTCCAGATTTTCTGTAGTTTTTCTGTAGTAACACATACCAAACAATCCCTCAATTTACTGCCTTAGTCGTCTTTCCATCTGATCACCTTTGAGACTTGAAAATAGTATCCATTAATACTTCATACTCATTAAAACTCGTGTGAAATCTTTGTATACCCAAAGGTGCTTAATATAAACCAAATGGAAGTGTACAACTTATGCAAATCTTCCTTCCATTTTACCTCACTACTCATATTCCATTTCACTCACATTCTTCCCATGTTTAAGTCCATTTCTTCCTATTCATATATAATGTAACTTGTACGTACAATCACAACTCCTATTACATGTGTGTACCTTAAACTTATGGACTTACATTACATATAATTCACATTACAAGTATATCACCATACTTATGAATTCATTTACATATATATATAAGGTTAAACCTATACGGGGTCTCATATTCTCCTCACTTAGAAAATTTGATCCTCCAAATTTGAACCAATCGTTCTGTGAATAACTTGGAATACTTCTCTCACATTAAACTCTCCAATTCCCATGTGGCCTCTTCCACGGTGTGATGTTGCCACAAAACTTTACCCAATGAAATCGTCTTGTTCCGCAACACCTTCTCTTTTCTATCCAATATCTGAATTGGTCTCTCGACATATGACATATCCTCCTTGAGCTCCAACGGCTCATAGCTAATTACATGTGTCGGATCTGGGTAGTACTTCCGAAGCATAGAAACATGGAAGACATTATGGACTTCTGATAGCTCAGGTGGTAAGGCTAGCCTAAATGCTCCATCTCCCACTCTATCTAAGATCTCGAAGGGACCAATGTAACAAGGACTTAGTTTCCCTTTCTTCCCGAACCTTGTTATTCCGTTAGAAGGAGATACTCTTAAAAATACGGACTCACCCACATCAAACTCAAGTGGTCTCTATCTCCTATCAGCGTAGCTCTTTTATCGACTTTGAGCTGTTCGTAGCCTCTCGCATATTATCTGAACATCCTTGGAGGCTTGTTTAACCGAATCGGGAGCCAGCAACTATCTGTCACCAACTTCTTCCTAACTAATAGGCGATCGGCATCTATGACCGTATAGTGCCTCATAAGGGGCCATACCAATACTTGAGTGATAACTGTTATTATAGGCGAACTCAATCAATGGCAAGTGATCATCTCACGAGCCTCTAAAACCCAGCACACACGCTCTCAACATATCCTCCAAGGTCTGTATAGTCATCTCTGACTGGCCATCTATCTAAAGATGAAAAGCGGTGCTAAAGCTCAACTGGATCCCCATCACTTCCTAAAAATGTCTCCAAAAGTGGGAAGTGAAGTGGGTATCCTAATCAGAAACAACACTCACTGGGACTCCATGCAATCTCACTATTTCCTGTACATACAGGTTCGCCAGTGCACTCAATGTATATATAGATCTCATGGCTAAAAAGTGTGCCGATTTCGTTAACCGATCTATTATCACCCATATAGCATCATGGTTCTTACGGGTTCTCGGTAACCCTATCACAAAGTCTATGGTGACGTACTCCCACTTTCATGTTGGTATCGGTAGAGGTTGCAACAATCCTCTTGGTTTTTTATGCTCAACCTTTACCTGCTGACAAATGAGACATCTAGCAACATATTCAGCTATGTCTCTCTTCATTCCAGACCACCAATATATCTTTCAGAGATTCTAATACATTTTACTACTCCCCGAGTGTACTGTATATCTCGATAAGTGAGCCTCTGACAAGATCAACTTTCTCAGCTTTGAATCCCTAGGAACACATATTCTATCTCCGAACCTTAGTACTCCATCTTAACTCAATACAAAATCTGTACCCTTCCCTTTCTGAATTTGGCTAATCATATCAATACACCATTGATCATTTTGTTGAGCTTGTTGGATTTTCTCAATCAACTCTAGTTCTAATCTCATGCTAGTAATAATCCCATAGCTACCAATCTCAGGTAGGGTCATATCTAGACTAAGGTTTGTGAATTGTTCCAATAACTCGTGCTCTCTAACCATCATATGTGATACCAACCCGAGATTCTTTCTACTCAATGCATCAGCAGCCACATTTGCCTTCCCCAGGTGGTATAAGATCTCACAATCATAGTCCTTGAGGAGTTCTAACCACCTTCTCTGTTTCATATTTAACTCCTTTTGTGAGAATAGATACTTCAGACTCTTGTGATCCGTAAAGATCTGAAATCTCTCACCATAAAAGTAGTGGTGCCATATCTTCAATGCGAATACTACGACTGCCAACTCCAAATCGTGAGTGGGGTAGTTCTTTTCATGAGCTTTTAGCTGTATAGATCCATAAGCTACTACCCTTCTATCTTGCATCAAAACACAGCCTAGTCCTTGATGCGAAGCATCCGTTTACACCGAGTAGTTCCCTAAGCTGTTAGGGATGAAAAGAATTGGTGTGGTGGTTAATCTGTGCTTAAGTTCCTAAAAACTCCTCTTACAAGCTTCATCCCATGTAAACTCCACACTTTTCCTCATAAGACGTGTCAATGGAGCAACCAATCTAGAGAAACCCTCTACAAATCTCCTGTAGTAACCTGCCAAACCCAGAAAGTTCCCACTGAACAACAGTCTCGATCTTGGATGGATCTACCGATCCCCCATCTCTCGATACAACATGGCCAAGAAAGGAAATCTGCTGCTCTAGCCAAAAGTCACATTTACTAAGCTTGGCATATAACCTTCTCTCTCGGAGGGTCTGCAAAACAATCCTCAAGTGCTGCTCATACTCTTCTCTGGACCTTGAATATACTAATATATCATTAATGAAAACAATCACGAACTGGTCCAGGTATGGCTTAAAACTTCATTCATTAGAGCCATAAAAGTTGTTGGCACATTAGTCAACCCGAAAGGTATCACCAAAAATTTGTAATGGTCATAGCGGGTGCGAAAAGCTGTATTGGGCACATCCTCCATCCGAATCTTCAATTGATGATACCCAGACCTCAGATATATCTTGAAAAAGGTCTGTGTTCCCCGAAGCTGATCTAATAAATCGTCAATGGGTGGTAAAGGGTACTTATTCTTGATGGTAGCCTTGTTCAACATCTGATAGTTAATACACAACCTGAGGCTCCCACCTCTCTTCTTCACAAACAATACCGGAGCTCCCCATGGTGAGATACTCGGTCTTATAAACCCCTTATCTAGCATATCTTGCAACTGTTTCCTTAATTCCTCTAGCTCAACTGGAGCCATCCTATATGGTGACTTCGATATTGGTTCGATTCCAGGCGTTAAATCTATACCGAATTCCATTTCTCTATCCGGTGGGAATCCCAGTAGATCATCTGGAAAGACATCAGGAAATTCTCTAACCACTGGAATATCATCCATATCTGGGTGTGCTTTGTTCAAATCCACCACATAAGCAATAAAACCTTCAAAACAACGTTAATGTCATTTTTTATACTAATACACCTTACTTGCTACAAAATTTAAAACCATTATTACTCCTTCTAAAATTTTATAACATATTCTTCGGGTAAAGAAAACGAAATGGACTTAGAATGGCAGTCTATGACAGCATGATTGGTAGCTAACCAATCCATTCTCAAGATTACATCAATGTCATACATATTCAACAAAATCAGATTGGTTGTCATGCACTTATCCCTTACCCCCACTTTACAATCTTTATACACTTGCTCAGCTAATTGGCTATCTCTCATAGGGGTACTTATTAGTAAAGTACTACTCAAGTATGTGGGTTCTATAAAACCTTTTAACTTTGATGCACATGCAGGTGATATAAAGGAATACGTAGCACTAGAATCAAACAAAGCTATATCTTCCAAATTGAAAACCAAGATTGTACCTTTTATCACCTCAGAAGAGGTATCAGCTAATGTCTGGTCTATCGCATACACCCTGCCTTAACCCACAACTTGTTTCCCCTTTTCTTCAGTCGAGGTTTTCTTTCTTGTAGGAGGTGTAACTGTAGGAACTCTCTTTGGCTTCTTACCCCTCTGTGGGACTACCTCAACTATCTTTGGGCACTCTTTGGCATAATGCCCAAATTTACCACATCTGAAGCATCGAGTACCCTGAAGATGACATGGCCTACCACCATGGTATCGACCACATAGTCTACATTGATCAGCAATCGGCCAGAGTCCACCAATCACTATACCCCTGGATGGTGTTTGAGTCTGAGGCATGAAAGGTCTAGTAGCCTTCTTTTGTGACTCATAGGTCTCTCTCTGACGCTTACCAATGCCTCTCTGTCCAAACCTAGCACTCTTGCCAACTCTCAGCATCCTTGGACCCCTGTCATTACCCCAACTCAACTCAGAAATGTATAGGTCATAATCTTGCTCACACTGTTGGGCCCGTCGCACAGCCTCTCTATAGGTAGCAACATCAAATGGGGTCAACTTTGCTCGGATCAAAGGCCTGAATCCGTCTACAAATCTACGGACTCTAATAGCCTCACTCCTGATCGAGTCCTGATCATATCTGTCCAGTGAAATGAATCGTGACTTGTACTCATCCACAGTTTGGTTCCCTTGAGTTAAATTCAAAAACTCTATCTGTAACCTACGTCAAGCGGTATCTGAGATGTATTACTCTTTAAGAACACCCAAGAACATATCCCAAGTGATAGCCATACCCTAAGCTCTCAACATAGGCTTGGTGGACTTCCACCAGTGCTCTGCTTTGCCTCTCAATACAAAGGCCGCAAACGCTACTCTCTCCGTAGCCAAACACCTACAGAAGTCAAACAGTTTCTCCATTTGGCTAATCCAATCCTCAGCCACTGCCAGATCCTTTACCTCGCTAAAAGAAGGAGGCTTAAAGTCCATAAAATGCATCAACCTCTCCATATCACAGTTATATCCATACCCCAAATGATCATCATACTGTTATGGGGCTACTGGAGGAGGTACTAGTCGAATATGGGGATCTCGTGGCCTAACTGGTTTAGGTTGTGCAGGTGCAACATTCTCAGGTTCAGGTGTAGCTACTAGGAGATTCAGTGCAGCCTGTCTCGTTGTACCAGGTGTACCCTCAAATCTAGACATAATCTGACCCATCATGGTCATCATTGTACGCATGTATTCCTCTAATCGGGCTACCTGAGGATCAAAAGCCTCTATCTATTCCTGGGGCTCATGACTAGAGGTGATCTATTGTGCCTCTCAATCTTGTCATTTCGCATTTGCGCTCTCGAGTTCTCTCCCCTCTTGCGGTGTCTCTTAGGCATATCTCATAAGCCTGATAACTTTTCTGCATTTATAACAAATGTTTAATTCCCTACCAGCTTCGTATACACATTAGTATCTAAATATCGCACAGTAACTTAGGGATGTACATTTTCTTAGTCCTAAATATTGACTCACATCAGACCAACCAAGTTCTGATACCAAATCTATCATACCCCACTTTTGGGTGCCCTTTCATCCATACATACAATACTACGATTGGGCTGTGAGGCGATGCAATCACTAAAGTCCCAAAACTTTGCAGCGAAAAATATTTTAAATTTAATTCATACTCCCAAGTGTAAATATACAAAATTAATTGTATAATAATATCTTTACATAACATCCCCATACCACTGTTTATATTTTCAATTTGTAACTGTGCGATACAATATAATAGATACAGAATACTCATGTGTATGCAAATCTTGTACCTTTGCAACCGGTAGGAGATGTCCAATACAAAAAGAGATTTGGAGATCACCGCACTGTCTTTCTTCTCAATATCTGGAGGGGGGAAAGAGTGGGGTGAGCAAATCACAGCTCAGTAAGGAAATGGATGCTAACAGGTAGATAATGTACTACCTACATAGCCCATGCATGCATAAACAAAATCATGTTTTAGTGTAAATGGAAATATTGCTAAAAAATGCATTCAAACATTCATTTCTTATATAAGCCTTTTCAGGAAAACAAGCATAAGATATTCCCATTTGAAAACACGTCATAAACAGTGTTATCATAGTACAAGCATTTGAATCAAGAGATTTGTCAAATCATAAAACCTCTTTGCTTTTCTCAAATCCTTTCTTTTCTGAGTTTCTCAATTTCTCGTATCTCTAAGACAGGCATGGAATTTTTAGCAATCAAATATCTATGATATATGGCCATATTCAGTGATCTCAGGTCTCATTGATCAAGTGTGCACATGACATCACTTAGCCTGAAGGGGGATGGGTCAATCCTACCCTCCGTCTCATCTCAATCAACCTCATCTCCTCATATACTCACTGTATAAGGTACGTCATGTGCCATTTACGCGATACTCGTACTCACGTGCACCCAACACGGTACATACTATACCAACGGACAACTACATAGTTCTACGTATGATCATGGATCCAAGTCCATCTACCAACTTCAATGGACTTTTCATCCTAAACCGTGTCTCATACACCAGGCGAGCAATCAATGTGACACATAGTTATCGCAAGGCTCCAATACGGTATGATTTATTGTTAAGGCCCTGTCCATTCCAAGGCCGTCGGCTGGCATCCCCTTGGGTCCCAGACCCTAAGGTTTACCTCAACTTAGTAAAAAAAACTGGTGCGAGCAATGCTCCAGCACTTTATCATTATAAAGCCACGTGTGAGTCACGCTCCAGTATGATTTATCAAACATGCAGACATATGCGAGTGAAACTCTAACATAGTCCAATTCATCAAAATGGGCGTGAGCTAAAGCTCCAACACCATTTCACAACTCAAAACCGATAAGTGATTATTTTCTCTTTTAAAAACTCAAAACATGTTTATTCACATATCATGCTGTCCTATGCTAAACATGTAAAAACTAGCCAGCCTACCTATTATTATTTCTCAATCTCAAAATCAGTACATGGATGAGAAAACATCAAAACATCATGAATAGATATAAAAACATTGAAAACATACATGTTAGGCTATTTTTCCTTCCCATATCCTGTCACGACCCTCAACTTACCAAAATACGTACAAATTTTTCGCATTTTCATGCATCAATCCTTTATCATCCTTCCTCGATCGTGAACAACCACACACTTAACAGTTGGGCTATGTGTCGACGTCTAACTCACTCCACCATACCAATTCAATTTGAAACATTATTTATGAGTAAACACTTGAATAAATGTATATATATCAGAGTTGTTACATGTGTTTACATTGTTTTACATCCCCAGTGGTTACATACAAAATGCTACTGTGCTATGTCTAGTTTAGATACAAAATAATCCAAGTGTGTATACCTTTAGCGATGGGATGCAGCGGATTACCAAAAAGGGAACGCCTCCAGTCACGTCCAATCTATACTCAAATCTCTGTAGAGAGGTGAAAAATAAGGGGGGTGAGCAAACCACACGCTCAGTAAGGCAATCATGCGAACAGGTAGATACTGCACTATCTACGTGATCGTGATGCCATGCTCAAAAGCATTTAATTTATTGTTTATCTCAAAACATGAGTGTATGATTGTGTTAATGGTATGTAAAGCATTCATGCTATTAAAATTCAGTGCACATTTCAACTCAAAGCATGGTATATATCATCATGCATAATTCACAATAAACGCATGGAATTAAACATCATGCATTTTCACAATAAAGCATGGCATTAAACATCATGCATTCATGCACTTTAAAAACCATTAACAAATCAATTCAACGTCAGGTCTCAGCCCATCCCTCGGGCTTTCCTATCCCACAATCACTTCAAACATGGATTTATTCTCAAATAGTATTAGACATGTGAGATAGGCAGTTCAACAATAGGTAATAACCTCAAGGTCTATGTACATAACCTGTGATACCGGCTACACGGATCAGGTGTGCAGGATATCACCACTATCTGCTTCCACACGGGAGGTGGGTCAAATCCTACCCGCCGGTCCATAGCAGATATCGTCCGAAGACGGCACATCACAACTCAACACGGTACAACGTACTCCATGCTACATGCACGGTACGACGTACTCCGTGGACCCAATCAACACATCATATCACGCCACATCTCAAACGCACGTGTGAGCCTATTTAATCGGGGCGACCTCTGTCTATCCGAAGCTCCTAACACGGCTAACTAATCATGTCAAAACAATGCACGTGTGAGCCTATTTAATCGATGTGACACCCAGTCTACTCGAAGCTCCAAACACGGAAACATACAAGGTGGGCATCCAGTGCGAGACAAACTCGAGCACAATGCCAAAACAATTATAAAATCCATGTGAAAACTAGTGCCTTTTTGCACTCTTCCATACTCACGAAATCATGTAGGTGGCTCAAAACTTGCAAAGTATGATTAACAAAACCAAAACACACTCATCTCTTTTGCAAATCATTTCAATGTTGCCAACCTACCAATCATTTGCTAAAAAGCAATAAAACATGATTTTCAAAGCAATATGCTTTTGTTTTCATGCACATTTCTCAAACTCTCAACTTTTACCCTTCAGTCACCCAACAACATTTCCTAGTCTCATGCATTCTAGCAAAACATTTAAGCACCCAAATCGCGCACAGATACCTCTAAGAGTCCACACAATTCCCTTACCTCGATTTACTTGGTGTGACTCCTTTCCTTTTAGCTTCTCACGCTCTTGGCTCAACTCGCCTCGACGTATCCTCGGAAGCTGCGATTCATTCATTAAATCGATTTAGTTAATGTATTTAACCCATAATTGACCTCACTAGTCAATATTATCCACTTATGCATTTTACAAATGCCTTAATCCACATTTTACCTTCTTTAGGTAAATCTCACAATTTATCCACTAACTACATCTTAAAATCATACCACAACACTATAAATAACTTTTACATATCTCATTCATCATTAATCTCCATACATTCCACTTTCTCACACTAAACCATTTCTAGGTCAAAATCATTCCAATGCATTCTAGATAGTTTCTAACCATCCATACTCATGCCAAACAACTCCAAAATCACTTAAATAAATAATGCACCATAGTTGGAGTGTTAGAATCTTACCCAATTTGATTTCTCCTCTTGCTCCAAATGGCAATGCCCTTAACTTCTTCAATATCAACAATGGAAAAATGCTTTCCAACTATGTTGTTCTTCTCTTTGATAGGAACAACTTTGTCTCTAATGGTCTCTCTTCAAACCTCACTGAAAATGGCTGATTTTTGAGAGAGAAAGTTAGGTTTTTGGGTTGAAAGTGGAAGGTTAGTATTTTTCCCGAAATTTTCTGATTTTCAGCACTCCTTATATAGAATTAGCTTGAGGAGATCGATCTGGTCCAAGAGGAGATCGATCTGGTCCCTTAAAATCCCTCTTTTTTACGGCATTTTTAAGCCTGAGATCGATCTGTCGAAGCATGAGATTGATCTGTTGAGGCATGAGATCGATCTGTCGAGGCATGAGATCGATCTGCTCCCAAACAGAGAGCTAAGGAGATCGATCTGGTCCATTAGAGATCGATCTGTTCTATTCTTTCGCCCAAATAAGAGCATTCTGGCTCTTCCAGATCGATCTCTCATCCCATGAGATCGATCTGCCCTTCAAATTTCCAGATTTCCTGCAGTTCCTCTGTAACAACACTTGCCAAGCATCCTTAATTTGCTACCATGATCATTTCCACATTCATTCATCTTTGAGACTTGAAAATGGCATCCATCCTCACTTCATACACATTAAAACTTGTGTAGAATCTTTGTATGACCAATAGTACTTAATATAAACAAAAATGGAGGTGCACATCTTATGCAATTCTACTTCCATTTTACCAAACTATTCATAATCCATTCTACACACATTCTCCACATGATTAAGTCCATTTCTACACATTCATACATAATGAAACTTGTATGTACGATTACCACTCTCATTACAAGTGTGTACATTACTTATGGACTTACATCACATATACTTCACTCATGAATTCATAGTACAACTCTATTTACACTTCTATGTACATATATACCCTTATACATATACGGGGTCTCACATATCCCACTTTCTCAAATTATATCATAATACATTTCCAATCATATTTGGTTTAATAGCTAAGCATAATATCTCTAGAGTTATAACTATAAAAATCGCAGAGAAATACGTACGAATATCTCTATCGCTAAGATACAGTCCCTTACCTCGATTTACTTGAGTGCAACTCTCTTCCTTTATGCTTCTCGCGTTCTTATCTCGACTTGTTCCAGTGTATCGTTAGGGAACTGCAATTCATCCATCAAGCACTTGAGTTAACGTTTCTAACTCTTATTCAACTAAGCATTTATCCAATGCCTTAAATATACATTTTACCGCTTGTGGTAAATCTCACAATTTATCCCAACATCAGCACATCCAAATCATACCCACAACACAATCATCTTCTTAAGATAACTCATTCATCATTAATACTTCTACATTCCACTTTCTCACACTAGACCATTTCTAGGTTATGGTGGATTCTTTACTTTCTAGGTAGCTTCTACCATTTCTCTGCATACGAATCATTTTCCACATCAATATCCAAACAAATATACTTGGGTATTTGCATTAAAAACTCACCTAGCTTGATTTTCTCCTTGCTCCAATAGAAATGCACCTTGTTGCTTAAATCCAACAAATGGGGAAAATGCCTCCCAATTATGTTGTTCTTCTCTTTGATGTGAACAACTTTATCTCTAATAGCTTTCTCTCAAATCTTACTGAAAATGGCTGGATTTAGGAGTGAGAAAGCTAGGTTTTTGAGATGAAATGGAAAAGGTGAAGTGTTTTTCTGAAATCTGCAGATTCACTGCTCCTATTTATAAAATTAGCTTGATGAGATCGATATCGATATGCTCTAGGAGGAGATTGATCTGGTCCCTTTAAATCCCTCTTTTTCACGATATTTTAAGCATGAGATCGATCTGTCGAAGCTTGAGATTGATCTGCTCCAAATAGAGAGCTAAGGAGATCGATATGTTCCCTTAAGGATCGATCTGCATTTTTACAAAATTTTTTTGAGATCGATCTTGCTCCCTTGGAGATCGATTTACCCTATACCATTGCTCAAATAAGAGCATTCTAGCTCTTCCAGATCGATCTCTCATCCTATGAGATCGATCTGACCTTCATATTTCCAGATTTTTTACAGTTTTTCTGTAGCAACACATACCAAACAAATCCCTCATTAATACTTCATACTCATTAAAACTCATGTGAAATCTTTGTATACCCAAAGGTGCTTAATATAAACCAAATGGAAGTGCACAACTTATGCAAATCTTCTCTCCATTTTATCACACTACTCATATTCCATTTCACTCACATTCTTCCCATGTTTAAGTCTATTTCTTCACATTCATATATAATTTAACTTGTATGTACAATTATAACTTCCTATTACATGTGTGTACCTTAAACTTATGGACTTACATTCCATATAATTCACATTACAAGTATATCACCATACTTATGAATTCATTTACATATATATATATATAAAGTTAAACCTATACAGGGTCTCACACAAGTACTATGTGATGCATATTTCAAAATCAAGTGCAAGTATTCTCTAGCACTTATGGTTTCACACAAAACCAGATAGATGGTTATTCAAATCATAATTCACCCAAGTAAATCAAATGGGCACTCAAATATGTTGTTTTCGCATATACATGAAAACTTTAGCCACTCTATCATGCAATTATGAATTTTAGTCACAACATACTTCTAAGGCCTTTTATCCTATATTTGGATAAAATCACACTTATCCTCATTAGTCCCTATCACAACAACATGCCTATTCACGAGAATTCATATAGAATATAGTATCAAAATTCTATTTGAAATACCATTAGTTATCTGTAGGTACTCACGAAATTTTCTTACTTCGGATCATGTCATGTGACCTCACTTCCTTGGTGTTGTTCACTCTCGCTGTCCGATCAGCTTCCACTATGATTTTCGAAGCTGTTATAATCATCTACATTAGTATACCGAAATATACTTGTTTCCTTTGTCAAATCTCAATTCAATACATAGATCTCATTACTTTCTTCCATTATGATACTATACTATATATTTCATATATCTCCCTTCATTTCTCCTCATTTTCAATTTATGCATTTCCTAAAAATACCTTACAATCTTTCATACATGCATATTCCATCATTTAATTCATGCCAACACCACTTCCTCATCATTTTCTCACTTTCTTGCCAATAGCTGGGTCATGTTCATTTTTCATGTTCCTTTTATTTTCAACAATTTACACATATACCAATTGACTCATCAATACACCTAAATTGACATATATCAAGATGGTGTATTGAATCTTACCTAGTTTAAAATTTCCCCATTTTCACCAAATTTGGCAAAATCCTTCTTGTTGTTTCAATCTTTGATTCCAACTTCTTGTTTCCAAGTATGTTGTTCTACTCTTCACTAAGAACAATTTTGCTTAACTGAATCTCACTCAAAACTACTTACAAACTGAAGTTTTTTGGATTAGAAATGTTAGGTTTAGCTTGGTTTCTTGAATGGAATAATGTTTCTCGGGAAAAACAGAAGTGCAAAGCCCTGTATTTATAGAATTGGCTCATAGAGATCGATTTGCTAACTAAATAAGATCAATCTTCCCTGCACTTTTAACCTCTGAAACCAACCTTTCAAGCCAAGGAGATCGATCTGCCCCTAAGCATGAGATCAATCTGCCTTACTCAGAACCTTAAAGAGATTGATCTAGCCTTGGAATGAGATAGATCTGTTGCAACCCGAGCCTTCTGGAGATCGATCTGCATGGCATGAGGGATCGATCTATCCATTACAAATGTTGTAATATTACATATTCCACCTATGGGATCGATCTGTATTGCCAATGAGATCGATCTGCTCCCCTTCTGAAGCAGTTCTATTGCAACTTCCATCCCAAAATCACTGTTACATTGGTCTTTGATTTACTTAACCATCCAATTTACATTTCATACACATTTACAACTTCAAAACATCCATTCCTTATGATTTATATCAATTGTGACTTGTTCATACATCACAAAATCATAAAGATTACATGTTAAATTACGGGTCTTACATTATATGTGTATATTTGTATACCTTTGTACACACACACACACATATATATATTTATCTATACATTAATCTTGAGGAATAAATGAAATATCGCATACATATATATATACACCTGTATGTCTACTTATTTAATTAAATTCCCCATGTAGCATAAAAATAAGGTTAGTCTAATATTTATACTTAAATTAATTCACCTGCATTCACATATTTAATCTTAATTGCCTAAATTATTATTTATAGACAACACCAAGTACATTCAAAATTTTATGGTATTACATTCTCCCCACCTTGGGAAATTTGGTTCTCCAAATTTAAAATTACATCAGTTCTCAGACAAGTGTGGATATTTCTCTTGCATTAGGCTTTCTAATTCCCACGTGGCCTCTTCCGAAGTGTGATACTACCATAAAACCTTAACCAGAGGAATCGTCTTAGATCGCAATGCTTTCTCTTTCCTATACAATATCCGAACCGATTTCTCCACATAGATCATTTCTTTTAACTATAGTGGTTCATACTTAATCACATATGTCAGACCTAGATGATACTTATTAGCATTGAAACGTGGAAGATATTGTGAATACTTGATAATTGCGACGGTAATGCCGATCTGTAGGCTTTGTCTCCCACTCAGTCTAAGATCTTGAAGGGTCCGATATATATGGGACTTAATATCCCTTTCTTTCTAAATCTCATTATACCCTTGGAAAGAGAAACTTCCAAAAACATTGAATCTCCTACTGAAACTTCCAAAGGTCTTCGTGTTTAGTCAGTATAACTTTCTTTTGCCTGCTTTAAGCTATTCTCGATTTCTCACAACCTAATTGTACTTCCACTGAAGCTTGTTTAACCAAATTGGAAACAATTATCTTCCTTTCACCCACTTCTTCCATCCAATCGATGAATGACATTTTTTACCATATGTACCTCATACGGTATCATTCTGATACTTGGGTGGTAACTGATGCTATTTACGAATTTTACTAATGACAACTGGTCCTTCCTAGAGCCTTTAAATCCTTAGACGCATGCTCTCGATTCCATATTAGCATGAGTAAGGTCGTGATAACCCTATAGGCTCCTTGTACTCTTCCTTAACCTGCTGACGTATGAGACACTTAGTCACACATTCAGTTATACTTCTTCTCATACTTGATTGTCAATATACCTTCTGGAGATTTGATAATTCTTATTATTCTTCGGATGCGAAGTATATCTCTATGGATGAGCCTCTGACGACATCAATTGCTTTAACTATAGATTTTTTGGTACACAATGCTATTTTTAAATCTCAATAAATTATCAATACCAATACTTAAGCTAGGTGCAGCACCCATCTGGATTTGACCAGCCACATCAATACAATATTTATCATTTCATTGTGCCTATTTGATTCGATCAATCAAGTCCAGTTTTCAACTCTCAGGCTCACCACCATGTAACGAATGTCAGTGTCAGGGAAGGACCACATTCAAGTCGAGGTCCACCAATAATTCAATAACTCATCTCATTGACTAATATACATAACTCCATCCCGAAATCAATTCTGCACAAAGCACTAACCCGAGTCATTCCCTTTTTCTTGTATTAGACGACCTTTGTGAAATTTAATATTTAAACTGTGAGACCCCGTATATGTATAAGGGTATATATGTACATAGAAATGTAAATAGAGTTGTACTATGAATTCATAAGTGAAGTATATGTGATGTAAGTCCATAAGTAATGTACACACTTGTAATGAGAGTGGTAATTGTACACACAAGTTACATTATGTATGAATGTGAAGAAATGGACTTAAACATGTGGAGAATGTGTGTAGAATGGATTATGAGTAGTTTGGTAAAATGGAAGTAGAATTGCATAAGATGTGCACTTCCATTCTTGTTTATATTAAGTACCATTGGTCATACAAAGATTCTACACAAGTTTTAATGTGTAGGAAGTGAGGATGGATGCCATTTTCAAGACTCAAAGATGAATGAATGAGGAAAGGATCATGGTAGCAAATTAAGGATGTTTGGTAAGTGTTGTTGCAGAGGAACGGTAGAAAATCTGGAAATTTTGAAGGGCAGATCGATCTCATGGGATGAGAGATTGATCTGAAGAGCCAGAATGCTCTTATTTGGGCAAAAGAATAAAACAGATTGATCTCCAATGGACCAGATCGATCTCCTTAACTCTCTGTTTGTGAGCAGATTGATCTCATGCTTCGACAGATCGATCTCATGCCTCGACAGATCGATCTCCGGCTTAAAAATGCCATGAAAAAGAGGGATTTTAAGGGACCAGATCGATCTCCTCTTGGACCAGATCAATCTCCTCAAGCTATTTCTATATAAGGAGTGCTGGAAATCAGAAAATTTTGGGAAAAACACAAACCTTCCACTTTCAACCCAAAAACTTAACTTTCTCTCTCTAAAATTAGCCATTTTCAGTGAGGTTTGAAGAGAGACCATTAAAGGCAAAGTTGTTCCTATCAAAGAGAAGAACAACATAGTTGGAAGGCATTTTCCCATTGTTGATATTGAAGAAGTTAAGGGCATTTCCATTTGGAGCAAGAGGAGAAATCAAATTGGGTAAGATTCTAACACTCCAACTATGGTGCATTATTTATTTAAGTGATTTTGGAGTTGTTTGGCATGAGTATGGATGGTTAGAAACTATCTAGAATGCATTGGAATGATTTTGACCTAGAAGTGGTTTAGTGTGAGAAAGTGGAATGTATGGAGATTAATGATGAAAGAGATGTAAAAGTTATTTATAGTGTTGTGGTATGATTTTAAGATGTGGTTAGTGGATAAATTGTGAGACTTACCTAAAAGAGGTAAAATGTGGATTAAGGCATTTGTAAAATGCATAAGTGGATAATATTGACTAGTGAGGTCAATTATGGGTTAAATACATTAACTCAATCGATTAATGAATGAATCGCAGCTTTCAAGGATACGCCAAGGCGAGTTGGGCCAAGAGCGTGAGAAGCTAAAAGGAAAGGAGTCACACCAAGTAAATCGAGGTAAGGGAATTGTGTGGACTCTTAGAGATATCTGTGCGCAATTTGGGCGCTTAAATGTTTTGCTAGAATGCATGAGACTAGGAAATGTTGTTGAGTGATTGAAGGGTAAAAGTTGGGAGTTTGAGAAATGTGCATGAAAACAAAAGCATATTGCTTTGAAAGTCATGTTTTATTGCTTTTTAGCAAATGATTGGTAGGTTGGCTAACATTGAAATGATTTGCAAAAGAGATGAGTGTGTTTTGGTTTTTGTTAATCATATTTTGCAAGTTTTGAGCCACCTACATGATTTCGTGAGTATGAAAGAGTGCAAGAGGCACTAGTTTTCACATGGATTTCATAATTGTTTTGGCATTGTGCTCGAGTTTGTCTCACACCGGATGCCCACCTTGTATGTTGCCGTGTTTGGAGCTTCGAGTAGACTGGGTGTCACATCGATTAAATAGGCTCACACGTGCATTGTGTTGACATGATTAATTAGCCGTGTTAGGAGCTTTGGATAGACAAGAGGTCGCTCCGATTAAATAGGCTCACACGTGCGTTTGAGATGTGGCGTGATATGATGTGTTGATTGGGTCCACAGAGTACGTCATATCGTACATGTAGCATGGAGTACATTGTACCGTGTTGAGTTGTGATGTGCCGTCTTCAGATGAGATCTGCTATGGACCGACGGGTAGGATTTGACCCACCTCCCGTATGGAAGCAGATGGTGGTGATATCTCGCACACCTGATCCGTGTAGCCGGTATCACAGATTATGTACATAGGCCTTAAGGTTATTACCTATTGTTGAACTGCCTATTTCACATGTCTATTGGTATTTAAGAATAAATCCATGCTTGAAAATGATTTGTCGGTCAGGAAAGCCCGAGGGATGGGCCGAGACCTGACCAATGTTGAAATTGATTGTTAATGATTTTTAAAGTGCACGGATGCATGATGTTTAATGCCATGCTTTATTGTGAATTATGCATGATGATTTATACCATGCTTTGAGTTGAAATGTGCACTTGATTTTAATAGCATGAATGCTTTACATACCATTAACACAATCATACACTCATGTTTTGAGATAAACAATGAATTAAATGCTTTTGAGCATGGCATCACGATCACGTAGATAGTGCAGTGTATCTACCTGTTCGCATGATTGCTTTACTAAGCGTGTGGTTTGCTCACCCCCTTATTTTCCCCTCTCTACAGAGATTTGAGTATAGATTGGACGTGACTGGAGGCGTTCCCTTTTTGGTAATCCGCTGCATCCCATCGCTAAAGGTATACACACTTGGATTATTTTGTATCTAAACTAGACATAGCACAGTAGCATTTTGTATGTAACCACGGGGGATGTAAAACAATGTAAAACAATGTAAACACATGTAACAACTCTGATATATATACATTTATTCAAGTGTTTACTCATAAATAATGTTTCAAATTGAATTGGTATGGTGAAGTGAGTTAGACGTCGACACACAGCCCAACTGTTAAGTGTGTGGTTGTTCACGATCGAGGAAGGATGATTAAGGATTGATGCATGAAAATGCAAAAAATTTGTACGTATTTTGGTAAGTTGAGGGTCGTGACATAAACTTTATTGATCAGTAGAATTCTATAATTCTTCACTTCACAAGTAATGGTATCTTGACTTCAACGTGAATATGACGACTATCAATTTCAATTTATAGGTTATGGATATAAGGCTCAAGGTTCAATCCCAATAAGAAGTAGGATACCAGAATTTATCGATATTCTCTTTTATCCTTGGTCGCAATTCATTTTCAGTTCATATCACTTGATCTGAATCACTTCACATATAAGAGATATTCTTACCTTGTATACATATCTTATACCAATATGACTTGCATTCAAAATTTATCACACTTCAACACTTGTCTCATTTTGTTTATCAATTATAACAAAACTCTTTCCTTATTCCAATTAAGTCTCGCATTTAAAATATAAGCATATACAATTTACAATCCATAGATTCGATACGTAATTTCATATTCCAAAGTCTCTTTATATCTTAAAACTCTGAATCCTCTTAACAGTTTTAGGTCTTTCTTACTGATCTATGATCTCTATTTTTGGGGGATCTAATTGACTCTGGTTTTTTATACCAAGCAACCCAGAAAAGCTCCGAATCTTCATAACAATTAATGCTGCTACACTCCAAAGTGGATTACCTAGTCCAATAATCTCATTTTCATGTAATCCTTGTATTTGCTTTTTCAGCATTTCTAATTCAATCAAAGCCATCAAGTACAGTGGTATAAATAATTAATTTGATACTAGGTGTTAAGTCAATTTGAGAATTTCACCTTTCGATTTAGTGGTAACTCTGACAAATCATCTAAGTATGTGTCGAAAAATTCTATGTCTACAAGGGCATCTCTTTACTCCGAACACACCCTATTTTTATCGATCATGTAAGTAGTGCGACCTTCACTTATACTTTTAGTTCTATAATTCATCTTTTTGGTTACAGTGACTTTACGCTATCACTCTCACTGCTTCCTTAGTACATCTCTTTCTGTCACTCTCATTACCTTTTCATTTTCTTAGTAAGCTCAAAGTATACATTTCATATCATCACAGTTCCGCCTTGCGCATTGCTTCCTCAAAATAATATCTAATGGGGTTATTTAGCTTGATTGAGGATCTTAGTACCTCCTACGAGTTTCCTGGACTTCTCTGTTTCTCATCTCTACTTATTTGAATTATACTCCTTCCAAATCTATTTAATTTCATATTTATTCTCAGGCTTGTTTTCTTATGTCAGATTCAATCATTTCAGTTATAATTGCCACTTTATCTCATTCAAAATTTGATGCCGCTTAAGGGCCTTCAGAAACATATCCCATGTAATTTTTTTGATGTCAGCTCTCGGATTAAATCGGGAAACTTCCCTTTGAGATCTACTTTTCATTTCGATATTGATGCTACAAAGGCTACTTTCTTTATAGTAGCGCATTCTGAAAATCTGTGCAGCTTCTCCAATTCTTTAACACAAAAGTTGCAAAAGCAACTTTCTCAGTAGAGTTACTTCTAAAATCATCAAGCTTTTCTATCTCAATCATCTAACCCTCCGAATCACTTAATTCTTAACCATAATGGAAAATGGAGGCTTAAACTTCTTAAACTGTCCCCAATCTATTAAGTTCACAATCATATTCTAAGAATCCATGCAACTTTTCCAATTTAATTTTTCAGTTTTTCATTACAATTGGATTCTTGACTCCAGTATGTAAGAGCATATTGTCTTTCGAAATTAGCTTGATCTTTCTCTCAGTCACGCCTTAATCATTATCATTATCACGGGGCCACTATGACTTGACCCGATACCATCATCATTATTTCCATGTCCCGCTCAAATCCCATGAAGCGGACTTCAAAAATTGTCAGTGAAACTATATGATATGCGCGTACAAGAGGATGATTTAGGACGATCAAGGAAACGTGTTGATTGGGAATTGAAACAGCTAAAAACGCAAGCTGGGCAGAAATAATGATGGTAGACTTTGAATGGAAAACAAAATATCAACCTAGACCTAAAGTCTAAAGAGACTTGAACCAAACGTATTAGACCTCGACCCTACGAATATAAAATTTGAGAACCTAAGGTATAACAATGGTGGTTGGTGAAGAGGAAGTCGTCACAAGGAAGAAGACCTTGATAAGCCTAGTTGAGAGGGAACCCTAGAAAGAGGCACACTCAAATTTTTGAAAATTCAATCTGATCTATTTTGTTTTATTCAAGAGTGTTTACAATGTATTTATAATAATATCTAGCACTTAAGCCCTTAAACAAGTGGGCTGAAATTAACACCAAACAGAAAATAAGACTAAAACTTAAATTTACGCATAAGCCTAGTTACATAGGATAATTTGTGAGACCCCGTATATGTAAAGTTGTAATGTGTAATGAATGTGAATGGACTTGTAATGTAAAGTATGATCGATCTAAGTCCATGGATTCAATGTATGTATGTGTAATATGATTTGTAACGTACATACAAGTTCCATTGAGTTTGAATATGGAGAAATGAGTCCTTATAAGTGATGGATGTGATTGAAACTCAAAATGGGTGGTGTGGTAAATGGAAGGAAGTTGCATGAATATAAATGCTTCCATTTGGTTTTATGTAGCATACCTTTGGATATACACTGAATGCACACAAGTTTCAATGTGAATAAGGTATGAATGGATGCCATTTTCAAGTTATAAAGGTGGATGGATGAGAAAATGGCAATGGCAATAGATCAAGGATGTGTTAGTATGAATTGCAGCAAGGAAACTGCAGGAAATCTGGAAAACATGAACGCCAGATCGATCTCATAAGATGAGAGATCGATCTGGAAGAGCCAAAATGCTCTTATTTGGGTAATGAAATAGAGCAGATCGATCTCCAGTGGTGTCAGATCGATCTCCTAAGCATTCTGTAATGAAAAGATCGATCCTCAAGCATCCAGATCGATCTCCTTAGCTCTCTGTTTGGGACCAGATCGATCTCATGCTTCGACAAATCGATCTCATACTTAAAATTTCATGAAAATGAGAGATTTAAGGGGACCAGATCGATCTCCTCTTGGACCAGATCGATCTCCTCAAGCTATTTCTATATAAGGAGGGCTGAAAATCTGAAAATTTCGGGAAAAACAACAATCTTCCATTTTTAACCCCAAAACCTAACTTTCTCTCTCTAAAATCTTTCATTTCCAGCAAGAATTAAGGGGAGACCATTAGACATTAAGTTGTTCACCTTGAGGAAGAGAACAACATAGTTAGAACCCAAAATCTCATTGTGGGTATTGAAGGAGATAAGGGCATTGACATTTGGAGCAAGAAGAAAAATCATATTTGGTAAGATTCTAACACTCCAATCCAAGTACATTGTCTATTTAATTGATTTTGGAGTTGTTTGGCATGAGTATGTATGGATGGAAACACCTAGGTTGTGTTAGAAACTAATGTAACCTAGAAAATGGAATGCCTCTAGTGTGAGAAAGTATGAATTGGGGAGTTGGTGGTTTATGGGTTAAGATAAGTTGTTAAATGAGTAATGTGGGTGATTTGGAATGCTTATGTGGAGTTATAATATGGGTTTAAGTGAAATTGTGAAAATGAGTATGTATATGCTTGATAAAATGCCATAGTGAGGGAATTCATGAAATATGAACACTATGAGCTTAATGTCGATTTAATATCGATTTGGAATGAGTTAATAGGCCTAAAAGAATCCATAGACTCGAGTTTTGGGTAAAGTAATGAAACGAGGCCTCATAAGCGTTAATAGAAAACTATAGGTCGAATTGACTATAGTGAACGCACGATGTCATATTATATGGATCGAGTATAATGCGGTAGACGATTTTGTGCAGTCTCAAAGAGTTCGTTGAAGACGAATCGAGTGGTACGAGTAGCAACTTTAAGGAAGTGGAATCACGCATCGCGATTCCAGGTAAGAGAATTCTGTAAGTATATAGAGGTAGCTACTCATAATTTATGGGATTATAGGGTGTTTATGAAATGCATGAACGTTTGAGAAATGTGTTGTTTGGTATGCGAAAATAATTGTGAATATTGGATGATTTGGTTTTACATGGATGTATAAAAAGGGATAGTAAGGCTAATAATTGCATAAATCAAGTGTTTTGAATGCTTTCACAAAACATGTATTTGGTTTTAAACGAATTAATAGATAGGATGGTTATTGTGGTTTGATGTTTATGATAGCACATGTGAAGTGCCAAATATGTTTTGAGATAGCTTTAAAAGCTTATGAGCCGCCTATCATGTTTATGTGAATTAAACCGTGCTAGAGCCTAGCTCGCACCGGGTATTGATGTTTTCATTTGTTTGAAACGTGCTGGAGCTTAGCTCGCACCTTGATTTGAAAACTATGATGATGTTTATAAACCGTACTGGAGCTTCTGCTCGTACGTGGCCTTTGAGTGGTTTGTCTTATGAGTATAACCGTACTAGAGCTATGCTCGTACGCGTCTCTTTATGATAGGATGCATGAGTCGTGCTAGAGCTTTGCTCGCACAAGTTTGCACATTGTGATACGTATAAGGTTGTGAAAGTTGGTAAGATCCTTAAACCCTACATCCTTAAGCTAACATCTTTAAGCCCAAAGAGGCGGGGATGCTCTGTTCGGTGGGGAGGCTCTCTTACGGTGGGATCCTTAAGCCAACATCCTTAAGCCCTGGAGGGGCGGGGAGGCTCTGTTAGGCAGAGAGGCTCTCCTACATGGGTACGGTAAGATCCTTAAGCCTACATCCTCAAGCCAACATCCTTAAGCCCAAAGAGGCGGGGAGGCTCTGTTCGGTGGGGAGGCTCTCTTACGGAAGGATCCTTAAACCCTACATCCTTAAGCAAACATCCTTAAGCCCGAGGAGGCAGGGAGGCTCTGTTAGGCGGGGAGGCTCTGTTAGGCAGGGAGGTTCTCCTTCATGGATGTGGAAAACTCTTGGTATGGGGTAGGTAAGACCTAGGAATGGCACCCCCAATCACGATATGAGTCTGCGGAGTACGCTGTACCGTGTATATCACATGGAGTACGATGTACCGCATGATGGTTATGTGATGAGAAAGTCTGGCGAGGGATAATCCATCTTCATGCCAGCATGATACCCCGCACACCTGGATGCGTGTGGTCTGGGATGATTTATGATGTAGTGATCCACATAGGCACTTTTGATATGGTGACCTAGTTTTTATACACATGCGTGAATTGTGAAATGAAAATGTGGTTGTGATTGTGAATTGATTTGGTGGTATTTATGTGTTGAGAAAGAGGTTTATGATATTGGTTTAAAAAGGAGGTTTCTTAATGAATTGCCCTTTTTATGAATTTAAATTAGATTGAGCATGAGATGATTTATACATGATGTTCTTTTTACCATGTTTGATATGCCAATGTGCATGATTTTGACACATGATATATATGTATACTCATATGGCATAGTTTTATTCCTCATGCTCCTACCATAAATGATTTATGCATAACACTATCAGCATGTAGATAGAGTAGTTATCTACCATGCTTGCATTATTGCCTTACTGAGCGTGTGGTTGCTCATCCCTCTCTATTTCCCCCTACAGAGCATGCATAGTAGTCCAGTGAGGACTGAGGCGTGGTATTTTGGACTCCGCTGCATCTCCATCGCTTAGAGGTATATACACAGTGATTCTTTTTGTATCTAAACAATGTAAAAACACAGTATTCTTTTGAGTTGTAATTATGGGGGATGTAGATGTCAGTAAAACATGTCTTTGTATAAGTACATGATTAAATGTGAATGAATGACATCGTTTTATTTAACTGTGAATGAATGGTAAGTGATGTTTATTATTGACTCACAGCCCAACAGTGTGTGGTGAGTTAGTTCACGATCGGGTAAGGTAACAGTAAAACGCGAAAAAATTTCAATGATTTTCGATCAAAGAGAATGGAATTGGGTCATGACAGAGATTGGTATCAGAGCTGTGTTGGCCTGATGTGAGTCATTAATAAAATGTAGGAAAGTACATCCCCATAGTACTGTGCTTTTATTTAGATATAACTGTGTATACCGTGATGGATTGAGCTTAATGAATTATTATAATACAGGAAGTTAGGCACTATGCCAGTTACACGCAAAGGTAGAGGGGCGAGAGCACGTGCTAGAGGCCGTAGAGGTAGGCCTGAGAGCCGTGCGGAGCCACAGACTGAGCAGGCTCCACAGAACCCTGCTGAGAGAGTAGAGGATACTGAGGCTCGCTTTGCTAGGTTTGAGCGGAGTATTGAGAATTTAGTGGAGATAGTTACACAGGCCTTGGGCGCCGGTGATAGACGAGGTCCCGCGGCACAGCCTACCACTGAACAGGCAGTTGCAGAGGCGGAGAGACCTCAGACTGTTGAGACAGCTACAGTTACACCACCTCTAGCTCAGGATATAGCTTCTCCTATCGCTCCACAGCAGAACGATAGTGATTTGGGTTATGACTGCGATTTGAGCAGGTTACGAGAGTTTCAAGCGTTGAAACCCCCAGTGTTTAAAGGGGTGAAGGACCCAGTGGTTACTGAGGATTGGGTGTATGAGATGGAGAAACTATATAGGTTTTTCTGATGCACTTCAGTTGATAAGGTAGCCTTTGCCGTGTTCATGCTGAAAGGCAAGGCAGAGCACTGGTTGAGGTCCACATAAGCTATTTTAAGGGCTAGACACTCCGAGATTTCATGGGAGATATTCTTGGAGGCCTTCAGAAGACAGTAATTCCAGTTACCGCACAGAGGAAATTGCGGATGAAATTTATGAACCTAGTTCAAGGGAACCGAACTGTGGACGAGTATGAGTCTAAGTTTATGTCCTTGGAGAGATATGACCCAGACACGATGGGTAGTGAGACCCGAAAAATACAGAAGTTCATGGATGGATTGAGATTGGCCATCCAGACTAAGCTAGCTCCCTTCGACATTGTGACTTATGAGGAGGCTGTACATAAGGCTCAATTGTGTGAGCAAGACTTTGAGCGAAATGCCTCCGAGCTTGGGAGAATCAGTGTTAGAAAGGACAGAGATCAAAAGAGATCCGGGTTTGGAAGAGTGGCCAAGAGAGGTGGCTAAAGATTTTTCGAGAAGAGGCCAAAGATTGAGGAGGTGCAGGAAAGAGCTGCTAGACCTCCCATATACCCAGCCTTGACTGCGTCGAGGGGTATGACTATTGGAGGACCACGGCCTACTACTGATCAGTGTAGGAGATGTGGGAGATTTCATGGGAATAGGCCCTGTCTGATGACCCCTATGGTGTGTTTTAGATGCGAGAGACCAGGACATATGGCTAAGTATTGTCCCGAGAAGATAGAGATTGCCCCACAGAAGGGCAAGGAGCCTGAGGGAGCTCCAGTTGAGACAGCAGCCCCGAGGAGGAGGGCTACAGCTGAGGAAAAAGGGAAACAGGCTGCGGGTGTGAGCAGAGGAAGAGTACATGCACTGGATCAGGACACCGCAGATGCTTCGACGGATGTGATTAAAGGTACCATCCGAATCTTTGATTTAGAAGCATTGGTATTATTTGATCCTGGTGCCACGCATTCTTTCACATCACCTTCCTTTGCACATGAATTATTGAAGCATGTGAAACCAACATTGTTGGATAAAATGTTAATGATTTCCACACCCATGAATGATAGTCAATTGACTGAGCATGTATGTAGAGATTGTAAGTTAAAGATAGAGAGGAAGGAAATGATAGCCAATCTGATTTTATTGAATATGAATGATTTTGATGTAATTTTGGGAATGGATTTGTTGGCTACCAATCGTGTTGTGATGGATTGTCATACCAAAACATTGATGTTTTCAGGATTAGACAATCTTCTTGTAAATTTTGATGAAAAGAAATGATATGAAAATAGCATGTTTGTTGTAAATAAAGGAGTATGATTTTAAATGCATATTGCTTGAGAGATAAATTATTGTTTATGATAAATGTGGAATGTGGAGTGATGGTTTATGTTACTAACGATGAAGAGGATAATGTGAAGGGTTCATTGCATACGTGGTTGATATAGATGTGGCACACCCGAAATTGAGGGACATAGCAGTAATTACGGATTATCCTGATGTCTTTCCGGATGAATTACTAGGACTACCACCTGAAAGGAAAATGGAATTTTGCATTGAGCTAGTGCCTGGTACAGAGCCGATATCGAAACCACCCTATAGAATTGGAAGAGCTAAAGAAACAGCTGCAAGAGTTGCTGGAGAAGGGGTTTATTAGACCGAGTGTGTCACGACCCAATTCCATTCTCTTTAACCGAAAATCACTAAAAATTTTTCGTATTTTACTGTTACCTTACCCGGTCGTGAACTAAACTCACCACACACTGTTGGGCTGTGAGTCAATAATAAACACCAAGTCTCATTCATTCTCAATTAATTAAAACGATGTCATACATTTGCATTTAATCGTGTACTTATACGAATACATGTTTTACTGACATCTATATCCCCCATAATTACAACTCAAAATAATACTGTGCTTTTACATTGTTTAGATACAAAAAGAATCACTGTGTATATACCTCTTAGCAATGGAGATGCAGCGGAGTCCAAAATAACACGCCTCAGTCCTCACTGGGCTATTATGCATGCTCTGTAAGGGGGAAAATAGAGTTGGGATGAGCAACCACACGCTCAATAAGGCAATAATGCAAGCATGGTAGATAACTACTCTATCTACATGCTGATAGTGTTATGCATAAATCATTTATGGTAGGAGCATGAGGAATAAAACTATGCCATGTGAATATACATATATATCATGTATCAAAATCATGTGCATTGGCATATAAAACATGGTAGAAACATCATGTATAAATCATCTCATGCTCAATCTCATTTAAATTCATAAAAAGGGCAATTCATTAAGAAACCTCCTTTTTAAACCAACATCATAAACCTCTTTCTCAACACATAATTACCACAAAATCAACTCACAATCACAACCACATTTTCATTTCACAATTCACGCATGTGTATAAAAACTAGGTCACTATATCAAAAGTGCCTATGTGGACCATTACATCATAAATCATCCCAGACCACACGCATCCAGGTGTGCGGGGTATCACGCTGGCATGAAGATGGATTATCCCTCACCAGACTTTCTCAACACATAACCATCATGCGGTACATCGTACTCCATGTGATATACACAGTACATCATACTCCGCAGACTCATATCGTGATTGGGGGTGCCATTCCTAGGTCTTATCTACCCCATACCAAGAGTTTTCCATATTCTGTGAAGGGGAGCCTCCTTGCCGAACAGAACCTCCCCGCCTAACAGAGCCTCCCCGCCTCTTTGGGCTTAAGGATGTTGGCTTAAGGATGTAGGGCTTAAGGATCTTACCGTACCCATGTAGGAGAGCCTCCCTACCTAATAGAGCCTCCCCGCCTCTTTGGGCTTAAGGATGTTGGCTTAAGGATCCCACCGTAAGAGAGCCTCCCCACCGAACAGAGCCTCCCCGCCTAACAGAGCCTCCCTGCCTCTTTGGGCTTAAGGATGTTGGCTTAAGGATGTAGGGCTTAAGGATCTTACAAACTTTCACAACCTTATACTTATCACAATGTGCAAACTTGTGCGAGCAAAGCTCTAGCACGACTCATGCATCCTCTCATAAAGAGACGCGTACGAGCATAGCTCTAGTACGGTTATACTCATAAGACAACCACTCAAAAGCCACGTACGAGCAAAAGCTCCAGTACAAGTTATAAACATCAACATAATTTCCAATCAAGGTGCGAGCTAAGCTCCAGCACGTTTCATACAAATGAAAACATAGAAATCCAGCGCGAGCGAGGCTCTAGCGCAATTTATGTCATACAATATGATAGGCAGCTCATACACAATCAAACAATCCCGACAATCGGGTTTTGCACTCACAATTGCTTTTCCCCACAACAACACAATACTAGCCGACCCATCTATAAGCTTGCTTAAAACCAAGCAATTTCGTTTTGAAAAGCATCAAAACATTAGATTTATGCAATTATTAGCCTTACTATCCCATTTCATAAAATCCACTTCAAATCCAAAACCACGCATATACTCCTCATCATTCACAAATACCATCAATCATTTATTTGAGCAACCATGCATTTCATAAAACACCCAATATTCACCCACAAGTTCAAAGTACGAGCAGCTACCTCTATATACTCACAAAATTCCCTTACCTGGAATCGCGATGCTTGATTCCACTTCCTTAAGCTGCTTACTCGTACGGTTCGATTCGTCTTCAACGAACTCTTCGGGACTGCACAAAATCGTATCCCGCATTATATTCGATCCATATAATGCAACCCTTGTGCTTGCTATATCCAATTTAATCTATAGCCTCTATTAACGCTTATATGGCCTCGTTTCATTACTTTACCCATAGCTCGAGTCTATGGATCTTCTTAGGCCTATTATCTTATTCAAAATCGATATCAAATCGACATAAAGCTCATAGTGTTCATATTTCATGAATCCCCTCACTATGGCATTTATCAATCATATACATACCCATTTTCACAATTCCTCCAACTCACCATGTAATTCCATCTAACCATCTAAAATCATAAACATTACCCCAATAACAACTTTAGCATGCCATAAATCATAAGCTCATTCAATCCCACATATTCTCACATTATACCCATTTTTGATTTCTAGGTCACACCAATTCCACTACATTCCTAGGTAGTTTATCCATCAATACTTATACCAAACAACTCCAAAATCAATTAAATAGCTAATACATTTGGATTGGAGCGTTAGAATCTTACCAATATGATTTTTCTTATTGCTCCAAATGGTAATGCCCTTAACTCCTTCAATTCCAAAAATGGGAAAATGCCCTCTCACTATGTTGTTCTTCTCTTTGATAGGAACAACTTTGCCTCTAATGATCTCTCTTCAAATCTCACTGAAAATGGCTGATTTTAGAGAGAGAAAGTTAGGTTTTTGGGTTAAAAATGGGAGGTTAATATGCTTTTCCGAGATTTCCAGATTTTCAGCCCTCCTTATATAGAAATAGCTTGGGGAGATCGATCTGGTTTATGAGGAGATCGATCTGGTCCCCTTAAATCCCTCTTTTTCACGACATTTTTAAGCATGAGATCGATCTGTCGAAGCATCAGATCGATCTGTTGAAGCATGAGATCGATCTGTCAAAGCATGAGATCGATCTGATCCCAAACAGAGAGCTAAGGAGATCGATCTGGGTGCTTGGGGATCGATCTTTTCATCACAGAAATGCTTAGGAGATCGATCTGGCCCCATTGGAGATCGATCTGCTCTATTCCATTGTCCAAATAAGAGCATTTTGGCTCTTCCAGATCGATCTCTCATCCTATGAGATCGATCTGGCCTTCATGTTTTCCAGATTTCCTGCAATTTCCTTGTTGAAACTCATACCAACACATCCTTAATCCGTTGCCATGGCCATTTTCTCATCCACCCACCTTCATAACTTGAAAATGGCATCCATCCATACCTTATGCACATTGAAACTTGTGTGCATTCATTGTATGTCCAAAGGTATGCTACATAAAACCAAATGGAAGTATAACTTCATTCCATTTTTACCACACTACCCATTTTGAGTTTTAATCACACCCATCACTTGTAAGTATTCATTTCTTCATATTCATACTCAATGGAACTTGTGTGTACGTTACAATTCATATTACACATACATACATTGAATCCATGGACTTACATCAATCATACTTTACATTACAAGTCCATTCATATTATTTGATCCAATTACACACATTACCATTATACATATACGGGGTCTTACAGAGTGTCTCACCTTGGGGAGCACCGGTTCTATTTGTAAGGAAGAAGGATGGAAGCCTCCGACTGTGTATAGATTGATGATTTGTTGGATCAGCTCCAGGGAGTCGAAGTATTTTCTAAGATAGATCTGCGGTCAGGGTATCATCAGTTGAGGATCAGGAGTGGAGATGTACCCAAGACAGCATTTCGTACCCGTTATGGCCACTATGAGTTTTTAGTGATGCCATTCGAATTGACGAATGCTCCCGCAGCATTTATGACATTGATGAATGATATATTCAAGCCATACCTGGACAAGTTTGTGATTATTTTCATAGATGACATTTTGGTGTATTCCAAGTCCAGGGAAGATCATGAGGAGCACTTGAGGATAGTTCTACAGACCCTCCGAGAGAGAGAATTGTATGCCAAACTCAGCAAGTGTAACTTTTGGTTAGAACAGATCTCATTTTTGGGGCATGTTGTGTCAAAGGATGGGTATCGGTGGATCCATCCAAGATAGAGGCAGTTATACAGTGGGAACAGCCCAAAATAGTTACTGAGATCAGAAGTTTCCTGGGATTGGCAGGATATTATCGGAGATTTGTAGAGGGTTTCTCCAGACTAGCTGCTCCATTGACATGCCTCACTTGAAAAGATGTTAAGTTTGTATGGGATGAGGCATGTGAGAGGAGTTTTGAGGAGCTTAAGCGTCGGTTGACCACTGCTCCCGTTCTCACCATTCCTACCAGCTCAAGAGGATTCTCGGTGTATACGGATGCATCACACCAGGGATTGGGCTGTGTGCTTATGCAGGATAGGAAGGTAGTTACCTATGGATCGAGACAGTTGAAAGATCATGAGAGAAACTACCCGACACATGATTTGGAGTTGGCGGCTGTAGAATTTGCTTTGAAAATATGGCGCCACTATCTCTATGGTAAGAAATTTCAGGTGTTCAAAGATCATAAGAGCCTTAAGTACCTGTTCTCGCAAAAAGAGCTGAATATGAGACAAAGGAGATGGCTCAAACTCCTGAAGGACTATGATTGTGAAATCATGTACCACCCGGGTAAGACAAATGTAGTTGTCGATGCTTTAAGTAGAAAGAACCTTGGGTTGGTGTCTTATATGATGGTACGGGAACATGAATTGTTAGAACACTTTGCGAACCTCAGTTTGGATGTAACCCCACCTGGATCTGAGAGACTTGAGATCATGGCTAGTTTGAGACTGGAGCCAGAATTGATTGGCCGTATTTGGCAAGCCCAGCAGAGCAATCGACGGTGCATCGATTGGCTGAGGCAGATACAGACAGGTATGGGTATTGATTTTGAGCAGAGCGCTGATGGGTTATTGAGGTTCAGAGGCAGAGTATGCGTTCCCAGGGATCCTGAGATCAGGAGAATGATTTTATCAGAGGCTCACTCATCGAAGTATATGATACATCTGGGAAGTACCAAGATGTATCAAAACCTTCGGAAGGTTTATTCGTGGTCTAGAATGAAGAGAGACATTGCTGAATATGTCGCTAAGTGTCTCGTTTGTCAGCAAGTGAAGGTAGAGCATCAGAAGCCTGCAGGATTATTGTAGCCTCTACCGATACCGACATGGAAGTGGGAGCATGTCACCATGGATTTTATGATGGGGTTGCCGAGGACCCGTAGAGGTCATGATGCCATATGGGTTATTGTGGACCGGTTGACTAAGTCCGCCCATTTCTTGGCTATGAGAGCTACCGATACACTGAGTCAGTTGGCGAACCTGTATATTCGAGAGATAGTACGGCTACATGGTGTACTAGTGAGCGTTGTTTTTGATAGGGATGCCTGCTTCACTTCCCATTTTTGGGAACATTTTCAGGAAGCGTTGGGGACCCGACTGAGTTTTAGCACCGCTTTTCATCCTCAGACAGATGGGCAATCAGAGAGGACTATACAGACCCTCGAGGATATGTTGAGAGCGTGTGTGCTAGATTTTAGAGGCTCCTGGGATGACCACCTGCAATTAGCCGAGTTCGCTTATAATAATAGCTATCATGCGAGTATCGGGATGGCACCCTATGAGGCATTGTATGGACGTAGATGCCGTTCTCCCATTGGATGGGAAGAGGTTGGTGATAGACAGATTTTTGCTCCGGACTTAGTGCAGCAGGCATCTGAGGACATCCAGTTGATATGTGAGAGATTACGGACAGCTCAGAGCCGACAAAAGAGTTATGCTGACAAGAGACGAAGACCACTGGAGTTCGATGAGGGTGAGTCGGTGTTTCTGAGGGTATCACCATCGAAGGGTATTATGAGATTTGGTAAGAAGGGCAAGCTGAGCCCTAGATATATCGGACCCTTTAAGATTTTGGAGAGAGTGGGAGATAAGGCGTATAGGTTGGCATTGCCACCGGACTTGGCAAATGTCCACAACGTCTTTCACGTCTTGATGCTTCAAAAGTATCACCCGGACCCGGCACATGTGATAAGATATGAGCCGTTGGAGCTCCATGAGAGTATGATGTATGTTGAGACGTCGGTTCGGATATTGGATAGAAAAGAGAAAGTGTTGCGGAATAAGACAATTCCCTTGGTGAAAGTTCTTTGGCAACATCACACGGTAGAAGAGGCCACATGGGAATTGGAGAACTTGATACGGGAGAAGTACCCCCAACTTTTTGAAGAGTGACTTGGTTCTAATTTGGAGGACCAAATTCCTTGAAGGAGGAGAGAATGTGAGACCCCGTATATGTAAAGTTGTAATGTGTAATAAATGTGAATGGACTTGTAATGTAAAGTATGATCGATGTAAGTCCATGGATTCAATGTATGTATGTGTAATATGATTTGTAACGTACATACAAGTTCCATTGAGTTTGAATATGGAGAAATGAGTCCTTATAAGTGATGGATGTGATTGAAACTTAAAATGGGTGGTGTGGTAAATGGAAGGAAGTTGCATGAATATAAATGCTTCCATTTGGTTTTATGTAGCATACCTTTGGACATACAATGAATGCACACAAGTTTTAATGTGCATAAGGCATGAATGGATGCCATTTTCAAGTTATAAAGGTGGATGGATGAGAAAATGGCCATGGCAATAGATCAACGATGTGTTAGTACGAGTTGCAGCAAGGAAACTGCAGGAAATCTGGAAAACATGAAGGCCAGATCAAACTCATAAGATGAGAGATCGATCTAGAAGAGCCAAAATGCTCTTATTTGGGCAATGAAATAGAGCAGATCGATCTCCAGTGGTGCCAGATCGATCTCCTAAGCATTTTGTAATGAAAAGATCGATCCTCAAGCACCCAGATCGATCTCCTTAGCTCTCTGTTTGGGACTAGATCGATCTCATGCTTCGACAGATCGATCTCATGCTTAAAATTTCATGAAAATGAGAGATTTAAGGGGACCAGATCGATCTCCTCTTGGACCAGATCGATCTCCTCTTGGACCAGATCGATCTCCTCAAGCTATTTCTATATAAAGAGGGCTAGAAATCTAAAAATTTCGGGAAAAACACCAATCTTCCATTTCTAACCCAAAAACCTAACTTTCTCTCTCTAAAATCAGCCATTTCCAGCAAGAATTGAGGGGAGACCATTAGACATTAAGTTGTTCACCTTGAGGAAGAGAACAACATAGTTAGAACCCAAAATCCCATTGTGGGTATTGAAGGAGATAAGGGCATTGACATTTGGAGCAAGAAGAAAAATCATATTTGGTAAGATTCTAACACTCCAATCCAAGTACATTATCTATTTAATTGATTTTGGAGTTGTTTAGCATGAGTATGTATGGATGGAAACACCTAGGTTGTGTTAGAAACTAATATAACCTAGAAAATGGAATGCCTCTAGTGTAAGAAAGTATGAATTGGGGAGTTGGTGATTTTGGGTTAAGATAAGTTGTTAAATGAGTAATGTGGGTGATTTGGAATGGTTATGTGGAGTTATAATATGGGTTTAAGTGAAATTGTGAAAATGAGTATGTATATGCTTGATAAAATGCCATAGTGAGGGAATTCATGAAATATGAACACTATGAGCTTAATGTCGATTTAATATAGATTTGGAATGAGTTAATAGGCCTAAAAGAATCCATAGACTCGAGTTTTGGGTAAAGTAATGAAACGAGGCCTAATAAGCGTTAATAGAAAACTATAGGTCAAATTGACTATAGTGAACGCACGATGTCATATTATATGGATCGAGTATAATGCGGGAGACGATTTTGTGCAGTCCCGAAGAGTTCGTTGAAGACGAATCGAGTGGTACGAGTAGCAGCTTTAAGGAAGTGGAATCACGCATCGCGATTCCAGGTAAGGGAATTCTGTAAGTATATAGAGGTAGCTGCTTGTAATTTGTGGGATTATAGGGTGTTTATGAAATGCATGAACGTTTGAGAAATTGGTTGTATGGTATGCGAAAATAGTTGTGAATATTGGATGATTTGGTTTTACATGGATGTATAAAAAGGGATAGTAAGGCTAATAATTGCATAAATCAAGTGTTTTGAATGCTTTCACAAAACATGTATTTGGTTTTAAACGAATTAATAGATAGGATGGCTATTGTGGTTTGATGTTTGTGATAGCACATGTGAAGTGCCAAATATGTTTTGAGATAGCTTTAAAAGCTTATGAGCCACCTATCATGTTTATGTGAATTAAACCGTGCTAGAGCCTAGCTCGCACCAAGTATTGATGTTTTCATTTGTATGAAACGTGCTGGAGTTTAGCTCGCACCTTGATTTGGAAACTATGATGATGTTTATAAACCGTACTGGAGCTTCTGCTCGTACGTGGCTTTTGAGTGGTTTGTCTTATGAGTATAACCGTACTAGAGCTATGCTCGTACGCGTCTCTTTATGATAGGATGCAAGAGTCGTGCTAGAGCTTTGCTCGCACAAGTTTGCACATTGTGATACGTATAAGGTTGTGAAAGTTGGTAAGATCCTTAAACTCTACATCCTTAAGCCAACTTCTTTAAGCCCAAAGAGGCGGGGAGGCTCTGTTAGGCGGAGAGGCTCTGTTCAGTGGGGAGGCACTCTTACGGTGGGATCCTTAAGCCAACATCCTTAAGCCCTGGAGGGGCGGGGAGGCTGTGTTAGGTAGGGAGGCTCTCCTACATGGGTACGGTAAGATCCTTAAGCCCTACATCCTTAAGCCAACATCCTTAAACCCAAAGAGGCGGGGAGGCTCTGTTCGGTGGGGAGTCTCTCTTACGGAAGGATCCTTAAGCCCTACATCTTTAAGCTAACATCCTTAAGCCCGAGGAGGCAGGGAGGCTCTGTTCGACAGGGAGGCTCTCCTTCATGGATGTGGAAAACTCTTGGTATGGGGTAGGTAAGACCTAGGAATGGCACCCCCAATCACGATATGAGTCTGCGGAGTACGCTGTACCGTGTATATCACATGGAGTACGATGTACCGCATGATGGTTATGTGATGAGAAAGTCTGGCGAGGGATAATCCATCTTTGTGCCAGCATGATACCCCGCACACCTGGATGCGTGTGGTCTGGGATGATTTATGATGTAGTGGTCCACATAGGCACTTTTGATATAGTGACCTAGTTTTTATACACATGCGTGAATTGTGAAATGAAAATATGGTTGTGATTGTGAATTGATTTGGTGGTATTTATGTGTTGAGAAAGAGGTTTATGATGTTGGTTTAAAAAGGAGGTTTCTTAATGAATTGCCCTTTTATGAATTTAAATGAGATTGAGCATGAGATGATTTATACATGATGTTCTTTTTACCATGTTTGATATGCCAATGTGCATGATTTTAACACGTGATATATATGTATACTCATATGGTATAGTTTTATTCCTCATGCTCCTACCATAAATGATTTATGCATAACACTATCAGCATGTAGATAGAGTAGTTATCTACCATGCTTGCATTATTGCCTTACTGAGCGTGTGGTTGCTCATCCCTCTCTATTTCCCCCTACAGAGCGTGCATAGTAGTCCAGTGAGGACTGAGGCGTGGTATTTTGGACTCCGCTGCATCTCCATCGCTTAGAGGTATATACACAGTGATTCTTTTTGTATCTAAACAATGTAAAAGCACAGTATTCTTTTGAGTTGTAATTATGGGGGATGTAGATGTCAGTAAAACATGTCTTTGTATAAGTACATGATTAAATGCGAATGAATGACATCGTTTTATTTAACTGTGAATGAATGGTAAGTGATGTTTATTATTGACTCACAGCCCAACAGTGTGTGGTGAGTTAGTTCACGATCGGGTAAGGTAACAGTAAAACGTGAAAAAATTTCAGTGATTTTCGATCAAAGAGAATGGAATTGGGTCATGACATAATTGGTCTAAAACACTATAAAATTCAAATGTGGGCTATTTAAACACTTAACCCAACTTATTACTAAACCAAGACTCATGTCGTTTGGGCTTCCAAACAAATATAGGTGGCTGGGGACTTTTCATGGAAGCTTCCTTAACAAACCAATGAGGCCAGGGCTTGTTGCATCTTCTTAGCTCGAGCTCGGATAATTGGAACTCCTTGGATGACCCATGGATCCTTGACATCATGATCATCATGAAAATCACGAGCAAGTGGACCTCCATCACTATAAGTTGTATATTAAGACGAGGGTTCACAACACCTCTCGGGCCTATCTCTACGGCCTCGAGGAACAGTTCATTTTCATCTTCCAATATGGTTGTGATACTAATTAATAATATCTATCAGTTTCCCTTCATTTACTAACACAATTTTCAATAAAACATAGCCAGGTATACCCATTTGTATCTAAACAATGTACAGTAATGCTGGGGATGTGAACTTTCTAAGTCTTTTTCACTTTCAATATCGACTCGTATCAGGCTAACGTTGTTCTGATACAAACTTATGCAACGACCCAAATTTACTGATATTTCGGTTGGGCTACAAGTCGATATTAGGTCAGAATAATACTCAGTCTGATTAATTTTCATTCTTAGTAATAAATTTAAATAAAATATGTTCACATTTCTCAGACACATCTTGTATTTGCATTACTGTACTTACAAAAATTTTAGATACAACAGAACTTCTTTAAACCTGGGTATACCTTCAGTGCAGCAATATGCTCTGCGGGATCATAACAGTGCGAAATGCTTTACTAACGGAAGCGATCCAAACTACAGTGAGGCTCTGTGGAGGAAAGTAAGGGGGTGAGCTCAACATGCTCAGTAAAAAAACCTCATAGCAGGTAGATAAACACACTACCTATAAATATATATTTTTTATATTTACCAAATCTTGACTATTTTCACAAAATATACAGATGATTTGGTAATTTCTCAGATACCAGATTCAGAATTCAGAAAACAGATTTACTATTGGCAAATGCACAAATACCAAGAACAGATTTTCAGAAACAGAACATGTATCGGTAATACATTTAGCTACTGTTGTAAATCCAGAAAGTTTAAAGTTTTTCAATAGCGAAACAAACAGATTTCCAAATATTTCAGTTCAAGCAGACAATTGAAAAAAATATTTCAAATAGACGAGACAAGGCATACATGCTATATCAGATATTAGCAATAACTATTAGCCAATGTCGGAGACTCCGGGCAATTCACTGATCAAGTGTGCCAGGATGTCAATTGTTGTACGAGTGGTCAACTACCCAAATGGTTCACAGATTAGAATGTCCAAAGACCAGAAATAGAATTAGAAACACGGTACATCGTACTCGTGGACCACAAATACAGATACAGAACAGATAGAAATGTAGCATGATCTCACCAACGCCTTTTTGTCTCAAAATCTGTGCGAGTCGGATCGTGCAACACACAATAAGCACGCGTTCAAGCACATCACATCAGATTAAATTTATAAACCGATCATTTTTCATTAAATCACTTATAAATTCAAATTATTACACAAAATGGTTTCAAAACAAGCTGACTAGCCATTTTTCAAATAAAATATCAAAAAATAGTATATGAAAATTCAAATTTCAGAATTTTCTATATTTAAAACAAAATTCAAGCCACGTCAGAATATATGCAAACCATTTAAATTCAATCCTAAAAAAATTAGATTGTTTAACTAGCCTAAAATCTCTAATTTTTCAAAGTCATAAAATTCGATCTAGGTTTTTTGGTAATTTTGGTACTACAAAATTCAGCCTAAATTTTATATCTACAAAAATATGAAAATTAAGCACATTTATCTCTAGCAGCGATGAGATTTTTCCTTACCTCGGTTTCTGTCTGCGGTCCTCGATTATCTCAATATAGTGAGTCGACGGGTCCGATCCATTCAGGTTATTTTTGTCGGAGTCCTTTCCCCCTTCTATATGCCTTCTCTCCTATCTTCAAATATTTTTATATACTTATATATATATATATATAAGTATATATATATATACACTTTCTTTTTCTTTTTTTCCTTTTTTAAAAATTTTCCCTCCACTCCTTTGTTTTCCTTCTTCTTCTTTTTTTTCTTTCTTCTTCAGTTTTCAGTTTACATAGCTACTGTTCATCATCACCAGCCACGACTTCTATCTCTTCACCGTCTCTTCCTCGTTGTCATCCAGCCTCCCTCATCGCCGATCTTCCTTTACAGCCTCCAACTGTTACCCGAGGCTCATCCCCTGTTCACGGTCGTCTCCCTCCCCCTCGGTGTGCCCATCATCACCTTTCTCTGTCCTTTGCCTTAGTCCCCTATGTTCTGTTTTCAGCCTTCTTCTCGGCTTTCTATTTTTTATTTTTACCAAGCATACCTTGTTTCAGCTTACTCCCACCACCACCATCATCAATCTTCTCTCTTAGTTTTTGCCCTCACCTTCTTTGTTTTCTTCTTTTTTACTGTTCACTGATTCTGTTCATCAATTTTATTGTTTTTTCTTCACCGAGAGGCATTTTGCTTCACCTGCGTCTTCCTATCCTTTCCGGACACCTTCCTCACCATTCTTCTTCTCCTGCTACTAACATCTCTTATGTCTCCCCCCTTGCCACCACCGTTCCAATACCACATTCCCAGCTCCCATGTTCGTCTCTGTTTCTTGCCCTTTATGTTACGGTCTCTGCCTAAGCTCCTCTCAGCCCTTTGCTTTCTAGTCACCCATGTAGGCTTCTGTTTCTTCTATTCTCAAGGTGCCCAAACAGTCCCGATAATCCCCTCCTTCTCCTTCAGTCTCGCTTTGTTCCAGTTTACTTTCGTCGCTTGTTCACGCTTCTGCCTTGCACTTCTACAGTCTGTTCAACATCGGGGAGAAGAAATGAAGATAGAATTTGTCTTACTCTACACACCCCGCTCTCTCTCTCTCTCACGTCCCTTTTCTTCTTTTTCAATTCATTTTCTAAATCTCTCGGCTATCTCTCTTAACTACTGTAACTCCCAGTTCGGTCTCACTGCATTTTTATATTTTCTCTTTTCCTCACTGTTCTTGTCCTTTGCACCGACCTCTGTATATATAAGTAAATTCTATAAATCATTGCCCATAGTTAGTTTTCCCCATTCTCTTCTTACCGAACGCTGCAGCCCTCAGACTCTCATTCTTAATCTGCCTCTTCCTTACTGCAACACCGAAAACACAGTGGGTTTCTACCTACCCACTGTAGTTCCAGACTCCCACGATATACTAAATATATGTTTACATATATATATTATGTATACTCCCATACTTCAGCTTTCCCTTACAGTCCAAGTCTTGTCCTTTTTTTTTTATTTTTCTGCCATTTCCAATTCGGCTCCTCTGCCATCATCATTTCTTTCTTCATGTTTCATGTTTCATTTTCCTGACAGCCCACTCCATCCATTCTGTACATGTATATATACATATTTCTTAATCATTTCCCTTACCAAAACCGCTTCCATACACTCTACTTATTATATTTGTTCCATCCCTTCACTGATGAAATCATCCTATCCCATATATATGTGAATAAGTATATATAAGTATACCTTGCATAGAATACTGAAGGAAGTTCTCGGCTCACATGTAGGTATACTTATGTGTATTTATACTCTCATATATTTATTTATATATATATATATATATATATACATGTGTCCATTTATTCCTATATATATAATTATATGTGTATATTTGTATACATTTGTACACATATATTTATCTATACATTAATAATGAGGAATAGATGAAATATCGCATACATATATATACCTGTATGTCTACGTATTTAATTATATTCCCCATGTAGCATAAAAATAAGGTTAGTCTAATATTTATACTTAAATTAATTCACCTGTATTCACATATTTAATCTTAATTGCCTAAATTATTATTTATAGACAACACCAAGTACATTGAAAATTTTACGATATTTACATATTGGGCAACGCCGTTAATTTTCATAGACTGTGCCAGCACGAACCATTAAAAAATAATGTTATGTCAGCACGATCTATTAATACATGGGTTAATATGTAAATGGGTTGTGCCAACCTAGCGTGATGTAAAAAAAAAAAAAGTTATCTAGTTTGATTTTTCTTAGAAAAAATTCATAAATTTATTATCTTTACACTATTTGAGAAGTGGAACCAATAGAATAAGAGAACATTACACTGAAAAAAGAGTAAGACGATTACAAATTAGGACTCTTCTTTGTTTTGAGTTGAAAATTAAAGTGAGAATTTAGACTCTAATAATGCCATGTGGATTGGGAATTGACATCATGACATGTTTATAGTCCCAAATAGGAATAGTCCAAATCACAAAGTAATGGTTAGTCCGATTATTATTATTATTATTATTATTATTATTATTATTATTATAAAATGTTTGAATATGAGTTTATAACAGATTTTTATTAAAATTAATATTTTTTAATTGAATGACTAAAAAATTCGTGTTATATTACAAGATTTAAATGGAACATAAACAGTTTTAATCACACTTTCAATTATTAAAAAAATATTAATAATATTAATATTATGTATAATTAATGAAATGTACATCTTATTCTGACATGAAATTGAAAAAATCTATTAACTGCCAAATCAATATATATATATATATATTAAAGTTAAAGACATTAATTGGAGATCAATTACACCAATTGGAGTTCAATTAAACTCCAATTGATGCATAATAAATGGACAACTGTCTTTTTTTTTTTTCACTTTCTTACCTCATTGTTTTTTAATTGCACGATGCGTGTCCTTTTCTTCTACCTCCAAGTTCTTTTCTTTTCCTTTTCTCTACTTTGCATGGAAAACAAATGTTCCATTACAAGAAAGTTAAAAATTAGCTACAGCATTAGAAAGTGTGATGTGGTATTTTATACTTTATTACATGTTTGTTTGGTATTGGGGTTATTCTTCTTCTAAGAAAAGTGTTGGGAGTTAAGAAAATATTTTGCAATTTGATTAATTAAAAAAAAAATCTGAGCTTTTATCTCATTTTTCATATAGGCAATGTGTCACTATTTTTTCATCTTTTACTCACTCATAATTCTCTCTTTTTAGCTATGACCTTCAAGGTATCCTTGAAAAAAACCTCTATTGTTAACAACCTTTTGTAATAGAAATTTGTGAAGCCTCTTTTCAAGATGAAAAAAAATAATTTAGGGTGAAAACATTCTTTGTCGCCCTTCTCTTTTGCTCTACTATGCCATGCTCATTAGAACAATGTCGGTGTTGTCCGCAAGCAGTATGTCATATAAAAATCGAGTATGAGCAATGCTCCCAATACTCTATAATGCATCAATCATGCATAAATCACATTTAAAATTTAGCACAAGAATATCCTCAAGTACTATGTGATGCATATCTCAAAAATCAAGTGCGAGTATTCTCTAGCACTTAAGGTTTACACAAAACCCCGATAGATGGCTTATTCAAATCATAATTCACCCAAGTAAATTAAATAGGCACTCAAATGTGCTGTTTTTTGCATATACATGAAAAGATTAGCCATTCTATTCATACACATTCAAAACATGTTAAATTTAATCACCCACATGCTTCCTAAGCTTTTTAACTTATCGGATCCTACCAAACATTTCTATACACGGAATTTCATATACAATATAGTTATTAAAATTCTATTCTAAATACGTGTAGCTATCTCTAGCTACTCAAGAAATTCTCTTACCTCAGATCATGTCATGTGACGTCACTTCCTCGGTACTGCTCACTCTCGCAGTCCGATCAGCTTCCAATATCAACTTTGAAGCTGTTAATAGTCATTCACATCAGTATACATAAATTGGAATATACTTTGTTTTCACTTGCATAAATTTAAATCAATGCTTTTAACTCTTTTCATTACCTCAATCTCATCACTTTCTCCCATTATGGTGTTATACCATATATCTCATATACCTATCTTCATTTCTCATCGATTCCAATTTATGTAGTTCTTAAAACTATCTTACAATCTTCCATACATGCTCATTTCATCATTTAATTCATGTTTACTCAACTTCCTCATCATTTTCTCAATTTCATACCAGTAACTAGGTCATGGATATTTTTGATGATCCATTTGTTTTCAACAATTTAAACATACACTAATAAACTCACTAAATCATCTAATTTAACACATATGAACTTGGTGTATTGAATCTTACCTAGCTGAACTTTTCCTCTTTTTCACCAAAATTGGTAAAATCCACCTTGTTCCTTCAATCTTTGATTCCAACTTCTTGTTTCCAAATATGTGTTCTCCTCTTTACTAAGAACAACTTTGTTGAACTGAATCTCACTCAAAAATTATTGAAATATGAAGATTTCTAGTGTAGAAAGGTTAGATTTAACTTTGTTTCAGGAAAGGTTTAATGTTTCTCGGGAAAACAGAGATTGCAGAGTCAAGTATTTATAGAATTGCTCTAGGGGATCAATCTGCTAACGGTAAGGGATCGATTTGTCCTGCCTTTTTCTCTTCAGGAACCGACCTTTTGAGCTTAGGGGATCGATCTGCTCTTGAGCATGAGATCGATCTGGTTTACACAGAACCTTAAGGAGATCAATTTGTTCTACTCAGAGCCTATCAAAGATCGCTCTGCATTAAACGAGAGATCGATCTGCTCCTCTTCTGAAGCAGTTCTGCTATAATTTCTTCCCAAAATTCACTGTTACATTCATTTTCGATTTGCTTAACTACTCATTTTACATTTTATACTCATTGGGGACTTAAATATATTCATTCCTTATTATTTATATCAATTGTGACTTGTCCGTAATCACACAAGATCATAAAGAATACATATTATGTTACGAGCTTTACATCAACATTCTCCAAAAAAATAAAAATAAAATTAAAATTAAAATTACTTGATAATTCTCAAGCTTTCAAACAGTTCCAACTTGTAAACACTGTCATGGTCGAACTTATATCACTTGATAAAAAAAAAAAAAAAAAGAAAAAATCATCTTTGCTTTTCTTGCAATCTTCATTTTCTTCTGCAACTAAACAACAATTCTTAAATCTTAAGAGCTTTTCAGGAAAAGATTTAAAAAGAAAATAAGGGTCTCATAATCTCGAAGCATCTAAATAGTAATCACAAACCTAACAAAAAAAGGATAAGAAAAATCAACAAACATTAGGTTAAATCGATAGAAATAGTGAATACTAAAAGCTCACTATAATCAAGGAATACCAGTCCTCAGTCATGCTCGACTACTGTGAATGCTCTGTAGAGAGGGGAAATAAAAAGGGGGTGAGCTCATAGCTCAGTAAGGAAATCAGACAAGTAGATAACCACACTATCTACAAAATACAATGCTCATGCCTTGAAATCATTTCCTTATCGACTCATATCTAAAGCATGCATCTTGCTTGAAACTTTTATGTAATATATACATATAGATATAAATCATCAGTTATAAAACTGAATTCATGATGGTTTCATAAATCTTAGCAGTTTATGCAACACATTGCATTTCTCATGTAATTTCATAAAATTCACATGTATCATGCCTTTCAGTTAAATCCAAATAATGTGACACATCATCATATTTAAAAACATGAAAATCTAGGCCTCACCTATCCCTCGGTTTACCCTTTCTCACACACGAATTCACATGTTTAAATTATAAAACCATGTGATACTTCATTCAAGAAAACTCAATTGATGAAAAAAGATAGGCGATTACATTTTCTGAGATTATGATCATAACTCATTTTTCGTGATCTCAAGCTACACAGTACTCAGTGTGCGGGGTCTCACATTTGCTGTAACGGGAGGTGGGTCAAATCCTCTACCATCAGCTCACAACTCAATCACATCGTGTACTCATGGTACAATGTACTCCATGCGACATACACGGTACAAAGTACTCTATGGACCCAATCTCAATGTCGGGATGCTTGCTATAAGTCTTAGTCCTTATACCTTGGATATACCTCATAGTCGGGTGCTTACCATAAGTCTTAGCCCTTATACTATGGGTTATAAATTTTGATAGCCCTTAGCCATATCTTAAAATATTGTACGTGTGAGCATATAATCGGTGTGACACACAGTCAATACAGGCTCCCAACACGGCTGTTTCATGCTTTCTCTTTTAAAATTGATACGTGGGAGTAAACTCCCAGCATGATCCACTGCATATCCATCTTACGAGAGGTATACACATTTGAATGTTTTGTACTGAACATTGTAACAGTACAGTTATGTAAACGATTGTACGGTCGGGGATGTATATGTACAAGTATTTGTATTAATGTATAAGAGTTTACATTATATAAAAGAATATTAACTTGTATGCATGTTATGAAAGAATAATGGTTGAGGCTCAACTGTTTGGTGTCAGTGATGACAGAAGAAGAGGTAAGTAAAATGTAAAAAATTTGTGGTGATTTTGGTAGGTCATGAGAGGGGAGGCCATGACAGAATGGTATCAGAGCTAAATTGATCTGATATGAGTCGGTATTAGTAATTGAGAAAGTGTACATCTCCATAGTACTGTGCTTTGTTCAGTTACAATTGTGTATACGAGATGGAAATCAAACTAATTAATTATTATAAATGCAGGAATTTAACTATTATGGCTAATACCAGTCGTGGTAGAGGGCTAGATGTAGGGCTTGAGGCCGTAGAGGTAGGCCAAAGACTCGAGATGAGACGACAAGTCCCACTGAGGTACCAAAGAGTACCGAGGCACGTTTGGAGAGACTAGAGTATCGTCTTGAAACCATAGCGGAGTTACTTGCACATACTATGCTAGGAGGATAGGGGCAAGATGCAGAGACTGCGCCTGGAGAGGTAGCTGCACCTGGTACGCCTGCACAGCCAACTCATGTACCACAACCTACAGATACACCTACACCCCGCCAGTTTAGGATACGCCATCTCATGTTGCTCCACAACAGGGCAGCAGTACGTTGGGGTCTGGTTATGAGTTTGATAGATTATGACAACTCTAGAAGCTTGGACCTCCATCTTTTCTTAGGGTCAAGGATCCAATTTTAGCTAAGGAGTGGATAGGAGAGATGGTGAAGTTGTACGAATTCTTTGAGTGTACGACTTCAGAGATGGTCGCATTTACTGCGTTCTAGTTGAAGGGGATGGCAGAGCATTGATGGAAGTCCACCCGACCCATATTGAGAGCCTGACATATAGAGATCAGTTGGGAGATATTTCTAGATGCCGTCAAGAGGCAGTTTGTTCCATATACTACCCAGTGAAGGTTGCAGGTTAAATTTTTAGGGTTGAGCTAGGGGAGTCATTCAGTAGACAAGTATGAGACCAGATTTCTATCCCTAGGAAGATATGACCCCGACACCATGAGTAACGAGACTAGGTGTGAGACCCCGTATATGTAAAGTTGTAATGTGTAATGAATGTGAATGGACTTGTAATGTAAAGTATGATCGATGTAAGTTCATGGATTCAATATATGTATGTGTAATATGATTTGTAACGTACATACAAGTTCCATTGAGTTTGAATATGAAGAAATGAGTCCTTATAAGTGATGGATGTGATTGAAACTCAAAATGGGTGGTGTGGTAAATGGAAGGAAGTTGCATGAATATAAATGCTTCCATTTGGTTTTATGTAGCATACCTTTGGACATACAATGAATGCACACAAGTTTCAATGTGCATAAGGTATGAATGGATGCCATTTTCAAGTTATAAAGGTGGATGGATGAGAAAATGGCCATGGCAATAGATCAAGGATGTGTTAGTATGAGTTGCAGCAAGAAAACTACAGGAAATCTGGAAAACATGAAGGTCAGATCGATCTCATAAGATAAGAAATCGATCTGGAAGAGCCAGAATGCTCTTATTTGGGCAATGAAATAGAGCAGATCGATCTCCAGAGGTGCCAGATCGATTTCCTAAGCATTTTGTAATGAAAAGATCGATCCTCAAGCACCCAGATCGATCTCCTTAGCTCTCTGTTTGGGACCAGATCGATCTCATGCTTCGACAGATCGATCTCATGCTTAAAATTTCATGAAAATGAGAGATTTAAGGGGATCAGATCGATCTCCTCTTGGACCAGATCGATCTCCTCAAGCTATTTCTATATAAGGAGGGCTAAAAATCTGAAAATTTCAGGAAAAACACCAATCTTCCATTTCTAACCCAAAAACCTAACTTTCTCTCTCTAAAATCAGCCATTTCCAGCAAGAATTGAGGGGAGACCATTAGACATTAAGTTGTTCATCTTGATGAAGAGAACAACATAGTTGGAACCCAAAATCTCATTGTGGCTATTGAAGGAGATAAGGGCATTGACATTTGGAGCAAGAAGAAAAATTATATTTGGTAAGATTCTAACACTCCAATCCAAGTACATTATCTATTTAATTGATTTTGGAGTTGTTTGGCATGAGTATGTATGGATGGAAACACCTAGGTTGTGTTAGAAACTAATGTAACCTAGAAAATGGAATGCCTCTAGTGTGAGAAAGTATGAATTGGGGAGTTGGTGGTTTATGGGTTAAGATAAGTTGTTAAATGAGTAATGTGGGTGATTTGGAATGGTTATGTGGAGTTATAATATGGGTTTAAGTGAAATTGTGAAAATGAGTATGTATATGCTTGATAAAATGCCATAGTGAGGGACTTCATGAAATATGAACACTATGAGCTTAATGTCGATTTAATATCGATTTGGAATGAGTTAATAGGCCTAAAAGATCCATAGACTCGAGTTTTGGGTAAAGTAATGAAACGAGGCCTCATAAGCATTAATAGAAAACTATAGGTCGAATTGACTATAGTGAACGCACGATGTCATATTATATGGATCGAGTATAATGGGGGATACGATTTTGTACAGTCCCGAAGAGTTCGTTGAAAACGAATCGAACCGTACGAGTAAGCAGCTTAAGGAAGTGGAATCACGAATCGCGATTCCAGGTAAGGGAATTCTGTAAGTATATAGAGGTAGCTGCTCGTAATTTGTGGGATTATAGGGTGTTTATGAAATGCATGAACGTTTGAGAAATTGGTTGTTTGGTATGCGAATATTAGATGATTTGGTTTACATGGATGTATAAAAAAGGATAGTAAGGCTAATAATTGCATAAATCAAGTGTTTTGAATGCTATCACATAACATGTGTTTGGTTTTAAACGAATTGATAGATAGGATGGCTATTGTGGTTTGATGTTTGTGATAGCACATGTGAAGTGCCAAATATGTTTTGAGATAGCGTTAAAAGCTTATGAGCCGCCTATCATGTTTATGTGAATTAAACCGTGCTAGAGCCTAGCTCGCACCAGGTATAGATGTTTTCATTTGTATGAAACGTGCTGGAGCTTAGCTCGCATCTAGATTTGGAAACTATGATGATGTTTATAAACCGTACTGGAGCTTCTGATCGTACGTGGCTTTTGAGTGGTTTATCTTATGAGTATAACCGTACTAGAGCTATGCTCGTACACGTCTCTTTATGATAGGATGCATGAGTCATGCTAGAGCTTTACTCGCACAAGTTTGCACATTGTGATACGTATAAGGTTGTGAAAGTTGGTAAGATCCTTAAGCCCTACATCCTTAAGCCAACATCCTTAAGCCCAAAGAGGCGGGGAGGCTCTGTTAGGCGGGGAGGCTCTGTTCGGTGGGGAGGCTCTTTTACGGTGGGATCCTTAAGCCAACATCCTTAAGCCTTGGAGGGGCGGGGAGGCTCTGTTAGGCAGGGAGGCTCTCCTACATGCGTACGGTAAGATTCTTAAGCCCTACATCCTTAAGCCAACATCCTTAAGCCCAAAGAGGCGGGGAGGCTCTGTTAGGCGGGGAGGCTCTATTCGGTGGGGAGGCTCTCTTACGGAAGGATCCTTAAGCCCTACATCTTTAAGCTAACATCCTTAAGCCCGAGGAGGCAGGGAGGCTTTGTTAGGCGGGGAGGCTCTGTTCGGCAGGGAGGCTCTCCTTCACGAATATGGAAAACTCTTGGTATGGGGTAGGTAAGACCTAGGAATGGCACCCCCAATCACGATATGAGTCTGTGGAGTACGCTGTACCGTGTATATCACATGGAGTATGATGTACCGCATGACGATTATGTGATGAGAAAGTCTGGCGAGGGATAATCCATCTTCGTGCCAGCATGATACCCCGCACACCTAGATGCGTGTCGTCTGGGATGATTTATGATGTAGTGGTCCACATAGGCACTTTTGATATAGTGACCTAGTTTTTATACATATGCGTGAATTGTGAAATGAAAATGTGGTTGTGATTGTGAATTGATGTGATGAGATTGTATGTGTTCGAGAAAGAGTTTATGACGAGGGTTTAAAAAGGAGGTTTCTTAATGAATTGCCCTTTTTATGAATTTAAATGAGATTGAGCATGAGATGATATATACATGATGTTTTTACCATGTTTTATATGCCAATGTACATGATTTTGATACATGATATATATGTATACTCATATGGCATAGTTTTACTTCCTCATGCTCCTACCATAAATGATTTATGCATACTATCAGTATGTAGATAGAGTAGTTATCTACAATACTTGCATTATTACCTTACTGAGCGTGTGGTTGCTCATCCCTCTCTATTTCCCTCCCTACAGAGCGTACATAATAGTCCAGTGAGGACTGAGGCGTGGTATTTTGGACTCCGTTGCATCTCCATCGCTTAGAGGTATATACACAGTGATTCTTTTTGTATCTAAACAATGTAAAAGCACAGTATTCTTTTGAGTTATAATTATGGGGATGTAGATGTCAGTAAAACATGCTTTTGTATAAGTACAAGATTAAATGCAAATGTATGACATCGTTTTATTTAACTGAGAATGAATGAGATGTGAAGTTTGTTATTGACTCACAGCCCAACAGTGTGTGGTGAGTTAGTTCACGATCGGGTAAGGTAACAGTAAAACCCGAAAAATTTTTAGTGATTTTCGGTTAAAGAGAATGGAATTGGGTCGTGACACCAGGAAGGTCCGCAGATTCAGTGATGGATTGAGACCAGTATTACGGTCTCAACTGGTTCTATTTGACATCTCTTCCTATGATGAAGCAGTGCACAGGGCGCAACTCTGTGAGTAAGATTTTTACGAGAGGAATGTCTCCGAGTTCAAAACAGTTGGAAAGGGTAGAGACTGAAATAGGAAGAGGTCAGTGGTGACAGTACCCGAGGTTTTGGATATCGAGGAGGGATGAGACTCTTCTGTAAGAGACCAAAGATCGAAGAAGTACAGGAGAAGACTGTTAGATCTCCTACATACCCAGCTATAGCTCCAGCTAGAGGGGTTATGATTAGAGGACTGAGGCCTACTGTCACGACCCTCAACTTACCAAAATACGTATAAATTTTACGCATTTTCATGCATCAATCCTTAATCATCCTTCCTCGATCGTGAACAACCACACGCTTAACAGTTGGGCTGTGTGTCGATGTCTAACTCACTCCACCATACCAATTCAATTTGAAACATTATTTATGAGTAAACACTTGTATAAATGTATATATATCAGAGTTGTTACATGTGTTTATATTGTTTTACATTGTTTTACATCCCCAGTGGTTACATACAAAATGCTACTGTGCTATGTCTAGTTTAGATACAAAATAATCAAGGTGTGTATACCTTTAGCGATGGGATGCAGCGGAACTACCAAAAAGGGAACGCCTCCAGTCACGTCCAATCTATACTCAAATCTCTGTAGAGAGGGGAAAATAAGGGGGGTGAGCAAACCACACGCTCAGTAAGGCAATCATGCGAACAGGTAGATACTGCACTATCTACGTGATCGTGATGCCATGCTCAAAAGCATTTAATTCATTGTTTATCTCAAAACATGGGTGTATGATTATGTTAATGGTATGTAAAGCATTCATGCTATTAAAATTCAGTGCACATTTCAACTCAAAGCATGGTATAAATCATCATGCATAATTCACAATAATAGCATGGCATTAACCATCATGCATCCGTGCACTTTAAAAACCATTAACAAATCAATTTCAACATTGGTCATGTCTCGGCCCATCCCTTGGGCTTTCCTGACCCACAAATCATTTTCAAACATGGATTTAATCTCAAATAGCAGTAGACATGCGAGATAGGCAGTTCAACAGTAGGTAATAACCTCAAGGCCTATGTACATAACCTGTGATACCGGCTACACGGATCAGGTGTGCGGGATATCACCACTATTTGCTTCCACACGGGAGGTGGGTCAAATCCTACCCGTCGGTCCATAGCAGATCTCGTCCGAAGACGGCACACACAACTCAACACGGTATAATGTACTCCATGCTACATGCACGGTACGACGTACTCCGTGGACCCAATCAACACATCATATCACGCCACATCTCAAACGCACGTGTGAGCCTATTTAATCGGGGCGACCTCTTGTCTATCCGAAGCTCCTAACACGGCTAATTAATCATGTCAACACAATGCACGTGTGAGCCTATTTAATCGATGTGACACCCAGTCTACTCGAAGTTCCAAACACGGCAACATACAAGGTGGGCATCCAGTGCGAGACAAACTCGAGCACAATGCCAATACAATTATGAAATCCATGTGAAAACTAGTGCCTCTTGCACTCTTTCATACTCACAAAATCATGTAGGTGGCTCAAAACTTGCAAAATATGATTAACAAAACCAAAACACACTCATCTCTTTTGCAAATCATTTCAATGTTAGCCAACCTATCAATCATTTGCTAAAAAGCAATAAAACATGATTTTCAAAGCAATATGCTTTTGTTTTCATGCACATTTCTCAAACTCCCAACTTTTACCCTTCAATCACCCAACAACATTTCCTAGTCTCATGCATTCTAGCAAAACATTTAAGCGCCCAAATTGCGCACAGATATCTCTAAGAGTCCACACAATTCCCTTACCTCGATTTACTTGGTGTGACTCCTTTCCTTTTAGCTTCTCACGCTCTTGGCCCAACTCGCCTCGGCGTATCCTCGGAAGCTGCGATTCATTCATTAAATCGATTGAGTTAATGTATTTAACCCATAATTGACCTCACTAGTCAATATTATTCACTTATGCATTTTACAAATGCCTTAATCCACATTTTACCTCTTTTAGGTAAATCTCACAATTTATCCACTAACCACATCTTAAAATCATACCACAACACTATAAATGATTTCTACATATCTCATTCATCATTAATCTCCATACATTCCACTTTCTCACTCTAGACCATTTCTAGGTCATAATCATTCCAATGTATTTAGATAGTTTCTAACCATCCATACTCATGCCAAACAACTCCAAAATCAATTATATAAACAATGTACCATAGTTGGAGTGTTAGAATCTTACCAAATTTGATTTCTCTTCTTGCTCCAATGGCAATGCCCTTAACTCCTTCAATACCAACAATGGGAAAATGCTTTCCAACTATGTTGTTCTTCTCTTCAAACCTCACTGAAAATGGTTAATTTTAGAGAGAGAAAGTTAGGTTTTTGGGTTGAAAGTGAAAGGTTTGTGTTTTTTCCAAAATTTTCTGATTTACAGCACTCCTTATATAGAATTAGCTTGAGGAGATCGATCTGGTCCAAGAGGAGATCGATCTGGTCCCTTAAAATCCCTCTTTTTCACGGCATTTTTAAGCCTGAGATCGATCTGTCGAAGCATGAGATCGATCTGTCGAAGCATGAGATCGATCTGCTCCCAAACAGAGAGCTAAGGAGATCGATCTGGCTCCATTGGAGATCGATCTGCTCTATTCTTTTGCCCAAATAAGAGCATTCTGGCTCTTTCAGATCGATCTCTCATCCCATGAGATCGATCTGCCCTTCAAAATTTCCAGATTTCCTGTAGTTCCTCTGCAACAACACTTACCAAACATCCTTAATTTGCTACCATGATCATTTCCTCATTCATTCATCTTTGAGACTTGAAAATGGCGTCCATCCTCACTTCATACACATTAAAACTTCTGTAGGATCTTTGTATGACCAATGGTACTTAATATAAACAAAAATGGAAGTGCACATCTTATGCAATTCTACTTCCATTTTACCAAACTATTCATAATCCATTCTACACACATTCTCCACATGTTTAAGTCCATTTCTACACATTCATACATAATGAAACTTGTATGTACGATTACCACTCTCATTACAAGTGTGTACATTACTTATGGACTTACATCACATATACTTCACTCATGAATTCATAGTACAACTCTATTTACACTTCTATATACATATATACCCTTATACATATACGGGGTCTCACATTCTCCCCCACTTAGAAAATTTGGTCCTCCAAATTGAAACCAATTATTCTGTGAACAACTCGGGATACCTCTCCCGCATCAAACTCTCCAATTCCCATGTGGCTTCTTCCACAGTGTGATGTTGCCAAAGTATCTTCACCAAGGGAATTGTCTTTGTCCTCAGCACTTTCTCTTTTCTGTCCAATACCCGAACTGGCTTCTCAACATAGGTCATACCCTCATTGAGCTCCAAAGGCTCATATCTTATCACATGTGCCGGGTCCGGGTGATACTTCCTCAACATGGATACATGGAAGACGTTATGCACACTTGCCAACTCTGGTGGCAATGCCAACCTATACGCCTTGTCTACCACCTTATCAAGTATCTCAAATGGCCCTATATATCGAGGGCTCAACTTTTCCTTCTTCCCAAATCTCATAATTCCCTTCGAAGGGGAAACTTTCAAAAACACTGACTCACCCACCTCAAACTCTAGTGGTCTCCGTCTCTTATCAGCATAACTCTTTTGCCTGCTCTGAGCTGTCCGTAACCTCTCACATATCAATTGGACGTCCTCAGAGGCTTGTCTAACCAAGTCGGGAGCAAAGATCTGTCTGTCACCAACCTCTTCCCATCCAATAGGGGAACGGCATCTACGCCTATACAATGCCTCATATGGTGCCATCCCGATACTTGCATGAAAATTGTTATTATACGCGAACTCTGTGAGTGGCAAATGGTCATCCCAGGAGCCTCCAAAATCCAATGCACACGCTCTCAACATGTCCTCCGGGGCCTGTATAGTCCTCTCTGACTGACCATCTGTCTGAGGATGAAATGCGGTGCTAAAATTCAACTGGGTCCCCATCGCTTCCTGAAAATGTTCCCAAAAGTGGGAAGTGAAGCGGGCATCCCTATCAGAAACAACGCTCACTGGAATTCCATGTAGCCTCACTATCTCGCGCACATATAGGTTCGCTAACTGGCTCAGAGTATCGGTAGCTCTCATGCTAGAAAATGGGCTGATTTTGTCAATCAATCCACAATCACCCATATGGCATCATGACCTCTCCAGGTCCTCGGTAATCCCATCACAAAATCCATGGTGACATGCTCCCACTTCCATGTCGGTATCGGTAGAGGCTGCAATAACCCTGCAGGCTTCTGATGCTCTACCTTTACCTGCTGACAAACGAGACACTTAACAACATATTCAGCAATGTGCTTTTTCATTCCCGACCACCAATAAACCTTTCGAAGGTTTTGATACATTTTGGTACCCCCTGGATGTATCGTATACTTCGATGAGTGAGCCTCTGTCAGCATCAACCTTCTGATCCCTGCCTCATCAGGAACACATATCCTACCTCTGAACCTCAGCAATCCATCCAAACTCAACCCAAAGTCCGTCTCTATACCCCTCTGTATCTGCCCGACAATATCACTACACTGCTGATCAACTCACTGAGCCTGTCGAATTCGATCTACCAGATCCGGTTCCAACTGCAGGCTAGCTATCATAAATCCACTATCAGCGTCAGGCGGGGTCATATCCAAACTGAGGTTCATGAACTGTTCCAACAGCTCGTGTTCCCTGATCATCATGAATGATACCATCCCGAGATGCTTCCTACTCAATGCATCAGCAACCACATTTGCTTTACCCGGGTGGTATAGGATTTCACAATCATAATCCTTTAACAGCTCGAGCCATCTCCTCTGTCTCATGTTCAACTCTTTCTGTGAGAACAGGTACTTAAGGCTCTTATGATCTGTATAAATCTGAAATCTCTCACCATAGAGGTAGTGGCGCCATATCTTCAGCGCAAACACCACCGCTGCCAACTCTAAGTCATGGGTCGGGTAGTTCCTCTCATGATCCTTTAACTGTCTTGATCCATAGGCTACTACCTTCCCATCCTGCATCAATACACAGCCCAGTCCTAGGTGTGAAGCATCTTCATACACCGAGAAACCTCCTAAGCTGGTAGGAATGGTGAGTATTGGAGCTGTAGTTAATCTCCTTTTCAACTCCTCAAAACTTTCTTCACACTTTTTATCCCACACAAACTCCACATTCTTTCTTGTGAGACGTGTCAAAGGAGCAGCTAACCTCGAAAACCCCTTTACAAACCTTCGGTAATACCCAGCTAAACCCAGGAAACTTCTGATCTCTGTCACTGTCTGAGGTCTCTGCCACTGAACTACGGCCTCAATCTTAGATGGGTCCACTGATACTCCATCTTTCGATACTATGTGACCCAAAAAAGAGATCTGTTCCAACCAAAAGTAGCACTTACTGAGTTTAGCGTATAACTTCTTCTCTCGGAGGGTTTGTAGCACTATCCTCAAATGCCTTTCATGTTCCTCTCTAGACTTTGAATATACCAGTATATCATCAATAAATACGATCACAAATCAGTCCAAATACTGGTGGAATACCTCATTCATCAATGACATAAAAGCTGTGGGAGCATTCGTCAACCCGAATGGCATAACCATAAACTCATAATGTCCATACCGGGTGCGAAAAGCTGTCTTGGGTACATCTCCATCTCGTATCTTCAACTGATGGTACCCTGATCTCAGATCTATCTTGGAAAAGACCTGCGCTCCCTTAAGCTGATCCAACAAATCATCGATGCGTGGGAGGGGATACTTATTCTTGATGGTGGCCTTATTCAACAACCAGTAGTCTATACACAGTCGGAGGCTTCCATCCTTCTTCCTTACAAACAGAACCGGTGCTCCCCAAGGTGAGACGCTCGGCCTGATGAACCCCTTCTCCAGCAACTCTTGTAATTGTTTCCTTAACTCCTCTAACTCAACTTGAGCCATTCTATATGGTGGCTTGGACATCGGCTCTGTACCAGGTGCCAAATCTATACCAAACTCCATCTCCCTATCTGGAGGTAACCCTGGTAACTCATCCGGAAAGATATCTGGAAATTCCCTAACCACTGGTATGTCTTCCAATTTCGGACGTGCCTTATCCGTCTCAATCACAAAAGCGATGAATCCTTCACATTATTCTTTCCACCATTAGTATCATAAATCATCACATCACATACATAAATGAAATCAAATTTATCTTTCATACATCATGTATCAAGATTATACTCATCACACTTATAAAAATCATGTTCTTTAATTTCATTTCACAAAATTAACTACAAGATTGTCTATCTTTGGAAACATCAAAGTTTTTGCATGACAATCCATAACAACATGATTGGCAGCCAACCAATCCATTCCTAGGATCACATCAAAATCACTCATATTTAATAAAATTAAATCAGCTGCCATCTCTTTACCACCTATCTTCATTTTACAATCCCTATATATATGCTCAGTCAACTGACTATCATTCATAGGGGTAGATATCAACAGCATCTTATCAAGCAGCGTGGGTTTTACATGCTTCAACAATTTACATGCAAAGGATGGCGAAATAAAGGAATGCGTGGCACCAGGATCAAACAGTACATAAGCTTCTAAATCAAAGATTTGGATGGTACCTTTTATCACATCCGATGACTGATCTGCAGTATCCTGATCCAGTGCGTGCACTTGTCCTCTGCTTACACCCACTGCTTGCTTCCCCTTTTCCTCGGCTGTAGCCCTCCTCCTCGGAGCAGCTGTACCAACTGGAGCTCTCTCTGGCTCCTTGCCCTTCTGTGGGGCTCTCTCTATCATCTCTGGGCAGTCTCTAATTACGTGCCCTAGCTTCCCACATCTGAAGCATACAACCTGAGGTCCATAACATGGTCGAGTACCATGGTACCTACCACACTTGCCACACTGTTCTGTAGTAGGCCGTGGTCCTCCAATCACGATTCCCTTAGCTAGAGCAATGGTCGGATACATGGGAGTATCAACTGTCCTCTCCCGGATCTCATCAATTCTCGGCCTCTTTCCAGAGAATCTCTTGCTTCCTTTATAGCTGAAGCCTCTATCCATCATAGGTCTCTCCTTATCTCTATCCCTCATCTTACCAACTTTTCCAAACTCTGAGGCGATTCTATCAACATCTTGTTCACATAATTGCACCCTGCGCACTGCCTCCTCATAGGTCGGTATATCCAGGGGAACCAATCTAGACCTGATGGTCAGTCTCAATCCATCCACAAACTTTTGGATCTTCTCGACCTCATTACCCATCGTGTTGAGATCATACCTGCCCAGGGATATAAAAGCAATCTCATACTCATCCACAGTCCTGCTCCCTTGGGTCAGTCCCAAAAATGCAATCTTTAGCTTCCGCTGTGCGGTATCCGGGACATACTGTCTTCGGAAGGCCTCTAAAAACACATCCCAGCTGATCTCAGTATGCCGGGCTCTCAAAATAGGCCTGGTGGATTTCCACCAATGTTCTGCTGATCCCTTCAGCATAAAAGCAGCAAATGCTACCATCTCGGTAGTAGTGCACTCAAAGAACCCATATAATTTCTCGATCTCATTGATCCAATCCTCAGCCGCTACTGGGTCCTTTACTCCACTGAAAGACGGCGGTCCAAACTTCTGGAACTACCGCAGTCTATCCAAATCACATCCATATCCCCAACCTCTACTGCCTGGCATAGCAACCGGCGTAGGCACATCCTGTGTGGGTGGGGTATTTGTCTTCTGTGGCCTCTGGGCTTCCCTTGCCCGTGCCTCAGGAGCTGCCGCCTGCTCGGCATCACCCTGTGTAGCGGGACTCTGTCTACCGCCAACTCCAGATAAAGATTGGGTGACCAACTCCACAATCATCTCAATGCTCCGCTCAATCCTCGCGAAACGAGCCTCAGTACTCTCGGGCCTCTCCTCTGGACCCTGTGGAGCGTGCTCAACATCAGCCTCCACCTCAACATTCTCCTGAGCCTCGTGTGTTTCTGGCTCAACACGACCCCCAGGCCTACCTCTACGACCTCGAGCCTGTGCTCTCATCCCTCTACCGCGACTGGTATTAGGCATACTTACTCAGTTCCCTACATTCACAACCAATTACTTAGTCAACCCATCGACATACACAATTTGTATCTAAACAAGCACAGTAACTTGGGGATGTAATTTTTTTAACTTATTAAGTATTTTAGACATGACACACGTCAGACCAACTCGAGCTCTGATACCAACTTCTGTCACGACCCTCAACTTACCAAAATACGTATAAATTTTTCGCATTTTCATGCATCAATCCTTAATCATCCTTCCTCGATCGTGAACAACCACATGCTTAATAGTTGGGCTGTGTGTCGACGTCTAACTCACTCCACCATACCAATTCAATTTGAAACATTATTTATGAGTAAACACTTGTATAAATGTATATATATCAGAGTTGTTACATGTGTTTACATTGTTTTACATTGTTTTACATCCCCAGTGGTTACATACAAAATGCTACTGTGCTATGTCTAGTTTAGATACAAAATAATCAAGGTGTGTATACCTTTAGCGATGGGATGTAGCGGAATTACCAAAAAGGGAACGCCTCCAGTCACGTCCAATCTATACTCAAATCTCTGTAGAGAGGGGAAAATAAGGGGGGTGAGCAAACCACACGCTCAGTAAGGCAATCATGCGAACAGGTAGATACTGCACTATCTACGTGATCATGATCCCTGCTCAAAAGCATTTAATTCATTGTTTATCTCAAAACATGGGTGCATGATTGTGTTAATGGTATGTAAAGCATTCATGCTATTAAAATTCAGTGCACATTTCAACTCAAAGCATGGTATAAATCATCATGCATAATTCACAATAATAGCATGGCATTAACCATCATGCATCCGTGCACTTTAAAAACCATTAACAAATCAATTTCAACATTGGTCAGGTCTCGGCCCATCCCTCGGGCTTTCCTGACCCACAAATCATTTTCAAACATGGATTTAATCTCAAATAGCAGTAGACATGCGAGATAGGCAGTTCAACAATAGGTAATAACCTAAAGGCCTATGTACATAACCTGTGATACTGGCTACACGGATCAGGTGTGCGGGATATCACCACTATCTGCTTCCACACGGGAGGTGGGTCAAATCCTACCCGCCGGTCCATAGCAGATCTCGTCCGAAGACAGCACATCACAACTCAACACGGTACAATGTACTCCATGCTACATGCATGGTACGACGTACTCTGTGGACCCAATCAACACATCATATCACGCCACATCTCAAACGCACGTGTGAGCCTATTTAATCGGGGCGACCTCTTGTCTATCCGAAGCTCCTAACACGGCTAATTAATCATGTCAACACAATGCACGTGTGAGCCTATTTAATCGATGTGACACCCAGTCTACTCGAAGCTCCAAACACGACAACATACAAGGTGGGCATCCAGTGCGAGACAAACTCGAGCACAATGCCAATACAATTATGAAATCCATGTGAAAACTAGTGCCTCTTGCACTCTTTCATACTCACGAAATCATGTAGGTGGCTCAAAACTTGCAAAATATGATTAACAAAACCAAAACACACTCATCTCTTTTGCAAATCATTTCAATGTTAGCCAACCTACCAATCATTTGCTAAAAAGCAATAAAACATGATTTTCAAAGCAATATGCTTTTGTTTTCATGCACATTTCTCAAACTCCCAACTTTTACCCTTCAATCACCCAACAACATTTCCTAGTCTCATGCATTCTAGCAAAACATTTAAGCGCCCAAATTGCGCACAGATATCTCTAAGAGTCCACACAATTCCCTTACCTCGATTTACTTGGTGTGACTCCTTTCCTTTTAGCTTCTCACGCTCTTGGCCCAACTCGCCTCGGCGTATCCTCGAAAGGTGCGATTCATTCATTAAATCGATTGAGTTAATGTATTTAACCCATAATTGACCTCACTAGTCAATATTATTCACTTATGCATTTTACAAATGCCTTAATCCACATTTTACCTCTTTTAGGTAAATCTCACAATTTATCCACTAACCACATCTTAAAATCATACCACAACACTATAAATGATTTCTACATATCTCATTCATCATTAATCTCCATACATTCTACTTTCTCACTCTAGACCATTTCTAGGTCATAATCATTCCAATGTATTTAGATAGTTTCTAACCATCCATACTCATGCCAAACAACTCCAAAATCAATTATATAAACAATGTACCATAGTTGGAGTGTTAGAATCTTACCAAATTTGATTTCTCTTCTTGCTCCAATGGCAATGCCCTTAACTCCTTCAATACCAACAATGGGAAAATGCTTTCCAACTATGTTGTTCTTCTCTTTGATAGGAACAACTTTGTCTCTAATGGTCTCTCTTCAAACCTCACTGAAAATGGTTGATTTTAGAGAGAGAAAGTTAGGTTTTTGGGTTGAAAGTGGAAGGTTTGTGTTTTTCCCGAAATTTTCTGATTTCCAGCACTCCTTATATAGAATTAGCTTGAGGAGATCGATCTGGTCCAAGAGGAGATCGATCTGGTCCCTTAAAATCTCTCTTTTTCACGGCATTTTTAAGCCTGAGATCGATCTGTCGAAGCATGAGATCGATCTGTCGAGGCATGAGATCGATCTGTCGAAGCATGAGATCGATCTGCTCCCAAACAGAGAGCTAAGGAGATCGATCTGGCTCCATTGGAGATTGATCTGCTCTATTCTTTTGCCTAAATAAGAGCATTCTAGCTCTTCCAGATCGATCTCTCATCCCATGAGATCGATCTGCCCTTCAAAATTTCCAGATTTCTTGCAGTTCTTCTGCAACAACACTTACCAAACATCCTTAATTTGCTACCATGATCATTTCCTCATTCATTCATCTTTGAGACTTGAAAATGGCATCCATCCTCACTTCATACACATTAAAACTTGTGTAGGATCTTTGTATGACCAATGGTACTTAATATAAACAAAAATGGAAGTGCACATCTTATGCAATTCTACTTCCATTTTACCAAACTATTCATAATCCATTCTACACACATTCTCCACATGTTTAAGTCCATTTCTACACATTCATACATAATGAAACTTGTATGTACGATTACCACTCTCATTACAAGTGTGTACATTACTTATGGACTTAAATCACATATACTTCACTCATGAATTCATAGTACAACTCTATTTACACTTCTATATATATAAATACCTTTATACATATACGGGGTCTCACACCTACCACTGAGCAGTGTAGTAAATGTGGTAGATTCCATAGAGGTAGACCTTGTCCTGTTTCTAGTGGATTATGCTTCCGATATGGGAAGCCAGGGCATATGGCTAGAGTTTGCCCACAGGTTATTGATATGGCCCCATAGAAGGGCAAAGAGCCTAAGAGAGCTGTAGCTGATACGTCTACTCCGAGGAGGAGAGCGACGACAAAGGAGTAGGGGAAGCTGGTCATTGGACGAGGGTGAGTACATGCCTTGGACCAGCACAACCGAAGCTTTGTCAGATGTGATTAAAGGTAACATCCTAATGTATGATTTAGAAGCATATGTTTTGATTGATCCTGGTGCCATGCATTTATTTGTATCGTCTTCATTTGCATGTAAGTTAGCAAGGCATGTAGAGCGTACACCTTTAAGTAGGATGATGTTGATTAGTATGCCTATGGATAACAGTCAGATAGTAGAGTATGTGTTAAATGATTGTAAGCTAAGAGTAGGGGAAAAGGACATGACAGCCAATCTATTATTGTTAAGCATGAGTGATTTTGATATAATCTTAGGAATGGATTGGTTATCTGCAAACCATGTTGCTTTAGATTGTTATACCAAGACGGTTATGTTTCCTAACCCTAAAAAATATGTTGTAAAGTTAGATGAAAAGAAATGAAAGTAGTAGTTATGGTTACAATAATTAATGTACTATTACGTACGTGGTTGATATGGACAAGGTACATCCAGAGTTGGTAGATATTTTTGTGGTTAGTGAGTTTCTAGATGTCTTTCCTAATGAATTGTCAAGGTTACCACCAGACAGAGAGATGAAGTTCTGTATAGATTTGGTGCCTGGTATTGAACCTATATCGAAATTACTGCATCGCATGGCCTTAGTTGAGCTGGAGGAGCTCAAGAGATAGTTACAGGAGTTGTTCAATAAGGGGTTCATAAGATCGAGTGTTTCACCTTAGGGAGCACCAGTTTTGTTTGTGAAGAAGAAGGATAGAAGCCTCTGATTGTGTATAAATTACAGATTGTTGAATAAGGCAATCATCAAGAATAGGTATCCCCTTCCACATATTGACAATTTGTTAGATCAGCTCCGGGGAGTGCATGTCTTTTCTAAAATTGATATGAGGTCTGGGTATCATCAGTTGAGAGTTCGGAGTGGAGATGTGCCCAATATAGCATTTAGGACCCGATATGGCCACTATGAGTTCTTGGTTATGCCATTTAGATTGACGAATGCTCCCACAACTTTCATGGCCTTGATGAACAATGTGTTCAAGCCATATTTGGATCAATCTGTTATCGTCTTCTTCGATGACATATTGGTATACTCAGAATCCAAGGAAAAACATGAGAAGCACCTTACGAGTGTATTGTATACTCTACGAGAGCAAAAGCTATATGCTAAACTCAGTAAGTGTGATTTTTCGATGTCAAAGATCTCGTTTTTTAGACATGTTGTGTCAAGGGAATGTGTATCAGTGGATCCATCCAAGATTGAGCCTATAGTTCAGTGGGAACAGCCGAGGACAGTCACTGAGATCGGGAGTTTCCTATTAACAGGGTATTAACAGAGATTCATTGAAGGATTTTCGAAGTTAGCTGCTCCATTGACACTCTCACTCAAAAGAGTGTAGCATTTTTATGAGATAAAGATTGAGAGAAGAGTTTTCAGGAGTTGAAGAGTCGATTGACCACCGCTCTGATTCTCACTATCCCTATTAGCTCAGGAGGATTTTCAGTGTATACTGATGCTTCGCATCAAGGATTAAACTGTGTATTGGTACAGGATGGGAGGGTAGTTGCTTATGGATCCAGATAGCTGAAGGACCATGAGAAGAACTATCCGACCCAAGATTTAGAGTTAGCAGCAGTAGTGTTTGCGTTGCAGGTATGACACTACTACTTGTATGGTGAAAAGTTTCAGATTTTTATGGACCACAAGAGCATCAAGTATTTGTTCTCGCAGAAAGAGCTGAACATAAGACAGAGAAGTTGGCTAAAGCTTCTAAAGGACTATGATTGTGAGATACTTTATCATCCGGGTAAGACTAACGTTGTAGCTAATGCTTTGAGTAGAAAGAGGCTTGGGATGGTATTGTATATGATGGTCAAGAAACATAAGTTGCTAGAGCAGTTTGCTAGTCTCAGTTTGAAAGTTATAACTTCTGACATGGATACAGACTGTATGATAGCTAGTCTACACTTAGAGCCAAATCTGTTGGACAAGATCAGGTAGGCTCAGCAGACTGATCCGTATTGCATTGACATGGGTACTCAGATATAAAGGGGCATAGTGATGGATTTTGAGATAAGTTCAGATGAACTTTTGAGGTTCAGAGGTAGATTGTGTGTTCCCGAGGACCCAGAGCTCAGGAGATTGATATTGTCAGAAGCTCATTCATCGAGTTACACGTTACATCCGAGAGTAACAAGATGTATCAAAACCTCCAGAAGGTGTACTGGTGGTCCAGTATGAAGAGAGATGTGGCGAATTTCGTGGCAAGATGTCTCGTGTGTCAACAGGTGAAGGTAGAGCATCAGAGACCTGCAGGGTTATTACAACCTCTACCTATTTCGACATGGAAATGAGAGCATATCACCATGGATTTCGTGATGGGTTTACCGAGGACCCAGAGGAATCACGATGCGATATGGGTGATTGTTGATAGACTGACGAAGTTAGCCCACTTTATAGCTATGAGAGCTACCCATACTCTGAGTTCATTGGCAGAGTTGTATGTAAGCGAGGTAGTGAGGTTACATTGTGTTCCAGTGAGCATTATCTCGGATAGGGATTCCCGTTTCACTTCCCACTTTTGGGAACATTTTTAGGAAGCCATGGGAACCTAGTTGAGTTTAAGCACCACTTTCAATCCTCAGAGAGATGGTCAGTTAGAGAGGACTATACAGACTCTAAAGGATATGTTGAGAGCGTGTGTGTTGGATTTTAGAGGCTCCTGGGATGATCATTTACCACTAGCTAAATTTGCCTACAACAACAGTTATCATGCAAGTATCGAGATGACACCATATGAGGCTTTATATGGTCGTAGATGTCGTTCCCCTATCGTTTGGGAAGAAGTGGGTGACAAAAAGATTTTTTCTCCTGATTTGGTTACATAGGCCTCTGAGGTTGTTTGGTTGATAGTTGAGAGACTGAGGATAGCTTAGAGTAGATAGAAAAGTTACATTGACAAGAGACAGAGACCACTTGAGTTTGCAGTTGGTGATTCAGTGTTTCTGAAGGTTACTTCTTCCAAGGGTATGGCGAGATTTGAGAAGAGAGGTAAGCTGAGTCCTCGCTACATTGGACCCTTTGAGATACTGGATTGAGTGGGAGATAAGGCATATAGGTTGGCTTTGCCATCGAAGTTATCGAGAATGCATAATGTGTCATGGACACGACCCTCTATACCAGTTTGTGACCTTTACCTTACCACTTACGCACTTACAGTTGGGCTATGAGTCAACATCTAATCCACATCTCATATAAATTCATTTAATTGAAATAGAATAGAAACTGGACTTTTATAAATATGCAGAAGCGTTTACATCAGATTCTATTAACTATACATCCCTTTCGTACAAAATATCACTAGACTGTGCATTAATTTACAGGATACAAAATTTTTCTCATCACAAGTGTATACCTCTCTATACTGCTGGAGAACTGGAGAACAACTTAGCAGGGATGACTGCAGTACTCACTACTGCGTAGCATCTGTGGAGGAGGAAATAAGGGGGTGAGCATAACACGCTCAGTAAGAAAAATGTGCAAGCAAGTAGATAACTATACTATTTACATGCTAAAATACATATATGTTCATTTTCCTTATAAAATACTATGCATGTTCGTTAAAACAACTTCATCAATGCGAAATCATTAATTTGCTAGATGGGTATATGCATATTCACACAGTAGCACACAGCTTTTCACAGCATAATCTATTCACCAGTTCATATATAGAAAATACTTTACTTAAAACCACACAGGTTCATTTCGAAATCACTTTGCACACAACAAGTCAATGTTCATATGAGACATAATCATAGGTTAACACATTCCCCAGACACACAACAAGGGAAGATATCTGTCACCTCACACAATAGTGACAATATCATATATCACATATCCCCAGACACACAGCAAGGGAAGACATCTGTCACCTCACACAGTAGTGACAATGTTGTATCACTCAGATACATATAAGACTTATGACCATAGTCAAATTCCAGGCTACACTGATCATGTGTGCGGGAACCCTACGCTTAGGGAGGTGGATCAACCATCCCGTCAACTCAACTCAATTCACAGCACATCGTACCCCATGGCTAACGCTCACGGTATATCATGCTCCTGTGGATCCTAATCACCCATTTCTATTGTCTCAAAATCACATGCGAGTAGGTCAGTGTCAGACACACAGCAGTACACGATGCCTCAAACACGATGTTTTACTCATTACATCATATTCACAAACCACGTGTGAGCAGGTCAATGCAAGACACATAGCAATACATGACGGCTCTAACACGATTTTACTCAACACACATCTCAATCAAGAAAACCTCGTTCGAGCAACTCAGTGTAAGACACACATCATACTTGAGGCATCGAGCACGGTATAATAGGAATTCTCATGCTAGCATAGTCAGAGCAACACACATAGCAATACTCCAGGCTCTAGCATGATTTCCCAAGATCTAGTGTGAGCATCTCGAGTGGAACCACACATCATCACCTGAGGCATCGATCACTCTTTTTGTTTTCTCAAAAATCCCGTTGAAAATAACGTGGAAGCAGGGCTAGTCAATCTACCTTGCCTCTCATGCTCTAGCACGATTTCACACAGAAAAGAAATAGAAAGGGCTCTATGTATAGTCATGAGTGAGAGGGCAACCTCCCTTCAATCACTCTCCAAAAGCATTTCATGCAACTCATCAAAACTGAGAGCCCATCTATTGTTATTCTTTCTCAAAACATTTGCAAAACCTCTTTTCACAACAATCATAGAAGTCATGCAAATTCATACTATCGACTTATTCTCATACATAGTTTTCTATCTAGCCATATTAATATCTATGTATTTATTGCATACATGTGCACACAGCAGATAAAAAAACATATGTATAGCTGTCTTTATAGCTTACATAAGTCCCTTACCTTAATCTTGCAGTGTATCTCTTTGTCTCACACTGCTTCACATGTTACCATTTACATCTACAGCTCTGTCTATCTCTCCAAACGTTGCAAATACATATCAAATGTATCATTCATCATTTCTATAATCTCGAATCATCAAAACATCATTTTATTCTCTTATTTCCTCTTTGACTTGACATAGGTCCTTAGTGACTTTACATGTTATAGTCATTTCTAGCTATCTTCTCATATATCAATAGGTTCATAGCAGTAACTAGGTTAACATACTAGAATTTGGTAGCTTGAAAGCTTACCTATTTTGCTTTTCTTGCCACTTGGTCCAAAATCTCGTAATATCAACCAACACCTTCGATTTATCGTATCGAGGCCCTGTTTCCAACTATGTTGCTCTCCTTTGGCTAACGAACAACTTCGTAGAAGGAAACGTCTCTTAATTCTGGCTAGAAATGGTGGTTTGTCTAGGAAAAGTGTTTGAACACTTAAGCAAAAATTGAGAGGTTTTAGGTCACTGTGCCTTTCAACCTAAAATCTCATTTCTTATATAAATATTTCACTAGGAGATCGATCTGCATGGTGAGAGGATCGATCTCTCCTTCTTTGCCTCCTTACTTTTCAGTGCATTAGATCTCATGAGATCGATCTTCCCATAAGCAGGAGATCGATTTGTTCCAGGCAGTAGCTTAAGGAGATCGATCTGCTCCATGGTGATCGATCTTCTCCAAGTCAGTAGCATTTGGAGATCTATCTGGCCCTTCAGGGGATCAATTCCTTCTACACAGAATGTTTAGCAAATCGATCTGGCTCCATTGAAGATCGATCTGCCATGTTCCATTGCTCGAATAAGAGCATTTTTGGCTCTTCCAGATCGATCTTTCCTTTTATGAGATCGATCTAGCATTCATATTTTCCAGAATTTTACTGTAATTTTTTGCAGTAACTCACAAAACATCCTTAATTTTGCTGCCATAGTTATTTTCTCATCCAACCACATTTAAGACTTGAAAATGACATTCATTCATACCTTATACATATTAAAACTTGTGTGCATTCATTGTATAACCAAGGGTATACAATACAAAACTAAATGGAAGTACAAAGATTTACACAACTCATGTAATTTCATTCCATTTGCTGCACTACTCATTTTACATTATATCCACATTCATCACTTAAAAAGTCCATTTCTTCTCATTTATACATAATGAAACTTGTACGTACATCACAAACTCATATTACAAATGTGTATATTAAATTTATGGACTTTACATCACTTATACTTCACATAGCATGTACATGTATATACTTATGAATTCATAAGGTTACAGCTGAAAATACGGGCCTTACATAATGTCTTCCACATTTTGATGCTAAGGAAGTATCATCCAGATCCAAACCATGTGATTCGGTATGAGCCATTGGAGCTCAAGGAAGATTTGACATATGTAGAGAAATCGATCCGGATACTGGATAGAAAGGAGAAAGTCTTGAGAAACAAGACCATAGGGTTAGTGAAAATTCTCTGGCAGCATCACACGTCAGAAGAGGCTACTTAGGAGTTAGAGAGTCTGATGCGAGAGAGATACCGCCAGTTGTTTAGCGATTAACTTGGTTCTAATTTGGAGAACCAAATTTTTTAAGGTGGGGAGGATTGTAAAACCCTTAACATAATATGTATTATTTATGATTTTGTGATGTACGGACAAGTCACAATTGATATAAATCATAAGGAATGACTGTATTTAAGTCCCCAATGAGTATAAAATGTAAAACGGGTAGTTAAGCAAATCGAAAATGAATGTAACAGTGAATTTTTGGAAGAAATTGCAGTAGAACTGCTTCAGAGGAGCAATCGATCTCTCATTCAATGTAGATCGATCTTTGATAAGTTCTGGGTAGAACAGATCGATCTCATGTAAGGGCTAGATCGATCTCCTTAAGGTTCTATGTAAAGCAGATCAATCTCATGCTCAAGAGCAGATCGATCCCCTAAGCTCAAAAGGTTGATTTCTGAAGAGAAAAAGGCAGGACAAATCGATCCCTTACCATTAGCAGATCGATCCCCTAAAGCAATTCTATAAATACTCGACTCTGCAATCTCTGTTTTCCAGAGAAACATTAAACCTTTCCTAAAACAAAGTTAAACCTAACCTTTCTACACTAGAAATCTTCATCTTTCAATCAGTTTTGAGTGAGATTCAGTTCAGCAAAGTTGTTCTTAGTAAAGAGGAGAACAACATACTTGGAAACAAGAAGTTGGAAGCAAAGATTGAAGGAACAAGGTGGATTTTGCTAATTTTGGTGAAAAAGAGGAAAAGTTTAGCTAGGTAAGATTTAATACACCAAGTTCATGTGTTAAATTAGATGATTTAGTGAATTGATTGGTGTATGTTTAAATTGCTGAAAACAAATGGATCATCAAAAATATGCATGACCTAATTATTGGTATGAAATTGAGAAAATGATGAGGAAGTTGAGTAAACATGAATTAAATGATGAAATGAATATGTATGGAAGATTGTAAGGTAGTTTTATGAACTACATAAATTGGAATAGATGAGAAATGAATATAGGTATATAAGATATATAGTATAACACCATATTGGGAGAAAGTGATGAGATTGAGGTAATGAAACGAGTTAAAAGCATTGATTTAAATTCATGCAAGTGAAAACAAAGTATATTAAGGTATACTGATGTGAATGACTATTAACAGCTTCAAAGTTGATATTGGAAGCTGATCGGACTGCGAGAGTGAGCAGCACCGAGGAAATGAGGTCACGCGACGTGATCCGATGTAAGAAAATTTTGTGAGTAGCTAGAGATAGATACATGTATTTCGAATAGATTTTCGATAACTATATTGTATATGAAATTTTGTGTATAGAAATGTTCGGTAGGATCCGATAAGTTAAAAAACTTAGGAAGCATGTGGGTGATTAAATTTAACATGTTTTGAATGTGTGTGAATAGAATGGCTAATGTTTTCATGTATATGTGAAAACAGCACATTTGAGTGCCTATTTGATTTACTTGGATGAATTATGATTTGAATAAGCCATCTATCGGGGTTGTGTGTAAACCTTAAGTGCTAGAGAATACTCGCACTTCATTTTTGAGATATGCATCCCATAGTACTTGAGTATATTCTCGTACTAAATTTTAAATGCGATTTATGCATGATAGAGTACTGAGAGCATTGCTTGTACTCAATTTTATTGATTGATGCATTATAGAGTATTGAGAGCATTGTTCATACTTAGTTTTACATGATAGAGTACTGGGACCATTGCTCGTACTCAGTTTTCATTGATTGACGCATTATAGAGTATTGGGAGCATTGCTCATACTCGGTTTTTATATGACATAGTGCTGGGAGCATTGCTCGCACTAGAGTTGTATCACTTGTGTTATGGTCGTGCCGGGAGTTTACTTGCACGTATCAGTTTTAAAAGAGAAAGCATGAAATAGCTGTGTTGGGAGCCTATGCTGACTGTGTGTCGCACCGATTATATGCTTACACGTGCAACATTTTGAGATATGGCCGATGGCTATCGAAATTATAACCCATAGTATAAGGGCTAAGACTTATGGCAAGCACCTGACTATGAGGTATATCCAAGGTATGAGGACTAAGACTTATGACAAGCATCCCGAGCTTGAGATTCGGTCTATGGAGTACTTTGTACTGTGTATGTCATATGGAGTATGTTGTACCATGATTACACGATGTGATTAAGTTATGAGCTGACAGTAGAGGATTTGACCCACCTCCCGTTACAGCAAATTTGAGGCCCCGCACATCGAGAACTGTATAGCCTGGGATCACAAAAAATGAGTTATGATCATAATCTTAGAACATGTAGTCGCCTATCTCGTTTCATCAATTGCAGTTTCTTGAATGAATTATCACATGGTTTTATAATTTAAACATGTGAATTCGTGTGTGATAAAGGGTAACCCAAGGGATAGGTGAGGCCCAGATTTTCTTGTTTTTTAAACATGATGATATGCCATATCATTTGGATTTAATTGAATGGCATGATACATGTGAATTTTATGAAATTACAAGAGAGATGCAATGTTTTTCATAAACTGCTGAGATTTATGAAATCAACATGAATTCAGTTTTATAACTGATGATTTATATCTTGCCTAAAAGTTTCAAGCAAGATGCATGCTTTAGATATGAGTCGATAAGGAAATGATTTCAAGGCATGAGGATTGTATTTTGTAGATAGTGTGGTTATCTACTTGTTTGCCTGATTTTTTTACTGAGCTGTGAGCTCACTCCCTTTTTATCTCCTCTCTACAGAGCGTTCACAGTAGTCGAGCACGGCTGAAAACTGGTATTTCTTGATCCGCTGCATATCCATCTTACGAGAGGTATACACATTTGAACGTTTCGTACTAAACATTGTAACAACATAGTTATGTAAACGATTGTACGGTCGGGGATGTATATGTACAAGTATTTGTATTAATGTATAAGAGTTTACATTATAGAAAAAAATATTGACTTGTATGCATGTTATGAAAGAATAATGGTTGAGGTGACTAATATCGAATCACAGCCCAACTGTTTAGTGTGAGTGATGACAGAAGGAGAGGTAAGTAAAATGTGAAAAATTTGTGGTGATTTTGGTAGGTCACGAGAAGGGAGGTCGTGACAATTGATTCTAAGAGATTTAATGGAGATCACAGATTTGGATAAAAGTAGATTTTTGTACTTAAGCGCATTTTTTATTATATGCACATACACACACACACACACACACATATATATATATATTTATCACATGTATTATGTTGTGGAATAAAATAAGACTCCATCAATTGCTACTTATGTGTATGGCTTCCCTCTTTTTGATATTGTTGTGCATGATAAAAAGAAAAAAAATTATCCGACAAAATAATAAAATCCAACCAAACTCACAGAACCTAAGAAAACAAAACAATCGAAGAACATAGAATAAGTGATAGTTACTGACATGGCAAGAGACAGCTTCTTGGCTCGCGTTACCGTCGGAGAAGCTGTTGGCGGCGCCATTGTACACCACATGGTGTACGAAGAAAACAGGTGAGAGACCAAGTCTACCGCCTTAGAAACAGTATAACGGAAGACATAAATAAGATAAAAAAAGTACATTTAGTCCAAGGATATATACGTAATTACTGGTCGAATAAATCTCTATAAATAGGGGTTAGGTATGACTCAAAAACCTAAGTCTCTATTTTCTCTATAGAAACTTTGTCAAAATTTTCTTCTGACTTAAATATCGAAGTGCTTACGCAGGGAGAACCTCTGCGTCTCTCTTATCATTCTTTTTCTTGCAGAGTTTTTAGTAATACGTAATAAGAAGATCGAAGTAAGGACGTCAGCAATACGTCATCATTCTGTTAGGTAACAACAAATATATTTTAATAAGTTTTTTGTTAAATATTGATTGTTTATGAATGAGTTATGGGATTGTGTGTACAACCTTTGTTATCAATTGAAAATGTTAGGTATAATTTTAATTCAATAACGAGGTCTGTTTTATAACTGGTGGTAATATATAGTATATGTTCAAGAAAATTTTATTTTTTGTGCTTTTTTGATAAAAATAAAATATATTTCTTATATTTACTATTTAAATAAAGTACTTTGATAACATTCTATTTAATAATTAATCTTATGTTGAATTTTAAAAAGTGTTCACGTTTATTTTCTATTTTTAGCTTCAAAACTAATATTATTGTGTTCAAAAAAGAGAAGGAAAAAAAAAAAATCAACAGCTAAAACGCAGGCTAGCAGCTAAAACGCAGGCTAATTTTTAGCACCTATTACTGTATATGAAAGCAGTCCTCCAGATTGCACTGTTTAATGTTGTCCTTTTGCGTCAGGTGTCAACTATTCATTGGCTGCACTGTAAATTTTGTCTTTACGCCTTTCAACTTTTCTTTAGTGCTCTGATTGACTTTTCAAAAATATATATATATATATATATATATATATATATATATATATATTACAGTTAAACTCTCAAATTCTACTTAAATCTTATGTACTTTAATATTTTTTTTTTCATTTTTCCGTCCACAAACTATGTTTTTTAACATTTTTCAATTATGTCTTTTAATCTATTTTTAAGTTTTCAATTTTTTAGTAAAAGTTATTTGATCTGCTTTTATCTTTAACACTTTTTTTTTTCTCCATTATCCTCCTAATCAATTTTTAGTTTATAAATTTTTTGATAGACACCCTAATTTGTCTTTTTAAATGACGTTCTGATTTTATTTAGCGATAATATCCAATTACACATAAATTCAAAAATTCAAACAGATTAAAAGACTTAAAAATATTGCACTGTAAAAAAGTAAGAATAAAATATAAATATAATTTTTTAATCAAGAAAAGAAAGAAGATAAACACTACAAAAAATTGATCTGGATTTGTTAATTACAAAAAACTTACATCTAATTAAAAAAAATCTTAAATTTTTAATTACAACTTCATAACAATTTCGACTGCATAACTCAGAAAAATTATTAGCCATAAATAAAACAACTCAAAAAAGCTATTTAACTATCACGTAATGAGTTTTTTCTCTTGTCAGGTGATAATTTATTTAAAATTTTTTTATTAATTTTTATTAACCATGTAATAAATTTTAAGAATATAAAACAATCTTCAAAGATGCCAAATACTAAATATTTAAATAATGCTTGCAAATACCTATAAATTACACATATTTTTCAAAAATTGATATAAATAACATTTACAAGTGTGTTTGTATTATGAAATTTATAAATGATTAATTTTTATATATTTAATTTTATAATTAACAATATATTTATTTTAATATTAAATATATATATATACTATAAAAAATATTTAAATAAATAATTTTTTAATATAATTTAAATTAAAAATTGTCTCCGTTGAAGTGGGGGCATAACTATTATTTTTTTCGATGTTACTAAGAGTATTTTCAGATCTTTTTAATTTAAAAGTAATCTTTCTCGAATAAAGAATGTAAAATATTAAAAGCTCATATTCTTATCCTTATCAAAATTGAGATAATTTAACACTTTTTCCGAGATTTGTTTGTAACTCTTGTTTATCGTCAAAGTCGTCCAAATCCTATTGACCGTACTATTATGGTGAAGCGATGAAGTGAGGTGAAATGAGCGTAGATTGGAGCGTAGCAGCTGAGCTGCATGGATTGACTAAAATAGAGTCATAAGTTTGGCCAATTGGCAGTCAATAGTCTTTAGTATTTGCTATGACTAAAGAAATAGCCACCGGAATCACATGAATTATTTTCCCTTTCCTATTCCTATTCTTCGTCAATTACAATTAATTATTCTTCTTTGCTTCCTTAATTCATCCATAAATTTTTATCATATATATTCTATGATGTTTATGGAAAATAAAGATAACAAAAGAACCGTTTCTTAAAAATTTACTATTTTAAATTCAAAATCTATGATGTAATTTTAGTTCAATTTTATGTTAGATTTATCTAAGTATATGCTACCTCGATTATTATTTTGTTTGTTTTATTTAATTTATAGATATTTATACAAGATGTGATACTACTTTATTATTATTATTATTATTATTATTATTATTATTATCCCTCAATAAGAAAAAAAAAAGGGGCGCAAGATTAAAAGGGTGGATTAAACACTTATACTTAGTTTTGCTTGGAAAAAATATTTATCGTAGGAAAATATTCTCTTAATATTGTTATTTGGATGAAACATTGAAAAACATTTTCTATTCTTTAGCGTGTAATTGAAAATCATCCACTTCCCTAAACAATATGCGCCTATATATATATATATATATATATATATATATCAATATTTTTTATTCATATTAATATTTTTAATTACATTAATATGGACCTATATATATTATATTCATTTTTTTATTCATAGAGAAAATGAATTTAAATTTTGGATTTAATTACTCTTAAAGAGAGATAACAACTATTAAATTAAATCTTAATTATTGAATATTATATTAATCCCACATTAAGTGAAACTTAACTACATAATATATGTACTTGACAAAGTGTAGTTGAAATATTTTTGACGTAGAGGATATTTTTGGTATAGCATAGTTAAAATGGATTTTAGGCTTTTAGGTTTCTGAGAAGCTGGAATACTACTTTGTCGAGACAATATAATTTTGGGTATTTTATGCATTTGAAATAGTTTTTAGCTAGATTTTTTGTATATATTCAATTTTTTTCCTTTTTTTGTTAGATTTTATTCTTAAGTATTTTGACAATTTTTATTTTATTTTAAATAATTTTTTGTGAAAAATTAAAATGTTGTAAGGTATCATTTATATCCTTAAAATGAGAAGAAATTTTTTTGAATATTTTCAGGAAATAAAAAAGTAACTTCTAAAAAAAATGAGAAAGATAAACAAGATCCAATAACATCTTGGCCGAGAAAGCCAACCATCCTTGAAAGATAAGGAGAAAAAAGAACTTAACATATATATTAGGTTTATTATATATGTGAATAATTTTAAACTTTATTAAGTATTTAAGCTATTAATTTATACTTTTAAAAATAAGAAATATTTAACATCCAAGGCACGGTGTCACGACCCTCAATCTATCGAAAATTCACTACAAATTTTTTATTTTTCATTTATTATTTAATCAATTTTTTATTATTTGTTCTTTACCTTTAATTTACTTGATCGTAAATAGTTACACCACCAACAGTTGGGCTGTGTATCAGTGTCAATCTCATCCAATCAAATCATTTAAATTTACAATTCATTTAAACGTAAACACTTGTATTTCTAAATCAGAGTTGATGTTTACATGTGTTTACAAACCTTTACATCCCTAAAAATTACATTCAAAGATGTTAATGTGCTTTGACATGTCTAGATATAAAAACTATACAAATGTGTATACCTTGTGTGATGGGATGCAGTGGACACCAAAAATCCAATCTTCAATCGTTCTCTATCTACTGAAAGTACTCTGTAGAGAGGGAAAAAATAATGGGGGATGAGTAAACCACACGCTCAGTAAGGCAATCATGCGAGCAAGTATATAACTGTACTATCTATGTGATCGTGTTATCATGCACAAAACCAAGTATTTACTTGTCATACTCTAAATTCAACAGTTCATGCACGTGTTCATGATATGCAAAGCAATTCATGCTATTTAAATCAGTGCACAATTCTTAAGCAAAGCATGAAAAATCATCATGCACAACTAAGCCGGCCAGATATGATTTACCAAATCTGGTTCCAACCGCATACTAGCTACCATAAATCCACTATTAGTATCCAGTGGGATCACTTCCAAACTGAGGCTCGCAAACTGTTCAATAGCTTGTGTTCCCTGATCATCATGTTTGATACCCACCCAAGATGATTCCTACTCAGTGCATCAGCTACTACATTTGCCTTACCCGGGTGGTACAAGATCTCACAATCATAATCCTTCAGAAGCTCAAGCCATTTTCTCTGCCTCATGTTCAATTCCTTCTGTGAGAATAGATACTTAAGGTTCTTGTGGTCAGTAAATACTTGAAATTTTTCACCATAAAGATAATGACACAATATTTTCAAGGTAAATACTACAGCCGCCAACTCTAAATCGTGGGTCGGGTAGTTCCTCTTATGATCCTTCAACTATCTAGATCTATAGGTAACTACCTTCCCATCTTGCATTATGTAAATAACCCAGTCCTTGGTACGAAGCATTTGTGTATACAGAAAAATCCTCCTGAGCTGGTAGGAATGGTAAGAATCAGAGCTGTGGTTGATCTCCTCTTCAACTCTTAAAAACTCTTCTCACATTTACCGTCACACATGAATTCAACATTCTTCCTCGTGAGATGTGTCAACAGAGTAGCTAATCTTGAGAATCCCTCCACAAATCATCGATAATATCCAGCTAAACCCAGGAAACTTCTGATCTCTCTGACTGTCCATGGTTTTTGCCACTGAACCACTGCTTCAATCTTAGATGGGTCCAGTGACACTCCATCCTTTGATACAATATGACTCAAAAAAGAGATCCGCTCTAGCCAAAAATCACACTTATTGAGTTTAACATATAACTTCTTCTCTCGGAGGGTCTGTAGCATTATCCTTAGATGCTGCTCATGCTCTTCCCTAGATCTCGAATACATCAGGATGTCATCGATGAATATAATAACGAACCGATCCAAATACTGGTGAAACACCTCATTCATCAATGACATAAAAGCTGCGGGAGCATTCGTCAACCCGAATGACATAACCATAAACTCAAAAGGACCACACCAGGTGCGGAAGGCTGTCTGGGTACATCTTTATCTCGAATTCTCAATTGATGGTACCCAGATCTTAAATCTATCCTAGAAAAGACCCGTGTTCTCCGAAGCTGATCTAACAAGTCATCGATGCATGGAAGGGGGTACTTATTCTTGATGGTTGCCTTATTCAACAACATATAGTCAATATACAATCGGAAGCTCCCATCATTCTTCTTTACAAACAGTATCAGTGCTCCCCAAGGTGATACACTCGGTCTGATGAACCCCTTATCCAACAACTCATGTAACGGATTCTTCAGTTCCTCCAACTCAATCGGAGCCATTTTGTACGGTGGCTTAGATATCGGCTCTGTACCAGGTGCCAAATCTATATAGAACTCCATCTCTCTATCCGACGGTAACCCTGGTAAATCATCCGAAAAGATGTCCAGGAATTCCCTAACCACTGGGATGTCTCTCAATTTCGGACGTACCTTATCTGTCTCAACCACGTACGCAATATAACCATTCAAAATATTAATCAATTAGTTAGCATAGAAATGCATTTATTTCACTTACAACAATTGCTGCTTTCATTACTTTTCAAGGGGATTTTACATTACATTGTTTGAGGAAATTTACGGTAACGCTATCTATCCCTGAAAAAGTTACCGTCTTAGAAAAATAATCTACCACAGCACGGTTTGCAGCCAACCAATCCATTCTAAGGATTACATCAAAGTTTTTCATATACATTAAAATGAGGTCAGCAGACATTTCCTTTTCCCCTACTTTCAGCTTACAATCTGTAAATACATGTTTAACTAGCTGACTATTGTTCATGGGAGTGCTTATCAACATCCCCTTACTTAACGGGATAAGCATTACATACTTAAAAAATTTATATGCAAATGTAGACAATACAAATGAATGCGTGGCACCAGGATCTATCAAAACATAAGTTTCAAGATCAAAGATCAAGATGGTACCTTTCACCACATCTGAAGATTGATCGGCAATATCCTAGCTCAGTGAGTGTACTCGCCCTCTGTCAACTACCTGCTTCCCCTTCTCTTCAGCTGTCTCTCTCTGTCTCAAAGTAGGAGTATCAGCTGGAGCTCTCTCCGGCTCCTTACCCTTTTGTGGGGCACTCTCAATCATCTCTGGGTAATTTTAAATCACATGCCCTGGTTTCCCACATCGAAAACATACTGCAGGAGATCCATAACACGACTGAGTACCATGGTAGCTACCACACTTACTGCATTATTCTGTCGTAGGCCGTGACCCTCTAATCACTACACACTTTTGCTAGAGCTATGGTCGGATACACGGGAGGCTTAACTGTCCTCTCTCGAATTTCCTCAATCTTAAGCCTCTTCCCAAAATATCTCATGCTTCCTCTATAACTGAAGCCTCTGTCCACTATCAATTTCTTTCTATCTTTGTCCTTCACTCTACCAACCTTTCCAAACTCAGAGGTAACTCGCTCGATATCTTGTTCACACAACTGTGCTCTGTGCACTACCTCCTTAAAGGTTGGTATGTCAAAATGAACCACTCAAGACCTGATGGCTAGTCTCAATCCATCCACAAACTTTTGGACCTTCTTAACCTCCCTGTCCATCGTATTAGGATCATACATGCCTAGGGAGATAAATTTCATCTTGTACTCATCCACCGATCTACTCCTGATATGCGCGTACAAGAGGATGTTTTAGGACAATCAAGGAAACGTGTGGATTAAGAATTGAAACAGCTAAAACGCAAGGTGGGCGAAAATAACGATGGTAAACTTTGACTGGAAAACAAGATATCAACCTAGACCTGAAGTCTAAAGAGACTCGAACCAAAGGTATTGGACCTCGACCTTACGAATATAAAATTCGAGAACCTAAGGTATAACAATGGTGGTTGGTGATGTGAGACGCCGTATATGTATAAGGGTATATATGTACATAGAAATGTAAATAGAGTTGTGCTATGAATTCATGAGTGAAATATATGTGATGTAAGTCCATAAGTAATGTACACACTTGTAATGAGAGTGATAATTGTACATACAAGTTACATTAAGTATGAATGTGAAGAAATGGACTTAAACATGTGAAGAATGTGTGTAGAATGGATTATGAGTAGTTTGGTAAAATGGAAGTAGAATTGCATAAGATGTGCACTTCCATTTTTGTTTATCTTAAGTACCATTGGTCATACAAAGATTCTACACAAGTTTTAATGTGTATGAAGTGTGGATGGATACCATTTTCAAGTCTCAAAGATGAATAAATGAGAAAATGATCATGGTAGCAAATTAAGGATGTTTGGTAAGTGTTGCTGCAGAAGGACTGCAGAAAATCTGGAAATTGTGAAGAGCAGATCGATCTCATGGGATGAGAGATTGATCTGGAAGAGCCAGAATGCTCTTATTTGGGTAATGGAATAGAGCAGATCGATCTCCAATGGAGCCAGATCGATCTCCTAAGCATTCAGTAGTGAAAAGATCGATCCCCAAGCACCCAGATCGATCTCCTTAGCTCTCTGTTTGGGAGCAGATCGATCTCATGCTTCTACAGATCGATCTCATGCTTAAAATATCATGAAAAAAGAGGGATTTAAGGGGACCAGATTGATCTCCTCTTGGACCAGATCGATCTCCTCAAGCTATTTCTATATAAGGAGTGTTGAAAATAAAAAAATTTTGGGAAAAACACAAACCTTCCACTTTCAACCCAAAAACCTAACTTTCTCTCTCTAAAATCAGCCATTTTCAGTGAGGTTTGAAGAGAGACCATTAGAGGCAAAGTTGTTCCTATCAAAGAGAAGAACAACATAGTTGGAAAGCATTTTCCCATTGTTGGTATTGAAGGAGTTAAGGGCATTGCCATTTGGAGCAAGAAGAGAAATCAAATTGGGTAAGATTCTAACACTCCAACTATGGTACATTGTTTATATAATTGATTTTGGAGTTGTTTGGCATGAGTATGGGTGGTTAGAAACTATCTAAATACATTGGAATGATTATGACCTAGAAATGGTCTAGAGTGAGAAAGTGGAATTGTATGGAGATTAATGATGAATGAGATATGTAGAAGTTATTAATAGTGTTGTGGTATGATTTTAAGATGTGGTTAGTGGATAAATTATGAGATTTACCTAAAAGAGGTAAAATGTGGAATAGGCATTGGTAAAATGCATAAGTGAATAATATTGACTAGTGAGGTCAATTATGGGTTAAATACATTAACTCAATTGATTTAATGAATGAATCGCAACTTCCGAGGATACGCCGAGGCGAGTTGAGCCAAAAGCGTGAGAAGCTAAAAGGAAAGGAGTCACACCAAGTAAATCGAGGTAAGGGAATTGTGTGGACTCTTAGAGATATCTGTGCGCAATTTGAGCGCTTAAATGTTTTGCTAGAATGCATGAGATTAGGAAATGATGTTGGGTAATTGAAGGGTAAAAATTGGGAGTTTGAGAAATGTGCATGAAAACAAAAGCATATTGCTTTGAAAATCATGTTTTATTGCTTTTTAGCAAATGATTGGTAGGTTGGCTGACATTGAAATGATTTGCAAAAGAAATGAGTGTGTTTTGGTTTTGTTAACCATACTTTGCAAAGTTTTGAGCCACCTACATGATTTCGTGATTATGAAAGCGTGTTAGAGTATGACTCGCACGAGATTTGACGTGTTTTATACACATGAGTGCAAGAGGCACTAGTTTTCACATGGATTTCATAATCGTTTTGGCATTGTGCTTGGAGTTTGTCTCGCACTGGATGCGCACATTGCATGTTGCTGTGTTTGGAGCTTCGAGTAGACTGGGTGTCACATCGATTAAATAGGCTCACACGTGCATTGTTTTGACATGATTAATTAGCCGTGTTAGGAGCTTCGGGTAGACAAGAGGTCGTACCGATTAAATAGGCTCACACGTGCGTTTGAGATGTGACGTGATATGATGTGTTGATTGGGTCCACGGAGTACGTTGTACCATGCATGTAGCATGGGGTACATTGTACCGTGTTGAGTTGTGATGTGCCGTCTTCGGACGAGATCTGCTATGGACCGACGGGTAGGATTTGACCCACCTCCTGTGTGGAAGCAGATAGTGGTGATATCCCGCACACCTGATCCGTGTAGCCGGTATCACAGGTTATGTACATAAGCCTTGAGGTTATTACCTGTTGTTGAACTGCCTATCTCACATGTCTACTGCTATTTGAGAATAAATTCATGTTTGAAATGATTTGTGGGTCAGGAAAGCCCGAGGGATGGGCCGAGACCTGACCAGTGTTGAAATTGATTTGTTAATGGTTTTTAAAGTGCACGGATGCTTGATGTTTAATGCCATGCTTTATTGTGAAAATGCATGATGGTTAATGCCATGCTATTTGAGAAAAATGCATGATGGGTAATGCCATGCTTTTATTGTGAATTATGCATGATGATTTATATACCATGCTTTGAGTTGAAATGTGCGCTGAATTTTAATAGCATGAATGCTTTACATACCATTAACACATTCATACACTCATGTTTTGAGATAAATAATGAATTAAATGCTTTTGAGCATGGCATCACGATCACGTAGATAGTGCAGTATCTACCTGTTCGCATGATTGCCTTACTGAGCGTGTGGTTTGCTCACCCCCCTTATTTTCCCCCTCTCTACAGAGATTTGAGTATAGAGTGAGCGTGACTGGAGGCTTGTCCCTTTTGGTAATCTGCTGCATCCCATCGCTAAAGGTATACACACTGTTGAAATTTTGTATCTAAACCTATGATAGCACAGTAGCATTTTGTATGTAACTACTGGGGATGTAAAATAATGTAAACACATGTAACAACTCTGATATATATACATTTATACAAGTGTTTACTCATAAATAAAGTTTCAAATTGAATTGGTATGGTGGAATGAGTTAGACGTCGACACACAGCCCAACTGTTATGAGTGTGGTTGTTCACGATCGAGGAAGGATGATTAAAGATTGATGCATGAAAATGCAAAAAATTTGTACATATTTTGGTAAGTTGAGGGTCGTGACAGAAGTTGGTATCAGAGCTCGAGTTGGTTTGACGTGTGTCGTGTCTAAAATACTTAATAAGTGAAAAATTACATCCCCAAGTTACTGTGCTTGTTTAGATACAAATTGTGTGTGTCGATGGGTTGACTAAGTAATTGGTTGTCAATGTAGGGAATTGAGTAAGTATGCCTAATACCAGTCGCGGTAAAGGGATGAGAGCATAGGCTCGAGGCCGTAGAGGTAGGCCTGGGGGTCGTGTTGAGCCAAAAACACACGAGGCTCAGGAGGATGTTGAGGTGGAGGCCGATGTTGAGCACGCTCCACAGGGTCCAGAGCAGAGACCCGAGAGTACTGAGGCTCGCTTCGCGAGGATTGAGCGGAGCATTGAGATGATTGTGGAGTTGGTCACCCAATCTTTATCTGGAGTTGGCGGTAGACAGAGTCCCGCTACACAGGGTGATGCGAGCAGGCGGTAGCTCCTGAGGCAATGGCAAGGGAAGCCCAGAGGCCACAGACGACAGATACCCCACCCACACAGGATGTGCCTACGCCGGTTGCTATGCCAGGCAGTAGAGGTTGGGGATATGGATGTGATTTGGATAGATTGCGGTAGTTCCAGAAGTTTGGACTGCCGTCTTTCAGTGGAATAAAGGACCCAGTAGCGGCTGAGGATTGGATCAATGAGATCGAGAAATTATATGGGTTCTTTGAGTGCACTACTATCGAGATGGTAGCATTTGCCGCTTTTATGCTGAAGGGGTCAGCAGAACATTGGTGGAAGTCCACCAGGCCTATTTTGAGAGCCTGGCATACTGAGATCAGCTGGGATGTGTTTCTAGAGGCCTTTCGGAGACAGTATGTCCCGGATACTGTACAGCGGAAGCTAAAATTACATTTTTGGGACTGACCCAAGGGAGCAGGACTGTGAATGAGTATGAAACTGCTTTTATATCCCTGGGCAGATATGATCCCAACACGATGGGTAATGAGGTCGAGAAAATCCAAAAATTTATGGATGGATTGAGACCGACCATCAGGTCTAGATTGGTTCCTCTGGATATACCGACCTATGAGGAGGCAGTGCACAGGGCTCAACTATGTGAACAAGATGTTAATAGGATTGCCTCAGAGTTTGGAAAGGTTGGTAAGATGAGTGATAGAGATAAGAAAAGACCAGTGATGAGGCTTCAGCTATAAAGGAAGCAAGAGATTCTCTGGAAAGAGGCTAAGAATTGATGAGATCCGGGAGAGGACAGTTGATACTCCCATGTATCCGGCCATTGCTCCAGCTAAGGGAATCGTGATTGGAGGACCACGGCCTACTACGGAATAGTGTGGCAAGTGTGGTAGGTACCATGGTACTTGACCATGCTATGGATCTCCTGTAGTATGCTTCAGATGTGGAAAGCCAGGGCACATAATCAGAGATTGCCCAGAGATGATAGAGAGAGCCCCACAGAAGGGCAAGGAGCCAGAGAGAGCTCCAGTTGGTACAGCTGCTCCGAGAAGGAGGGCTACAGCTGAGGAAAAGGGGAAGCAAGCAGTGGGTGTAAGCAGAGGATGAGTGCACGCACTGGATCAGGATACTGCAGATCAGTCATCAGATGTGGTAAAAGGTACCATCCAAATCTTTGATTTAGAAGCTTATGTACTGTTTGATCCTGGTGCCACGCATTCCTTTATTTCGCCATCCTTTGCATGTAAATTGTTGAAGCATGTAAAACCCATGCTGCTTGATAAGATGTTATTGATATCTACCCGTATGAATGATAGTCAGTTGACTGAGCATATATATAGAGATTGTAAGATGAGGATAGGAGGTAAAGAAATGGCAGCCGATTTGATTTTATTAAATATGAGTGATTTTGATGTAATCCTTGGGATAGATTGGCTGGCTACCAATCATGTTATTATGGATTGTCATGCAAAAATTTTGATGTTTCCAAAGATAGACAATCTTGTAGTTAATTTTGTAAAATGAAATTAAAGAACATAATTATTATAAGTGTGATGAGTACAATCTTGATACATGATGTATGAAAGATAAATTTGATTTCATGTATGCATGTGATGTGATGAATTTATGATACTAATGGTGGAAAGAATAATGTGAAGGATTCATCGCTTTTGTGATTGAGATGGATAAGGCACGTCCGGAATTGAAAGACATACCAGTGGTTAGGGAATTTCCAGATGTCTTTCCGGATGAGTTACCAAGGTTACCTCCAGATAAGGAGATGGAGTTTGGTATAGATTTGGCACCTGGTACAGAGCCAATGTCCAAGCCACCATACAGAATGGCTCAAGTTGAGTTAGAGGAGTTAAGGAAACAGTTACAGGAGTTGCTGGAGAAGGGGTTCATCAGGCCGAGCGTCTCACCTTGGGGAGCACTGGTTCTGTTTGTAAGGAAGAAGGATGGAAGCCTTCAACTGTGTATAGACTACCAGTTGTTGAATAAGGCTACCATCAAGAATAAGCATCCCCTCCCACGCATCGATGATTTGTTGGATCAGCTTAAGGGAGCGCAGGTCTTTTCCAAGATAGATCTGAGATTAGGGTACCATCAGTTGAAGATACGAGATGGAGATGTACCCAAGATAGCTTTTCGCACTCGGTATGGACATTATGAGTTTATGGTTATGCCATTCGGGTTGACGAATGCTCCCGCAGCTTTTATGTCGTTGATAAATGAGGTATTTCACCAGTATTTGTATCGGTTTGTGATCGTGTTTATTGATGATATACTGGTGTACTCAAGGTCTAGTGAGGAGCATGAAAGGCATCTAAGGATAGTGCTACAGACCCTTCGAGAGAAGAAGTTGTACGCTAAACTCAGTAAGTGTGACTTTTGGTTGGAACAGATCTCTTTTCTGGGTCATATAGTATCAAAGGATGGAGTATCAGTGGATCCATCTAAGATTGAGGCCATAGTTCAGTGGCAGAGACCCCAGACAGTGACAGAGATCAGAAGTTTCCTGGGTTTAGCTGGATATTATCGAAGGTTTGTAGAGGAATTTTTGAGGTTAGCTGCTCCTTTGACACGTCTCACAAGAAAGAATGTGGAGTTTGTGTGGGACGATAAGTTTGAAGAAAGTTTTGAGGAGCTGAAAAGGAGATTAACTACAGCTCCAATACTTACCATTCCTACCAGCTCAGGAGGTTTCTCGGTGTATACAGATGCTTCACACCTAGGACTGGGCTGTATATTGATGTAGGATGGGAAGGTAGTAGCCTATGGATCAAGGCAGTTAAAGGATCATGAGAGAAACTACCCGACCCATAACTTGGAGTTGGCAGCGGTAGTATTTGCGCGAAGATATGGTGCCACTACCTCTATGGTGAGAGATTTCAGATTTATACAGATCATAAGAGCCTTAAGTACCTATTCTCACAAAAAGAGCTGAACATGAGATAGAGGAGATGGCTTGAGCTGTTAAAGGATTATGATTGTGAAATCATATACCACCCGAGTAAAGCAAATGTGGTCGCTGATGCATTGAGTAGGAAGCATCTCGGGATGGTGCCATTTATGATGGTCAGGGAACACGAGCTGTTGGAATAGTTCACGAACCTCAGTTTGGATATGACCCCGCCTGACGCTGATAGTGGATTTATGATAGCTAGCCTACAGTTGGAATCGAATTTGGTAGATCGAATCCGACAGGCTCAGCAAGTTGATCAGCAGTGTAGTGATATTGTCGGGTAGATAAAGAGGGGTACAGACACGGACTTTGGATTGAGTTCGGATGGATTGTTGAGGTTCAGAGGCAGGATATGTGTTCCTGATGATGCAGAGATCAGAAGGTTGATCTTGATAGAGGCTCACTCATCGAGGTATACGATACATCCAGGGAGTACCAAGATATATCAAAACCTTCGAAAGGTTTATTGGTGGTCTGGAATGAAAAAGCACATTGCTGAATATGTTGCTAAGTGTCTCGTTTGTCAGTAGGTGAAGGTAGAGCATCAAAAGCCTACAGGATTATTGCAGCCTCTACCGATACCGACATGGAAGTGGGAGCATGTCACCATGGATTTTGTGATGGGATTACCGAGGACCTGGAGAGGTTATGATGCCATATGGGTGATTATGGATAGATTGACTAAATCAGCCCATTTTCTAGCTATGAGAGCTATCGATACTCTGAGCCAGTTAGCGAACCTATATGTGCGCGAGATAGTGAGGCTACATGGAATTCCAGCGAGCGTTGTTTCTGATAGGGATGCCCGCTTCACTTTCCACTTTTGGGAACGTTTTCAGGAAGCGATGGGGACCCAGTTGAATTTTAGCACCGCGTTTCATCCTCAGACAGATGGTCAGTCAGAGAGGACTATACAGACCCTGGAGGATATGTTGAGAGCGTGTGCATTGGATTTTGGAGGCTCCTGGGATGACCATTTGCCACTCGCAGAGTTCGCGTATAATAACAGTTTTCATGCGAGTATCGGGATGGCACCATATGAGGCATTGTATGGGCGTAGATGTCGTTCCCCTATTGGATGGGAAGAGGTTGGTGACAGACAGATTTTTGCTCCCGACTTGGTTAGACAAGCCTCTGAGGATGTCTAATTGATATGTGAGAGGTTACGGACAGCTCAGAGCAGGCAAAAGAGTTATGCTGACAAGAGACGGAGATCACTAGTGTTTGATGTGGGTGAGTCAGTGTTTTTAAAAGTTCCCCCTTCGAAGGGAATTATGAGATTCGGGAAGAAGGGAAAGTTAAGCCCTCGATATATAGGGCCATTTGAGATACTTGATAGAGTGAGAGATAAGGCGTATAGGTTGGCATTGCCACCAGAGTTGGCAAGTGTGCATAACATCTTCCACGTATCCATGTTGAGGAAGTATCACCCGGATCCTATGCATGTAATAAGGTATGAGCCATTGGAGCTCAACGAGGGTATGACATATGTTGAGAAGCCAGTTCAGGTATTGGACAGAAAAGAGAAAGTGCTGAGGATAAAGACAATTCTCTTGGTGAAAATACTTTGGCAACATCACACTGTGGAAGAAGCCATATGGGAATTGGAGAGTTTGATGCGGGGGAAGTATCCCGAGTTGTTCACAAAATAATTGGTTCTAATTTGGAGGACCAAATTTTCTAAGTGGGGGAGAATGTGAGACGCCGTATATGTATAAGGGTATATATGTACATAGAAATGTAAATAGAGTTGTACTATGAATTCATGAGTGAAATATATGTGATGTAAGTCCATAAGTAATGTACACACTTGTAATGAGAGTGGTAATTGTACATACAAGTTACATTAAGTATGAATGTGAAGAAATGGACTTAAACATGTGGAGAATATGTGTAGAATGGATTATGAGTAGTTTAGTAAAATGGAAGTAGAATTGCATAAGATGTGCACTTCCATTTTTGTTTATATTAAGTACCATTGGTCATACAAAGATTCTACACAAGTTTTAATGTGTATGAAGTGTGGATGGATACCGTTTTCAAGTCTCAAAGATGAATAAATGAGAAAATGACAAATTAAGGATGTTTGGTAAGTGTTGCTGCAGAAGGACTGCAGAAAATCTGGAAATTGTGAAGGGCAGATCGATCTCATGGGATGAGAGATCGATCTGGAAGAGCCAGAATGCTCTTATTTGGGTAATGGAATAGAGCAGATCGATCTCCAATGGAGCCAGATCGATCTCCTAAGCATTCTGTAGTGAAAAGATCGATCCCCAAGCACCCAGATCGATCTCTTTAGCTCTCTGTTTGGGAGCAGATCGATCTCATGCTTCGACAGATCGATCTCATAATTAAAATGCCGTGAAAAAAGAGGGATTTAAGGGGACCAGATCGATCTCCTCTTGGACCAGATCGATCTCCTCAAGCTATTTCTATATAAGGAGTGCTGAAAATCAGAAAATTTCGGAAAAAACACAAACCTTCCACTTTCAACCCAAAAACCTAACTTTCTCTCTCTAAAATCAGCCATTTTCAGTGAGGTTTGAAGAGAGACCATTAGAGGCAAAGTTGTTCCTATCAAAGAGAAGAACAACATAGTTGGAAAGCATTTTCCCATTGTTGGTATTGAAGGAGTTAAGGGCATTGCCATTTGGAGCAAGAAGAGAAATCAAATTGGGTAAGATTCTAACACTCCAACTATGGTACATTGTTTATATAATTGATTTTGGAGTTGTTTGGCATGAGTATGGATGGTTAGAAACTATCTAAATACATTGGAATGATTATGACTTATAAATGGTCTAGAGGAGAAAGTGGAATTGTATGGAGATTAATGATGAATGAGATATGTAGAAGTTATTAATAGTGTTGTGGTATGATTTTAAGATGTGGTTAGTTGATAAATTATGAGATTTACCTAAAAGAGGTAAAATGTGGAATAGGCATTGGTAAAATGCATAAGTGAATAATATTGACTAGTGAGGTCAATTATGGGTTAAATACATTAACTCAATTGATTTAATGAATGAATCGCAGCTTCCGAGGATACGCCGAGGCGAGTTGAGCCAAGAGCATGAGAAGCTAAAAGAAAAGGAGTCACACCAAGTAAATCGAGGTAAGGAAATTGTGTAGACTCTTAGAGATATCTGTGCGCAATTTGGGCGCTTAAATGTTTTGCTAGAATGCATGAGATTAGGAAATGATGTTGGGTGATTGAAGGGTAAAAATTGGGAGTTTGAGAAATGTGCATGAAAACAAAAGCATATTGCTTTGAAAATCATGTTTTATTGCTTTTTAGCAAATGATTGGTAGGTTGGCTGACATTGAAATGATTTGCAAAAGAAATGAGTGTGTTTTGGTTTTGTTAACCATACTTTGCAAAGTTTTGAGCCACCTACATGATTTCGTGAGTATGAAAGCGTGTTAGAGTAGGACTCGCACGAGATTTGACGTGTTTTATACATATGAGTGCAAGAGGCACTAGTTTTCACATGGATTTCATAATTGTTTTGGCATTGTGCTTGGAGTTTGTCTCGCACTGGATGCCCACATTGCATGTTGCTGTGTTTGGAGCTTCGAGTAGACTGGGTGTCACATCGATTAAATAGGCTCACACGTGCATTGTTTTGACATGATTAATTAGCCGTGTTAGGAGCTTCGGGTAGACAAGAGGTCGTACCGATTAAATAGGCTCACACGTGCGTTTGAGATGTGGCGTGATATGATGTGTTGATTGGGTCCATGGAGTACGTTGTACCATGAATGTAGCATGGGGTACATTGTACCGTGTTGAGTTGTGATGTGCCGTATTCGAACGAGATCTGCTATGGACCGGTGGGTAGGATTTGACCCACCTCCCGTGTGGAAGCAGATAGTGGTGATATCCCGCACACCTGATCCGTGTAGCCAGTATCACAGGTACGGTACATAGGCCTTGAGGTTATTACCTGTTGTTGAACTGCCTATCTCACATGTCTACTGCTATTTGAGAATAATTCCATGTTTGAAATGATTTGTGGGTCAGGAAAGCCCGAGGGATGGGCCGAGACCTGACCAGTGTTGAAATTGATTTGTTAATGGTTTTTAAAGTGCACGGATGCATGATGTTTAATGCCATGCTTTATTGTGAAAATGCATGATGGTTAATGCCATGCTATTTGAGAAAAATGCATGATGGGTAATGCCATGCTTTTATTGTGAATTATGCATGATGATTTATTTACCATGCTTTGAGTTGAAATGTGCGCTGAATTTTAATAGCATGAATGCTTTACATACCATTAACACATTCATACACTCATGTTTTGAGATAAATAATGAATTAGATGCTTTTGAGCATGGCATCACGATTACGTAGATAGTGCAGTATCTACCTGTTCGCATGATTGCCTTACTGAGCGTGTGGTTTGCTCACCCCCCTTATTTTTCCCTCTCTACAGAGATTTGAGTATAGAGTGAGCGTGACTGGAGGCTTGTCCCTTTTGGTAATCTGCTGCATCCCATCGCTAAAGGTATACACACTGTTGAAATTTTGTATCTAAACCTACGATAGCACAGTAGCATTTTGTATGTAACTACTGGGGATGTAAAACAATGTAAACACATGTAACAACTCTGATATATATACATTTATACAAGTGTTTACTCATAAATAAAGTTTCAAATTGAATTGGTATGGTGGAGTGAGTTAGACATCGACACACAGCCCAACTGTTATGAGTGTAGTTGTTCACGATCGAGGAAGTATGATTAAAGATTGATGCATGAAAATGTGAAAAATTTGTACATATTTTGGTAAGTTGAGGGTCGTGACAGGTGAAGAGGGTGGCGCCACAAGGAAGAAGACCTTGATAAGCCTAGTTGAGAGGGAACCCTAGAAAGAGGCATATGCAAATTTTTGAAAATTCAATCTGATCTGTTCTATTTTATTCAAGAGAGTTTACAATGTATTTATAATAATATCTAGCACTTAAGCTCTTAAACAAGTGGGCCGAAATTAACACTAAACAGAAAATAAGATTAAAACTTAAATTCACGCATAAGCCTAGTTACATAGGATAATTGGTCTAAAACGCTACAAAATTCAAATGTGGGCTAATTAAACACTTGACCCAACTTATTACTAAACTAAGACTCAAGTCGTTTGGGCTTCCAAACAAATATAGGTGGCTGGGAACTTTTCATGGAAGCTTTCTTGATAAACCAATGAGTCCAGGGTTTGTTGCATCTTCTTAGCTCGAGCTCGGGTAATTGGACCTCCTTGGATGACCCATGGATCCTTGGCATCACGATCATCATGAGCATCACGAGTAAGTGGACCTCCATTATTCCCCCTCTCCACAAAAGGATTTGTCCTCAAATTGCATGTACCTTATTTGTACTTGATTACGTACTGGAATGCCTCAATGAACTCCATCCACTTGGCATGATGCTTGTTCAGCTTACTCTGTCCTTTCAGATGCTTTAAGGACTCGTGATCGGTGTGAATGACGAATTCTTTGGGCCACAGGTAATGTTGCCATGTCTCCAAGGCCCTCACTAACGCGTACATCTCCTTGTCATATGTGAGATAGTTAAGTGCTGTCCCACTTAACTTCTCACTGAAGAAGGCAATTTGGCATTTTTCCAGCATAAGCATAGCTCCAATTCCTACACCTGAGGCATCACACTCAATCTCAAAAGTTTTAGTAAAGTCAAGCCGAGTTAACAAAGGAGTAGAACAAAGTTTATCCTTGAGCAAATTAAAAGCATGGTCTTGTGCAGGACCCCAATGAAATGCAACATTCTTTTTGACCACTTCGATCAAAGGTGTGGCTATAGTGCTAAAGTCTCTAACGAATCGACGATAGAAACTAGCTAAGCCATGGAAACTGTGCACTTCAGAAACAGACTTAGGTACAGGCCAATCTCTAAATGCCTTTACCTTCTCATCATCAACAGAAATGCCATGTAAAGAAACTACATACCCAAGGAAAATATCCTTATCAGTGCAGAATGTACATTTCTTAGAATTGGCATACAAAATTTCATTCCTCAAAACAGTAAGAACATTCCTAAGATGCTCGACATGCTCATGTAGACTCTTATTGTAAATTAGAATGTCATCAAGTAGACAACCACATACTTACCAATGAAAGCACGTAACACATAGTTCATTAAGTGCGTGAAAGTACTGGGTGCGTTACTCAAGCCAAAAGGCATAACTAACCACTCATAAAGACCGTGTTTAGTCTTAAATGCGATTTTTCATTCATCACCTTCTTTCATACGAATTTGGTAATATCCACTCTTTAAATTAATTTTAGAAAATATGCATGCACCATGCAACTCATCGAGCATGTCATCTAGCCTAGGAATAGGATAGCGATACTTTACAATGATTTTATTGATGGCTCGACAGTCAACGCACATCCTCCACATCCCATCCTTTTTAGGCACAAGTAATATGGGCACGGTGCATGGACTCATGTTCTCTCTCACGTAACCTTTCCTCATGAGCTCCTCAACTTGCCTTTGAAGCTCTTTCGTTTCCTCTGGATTACTTCTGTAGGCTGGGCGGTTAGGTATGGCAGCTCCGGGATAAGGTTAATCTGATGCTCAATCCCACGAATTGGTGGTAGTCCATTTGGGATCTCCTCAAGGAATACATCCTCGAACTCCTGCAATAATGAGACAACATCAGTAGGCAAAGTATCATGGAGTTCAGTATCAATGAAACAAGAATCTTTAATAAGAGCAAAATGATAGGAGACTTAGCAATAAATGCAATCTTCATATCTCGGGGGTTGGCATGGTAGCTCACTGCTTTGCTTTCCTTGCTTCCCTTCTTTTCTTTAGCTAGCTTCATTTGCTTGTCATGTTGCTCCTTCAGCCTTAATTGATCCTCGTAAATCTCCTTGGGGCTAAGGGAGCAAGAGTGATATTCTTGCTATCCATAAAAAAGGAGTAACAGTTAGTGTAACCGTCATGGATGATTCTCCGATCATACTGCCATGGTCTACCCAGCAACAGGTGGCTAGCTTGCATGGGTACCACGTCACACAACACTTTATCTTGATATCTTCCAATACGGAAAGGAACCAAGACTTACTTCACCACATTCAGTTCACCATAGTCATTAATCCACTGCAATTTATATGGGCGGTGATGCTTGGTAGTGGGCAATTTTAGCTTATCAACAAGGTATGTGCTAGCAACATTAGTATAACTCCTACCATCAATGATCACTGAGCATACCTTGTCATTAATATAACATCTTGTATGGAAGATTTTTTCATGTTGTACCTCATCCTCAAACTTCACATGAGTATTAAGAGCACGTCTGGCAACAAGTGCTTCACCATAAGCAGCAAACTCAACAACTTCTTCTTCTTCAGCATGTTCTAACGCAGGCATCTTATTCTCAATACCAACATCAGAACCTTCACTCTCAACATCTCCATTCTCAAGCATGAGCATCACTCTACGGTTAGGACACTGAGAGGAAACATGTTCACGACCCAAACACTTAAAACACTTTATGTCACATGTTCTACTCTGGGATGCTTAGGCAGGCTCAGTCTTAGGCTTTGGAGGGTCCTCAGACTTTGGCTTAACAAAACTTTCTGACTTAGGCTTAAACACAGGCTTATCATCCCTACAAAAGGTGTTAGATTTCCAAACAAGAACTGAACTAGGAGTGAAATGGGATGTACCTTTCCTTTTGAGTTGCCTTTCCACTTTGATGGCCACATGCAGCATCTCCTGCAACTCTACAACATTAGTAATCTCACGATTCAAACCTTGGAGAAAACGAGCCATAGTAGCTTCTGCATCCTCCTGGATATTGGCTTGATCATGATTATCTCCATCTCCTTGTAATAATCGTCAACACTTTTTGAACCTTGGGTGAGACCTTAGAGCTTCTGGTACAGCTCTTTGTAATAATGGTTAGGCACAAATCTTTTCCTCATGATACGCTTCATCTCATCCCATGTAGACACTGGAGGATCACCACATCTTCTACTGGAGACCAGCTGATCCTACCATACCATAGCATATTCTGTGAACTCTACTACAGCAAGTTTAACCTTCTTTACCTCAAAGTAGTGGTGGGAGTCAAATACCATGTCAATCTTCCTTTCCCACTCTAAATATGTCTCGGGATCATTCTTACCTTGGAAAGGAGGAATCTTCAATTTTATGTTGCCATGGTTCCCATCCATCTTCTCTTTGCCTCTATCACGGGCTCTAACAACTCGATCTCTATCTCTATACTCATGATGCCTTCTATGATATCTATCTGCCTCAGACTCTTCTTCCAAATCATACCCAACATTATCATCATACTCTTCATTGGTGACAATCTTACTTTTCATATGGGAAGAATCACCTTGTTGGATCCTTGCAAACTGAGCTTTATGTTGGTCCAACTTATCATGAATGTCATTGAATTTCACGTCCATCCATTGGAACTGTTGTTGCATTACCTGGAGCATGAACTCAATTTTTTTAAAGTCTGACTTATCACCTTCAGAAGACATCTTTAACCTACAAGAAATGTTAGTGATAACAAAAAACAAAGAACCTCATAAGTGATAACGTCATGTGTTTACACTCAATTCACTCAAGATGGGGCACTCACACTCGTGTTTCACTCAAGTAATTTGGCTTTTCTCTACTAATGTTTCTTACATGATCATGCCTTTTTCCCTTACTCTACCTCAACTCTATAGGTTCACAATCGTAATAGAGACTTAGTCAAAGATTCAACCTCGAAAGATCAACCAATTCACCAAGTATTTTTTTTTGCTTCTTTTTTTTTCTTTTACAAAGACTAATCTGATTTGTGGCTAGGGTGGTGAGGAAGAGTTTTAGTGTGGCTAAGAGACTGACTTGAAACAAAAATTTAGAAGTCCAATTCAAACACAACAACTAAGTGTAGAGTCCAACTCAAACACAACGACTAAGTGTGGAGTCCAACTTAAACACAATGACTAAGTGTAGAGTCCAACTTAAACACAACGACTAACTGTAGAGTCCAACTCAAACACAATGACTAAGTGTAGAATCCAACTCAAACACTACAACTAAGCGTAGGATTTTTTTTCTTTTTTTTAACAAAGACTAATCTGATTTGTGTCTAGGGTGGTGAGAAAGAGTTTTAGTGTAGCTAAGATACTGACTTGAAATAAAATTTCAGAAGTCCAACTCAAACACAACAAGAATCTCAAAGAAATAATCACCAGAAAAATAAAAAAAATGCCTAAAACTAACGAAAACAATGGAATTTGGCCAAGAGAGGGTGGGCCCGTGAATAAATTCACGGATTCGTTGTATTTTGTCTTTTTCTTTAAAACGTGTACTCGTGCGTCTCATAACTCAACATAATTTTTTTTGAACAGTGTTTGAATCTTACACGATTTTTTTTCTTTTTCATTTTTTTGACACTGACTTAGTGTTAGAGATGAAGGGGAAGATGCACAACCAGAAAATCAAAACCTTACTCTGATGCGAAACTGATATGCGCGTACAAGAGGATGTTTTAGGACGATCAAGGAAATGTGTGGAATGAGAATTGAAACAGCTAAAACACAAGGTGGGCGAAAATAACGATGGTAGACTTTGACTGGAAAACAGGATATCAACCTAGACCCGAAGTCTAAGAGACTCGAACCAAAGGTATTGGACCTCGACCCTACGAATATAAAATTCGAGAACCTAAGGTATAACAATGGTGGTTGGTGAAGAGGGAGGCACCACAAGGAAGAAGACCTTGATAAGCCTAGTTGAGAGGGAACCCTAGAAAGAGGCACACTTAAATTTTTGAAAATTCAATCTGATCTGTTCTATTTTATTCAAGAGAGTTTACAATGTATTTATAATAATATCTAGCACTTAAGCCCTTAAACAAGTAGGCTGAAATTAACACCAAACAGAAAATAAGACTAAAACTTAAATTCACGTATAAGCCTAGTTACATAGGATAATTGGTCTAAAACGCTATAAAATTCAAATGTGGGCTAATTAAACACTTGACCCAACTTATTACTAAACTAAGACTCATGTCGTTTGGGCTTCCAAACAAATATAGGTGGTTGGGAACTTTTCATGGAAGCTTCCTTGATAAACCAATGAGGCCAGGGCTTGTTGCATCTTCTTAGCTCAAGCTCAGGTAATTGGACCTCCTTGGATGACCCATGGATCCTTGGCATCACGATCATCATGAGTATCACGAGCAAGTGGATCTCCATCAACTCCCCTGGGTCAATCCCAAAAATTTCATCTGCAGCTTTTGCTATTGCCTTCGAAATTCCTCTAAAAATACATCCCATGTGATCTCTGTATGCCAAGCTCTTAGAACGGGTCTGGTGGACTTCCATCAATGCTCTGTCGATCCCTTCAGCATGAATGTGGCAAAAGCAACCATCTCCATACTACTGCACTCGAAGAACCCATATAATTTCTCAATTTCATTCACCCAATTCTCTGTAGCTACTGGGTCATTAACCCCACTGAAAGATGGCGATTTAAATTTCTAAAACTGTTGTAACCTATCCAGGTCACATCCATAACCCCAATCTCTACTACCTTGTGGTGGACCAACAGTAGAAAGTGCATCCTATACTGGTGCGGGTGTGTGAGTATCTGTAGTTTGAGGTCATTGGGCTAGCTGTGCAGGCATCTCAAGAGCAGCTGCCCTTTCAGCATCACTTTGTGCAGCTAGCCCCTACCCGCTCCTAGCTCTAGGCAACGACTGGGCAATCAACTCCAAAATTGCCTCTAAGCTTCATTTTATTCTTGTGAAGTGTGCCTCAGTACTCTCGGGTCTCTCTGTTGGACCTTGTTGAGCATGCTTAACTTCAGCCTCCACCTCTACCTCCTCATGAATCTCATGTGACAACGACTTAGCACAGCCCCCAGGCCTACCCTTATAGCCTCTAGCTCGTGCTGTCGCCCCTCTACTGCGACTGGAGGCAGTATGCCAAATTCCTACATTCATAATCATTTCTTAGTGAAACCCATCTCGATAAATACAGTTGTATCTAGACAAGCACGGTAACATGGGGATGTAATTTTTCTAAATTTTGACACCGACACACATTAGACCAACTCAGCTCTGATACCACCTCTGTCACGACCCTCAATCCACCGAAAATCCACTACAAATTTTTCATTTATTATTTAATCCATTTCTTATTATTTGTTCTTTAATTTACTTTACTTGATCGTGAACAGCTACACCACCAACAGTTGGGCTGTGTATCGATGTTAATCTCATCCAATCAAATCATTTAAATTTACAATTCATTTAAACATAAACACTTGTATTTATAAATCAGAGTTGTTGTTTACATGTGTTTACAAACCTTTACATCCCTAAAAATTACATTCAAAGATGTTACTGTACTTTGACATGTCTAGATACAAAAACTATACAAATATGTATACCTTGTGTGATGGGATGCAACAGACACCAAAAATCCAATCCTCAGTTGCTCTCTATCTACTGAAAGTACTCTGTAGAGGGGGGAAAATAAGGGGGGATGAGCAAACCATATGCTTAGTAAGGCAATCATGCGAGCAGGTAGATAACTGTACTATCTACGTGATCGTCTTGCCATGCATAAAACCAAGCATTTACTTATCATACTCTAAATTCAACATTTCATGCACGTGTTCATGATATGTAAACCAATTCATGCTATTTAAATCAGTGCACAATTCTTAAGTAAAGCATGGAAAATCATCATGCACAAGTAGTAATTAAAGCATGAAAAATCATCATGCGAGGTGCACTTAAAACAATTCATAGTCGACAGAACTCAATACAAAATCACCATTCGTGAAGACTCAGCCCCTCCCTTGGACTGTCCTAACCCACACAACGATTTAAAAATTGGATTCATCATAAAACAAGAGACATGTGAGATAGGTAAATAATAATAAGGGTAATAACTAGGACTATGATCATATCCTCTGTGATCTCAAGCTACATGGATCCTATTGGGTGGGGTATCACCTCTATCTGCTTTCGCACGAGAGGTGGGTCACGTCCAACCCGTCTGTCCATAATAATATCCATCGTCCATAGACGGTATATATATAATATCCATAAACTGTACAACGCACTCCATGCAATATGCACAGTACAACGTATTTCATGGATCCATATCATCACAACATATCCTGCCACATCTCAATACGCACGTGCGAGCCTATTAAATCGATATGGCACACAGCCTACCCAAAGTTCCTAGCATGGCTCTCAACATGTTATAAAAATCACATGCGAGTAATCTCTAGCATGACAACAAGTATAAAGTGGACATCTAGTGCGAGCAACGCTCCAGCACAATGTTAAAATCCATGTGAAAACTAGTTCGAGCTAAACTTCAACACTCATGCATGTAAAAACATATCAAATCTCGTGCGCGCAGCGCTCTAGCACGCTTTGTTTCCACAAAACTCATGTAGGTGGCTAATTTATTTGCAAAACATGGTTATTTAAAACCAAATCAAACTATTTTCTTACAAAGTATTTGAATGCTAACCAACCTACCAATCCACATGCTAAAAAAGATTAGTAAAAGGATTCAAAACATCATGATTCTTGTTTTTCATGAACGTTTCCCAAATCCTAATCTTCTTTGCCCTTCGAACATTTAATTCCTTTCCTATGACTCACAAACATTCTAGAAAACCTTTATGTGCCCAAAAATGCTTACAGATACCTCTAGGGGCTAACACAATTCCCTTACCTCAACTCTCTGAGAAGGAACTCCTTCGTTTCCTGCTTTTCATGATCAGCTTAATTTGCTCCGGATATATCCTCAGGAGCTACAAACATTTGTTTATCGCATGAGTTAGTTACAAATAACTCATATTCTGACTCGATCTTAGTCAACATATCTTATTGAGCCTAATTCTCTTCTTAAGTAGATTTCAATTTACACTTATCATTTCACTTATGCCCCTTGAGCTCCTTAGGCTCATTATCGCTCATTTGATCGAATTCTAGGTCCATCGACCTTATTAAACCAATTGAATTCAAGTTTGGCCTATAGTCACATTCGGCCATGGCATGGGGGTTGAACATCAATCACACCATTCCTAGTCTAATTTGGTTTAGCAAACTCTCTTAGTCATCCAAACGAGCACTTGGTTTGCATTGTTCTAACCTTAACTCTTCCATTCATTAGTGCATTTTTACAAACACCAAATATGCACATTATATAACCTCATCATATTTGATAAACTCATTTTACAAAACCATCTCAAAATCATGCATATAACATTGTTGACACCTTAGTATAATCCATTTACCATTTAATCAACCGTATTATATTTTCTCACACTAAACCCATTCTAGGTCATGCTTAATTAATTTCATTATAGATAGTTTCTACCAACAATTCATACACCAATCTACTCAAGGGGAGAGATCGATCTGCTCTAAGCAGAAGCAAATGGAGATCGATCTGCTCATGGGGAGATCGATCTGTCCTTGGCAAAATCACATGGAGATCGATTTGTTCCTTGCAGAATCATATGGGATCAATTTGCTTGAAAGTAGAGATTGATCTGCCTTGAGTAAGAGATCAATCTGACCTTCATCAAGGGCATTCTTGCTGCATTTTTTTCCAGATTTTTTAACGGAAAACCTGTATTTGATTGCTTCATTAGTCATTTTGCAATCCATTCACACTTAGAGCATGAAAAGGTCCATTTCTTATGATTTTAATGTTATGGAACTTGTGTCCATTGCTTGGAATCATAAAAGAGTACTCGAAATTCACAGGTCTTACATTATCACTTCATGTCTTAAATCCTCATCCTTAGTCCGAGTGCTTTAAGTTCCATTCGTTTGGTTTGTGGTCAGTTCAACCCTTATTTAAACTTTACATGTATCCATGATACTCATTTATCCCATTTGAAATTTTATTCAAGCCAAAAGCTCTTTTTATGATTCAATTTACATATAGTAATGTGTTACATCACATAAATCATAAGGTATACATTTCCAAAAGTGGGTCTTACACATGGCTTAATGATTGTTATCCCTCTTTATGAAAATTAGGTTCAAGATTCGATTCCTCATTCTCTTTTTGTACCTTTTTATGAAAAAAAGAAAAAAGAAAAAGAGAAGAAATATTTGTACTTTCTGTAACCAAGTGATGAAAATTTCAATAGTTATACAAATTAAAATTCATGACATATATACTTCTGTATGATTGTGTTAGCATTATTATTATTATTATTATTATTATTATTATTATTATTATTATTATTATTATTATTATTATTAATTTATAATGAAACTTTATAGAATCTTTTCAATAACCGCATATCATTAAATTATAAAATATAGTAATTTAAAATTAGTTTAATAAGAATTATATAATAAATTTTAGTTTAAAAATGATAACATTAAAAATAAATTAAAAGAGTTACTAAATATTAATTTATTGTTATGTTTTATATCATTACCTTTTTATAGTAAGTAATTATAATATTTATACTATATATAAATGTACTGCCTTAGTTTAATATTACTAGTTAATTGAGACTGTAAGATCCACAATTTTGTATATGTAACCTTCATGACTTGTGATGTACACGTTTGTAATATTTGGGGATGTAATTATGTTAATGTAATTAACTTTGCTTAGGAGAAGAACAGATGTAAAGTCAATAATTATAATGACATGTATATATGATGTGATAAGATGAGTGTGAATGAGATGACTAATGTCGAATCATAATCCAACTGTTGGTAAAGAGAAAAGTAAGTAAAAAGTGAAAATTTTGTAGCGATTTTTGGTAAGTCATGGAAGGAGGTCGTGACAGAAGGTATCAGAGCCTAGTTGATCTGATGTGAGTCAGTATTAGTTTAGGAAAGTGTACATCCCCATATTACTGTGCTTTTTTTAGTTACAATTATGTATACAAGATGGGAATCAGACTAATTTACGATTGTGAATGCAAGAATTTAGTCTATATGACTAATACTAGTCGTGGTAGAGGGGTGAGAGGTAGGGCTCGAGGCCATAGAGGTAGGCCAAAGACCCGAGATGAGACTATTGGTCAGACTGAGGTACCAAAGATTGTAGAGGCACGCTTCATGAGGATTAAGCGTAGCCTAGAGATGATAGTGGAGTTGCTGGCATAGACTAGGCTAGGTAGACAGGGACAGGATGCAGAGACTGCGAGAGGAGATGCAGTTGCACCTGACACACTTGTACAGCCTGCACCTGAGATGCTAGGCTGCAGATACTCCTACACCCCCACCAGTTTAGGAGAGTAGTGGATTGGGATACGCATGTGAGTTAGATAGATTGTGAGAATTCCAGAAGCTTGGACCTCCATCTTTTAGAGGGGTTAAGGACCCAGTTGCTGCTGAGGAGTGGGTTGGAGAGATGGAGAAGTTGTACGAATTCTTTAAGTGTACGACTTTAGAGAGGGTCGCATTTGCTGCATTCCTACTGAAGAGAATGGTAGATCATTAGTGGAAGTCTACCAGGCCTATATTGAGAGCTCGACATGCTGAAATTAGTTGGGAGCTATTTCTGGATGCCTTCAGGAGGCAGTTTATTTTAGATACGGCACATCGGAGGCTACAGATCGAGTTCTTAAGGTTGAGCCAGGGGAGTCTATCAGTGGATGATACGAGACGAGATTTTTAGCCCTGAGAAGGTATGACCCCAATACCATATACAACGAGACTAGGAAGGTCCGTAGATTTATAGATGGATTGAGACCAGTATTACGATCTAAACTGGTTCCATTCGACATTTCTACCTACAATGAGGCTGTGCGCAAGGCGTAACTCTATGAACAAGATTAGGAGAGGAATGTCTCAGAGTTTAGATTAGTCAAAAAAAGTAGAGATAGAGATAGAAAGAGGCCGGTGAGTGATCGTACTTGAGGTTTCGGATACCAAGGAGGGAGGAGACTCTTCGATAAGAGACCAAAGATCGAGGAAGTACATGAAAATATTGTTAGATTTCCTACATAAATTAGATGAAGGGCATTATGATTGGAGGACCGAGGCCTACAATTGATTAGTGCAGTAGATGTGGTAGATACCGTGGTGGTAGATCATGTCTGATGAGTCTTATTATGTGTTTTCGATGTGGGAAACCAGGATATATTGCCAAAGTTTGCCTAGAGAAAATTGAGACTGCCCCACAGAAGGGTAAGGAGTCTAAGAGAGCTCCAGCTAATACGTCTACTCCGAGGAGAACAGCGACAGCAGACGAAAAAGGGAAACAAGTTATGGGATGAGAGCGAGTACATGCCTTGGACCAGGGGACAGCTGATGCTTCATCAGATTTGATTAGAGGTAACATCCTAATTTATTATTTAGAAGCACATGTGTTAATTGATCCTGGTGCCACGTATTCATTTGTGTTGCCTTTATTTGCATGTAAGTTAGCAAAGCAAGTAGAGCGTACACCTTTGAGTAAGATGATGTTAATTAGTATGCCTATGGATAATAGTCAGCTTGTAGAGTATGTGTTAAATGATTGTAAGTTGAAAGTAGAGGAAAAGGACATGATAGCTAATCTGATATTGTTAAGTATGAGCGACTTTGATGTAATACTAGGAATGGATTGGTTATCATCAAACCATGTGGTTTTACATTGTTATGCTAAGGCAGTTATGTTTCCTAACCCTGAAAAGTATGTTGTAAAGTTCGATGCAAAGAAATGAAAATAGTTTTATGGTTGTAATTGATAATGTACTATGCTGACTGAGAGATAAATATGTTGAAGGTTTCATTGTATACGTGGTTGATACGGATAAGGTACATCCGAAGTTGAAAGATATTCCTGTGGTTAGTGAATTCTCAGATGTCTTTTCGAATGAATTACCAGGGTTTCCACTAGACAGATAGGAGCTCAAGAGACAGTTACATGAGCTGTTGGACATGAGTTTCATTAGGCTGAGTGTTTCACCTTGGGGAGCATCAGTTTTATTCGTGAGGAAGAAAGATGAGAGCTTTCGATTGTGTATTGATTACAGATTGTTGAATAAGACAACCATCAAGAATAGATATCCCCTTCCACGGATTGATAATAAGTTGGATCAGCTCCGGGGAGCACAAGTCTTTTCTAAGATTGATCCTGGATCTGGATATCATTAGCTAAGAGTACGTAGTGGAGATATGCTCAAGACAGCATTTAGGACCCGATATGGCCATTATGAGTTTTTGGTTATACCATTCAGATTGACGAATGCTCCCGTAGCTTTTATGGCTTTGATGAACGATGTGTTCAAGTTATATTTGGATAAGTTTGTTATCGTCTTCATCGATGACATATTAGTATACTCAAGATCTAAGGAAGAGCATGAGAGAGACCTCAGGATTGTATTGTAGACTTTATGAGAGCAAAAGTTATATGCTAAACTCAACAAGTGTGATTTTTGGTTGTCACAGATCTCGTTTTTGGGACATGTAGTGTCAAAGGATGGTGTATCAGTAGATCCATCCAAGATTGAGGTTGTAGTTCAGTGGGAACAGCCGAGGACAGTTACCAAGATAAAGAGTTTCTTGGGTTTAGCAAGATATTATCAGAGATTCGTAGAAGGATTTTCGAAGTTAGCTGCTCCATTGACACGTTTAACTCGGAAGAGTATAGCATTTGTATGGAATGAAGATTGTGAGAAGAGTTTTCAGGAGTTGAAGAGTCGATTGACCACCGCTCCAATTCTTACTATCCCTACCAGCTCAGGAGGATTTTCAGTATATACCGATACTTTGCATCAGGGACTGGGCTGTGTATTGATGCAAGATGGGAGGGTAGTTTCTTATGGATCCAGACAGCTGAAGGACCATGAGAAGAACTATTCGACCCATGATTTGGAGTTAGCAGCAGTAGTGTTTGCGTTGAAGGTATGGTGCCACTACTTCTATGGAGAGAAATTTTAGATCTTTACCGACCACAAGAGCCTCAAGTACCTGTTCTCACAAAAGGAACTGAACATGAGACAAAAGATGGCTAGAGCTTCTAAAGGATTATGATTGTGAGATACTTTATCACCCAGGTAAGGCTAATGTTGTAGCCGATGCTTTGAGTAGAAAGAGCCTTGGGATGGTATCGTATATGATGGTTAGGGAACATGAGTTGCTAGAGCTGTTTGCTAGCCTCAGTTTGGGAGTTGTGCTTTCTGACATTGATACGGACTATGTGATTGCTAGTCTACGCTTGGAGCCAGACTTGGTAGAAAGAATCAGAGTGGCTCAGCAGACTGATTTGTATTGCATTGACATGAGAGGTCAGATACAGAAGGGCACAGTGACTGACTTTAATATAAGTTTAGATGGACTCCTGAGGTTCAGAGGTAGATTGTGTGTTCCCGAAGACTCAAAGCTCAGGAGATTGATATTGTCAGAAGCTCATTCATCGAGGTACACGCTACATCCAAGGAGTAATAAGATGTACCAAAATCTTTAGAAGGTGTACTGGTGGTCAGGTTTGAAGAAGAATGTTGCGAATTTTGTGACAAAATGTCTTGTATGTCAGCAAGTGAAGGTAGAGCATCAGAAATCTGTAGGGTTATTGTAGCCTCTACCTAAACCAACATGGAAATGAGAGCATATCACCATGAATTTTGTGATGGGTTTACCGAGGACCCGAAGGAATCACGATGCTATATGGGTGATGGTTGATAGGATGACGAAGTCAGCCCACTTTCTAGTTATGAGAGCTATCGATACTTTGAGTGCATTGGCAGAATTGTATGTACGCGAGGTAGTGAGGTTACATGGTATTCCAGTGAGCATTATTTCAGATAGAGATTCCCGCTTCACTTCCCACTTTTGGGAACATTTTCAGGAGGCTATAGGAACCCAGTTGAGTTTGAACACTGCTTATCATCCTTAGACAGATGGTCAGTCAAAGAGGACTATACAGACTAGAGTTATATCATTATGATATGGTCGTGTTGGGAGTTTTACTCACATGTACCAATTTTGAAAAGAGCATGAAACAACCGTGTTGGGAGTCTATGCTGATTGTGTGTCGCATTGATATATATACGCTCACATGTGAAATATTTTGAGATAAGGCCGAGGGCTATCGAAATAACCCATGGTATAAGGACTAAGACTCATGGCGAGCATCCCGACTATGAGGTATATCCAAGGTATGAGGACTAAGACTTATGGCAAGCATCCCACCTTAAGATAGGTCCATAGATTACTATGTATCGTGTATGTCACATAGAGTACGTTGTACCGTGAGTACATGATGCGAGTGAGTTGTGAGCTGACGGTTAGGATTTGACCCACCTCCTGTTACAGCAATTGTGAGACCCCGCACACCGAGTACTGTATAGCCTGGGATCACAAAAAATGAGTTATGATCATACACTTGAAACATGTAGTCGCCTATCTCCTTTCGTGCTAATTGAATTTCTTAAATGAATTACCAGATGGTTTTATGATATAAACATGTGAGTTTGTGAATTGTGAAAAGGGTAACCTGAGGGATGGGTGAGACCCAAATTTCCATGTTTTTAAACATGATGAATGCCATATGATTTTGATTTAAATGAATGGCATGATAACTATGAGATTTATGAAATTACATGAGAAATGCAGTGTTATGCATAAAATGCTAAGATTGTTAAACCAGCATATTACCAGTTTTATAACTGATGTTTTGTATATATATATATATTGCGTAATGATTTGAGAGAGATGCATGCTTTAGATACAATTGGGTAAAGATAAGATTTCGAGGCATAAGCATGGTATTTTATAGATAATGCGGTTATCTACTTGCTTATTTTCCTTACTGAGCTGTGAGCTCACCCCCTTATTAACCCTTTTTTTTAGAGCATCCACAATAGGTGGACATGGCTGAGGACTGGCATTTCTTGATTCCGCTGCATATCCATCTTGTGAGAGGTATACACACTTGACATTTTGTACTGAACATTGTATAAGCACAATTATGTAACGATTGTACGGTCGGGATGTATATGTACAAATAATTGTATTTATGTACAAGAGTTTATATTATAGAAAAGAATATAAATTTTTATATAAGTTATGAATGAGTTTGAATGGGTGACTAATATCGAATCATAGCCCAATGTTTGATGTGAGAGATGACAGAAGAAGAGGTAAGTGAAACGTGAAAAAAAATTTGTGGTGATTTTGGTAGGTCATGTGTGGGAGAAGGGCGTGACAAGAATGGTATCAGAGCAGTATTGGTCTGATGTGAATCGATATTAGTAATTAGAAAAATATACATCCCCATGGTACTATGCTTTGTTCAGTTACAATTATGTATACAAGATGGATATCAGACTAATTAATGATTATGAATGTAGGGATTTAGCCATTATGGTTAATACTCGTCGTGGTAGAGGGGCTAGAGATAGGGCTCGAGGTCGTAGAGGTAGGCCAGAGACCTGAGATGAGACTACTGGTCAAACTGAGGTGCTTGAGAGTATCGAGGCACGTTTCAAGAGACTAGAACGTCGTCTGGAGATCATAGTGGAGATATTGTCACAAACTATGCCAGAAGGATAGGGACAGGATGCAGAGACTACACCTGGAGAGGTAGCTGCACTTGATACACCTACACCTCCACCAGTTTCGGTTAGTAGTGGATTAGGGTGTGGTTGTGATTTGGACAGACTTCGACAATTCTAGAAACTTAGACCTCCAACTTTTCGTGGGATTAAGGACCCAGTGTTGGCGAAGGAGTGGATCAGAGAGATAGAAAAGTTGTACAGATTCTTTGAGTGTATGACTTTAAAGATGGTCGTATTTGCTACGTTCTTACTGAAGGGGACTGCAAAGCATTGGTGGAAGTCCACTCGACCCATTTTGAGAGCTTAACATACAGAGATCAGTTGGGAGATATTTTTGGATGCCTTCATGAGGCAGTTTGTTCCAGATATTACTTAGTGAAGGCTGCAGGCTAAATTTTTGGGGTTAAGCTAGATAAGTCATTCGGTAGATGAGTACGAGACTAAATTTCTATCCTTGGGGAGGTATGACCCTGACACTATGAGTAGCGAAACTAGGAAGGTCCATAGGTTTATCGATGGACTGAGACCAGTATTATGGTCTAAACTAGTTCCAATCGACATTTCTACCTACGATGAGAAAGTGCACAGGGCGTAACTCTGTGAACAAGATTATGAGAGGAATGTCTCAGAGTTCAGAACAGTGGAAAAAGGTAGAGACAGAGATAGAAAGAGGCCGGTAAGTGATAGTGCTTGAGGTTTCAGATATCGAGGAGGGAGGAGACTCTTTAGTAAGAAACCACGGATCGATGAAGTATAGGAGAGGACTACTAGATCCTCTGCATTCTCGACTATAGCTCTAGTTAGAAGAGTAGTGATTGGGGGACAGAGGCCTACCACTGAGCAGTGCAGTCGATGTGGTAGATTCCATGGAGGTAGACCTTTTCCTGTTTCTGGTGGATTGTGCTACAGATGTGGGAAGCCAGGACACATGGCCAGAGTTTACCAAGAGGTCATTGATTTTACCCCGCAAAAGGGTAGAGAGCTTGAGAGAGCTCCAGCTGATACGTCTGCTCAGAGGAGGAGAGCGACAGTGAAAGAGAAAGGAAAGCAAGTCATGGGATGAGGGCGAGTACATGCCTTGGACCAGGGGACAGCTGATGCTTCTTCGGATGTGATTAGAGGTAACATCCTGATATATGATTTAGAAGCACATGTTTTAATTAATCCTGGTGCCATGCTTTCATTTGTATCGCCTTCATTTGCATGTAAGTTAGGAAAGCATGTAGAGCAGAGTGTACACCTTTGAGTAAGATGATGTTGATTAGTACGCCTATGGATAATAGTCAGCTAGTGGAGTATGTATTAAATGATTGTAAGCTTAGAGTAGGGGAAAAAGACATGAGAACTAATCTAATACTGTCAAGCATGAGTGATTTTGATGTAATCTTAGGGATGGAATGGTTATCATCAAACCATGCTGTTTTAGATTGCTATGCTAAGACAATTATGTTTCCTAACCTTAAAAAATATGTTGTAAAGCTTGATGCAAAGAAATAAAAGTAGTAGTTATGGTTGTAATTAATAATGTACTATACTGACTGAGAAATGAATATGTTGAAGGTTTTATAGCATACGTGGCTGATACGGATAAGGTACATCCAGAGTTGGAAGATATTCCTGTGGTTAGTGAATTCCAAGATGTCTTTTCGGATGAATTGCTAGAGTTGCCACTAGACAAAAAGATAGAGTTCTGTAAAGACTTGGTGCCTGGTACTGAACCTATATCGAAACCACCATATCGCATGGCCTTAGTTGAGTTGGAGGAACTCAAGAAATAGTTACAGGAGCTGTTGGACATGGGTTTCACTAGACCGAGTGTTTCACCATGGGGAGCACCGATTTCGTTTATAAAGAAGAAGGATAGAAGCCTCCGATTATGTATAGAATACAGATTGTTGAATAAGGCAACCATCAAGAATAGATATCTCTTTCCACACATTGATGATTTGTTGGATCAGCTCCGGGGAGCGCAGGTCTTTTCTATGATTGATCTTAGGTCTCTGTATAATCAGCTAAGAGTACAGAGTGGAGATGTACCCAAGACATCATTTAGGACTCGATATGGCCATTATGAGTTTTTGGTTATGCCATTTGGATTGATGAATGCTCCCGTAGCTTTCATGGCTTTGATGAATGATGTGTTCAAGCCATATTTAGATCAATTTGTTATCGTGTGAGATCTGAAAATTTCAGACATATTTTATTGATGTAATAATAATTTGAAGTGTAATTTATTGAGCTAAGTGAATTGTGGGAATGATAATTGGAGATTTATATGTTAAGTGTTAAAATAAATGTGAAACTATGAGGACAGATCGATCTGGGAGAAGGAGAGATCGATCTGGTGAGTTATAAACGACAAAGAAGGAGAAATTTAAGGAGCAGATCGATCTGGGAGAAGGAGAGATCGATCTGGTGAGTTATAAATAACAAGGAAGGAGGGATTTAAGGAGCAGATCGATCTTCAATGGAAGAGGATAGATCTCCTTATGAATCTGTTTGAGAAAGGATCGATCTCATGAGGAAGAGATCGATCTCCAAATGATTCTGTTTGGGAGAAGATCGATCTCTTTAGGAGCAGATCGATCTCATAAGGCCATAAAGAGATCGATCTCACCCCTTGACAGATCGATCTCCTAGGCATAAAATTGCCTAGATCGTCCCCAAAATTTCAAACGCAGATCGATCTCATCAAGAGGCAGATCGATCTCCTACCTCCAGTCTATATAAGGAACCCGTGTTTTTCTCCTGCAAACTCACTTTCTCTCTCTTCCAAACCCATTTTCACCGAAAACCTAACTTTCTCACTCATCCAAATCATCCATTTTCGGCCGAATCAGAGGTTGTGGCAAGAAGGGAAGTTGTTCCTCATCAAAGGGAGAACAACATACTTGGAAATCGAAGGACGAATCGGATCGAGGCGTGGGTTGTATGTCTCACAAGCTTTGGGTAATTTCTAAACCTCGATCTTGATATTTGAGATGATTTTGATGATATTGGTGGTTGTCATTGCGTTGAAATAGTTGAGAAAGGATTAGGGATTGATGAAATTGCAATGTAGTTGGAGTAATGTAGATATTTGGTAATTTTGGTAATTTTGAGAATTTGTGCTATAAATGGAAATATAGACAATGTGATGAATTAGCATAGATAATGGGTATGAGAAATGTAGGATGTTGAGATATTGTGAATGAGGTTGTAGTTTAGGGTAGAGTTATGAGAATCGAGAGATTCGAGGAGTTATGAGCAATTATGCTCGATTTTGAGAATTGAGGTTTATGAGATAATTGAGTATTGATGTTTTAACATCGTTTGGACAGCTCGGGAGTTCCAGGGTGGAATGCGAGGCTAGTCCGTGATACGAGGGAAATGATTGCACTATACGAGATGCAAAGAGGTAAGGGAAATCTAAACCATTTGTGTATGTGAATTGTAAACTATTTTAGCATGAATTGTGGTTTATAAAACAAGCATGTTGGACTTTGTGTTGAGATTAAATTGCACACGATTTTTATAGCCGGTTGGAGCCCAATGTTTTTATGAGTTTATAACTGGGCTCTACGTTAAGGTAATATTGAGATTTGAGAAATGTGTGCGTGTGCTTTGCCGATTGGAACTCGATGTTTATTATGTTTTGTGTTGAGTACAAAACGATTTCAAATGAGTTTTATGAGAGAAAAACCATTACGAGTTCTACGTGAAGGCAAACCAGTCTTATGTGATAAGACTTAGGTGTGTAGTTGTGAGTACACATCGGGCATTACTCTGGTAGCATGTAAGCCCGACTTCTTCTCCGTTCTAGTAACGTGAGACTAACCTATTCTGTGGCTATGCCACGTATACTTGGTGGCCGTTGCCACGTTGAGAAACCCCATTGGTGGCTGTGCCACATTATACCCCATTGGTGGTTGTGCCATGTTATACCCCATTGGTGGCCGTTGCCACGTTGAGAAACCTTATTCTGTGGCTATGCCACGCGAGAAATTAAATCAGTGGCTTTACCACGTGTGTTTTGTGGCTATGCCACGTGAGAATTTAAATCAGTGACTATGCCACGTGTGTTTAGTGGCTGTGCCACGTGCATTACTATTTCAGTGATTTTATCACGTATTTGAGAAAGCATTTATCGCATTGTTTTCACATGCTTTGTTATTGCTCTAGAGTGAGCCTTTTACCTCATGTTTTTACATGATTTGAGATATGAGAATATCGTTTTGAGTACTTTCATGCTATGGTTTTCAAATGAGTTTCACATACAAGCAAACATTTTGTGATGTGCATTTTGGTTTATGAAATGAATTCCTTACCCCCTTTATTGAGCGATTTAGAAGCTCACCCTGTTTTCTTTCCCTCCCCAGACTTCTTCAAGTGAAAAGGGTTTCCCTGCGACGTACGGAGTAGTGGCTAGTGGAGGACTTGAGCTCCAGGCCATATATTGTACATTGAGGTATCTTTTATCTTTTCATGTACCCAGACTATTATTGTAATTGCAGACACTAGATGTATAACATTATATGGGATGTATTAGGATTAATTAACTTGAGATGGATTAATGTATTTGATATGATATATAAATTTTATTGATGAGATCTTGAGGAATGATAATTATGATGATGTATGACACTGCACAGGAATGCACCTTTAATTGTGAATTAACGAGTAAAAAGTTTTAAATTAGCCCTATTTTTCGCACTTCCGGGACGTGACAGAGTTTTCTTGGTATCAGAGCTTAGGGTGTCTAGTACTATCAGTGTCGGTTAAGTGGAATAGAATACATCCCAAGTGTCTGTAATAGTCTGGTCATGAACTGAAATTGAGGATTGAGATTTCAATCAATTTTGATATGTACGCGCAGGAGACAAGTTGAGATAGAGAATGAGTAAACAACGAGGTCGTTCGAGGAGGCAGGCAGAGTCCCCTCCGCCACCTGTCCCACAACCAGAGAGTCCTAACTCTCGATTTAATCGGATTGAGACCGATGTGAGGCAAGGTTTTAGGCAGATGGCAGCGTTATTCGCGCAACACTTTGGAGTTAATGCCTCGGATACTATCCCTACACCACCACAAGGACCTCCCATACCCCCAGTGCCTCCCGTCACTCAGCCTGAGGATAGAAGTATGGTCCGACTAAGGGATTTTCTGAAGATGAATCCACCCGCATTTAGGGGAAAGAAGGATCCTACAGAGGTTGAGGAGTGGTTGACGGAATTGAGAATTATATTTGATTTCTTGGGGTGCACCGATGCTGAGAGGGTCAGTATGAGTGCCTATATGCTGAAGGGGAGAGCTCGAGATTGGTGGGGTACTACCCAGGGTATTCTGATGTCCCGCCATGATGTGATTGGTTGGGAAGAGTTCCAGACAGCCTTTAGGACCCAATATGTACCACGAGCCACCCAGAGAAAGAAACAAGCTGAGTTTTTGAGCTTGGTACAAGGTGACATGTCTGTGCATGACTATGAGAGCCAATTCACAGCGCTATTGAGATATGACCCAGAGACCTTCAAGAGTGAAGAGCTCCGCACAGAGAAGTTTGTGTATGGGTTGAAGCCTGTCATCAGAGATAGATTGATAGGGCTATGTATTACGGAGTTTGGAGATGCTCTGAGACGAGCATAAGAGATTGAAAGAGGAATTGAGATGGTACAATCCCAGAATGAGCTCAGAGCAGTGAATAGAGATAAGGGCAAGAGGCCAGCACTTTTCCAAACAGAGGCTCGGAGAGGTTCCTTCAGAAGAGGAAGGATTGAGGTACAGAAGGACAGATTGGAGAGACCCAGAGCCTATCCTATTATCAAGGAGACCCCTCGATATGTCAGGCCGGGAGATAAGGGTTTGTGGAGACTGTGGCCGATCGCATGAGGGAAGTTATACTAGGTCGATCTGCGGATGTTTTAGATGTGGTGACATGGGTCACAGAGTGAAGGACTATCCCCAACCTTAGATACCACATGCTCCGGAGCCCACTAGATAACAGCCTCAGAGAGTGGATCCCCGGAGACGGGCCACTGCTGCAGAGAAAGGGAAGAAACCTGTGGCACAGGGATGTGTGTTTGCCCTGGATAAGGAGACCACAGACACTTCGGCAGAAACTATAAGAGGTACACTCTCTGTCTATAATCATAAGGCTCATGTGTTGATTGATTCAGGATCCACGTATTCGTTTATTTCTGAGCATTTTGCATGTAGATTAAATTTGAAGTTTAAACCTCTAGAATATATACTACATGTAAATACCCCTATGCGTGAATCCCAGAGAACTGAGTTAATCTGTAGAGGATGTGAAATAAAGGTGGGAGAAAGGGTGATGTTAGCAGATCTAATCATGTTGAATATACATGGGTTTGATGTAATTTTGGGGATGGATTGGTTGGCAACCAATCGAGTGAGTTTAGACTGCTATGCTAAGATTGTAACTTTCTCCCTACCTGAACCTTACAGTGTACGATTGAGATATTGAGGAAATGAATATGTGAAATTCTAGTAAGTAATTTGAGAATTTTAATATTATTTTGGAGAATATTAAATATGATTGTTCATGTGAAGGTTATGAGACACTCATCTCAGACGATGAGTGGGAACATCCGAGGATTGAGGATATACCTGTGGTGTGTGAATTTATGGATGTTTTCCTAGATGAATTGCCAGGTTTACCACCAGAGAGAGAGCTGGAGTTTACCATTGATTTGGTACCAGATACTCAGCCGATCTCTAAACCTCCTACAGGATGGCATTAGTGGAACTTGAGGAATTGAAGAGACAACTACAGGAGTTATTGGATCAAGGGTTTATTAGACCCAGTGTTTCGCTGTGGGGAGCGCTAGTACTATTTGTTAAGAAGAAGGATGGTAGTCTCAGATTATGTGTAGACTACCGGTTGTTGAATAAAGCCACGGTGAAGAATAAATACCCACTGCCCAGGATTGATGATCTACTGGATCAGCTAAGAGGGGCATCAGTCTTTTCTAAGATTGATTTGAGATCGGGCTATCACCAACTGAGGATCAAGGAAGAAGATATTCCAAAGACGGCTTTCAGGACGAGGTATGGCCATTACGAATTTCTGGTGATGTCCTTTGGATTGAGGAACGCCCCTGCAGCATTTATGAGGTTGATGAACGAGGTTTTCAGAGACTATCTGGATAAATTTGTGATAGTCTTTATTGATGATATCCTGGTGTACTCTCAGTCGTATGAGGAGCATGCACAGCATTTGTGGTTAGTACTTCAGATACTCCGAGATAAGCAATTATACGGGAAGCTTAGTAAGTGTGAGTTTTGGTTGAACCGGATAGCTTTCCTTGGTCATATAGTCTCAGAGGAAGGAGTATCAGTGGACCCAAGCAAGGTGGAGGCTGTGCTTAATTGGGAGAGACTGAGGACAGTCACTCAGGTGCGAAGCTTCCTTGGTTTGGCAGGGTATTACAGAAGATTTGTGGAAGGATTTTCAAGGAATGCCGCTCCTTTAACTAAGCTCACCCGCAAAGAGACTCCATTTATATGGACTGATCAATGTGAGCTCAGTTTTCAGGAATTAAAGAGGAGGTTGACAGCGGCACCTGTGTTAACTATTCCTGAGGGATCAGGAAGATTTTCGATGTATAGTGATGCATCTCATCAAGGATTGGGGTGTGTGCTTATGCAACACGGAAGAGTGGTCGCATATGGATCGCGACAACTGAAAGACCACGAGCGGAATTACCCCATGCATGATTTGGAGTTAGCCGCTGTGGTATTTGCTTTGAAGATCTGGCGACACTACTTATATGGGGAAAGATTCCAGATCTTCACTGATCACAAGAGTTTGAGATATCTCTTTGATCAGAAGGAGTTAAACATGAGACAAAGGAGATGGATGGAACTCCTTAAGGATTATGACTGCGAGATTCTATATCATCCGGGTAAGGCGAATGTAGTTGCTGATGCCCTGAGCAGGAAAGGTATGATATCTGCTATGATGATCAGGGAATGGGATTTGTTAGAGCAGTTCGCCGAACTTTGGATCAGAGTTAAAGAGGTAGAGACTGGATTTTTTGCTAGCCTACGGATAGAGCCCAGGATCATGGATCAGATTAGAACTGGGCAGCGCAGTGATCAGAGATTGATAGACATGGTTAGCCAAGCTGAGCAGAGTTCGCAGTCGGATCTCACCATCAGTGAGGATGGATTATTGAGGTTCAGAGGACGGATTTGTGTACCGGACGATGATACCCTAAAGAGACAGATACTGAGAGAATCCCACTGCTCGCGATACACCATGCACCCAGAGAGTACTAAGATGTACCGAGACTTGAGAAAGGTGTATTGGTGGAGTGGTATGAAGCGAGACGTGGCAGAGTATGTGGCCAGGTGTTTAGTATGCCAGCAAGTGAAAGCTGAGCATCGAAAGCCCGGAGGACTACTACAGCCCTTACCTGTACCTACCTGGAAATGGGAGCATGTCACTATGGACTTTATTATGGGTTTACCGAGGACCCGAAGAGGTCGTGACATGATATGGGTCATTGTGGATAGATTGACCAAGAGTGCCCACTTCCTTGCCATCAAGAGCACAGATACTGTGGATGCCTTAGCTGAACTGTATGTCAGCGAGATAGCTAGATTACATGGGGCTCCAGTGAGTATTACTTCTGATAGAGATTCCCGGTTTACTTCTAGATTTTGGACCTAGTTTCAGGAGTCCATGGGATCTCGATTGAGTTTCAGTACCGCCTATCATCCTCAGACAGATGGTTAGTCAGAGAAGACTATTCAGACCCTGGAGCATATGTTGAGGGCGTGTACGATAGATTTTAAGGGATCATGGGATGATCACCTGCCCCTAGCGGAGTTTACATACAATAACAGCTATCATGCGAGTATTGGAATGGCACCTTTTGAGGCTCTATATGGTAGGAGGTGTAGATCCCCTGTAGCTTGGGAAGAAGTCAGTGACAGAAAGATAAATGCCCCCGAGCTTGTTGAGCAAGCCGTACAGAGTGTGAAACTCATATGTGAGAGGTTACGGGCTGCACAAAGTAGACAGAAAAGCTACGCGGATGTGCGTAGATGGCCACTCGAGTTTGAGGTTGGTGATGCAGTATTTCTGAGAATATCACTGAGTAAGGGTATCATGCGATTTGGGAAGAAAGGGAAATTGAGTCCTCGATACATAGGACCATTCGAGATTCTTGAGAGAGTGGGAGAGGTAGCTTACAGATTAGCATTACCCCCACAGATATCCGGAATACACAATGTTTTTCATGTGTCTATGTTGAGGAAGTACCACCCGGACCCTTCTCATATCATAGAGTATGACAAGATGGACATTCAAGAGGATATGAGCTACACTGAGGAGCCCGTCTGGATTCTCGATAGAAAGGAGAAGGTGCTGAGAACCAAGAGCATCCCGTTAGTGAAAGTTTTATGGAAACATCACTCAATGGAAGAGGCAACGTGGGAACTAGAGAGTCCCATGAAGGAGAAATACCCCCATCTCTTTAACTAGTTGAGTTGAATTTGGAGGACCAAATTCTATTTAAGGTGGGGAGGATGTGAGATCTGAGAATTTCAGACATATTTTATTGATGTAATAATAATTTGAAGTGTAATTTATTGAGCTAAGTGAATTGTGGGAATGATAATTGGAGATTTATATGTTAAGTGTTAAAATAAATGTGAAACTATGAGGACAGATCGATCTGGGAGAAGGAGAGATCGATCTGGTGAGTTATAAACAACAAAGAAGGAGAAATTTAAGGAGCAGATCGATCTGGGAGAAGGAGAGATCGATCTGGTGAGTTATAAATGACAAGGAAGGAGGGATTTAAGGAGCAGATCGATCTCCAATGGAAGAGGATCGATCTCCTTATGAATCTGTTTGAGAAAGGATCGATCTCAAGAGGAAGAGATCGATCTCCAAATGATTCTGTTTGGGAGAAGATCGATCTCCTTAGGAGCAGATCGATCTCATAAAGCCATAAAGAGATCGATCTCACCCCTCGACAGATCGATCTCCTAGGCATAAAATTACCCAGATCGTCCCCAAAATTTCAAACGCAGATCGATCTCATCAAGAGGCAGATCGATCTCCTACCTCCAGTCTATATAAGGAACCCGTGTTTTTCTCCTGCAAACTCACTTTCTCTCTCTTCCAAACCCATTTCCACCGAAAACCTAACTTTCTCACTGATCCAAATCACCTATTTCCGGCCGAATCAGAGGTTGTGGCAAGAAGGGAAGTTGTTCCTCATCAAAGGGAGAACAACATACTTGGAAATCGAAGGACGAATCGGATCGAGGCGTGGGTTGTGCGTCTCACAAGCTTTGGGTAATTTCTAAACCTTAATCTTGATATTTGAGATGAGTTTGATGATATTGGTGGTTGTCATTGCGTTGAAATAGTTGAGAAAGGATTAGGGATTGATGAAATTGCAATATAGTTGGAGTAATGTAGATATTTGGTAATTTTGGTAATTTTGAGAATTTGTGCTATAAATGGAAATATAGACAATGTGATGAATTAGCATAGATATTGGGCATGAGAAATGTAGGACGTTGAGATATTGTGAATGAGGTTGTAGTTTAGGGTAGAGTTACGAGAATCGAGAGATTCGAGGAGTTATGAGCAATTATGCTCGATTTTGAGAATTGAGGTTTATGAGATAATTGAGTATTGATGTTTTAACATCGTTTGGACAGCTCGGGAGTTTCAGGGTGGAATGCGAGGCTAGTCCATGATACGGGAGAAACGATTGCACTATACGAGGTGCAAAGAGGTAAGGGAAATCTAAACCATTTGTGTATGTGAATTGTAAACTATTTTAGCATGAATTGTGGTTTATAAAACAAGCATGTTTGGATTTGTGTTGAGATTAAATTGCACACGATTTTTATAGCCGGTTGGAGCCCAATGTTTTTATGAGTTTATAACTGGGCTCTACTTAAGGCAATATTGAGATTGGAGAAATGTGTGCGTGTGCTTTGCCGGTTGGAACTCGATGTTTATTATGTTTTGTGTTGAGTACAAAACGATTTCAAATGAGTTTTATGAGAGAAAAACCATTACGAGTTCTACGTGAAGGCAAACCAGTCTTATGTGATAAGACTTAGGTGTGTAGTTGTGAGTACACACCGGGCATTGCTCTGGTAGCATGTAAGCCCGACTTCTTCTCCGTTCTGGTAACGTGAGACTAACCTATTCTGTGGCTATGCCACGTATACTTGGTGGCCGTTGCCACATTGAGAAACCCCATTGGTGGCTGTGCCACGTTATACCCCATTGGTGGCTGTGCCACGTTGAGAAACCCCATTGGTGGCTGTGCCACGTTATACCCCATTGGTGGCTGTGCCACGTTATACCCCATTGGTGGCTGTGCCACGTTAAGAAACCCCATTGGTGGCTGTGCCACGTTGAGAAACCCCATTGGTGGCTATGCCACGTTATACCCCATTGGTGGCTGTGCCACGTTATACCCCATTGGTGGCCGTTGCCACGTTGAGAAACCCTATTCTGTGGCTATGCCACGTGAGAAATTAAATCAGTGGCTTTGCCACGTGTGTTTTGTGGCTATGGCACATGAGAATTTAAATCAGTGGCTATGCCACGTGTGTTTAGTGGCTGTGCCACGTGCATTACTATTTCAGTGATTTTATCACGTATTTGAGAAAGCGTTTATCGCATTGTTTTCACATGCTTTGTTATTGCTCTAGAGTGAGCCTTTTACTTCATGTTTTTACATGATTTGAGATATGAGAATATCGTTTTGAGTACTTTCATGTTATGGTTTTCAAATGAGTTTCACATACAAGCAAACATTTTGTGATGTGCATTTTGGTTTATGAAATGAATTCCTTACCCCCTTTACTGAGCGATTTAGAAGCTCACCCTGTTTTCTTTCCCTCCCCAGACTTCTTCAAGTGAAAAGGGTTTCCCTACGATGTACGGAGTAGTGGCTAGTGGAGGACTTGAGCTCCAAGCCATATATTGTACATTGAGGTATCTTTTATCTTTTCATGTACCCAGACTATTATTGTAGTTGCAGACACTTGATGTATAACATTATATGGGATGTATTAGGATTAATTAACTTGAGATGGATTAATGTATTTGATATGATATATAAATTTTATTGATGAGATCCTGAGGAATGATAATTATGATGATGTATGACACTGCACAGGAATGCACCTTTAATTGTGAATTAACGAGTAAAAAGTTTTAAATTAGCCCTATTTTCCGTACTTCCGGGGCGTGACATATCGTCTCCATAGATGACATCTTGATATATTCAAAATTTGAGAAAGAGCATAAGAAGCACCTCAGGATTGTATTGTAGACCCTACGAGAGCAGAAGTTGTATGCTAAGCTCAATAAGAGTGATTTTTTTATTGTCACAGTGTAAGACCCGTATATTTTGATGTAAACTTTATGAAACAATGAGTATGGTGATGTATTTACAATGTAAAGCATAAGTGATGTAAGTCCATGAATTTAATGTACATACTTTTAATATGAGTTTGTAATGTACATACAAGTTTCATCTTATATGAATATGAAGAAATGAGCTTTTATACGTGATAAATGTGATTGAAACTCAAAATGAGTAGTGCAGCAAATGGAATGAAGTTGCTTGAATTGCATAAATAATTGTACTTCCATTTGGCTATAAATTGTATACCTTAGATTATATACAGTATGCACACAAGTTTTAATATGTATAAGGTATGAATGGGTGCTAATTACAAGCTTCAAAGGTGGATGAATGAGAAAATGACTATAGCAGTAAATTAAGAATGGTTTGGTATGAGTTGCTGCAGAAAACTGCAGAAAATCAAGAAAATATGAAGGTCGGATCGATCTCCTAGGATGAGAGATCGATCTAGAAGAGCCAAAATTGCTCTTATTTGAGCAATGGAACAAGATAGATCGATCTTCAATGGAGCCAAATCGATCTGCTAAACATTCTGTAAAATGAGGATCAATTTTTAAGGCAAACAAGTCAATTTCCTTAGCTCTCGAGTTGGAGTAGATCGATCTCCTACCTTAGCCAAATCGATCTCCTTAAGCTACTGCCTGAGAATAGATCGATCTTATGCATTCAAATTGGCATGAAAATGAGGGATTTAAAAGGACCAGATCGATCTCATGCTTCGACAGATTGATCTCATCAAGTAATTTCTATGAAAGGAGTAGTAAATCTGCATTTTATCAAGATAAAACCATTCTTTCCATTTCAACCTTTAAAACCTAATTTTATCTCTCTAAAATCACCCTATTTCCATTAAGATTTGAGAAAAAGCTATTAGATACAAAGTTGTTCATCTTAAAGAAGCGAACAACATAGTTTGGAATCAAAGCCTCACATATTGGATTGAAGGACCAAGAAACATTCTCATTTGGAGGAAGAAGAGAAACTAAATTATTCCAGAGAGTTCATTGGAGGCGAATCAAACCGCACAAGTACGCAGCTTTAAGGAAGTGGAATCTCACGACACAATTTCAGGTAAGGGAATTTTGTGAGTATATAGAGGTGGCTGCTCGTATTTTGTGGGTATATAGGGCTTTGGAAATGTGCATGAGTTTATAGAAATGTGTTTGACAATGTATGGAAATTACTACGAGTATGGGTATGAGATTTGGTTTTTTGAAATGCTATTATAAAAGAAATGGGATAGTAAGGCTAATAATTGCATAAATCACGTGTTTTGAGTGTTTTCACAAAACATAATGTATTGTTTTCGAGCAAGAAATGGATAGGTTGGCTAGTGTTTTAATGATGTTGTGGAATAACATTTGTGGGATGCTAAACCCGATTTTTAGAATTGTTTTGATTGTGTATGAGCCACCAATCAAAGTTGTGTGATGTAAATCATGCTGGAGCCTCGGTCACTCTAGATTTTGATGCCTTTAATTGTACGTGGCTTTTGAGTGGTATTCTTATGCGCATAAACATACTAGAGCTGTGCTCATACGTGGTTTCTTTATGATATGATGCATGAGTCGTGCTAGAGCTTTGCTCGCACAAGTTTTCACATTGTGGTACGTATGATGCCGTGGAAGTGCGAAAGATCCTCAAGCCCTACATCCTTAAGTCCGAGGAGGCGGGGAGGCTTTGTTCAGTTGGGAGGCTCTCTTATGGTAAGATCCTCAAGCCTTACATCCTTGACCCTGGAGGGGGTGGGGAGGCTCTATTTGGTAGGGAGGTTCTTTTACAAAAGGATCCTTAAGCCAACATCCTTAAGCCTTGGAGGGTGGGGAGGCTCTGTTCGAAAGGGAGGGTTTCCTACATGAGTATGACAAGTTTTGGGTATGGGGTAGATAAGACTTACGACTGGCACCCCCAACCACGATATGGGTCCACGGAGTACACTGTACTGTGTATATCACATGGAGTATGATGTACCGCGTGATGGTTATGTAATAAGAAAGTCTAGCGAGGGACTAACCCACTTTCATGTCAGCATGATACCTCGCACACCTGGATGCATGTGGTTTAGGATGATTAATGACATAGTTGGCCAATATAGTCATTGAGATATAGTGACTTGTCTCACATGATATTACATAGTACCACATGATTTTGAGATATAAGTGTGATTGTGATTGTCCAGGGTAGACTTGAGGGAGGGATCGAGCCTTGTGGGATTTTGATTGAGAAATGATAATGATGTTTGTGATTGTGATGGGATTTTAATGTGTTTTGAGAAATGATGAATTTAGAAAGGATGTTTCAAATTGAATTTCCCTTTCATGATGAGATTTAATGAGAATGAGCATGAGATAATTTGTACACGATGATTTTCCTGTTTTATATGCTTGTTTTCCATGTTTTCTGTACATGATATATGTATACGCATATGGCATAGTTTTATTTCCTCATGCTCTGATTATAAAGATTTATGCATAACACTATCAGCATGTAGAGAGAGTAGTTATCTACTATGCTTGCATTATTACCTTACTAAGTATGTGGTTGCTCATCCCTCTCTACTTCCCCCTCTACAGAGCGTACATAGCATCCCAGTGAGGACTGAGCCATTTTATTTTGGACATCCGCTACTTCCATCATCAAAAGGTATACACATAGAGATTCTCTTTGTATCTAAACAATGTTAGTCACTTTGTATTGTAATGTGGGGGATGTAAAGGTTAGAATGTGTCATGTTTAACTTATCTTCTAATGAATAACACTTCTTTTAATCTAATTGAGAATGAATGTGGAGTGATGTTTATTATTGACTTACTGCCCAACGGGTAGTGATGAGTTTGTTCACGACCAGGTAAGGAAAGAAAAAAATGTGAAAAATTTACAGTGATTTTGGGTTAAAAAGAGATAAAATGGGTCGTGACAGAGATTGGTATCAGAGCTGTGTTGGCCTGATGTGGGTCAGTAATAAAATGTAGGAAAAGTACATCCTCATATTATTGTGCTTTTGTTTAGATATAACTGTGTAGACCGTGATGGATTAAGTCTAATAATGATTTTAATACAGAAAGTTAGGCATTATGATAGTTACGCGCTAAGGTAGAGGGGCGGGAGCATGTGCTAGAGGCTGTAAAGGTAGGCCTGAGAGCAGTGTGGAGCCACAGACTAATCAGGCTCCACAAAACCCTGCTAAGAGAGCAAGAGATACAGAGGCACACTTCGCTAGGATAGAACGGAGTATAGAGAGCCTAGTGAAGATTGTCACACAGGCACTGGGTACCGGTGATAGACGAGGTCCCATAGAATAGCCTACTACTGGACAGGCAGCCACAGAGGTAGAAAGACCTCAGACTACGAAGACGGTGACACCCCTAGTACAGGATACAGCTACACCTATCGCTCCACAGCCGAGCGAGAGCAACCTGGGGTATGACTGCAAGTTGAACAGATTGCGAGAGTTCCAAGGGTTGAAACCTCCGGTGTTCAGAAGGGTGAAACCTTCGTTTGGGTTTGTCGGTCGTCGGTGGCCGTGAGTGGGTCGGGTCTTCCTCGGTTTTCTGTTTCCTGTTTTGCATTTTCTCTCTCTTCAACAAAAACTTGATATCTCATCTCTTTTATTATTATTATTATTATTTATAATTTATTTTATTATTATTATAATCATTAAAATAATCTTAAAAATTCCAAAAAATCTTATAATTTTATCTATTTTATTAATAATTAATTTATTATATTTTAACCCTTTTTCTGGTATATTTTCTCTACATTTTTGGGATATCATCCCGAGTGACTTTATGATATTTCTAAATAATTCCAGATCTTGATCAATTGGACTCAAAATTTTATAATTTCCTCATTATTGATCAAGATATCCTAAATCTTTATTTTTAATTAAAATTTTCTTATCAAATTTATACTAGATTTCGTTCTTTTGATCGTTTTACCCCTGCACTTGTTTCGAAACCAATTTAACCTGACTTTCCTTTATACACTACTATCTTTTCTTATTTTAAATTTGTATTTTTTGTCACCTTAATTTCGATCCCCTTCGTTTGGCCTATGGCCATCTCAGCCAACATTCATTGATATTTCATTTTATTCTATTTGGAAATTTAATTCAGTCAAAGCTCTTCTTATGATTCAATCAATATGTGGAAGTGTACATCACATGAATCATAAGGAAATGTATCAACAAGTACGTACAAAGTGGGTCTTACAACATCAAAATACAGCCTAGTCCTTGATGTGAAGCATCTGTATAAACAGAGTAGTTCCCTGAGCTGTTAGGGATGATAAGAACTGGCGCGATGGTTAATCTGTGCTTAAGTTCTTGAAAACTCCTCTCACATGCTTCATCCCACGTAAACTCCATATTCTTTCTCGTAAGACGTGTCAACGGAGCAGCCATTCTAGAGAATCACTCTACAAATCTCCTGTAGTATCTTGCCAAACCCAGAAAGCTTCTGATTTCTATGACTGTCTTGGGCAGTTCCCAATGAACAATAGCCTCAATCTTGGATGGATCTACTAACACCTCATCCTTCGATACAACATGGCCCAGAAAAGAAATCTGCTCTAGCCAAAAGTCACATTTACCAAGTTTGGCATACAACTTTCTCTCTCGAAGGGTTTACAAAACAATCCTCAAGTGCTACTCATGCTTTCTCAAACCTTGAATACACCAATATATCATCAATGAAAACGATCACGAACTGGTTTAGGTATGGCTTGAATATCTCATTCATTAGAGCCATAAAAGTTGTTGGAGCATTTGTTAACCCGAAAGGTATCACTAGGATTTCGTAATGACAATAGCGGATGTAAAAAGCTGTCTTGGGCACATCCTCCTTCTGAATCTTAAGTTGATGATACCCAGACCTCAGGTCTATCTTGGAAAAATTTACGCTCCTCGAAGTTGACCCAATAAATCATTGATACGCGGTAAGGGGTATTTATTCCTGAGCCTTGTTCAACATCCGATAGTCAATACACAACCTGAGGCTCCCATCTCTCTTCTTCACAAACAATTACAGAGCTCCCCATGGTGAGATACTTGGTCTTATAAACCCCTTATCTAGCATATCTTGCAACTGTTTCCTTAGTTCCTCTAGCTCAACTGGAGCCATCCTGTATGGTGACTTGGATATTGGCTCTGTTTCAAGTGTCAAATATATACCAAATTTCGTTTCTCTATCCGGTAGCGATCCTGGTAAGTCGTCTGGAAAGACATCAGGGAATTCTCTAACCACTAGAATGTCATCCATATTCGGATGCGTTTTGTTCAAATCCACCACATAAGCAATAAAATCTTCAAAATAACATTCATGTCATGTATATATACCAATGCACTTGTCACAAAATTCAAGATTTCATTACTTCTCTTAAAATCTTACAACATATTCTTCATGTAGAGAAAATGTAATGGACTTAGAATGATAGTCTAAGATAGCATGATTGGTAGCTAACCAATCCATTCCCAAGATTATATCAAGATCATACATATTTAACAGAATCAAATTAGCAATCATGTACTTAACTCCTACCATCACTTTACAATCTTTATACACTTGTTCAGCTAATTGACTAACTCTCATTGGAGTACTTATTAACAAGGTCCCATTTAAGTATTTGGGTTCTACAAAATCTGTTAAACTTAATGCACATGAAGGGGATATAAAAGAATATGTAGCACTAGAATCAAACAAAACTATATCTTCCATATTAAAAATCAAAATTGTACCTTTTATAACCTCAGAAGAGGTATCTGCTGATGGCTGGTTTATTGCATACACTCTACCTTGACCCACAACTTGCTTCTCTTTTTTTCAGTCTCTTTTCCTTACAGGAGGTATAACTGTAAGAACTTTCTCTGGCTCCTTATCCCTCTGTGGAACCACCTCAACTACTTCTGGGTAATCTCTTGCATAGTGTCTAAGCCTACCACATCTCAAACATCATGCACCCTGGAATTGATAGGGCCTACCACCATGATATCAGTCACATAGTCTGCACTAATCAATAGTCAGTCGAGATCCACCAATCACTATATCCCTGGCTGGTGTTTGAGTCAGAGGCATAAAAGGTCTTGCAGCCTTCTTTTGTGACTCATCTGCCTCTCTCCGACGCTTACTCATAGTTTTTCATCCAAATCTGGCACTCTTGCCATCTCCCAATATCCTTTGACCCTTGTCTTTGCCCCAACTGAACTCTGAAATTTATAGGTTATAGTCCTACTCACACAACTGGGCCTGTCATACAGCCTTTTTATATGTAGCAACATCAAACGGGGCTAACTTAGTTCTGATCGAAGGCCTCATTCCTTCAACAAACCTACGAACCTTAATAGCTTCACTCCTCATAGAATCTGGATCATACCAGCCCAGTGAGGTGAATCATGACTCGTACTCATCAACAGTTCGATTCCCTTGAGTCAGATTCAAAAATTCTATCTGTAACCTATGTTGAGCGGTATTTGGGATGTATTGCTTTCTGAAAGCACCCAAAAACATGTCCCATGTGATAGCTATACCTGAGCTCTTAACATAGGCCTAGTGGACTTCCACCAGTACTCTGCTTCGCCTCTCAGTACAAAGGTCCCAAGTGCTACTCTCTCCATAGCCGAACATCTACAGAAATTGAACAATTTCTCCATCTTACTTATCTAGTCCTCAGCCATTGCTGGATCTTTCAATCCACTGAAAGAAGGAGGCTTAAAATCAATAAAATACATCAACCTCTCCATATCACAGTCATATCCATACTCAAATCATCATCATCATCATCATCATCATACTGCTGTGGGGCTACTGGAGGAGGTATTGGCCGAATATGGGGATCTAGTGGCCTAACAGATTCAGGTTGTGTAGGTGCAGTATTCTCGGGTTCAAGTGTAGCTGCTGGGGAATTCGATGCAGCCTGTCCCGCTATACTAGGTATACCCTCGAACCTAGCCATAATTTGACCCATCATGCTCATCACCGTATGCATATCTTTCTCTAATCGGGCTACCCAAGGATCCAAAGCCTCTATTTATTCCTGTGCTCATGACTAGAGGACGATCTACTATGCCTCTTAGTCTTGTCATTCTGCCCTTGAGCTCTCGAGCTCTCTCCCATACAACTGTTTACATTTTCAATTCATAACTATGCGATACATTATAATAGATACAAAATGCTCATGTGTATAAAAATCTTTATACCTTTGCAACTGGTGGGAGCTGTCCAACACAAAAGGGGATCTAGAGATCACCGCACGGCTCTACTTCTTAGTATCTAGAGGGAAAAAATATTGGGATGAGCAAACCACAGCTCAGTAAGGAAAGGAATGCTAACAGGTAGATACTGTACAATCTACATAGTCCATGCATGCATAAACAAAACCATGTTTCAATATAAATGGAAATATTATGAGAAAATGCATTTAAACATTTATTTCTCATAGGCATTTTCATAAAACTAATTGATGGAGGTCCACTTGCTCGTGATGCTCATGATGATCGTGATGCCAAGGATCCATGGGTCATCCAAGGAGGTCCAATTATCCGAACCCTCTATATTTGTTTGGAAGCCCAAACGACATGAATATTGGCTTAGTAATAAGTTGGGTTAAGTGTTTAAATAGACCACATTTGAGTTTTATAGCGATTTAGACCAATTATCATATGTAACTAGACTTATGCATGAATTTAAGTTATAGTCTTATTTTCTGTTTGGTGTTAATTTCAGCCCACTTGTTTAAGGGCTTATGTGCTAGATATTATTATAAATACATTGTAAACACTCTTGAATCAGACAGATCAAATCAGATTGAATTTTCAGAAATTGAGTGTGCCTCTTCCTAGGGTTCCCTGTCAACTAGGCTTATCAAGGTCTTCTTCCTTGTGGTGCCTCCCTCTTCACCAACCACCATTGTTATACCTTAGGTTCTCGAATTTTATATTCATAGGGTCGAGGTCCAATACCTTTGGTTCAAGTCTCTTTAGACTTCGGGTCTAGGTTGATATCCTTTTTTCAGTCAAAGTCTACCATCGTTATTTTCGCCTACCTTACGTTTTAGCTTTTTCAATTCTCAACCCACACATTTCCTTGATTGTCCTAAAACATCCTCTTGACATGAGTATGGATGGATGGAAACACCTAGGTTGTGTTAGAAACAAATGTAACCTAGAAAATGGAATGCCTCTAGTGTGAGAAGTGTGATTTGGGGAGTTAGTGGTTTATGGACATGCTAAAGTTGTTATTGAGGTAATGTGTATGATTTTAGAGGGTTAAATGGAATTACATTGTGAGTTTGGAGGAATTGTGAAAATGAGTATGTATATGCTTGATAAATGCCATAGTGAGGAAATTCACGAAATATGAACACTATGACCTTAATGTCGATTTAATATCGATTTTGAGAATAAGTTAATAGGCCTAAGAAGATCCATAGACTCGAGTTATGGGTAAAGTAATGAAACAAGGCCTCATAAGCGTTAATAGAAAATTATAGGCCGAATTGACTATAGTGAACGCACGATGTCATATTATACGGATCAAATATAATGCGGGATATGATTTTGTGCAGTCCCGAAGAGTCTGTTGGAAACGAATTGAGTGGTACGAGTAACAGCTTTAAGGAAGTGGAATCACGCATCGCGATTCCAGGTAAGGGAATTTTGTAAGTATATAGAGGTAGCTACTCGTATTTTGTGGGTGTATAGGGCTTTGGAAATGTGCATGAGTTTATAGAAATGTGTTTGAAGATGTATGGAAATTACTATGGATATTTGGATGAGATTTGCTTGTTTGAAATGGTTATTGAAAAGGGATAGTAAGGCTAATAATTGCATAAATCACGTGTTTTGAATGCTTTTACAAAACACAATGCTTTGATTTGAGCAAATAAAAGGATAGGTTGGCTAGTACTTGAATGATGTTGTGAAATAGCCCATGTGAGGCGCTAAGCATATTTTGAGATGTTTTGAATGCATGTGAGCCGCCTATCGTGTGTATGTGATTTAATTCATGCTAGAGCCTCGCTCGCGCTGGATTTCTATGTTTTCACTTGTGTGAAATGTGCTGGAGCTTAGCTCCTACTTGAATTTGAATTGGGATGATGTTTATAAACCATACTGGAGCTTACGCTTGTATGTGGATTTGAGTGGTTTTTCTTATGCATATAACCATACTGGAGCTATGCTTGTACGTGATTTTCTTCATATTTTTATGCATAAATGTCGTACTAGAGCGTTACTCGTACGAAGTGATTGGTTTTGATGCACGAATTCGCGCTAGAGCATAGCTCATGCTGGTTATCACACTGTGGTATGTATGAGGCCGTGGTGAGAGATACGGATTAACTCAGGGAACCCAACAGGCCTGACAGACCTCTTGAGTGGGGTGAGGGTGAGGGGCTAAGACCTGACATAATCCATTCAAGGAACCCAACAAGCCTAACAAACCTCTTGCGTGGGGTGAGGGTGAGGGGTTAGGACCTGAATTAGGGAACCCAACAGGGGTGAGCAAGGCCATGAGGGGCTAGGACCTGGTATTGAGGTTACTCCCATGCGCTCTTAAGACTATAAAGGTTACACTTGGTATGGGGTAGATCAGACCTATGGCAGGCACCCCCAACCATGTTATGGGTCCACGGAGTACAATGTACCGTGTATATCACATGGAGTATGATGTACCGCGTGGTGGTTACTTGATTTGAGAAAGTCCGACGGAGAACTAACCCACCTTCATACCAGCATGATACCCCGCACACCGGGATCCGTGTAGTCTGGGATGATATGTGACAATTGGCCAATGTAGTCACTTGAGATATAGTAACATGTCTCCTTGCTTGATTTACTTATTACCACATGATTTTAATCTCTAAGTGTGATTGTGATTGTTCAAGGTAGACCCAAAGGAGGGGTCGAGCCTCGTGGAATTGATTTGTGAAATGAAAATGAGGTTGTGATTGTGAATTGATGTGATGGGATTGTATGTGTTTGAGAAAGAGTTTTATGACATGGGTTTAAAAAGGAGGTTTATTAATGAATTGCCCTTTTATGAATTTAAATGAGATTGAGCATGAGATGATTTAGACATGATGTTTTTACCATGTTTTATATGCCAATTTTACATGATTTTGAGACATGATATATATATGTATACTCATATGGCATAGTTTACTTCCTCATGCTCTTACCACAAACGATTTATGCATAACACTATCATCATGTAGATAGAGTAGTTATCTACCATGCTTGCATTATTGTCTTACTGAGCGTGTGGTTGCTCATCCCTCTCTATTTTTCCCTACAAAGCGTGCATAGTAGCCCAGTGAGGACTGAGGCGTGGTATTTTGGACTCCGCTGCATCTCCATCGCTTAGAGGTATATACACAGTGATTCTTTTTGTATCTAAACAATGTAAAAGCACAATATTCTTTTGAGTTGTAATTATGGGGGATGTAGATGTCAGTAAAACATGTTTTTTGTATAAGTATACGATTAAATGCGAATGTATGACAACGTTTTATTTAACTGTGAATGAATGGTAAGTGATGTTTATTATTGACTCACAGCCCAACAGTGTGTGGTGAGTTAGTTCACGATCGGGTAAGGTAACAGTAAAACGCGAAAAATTTTCAGTTATTTTCGATTAAAGAGAATGGAATTGGGTCATGACAGAGATTGGTATCAGAGCTGTGTTGACCTGATGTGAGTCATTAATAAAATGTAGGAAAGTACATCCTCATATTACTGTGCTTTTGTTTAGATATAACTATGTATACCGTGATGGATCACTTAATGAATTATTATAATACAGGAAGTTAGGCACTATGCCAGTTATACGCAAAGGTAGAGGGGCAAGAACATGTGCTAGAGGCTGAGGTAGACCTGAGAGCCGTGCGGAGCCACAGACTGAGCAGGCTCCATAGAACCCTGAGGCTCGCTTCGCTAGGTTAGAGCGGAGTATTGAGAATTTGGTGGAGATAGTCACGCAGACATTGGGTGCTGGTGATAGACGAGGTCCCACGGCACAGCCTACTACTGAACAGGCAGCTGCAAAGGCAGAGAGACCTCAGACTACAGAGACTGCTACTGCTACACCACCTCCAGTATAGGATACAGATTCTTTTATTGCTCCACAACAGAGCGGTAGTGAGTTGGGTTATGACTGCGACTTGAGAAGGTTTCGAGAATTTCAAGCGCTGAAACCCCCAGTGTTCAGAAGGGTGAAGGACCCAGTGGCTACGGAGGATTGGGTGTATGAGATGGAGAAACTGTATAGGTTTTTTTATGCACTTTAGCTGAGAAGGTAGCCTTTGCCGTGTTCATGTTGAAAGGCGAGGCAGAGCACTGGTGGAGGTCCACCGAGGCTATTTTGAGGGCCAGACACTCTAAGATCTCATGGGAGATATTTCTAGAGGCCTTCAGGAGATAGTACATTCCAGCTACCGCACAGAGAAAACTGCGGATGGAATTTATGAATTTGGTTCAGCGGAACCATACTGTGGACAAGTATGAGTCTAAGTTTATGTCCTTGGGGAGATATGACCCGAACACGATGGGTAGTGAGACCTGAAAGATACAAAAGTTCATGGATGGATTGAGATTGGCCATCCGGACTAAGCTAGCTCCTTTCGACATTTTGACTTATGAGGAGGCTGTACATAAGGCTCAGTTATGTGAGCAAGATTTTGAGCGGAATGCCTCTGAGCTTGGGAGAATCAGTGTTAGAAAGGATAAAGATCGAAAGAGATCCGAGTTTGGAAGAGTGGCCAAGAGAGGTGGCCAATGGTTTTTCGAGAAGAGGCCTAAGATCAAGGAGGTACAGGAGAGAGCTGCTAGACCTCCCGTATACTCGGCTTTGACTGCGCCGAGGGGTATGACTATTGGAGGACCACGACCTACCACTGATCAATGTAGGAGATGTGGCAGATACCATGGGACTAGGCCATGTCAGATCCCCCTGTTTTGTGTTATAGATGTGGGAGGCTGGGGCATATATCGAGGTTCTACAATGAGATGATTGAGACTGCCCTACAGAAGGGCAAGGAGCCTGAGGGAGCTCCTGTTGAGACAGTAGCCCCAAGGAGGAGGGCTACAACTGAGGAGAAAGAGAAACAGGCTGCGGGTGTGAGCAGAGGAAGAGTACATGCACTGGATTAGGACACCGCAGATGCTTCGACGGATGTGTTAAAGGTACCATCCGAATCTTTGATTTAGAAGCATTGGTATTATTTGATCCTGTGCCACGCATTCTTTCATATCGCATTCCTTTGCACATAAATTGTTGAAATATGTGAAACCAACATTGTTGGATAAAATGTTGATGATTTTCACACCCATGAATGATAGTCAATTGACTGAGCATGTATGTAGAGATTGTAAGTTAAAGATAGAGGGGAAGGAAATGATAGCCAATCTTATTTTTTGGGTAAAAATGAAGGGGGATGGTTTGATTTACTGAAGAATGAGGTTTGGTTGCCGGGTTTTTATAGAGCAGGAGTGATGAGATCGATTTGCGAGGGTGAAGTGATCGATCTTTCATTGGTTTTAGCTATCCAATTTTCAGGTTTGTAATGGATCTGCTCATTTGGGAGAGATCCATCTCCTCTTAGCTTGAACCCTCAAAATATTCAGTTTTGAAAGGGAGAGATCGATATGCTCATTGGGGAGAGATCGATTGATATGCGCGTACAAGAGGATGATTTAGGACTATCAAGGAAACGTATGGATTGGGAATTGAAACAACAAAAAATGCAAGCGGGGCGAAAATAATGAAGATAGACTTTGAATGGAAAACAGAATATCAACATAGACCCGAAGTCTAAAGAGACTTGAACCAAAGGTATTGGACCTCGACCCTAGGAATATAGAATTTGAGAACCTAAGGTATCACAATGGTGGTTGGTGAAGAGGGAGGCGCCACAAGGAAGAAGACCTTGATAAGCCTAATTGAGAGGGAACCCTAGAAAGAAGCATACTCAAATTTCTGAAAATTCAATATGATCTATTATGTCTTATTCAAGAGAGTTTACAATGTATTTATAATAATATCTAGCACTTAAGCCCTTAAACAAGTGGGCTGAAATTAACACCAAACAGAAAATAAGACTAAAACTTAAATTCACGCATAAGCCTAGTTACATAGGATAATTGGTCTAAAACGCTATAAAATTCAAATGTGGGCTATTTAAACACTTAACCCAACTTATTACTAAACCAAGACTCATGTCGTTTGGGCTTCCAAACAAATATAGGTGGTTGGGGACTTTTTATGGAAACTTCCTTGACAAACCAATGAGCCAGGGCTTGTTGCATCTTCTTAGCTAGAGCTCGGGTAATTGGACCTCCTTGGATGACCCATGGATCCTTGGTATCATGATCATCATGAACATCACGAGCAAGTGGACCTCTATCACTCCCCCTCTCCTCATAAGGATTTGTCCTCAAATCGCATGTACCTTCATCAAAAGAAAAGGGAGAAAGATCAAAAACATTAAAAGTAGCAGATACACCATACTCACCAGGAAGATCCAATTGGTAGGCATTATCGTTGATCTTCTTAATGACTTGGAATGGTTCATCTCCTTAAGGATGTAACTTAGTTCGTCGCTGAGTAGGGAACCTCTCCTTTCTCATATGTACCCAAACCCGACCAGGTTCAAAGACTACTTTCTTGCGGTGTTTATTGGCTTGGGTGGTATACTGCTAAATCTTCCTTTCAATAGCTTGATGCACTTTCTCATGGAGTTGCTTCACAAACTTAGCCTTCTATTCTCCATCTAAGTTACTCTGCTTGGCACTAGATAATGGCAACAAATCTAAAGGAGTAAGAGGATTGAAGCCATAAACAACTTCAAATGGATAGCAACCCATAGTGGAGTGGACACTACGGTTATAGGCAAACTCAACATGTGGCAAGCATTCTTCCCAGATTTTCAAATTCTTTTGTATGACAGACCTCAATAATGTAGATAGGGTTCGGTTGACCACCTCAGTCTGTCCATCAGTTTGGGGGTGACAAGTGGTGGAGAATAACAATTTAGTTCCCAATTTTCCCCATAACGTCTTCCAAAAGTAACTGAGGAACTTAACATCACGATCAAAGATAATTGTCCTCGGCACACCATGTAGACGTACTATCTTTTTAAAAAAAAGGTCAGCAACATTGCTTGCGTCATCTGTCTTGTGGCAAGCAATGAAATGAGCCATCTTGGAGAACCTGTCTACCACAACAAAAATAGAATCTCTACCACGTTTTGTTCTAGGTAAGCCTAAAACAAAATCCATAGAGATATCAGTCCATGGCGTAGTAGGAATGGGTAAAGGAGTATATAAGCCATGATTATGAACTCTAGATTTAGCTTGCCTACATGAAATGCATCTATCACATAACTTCTCTACATCTCTTCTCATGTTAGGCCAAAAGAAGTGCTCATGCAAAACATCTAGAGTTTTTCTAACTCCAAAGTGACCCATTAACTGTAAGACCCCGTGTATGTATGATGGTAATATGTATAATTGGATCAAATAATATGAATGGACTTGTAATGTAAAGTATGATTGATGTAAGTCCATGGATTCAATGTATGTATGTGTAATATAAATTGTAACGTACATACAAGTTTCATTGAGTATGAATACGAAGAAATGAGTTCTAGCAAGTGATGGATGTGATTGAGACTCAAGATGAGTAGTGTGGTAAAATGGAATGGAGTTATGCTTCCATTTGGTTTTATGTAGCATACCTTTGAACATACAATGAATGCACACAAGTTTCAATGTGCATAAGGTATGAATGGATGCCATTTTCAAGTTATATAGGTGGATGGATGAGAAAATGGCCATGGTAATAGATTAAGGATGTATTGGTATGAGTTGCAGCAAGGAAGCTGGAGGAAATCTGGAAAATGTAAGGCCCAGATCGATCTCATAGGATGAGAGATCGATCTGGAAGAGCCAGAGTGCTCTTATTTGGGCAAAAGAATAGACCAGATCGATCTCCAATGGAGCCAGATCGATCTCCCAAGCATTCTGTAGTGGAAAGATCGATCCCCAAGCACCCAGATCGATCTCCTTAGCTCTTTGTTTGGGACCAGATCGATCTCATGCTTCAACAGATCGATCTCATGCTTCGACAGATCGATCTCATGCTTCGACAGATCGATCTCATGCTTAAAAATGCCATGAAAAAGAGGGATTTTAAGGGACCAGATCGATCTCCTCTTGGACCAGATCGATCTCCCCAAGCTATTTCTATATAAGGAGAGCTAAAAATCTGGAAATCTTGGAAAAACACTTAACTTTACAATCTCAACCCCAAAAACCTAACTTTTTCTCTCTAAAATCAGCCATTTTCAGTGAGATTTGAAGAGAGATCATTAGAGGCAAAGTTGTTCCTATTAAAGAGAAGAACAACATAGTGTGAGGGCATTTTCCCACTTTTGGAATTGAAGGAGTTAAGGGCATTTCCATTTGGAGCAAGAAGAAAAATCATATTGGTAAGATTCTAACACTCCAATCCAAATGCATTAGCTATTTAATTGATTTTGGAGTTGTTTGGTATGAGTATTGATGGATAAACTACCTAGGAATGTAGTGGAATTGGTGTGACCTAGAAATAAAAAAAAAAGGGTATAATGTGAGAATATGTGGGACTGAATGAGCTTATGATTTATGGCATGCTAAAGTTGTTATTGGGGTAATGTTTATGATTTTAGATGGAATTACATGGTGAGTTGGAGGAATTGTGAAAATGGGTATGTATATGATTGATAAATGCCATAGTGAGGGGATTCATGAAATATGAACACTATGAGCTTTATGTCGATTTGATATCGATTTTGAATAAGATAATAGGCCTAAGAAGATCCATAGACTCGAGCTATGGGTAAAGTAATGAAACGAGGCCAAATAAGCTTTAATAGAGGCTATAGATTAAATTGGATATAGCAAGCACAAGGGTTACATTTTATGGATCGAAAATAATGCGGGATACGATTTTGTGCAGTCCCAAAGAGTTCGTTGAAGACGAATCGAACCGTACGAGTAAGCAGCTTGAGGAAGTGGAATCACGCATCGCGATTCCAGGTTAGGGAATTTTGTGAGTATATAGAGGTAGCTGCTCATACTTTGAACTTGTGGGTGAATATTGGGTGTTTATGAAATGCATGGTTGCTCAAATAAATGATTGATGGTATTTGTGAATGATGATGAGTATATGCGTGGTTTTGGTTGTTTGAAACGGTTATTGAAAAAGGGATAGTAAGGCTAATAATTGCATAAATCATGTGTTTTGAATGCTTTTACAAAACACAATGCTTTGATTTGAGCAAATAAAAGGATAGGCTGGCTAGTACTTGAATGATGTTGTGAAATAGCCCATATGAGGCACTAAGTATATTATGAGATGTTTTGAATGTATGTGAGCCGCCTATCACGTGTATGTGATTTAATTTACGTTAGAGCCTCACTCGCGCTAGATCTCTATGTTTTCACTTGTGTGAAACGTGCTTGAGCTTAGCTCGCACTTTAAATTTGAATTGCGATGATGTTTATAAACCATACTGGAGCTTACGCTCGTACGTGGATTTGAGTGGTTTTTCTTATGCATATAACTGTACTGGAGCTATGCTCATACATGGTTTCTTCATATTTTATGCATAAATGCCGTACCGGAGCGTTGCTCGTACGAAGTGATTGGTTTCGATGCATGAATTCACGCTAGAGCGTAGCTCGCGCTAGTTTTCACACTGTGGTATGTATGAGGCCGTGGTGAGAGATACGGATTAACTCAAGGAACCCAACAGGCCTAACAGACCTCTTGAGTGGGGTGAGGGTGAGGGGCTAGGACCTGAATCAGGGAACCCAACAGGGGCGAGCAAGACCATGAGGGGTTGGGACCTGGTATTGAGGTTACTCCCACGCGCTCTTGAGACTATAAAGGTTACACATGGTATGGGGTAGATAAGACCTATGGCAGGCACCCCCAACCATGTTATGGGTCCACGAAGTACGATGTACCATGTATATCACATGGAGTACGATGTACCATGTGGTGGTTACTTGATTAAGAAAGTCTGGCAGAGAACTAACCCACCTTCGTTCAAGCATAATACCTCGCACACCGGGATCCGTGTGGTCTGGGATGATATGTGACGATTGGCCAACATAGTCACTTGAGATATAGTAACCTGTCTCCTTGCTTGATTTACTTACTACCACATGATTTTAAATCTCTAAGTGTGATTTGTGATTGTTTAAGGTAGACCCGAAGGAGGGGTCGAGCCTCGTGGATTTGATTTGTGAATTGATGTGATGTGATTGTATGTGTTGAGAAAGAGTTTTATGACGTGGGTTTAAAAAGGAGGTTTCTTAATGAATTGCCCTTTTTATGAATTTAAATGAGATTGAGCATGAGATGATTTATACATGATGTTTTACCATGTTTTATATGCCAATTTTACATGACTTTGATACATGATATATATGTATACTCATATGGCATAGTTTTATTCCTCATGCTCCTACCATAAACGATTTATGCATAACACTATCAGCATGTAGATAGAGTAGTTATCTACCATGCTTGCATTATTGCCTTACTGAGCGTGTGGTTGCTCATCCCTCTCTATTTTCCCCCTACAGAGCGTGCATAGTAGCCCAGTGAGGACTGAGGCGTATTATTTTGGACTCCGCTGCATCTCCATCGCTAAGAGGTATATATACACAGTGATTCTTTTTGTATCTAAACAATGTAAAAGCATAGTATTCTTTTGAGTTGTACTTATGGGGGATGTAGATGTCAGTAAAACATGTATTCGTATAAGTACACGATTAAATGCACATGTATGACATCGTTTTAATTAATTGAGAATGAATGAGATGTGGTGATTATTATTGGCTCACAGCCCAACAGTGTGTGGTGAGTTTAGTTCACGACCGGGTAAGGTAACAGTAAAACGTGAAAAATTTTCAGTAATTTTCGGTTAAAGAGAATGGAATTGGGTCGTGACAGAGATTGGTATCAGAGCTGTGTTGGCCTGATGTGAGTCATTAATAAAACATAGGAAAGTACATCCCCATAGTACTGTGCTTTTGTTTAGATATAACTGTGTATACTGTGATGGATTGAGCTTAATGAATTATTATAATACAGGAAGTTAGGCACTATGCCAGTTACACGCAAAGGTAGAGGGGCGAGAGCACGTGCTAGAGACCGTAGAGGTAGGCTTGAGGGCCGTGCGGAGCCACAGACTGAGCAAGCTCCACAGAACCCTGCTGGGAGAGCAGAGGATACTGAGGCTCGCTTCGCTAGGTTAGAGCGGAGTATTGAGAATTTGGTGGAGATAGTCACGCAGGCCTTGGGCACCGGTGACAGACGAGGTCCCGCGGTACAGCCTACTATGGAACAGGCAACCGCAGAGGCGGAGAGACCTCAGACTGCTGGGACAGCTACAGTTACACCACCTCCAGCTCAGGATATAGCTTCTCCTATCGCTCCACAGCAGAGCGGTAGTGATTTGGGTTATGACTGCGACTTGAGCAGGTTGCGAGAGTTTCAAGCGCTAAAACCCCCAGTGTTTAGAGGGGTGAAGGACCCAGTGATTATGGAGGATTGGGTGTATGAGATGGAGAAACTGTATAGGTTTTTCCGATGCACTTCAAGTGAGAAGGTTGCCTTTGCCGTGTTTATGCTGAAAGGCGAGGTCGAGCATTGGTGGAGGTCCACCGAGGTTATTTTGAGGGCCAGACACTTTGAGATCTCGTGGGAGATATTTCTAGAGGCCTTCAGGAGGCAGTATATTCCAGCTACCGCACAGAGGAAATTACGGATGGAATTTATGAACCTGGTTCAAGGGAATCGAACTGTGGACGAGTATGAGTCCAAGTTTATGTCATTGGGAAGATATGACCCTGACACGATGGGTAGTGAGACCCGAAAGATTCAGAAATTCATGGATGGATTGAGATTGGCCATCCGGACTAAGCTAGCTCCCTTTGATATCTTGACCTATGAGGAGGCTGTACATAAGGCTCAGTTATGTGAGCAAGACTTTGAGCGAAATGCCTCCGAGCTTGGGAGAGTCAGTGTTAGGAAGGACAGAGATCGAAAGAGATCCAGGTTTGGAAGAGTGGCCAAGAGAGGTGGCCAAAGGTTTTTCGAGAAGAGGCCTAAGATCGATGAGGTACAGGAGAGAGCTGCTAAACCTCCTGTATACCCATCTTTGACTGCACCGAGGGGTATAACTATTGGAGGACCACGACCTACCACAGATCAGTGTAGGAGATGTGGGAGATACCATGGGACTAGGCCATGTCAGGCGCCCCCTGTTTCGTGTTTTAGGTGTGGGAGGCCAGGACATATATCGAGGTTCTGCACTGAGACGATTGAGGTTGCCCCACAGAAGGGCAAGGAGCCTGAGGGAGCTCCAGTTGAGACAGCAGCCCCAAGGAGGAGGGCTACAGCTGAGGAGAAAGGGAAACAAGCTGCGGGTGTGAGCAGAGGAAGAGTACATGCACTAGATCAGGACACCGCAGATGCTTCGACAGATGTGATTGAAGGTACCATCCGAATCTTTGATTTAGAAGCATTGGTATTATTTGATCCTGGTGCCACGCATTCTTTCATATCACCTTCCTTTGCACATAAATTGTTGAAATATGTGAAACCAACATTGTTGGATAAAATGTTGATGATTTCTATACCCATGAATGATAGTCAATTGACTGAGCATGTATGTAGAGATTGTAAGTTAAAGATAGAGGGGAAGGAAATGATAGCCAATCTAATTTTATTGAATATGAATGATTTTGATGTAATTTTGGGAATGGATTAGTTGGCTACCAATCGGGTTGTTATGGATTGTCATGCCAAGACATTAACGTTTTCAGGATTAGACAATCTTATTGTAAATTTTTGATAAAAAGAAATGATGTGAAACTTGTATAATTGTGGTAAATAAAAGAGTATGATTTTAAATGCATATTGTTTGAGAGATAAATTATTGTTTATGATAAATATTGAATTTGGAGTGATGTTTAATGTTACTAACGATGGAGAGGATAATGTGAAGGGTTCATTGCATATGTGGTCGATATAGATGAGGCACACCCGGAATTGAAGGATATACCCGTAATTACGGACTACCCTGATGTCTTTCCGGATGAATTACCAGGACTACCACCTGAAAGGGAAATGGAATTTTGCATTGAGTTAGTGCCTGGTACAGAGCCGATATCGAAACCACCCTATAGAATGGCTCCGATAGAATTGGAAGAGCTGAAGAAACAGCTGCAAGAGTTGCTGGAGAAGGGGTTTATAAGACCGAGTATCTCACCTTGGGGAGCACCATTTCTATTTGTAAGGAAGAAGGATGGAAGCCTCCGACTGTGTATAGATTACCGGTTGTTGAATAAGGCCACCATTAAGAACAAGTACCCCCTTCCAAGAATCGATGATTTGTTGGATCAGCTCCAGGGAGCCGAAGTATTTTCTAAGATAGATCTGCGGTCAGGGTATCATCAATTGAGGATCAGGAGTGGAGATGTACCCAAGACAGCATTTCGTACCCGTTATGGCCACTACAAGTTTTTGGTGATGCCATTCGGATTGACGAATGCTCCCGCAGCATTTATGGCATTGATGAATGACATATTCAAGCCATACCTGGACAAGTTTGTGATTGTTTACATAGACGATATTTTGGTGTACTCTAAGTCTAGAGAAGATCATGAGGAGCACTTGAGGATAGTTCTGCAGACCCTCCGAGAGAAAGAGTTGTATGCCAAACTCATCAAGTGTAACTTTTGGTTGGAACAGATCTCATTTCTGGGGCATGTTGTGTCAAAGGATGGGGTATCAGTGGATCTATCCAAGATAGAGGCAGTTGTGCAGTGGGAACAGCCCAAGACAGTAACTGAGATCAAGAGTTTTTTGGGATTGATAGGATATTATCGGAGATTTGTAGAGGATTTCTCCAGACTAGCTGCTCCATTGACACGCCTCATGCGTAAGGATGTTAAGTTTACATGGGATGAGGCATGTGAGAGGAGTTTTGAGGAGCTTAAGCGTCGATTGACGACTGCTCCAGTTCTCACCATTCCTACCAGCTCAGGAGGATTCTCGGTGTATACGGATGCATCACACCAGGGACTGGGCTGTGTGCTTATGCAGGATGGGAAGGTAGTTGCCTATGGATCTAGACAGTTGAAAGATCATGAGAGGAACTACCCTACACATGATTTGGAGTTGGCGGCCATAGTATTTGCTTTGAAAATATGGCACCACTATCTCTATGGTGAGAAATTTCAGGTGTTTACAGATCATAAGAGCCTTAAGTACCTGTTCTCGCAGAAAGAGCTGAATATGAGACAGAGGAGATGGCTCGAACTCCTGAAGGATTATGATTGTGAAATCATGTACCACTCGGGTAAGGCTAATGTAGTTGCCGATGCTTTGAGTAGAAAGAACCTTGGGTTGGTGTCTTATATGATGGTACGGGAACATGAATTGTTAGAACACTTTGCGAACCTCAGTTTGGATGTAACCCCACCTAGATCTGAGAGACTTGAGATCATGGCTAGTTTAAGACTGGAGCCAGAATTGATTGGCCGTATTCGGCAAGCCCAGCAGAGTGATCGACGGTGCATCGATTGGTTGAGGCAGATACAGATAGGTGTGGATATTGATTTTGAGCAGAGTGCTGATGGCTTATTGAGGTTCAGAGGCAGAGTATGCGTTCCCAGGGATCCTGAGATTAGGAGAATGATTTTATCAGAGGCTCACTCATCGAAGTATACGATACATCTGGGAAGTACCATGATGTATCAAAACCTTTGGAAGGTTTATTGGTGGTCTGGAATGAAGAAAGACATTACTGAATATGTCGCTAAGTGTCTCGTTTGTCAGCAAGTGAAGGTAGAGCATCAGAAGCCTGCAGGATTATTGCAGCCTCTATCGATACCGACATGGAAGTGGGAGCATGTCACCATGGATTTTGTGATGAGGTTACCGAGGACCCGTAGAGGTCATGATGCCATATGGGTTATTGTGGACCGGTTGACTAAGTCCGCCCATTTCTTGGCTATGAGAGCTACCGATACCCTGAGTCAGTTGGCGAACCTGTATATTCGAGAGATAGTACAGCTACATGGTGTACCAGTGAGCGTTGTTTCTGATAGGGATGCCCGCTTCACTTCCCATTTTTGGGAACATTTTCAGGAAGCGCTGGGGACCCGATTGAGTTTTAGCACCGCTTTTCATCCTCAGACAGATGGGCAGTCAAAGAGGACTATACAGACCCTCGAGGATATGTTGAGAGCGTGTGTGCTGGATTTTAGAGGCTCTTGGGATGACCACCTACAGTTAGCCGAGTTCACTTATAATAATAGCTATCATGCTAGTATCGGGATGGCACCCTATGAGGCATTATACGGGCGTAGATGCCGTTCCCCTATTGGATGGGAAGAGGTTGGTGACAGACAGATTTTTGCTCCGAACTTAGTGCAACAGGCATCTGAGGACGTCCAGTTGATATGTGAGAGATTACGGACAGCTCAGAGCCGGCAAAAGAGTTATGCTGACAAGAGACGAAGACCACTGGAGTTTGATGAGGGTGAGTCGGTGTTTCTGAGGGTATCACCATCGAAGGGTATTATGAGATTTGGTAAGAAGGGCAAGCTGAGCCCTAGATATATCGGACCCTTCGAGATTTTGGAGAGAGTGGGAGATAAGGCGTATAGGTTGGCATTGGCACCGGACTTGGCAAATGTCCACAACGTCTTCCACGTCTCGATGCTTCGAAAGTATCACCCGGACCCGGCACACGTGATAAGATATGAACCGTTGGAGCTCCATGAGAGTGTGACGTATGTTGAGAAGTCGGTTCGGATATTGGACAGGAAAGAGAAAGTGTTACGGAATAAGACAATTCCCTTGGTGAAAGTGCTTTGGCAACACCACACGACGGAAGAGGCCACGTGGGAATTGGAGAACTTAATACGGGAGAAGTACCCCCAACTTTTTGAAGAGTGACTTGGTTCTAATTTGGAGGACCAAATTCCTTGAAGGAGGGGAGAATGTAAGACCCTGTGTATGTATGATGGTAATATGTATAATTGGATCAAATAATATGAATGGACTTGTAATGTAAAGTATGATTGATGTAAGTCCATGGATTCAATGTATGTATGTGTAATATAAATTGTAACGTACATACAAGTTTCATTGAGTATGAATACGAAGAAATGAGTTCTAGCAAGTGATGGATGTGATTGAGACTCAAGATGAGTAGTGTGGTAAAATGGAATGGAGTTATGCTTCCATTTGGTTTTATGTAGCATACCTTTGAACATACAATGAATGCACACAAGTTTCAATGTGCATAAGGTATGAATGGATGCCATTTTCAAGTTATAAAGGTGGATGGATGAGAAAATGGCCATGGCAATAGATTAAGGATGTGTTGGTATGAGTTGCAGCAAGGAAACTGCAGGAAATCTGGAAAACGTGAGGCCCAGATCGATCTCATAGGATGAGAGATCGATCTGGAAGAGCCAGAGTGCTCTTATTTGGGCAAAAGAATAGAGCAGATCGATCTCCAATGGAGCCAGATCGATCTTCCAAGCATTCTGTAGTGGAAAGATCGATCCCCAAGCACCCAGATCGATCTCCTTAGCTCTCTGTTTGGGACCAGATAGATCTCATGCTTCGACAGATCGATCTCATGCTTCAACAGATCGATCTCATGCTTCGACAGATCGATCTCATGCTTAAAAATACCGTGAAAAAGAGGGATTTTAAGGGACCAGATCGATCTCCTCTTGGACCAGATCGATCTCCCCAAGCTATTTCTATATAAGGAGAGCTGAAAATCTGGAAATCTCGGAAAAACACTTAACTTTACAATCTCAACCCCAAAAACCTAACTTTTCCTCTCTAAAATCAGCCATTTTCAGTGAGATTTGAAGAGAGATCATTAAAGGCAAAGTTGTTCCTATTAAAGGGAAGAACAACATAGTGTGAGGGCATTTTTCCACTTTTGGAATTGAAGGAGTTAAGGGCATTTCCATTTGGAGCAAGAAGAAAAATCATATTGGTAAGATTCTAACACTCCAATCCAAATGCATTAGCTATTTAATTGATTTTGGAGTTGTTTGGTATGACTATTGATGGATAAACTACCTAGGAATGTAGTGGAATTGGTGTGACCTAGAAATAAAAAAAAAATGGGTATAATGTGAGAATATGTGGGATTGAATGAGCTTATGATTTATGGCATGCTAAAGTTGTTATTGGGGTAATGTTTATGATTTTAGACGGAATTACATGGTGAGTTGGAGGAATTGTGAAAATGGGTATGTATATGATTGATAAATGCCATAGTGAGGGGATTCATGAAATATGAACACTATGAGCTTTATGTCGATTTGATATCGATTTTGAATAAGATAATAGGCCTAAGAAGATCCATAGACTCGAGCTATGGGTAAAGTAATGAAACGAGGCCAAATAAGCTTTAATAGAGGCTATAGATTAAATTGGATATAGCAAGCACAAGGGTTACATTTTATGGATCAAAAATAATGCGGGATACGATTTTGTGCAGTCCCGAAGAGTTCGTTGAAGACGAATCGAACCGTACGAGTAAGTAGCTTGAGGAAGTGGAATCACGCATCGCGATTCCAGGTAAGGGAATTTTGTAAGTATATAGAGGTAGCTGCTCGTACTTTGAACTTGTGGGTGAATATTGGGTGTTTATGAAATGCATGGTTGCTCAAATAAATGATTGATGGTATTTGTGAATGATGATGAGTATATGCGTGGTTTTGGTTGTTTGAAACGGTTATTGAAAAAGGGATAGTAAGGCTAATAATTGCATAAATCATGTGTTTTGAATGCTTTTACAAAACACAATGCTTTGATTTGAGCAAATAAAAGGATAGGCTGGCTAGTACTTGAATGATGTTGTGAAATAGCCCATATGAGGCACTAAGCATATTATGAGATGTTTTGAATGCATGTGAGCTGCCTATCGCGTATATGTGATTTAATTCGTGTTAGAGCCTCACTCGCGCTGGATGTCTATGTTTTCACTTGTGTGAAACGTGCTTGAGCTTAGCTCGCACTTTGAATTTGAATTGCGATGATGTTTATAAACCGTACTGGAGCTTACGCTCGTACGTGGATTTGAGTGGTTTTTCTTATGCATATAACTGTACTGGAGCTATGCTCATACGAAGTGATTGGTTTCGATGCATGAATTTGCGCTAGAGCGTAGCTCGCGCTGGTTTTCACACTGTGGTATGTATAAGGTCGTACGGATTAACTCAGGGAACGCAACAGGCCTAACAGACCTCTTGAGTGGGGTGAGGGTGAGGGGCTAGGACCTGACATAATCCATTAAGGGAACCCAACAGGCCTAACAGATCTCTTGAGTGGGGTGAGGGTGAGGGGCTAGGACCTGAATCAGGGAACCCAACAGGGGCGAGCAAGGCCATGAGGGGCTAGGACCTGGTATTGAGGTTACTCCCACGCGCTCTTGAGACTATAAAGGTTACACATGGTATGGGGTAGATAAGACCTATGGCAGGCACCCCCAACCATGTTATGGGTCCGCGGAGTACGATGTACCGTGTATATCACATGGAGTATGATGTACCGCGTGGTGGTTACTTGATTGAGAAAGTCTGGCGGAGAACTAACCCACCTTCGTACCAGCATGATACCCCGCACACCGGGATCCGTGTGGTCTGGGATGATATGTGACGATTGGCCAACGTAGTCACTTGAGATATAGTAACCTGTCTCCTTGCTTGATTTACTTACTACCACATGATTTTAAATCTCTAAGTGTGATTTGTGATTGTTTAAGGTAGACCCAAAGGAGGGGTCGAGCCTCATGGATTTGATTTGTGAATTGATGTGATGTGATTGTATGTGTTGAGAAAGAGTTTTATGACGTGGGTTTAAAAAGGAGGTTTCTTAATGAATTGCCCTTTTTATGAATTTAAATGAGATCGAGCATGAGATGATTTATACATGATGTTTTACCATGTTTTATATGCCAATTTTACATGACTTTGATACATGATATATATGTATACTCATATGGCATAGTTTTATTCCTCATGCTCCTACCATAAACGATTTATGCATAACACTATCAGCATGTAGATAGAGTAGTTATCTACCATGCTTGCATTATTGCCTTACTGAGCGTGTGGTTGCTCATCCCTCTCTATTTTCCCCCTACAGAGCGTGCATAGTAGCCCAGTGAGGACTGAGGCATATTATTTCGGACTCCGCTGCATCTCCATCGTTAAGAGGTATATATACACAGTGATTCTTTTTGTATCTAAACAATGTAAAAGCACAGTATTCTTTTGAGTTGTACTTATGGGGGATGTAGATGTCAGTAAAACATGTATTCGTATAAGTACACGATTAAATGCACATGTATGACATCATTTTAATTAATTGAGAATGAATGAGATGTGGTGATTATTATTGGCTCACAGCCCAACAGTGTGTGGTGAGTTTAGTTCACGACCGGGTAAGGTAACAGTAAAACGTGTAAAATTTTTAGTGATTTTCGGTTAAAGAGAATGGAATTGGGTCGTGACATTAACCCTCCACTATGGGCTTCTCTAACTAACAGCTCACGCAAAGAACTCCTAGGAACACATAACTTATTCTCTCTAAATAAGAACCCATCATGCCTATAGAACTTGCCAAAACCAGATGTCGCACATGCATCATAAACATTACCAAAATCAGCATCATCAGCATATTGATCTTTGATATACTCAAATCCTAAAAGCTTAGCATCAAGAGTTGTGATAAGAGTATACCTACGAGACAATGCATCAGCTACGACGTTCTCTTTACCTTGTTTGTACTTGATCACGTACGGGAACTCCTCCATGAACTCCATCAACTTGGCATGATGCTTGTTTAGCTTACTCTGTCCTTTCAGATGCTTTAAGGACTCATGATCGGTGTGGATGACAAATTCTTTGGGCCACAGGTAATGTTGCCATGTCTCCAAGGCCCTCACTAACACGTACATCTCCTTGTCATATGTGGGATAGTTAAGTGCTGTCCCACTTAAGTTCTCACTGAAGAAGGCAATTGGGCATTTTTCCTGCATGAGCACAGCTCCAATTCCTACACCTGAGGCATCACACTCAATCTCAAAAGTTTTAGTAAAGTCAGGCAGAGTTAACAAAGGAGCAGAACAAAGTTTATCCTTGAGAAAATTAAAAACATGCTCTTGTGCAGGACCCCAATGAAATGCAACATTCTTTTTGACCACTTCGGTCAAAGGTGAGCCTATAGTGCTAAAGTCTCTAACGAATCGACGATAGAAACTAGCTAAGCCATGAAAACTGCGCACTTCAGAAATAGACTTTGGTATAAGCCAATCTCTAATTCCATTTACCTTCTCATCATCAACATTAATGCCATGTGAAGAAACTACATACCCAAGGAAAACAACCTTATCAGTGCAGAATGTACATTTCTTAGAATTGGCATACAAACTTTCTTTCCTCAAAACAGTAAGAACATTTCTAAGATGCTCAACATTCTCATGTAGACTCTTACTGTAAATTAGAATGTCACCAAAGTAGACAACTACATACTTACCAATGAAAGCACGTAAAACATAGTTCATTAAGTGCATGAAAGTACTGGGTGCGTTAGTGATATGTGCGTACAAGAGGATGTTTTAGGACGATCAAGAAAACGTGTGGATTGAGAATTGAAACAGCTAAAAACGCAAGCAGGGGGAAAATAATAATGGTAGACTTTGAATGGAAAATATAATAACAACCTAGACTTGAAGTCTAAAGAGACTTGAACCAAAGGTATTGGACTTTGACTCTACGAATATAAAATTTGAGAACCTAAGGTATAACAATGGTGGTTGGTGAAGAGGGAGGCGCCACAAGGAAGAAGACCTTGATAAGCCTAGTTGAGAGGGAACCCTAGAAAGAGGCACACTCAAATTTTTGAAAATTCAATCTGATTTATTCTATTCAAGAGTGTTTACAATGTATTTATAATAATATCTAGCACTTAAGCCCTTAAACAAGTGGGCTGGAATTAACATCAAATAGAAAATAAGACTAAAACCTAAATTCAGGCATAAGCCTAGGATAATTGGTCAAAAATGTAATAAGACTCAAATGTGCTCTATTTAAACACTTAACCCAACTTATTACTAAACTAAAACTCATGTCGTTTGGGCTTCCAAACAAATATAGGTGGTGGGAACTTTTCATGGAAGCTTTCTTGATAAACCAATGAGGTCAGGGCTTGTTGCATCTTCTTAGCTCGAGCTCGGGTAATTAAACCTCCTTGGATGACCTATGGATCCTTGGCATCACGATCATCATGAACATCACGAGCAAGTGGACCTCCATCAAGTGGACCTCCATCATTCCCCCTCTCCTCAAAAGGATTGGTCCTCAAATCGAATGTACCTTCATCAAAAGAAAAGGGAGAAAGATCAGAAACATTAAAAGTAGCAGATACACCATACTCACCAGGAAGATCCAATCTGTAGGTATTATCATTGATCTTCTCAATGACTTGGAATGGTCCATCTCCTTGGGGATGCAACTTAGTTTATCGCTGAGTAGGGAACATCTCCTTTCTCATATGTACCCAAACCCAATCATCGAGTTCAAAGACTACTTTCTTGTGGTGTTTATTGGCTTGGGTGGTATACTGCTCAATCTTCCTTTCAATAGCTTGACGTAGTTTCTCATGGAGTTGCTTCACAAACTTAGCCTTCTGTTCTCCATTCAAGTTACTAGTGATTTTGTTGATGGCTCGACAGTTAACGAACATCCTCCACGTCCCATCCTTTTTAGGCACAAGCAATACGGGCACGACGCATGGACTCATGCTCTCTCTCACGTAACCTTTCCTCATGAGCTCCTCAACTTACCTTTCAAGCTCATTCATTTCCTCTAGATTACTTCTGTAGGCTGGGCGGTTAGGTATGGCAGCTCCAAGGATAAGGTCAATCTGATGCTCAATCCTACGTATCGGTGGTAGTCCATTTGGGATCTCCTTAGGGAATACATCCTCGAACTCTTGCAATAATGAGATAACATTAGTAGGCAAAGTATCATGGAGTTCAGTTTTAATGAAACAAGAATCTTTAAATAAGAGCAAAAGGATAGGAGACTTAGTAATAAATGTAGTCTTCATTTCTCAGGGGTTGGCATGGTAGCTCACTGCTTTGCTTTCCTTGCTTCCCTTCTTTTCTTTAGCTAGCTTCCTTTTCTTGTCATGTTGCTCCTTCAACCTTAATTGATCCTCGTAAATCTCCTTAGGGCTAAGGGGAGCAAGAGTGATCTTCTTGCCATCCATAAAAAAGGAGTAACGGTTAGTGTAACCGTCATGGATGATTCTCTGATCATACTGCCACGGTCTACCCAGCAACAAGTGGCTAGCTTGCATGGGTACCTCGTCACACAACACTTTATCTTGATATCTTATAATATGGAAAGGAACCAAGACTTGCTTCACCACAGTCATTAATCCACTGCAACTTATATGGGCGGTGATGCTTGGTAATGGGCAATTTTAGCTGATCAACAAGGTATGTGCTAGCAACATTAGTATAATTCCCACCATCAATGATCACAGAGCATACCTTGTTACTAATATAACATCTTGTATGGAAGATGTTTTCACGTTGTACCTCATTCTTAAACTTCACATGAGTATTAAGAGCACGTCTGGCAACAAGTACTTCACCATAAGCAGCAAACTCAACAACTTCTTCTTCTTCAGCATCTTCTAACACAGGCATCTGATCCTCAATACCAACATCAGAACCTTCACTCTTAACATCTCCATTCTCAAGCATGAGCATCTGTCACGACCCTCAACTTACCAAAATACGTACAAATTTTTCGCATTTTCATGCATCAATCCTTAATCATCCTTCCTCGATCGTGAACAACCACACACTTAACAGTTGGGCTGTGTGTCGACGTCTAACTCACTCCACCATACCAATTCAATTTGAAACATTATTATGAGTAAACACTTGTATAAATGTATATATATCAGAGTTGTTACATGTGTTTACATTGTTTTACATCCCCAGTGGTTACATACAAAATGCTACTGTGCTATGTCTAGTTTAGATACAAAATAATCCAAGTGTATATACCTTTAGCGATGGGATGCAGCGGATTACCAAAAAGGGACCAGTCACGTCCAATCTATACTCAAATCTCTATAGAGAGGGGGAAAATAAGGGGGTGAGCAAACCACACGCTCAGTAAGGCAATCATGCGAACAGGTAGATACTGCACTATCTACGTGATCGTGATGCTATGCTCAAAAGCATTTAATTCATTGTTTATCTCAAAACATGAGTGTATGATTGTGTTAATGGTATGTAAAGCATTCATGCTATTAAAATTCAGTGCACATTTCAACTCAAAGCATGGTATATATCATCATGCATAATTCACAATAAAAGCATGGCATTAAACATCATGCATTTTCACAATAAAGCAAGGCATTAAACATCATGCATTCGTGCACTTTAAAAACCATTAACAAATCAATTCAACGTCAGGTCTCAGCCCATCCCTCGGGCTTTCCTGTCCCACAATCACTTCAAACATGGATTTATTCTCAAATAGTATTAGACATGTGAGATAGGCAGTTCAACAATAGGTAATAACCTCAAGGCCTATGTACATAACCTGTGATACTGGCTACACGGATCAGGTGTGCGGGATATCACCACTATCTGCTTCCACACGGGAGGTGGGTCAAATCCTACCCGCCGGTCCATAGCAGATCTCGTCCGAAGACGGCACATCACAACTCAACACGGTACAACGTACTCCATGCTACATGCACGGTACGACGTACTCCGTGGACCCAATCAACACATCATATCACGCCACATCTCAAACGCACGTGTGAGCCTATTTAATCGGGGCGACCTCTGTCTATCCGAAGCTCCTAACACGGCTAATTAATCATGTCAAAACAATGCACGTGTGAGTCATTTAATCGATGTGACACCCAGTCTACTCGAAGCTCCAAACACGGCAACATACAAGGTGGGCATCCAGTGCGAGACAAACTCGAGCACAATGCCAAAACAATTATAAAATCCATGTGAAAACTAGTGCCTTTTTGCACTCTTTCATACTCACGAAATCATGTAGGTGGCTCAAAACTTGCAAAGTATGATTAACAAAACCAAAACACACTCATCTCTTTTGCAAATCATTTCAATGTTAGCCAACCTACCAATCATTTGCTAAAAAGCAATAAAACATGATTTTCAAAGCAATATGCTTTTGTTTTCATGCACATTTCTCAAACTCCCAACTTTTACCCTTCAGTCACTCAACAACATTTCCTAGTCTCATGCATTCTAGCAAAACATTTAAGCGCCCAAATCGCGCACAGATACCTCTAAGAGTCCACACAATTCCCTTACCTCGATTTACTTGGTGTGACTCCTTTCCTTTTAGCTTCTCACGCTCTTGGCTCAACTCGCCTCGGCGTATCATCGGAAGCTACGATTCATTCATTAAATCGATTGAGTTAATGTATTTAACCCATAATTGACCTCACTAGTCAATATTATCCACTTATGCATTTTACAAATGCCTTAATCCACATTTTACCTCATTTAGGTAAATCTCACAATTTATCCACTAACCACATCTTAAAATCATACCACAACACTATAAATAACTTTTACATATCTCATTCATCATTAATCTCCATACATTCCACTTTCTCACACTAAACCATTTCTAGGTCAAAATCATTCCAATGCATTCTAGATAGTTTCTAACCATCTATACTCATGCCAAACAACTCCAAAATCACTTAAATAAAAATGTACCATAGTTGGAGTGTTAGAATCTTACCCAATTTGATTTCTCCTCTTGCTCCAAATGGCAATGCCCTTAACTTCTTCAATATCAACAATGGGAAAATGCTTTCCAACTATGTTGTTCTTCTCTTTGATAGGAACAACTTTGTCTCTAATGGTCTCTCTTCAAACCTCACTGAAAATGGCTGATTTTTGAGAGAGAAAGTTAGGTTTTTGGGTTGAAAGTGGAAGGTTAGTGTTTTTCTCGAAATTTTCTGATTTTCAGCACTCCTTATATAGAATTAGCTTGAGGAGATCGATCTAGTCTAAGAGGAGATCGATCTGGTCCCTTAAAATCCCTCTTTTTCATGGCATTTTTAAGCCTGAGATCGATCTGTCGAAGCATGAGATCGATCTATTGAGGAATGAGATCGATCTGTCGAGGCATGAGATCGATCTGCTCCCAAACAGAGAGCTAAGGAGATCGATCTAGTCCATTGGAGATCGATCTGTTCTATTCTTTCGCCCAAATAAGAGCATTCTGGCTCTTCCAGATCGATCTCTCATCCCATGAGATCGATCTGCCCTTCAAAATTTCCAGATTTCCTGCAGTTCCTCTGCAACAACACTTGCCAAACATCCTTAATTTGCTACCATGATCATTTCCACATTCATTCATCTTTGAGACTTGAAAATGGCATCCATCCTCACTTCATACACATTAAAACTTGTGTAGAATCTTTGTATGACCAATGGTACTTAATATAAACAAAAATGGAAGTGCACATCTTATGCAATTCTACTTCCATGTCGGTATCGGTAGAAGCTGCAATAACCCTGCAGGCTTCTGATGCTCTACCTTCACCTGCTGACAAACGAGACACTTAGCAACATATTAGCAATGTGCTTTTTCATTCCCGACCACCAATAAACCTTTCAAAGGTTTTGATACATTTTGGTACCCCCTGGATGTATCGTATACTTCGATGAGTGAGCCTCTGTCAGGATCAACCTTCTGATCTCTGCGTCATCAGGAACACATATCCTACCTCTGAACCTCAACAATCCATCCGAACTCAACCCAAAGTCCGTCTCCATACCCCTCTGTATCTGCTCGACAATATCACTACATTGCTGATCAACTCGCTGAGCCTGTCGGATTCGATCTACTAGATCCGGTTCCAACTACAGGCTAGCTATCATAAATCCACTATCAGCGTCAGGTGGGGTCATATCTAAACTGAGGTTCATGAACTGTTCCAACAGCTTATGTTCCCTGATCATCATAAATGATACCATCCCGAGATGCTTCCTACTCAATGCATCAGCAACCACATTTGCTTTACCCGGGTGGTAAAGGATTTCACAATCATAATCCTTTAACAGCTCGAGCCATCTCCTCTGTCTCATGTTCAACTCTTTCTATGAGAACAAGTACTTAAGGCTCTTATGATCTGTATAAACCTGAAATCTCTCACCATAGAGGTAGTGGCGCCATATCTTCAGTGCAAACACCACCGCTGCCAACTCCAAGTCATGGGTCGGGTAGTTCCTCTCATGATCCTTTACCTGTCTTGATCCATAGGCTACTACCTTCCCATCCTGCATCAATACACAGCCCAGTCCTAGGTGTGAAGCATCCGTATACACCGAGAAACCTCCTGAGCTGGTAGGAATGGTGAGTATTGGAGCTGTAGTTAATCTCCTTTTCAACTCCTCAAAACTGTCTTCACACTTTTTGTCCCACACAAACTCTACATTTTTCCTCATGAGACGTGTCAAAGGAGCAGCTAACCTCAAAAATCCCTCTACAAACCTTCGATAATACCCATCTAAACCGAGAAAACTTCTGATCTCTGTCACTGTCTGGGATCTCTGCCACTGAACTATGGCCTCAATCTTAGATGGATCCACTGATACTCCATCCTTTGATACTATGTGACCCAGAAAAGAGATCTGTTCCAACCAAAAGTCGCACTTACTAAGTTTAGCGTACAACTTCTTCTCTCGGAGGGTTTGTAGCACTATCCTTAAATGCCTTTCATGTTCCTCTCTAGACCTTGAATACACCAGTATATCATCAATAAACACAATAACAAATCGATCCAAGTACTGGTGGAATACCTCATTCATCAAAGACATAAAAGCTGCGGGAGCATTCGTCAACCCGAATGGCTTAACCATGAACTCATAATGTCCATACCGGGTGCGAAAAGCTGTCTTGGGTACATCTCCACCTCGTATCTTCAACTGATGGTACCCTGATCTCAGATCTATCTTGGAAAAGACCTGCGCTCCCTTAAGCTGATCCAACAAATCATCGATGCGTGGAAGGGGATACTTATTCTTGATGGTGGCCTTATTCAACAATCGGTAGTCTATACACAGTCGGAGGCTTCCATCCTTCTTCCTTACAAACAGAACCGGTGCTCCCCAAGGTGAGATGCTCGGCCTGATGAACCCCTTCTCCAGCAACTCTTGTAATTGTTTCCTTAACTCCTCTAACTCAACTTGAGCCATTCTGTATGGTGGCTTGGACATCGGCTCTATACCAGGTGCCAAATCTATACCAAACTCCATCTCCCTATCTGGAGGTAACCCTGGTAACTCATCCGGAAAGATATCTAGAAATTCCCTAACCACTGGTATGTCTTCCAATTCCGGACGTGCCTTATCCATCTCAATCACAAAAACGATGAATCCTTCACATTATTCTTTTCACCATTAGTATCATAAATCATCACATCACATACATAAATGAAATCAAATTTATCTTTCATACATCATGTATCAAGATTGTACTCATCACACTTATAATAATCATGTTCTTTAATTTCATTTCACAAAATTAACTACAAGATTGTCTATCTTTGGAAACATCAAGGTTTTAGCATGACAATCCATAATAATATAATTGGCAGCCAACCAATCCATTCCTAGGATAACATCAAAATCACTCATATTTAATAAAATTAAATCGGCTGCCATCTCTTTACCTCCTATCTTCATTTTACAATCCCTATATGTATGCTCAGTCAACTGACTATCATTCATAGGGGTAGATATCAACAACATCTTATCAAGCAGCGTGGGTTTTACATGCTTCATCAATTTACATGCAAAGGATGGCGAAATAAAGGAATACGTGGCACCAGGATCAAACAGTACATAAGCTTCTAAATCAAAGATTTGGATGGTACCTTTTACCACATCTGATGACTGATCTGCAGTATCTTGATCCAGTGCGTGCACTCATCCTCTGCTTACACCCACTGCTTGCTTCCTCTTTTCCTCAGTTGTAGCCCTCCTCCTCGGAGCAGCTGTACCAACTGGAGCTCTCTCTGGCTCCTTGCCCTTCTGTGGGGCTCTCTCTATCATTTCTGGGCAATCTCTGATTACGTGCCCTGGCTTCCCACATCTGAAGCATACAACCTGAGGTCCATAACATGGTCGAGTACCATGGTACCTACCACACTTGCCACACTGTTCTGTAGTAGGCCGTGGTCCTCCAATCACGATTCCCTTAGCTGGAGCGATGGCCGGATACATGGGAGTATCAACTGTCCTCTCCCGGATCTCATCAATTTTTGGCCTCTTTCCAAAGAATCTCTTGCTTCCTTTATAGCTGAAGCCTCTATCCATCATAGGTCTCTTCTTATCTCTGTCCTTCATCTTACCAACCTTTCCAAACTCCGAGGCGATTCTATCAACATCTTGTTCACATAATTGCGCCCTGCGCACTGCCTCCTCATAGGTCGGTATATCCAGGGGAACCAATCTAGACCTGATGGTTGGTCTCAATCCATCCACAAACTTCTGGATCTTCTCGACCTCATTACCCATCGTGTTGGGATCATATCTGCCCAGGGATATAAAAGCAGTCTCATACTCATCCACAGTCCTGCTCCCTTGGGTCAGTCCCAAAAATGCCATCTTTAGCTTCCGCTGTGCGGTATCCGGGACATACTGTCTCCGAAAGGCCTCTAGAAACACATCCCAGCTGATCTCAGTATGCCGGGCTCTCAAAATAGGCCTGGTGGATTTCCACCAATGTTCTGCTGATCCCTTCAGCATAAAAGCGGCAAATGCTACCATCTCGATAGTAGTGCACTCAAAGAACCCATATAATTTCTCGATCTCATTGATCCAATCTTCAACATCTACTGGGTCCTTTGCTCCACTGAAAGACGGTGGTCCAAACTTCTGGAACTGTCGCAGTCTATCCAAATCACATCCATATCTCCAACCTCTACTGCCTGGCATAGTAACCGGCGTAGGCACATCCTGTGTGGGTGGGGTATCTGTCGTCTGAGGTCCTTGGGCTTGCCTTACCCGTGCCTCGGGAGCTGCTGCCTGCTCGGCATCACCCTGTGTAGCGGGACTCTGTCTACTGCCAACTCCAGATAAAGATTGGGTGACCAACTCCACAATCATCTCAATGCTCGGCTCAATCCTCGCGAAGCGAGCCTCAGTACTCTCGGGTCTCTCCTCTGGACCCTGTGGAGCGTGCTCAACATCAGCCTCCACCTCAACATTCTCCTGAGCCTCGTGTGTTTCTGGCTCAACACGACCCCCAGGCCTACCTCTACGGCCTCGAGCCTGTGCTCTCATCCCTCTACCGCGACTGGTATTAGGCATACTTACTCAGTTCCCTACATTCACAACTAAATACTTAGTCAACCCATCGACATACACTATTTGTATCTAAACAAGCACAGTAACTTGGGGATGTAATTTTTCACTTATTAAGTATTTTAGACACGACACACGTCAGACCAACTCGAGCTCTGATACCAACTTCTGTCACGACCCTCAACTTACCAAAATACGTACAAATTTTTTGCATTTTCATGCATCAATCCTTAATCATCCTTCCTCGATCGTGAACAACCACACACTTAACAGTTGGGCTGTGTGTCGACGTCTAACTCACTCCACCATACCAATTCAATTTGAAACATTATTATGAGTAAACACTTGTATAAATGTATATATATCAGAGTTGTTACATGTGTTTACATTGTTTTACATCCCCAATGGTTACATACAAAATGCTACTGTGCTATGTCTAGTTTAGATACAAAATAATCCAAGTGTGTATACCTTTAGCGATGGGATGCAGCGGATTACCAAAAAGGGAACACCTCCAGTCACGTCCAATCTATACTCAAATCTCTGTAGAGAGGGGGAAAATAAAGGGGGTGAGCAAACCACACGCTCAGTAAGGCAATCATGCGAACAGGTAGATACTGCACTATCTACGTGATCGTGATGCCATGCTCAAAAGCATTTAATTCATTGTTTATCTCAAAACATGAGTGTATGATTGTGTTAATGGTATGTAAAGCATTCATGCTATTAAAATTCAGTGCACATTTCAACTCAAAGCATGGTATATATCATCATGCATAATTCACAATAAAAGCATGGCCTTAAACATCATGCATTTTCACAATAAAGCATGGCATTAAACATCATGCATTCGTGAGGTCTCAGCCCATCCCTCGGGCTTTCCTGTCCCACAATCACTTCAAACATGGATTTATTCTCAAATAGTATTAGACATGTGAGATAGGCAGTTCAACAATAGGTAATAACCTCAAGGCCTATGTACATAACCTGTGATACCGGCTACACGGATCAGGTGTGCGGGATATCACCACTATCTGCTTCCACACGGGAGGTGGGTCAAATCCTACCCGTCGGTCCATAGCAGATCTCGTCCGAAGACGGCACATCACAACTCAACACGGTACAACGTACTCCATGCTACATGCACGGTACGACGTACTCCGTGGACCCAATCAACACATCATATCACGCCACATCTCAAACGCACGTGTGAGCCTATTTAATCAGGGTGACCTCTGTCTATCCGAAGCTCCTAACACGACTAATTAATCATGTCAAAACAATGCACGTGTGAGCCTATTTAATCGATATGACACCCAGTCTACTCGAAGCTCCAAACACGGCAACATACAAGGTGGGCATCCAGTGCGAGACAAACTCGAGCACAATGCCAAAACAATTATAAAATCCATGTGAAAACTAGTGCCTTTTTGCACTCTTTCATACTCACGAAATCATGTAGGTGGCTCAAAACTTGCAAAGTATGATTAACAAAACCAAAACACACTCATCTCTTTTGCAAATTATTTCAATGTTAGCCAACCTACCAATCATTTGCTAAAAAGCAATAAAACATGATTTTCAAAGCAATATGCTTTTGTTTTCATGCACATTTCTCAAACTCCCAACTTTTACCCTTCAGTCACCCAACAACATTTCCTAGTCTCATGCATTCTAGCAAAACATTTAAGCGCCCAAATCACGCATAGATACCTCTAAGAGTCCACACAATTCCCTTACCTCGATTTACTTGGTGTGACTCCTTTCCTTTTAGCTTCTCACGCTCTTGGCTCAACTCGCCTCGGCGTATCATCGGAAGCTACGATTCATTCATTAAATCGATTGAGTTAATGTATTTAACCCATAATTGACCTCACTAGTCAATATTATCCACTTATGCATTTTACAAATGCCTTAATCCACATTTTACCTCTTTTAGGTAAATCTCACAATTTATCCACTAACCACATCTTAAAATCATACCACAACACTATAAATAACTTTTACATATCTCATTCATCATTAATCTCCATACATTCCACTTTCTCACACTAAACCATTTCTAGGTCAAAATCATTCCAATGCATTCTAGATAGTTTCTAACCATCCATACTCATGCCAAACAACTCCAAAATCACTTAAATAAATAATGTACCATAGTTGGAGTGTTAGAATCTTACCCAATTTGATTTCTCCTCTTGCTCCAAATGGCAATGCCCTTAACTTCTTCAATATCAACAATGGGAAAATGCTTTCCAACTATGTTGTTCTTCTCTTTGATAGGAACAACTTTGTCTCTAATGGTCTCTCTTCAAACCTCACTGAAAATGGCTGATTTTTGAGAGAGAAAGTTAGGTTTTTGGGTTGAAAGTGGAAGGTTAGTGTTTTTCCCGAAATTTTCTGATTTTCAGCACTCCTTATATAGAATTAGCTTGAGGAGATCGATCTGGTCCAAGAGGAGATCGATCTGCTCCCTTAAAATCCCTCTTTTTCACGGTATTTTTAAGCCTGAGATCGATCTGTCGAAGCATGAGATCGATCTGTCGAGGCATGAGATCGATCTGCTCCCAAACAGAGAGCTAAGGAGATCGATCTGGTCCATTGAAGATCGATCTGTTCTATTCTTTCGCCCAAATAAGAGCATTCTGGCTCTTCCAGATCGATCTCTCATCCCATGAGATCGATCTACCCTTCAAAATTTCCAGATTTCCTGCAGTTCCTCTGGAACAACACTTGCCAAACATCCTTAATTTGCTACCATGATCATTTCCACATTCATTCATCTTTGAGACTTGAAAATGGCATCCATCCTCACTTCATACACATTAAAACTTGTGTAGAATCTTTGTATGACCAATGGTACTTAATATAAACAAAAATGGAAGTGCACATCTTATGCAATTCTACTTCCATTTTACCAAACTATTCATAATCCATTCTACACACATTCTCCACATGATTAAGTCCATTTCTACACATTCATACATAATGAAACTTGTATGTACGATTACCACTCTCATTACAAGTGTGTACATTACTTATGGACTTACATCACATATACTTCACTCATGAATTCATAGTACAACTCTATTTACACTTCTATGTACATATATACCCTTATACATATACGGGGTCTCACAGCATCACTCTACGGTTAGGACACTGAGAGGCAACATGTCCATGACCAAAACACTTAAAACACTTTATGTCACATGTTCTGCTCTGGGATGCTTGGGCAGGCTCAGTCTTAGGCTTTGGAGGGTCCTCAGACTTTGGCTTAACAAAACTTTTTGACTTAGGCTTAAATACATGCTTATCATCCCTACGAAAGGTGTTAGATTTCCAAACAGGAACTAGGAGTGAAACGGGATGTAGCTTTCCTTTTGAGTTGCCTTTCCACTTTGATGGCCACATGCAACATCTCCTCTAAATCCATGTAACGCTACAACTCTACAACATTGGCAATCTCACGATTCAAACCTTGGAGAAAACGAGTCATAGTAGCTTATGCATCCTCCTGGATAATGGTTCGGATCATGATTATCTCCATCTCCTTGTAATAATTGTCAACACTTTTTGAACCCTAGGTGAGACCTTGGAGCTTCTGGTATAGCTCTCTGGCACAAATCTTTTCCTCATGATATGCTTCATCTCATCCCATGTATAGAGGATCACCACATCTTCTTCTACTGGAGACTAGCTGATCCCACCATACCATAACATATTCTGTGAACTCTACTGCAGCAAGTTTAACATTCTTTACCTCAGAGTAGTGGTGGCAGTCAAATACCATGTCAATCTTCCTTTCCCACTCTAAATATGCCTCGGGATCATTCTTGCCTTAGAAAGGAGGAATCTTCAATTTTATGCTACTAAGGTTTCCATCCATCTTCTCTTTGCCTCTATCACGGGCTCTAGCAACTTGATCTCTATCTCTATACTCATGATGCCTTCTATGATGTCTATCTGCCTCAGACTCTTCTTCCAAATCATACCCAACATTATCATCATACTCTTCATTGGTGACAATCTTACTTTTCATACGGGAAGAATCACCTTGTTGGATCCTTGCAAACTGAGCTTCATGTCGGTCCAACTTATCATAAATGTCATTGAATTTCACGTCCATCCGTTGGAACTGTTGTTGCATTGCCTGGAGCATGAACTCAATTTTTTTAAAGTCAGACTTATCACCTTTAGAGGACATCTTTAACCTGCAAGAAATGTTAGTGATAACAGAAAATAAAGAACCTCACAAGTGATAACCTCACGTGTTTACACTCAATTCACTCAAGATGGGACACTCACACTTGTGTTCCACTCAAGTAATTCGACTTTTCTCTACTAATGTTTCTCACACGCTCATGCCTTTTTCCCTTACTCTACCTCAACTCTATAGGTTCATAATCGTACTAGAGACTCAGTCAAAGATTCAACCTCAAAAGATCAACCAATTCACCAAGTTTTTTTTCTTCTTTTTTTTTTTTACAAAGACTAATCTGATTTGTGGCTAGGGTGGTGAGGAAGAGTTTTAGTGTGGCTAAGAGACTAACTTCAAATAAAAATTTAGAAGTCCAATTCAAACACAACAACTAAGTGTAGAGTCCAACTTAAACACAACGGCTAAGTGTAGAATCCAACTCAAACACAATGACTAACTATAGAGTCCAACTCAAACACAATGACTAAGTGTAGAATCCAACTCAAACACTACAACTAAGTGTAGGAATTTTTTTTTTTACTTTTTTTTAGTAAAGACTAATCTGATTTGTGGCTAGGGTGGTGAGGAAGAGTTTTAGTGTGGCAAAAATACTGACTTGAAACAAAATTTTAGAAGTCCAACTTAAACACAACAAGAATCTCAAAGAAATAATCACCAGAAAAATAAAAAAATGCCTAAAACTATAGAAAAACAATGGAATTTGGCCAAGAGTGGGTGGGTCCCGTACGGGTTCATTGTATTTCATTGTTTTCTTTAAAATGTGTACCTGTGCGTCTCGTAACTCAACAGAATTTTTTTATGAATAGTATTTGAACAGTACACGATTTTCATTTCCTTTTTTTCTTCTTCTTCTTTTTTCTTTTTATATCTTTTTTTCTCTTCTTCTTCTTCTTTTTTTTGACACTGACTTAGTGTTAGAGATGAAGGGGAAGACGTACAACCAGAAAATCGAAACTTGCTCTGATGCCAAACTGATATGTGCATACAAGAGGATGTTTTAGGACAATCAAGGAAACGGGTGGATTGAGAATTGAAACAGCTAAAAATGCAAGCGGGGCAAAAATAATGATGGTAGACTTTGAATGAAAAATAGAATAGCAACCTAGACCCGAAGTCTAAAGAGACTTGAACCAAAGGCATTGGACCTTGATCCTACGAATATAAAATTCGAGAACCTAAGGTATAACAATGGTGGTTGGTGAAGAGGGAGGCGCCACAAGGAAGAAGACCTTGATAAGCCTAGTTGAGAGGGAACCCTAGGAAGAGGCACACTCAAATTTCTGAAAATTCAATCTGATCTGTTCTGTTCAAGAGCATTTACAATGTATTTATAATAATATCTAGTACTTAAGCCCTTAAACAAGTGAGCTGGAATTAACACCAAATAGAAAATAAGACTAAAACCTAAATTCAGGCATAAGCCTAGTTACATAGGATAATTGGTCTAAAATGTAATAAGACTCAAATGTGGGCTATTTAAACACTTAACCCAACTTATTACTAAACTAAGACTCATATCGTTTGGGCTTTCAAACAAATATAAGTGGCTGGGAACTTTTCATGAAAGCTTCTTGGATAAACCAATGAGGCCAGGGCTTGTTGCATCTTCTTAGCTCAAGCTCGGGTAATTGGACCTCCTTGGATGACCCATGGATCCTTGGCATCATGATCATCATGAACATCACGGGCATGTGGACCTCCATCAAGTGGACCTCCATCAGTAAGTCAAGCCAAAAGGCATAACTAACCACTCATAAAGACCATGTTTAGTCTTAAATACGATTTTCCATTAATCACCTTCTTACATACGAATTTGGTGATATCCACTGTTTAAATCAATTTTAGAAAATATGCATGCACCATGCAACTCATCGAGCATGTCATCTAGCCTAGGAATAGGATAGCGATACTTTACAGTGATTTTGTTGATGGCTCGACAGTCAACGCACATCCTCCACATCCCATCCTTTTCAGGTACAAGCAATACTTGCATGGCACATGGACTCATGCTCTCTCTCACGTAACCTTTCCTCATGAGCTCCTCAACTTGCCTTTGAAGCTCCTTCGTTTCCTCTGGATTACTTCTGTAGGCTGGGCGGTTAGGTATGGCAGCTCCGGGGACAAGGTCAATCTGATGCTCAATCCCACGAATCGGTGGTAGTCCATTTGGGATTCCTCAGGGAATACATCCTCGAACTCCTGCAATAATGAGACAACATCAGCAGGCAAAGCATCATGGAGTTCAGTATCAATAAAGTAAGAATCTTTAAATAAGAGCAAAAGGATAGGAGACTTCGCAATAAATGCTATCTTCACATCTCGGGGGTTGGCATGGTAGCTCACTGCTTTGCTTTCCTTGCTTTCCTTCTTTTCTTTAGCTAGCTTCCTTTGCTTGTCATGTTGCTCCTTCAGCCTTAATTGATCCTCGTAAATCTCCCAGGGGCTAAGGGGAGCAATAGTGATCTTCTTGTCGTCCATAAAAAAAGAGTAATGGCTAGTGTAACCATCATGGATAATTCTTCGATCATACTGCCACGGTCTACCCAGCAACAAGTGGCTAGCTTGCATAGGTACCACATCACACATCACTTTATCCTTATACCTCCCAATATGAAAAGGAACCAAGACTTGCTTCACCACAGTCTAATATTAATCCACTGCAACTTATATGGGCGGTGATGCTTGGGAGTAGGCAATTTTAGCTTCTCAACTAGGTATGTGCTAGCAACATTAGTACAACTCCCACCATCAATGATCACAGAGCATACCTTGTCACTAATATACATCTTGTATGGAAGATGTTTTCACGTTGTACCTCATCCTCAAACTTCATATGAGTATTAAGAGCACGTCTGGCAACAAGTGCTTCACCATAAGTAGCAAACTCAACAACTTCTTCTTCTTTAGCATCTTCTAACGCAGGCATCTCATCCTCAATACCAACATCAGAACCTTCACTCTCAACATCTCCATTCTCAAGCATGAGCATCACTCTATGGTTAGGACACTGAGAGGCAACATGTCCATGACCCAAACACTTAAAACACTTTATGTCACGTGTTCTGCTCTGGGATGCTTGGGTAGGCTCAGTCTTAGGCTTTGAAGGGTCCTCAGACTTTGGCTTAACAAAAGTTTTTGACTTAGGCTTAAAAACAGGCTTATCATCCCTACGAAAGGTGTTAGATTTTCAAACAGGAACTGAACTAGGTGTGAAACGGGATGTAGCTTTCCTTTTGAGTTGCCTTTCCACTTTGATGGCCACATGCAGCATCTCCTCTAAATCCAATCTCATGATTCAAACCTTGGAGAAAATGAGCCATAGTAGCTTCTGCATCCTCCTGGATATTGGCTCGGATCATGATTATCTCCATCTCCTTTTTGAACCCTGGGTGAGACTTTGGAGCTTCTGGTACAGCTCTTTGTAATAATGGTTAGGCACAAATCTTTTTCTCATGATACGTTTCATCTCATCCCATGTAGACACTGGAGGATCACCACATCTTCTTCTATTGGAGACCAGCTGATCCCACCATACCATAGCATATTCTGTGAACTCTACTGCAGCAAGTTTAACCTTCTTTACCTCAGAGTAGTGGTGGCAGTCAAATACCATGTCAATCTTCCTTTCCCACTCTAAATATGCCTCGAGATCATTCTTGCTTTGGAAAGGAGGAATCTTCAATTTTATGTTGCCAAGGTTTCCATCCATCTTCTCTTTGCCTCTATCACGGGCTCTATCAACTCGATCTCTATCTCTATACTCATGATGCCTTCTATGATGTCTATCTGCCTCAGACTCTTCTTCCAAATCATACCCAACATTATCATCATACTCTTCATTGGTGACAATCTTACTTTTCATACTGGAAGAATCACCTTGTTGGATACTTGCAAACTGAGCTTCATGTCGGTCCAACTTATCATAAATGTCATTGAATTTCACGTCCATCCGTTGGAACTGTTGTTGCATTGCCTGGAGCATGAACTCAAGTTTTTTAAAGTCTGACTTATCACCTTCAGAAGACATCTTTAACCTGCAAGAAACATTAGTGATAACAAAAACAAAGAACCTCACAAGTGATAACCTCACGTGTTTACATTCAATTCACTTAAGATGGGGCACTCACGCTTGTGTTTCACTCAAGTAATTCAGATTTTCTCTACTAATGTTTCTCACACACTCATGCCTTTCTCCCTTACTCTACCTCAACTCTATAGGTTCACAATCGTACTAGAGACTCAGTTAAAGATTCAACCTCGAAAGATCAACCAATTCACTATGTATTTTTTCTTCTTTTTTTTTGCTTCTTTTTTTTCTCTTTTTTTTTCAAAGACTAATCTGATTTATGGCTAGAGTGGTGAGGAAGAGTTTTAGTGTGGCTAAGAGACTGACTTGAAACAAAAATTTAGAAGTCCAATTCAAACACAACAACTAAGTGTAGAGTCCAACTCAAATAAAATGACAAAGTGTAGAGTCCAACTCAAAGACAACAACTAACTGTAGACTCCAACTCAAACACAATGACTAAGTGTAGAATCCAACTTAAACACTACATCGAAGTGTAGGATTTTTTTCTTTGCTTTTTTTTTTAACAAAGACTAATCTGATTTGTGGCTAGGGTGGTGAGGAAGAGTTTTAGTGTGGCTAAGATATTGACTTGAAACAAAATTTCAGGAGTCCAACTCAAACACAACAAGAATCTCAAAGCAATAATCACCAAAAAAAACAAAAAGATGCCTAAAACTATAGGAAAAGAATGGAATTTGGCCAAGAGATGGTGGGGCCAGTGAATAATATTCACGGGTCCATTGTATTTCATCATTTTCTTTAAAACATGTACTCGTGCGTCTCGTAACTCAACAGAATTTTTTATGAACAGTATTTGAATCGTACACGGTTTCTATTTTTTCTTTCTTTTTCTTCATTTTTTTCTTTCTTTCTTTCTTTTCTTTTTTTTTGACACTGACTTAGTGTTAGAGATGAAGGGGAAGACGTACAACCAGAAAATCGAAACCTTGCTCTGATGCCAAACTGATATGCGCGTACAAGAGGATGATTTAGGACAATCAAGGAAACGTGTGGATTGGGAATTGAAACAACAAAAAATGCAAGCGGGGTGAAAATAATGATGATAGACTTTGAATGGAAAACAGAATATCAACCTAGACCCGAAGCCTAAAAAAATTGAACTAAAGGTATTGGACCTCGACTCTACGAATATAGAATTTGAGAACCTAAGGTATAACAATGGTGGTTGGTGAAGAGGGAGGCGTCACAAGGAAGAAGACCTTGATAAGCCTAGTTGAGAGGGAACCCTAGAAAGAGGCACACTCAAATTTTTGAAAATTCAATCTGATCTATTATGTCTTATTCAAGAGTGTTTATAATGTATTTATAATAATATCTAGCACTTAAGCCCTTAAACAAGTGGGCTGAAATTAACACCAAACAAAAAATAAGACTAAAACTTAAATTCATGCATAAGCCTAGTTACATAGGATAATTGGTCTAGCACGCTATAAAATTCAAATGTGGGCTATTTAAACACTTAACCCAACTTATTACTAAACTAAGACTCATGTCGTTTGGGCTTCCAAACAAATATAGGTGGCTGGGGACTTTTCATGGAAGCTTCCTTGACAAACCAATGAGGCCAATGCTTGTTGCATCTTCTTAGCTCGAGCTCGGATAATTGGACCTCCTTGGATGACCCATGGATCCTTGGCTTCACGATCATCATGAACATCACGAGCAAGTGGACCTCCATCAAGTGGACCTCCATCATCGATCTTTGCTAGGCTGAGGCAACAAGAGATCGATCGACTCATTGGGAGAGATCGATATGCTATTAACAAAATTAAATGGAAATTGATCTGCACTTAGGAAGGGATCGATCTCTTCCAGCAGAAGCAAATGTAGATCGATATGCTCATGGGGGAGATCGATTTGCTCAAAGGGGGGATTGATCTGACCTTGGCAGATTCACTTGAAATTGTTATGCTTACATAGGGTATTAATCTGCCTTGAATAAGAGATCGATCTGGCCTTCATCTAGAGCAATCCTGTTGTATTTTCCCAAAATTTTCAAAGGTAAACTCCTATTTCATTACTCTAATACTCATTTTGCATTCTAATCCCACTTAGAACATGGAAAGGTTTATTTCTTATGAGTTTTCTGGTATGAAACTTTTGTATACTGCTTGAAATAAGAAAGGATACACAGAATTCATAGTCCATGCATTATCATTTGTGTTTTAAATCCTTATCTTCAGCCTAAAGGGTTTTAATTCCATTTGTTTAATGAGTGGTCACTTCAACCCTTATTTAGCCTTTACATGCATCCATGATACTCATTCATTCTCATTTGCAATCCATTCGCATTTAAATGATCAAAAAGTCATCTATCTTATAATTCCATTAACATATGATAAAGTAACCCTTTAAAATTGAAAACAACAATGTACATTAAAACAAACTATACACGAAAACTACTAAAGCAAATGACCTCAAATATGAGTGCTACCTTAAGACGCTTAAAATACACTTAAAATAGTGGCTAAACTAAGCTAAACAGTGGCTAAAACAAACCTAGATAGAACATAAAAAAACTGAAAAAAAAAAGCCTAAATGTAATGGAAATGCTATGAGAATTAAACAAAAAATTACCTAAACCTTAACCATTAATTGCATGACCTTAATGTGACCTAAAAATAGATGAAATGGATCTTTAACAACATTTGAACTACCCCCGAATAAAATTGAAATTGAATGCAACATTTGAACCTTAATGTAATGGATCTTTAACAACATTTGAACTACCCCCGAATAAAATTGAAATTGAATGCAAAATGCTGATTGAAATGCAATGGATAATAAATCTAACACTTCTTAAACTTTAACCACTAAATATAAGACCTTAATATGGCTTAACAACTAATTAAATGCTGTTAATAAATGCCTAAAACAATAACAAAAGCTGACCTAGATAAAACCCATAAAATAACGTCTAGTTAAAGAAAATAAAAGAAAAATGCTATAAAAATGCCAAAGAAAAATAATCTAATGTTCTTAAAAATTAAGTACCTTAACCACCTTTAAATCTAATTAAAATTAGACTTGAAACACCACAAAATAATAGCCAATTATCCCCTAAATAGCAATGCCAACTATAGGAAATTCAATGTGAAAATGCCATGTTAAATGTGATGGACATGCAATGATAATTAATTTAGTAAATTCCTAAAAGTTACTTAATGAATGAATGATCATAATATGATTTAATACTAACTAAATGACACTAAAAACACTACAAAATAGTAGCTCTAAAGCCCCATGGATAGTATTCATAAATACAAAAAAAAAAAAATGCTGTAGAAAAATACATTGAAAATGCCATAAAAGCTATCCTTATTAATTCTTAAAAATTACATAATGAATGCATAGTCCTAATATGATTTAATACTAGCTAAATGAACATTAAAATAACTCATCGATAGCTTAATGGACGCCTATAGTGTTAAGGCTTAGCCCGTTCCTAGGCCGTCGACTGGCATCCCATTGGGGCTTTGATCCCCCAAGTTTGCCTTAACTCAATCATACTGTTCACTTTGGATCCACTGATCCACACAGTTTTATCAATGTAAATACCCCAATTCGCGTCTCCCATGGTTCAAACCCAAGACCTTAAGTCCTTAAGCCTTACACACATGGTACCATTTGTACTGGATCAAATGGTACCATTTGTGTAAGGCTTAAGGACTTAAGGTCCTAGGTTTGAACCATGAGGGACGCGAATTGGGGTATTTACCTCGATAAAACTGTGTAGGTCAGTGGACCCAAAGCGAACAGTACAATTGAGTCATGGCAAACCATGTGTGTAAGAACAAGGGACTTAAGGGTCCTAGGTTCAAAATTATGGGGATGTGAATTTGGATATTTACCTCAATAAAATCTTGCGGGTCAGTAGACCCAAAGCAGACAATACGATTGAGTCAAGGTAGACCTGGAGGGATCTAAACCTTAACATTTTATTGTTAAGGCCCAGCCTGTTCCTAAGCCATCAACTGACATCCCCTTGGGGCTTCGATCTCCCCCAGGTTTGCCTTGACTCAATGTGTAAGGTTTGATCCAGTGGGTAAGGTTTGGGTACTTAAGGGTCCTAGGTTCGAACCACAATGGGGACGCAAATTGGGGTATTTACCTCGATAAAATCATATGGGTCAGTGGACCCAGAGCGGATATTACTTCTGAGTCAAGGCAAACTCAGGAGGGGGATCGAAGCCCCAAGAAGATACTAGCCAACGACCTGGGAACGGACTGGGCCTTGATATTATGTCCTTCTCTATAGTCAAAAAAATGAAGCTTGGCAATTTAGGAAACATTGCTATCTAGAAATGCTGCGACAAATAGTCTTGAAACCAATATTCCATTGCCTTTGCTTTTAAATATATATATATATATAGAGAGAGAGAGAGAGAAAGAGATTTTCACCCCCTGGCACATAATACCCTCATCATGATTTCTTCAAGTTGGCATGGTCTTAACTTGTCTTTCATCACGGACATTCTTGATTGCCTTAAGTAAATATCCGTGCCATACATAAGGTAATAAAGCTGTTACCTAATTTTTTTTTTCTTTTTTTACTTCTGTGCTACTTTCTTTATCACGCCATATGCCATGGATAAAATTTCTTAGTATGACTTTGCTTGATGTTTTCAGGAATACTTCAAAGTCAGGTTGATTTCAAGTTAAACATCACACCCGTAGATTTCATGTCACTCTAGCCTTACAACTTCTTTGAAGTAACTTAAGAAGATTTTCAAACTTTTTCATGGCATGTGACATGTTTTCTTTTTTATCCTCTCATAACCATTGCTTTGACGATAATTTCAAACTCAGGGAATCATTTGTATAATCTCTTTGAATAACTTGTCATGCTAACAAAAGGATAATATTATTTGTTTCCTTCTAAGTGGCTATTTTCATACTTAGGCACATAAGAAGGTTGACCTTCCTTTGTTTTAGTGGCAGCATCCATGCCCAAGGATGCACGAGAATGAGTTTTCTCTCAATCCAAGGGATAACATTCATACTTAACATTTCTTCCACATTTGTAATGTGTGGGACATCTATTCTTATGCTTAGTGAACTACATTCATGCTTAAAACACATAGGTATTCATTTTTTCACATTCGGAGGGCGACTTCCATATTTAGAGTGTATGGGAATTCATTTTCTTAGATCCAATGGATGGCATCCATGCTTAAATTGTATGAAGATTTACTTTCTTACGTCTAAGGTATGACTTCCATACTTAAAATGAATAGGAATTTGTTTTCTCACATTCAAAGGACAACTTTCATACCTAGAATGTATAAGAATTCATTTTCTCATGTCTAAGGGATGGCTTCCACACTTAGACTGTATAGAAATTCCTTTTCTCATGTCTAAGCAACGACTTCCACACTTAGAGTGTATGGGAATTCATTTTCCCATGTCTAAGGGATGACTTCCTTACTTAAATTGTATTGGAATTCATTTTCTCACATATAAGGGATGACTTCCATACTTAGAGTGTATTGGAATTTGATTCCTCACGTCCAATGGATGACTTTCATACTTAGAGTGTATGCGAACTCGTTTTCTCATGTCTAGGGGATGACTTTCTTAAAGTGTATGGGAATTCATTTCTCACGTCTAAGGGATAACTTCCATATTTAGAGTGTATGAGAATTTGTTTTCTTATGTCAAAGGGACGACTTCCATACTTAAGTGTAGAGGAATTCATTTTCTCACATTTAAAGGATTTCTTCCATACTTAGTGAGTATGGAAATTTGTTTTCTTACATCCAAGGGATGACTCCCATACTATAGAATGTATGGGGACTTTCTTGAGCTCGAGCATCTATAAATCCATTAGATAGAGATTTTCTCATATTTAAGAATATTTGTGTCAATGAATAATCATTGCTTATGGAAAGACAATGAATTTATGACATTTAGTGAATGAAATCAAGCATGTTAGGTTTGAAATCAGGATTCTTCCTAAATTCAATTTTGACATTGACTTCAAATTATGTAAGTGCGTCACCTAAAAAAATTTGATGAAGAAGTTAAGATGCAAAATGAATTGGGACAACAGTTTTATCTTGTCTCTAGGATGACATATAGTATATGGGTGAGGATGCTAGTTTGTTTTATCATGTGTCATAGACAGCTTCCAAGCTTGGCTAAGGCCATGGGTCGCAGTTGTCTCTTCCCTTCATACTTAAAATGTATGGGAAACCTTACCTTAGGTGATGATGTTATTAGTTATGGCTCAAAGTTTTTGTCAGCCCTTATCACACGTTGCGAACAACATCCAATGCTCATACTAGGCATTGGGACACATCGAGGTAGCAACTTATACATGTTAGGCTTGCCAAACATCCTTCAAGTTTAAAAAAAAATCACCAACTTCAAGGCTTAGGCATCGTTTTTCTCTCATCAGTAGATGACATCTGAGCCATCAAGGAAAACCTATCCTTTAGACTTCGGTTACCTTCGCTCTTAGAGGATTAACTTGGGAGGCATCCAAGTTCTATAATACTTGGGTACTTAGAAGAAAATTTACCCATAAAAGGAGTTTTTGCTATGCTCGTGTAACCTTATTGCATTGATGATCTTACTTGCAAGGTCCAATAAAACAACATTCGAGTAGTTTAAGCTTAGGAACCCCTTTTTTCACACCTATGGATGGCTTCCAAGTTTATAGGCATCAACATCTCATGGTCTTGGGAACTTACTTCCTATCGTTAGGGTTTCTTGGGTAAGCGAACACAAAGTTTTCAGCCTCAGATTATTTTTTGCTATTTAACTCTTTTCATATGACTTCTTGCACTTCTCAAGGCATCCCATTTGAGTTATTACCATTGCTAAAATACTGCAGTCTCTATAGCGATGATACATAGTAGTTTGAATGGATGGTTGATTAGGCACTCCATTTGAATCACTGTTTCAGTGCATCAAGTGCCTTCAAGCTTTGGCATGAACGTTGATTTTCATAAGCACTTTGACTTTCACTATTTTGAACTTTTTTGGCATGAACATTCCTTATCCTTGGCATTTTCTATGTCATGCTAGGGTGGTAATCACCATTCAGCTCGAAATTTCCTTTCGTATCATGTATAGTCCACTCTTATGCTTTTGAACCAAGTTTAATGCTAGTGTGGCCTAGTAATTTTGATATCATGATGTAATAATGATACTTGGTCATTAGAATGTCACTTATGTGCTATTCGACCATCATGTTATTCGTGTCATGTTGTTGTGGCCCTAAGTTGACATTGTTTTGAAGTCTTAGTGTTTGCTATTGAGAGAGAATTCTTTATTTCTTTATGATGAAATGATCCAACAATGGTGAGTTTGCTTCAATCTCACGAAGTTTGGCCATAGCAATTTTTGATTTGTGTGTTGTATAATTCTACGCCATTCTTAATCTTTATTACTTATTCCTTCCATTAGTGTAAGGATGAAATGTGAAGAGTATTGTATATTGTTCTCACTTTTTGATGCCCACTTCTTACGGTTGTTGTAAAGATGGAAGTCTTTAAGTTTTTGTTTTGACAACATCATAAGTGGATAGTCTACCTCCAAATTCCACTTATGGAAATTTCAGAGGGTGGTAATCTTGAGAGAAATGATTGTTTGATAACATCATTGGTGGAGAGTCTAGCTCTATATCTACCTTTGGAAATATCCAAATGTGGCAAACTTTAAGGAACTAAATATCTTTTATTTGGCCAAGCCTTGTATAAAGAGTTTAACTCTAAATCGATTTCTAAAGTGTCAATACATGGAAAACTTAGGAAAGTTAAATCTTTACTTCTTTGATTATGCCATCCGTGGAGAATATGCCTCCAAATCCACCTCCAATGATATCAATATATGACAAACCTTTGAGAGTTAAAAGTAGTTGGAGTGTTCCTCATTAATCATCATTTCTCTAGAGGTTTACCTCCTAATCCAATTCCAGTTATGTTGATGTGTCATAGACTTTGAACTATTTGCTGAAATTTTTTATTGTTAACCACTCGTTTTAGGCCGTTAATGGCACCGTTAGTGGAGAGTGTACCTTCGTTCCACCTTTGTGGGTGTCAATGTACTTGGCCAAATACTTATGTTGTTTGGACTTTTCTTGTGAGCCCACTAATGTATCCCTTGGTATTGACATTAGGAATGTTTGCAAGAATCTGATTATGCTTTTCATTTTAATAACATTATTGATTTTTGATGTGGAAGAAATGAAATCAAATTTTTATGGGAGTTGTGTAGATATGGTAGCATCTTGGCATTTGTTTCTCCTTGAATTGAACACAAAATTTCTTTGTCGCCTCATTGCTTCTTTTATACAAATGCTAGCCATCATGATTTATGGAATCATTCTATCATTGCTCAATAAAGATGGATGTTTTTACCGCGGAAAGCTCTCTTAAATGGATCTTGCCGATTCGTATGATAAGAAAGTAAGGCAAGTGAATGTCTTTTGATATGATTCCTTTCATTGATTCCTTGAGATTTACTTCTTCAAGGGTGATTCCATTGAGTTACACTTGTTTGAGAAAATTGATATCACTTTCTAGGCGAGGATTGAAATCCTCTTTGGGTGTCATATTTGTTGAACAAGAATAAACTTGTAAAGTAAACTTTATTAGATTCATGCTTGCTTCTTGTCGATTAACTCTTTGATGATGGCAATGTTGGATATCACATCAACTACTTCCCATCTTATTGGTAGTTCAACTGGTTATTCAAAGACTATTTGTGACTTAGTTTATTGAACATTACTTTTTTTTTTTTGTTGTATTGTTCAAATGGAGGGAATAGCTCTTTGAAGAAGTGAATCTCCCATCTAGTGAAGAGTTCGAGCTATTATTGACTGATTAATGGACCATTTCCACAATGGAGATGTGTTTAGGTTCGTGCTTTAGATGCATAATTTTTTCATAGCCTTAGTGAACTTAACCAAGGAATAAATAGAACGAATGCCTTATGGCAGTTTTTGCCAGTGCAACATTATGATCACTTAGTGCCTTAAGAGTTGGTTGAATCATGTCTTTAATTTGATGTCACGTGGAATGTAGATTATCGAACACCAAAGCTTCGCTAATAGTTTAATTTTTCCAAATTTATACTCGTAGGGGAAAGCCTTGACACAATTTAGATCATGGAATGATACCCTTTGGTGTGAACTCACAATTTGAAAAGGGTGCATAACTAAGTCACCACTCATGGTGACGTTTAAGTAACGTAAGATGAAACTTTTTCTTTGTCATTAGACTTAAAAGCTCATCCTCTATAGTTGTAATCATCTCTCTGAGATCTTTGGTCATGGATTGTCAGTATCAAGTGTTGTACTGTTGATCATAGAATTCTAAATTCCAACAAGTTATTAAGTTCTATTAAGTATCATTTCTCGAACAAGTCGAGGGTCTTTCCAATCATATAAAATCCTTTAAGTTCTAGGCAAACTTCACTAGGCTATTACAAGACTTTTAAGGGTTTTCATCTAACATCTACTCCAACAACCCCATATATAAAGATATGCTTGAACATTTTCCCTTTAAGCAAACACTTACTACTAAGTTCTTAGAGAGACAAAAATTGACCATCAAAGATAAAGGGTAAATATGTCACTAACTCTTTTGTAGACCTTTTCATGGATACGAATTTGAATGGACTTCATTGGGTGATAAGCTAATGTTTCATATCACAAATGAGGTAGCTTGAACTAACTCATCAAGATGTAAAGAAACATCAATCCCGACTAAGTACTTGAACAAGAGTATGTTTATTATCTGATCTTATCAACTTTGTTCATTAGAAGCAACATGCTACGGTTAGGACACTGAGAGGCAACATGTCCACGACCCAAACACTTAAAACACTTTATGTCACGTGTTCTGCTCTGGGATGCTTGAGCAGGCTCAATCTTAGGCTTTGGAGGGTCCTCAGACTTTGGCTTAACAAAACTTTCTGACTTAGGCTTAAACACATGCTTATCATCCCTATGAAAGGTGTTAGATTTCCAAAAAGGAACTGAACTAGGAGTGAAATGGGATGTACCTTTCCTTTTGAGATCCCTTTCCACTTTGATGGCCACATGCAGCATCTCCTCTAAATCCATGTAATGCTACAACTCTACAACATTGGCAATCTCATTATTCAAACCTTGGAGAAAACGAGCCATAGTAGCTTCTGCATCCTCCTGGATATTGGCTCGGATCATGATTATCTCCATCTCCTTATAATAATCGTCAACACTTTTTGAACCCTGGGTGAGACCTTGGAGCTTCTGGTACAACTCTCTATAATAATGGTTAGGTACAAATCTTTTCCTCATGATACACTTCATCTCATCCCATGTAGACACTGGAGGATCACCACATCTTCTTCTACTGGAGACCAGCTGATCCTACCATACCATAGCATATTCTGTGAACTCTACTGCAGCAAGTTTAACCTTCTTTACCTCAAAGTAGTGGTGGCGGTCAAATACCATGTCAATCTTCCTTTCCCATTCTAAATATGCCTCGGGATCATTCTTACCTTGGAAAGGAGGAATCTTCAATTTTATGCTGCCAAGGTTCCCATCCATCTTCTCTTTGCCTCTATCACGGGCTCTATCAACTCGATCTCTATCTCTATACTCATGATGCCTTCTATGATGTCTATCTACCTCAGACTCTTCTTCCAAATCATACCCAACATTATCATCATACTCTTCATTGGTGACAATCTTACTTTTCATACGGGAAGAATCACCTTGTTGGATCCTTGCAAACTGAGCTTCATGTCCGTCCAACTTATCATGAATGTCATTGAATTTCATGTCCATCGGTTGGAACTATTGTTGCATTACCTGGAGCATGAACTCAATTTTTTTAAAATCTGACTTATCACCTTCATAAGACATCTTTAACCCACAAGAAACGTTAGTGATAACAGAAAACAAAGAACCTCACCAGTGATAACCTCATGTGTTTACACTCAATTCACTCAAGATGGGGCACTCACACTCGTGTTTCACTCAAGTAATTTGGCTTTTCTCTACTAATGTTTCTCACACGCTCATGCCTTTTTCTCTTACTCTACCTCAACTCTATAGGTTCACAATCGTACTAGAGACTCAGTCAAAGATTCAACATCGAAAGATCAACCAATTCACCAAGTATTTTTTTTCTTCTTTTTTTTTTGCTTCTTTTTTTTCTCTTTTCTCTTTTTTTACAAAGACTAATTTGATTTGTGGCTAGGGTGGTGAGGAAGAGTTTTAGTGTGGCTAAGAGACTGACTTGAAACAAAAATTCAGAAGTCCAATTCAAACACAACAACTAAGTGTAGAGTCCAACTCAAACACAACGACTAAGTGTAGAGTCCAACTCAAACACAACGACTAACTGTAGAGACCAACTCAAACACAATGACTAAGTGTAGAATCCAACTCAAACACTATAACTAAGTGTAGGATTTTTTTTTGCTTTTTTTTTTAACAAAGACTAATCTGATTTGTGGCTAGGGTGGTGAGGAAGAGTTTTCGTATGGCTAAGATACTGACTTGGAACAAAATTTTAGAAGTCCAACTCAAACACAACAAGAATCTCAAAGAAATAATCACCAGAAAAAAATGCCTAAAACTATAGGAAAACAATGGAATTTGCCCAAGAGAGGTTGGGGCCCGTGAATAAGATTCACGGGTTTGTTGTATTTCGTCGTTTTCTTTAAAACATGTACTAGTGTTAGAGATGAAGGGGAAGACATACAACCAGAAAATCGAAACCTTGCTCTGATGCCAAACTGATATGCGCGTACACGAGGATGAATTATGACGATCAAGGAAACGTGTGGATTGGGAATTGAAACAACAAAAAAAACGCAAGCAGGATGAAAATAATGATGATAGACTTTGAATGGAAAATAGAATATCAACCTAAACCCAAAGTCTAAAGAGACTTGAGCCAAAGGTATTAGACCTCGACCCTACAAATATGAAATTCGAGAACCTAAGGTATAATAATGGTGGTTGGTGAAGAGGGAGGTGCCACAAGGAAGAAGACCTTGATAAGCCTAGAAAGAGGCACACTCAAATTTTTGAAAATTCAATCTGATCTGTTCTGTTTTATTTAAGAGTGTTTACAATGTATTTATAATAATATATAGCAATTAAGCTCTTAAACAAGTGGGCCGCAATTAACACCAAATAGAAAATAAGACTAAAACCTAAATTCACACCCAAGCCTAGTTACATAGGATAATTGATCTAAAATGTAATAAGACTCAAATGTGGGCTATTTAAACACTTAACCCAACTTATTACTAAACTAAGACTCATGTCGTTTGGGCTTCCAAACAAATATAGGTGGCTGGAAACTTTTCATGGAAGCTTCCTTGATAAACCAATGAGGCCAAGGCTTGTTGCATCTTCTTAGCTCAAGCTCGGGTAATTGGACCTCCCTGGATGACCCATGGATCCTTGGCATCACGATCATCATGAACATCACGAGCAAGTGGACCTCCATCATTTATGTAATCTCACTGATCTCTTCCTTAGAATGGCCTACCATACCCCCAACATTTTTTCTTTCAAATTTCATTATTCTTAAACCTTATTATCTGTAACCTACTTTTCTGCCTCCCTTGCCTAATCAAATCTACAATCTGATTCTTAAGTTCTACAGACCAATCAGCGTGTCCATAGCCCCTATAAAATGAGTAATATTTATGTTATCTCTCTGAAGCCTTTTTGTTTCTTTAGGCGGCTTTAGAATGTTTTCCTTTTCCATGATTATGAGGATCTCTTGCCTTGGCTTTTTATGTCACGACCCAATTCCATTCCCTTTAATTGAAAATCACTGAAAATTTTTCCCATTTTACTGTTACCTTTCCCGGTCGTGAACTAACCATACTGTTGGGCTGTGAGTTAATAAGAAATATCACATCTCATTCATTCTTAGTTAAATAAAGCGATGTCATACATTTGAAAGTTAATCATTAACTTACACAAGTTATGTTCACTGACATCTACATCTTCCATAATTACAACTCAAAAGACTATAGTACTTTTACATTGTTTAGATACAAAAAGAATCTTGTATATATACCTCTCGGTGATGGAAGCAGCGTATGTCCAACACATAATGACTCAGTGCTCACTGGGCTACTATGCACGTTCTGTAGTAGGGGGAAATAGAGAGGGATGAGCAACCACACGCTCTGTAAGGCAATAATGCAAGCATGGTAGATAACTATTCTATCTACATGCTGATAGTGTTATGTATAAATCATTTATAATAGGAGCATGAGGAATAAAACTATGCCATATGTATATACATATATATATATATCATGTATCAAAATCATGTAAAATTGGCATATAAAACATGGAATATCAATATGTGAAAACATCTGATGCTCATCTCATTAAACTCATAAAAAGGGCAATTCATTAAGAAACCTCCTTTTTAAACCCACATCATAAAAACTCTTTCTCAAACACATACAATCCCATCAAAAGCCATTTTCTCAATCACACACATCAATACCAATTCACAAATCAAATCCCACAAGGCTCAACCCCTCCCTCTGGTCTACCTTGGACAATCGCAATCACACATATGTAATAAAAACCAGGTCACTATATCAAAAGTGCCTATGTGGACCAACTACATCATAAATCATCCCAGACCACACGTATCCAGGTGTGCGGGGTATCGAGCTGGCACGAAGGTGGATTATCCATCGCCAAACATTCTCATCACATAACCATCACACGGTACATCGTACTCCATGTGATATACATGGTACAACATACTCCGCGGACTCATATCGTGATTGGAGGTGCCATTCCTAGGTCTTACCTACCTCATGCCAAGAGTTTTCCATATCTATGCAGAAGAGCCTCCCTACCGAACAGAGCTTCCCTGCCCTTCCAGGGCTTAAGGATGTTGGCTTAAGGATCCTTCTGTACCCATGTAAGAGAGCCTCCCTGCCGAACAGAGCCTCCCCACCCTTCCAGGGCTTAAGGATGTTGGCTTAAGGATCCCACCGTAAGAGAGCCTCCCCACCGAACAGAGCCTCCCCGCCTAATAGAGCCTCCCCACCTCCTCAGGCTTAAGGATGTTGGCTTAAGGATGTAGGGCTTAAGGATCTTACCGTACCCATGTAGGAGAGCCTCCTTGCCTAACAGAGCCTACCCGCCCCCCCAGGGCTTAAGGATGCTGGCTTAAGTATCCCACCGTAAGAGAGCCTCCCCACTGAACAGAGCCTCCCTGCCTCCTCGGGCTTAAGGATGTTGGCTTAAGGATGTAGGGCTTAAGGATCTTATCGTACCCATGTAGGAGAGCCTCCCTGTCTAACAGAGCCTCCTCGCCCCCCCGGGCTTAAGGATGTAGGGCTTAAGGATCTTACCGTACCCATGTAGGAGAGCCTCCCTGCCTAACAGAGCCTCCCACCCCCTAGGACTTAAGGATGTTGGCTTAAGGATCTCACCATAAGAGAGCCTCCCTGCCTCATCGGGCTTAAGGATATTGGCTTAAGGATGTAGGGCTTAAGGATCTTACTAACTTTCACGACCTCATACGTATTAGAATGTGCAAACTTGTGCGAGCAAAGCTCTAGCACGACCCATGTATCCTATCATCAAGAGACCACGTATGAGCATAGCTCTAGTACGATTATACTCATAAGAAAAACCACTCAAAAGCCACGTACAAGCAGAAGCTCCAGTATGGTTTATAAACATCATCATTCTTTTCAAATCAAGGTGCGAGCTAAGTTCCAGCACGTTTCATACAAATAAAAACATCAATACCCGGTGCGAGCTAGGCTTCAACATGGTTTAATTCACATAAACAAGATAGGCGACTCATAAGCTTTCAAAACCAATCTCAAAACATATTTGGCACTTCACATGTGCTATCACACAACATCAAACCACAATAGCCAGCCTATCTATCAATTCGTTCAAAACAAAACACATGTTTTGTGAAAGTATTCAAAACACTTGATTTATGCAATTATTAGCCTTACTATCCCATTTCTCAAGAACCATTTCGAAAACCAAATCTCATACAATTTCTCACAGCCATTCACGCATTTCATAAACACCCGATATCGACCCACAAAATACGAGCAGCTACATCTATATACTTACAGAATTCACTTACCTGGAATCACGACGTGTGATTCCGTTTTCCTTAGCGCTGCTCATTCGTGTGGTCCAATTCGTCTTCAACGAACTCTTCAGGACTGCACACAATCATATTTCACATTATATTCGATCCATATAACATGACATCATGCTTCACTATAGTCGATTCGACCTATAGTTTCTATTAACTCTTAAGGCCTCGTTTCATTTCTCTTGTCTATGGATTCCTTTTAGGCCTATCAACTCATTCCAAATCGATATTAAATCGATACTAAGTCCATGGTGTTCATATTTCATTGACTTCTTCACTATGGCATTTATTAAGCATTTACATACTCATTTTCATAATTTCACCTAAACCCACAATGTAATTCCATTTAACCATCTAAAATCATACACCTAACAACTTTAGCATGCTCATAAATCATAAACTCATTCAACCCATATCTTCTCACATTATACCCATTCTAGGTTTTCTAGGTCACACCAATTACACCACATCCCTAGATAATTTATCCATCAATACACATCCAACTCAACTCCAAAATCACTTAAATAAACACTGTTCTTGGATTGGAGTATTAGAATCTTACCAAATCTGATTTTTCTTCTTGCTCCAAATGCCAATGCCCTTAGCTCCTTTAATACCAACTTTGGGATTTTGGGTTCCAACTATGTTGTTCTCTTCCTCAAGATGAACAACTTAGTGTCTAATAGCCTCCCCTTAAATTTTACTGAAAATGACTGATTTTAGAGAGAGAAAGTTAGGTTTTTGGGTTAAAAATGGAAGGATAGTGTTTTTCCTGAAATTTTTAGATTTTCAACACTCCTTTTATAGAAATCACTTGAGGAAATCGATCTACACTAAGAGGAGATCGATCTGGTCCCCTTAAATCCCTCTTTTTCACTGCATTTTTAAGCATGAGATCGATCTATCGAAGCATGAGTCGATCTGCTCCTAAACAGAGAGCTAAAGAGATCGATCTGTATGCTTGAGGATCGATCTTTTCATTACAGAATGCTTAGGAGATCGATCTTTTCATTACAGAATGCTTAGGAGATCGATCTGGCCCTATTGGAGATCGATCTGCGCTATTCCATTGCCCAAATAAGAACATTCTGGTTCTTCCAGATCGATCTCTCATCTTATGAGATCGATCTGACCTTCATACTTTCCAGATCGATCTCTCATCCTATGAGATCGATCTGGCCTTTATACTTTCCAGATTTTTTGTAGTTTTCCTGCTGCAACTCATATAAAAACATCCTTAAACTGCTGTCATGACCATTTTCTCATCCATCCACCTTTATAACTTGGAAATGGCATCCATTCATAACTTATGCACATTGAAACTTGTGTATATTCATTGTATGTCCAAAGGTATACTATATAATACCAAATGGAAGCGTTTATATTCATGCAACTTCCTTCCATTTACCATACTACTCATTTTGAGTTTCCATCACATTCATCACTTACAAGAACTCATTTCTTCATATTCATACACAATGAAACTTGTATGTACATTACAAATCATATTACACATATGTACATTGAATCCGTGGACTTACACCACTTATGCTTTACATTACAAGTCCATTCACATTAATTGATCCAATTACACACGTTACAAATATACATGTACGAGGTCTCACATTCTCCCTCTTCAAAGAATTTGGTCCTCCAACTTAGAACCAAGTCACTCTTCAAAAAGTTGGGGTACTTCTCCCGTATCAAGTTTTCCAATTCCCATGTGGCCTCTTCCACCGTGTGATGTTGTCAAAGAACTTTCATCAAGGGAATTATCTTATTCCGTGACACTTTCTCCTTTCTGTCCAATATCTGAACCGGCTTCTCCACATATGTCATACTCTCATTGAGCTCTAATGGCTCATATCTTATCACGTGTGCCGGGTTCGGGTGATACTTCCGAAGCATAGAGACGTGGAAGACATTGTGGACATTTGCCAAGTCTGATGGCAATGCCATCCTATACGCCTTATCTCCCACTCTCTCCAAAATCTTGAAAGGTCTGATATAACTAGGGCTCAGCTTGCCCTTCTTACCGAATCTCATAGTACCCTTTGAAGGAGAAACTTTCAAGAATACTGACTCACCCTCATCAAACTCTAGTGGTCTCCGTCTCTTGTCAGCATAACTCTTTTGCCGGCTCTGAGCTGTTCGTAATCTCTCACATATCAACTGGACGTCCTCAGATGCCTGCTACACTAAGTCCGAAGCAAAAATCTGTCTGTCACCAACCTCTTCCCATCCAATAGGGGAACAACATCTACGCCTGTACAATGCCTCATAGGGTGCCATCCCGATACTCGCATGATAGCTATTATTATAAGCGAACTCAGCTAACTGCAAGTGGTCATCCCAAGAGCCTCTAAAATCCAGCACACACGCTCTCAACATATCCTCGAGGGTTTATATAGTCCTCTTTGACTTCTCGTCTGTTTGAGGATGAAAAGTGGTGCTAAAACTCAGTCGGCTCTCCAGCGCTTCCTGAACATGTTTCCAAAAATGGGAAGTGAAGCGGGCATCCCTATCAGAAACAACACTCACTGGAACACCATGTAGCCATACTATTTCTCAAATAAACAGGTTCGCCAACTGACTCAGTGTATCGACAGCTCTCATATACAAGAAATGGGTGGATTTAGTCAACCGATCCACAATAACCCATATGGCATCATGACCTCTACGGGTCTTTGGCAACCCCATCACAAAATCCATGGTGACATGCTCCCACTTCCATGTTGGTATCGGTAGAAGCTGCAATAATCCTGCAGGCTTCTGATGCTCTACCTTCACTTGCTGACAAACGAGACACTTAGCGACATATTCAGCAATGTCTCTTTTCATTCTAGACCACCAATAAACCTTTTGAAGGTTTTGATACATCTTGGTACTTCCCGGATGTATCGTATACTTCGATGAGTGAGCCTCTGATAAAATCATTCTATTGATCTCAAGATCCTCGGGAACGCATACTCTGCCTCTGAACCTCAATAAGCTATCTGTACTCAGCTCAAAATCACTACCCATACCTGTCTGTATCTACCTTAGTCAATCGATGCATCGTCGATTGCTCTGCTGGGCTTACCGAATACGGCCAATCAACTCTAGCTCTAGTCTCAAACTAGCCATGATCTGAAGTCTCTCCGAACTAGGTGGGGTTACATCCAAACTGAGGTTTACAAAGTGTTCTAACAATTCATGTTCCCGTACTATCATATATGACACCAACCCAAGGTTCTTTCTACTCAAAGCATCGATAACTACATTTGCCTTACCTGGGTGGTACATGATTTCACAATCATAGTCCTTCAGGAGTTTGAGCCATCTCCTCTGGCTCATATTCAGCTCTTTCTGCGAGAACAGGTACTTAAGGCTCTTATAATCTGTGAACACCTGAAATTTCTCACTATAGAGATAGTGGCGCCATATTTTCAAAGCAAATACCACGGCCGCCAACTCTAAATCATGTGTCAAGTAGTTCATCTCGTGATCTTTCAACTATCTAGATCCATAGGCAACTACCTTCTCATCCTGCATAAGCACACAGCCCAGTCCCTGGTGTGATGCATCCGTAACACCGAGAATCCTCCTGAGCTGGTAGGAATGGTGAGAACTGGAGCAGTGGTCAATCGACGCTTAAGCTCCTTAAAACTCCTCTTACATGATTCATCCCATACAAACTTAACATCCTTCCGTGTGAGGCGTGTCAACGGAGCAGCTAGTCTGGAGAAACCCTCTACAAATCTCTGATAATATCCTGTCAATCCCAAAAAACTTATGATCTCAGTAATTGTCTTGGTTTATGTAATTATTAGCCTTACTATCCCATTTCTCAAGAACCATTTTGAAAACCAAATCTCATACAATTTCTCATAGCCATTCACGCATTTCATAAACGCCCTATATCAACCCATAAAATACGAGCAGCTACCTCTATATACTTACAGAATTCCCTTACCTAGAATCGCGACGCGTGATTCTGTTTTCCTTAGAATTGCTCATTTGTGTGGTCCAATTTGTCTTCAATGAACTCTTCGGGACTGCACACAATCATATTTCACATTATATTTGATCCATATAATAAGACATCGTGCGTTCACTATAGTCGATTCGACTTATAGTTTCTATTAACTCATAAGGCCTCGTTTCATTTCTCTTGTCTATGGATTCCTTTTAGGCCTATCAACTCATTCCAAATCGATTTTAAATCGATACTAAGTCCATGGTGTTCATTTTTCATTGACTTCTTCACTATGGCATTTATCAAGCATTTACATATTCATTTTCATAATTTCACCTAAACCCACAATGTAATTCCATTTAACCATCTAAAATCATACACATTACCTCAATAACAACTTTAGCATGCTCATAAATCATAAACTCATTCAACCCATATCTTCTCACATTATACCCATTCTAGGTTTTCTAGGTCACACCAATTACACCACATCCCTAGATAATTTATCCATCAATACACATCCAACTCAACTCCAAAATCACTTAAATAAACAATGTACTTGGATTGGAGTATTAGAATCTTACCAAATTTAATTTTTCTTCTTGCTCCAAATGTCAATGCCCTTAGCTCCTTCAATACCAACAATGGGATTTTGGGTTCCAACTACGTTGTTCTCTTCCTCAAGATGAACAACTTAGTGTCTAATGGCCTCCCCTCAAATCTTACTGGAAATGGCTGATTTTAGAGAGAGAAAGTTAGGTTTTTGGGTTGAAAATGGAAGGATGGTGTTTTTCCCAAAATTTTTAGATTTCTAGCACTCCTTTTATAAAAATCACTTGAGGAGATCGATCTGCACTAAGAGGAGATCGATCTGGGTCCCCTTAAATCCCTCTTTTTCACGATATTTTAAGCATGAGATCGATCTGTCGAAGCATAAGATCGATCTACTCCTAAACAGAGAGTTAAGGAGATTGATCTGTATGCTTGAGGATCGATCTTTTCATTATAGAATACTTAGGAGATCGATCTGGCCCCATTGAAAATCGATCTGCTCTATTCTATTGCCCAAATAAGAGTATTCTGGCTCTTCCAGATCGATCTCTCATCCTATAAGATCGATCTGACCTTCATACTTTCCAGATTTTCTACAGTTTTTCTGCTGCAACTCACACCAAAACATCCTTAATCTGCTGTCATGGCCATTTTCTCATCCATCCACCTTTATAACTTGAAAATGGCACCCATTCATTCCTTATGCACATTGAAACTTGTGTGCATTCATTGTATGTCCAAAGGTATACTATATAAAACCAAATGGAAGCGTTTATATTCATGCAACTTCCTTCCATTTACCACACTACTCATTTTGAGTTCCCATTACATTCATCACTTCACAATGAAACTTGTATGTACATTTCAAATCATATTACACATATGTACATTGAATTCATGGACTTAAACCACTTATGCTTTACATTACAAGTCCATTCACATTAATTGATCCAATTACACATGTTACAAATATACATGTACGGGGTCTCACATTTTAAGTCAGATGTAAAATTGGTAAGTTCTTCTTAGGGGCTTATATGTCGTACAAAGCTATCTTACCTTAAATTCTTTATTCCTTCATCTTTCAACTTCCCTTTCAATTGTTTATTCTCTTATCCCTTAATCGCCATTGCTTCTTTAACATTGGTGTACTTTTTTGCCCTTAATAGAAGATCAGTAAAAATTCTTGGCCTTATTTTGGTCAAGGACTTAGTAAAGTCTTTGTCTTTATGACCATTGGTAAAACAGTGATGGTTAAGGTATAATCTATAAGTCTTTGACACTAAGTGTCTCTTGGTTGAACCTAGAAACATGCACTTTAAGGGACTCATCTTCTTTCTCTTTCACGGACATTGGTTTGGTCGATGTCTTCTTATAGACAATGCTATTGGCAAAATGGCTAACAAACATGGCACTTAATTCCTTGAAAGAGCTTATCAAATTATGCTTTAGTGAAGAATACCAAGATCTCATTGCCTTTTTCAAAGTTGTTAAGAAAGCTTTGCACAGGATGGTGTCACTTGCACTTTGGGTCAACATGCTTGTCTTGAACATTTCCAAGTGTTCAATAGGATTGGTCGACCTATCATAGGTCTCCAAAGTGGGGAGCTTGAATTCTTTTAGAGATCTTGCAACATCATTTTCTTTGGTAAAGGGCGTGCTTCCAAAAGTTTCAGGGTCTATGTATCTAGTATTTCTAGTAACTCTTTGTTCTATATTTGCCATTTTCTCCTACATTTCCTCTTACTTCTTGTCAAACTCCGCTAGCTCCCTTTGTTCTTGAAGTTCTTCTCTCAAATATACCTTTTCTTTTTCTTCATCTTTATGTAGTCTATCATTCAACTTCTTTAAAGGTTTTCTCTTTTCGATTTTTTCTCTTAAATTCATCACAGTCATTGAACCCAATCCTAGCTCGCTAGTCACACTTCATCCTTTTCAGACTTATGCCACTCTTAGACATAAGGTCAATAGGGATCATTGATATGTTTTGGGAGTTAGACGTTGTAGAGTTTTCCACTCATTGGATACTATCTGAGCTAGACTCTAGTAATTGAAATTTGTGTGGGCTGTTGGGACAATACCTAACATTGGTATTGGCCAATGTCCTCGAAGCCCTGTTGTTGTAACTTTTGAGGTATACACAGCTGTATATCATTTTGTTTACATGTACAATAATTATGTATCACACAGTACAATTTTCATTATGTTATGGGATGTAACTTAGGATTGTTCTAAATTATGGTATGAGTTAGTATGGTTATCGAGTGTATCCTAGATATGAATATGTGTTATAATGAATATGTTATGAATAGAAGTAATGCTTGGATATGGTATATGATATGATGAATGATTGTGTTATTGGTATTTAGAAACAGGTTAAAAGAACTGAATCTTATGATACGTGGTTGATTTGGGATAATTTCTTAATATAGGGGGTAATATTTTCAGGTAGTTTTTAGGCAATAATATGTTGTGGATTAGAAATGATCAAAACCCACCTTAGAGATTAATCCAGCTCACATTTGACTAACAAATAAGTTAGTTAAAGTCAAATTAAAATGAAAATGATAAGTGAAAATCATTTAATGAATACATAGGCAACGATTACAAAATGTTACTTAGGAAAAAATGTTTGAATAATTACTAAGATAGAATAAGTATAAGTTTACAATCTCCATCACGGCTTTTGGGTCATGACACTTTATTGGCAAATGGAATGTTTTCGGAGGGTGATTGAAGATTGTGGTTTTGTTAAACTAACTTTAAAAGGGTTATATTTTACAATGGTGAGAGATAAGGGAGATAATAAGATTATGGAGTGTTTGGATTGCGGTATGGTCAATGAAAGGTTGATACAAAAATTTCCTCATTCACTAGAGGAACATTTAGTTGCTACAAATTTAGATCATTTGATGTTGTTGTTCCATGTGCAAAGGAGTAAGGATTTAAAAAAGAATGAGCCTAAAATGTTTTGATTTGACCATTTGTGAGGTGAGTATGAAGATTATGAAAGAGTAATTAAAGGATTTTAAAAGAAAGAACATATGAGTTTATCTATGAAATGGAGTAAAAGTTGCATGGATGTAGTATGGAGTTAGACAATATGGCCTATCACGATGTGATATGCCATATTAGAAGTTAGATCCATGCATGTCCTAAAGAGTTACAAATATATTTTTGACATAAGAGTGATGGGATAATAGTTAAGTAGATCGAATTATGGTAAGTCATGAAACACGAAGAAAAAATGTGGCGTCAACGTTCCAAAGCTTCGAGGTTGAAGGATATAGATCGAAGTATTAAATTTTTTCATAGAGTGGCATCTATGTGAGACCCCGTATATGTATAAGGGTATATATGCACATAGAAGTGTAAATAGAGTTGTACTATGAATTCATGAGTGAAGTATATGTGATGTAAGTCCACAAGTAATGTACACACTTGTAATGAGAGTGATAATCGTACATACAAGTTTCATTATAAATGAATGTGTAGTAATGGACTTAAACATGTGGAGAATGTGTGTAGAATGGATTTTGAATAGCTTGGTAAAATGGAAGTATAATGGCATAAGATGTGCATTTCCATTTTAGTTTACAATAAGTACCATTGGTCATACAAAGATCCTACACAAATTTTAATGTGTATGAAGTGAGGATGGATGTCATCTTCAAGTCTCAAAGATGAATGAATGAGGAAATGATCATGGTAGCAAATTTAGGATGTTTGGTAAGTGTTGTTGCAGAGGAAATCTGGAAATTTTGAAGGGCAGATCGATCTCATGGGATGAGAGATCGATCTGGAAGAGCCAGAATGCTCTTATTTGGGCGAGAGAATAGAACAGATCGATCTCCAATGGACCAGATCGATCTCCTTAGCTCTCTGTTTGGGAGCAGATCGATCTCATGCTTCGACAGATCGATCTCATGCCTTGACAGATCGATCTCATGCTTCGACAGATCGATCTCAGGCTTAAAAATGCCGTGAAAAAGAGGGATTTTAAGGGACCAGATCGATCTCCTCTTGGACCAGATCGATCTCCTCAAGCTATTTCTATATAAGGAGAGCTGGAAATCAGAAAATTTCGAGAAAAACACAAATCTTTCATTTTCAACCCAAAAACCTAACTTTCTCTCTCTAAAATCAGCCATTTTTAGTGAGATTTGAAGAGAGACCATTAGAGGCAAAGTTGTTCCTATCAAAGAGAAGAACAACATAGTTGGAAGGCATTTTCCCATTATTGGTATCGAAGGAGTTAAGGGCATTGCCATTGGAGCAAGAAGAGAAATCAAATTTGGTAAGATTCTAACACTCCAACTATGATACATTGTTTAATTAAGTGATTTTGGAGTTGTTGGCATGAGTATGGATGGTTAGAAACTATCTAAATGCATTGGTATGATTATGACCTAGAAAATGATTTAGTGTGAGAAAGTGAAATTGATTGGGATTAATGAGAAATAGGATGTCTAGAGGTGACAATAATGTTATGGGTATGAATTTAAGATGTTGTTAGTGGATAAATTGTGAGATTTACCTAAAAGAGGTAAAATGTGAAGTTAAGGCATTTGTAAAATGCATAAGTAAATAATGTTGACTAGTGAAGTCAATTATGGGTTAAATATGTTAACTCAATCGATTTAATGAATGAATCGCAGCTTCCGAGGATACGCCGAGGCGAGTTGAGCCAAGAGCGTGAGAAGCTAAAAGGAAAGGAGTCACACCAAGTAAATCGAGGTAAGGGAATTGTGTGGACTCTTAGAGATATTGTGCACAATTTGGGTGCATAAATGTTTTGCTAGTATGCATGAGATTAGGAAATGTTGTTGTTGGGTGATTGAAGGGTAAAAGTTGGGAGTTTGAGAAATGTGCATGAAAACAAAAGCATATTTCCTTGGAAATCATGTTTTATTGCTTTTTAGCAAATGATTGGTAGGTTGGCTAACATTGAAATGATTTGCAAAAGAAATGGGTATGTTTTGGTTTTGTTAACCATATTTTGCAAGTTTTGAGCCATCTACATGATTTCGTGAGTATGAAAGAGTGCATGAGGCACTAGTTTTCACATGGATTTCATATTGTTTTGGCATTGTGCTTGAGTTTGTCTCGCACTGGATGCCCACCTTGCATGTTGCCGTGTTTGGAGCTTCGAGTAGACTTGGTGTCATATCGATTAAATAGGCTCACACGTGCATTGTTTTGAGACATGGCATGTTAAAACAACCTGATGAGCCCGAACGAGGGATAAGGGTTGGAGATCCACCTGATGAGCCCGAACGAGGGATAAGGGTTGGAGGAACAGCTGATGAGCCGAACGAGGGATAAGGCTGGGGGTCCACGGAGTACGTTGTACCGTGCATGTAGCATGGAGTACATTGTACCGTGTTGTGATGTGATGTGCCGTCTTCGGACGAGATCTACTATGGACCGACGGGTAGGATTTGACCCACCTCCCGTGTGGAAGCAGATGGTGGTGATATCCCGCACACCTGATCCGTGTAGTCGTTATCACAGGTTATGTACATAGGCCTTGAGGTTATTACCTATTGTTGAACTGCCTATCTCACATGTTTAATGCTATTTGAGAATAAATCCATGTTTGAAGTGATTGTGGTCAGGAAAGCCCGAGGGATGGGCTGGGACCTGACGTTGAATTGATTTGTTAATGGTTTTAAAGTGCACGGATGCATGATGTTTAATGCCATGCTTTATTGTGAAAATGCATGATGTTTAATGCCATGCTTTTATTGTGAATTATGCATGATGATTTATACCATGCTTTGAGTTGAAATGTGCACTGAATTTTAATAGCATGAAGGCTTTACATACCATTAACACAATCATACACTCATGTTTTGAGATAAACAATGAATTAAATGCTTTTGAGCATGGCATCACGATCACGTAGATAGTACAATATCTACCTGTTCGCATGATTGCCTTACTGAGCGTGTGGTTTGCTCACCCCCCTTATTTTCCCCCTCTCTACAGAGTGTTGAGTATAGATTGAGCGTGACTGGAGGCGTTTCCCTTTTTGGTAATCCGCTGCATCCCATCGCTAAAGGTATACACACTTGGATTATTTTGTATCTAAACTAGACATAGCACAGTAGCATTTTGTATGTAACTACTGGGGATGTAAAACAATGTAAACACATGTAACAACTCTGATATATATACATTTATACAAGTGTTTACTCATGAATAATGTTTCAAATTAAATTGGTATGGTGGAGTGAGTTAGTCATCGACACACAGCCCAACTGTTAAGTGTGTGGTTGTTCACGATCGAGGAAGGATGATTAAGGATCGATGCATGAAAATGCGAAAAATTTGTACGTATTTTGGTAAGTTAAGGGTCGTGACAATCTACACGAAGAATAGTAATTAAGATTTCTTTGTTTCAAAATGATGATAAGGTTGTTCTAAAGGATGAGAAAGAGGATTAAATAAAGAAGTATATAGTTGATTACTTTTTACCTTTGTTTCATACCTTAGGCCTTATGCATTTTTAAGAAGCTTCAGAGGGAATTGATCAAAAGGTGATGAAAGGGATAAATTTGTTGCTTGAAAAAAAAGTCTTTGGATAAGGAAGCAAAAAAAGTTGACTTTTTTATGAATCCTACTAAAGCACCAAACCAAATGGGATGACGACGTATATTTTTCAAAAATACTATCATATGGTGGAGGGATGTTACTAGCAAGATACTAAAGTTTTTTAAACGGTATGATGATGTGGAAGGAATAAATTTTACTAATATTGTTTTTATTCCTAAAAATGTAGCTCGTTATACTATTAAGAATTATAGGCCAATAAGTTTATGTTATGTCCTGTATAAGATTATTTTGAAGATGTTAGCTTTGAGGTTGAAGAAAATTATGCCTTGATCATAAGCCTCAATCAGAGTACTTTTGTAATAGAAGGTAAATTGTTTTATGATGGTATAGTGGTCTATGGAGTTACTTAGTATATGAAGATGAAGAATGAAGGAGGAAAATGAGTGAGATGGATTTTTATTGCGCTAAAGCTTGATATGAATAAAGCTTATGATTGGATATAATGGGATTATTTAAGAAGTTGTTATGAAAAAAGATAGGATTTGCAAATAGGTAGATATCATTGATTATGGCTTATGTATGTATAGTTAAATTTTTTGCTTTAATCAATGGTATGCCAAGTGAGGTGATAAAATCGACTAGAGGTATGAGACAAGGTGATCATATTTCACCTTATTTCTTTCTGCTTTGTGTCGAAGTATTATCAAGTCTGCTTAATCGAGCGAACAAAGGATGGTGTAATACAAGGTGTGGCAATAGCTAGGGAGCTCCTAGAGTAAATCATCTCTTGTTTAAACATCATAATTTATTGTTTTCCAAAGCTTCAAGTACAATTTATGGTGCAATTATGATATTTTGAATAAATATGGTAATGGATCGAGACATAGTATAAATATAAATCTATCAGCCATTTTATTTGGTTCAAACATGAGGAGTACTATAAAGGATGAATTGAAACAAAGCTTATGAGTGAGTAAAGAATTGAAATTGAGAGATATTTAGGATTGCCTTTGATTATTGGAAGAGCAAAGAAGAAAAAGTTTCGAATGTTAAAGGAGAAAATTAGAAATCGTGTTAATGGTTAGAAGGGGAATTTAGTATCTCATGTGAGGAAATATATGTTGATAAAATTAGCTGTACAAGGCATCCCATTATATTATATCTATTGTTTTAAGCTTCTAAAAAAATTTACAAATGAAATGAATATGGAGATTGCCAAATTCTAGTGGGGTTTGAATGAAAATAAGAAGAATATACATTGGAAGGACTAGGAAAGTTTATGTATATGAAATAAGTGATGGTGGCTTGGGATATAAAGATTATAAAGCTTTTGATTTGGCATCTAGCATAATAGTAATAGAGGTTGATATAGAATTGAGAAACATTGAGTTACAAAGTGTTACAAATAAGATATTTCAAACGTGTTTCTATTTTAGAGGCAAATTTAGGAGTGGATCCACCATGTCTATGGAAGAGTTCAATAGGGGAAGATATTGATCGATCAAGGAGCTAGTGTGTCGGTGATGGTAAAGATATAGATATTTGGAATGATAGGTGCATTGGAAAACCTCCATTATTCCAACATCAATACAGTAATCAAGTGATATCTCCTACTCTAATTAAGGTTTCATTATTGATAGATCAAGGTATACACAAATAGAAGGAGGATGTCATTAGACAATTGTTTAGTCAAGAGGAGGCCAAGAGGGTATTGGGAATTCCTTTAAGCAAGAGATTAATGTCAGATAAGTTAATTTGGGGTAAGAATAAAAAAATAGTATTTTTTTCTATGATATCAGTTTATTATGTACTTGGTAAGATGTTGGGGAAAAGATTTCAAGAAAAAAAAAGCACAATTAAAAAGGTGGAAGGTGATGAAGAAGTTGAAACTAAGAATTAATAGTTCCATTAAGAGATTGATGCATAAACTAATCCCAACAATGGTTATTCTAAAAAGGCATATGTTAAGATAGATTATGTAGAGTGTATGGAAAAGGTATAGAATCTTGGGAACATCTATTCTTTCAGTACATGATGAGTTGTTTGGCCTAGGAGACAAAAAGTGCATGGTGTTCTACTATTAGTGGTAGTCATTTACAGTAGGTTTGTTTCTAGGATGTGTTTTTTTTAGAAAGCAGAGAAGAGGGTGAATTGGAATGATGTTGAACCATGCTATGATGGGTTTGGAAAAATAAGAATTATTACTGGTATGAAGGGAAGTATCAGTCACTGGGAATTATTGTTGATGTTGAACCATGTAATAGTATCAGAAGGAGGGAATGATGTTTTAATGATTAGGAATTGCAATGTTAATTTAATCAAAGAATAGGATCGAAAAGCACGTGTAGCAAAAAGAGTGAAGATTAATCATAGATGATTTAAAAGAGGCTTCTATCACATCCTGAAGGACATGACGTGTCACAACCCTCTTTCCGTAACTTAACTTACTACTAACAGTTGGGCTGTGAGTTAACATCCATATCCACATCTCATCCATTCATAATTAAAAATTCATTTAATGAAATACAAACCGTTCTTTTATATATATGCGGAAACATTTACATCAGTTTCTATTATATACATCCCTTTTGTACAAAAGATAACTACACTGTGCATTATTTATAGGATACAAATTTTTTCTCATAAGTGTATACCTCTATACTGCTGGAGAACTGGAGAACACTGTAGTAAGGACAACTGTAGTAAACTCACTACTGTACAGAATCTGTGGAGGAGGAAATAAGGGGGTGAGCTAACACGCTCAGTAAGGAAAATATGAAAGCAGATAGATAACTACACTATTTACATGCTTAAAATATAAACATTTATTTTTCTTATAAAACATATAAATTTCTTTGAAAATAGCTTCCATCGATGCGAAGCCATTAATTCACTAGATGGGTATATGCATATACATCATCAATTCACACAGCTCAATCTTTAAAAATCACACAGCTTCATTTATCATTTCACACAGTACACACTTATAAATCTTTTTGCACTTATCAAATTACTTAGTAAATCAATTTACATGAGATATAGTATGGGATATCATATCACCCAGTATCACACAGCTAGGGGGACATATGTCACCTCACACAGTAGTGACAAAATGTCATATCACACAGATAAAAGACTTATGACCATAATCTATATTCTAAGCAACACTGATCAGGTGTGCGGGAATCCCCTGCTTGGGGAGGCAGATCAACCATCCCTTCAGCTCACACAAAATCATTAAGATATCACGGCACATTGTACTACTCCATGGCTAACGCTCATGGTGTAAGACTCGATTTTATTTAAAACACGAAATGAGTGAGTGTTCGTGAAATGAAGGATTGAAATGGTATTCCCGAACACATGTAAGGGTAAAATGATCAAAAGATCGAAATCGATATAAATTTGATAAGAAAATTTAATTAAAAATATGGAAATGAGAAATCTTGATCAATAACGAAGAAATAATTAAATTTCGGGTTAAATTGATCAAGATATGAATTTATTGGAATAAACAAGAATTTTCACTTCGAAAAATTATCCTGAAATTATTGGAAAATTATACCTGAAATACTAAATAAGATCGATAAATTCATTTAATTAGTTAAATGAATAAAATATAATTTTTTAAGATATTTTGGATTTTAATTGAATAAAATAATGATTAAAATAATATTAAAATAAATTATAAAATAAATAAATAAATAAATAAAAGAAACGAAACTGGAAAAACATGAAAGAGGAAAACAAAAGTTGAGCTTCTCTTCTGTAGCATCTGACGGAACCACCGGCAGACCAGGTGAGAAGCCGATGGGGGAGAGGCAGCTGAGCCACCATCGACCCAGTGAAATGGTGAACGACGGTCGACGAAAGGAGAAAGAGAGCCGAGAGAGGGAGAAAAGTAAATCTGGTGATCGGCACTGATCTAGGCTCGACCACCACCAGCGGAGTGTTCCCCAGGCACAGGTGACGTGATTGGTGGTAACATCGGCCAGTAGAATGGCGGCTAGTGCCGGCAACGTCGACTAAAAGAAAAGGCACCGACGACGAGGAGAGAAAAGGCCAGACCGACCACTTTTCGGCTAGCCATGGCAAAATCGAGACCAGATCCATGCATCGGACGACCCCACGGAGTTGCTGGCGATGGAAGTTAGTGAAGAACCGGTCGAACCAGACTAAACTGGTTGAACTGAACCAATCTAAACTGGGCTGAATCGGACCAAACTGGTTCAGCCAGAAAAGAAGACAAAGAAAGAGAAAAAGGGAAAAAGAAAAAGAGAAAAATGGGGAAAGAATTCAGTGATGCAATCGAGCAACGGGTAAGTCGGTAAGCAGTCAAAATTGATCGATTTAAATTTTGAAATATTTAATTTGATTAATATTCGATTAAAAATTTATCCAAAAAAATATGTAATTATGTAGCTCGATAATTGACGTCAAACAAGAGCTCGAGATAGCCTCGATTTGGGTATTATCATGGAATTTTGAGTAATTAACCCTTATTTACGACAATTTACATAGTTATGTGTGATAAAAATTTACCGCATAAATTACAGATTTATTTCGTATAAAATGAATTAAATTTTAAAATTTGAGATAAATTGTCGTAAATAATTAATTGAGCGATCCAAGAGTTTAGAACGAGGCCCAATAAATATTGATGGGCTCAATGAGCCTAATAGGCCTCGATAATGTAAATAGTAAGTGGAAAACGGACTTAAGGCCGATTAAGGCCCATTATGGTACAATCGGGCCCAATATGGGTAAACGGGTCCAATGATTTAAATTAAACCTAGAAAATATGAAATATAATAAATTGTATTGTATTTGACCTGATGTATAATTATACGTAGTTTCAGAGATTTGATTAAGAGCAAATTGGACTACATGACGAGACATCAGTAAAAAGGTCAAACTGTACAGAAAAATGAAGTAAGGGAATGTGTAAGTAGCTAGAGGTAGCTACACATATTTTTAATAGCTTTTGTACATACTGAAAATGTATAAAGATTTTAAGGACTTGGAATAGGTAAAAGACTAGTTTGCCCATATTGAGGGAAATTCACCTAAGGATGGTGAAAGCATAACATGCATGAAATGCATGATTTAAGGAATTTTCTTGGTTTTTAAGCAAAGCAAATCGATGGATTAGCCAGTAATTGCATAAATTTTACAATATAACACTATGTAAGTGTTATATAGATTTAAATAAAAATCCTTTGAAAAATGGGCCAACTATCAAGTTTATATGGAAACAGATAGTACTGACGTATAGCTCGCACTATATTTGAGTTTGTGAGTTCATAAACTGTGCTTGAGTGGTTGCTCGCACTGACTTCTGTGACATCATAAGCATGAAATGTGCTAGAGCAGTTGCTCGCACTGATTTTATTATTATGAAATGCATGAGAGGTGTTGGAGCTTAGCTCACACTCTGTTTTGACTGTTTTGACTTGTTTTGACTTTATATACATTAAAAGGTACTAGAGCGATTACTCACACTAGTTTTAATGATTTGACATGCATGAGAGGTACTGGAGCTTAGCTCGCATCTTGTTTTGATATGATAAATGCATAAAAGCCATGCTAGAGCATTGCTCGTACGAAGTTTTGATTTACTTGAGCATTCATTCGTGCTTGAGTATTGCTCGCACAAGGCTTTGATGGATTTTATGCATAAATCATGCTGGAGCTTGCTTGCATGGATTTTATATATGGATTTATAACTCTTTTTAAAGTCGGACTGGAGTGCTACTCGTACGTAAATTTTATTGATTTTGATAAAACCGTGCTAGAGCTTCGCTCGCATGAGATTTTTAGATATCATGAATATGTATGGAGTCGTGCTAGAGCTTCGCTCGCACAGGGTTTATATGACATCCATATAGTCATGTTGGATCCTCTTGTAGACTGTGTGTCACAGTGAGATGATATGCCCAACCATGCATACTGAGACATAATTGGTATGGGTGGATAAGATCTATTGTAGGCACTCCCTGATTGAGATTGGGTTCACGGAGTATGATGTATCATGTATATAACATGGAGTACATTGTACCATGAGGATTGTTGGAGTGGAGTGGCATTAGCTACGAGGCAGCAAGCCTTGCCCTCGCAATCCTGATGTTATGTTGTTCTGGCGACAGGATTGACCCACCTCCCGTTTCAGGTGTGATACCCCACACACTAGGTACCATGTAGTCAGGGATCACTAGGTTATGGTCATAGTCCTCGATGTTACTGATATAGTCACCTACATGTCTCACATGATATAACTTGTGGTCTCGATAGACCAGGGTAGACCCGAGGGAGGGATCAGGCCCCCGATTTTGTGATTTGTTTTGCTATGATGCTAGATTTTTCAAAGGATTTTATGAAATGTCCCTAAAAGAAGGGTGACTTCTATAACAGAAGTTTTATAATGAATTTCAATGAGTTTGCGGTTGATTTATGAGATGCTTAACCCCTTTTGTTTATTTTTTACTGTAGCTTTAATGAAGTGATTTAAATGCAGTAGCAGGAGGAGTTTTCCATGCTTTAATTACAAATTCATGAAAAGAATTATCTTTCATGTTTGGTGTCACATGGCATGAATTAATGCATGATCTTGATTTATTTCATGCTAATTATGATTTTATGATTTTTCATAACATGGCATTGATGCATGAGTTCATGATTTCTATATGCGAATAGTTTTTATAAACTATAGCTGTCACGACCCGATTCCCATTCCCTTTAACCATCTAAAATCATACACATTACCTCAATAAAACTTTAGCATGCCCATAAATCATAAACTCATTCAACCCATATCTTCTCACATTATACCCATTCTAGGTTTTCTAGGTCACACCAATTCCACCACATCCCTAGATAATTTATCCATCAATACACATCCAACTCAACTCCAAAATCACTTAAATAAATAATGTACTTGGATTGGAGTATTAGAATCTTACCAAAATCTGATTTTTCTTATTGCTCCAAATGTCAATGCCCTTAGCTCCTTCAATACCAACAATGAGATTTTGAGTTCCAACTATGTTTGTTCTCTTCCTCAAAATGAACAACTTAGTGTCTAATAGCCTCCCCTCAAATTTTACTGGAAATGGCTGATTTTAGAGAGAGAAAATTAGGTTTTTGGATTAGAAATGGAAGGTTGGTGTTTTTCTCGAAATTTTCAGATTTTCAGCACTCCTTTTATAGAAATCACTTGAGGAGATCGATCTGCACTAAGAGCAGATTGATATGGTCCCCTTAAATCCCTCTTTTTCACGACATTTTAAGCATGAGATCGATCTGTCAAAGCATGAGATCGATCTGCTCCCAAACAGAGAGCTAAGGAGATCGATCTGTATGCTTGTGGATCGATCTTTTCATTACAGAATGCTTAGGAGATCGATCTGGCCCCATTGGAGATCGATCTATGCTATTCCATTGCCCAAATAAGAACATTTTGGCTCTTCCAGATCGATCTAGCCTTCATACTTTCCAGATTTTCTGCAGTTTTCCTGCTGCAACTCACACCAAAACATCCTTAATCTGCTGTCATGGCCATTTTCTCATCCATCCACCTTTATAACTTGAAAATGGCATCCATTCATACCTTATGCACATTGAAACTTGTGTGCATTCATTGTATGTCCAAAGGTATACTATATAAAACCAAATGGAAGCATTTATATTCATGCAACTTCTTTCCATTTACCACACTACTCATTTTGAGTTCCAATCATACTCATCACTTACAAGAACTCATTTCTTCATATTCGTACACAATAAAACTTGTATGTACATTAAAAATCATATTACACATATGTACATTGAATCCGTGGACTTACACCACTTATGCTTTACATTACAAGTCCATTCACATTAATTGATCCAATTACACACGTTACAAATATACATGTACGGGGTCTCACATTCTCCCCCCTTCAAGGAATTTGGTCATCCAAATTAGAACCAAGTCACTCTTTAAAAAGTTGGGGGTACTTCTCCCTATCAAGTTCTCCAATTCCCATGTGGCCTCTTCCACCGTGTGATGTTGCTAAAGAACTTTCACCAAGGGAATTATCTTATTCCGTAACACTTTCTCTTTTCTGTCCAATATTCAAACCGACTTCTCCACATATGTCATACTCTTATTAAGCTCCAACGGCTCATATCTTATCACGTGTGCCGGGTTCGAGGGATACTTTCGAAGCATAGAGACGTGGAAGACATTGTGGACATTTGCCGAGTCCGATGGCAATGCCAACCTATACGCCTTATCTCCCACTCTCTCTAAAATCTCGAAGGGTCCGATATATCTAGGGCTTAGCTTGCCCTTCTTACCGAATCTCATAATACCCTTCGAAGGAGAAACTTTCAAGAATACTAACTCACCCTCATCAAACTCTAGTGGTCTCCGTCTCTTGTCAGTATAACTCTTTTGTCCACTTTGAGCTGTCCGTAATCTCTCACATATCAACTGGACGTCCTCAGATGCCTGTTGCACTAAGTCTGGAGCAAAAATCTATCTGTCACCAATCTTTTCCCATCCAATAGGGGAACAACATCTACGCCCGTACAATGCCTCATAGGGTGCCATCCTGATACTCGCATGATAGCTATTATTATAAGCGAACTCAGCTAACTGCAGGTGGTCATCCCAGGAGCCTTTAAAATCCAGCATACACGCTCTTAACATATCCTCGAGGGTCTGTATAGTCCTCTCTTAGCAGTACTATCTCTCGAATATACTGGTTCACCAACTGACTCAGTGTATCGGTAGCTCTCATAGCCAAGAAATAGTCAATCGGTCCACAATAACCTATATGGCATCATGACCTCTACGGGTCCTCGACAATCCCATCACAAAATCCATGGTGACATGCTCTCACTTCCATGTCGGTATCGAAAGAGGCTGCAATAATCCTGCAGGCTTCTGATGCTCTACCTTCACTTGCTGACAAATGAGACACTTAGCGACATATTCAGCAATGTCTCTTTTCATTCCAGACCACTAATAAACCTTCTGAAGGTTTTGATACATCTTGGTACTTCCCTGATGTATCATATACTTCGCTGAGTGAGCCTCCGATAAAATTATTCTCCTGATCTCAGGATCCTTGGGAACGTATACTCTGCCTCTGAACCTCAATAAGCCATCTGTACTCAACTTAAAATCACTACCCACACATGTTTGTATCTGCCTCAGCCAATCGATGCATAGTCGATCGCTTTGCTGGGCTTGTCAAATATGGCCAATCAACTCTGGCTCTAGTCTTAAACTAGCCATGATCTCAAGTCTCTCCGAACCAGATGGGGTTACATCCAAACTGAGGTTCACAAAGTGTTCTAATAACTCATGTTTCCATACCATCATATATGACACCAACCCAAGGTTCTTTCTACTCAAAGCATCGGCAACTACATTTACCTTACCTGGGTGGTACATGATTTCACAATCATAGTCCCTCAGGAGTTCGAGCCATCTCCTCTGTCTCATATTCAGCTCTTTCTGTGAGAACAAGTACTTAAGGCTCTTATGATCTATGAACACCTGGAATTTCTCACCATAGAGATAGTGGCGCCTTATTTTCAAAGCAAATACCACGGTCGCCAACTCCAAATCATGTGTAGGGTAGTTCCTCTTGTGATCTTTTAACTGTCTAGATCCATAGGCAACTACCTTTCCATCTTGCATAAGCACACAGCCCAGTCCCTGGTGTGATACATCCGTATACACCGAGAATCCCCCTGAGCTGGTAGGAATGGTGAGAACTGGAGCAGTTATTAATCGATGCTTAAGCTCCTCAAAACTCCTCTCACATGCCTCATCCCATACAAACTTAACATCCTTAAGCGTGAGGCACGTCAACGGAGCAGCTCATCTAGAGAAACCCTCTACAAATCTCTGATAATATCCTGATAATCCCAAAAAACTTCTGATCTCAGTAATAGTCTTGGGCTGTTCCCACTATACAACTGTCTCTATCTTGGATGGATCCACCGATACTCCATCCTTCAACACAACATGGCCCAGAAATGAGATCTGCTCTAACCAAAAGTTACACTTGCTGAGTCTGGCATATAATTCTTCCTCTTGGTGGGTCTACAAAAATATCCTCAAGTGCTCCTCATGATCCTCCCTGAACTTAGAATAAACCAAAATGTCATCTATGAAAATAATTACAAACTTGTCTAGGTATGGTTTTAATACATCATTCATTAATGCCATAAATGCTACAGGAGCATTCGTCAATCCGAATGGCATCACTAAAAACTCGTACTGGCCATAACGGGTATGAAATGCTGTCTTGGGTATATCTCCACTCTTGATTCTCAACTTATGGTACCCTGACCGTAGGTCTATCTTAGAAAATACTTGGGCTCCTTGAAGCTGATCCAGCAAATCATCTATGCGTGGAAGGGCGTATTTGTTCTTAATGGTGGCCTTATTCAACAACCGGTAATCTTTACATAGTCGAGGCTCCCATCCTTCTTCCTTACAAATAATATCGGTGCTCTCCAAGGTGAGACACTCGGTCTTATAAACCCCTTCTCCAGCAACACTTGCAGTTGCTTCCTTAACTCCTCCAACTTAATCGAAGACATTCGATATAGTGGTTTAGATATTGGCTCAGTACCAGGCATTAACTCTATATCAAACTCCATTTCTCTATCTGGAGGTAACCCTGGTAGATCGTCCAAAAAGACATCAGGAAATTCTGCAATCACTGGAATGTATCTCAATTCCGGGAGTGCCTTATCTATGTCAACCACGTATGCAATGAACCCTTCACATTATCATTTCCATCTTTAGTAACATAAACCATCACTCCACATTCAACATTTATCATAAACAATAAATTTATCTCTTAAGCATTATGCATTTAAAAATCATACTCTTTTATTTACAATAGACATACTATTTTCATATCATTTCTTTTCATCAAAGTTTACAATAAGATTGTCTAATCCTGAAAACATCAATGTCTTGGTGTGACAATCCATAATAACACGATTGGTAGCCAACCAATCCATTCCCAATATTACATCGAAATCATTCACATTCAATAAAATCAAATTGGCAATCATTTCCTTCCCCTCTATCTTTAACTTACAATCTCTACATGCAAATTCAGTCAATTGACTATCATTCATGGGTGTGGAAATCATCAACATTTTATCCAACAATGTTGGTGTGAGACCCCGTATATGTATAAGGGTATATACGTACATAGAAATGTAAATAGAGTTGTACTATGAATTCATGAGTGAAGTATATGTGATGTAAGTCCATAAGTAATGTACACACTTGTAATGAGAGTGGTAATTGTACATACAAGTTACATTAAGTATGAATGTGAAGAAATGGACTTAAACATGTGGAGAATGTGTGTAGAATGGATTATGAGTAGTTTGGTAAAATGGAAGTAGAATTGCATAAGATGTGCACTTCCATTTTTGTTTATATTAAGTACCATTGGTCATACAAAGATTCTACACAAGTTTTAATGTGTATGAAGTGAGGATGGATGCCATTTTCAAGTCTCAAAGATGAATGGATGAGAAAAGGATCATGGTAGCAAATTAAGGATGTTTGGTAAGTGTTGCTGCAGAAGAACTACAGAAAATCTAGAAATTTTGAAGGACAGATCGATCTCATGGGGAGAGAGATCGATCTGGAAGAGCCAGAATGCTCTTATTTGGGCAAAGGAATAGAGCAGATCGATCTCCAACGGAGCCAGATCGATCTCCTAAGCATTCTGTAGTGAAAAGATCGATCCCCAAGCACCCAGATCAATCTCCTTAGCTCTCTGTTTGGGAGCAGATCGATCTCATGCTTAGACAGATCGATCTCATGCTTAAAATGCCATGAAAAAGAGGGATTTAAGGGGATCAGATCGATCTCCTCTTGGACCAGATCGATCTCCTCAAGCTATTTCTATATAAGGAGTGCTGAAAATTAGAAAATTTTGGGAAAAACACTAACCTTCCACTTTCAACCCAAAAACCTAACTTTCTCTCTCTAAAATCAGCCATTTTCAGTGAGGTTTGAAGAGAGACCATTAGAGGCAAAGTTGTTCCTATCAAAGAGAAGAACAAAATAGTTGGAAAGCATTTTCCCATTGTTGGTATTGAAGGAGTTAAGGGCATTGCCATTTGGATCAAGAAGAGAAATCAAATTGGGTAAGATTCTAACACTCCAACTATGGTACATTGTTTATATAATTGATTTTGGAATTGTTTGGCATGAGTATGGATGGTTAGAAACTATCTAAAATGCATTGGAATGATTATGACCTAGAAATGGTCTAGAGTGAGAAAGTGGAATGTATGGAGATTAATGATGAATGAGATATGTAGAAGTTATTAATAGTGTTGTGGTATGATTTTAAGATGTGGTTAGTGGATAAATTATGAGATTTACCTAAAAAAGGTAAAATGTGGAATATGGCATTGGTAAAATGCATAAGTGAATAATATTGACTAGTGAGGTCAATTATGGGTTAAATACATTAACTCAATTGATTTAATGAATGAATCGCAGCTTCCGAGGATACGCCGAGGCGAGTTGAGCTAAGAGCGTGAGAAGCTAAAAGGAAAGGAGTCACACCAAGTAAATCGAGGTAAGGGATTTGTGTGGACTCTTAGAGATATCTGTGCGCAATTTGGGCGCTTAAATGTTTTGCTAGAATGCATGAGATTAGGAAATGTTGTTGGGTGATTGAAGGGTAAAAGTTGGGAGTTTAAGAAATGTGCATGAAAACAAAAGCATATTGCTTTGAAAATCATGTTTTATTACTTTTTAGCAAATGATTGGTAGGTTGGCTAACATTGAAATGATTTGCAAAAGAAATGAGTGTGTTTTGGTTTTGTCAACCATACTTTGCAAAGTTTTGAGCCACCTACATGATTTCGTGAGTATGAAAGCGAGCTAGAGTATGACTAGCATGAGATTTGATGTGTTTTACGCACATGAGTGCAAGAGGCACTAGTTTTCACATGGTTTTCATATTTGTTTTGGCATTGTGCTTCGAGTTTGTCTCGCACTGGATGCCCACCTTGCATGTTGCTGTGTTTGGAGCTTCGAGTAGACTGGGTGTCACATCGATTAAATAGGCTCACATGTGCATTGTTTTGACATGATTAATTAACCGTGTTAGGAGCTTCGGGTAGACAAGAGGTAGTACCGATTAAATAGGCTCACACGTGCGTTTGAGATGTGGCGTGATATGATGTGTTGATTGGGTCCACGGAATACGTTGTATCGTGCATGTAGCATGGAGTACATTGTACCATGTTGAGATGTGATGTGCTATCTTCGAACGAGATATGCTATGGACCGACAGGTAGGATTTGACCCACCTCCCGTATGGAAGCAGATAGTGGTGATATCCCGCACACCTGATCCGTGTAGCCGGTATCACAGGTTATGTACATAGGCCTTGAGGTTATTACCTATTGTTGAACTGCCTATCTCACATGTCTACTGCTATTTGAGAATAAATCCATGTTTGAAAATGATTTGTGGGTTAGGAAGGTCCGAGGGATGGACTGAGACCTGACCAGTGTTGAATTGATTTGTTAATCGTTTTTAAAGTGCACGGATGCATGATGTTTAATGCCATGCTTTATTGTGAAAATGCATGATGGTTAATGCCATGCTTTTTGAGAGAATGCATGATGGGTAATGCCATGCTTTTATTGGGAATTATGCATGATGATTTATACCATGCTTTGAGTTGAAATGTGCACTGAATTTTAATAGCATGAATGCTTTACATACCATTAACACATTCATACACTCATGTTTTGAGATAAATAATGAATTAAATGCTTTTGAGCATGGCATCACGATCACGTAGATAGTGCAGTATCTACCTGTTCGCATGATTGCCTTACTGAGCCTGTGGTTTGCTCACCCCCTTATTTTCCCCCTCTCTACAGAGATTTGAGTATAGAGTGAGCGTGACTGGAGGCTTGTCCCTTTTGGTAATCCGCTGCATCCCATCGCTAAAGGTATACACACTGTTGAATTTTTATATCTAAACTTACGATAGCACAGTAGCATTTTGTATGTAACTATTGGGGATGTAAAATAATGTAAACACATGTAACAACTCTGTGATACATACATTTATACAAGTGTTTACCTATGAATAATATACAAATTGAATTGGTATGGTGGAGTGAGTTAGACGTCGGCATACAGCCCAACTATTAAGAGTGTGGTTGTTCACGATCGAGGAAGGATGATTAACAATTGATGCATGAAAATGCAAAAAATTTATACGTATTTTGGTAAGTTGAGGGTCGTGACAGAAGTTGGTATCAGAGCTCGAGTTGGTTTAACGTGTGTCGTGTCTAAAATACTTAATAAGTGGAAAATTACATCCCCAAGTTACTGTGCTTGTTTAGATACAAATTGTGTGTGTCGATGGGTTGACTAAGTAATTGGTTGTGAATGTAGGGAATTGAGTAAGTATGCCTAATACCAGTCGCGGTAGAGGGATGAGAGCACAGGCTCGAGGCCGTAGAGGTAGGCCTGGGGGTCGTGTTGAGCCAGAAACACACGAGGCTCAGGAGGATGTTGAGGTGGAGGCCGATGTTGAGCACGCTCCACAGGGTCCAGAGGAGAGGCCCGAGAATACTGAGGCTCGCTTCGCGAGGATTGAGTGGAGCATTGAGATGATTGTGGAGTTGGTCACCCAATCTTTATCTGGAGTTGGCGGTAGACAGAGTCCCACTACACAGGGTGATGCCGAGCAGGCGACAGCTCCTGAGGCACGGGCAAGGGAAGCCCAGAGGCCACAGACGACAGATACCCCACCCACACAGGATGTGCATACGTCGGTTGTTACACCAGGCAGTAGAGGTTGGGGATATGGATGTGATTTGGATAGATTGCGGCAGTTTCAGAAGTTTGGACCGCCATCTTTCAGTGGAATAAAAGACCCAGTAGTGGCTGAGGATTGGATCAATGAAATCGAGAAATTATATGGGTTCTTTGAGTGCACTACTACCGAGATGGTAGCGTTTGTCGCTTTTATGCTGAAGGGGTCAGCAGAACATTGGTGGAAGTCCACCAGGCCTATTTTGATAGCTCAGCATACTGAGATCAGCTAGGATGTGTTTCTAGAGACCTTTCGGAGACAGTATGTCCCGGATACCGCATAGCGGAAGCTAAAGATGGCATTTTTGGGACAGACCCAAGGGAGCAGGACTGTGGATGAGTATGAGATTGCTTTTATATCCCTGGGTAGATATGATCCCAACAGATGGGTAATGAGGTCGAGAAAATCTAGAAATTTATGGATAGATTGAGACCGACCATCAGGTCTAGATTAGTTCCTCTGGATATACCGACCTATGAGGAGGCAGTGCGCAGGGCGCAACTATGTGAACAAGATGTTGATAGGATTGCCTCAGAGTTTGGAAAGGTTGGTAAGATGAGGGATAGAGATAAGAAAAGACCAGTGATGGATAGAGGCTTTAGTTATAAAGGAAGCAAGAGATTCTCTGGAAAGAGGCCAAGAATTGATGAGATCCGGGAGAGGACAGTTGATACTCCCATGTATCCGACCATTGCTCCAGCTAAGGGAATCATGATTGGAGGACCACGGCCTACTACGAAACAGTGTGGCAAGTGTGGTAGGTACCATGGTACTCGACCATGCTATGGATCTCTTGTAGTATGCTTCAGATGTGGGAAGTCAGGGCACATAATCAGAGATTGCCCAGAGATGACAGAGAGAGCCCCACAGAAGGGCAAGGAGCCAGAGAGAGCTCCAGTTGGTACAGCTACTCCGAGGAGGAGGGCTACAGCTGAGGAAAAGGGGAAGCAAGCAGTGGGTGTAAGCAGAGGACGAGTGCACGCACTGGACAAAGACACTGCAGATCAGTCATTGGATATGGTAAAAGGTACCATCCAAATCTTTGATTTAGAAGCTTATGTACTGTTTGATCCTGGTACCACGCATTCTTTTGTATCACCATCCTTTTCATGTAAATTGTTAAAGCATGTAAAACCCACGCTGCTTGATAAGATGTTGATATCTACCCCTGTGAATGATAGTCAGTTGACTGAGCATATATATAGAGATTGTAAGATGAGGATAGGAGGTAAAGAGATGGCAGCCGAATTAATTTTATTAAATATAATGATTTTGATGTAATCCTAAGGATGGATTGGCTGGCTGCAAATCATGTTGTTATGGATTGTCATGCAAAAACTTTGATGTTTCCAAAGATAGACAATCTTGTAGTAAATTTTGTGAAATGAAATTAAAGAACATGATTATTATAAGTGTGATGAGTACAATCTTGATACATGATGTATGAAAGATAAATTTGATTTCATGTATGCATGTGATGTGATGAATTTATGATACTAATGGTGGAAAGAATAATGTGAAGGATTCATCGCTTTTGTGATTGAGACGGATAAGGCACGTCCGAAATTGGAAGACATACCAGTGGTTAGGGAATTTTCAGATGTCTTTCTGGATGAGTTACCAGGTTTACCTCCAGATAGGGAGATGGAGTTTGGTATAGATTTGGCACCTGGTACAGAGCCGATGTCCAAGCCACCATACAGAATAGCTCAAGTTGAGTTAGAGGAGTTAAGGAAACAGTTACAGGAGTTGCTGGAGAAGGGGTTCATCAGGCTGAGCGTCTCACCTTGGAGAGCACCGATTCTGTTTGTAAGGAAGAAGGATGGAAGCCTCCGACTGTGTATAGATTACCGGTTGTTAAATAAGGCCACCATCAAGAATAAGTATCCCCTCCCACGCATCGATGATTTGTTGGATCAGCTTAAGGGAGCGCAGGTCTTTTCTAAGATAGATCTGAGATCGAGGTACCATCAGTTGAAGATACGAGATGGAGATATACCCAAGACAGCTTTTCACACCCGGTATGGACATTATGAGTTTATGGTTATGCCATTCGGGTTGACGAATACTCCCGCAGCTTTTATGTCGTTGATGAATGAGGTATTTCACCAGTATTTGGATTGGTTTGTGATCGTGTTTATTGATAATATACTGGTGTATTCAAGGTCTAGAGAGGAGCATGAGAGGCATCTAAGGATAGTGCTACAGACCCTTCGAGAGAAGAAGTACGCTAAACTCAGTAAGTGTGACTTTTGGTTGGAACAGATTTCTTTTCTGGGTCATATAGTATCAAAGGATGGAGTATCAGTGGATCCATCTAAGATTGAGGTCGTAGTTCAGTGGCAGAGACCCCAGACAGTGACAGAGATCAGGAGTTTTCTAGGTCTAGCTGGATATTATCGAAGGTTTGTAGAGGGATTTTCGAGGTTAGCTGCTCCTTTGACATGCCTCACAAGAAAGAATGTGGAGTTTGTGTGGACGATAAGTGTGAAGAAAGTTTTGAGGAGCTGAAAAGGAGATTAACCACAGCTCCGATCCTCACCATTCCTACCAGCTCAGGAGGTTTCTCGGTGTATGCGGATGCTTCACATCTGGGACTGGGCTGTGTATTGATGCAGGATGGGAAGGTAGTAGCCTATGGATCAAGGCAGTTAAAGGATCATGAGAGGAACTACCCGACCCATGACTTGGAGTTGGCAGCGGTAGTATTTACGCTGAAGATATAGCGCCACTACCTCTATGGTGAGAGATTTCAGATTTATACAGATCATAAGAGCCTTAAGTACCTATTCTCACAGAAAGAGTTGAACATGAGACAGAGGAGATGGCTCAAGCTGTTAAAGGATTATGATTGTGAAATCCTATACCACCCGAGTAAAGCAAATGTGGTTGCTGATACTTTGAGTAGGAAGTATCTCGGGATGGTATCATTTATGATGGTCAGGGAACACGAGCTATTGGAACAGTTCACGAACCTCAGTTTGGATATGACCCCGCCTGACGCTGATTATGGATTTATGATAGCTAGCCTGCAGTTGGAACCGGATCTAGTAGATCGAATCCGACAGGCTCATCGAGTTGATCAGCAGTGTAGTGATATTGTCAGGCAGATACAGAGGGGTATAGAGATGGACTTTGGGTTGAGTTCGGATGGATTGTTGAGGTTCAGAGGTAGGATATGTGTTCCTGATGACGCAGAGATCAGAAGGTTGATCCTGATAGAGGCTCACTTATCGAAGTATACGATACATCCAGGGGGTACTAACATGTATCAAAACCTTCGAAAAGTTTATTGGTGGTCTGGAATGAAAAAGCACATTGCTGAATATTTTGCTAAGTGTCTCATTTGTCAGCAGGTGAAGGTAGAGCCTGCAGGGTTTTTATAGCCTCTACCGATACCGATATAGAAGTGGGAGCATATCACCATGGATTTTGTGATGGGATTGTCGAGGACCCGAAGAGGTCATGATGCCATATGGGTGATTGTGGATCGGTTGACGAAATCAGCCCATTTTCTAGCTATGAGAGCTACCGATACTCTAAGCCAGTTAGCGAACCTATATGTGCGCGAGATAGTGAGGCTACATGGAATTCCAGCGAGCGTTGTTTCTGATAGGGATGCCCGTTTCACTTCTCACTTCTGGGAACGTTTTCAGGAAGCGATGGGGACCCAGTTGAGTTTTAGCACAGCATTTCATCCTCAAACAGATGGTCAGTCAGAGTCCTACAGACCCTGGAGGATATGTTGAGAGCGTGTGCATTGGATTTTGGAGGCTCCTGGGATGACCATTTGCCACTCGCAGAGTTCGCGTATAATAACAGTTTTTATGCGAGTATCGGGATGGCACCGTATGTGGCATTGTATGGGCGTAGATGTCGTTCCCCTATTGGATGGGAAGAGGTTGGTGACAGATAGATTTTTGCTCCGGATTTGGTTAGACAAGCCTCTGAGGACGTCCAATTGATATGTGAGAGGTTACGGACAGCTCAGAGCAGGCAAAAGAGTTATGCTGACAGGAGACGGAGACCACTAGAGTTTGAGGTGGGTGAGTCAGTGTTTTTGAAAGTTTTCCCTTCGAAGGGTATTATGAGGTTTGGTAAGAAGGGCAAGTTGAGCCCTAGATACATCGGACCCTTCGAGATTTTGGAGAGAGTGGGAGACAAGGCTTATAGGTTGGCATTGCCACCAGACTTGGCAAGTGTGAACAACATCTTCCACGTATCCATGTTGAGGAAGTATCACCCGGACCCGGCACATGTGATAAGATATAAGCCTTTGGAGCTCAATGAAGGTATGACCTATGATGAGAAGCCAGTTTGGGTATTGGACAGAAAAGAGAAAGTGCTGAGGACAAAGACAATTCCCTTGGTGAAAATACTTTGGCAACATCACACTGTGGAAGAAGCCACATGGGAATTGGAGAGTTTGATGCGGGAGAGGTATCCCGAGTTGTTCACAGAATAATTGGTTCTAATTTGGAGGACTAAATTTTCTAAGTGGGGGAGAATGTGAGACCCCGTATATGTATAAGGGTATATATGTACATAGAAATGTAAATAGAGTTGTACTATAAATTCATGAGTGAAGTATATGTGATGTAAGTCCATAAGTAATGTACACACTTGTAATGAGAGTGGTAATTGTACATACAAGTTACATTAAGTATGAATGTGAAGAAATGGACTTAAACATGTGGAGAATGTGTGTAGAATGGATTATGAGTAGTTTGGTAAAATGGAAGTAGAATTGCATAAGATGTGCACTTCCATTTTTGTTTATATTAAGTACCATTGGTCATACAAAGATTCTACACAAGTTTTAATGTGTATGAAGTGAGGATGGATGCCATTTTCAAGTCTCAAAGATGAATGGATGAGAAAAGGATCATGGTAGCAAATTAAAGATGTTTGGTAAGTGTTGCTGCAGAAGAACTGCAGTAAATCTGGAAATTGTGAAGGGCAAATCGATCTCATGGGATGAGAGATCGATCTGGAAGAGCCAGAATGCTCTTATTTGGGCAAAGGAATAGAGCAGATCGATCTCCAATAGAGCCAGATCGATCTCCTAAGCATTCTGTAGTGAAAAGATCGATCCCCAAGCACCCAGATCAATCTCCTTAGCTCTCTGTTTGGGAGCAGATCGATCTCATGCTTCGACAGATCGATCTCATGCTTAAAATGCCGTGAAAAAGAGGGATTTAAGGAGACCAAATCGATCTCCTCTTGGACCAGATCGATCTCCTCAAGGTATTTCTATATAAGGAGTGCTGAAAATCAAAAAATTTTGGGAAAAACACTAACCTTCCACTTTCAACCCAAAAACCCAACTTTCTCTCTCTAAAATCAGCCATTTTCAGTGAGGTTTGAAGAGAGACCATTACAGGCAAAGTGGTTCCTATCAAAGAGAAGAACAACATAGTTGGAAAGCATTTTCCCATTGTTGGTATTGAAGGAGTTAAGGGCATTGCCATTTGGAGCAAGAAGAGAAATCAAATTGGGTAAGATTCTAACACTCCAACTATGGTACATTGTTTATATAATTGATTTTGGAGTTGTTTGGCATGAGTATGGATGATTAGAAACTATCTAAAATGCATTGGAATGATTATGACCTAGAAATGGTCTAGAGTGAGAAAGTGGAATGTATGGAGATTAATGATGAATGAGATATGTAGAAGTTATTAATAGTGTTGTGGTATGATTTTAAGATGTGGTTAGTGGATAAATTGTGAGATTTACCTAAAAGAGGTAAAATGTGGAATAAGGCATTGGTAAAATGCATAAGTAAATAATATTGACTAGTGAGGTCAATTATGGGTTAAATACATTAACTCAATTGATTTAATGAATGAATCGCAGCTTCCGAGGATACGCCGAGGCGAGTTGAGCCAAGAGCGTGAGAAGCTAAAAGGAAAGGAGTCACACCAAGTAAATCGAGGTAAGGGATTTGTGTGGACTCTTAGAGATATCTGTGTGCAATTTGGGCACTTAAATGTTTTGCTAGAATACATGAGATTAGGAAATGTTGTTGGGTGATTGAAGGGTAAAAGTTGGGAGTTTGAGAAATGTGCATGAAAACAAAAGCATATTGCTTTGAAAATCATGTTTTATTGATTTTTAGCAAATGATTGGTAGGTTGGCTAACATTGAAATGATTTGCAAAAGAAATGAGTGTGTTTTGGTTTTGTCAACCATACTTTGCAAAGTTTTGAGCCACCTACATGATTTCGTGAGTATGAAAGCATGCTAGAGTATGACTAGCATGAGATTTGACGTGTTTTACGCACATGAGTGCAAGAGGCACTAGTTTTCACATGGATTTCATATTTGTTTTGGCATTGTGCTTCGAGTTTGTCTCGCACTGGATGCCCACCTTGCATGTTGTCGTGTTTGGAGCTTCGAGTAGACTGGGTGTCACATCGATTAAATAGGCTCACACGTGCATTATTTTTACATGATTAATTAGCCGTGTTAGGAGCTTCGGGTAGACAAGAGGTCGTACCGGTTAAATAGGCTCACACGTGCGTTTGAGTTGTGGCGTGATATGATGTGTTGATTGGGTCCACGGAATACATTGTACCGTGCATGTAGCATGGAGTACATTGTATCGTGTTGAGATGTGATGTGCCGTCTTCGGACGAGATCTGCTATGGACCGGCGGGTAGTATTTGACCCATCTCCCGTGTGGAAGCAGGTAGTGGTGATATCCCGCACACCTGATCTATGTAGCCGGTATCACAGGTTATGTACATAGGCCTTGAGGTTATTACCTATTGTTGAACTGCCTATCTCACATGTCTACTGCTATTTGAGAATAAATCCATGTTTGAAAATGATTTGTGGGTCAGGAAGGTCCGAGGGATGGACTGAGACCTGACCAGTGTTGAATTGATTTGTTAATGGTTTTTAAAGTGCATGGATGCATGATGTTTAATGCCATGCTTTATTGTGAAAATGCATGATGTTTAATGCCATGCTTTATTGTGAAAATGCATGATGGTTAATGCCATGCTATTTGAGAAAATGCATGATGGGTAATGCCATGCTTTTATTGGGAATTATGCATGATGATTTATACCATGCTTTGAGTTGAAATGTTCACTGAATTTTAATAGCATGAATGCTTTACATACCATTAACACATTCATACACTCATGTTTTGAGATAAATAATGAATTAAATGCTTTTGAGCATGGCATCACGATCACGTAGATAGTGCAGTATCTACCTGTTTGCATGATTGCCTTACTGAGTGTGTGGTTTGCTTACCCCCTTATTTTCCCCCTCTCTACAGAGATTTGAGTATAGAGTGAGCGTGACTGGAGGCTTGTCCCTTTTGGTAATCCGCTGCATCCCATCGCTAAAGGTATACACACTGTTGAATTTTTGTATCTAAACTTACGATGGCACAGTAGCATTTTGTATGTAACTATTAGGGATGTAAAACAATGTAAACACATGTAACAACTCTGATATATATACATTTATACAAGTGTTTACATATACAAATTGAATTGGTATGGTGGAGTGAGTTAGACGTTGGCACACAGCCTATCTGTTAAGAGTGTGGTTGTTCATGATCGAGGAAGGATGATTAACAATTGATGCATGAAAATGCAAAAAATTTATACGTATTTTGGTAAGTTGAGGGTCATGACATTTGGTTTCACATGCTTCAATAATTTATGTGCAAAGGAAGGTGATATGAAGAAATGCGTGGCACCAGGATCAAATAATACTAATGCTTCTAAATCAAAGATTCAGATGGTACCTTTAATCACATCCATCGAAGCATCTGCGGTGTCCTGATCTAATGCATGTACTCTTTCTCTGCTCACACCCGCTACCTGCTTCCCTTTCTCCTCAGCTGTAGCCCTCCTACTCGGGGCAACTGCCTCAACTGGAGCTCTCTATAGCTCCTTCCCCTTCTGTGGGGCAATCTCCATCTTCTCGAGACAATACTTAGCTATATGTCTTGGTCTCTCACATCTGAAACACACCATAGGGGTCATCAGACAGGGCCTAGTCCCATGAAATCTCCCATATCTCCTACACTGATCAGTAGTAGGTTGTGGTCCTCCAATAACCATACCCCTCGATGCAGTCAAGGCTGGGTATACGGGAGGTCTAGCAGCTCTCTCCTACACCTCCTCGATCTTAGGCCTCTTCTCGAAAAACCTTTAGCCTCCTCTCTTGGCCACTCTATCAAACCCGGATCTCTTCCGATCTCTATCTTTCAGCAATAATTCTCCCAAGCTCGGAGGCATTTCACTCAAAGTCTTGCTCACACAGCTGAGCCTTATCTACTGCTTCCTCATAAGTCTGAATATCAAATAGGGCTAGCTTAGTTCGGATGGCCAATCTCAATCCATCCATGACCTTTTGAATCTTTTGGGTCTCACTACCCATCGTGTCCGGGTCATATCTTCCAAAGGACATAAATTTGGACTCATACTCGTCCACAGTATGATTCCCTTTAACTAAATTCATGAATTCTATCTGTAATTTCTTCTGTGCGGTAGCTGGAATGTATTGTCTCCTGAAGGCCTACAAGAATATCTCCCATATAATCTCAGAGTGTCTAGCCCTCAAAATATCTTCGATGGATCTCCACCAGTGCTCTGCCTTGCCGTTCAGCATAAACACGACAAAGGCAACCTTCTCAGCTGAAGTGCATCGAAAAAACCTATACAGTTTCTCCATCTCATACACCTAATCCTCTGTAACCACTAGGTCCTTCACCCCTCTGAACACCGGGGGTTTCAATGCTTGGAACTCTCACAACCTGCTCAAATCGCAGTCATAACACAAATCACTACCGCTCTACTGTGGAGCAATAGGAAAAGCTATATCCTGGGCTAGAGGTGGTGTAACTATAGCTGTCTCAGCAGTCTGAGGTCTCTCTACCTCGACAGCTGTCTGTTCAGTAGTAGGCTGTGTCGTGGGATCTCGACTATCACCGATACCCAAGGCCTGCATGACTATCTCCACCAAGTTATCAATACTCCACTCTAACCTAGCGAAGCAAGCCTCAGTATCTTCTGCTCTCTCAGCAGGGTTTTGTGGAGCCGGATCATTCTGTGGCTCTGCACGGCTCTCAGGCCTACCTCTACGGCCTCTAGCACGTACCCTCGCCCCTTTACCTTGGCGTGTAATTGGCATAATGCCTAACTTCCTGTATTTAAAATCATTTATCAAGCTCAATCCATCATGGTATACACAGTTATAACTAAACAAAAGCACAGTACTGTGGGGATGTAACTTTTCCTATGTTTTATTAATGACTCACATCAGGCCAACACAGCTTTGATACCAATCTTAAAACATATTTGGCACTTCACATGTGCTATCACACAACATCAAATCACAATAGCCAGCCTATCTATCAATTCGTTCAAAACAAAACACATGTTTTGTGAAAGCATTCAAAACACTTGATTTATGCAATTATTAGCCTTACTATCCCATTTCTCAAGAACCATTTTGAAAACAAAGTCTCATACAATTTCTCACAGCCATTCATGCATATCAACAACCATTTACTTAAACATTCATGCATTTCATAAATGCCCTATATCGACCCACAAAATACGAGTAGCTACCTCTATATACTTACAGAATTCTCTTACCTGGAATCGCGACGTGCGATTCTATTTCCTTAGTGCTGCTCACTCGTGTGGTCCGATTCATCTTCAACGAACTCTTTGGGACTGCACACAATCATATTTCACATTATATTTGATCCATATAATGCAACCCTTGTGCTTGCTATAGTTAGTTCAATCTATAGCCTCTATTAACGCTTATGAGGTCTCGTTTCATTATTTTACCCATAACTTGAGTCTATGGATCTTTTTAGGCCTATTAACTTATTCCAAATTGATATTACATCGACATTAACCTCATAGTGTTCATATTTCATGAATTCCCTCACTATGGCATTTATCAAGCATTTACACACTCATTCTCACAATTCCACCAAACACACAATGTAATTCCTTTTAACCATCTAAAATCATACACATTACCTCAATAACAACTTTAGCATGCCCATAAATCATAAACTCATTCAACCCATATCTTCTCACATTATACCCATTCTAGGTTTTCTAGGTCACACCAATTCCACCACATCCCTAGATAATTTATCCATCAATACACATCCAACTCAACCCCAAAATCAATTAAATAAATAATGTACTTGGATTGGAGTATTAGAATCTTACCAAAATCTAATTTTTCTTCTTGCTCCAAATGTCAATGCCCTTAGCTCCTTCAATACCAACAATGGGATTTTAGGTTCCAACTATGTTGTTCTCTTCCTCAAGATGAATAACTTAGTGTCTAATGGCCTCCCCTCAAATCTTACTAGAAATGGCTGATTTTAGAGAGAGAAAGTTAGATTTTTGGGTTAGAAATGGAAGGTTGGTGTTTTTCCTGAAATTTTTAGATTTTCAGCACTCCTTTTATAGAAATAACTTGAGGAGATCAATCTGCACCAAGAGGAGATCGATCGAGTCCCCTTAAATCCCTCTTTTTGAAGGCATTTTAAGCATTAGATAGATCTGTCGAAGCATGAGATCGATCTGCTCCTAAACAGAGAGCTAAGGACATCGATTTGTATGCTTGAGGATTGATCTTTTCATTAAAAAATGCATAGGAGATCGATCTGGCCCCATTGTAGATCGATCTGCTCTATTCCATTGCCCAAATAAGAGCATTCTGGCTCTTCCAGATCGATCTCTCATCCTATGAGATCGATCTGGCCTTCATACTTTCCAGATTTTCTACAATTTTTCTGCTGCAACTCACACCAAAACATCCTTAATCTGCTGCCATGGCCATTTTCTTATCCATCCACCTTTATAACTTGAAAATGGCATCCATTCATACCTTATGCACATTGAAACTTGTGTGCATTCATTGTATATCCAAAGGTATACTATATAAAACCAAATGGAAGCGTTTATATTCATGCAACTTCTTTCCATTTACCACACTACTCATTTTGAGTTCCAATCACATTCATCACTTACAAGAACTCATTTCTTCATATTCATACACAATGAAACTTGTATGTACATTACAAATCATATTACACATATGTACATTGAATCCGTGGACTTACACCACTTATGCTTTACATTACAAGTCCATTCACATTAATTGATCCAATTACACATGTTACAAATATACATGTATGGGGTCTCACAATAGCAATGATGTATGCATGATTTTGTGCATGAGATTAAAACGAAAAGAAATAGATTTTAAGAGCATGACATTATGTGCATGTAGATAGTGGAGCTATCTACTTACTTGCATAATTACCTTACTGAGCGTGTGGTTTGCTCATCCTCTTATTTTCCCATCTTTTCAGAGCACTCGCAGTAGTTAGTGAGCGGCTAAGAACTTGCATCTTTGTATTCGCTGGTTCCTATCGAGAGACAGGTATACACATTTGTATAGTTTCGTATCTAAATATGTAAATGCACAGTACTGTAAATGGATATGATGTCGGGGATGTAAGGTTATGTAAATACCATTGAATAAGTATTTAGTTAAATTCAAAGGATAGTAAATCTTGATATGTGAATGTGATTATGGAAATGGAATGGTAAATAGGTGAGAGGTGACTAACACTGAATCACAGCCCAACTGTTAGTAGGATGGTCACCATGAGAGAAAGGTAAGAATTAAAGAATAAATGAAAAGCGAAAAATTTGTAGTGATTTTTAAGAAATTTGGGTCGTGACAGTTTTTGGTATCAGAGCTAAGTTGGGCTAATATGAGTCTGTGTTAGTGGTTATGGAAGTTTACATCCCCATGTACTGTGTATTGTTTAGATACAATTGTGTATATCGAGAAGGAATTACAACTAAGAATTTGGTTTAAATGCAAGAATATAGACTCATTAACTGATAGTCGCTATGGTAGAGGGGCGATTACAAGAGCTCGAGGCCGTAGAGGTTGGCTCAAGAGTCGTACTGAGTCATCACATGAGACTCAAGATGAGATTAAAGTAGAGGTTGATGTTGAG